>OW026366.1:281818415-283143227 GCA_932273885.2 Leucozona laternaria
TTCAGTGGGTTTACGTTAAGTCCGCAGTTACTGGCCCAACTGATGAGCTTGTCAATGGCCGTTTGTAATAGTTCACAAAGAGTGGGAACAAATTTTCCCGAGGCCATTACCACAATGTCGTCAGCGTAGGCCACGACTTTGACACCGCTGGGATTTAGTTGGAACAACTATAATTGCTATTTGGTTTGTCAACCCAACATTAAGAATTAAAATCGTTTTTAAACTTAAGCAAATATGCAGAACAAAGCTTGTAGCACCTCAAACTCGTAAGATTTTTCCTTGCTCATAGGTTTTGACCCAAACAGTTATAAATTAACAGGCTCGTATGCGATGTAAATGTTCAGAATATTGCTCTTAATTAAACATATTTATGTGCAAGTCCTAATCAATCCAAAATCGGTCTATGTCACCATCTTGAATACGTCTGGGGAGAAGATTGTCCTATAACGGCCTTTTCAGTGTTAAACTGACCGGTTCCGCAAAAATCAGGTATTAGAGGTGTTTTACAGGTATTAGAGGTGTTTTACAGCTATTACTTTGATATGACTTAAGCATTGTAGTAAAATGCAATATGAAAATACTGACCTCTGACCCAGGCGCAGTTATTGACAAGGTGGAATTATTTTTAACGTAAGTGTTTCTAAAAAATGCGAGGTGGGGTTAGAGCCGCAATTAAGTATTAAAAATACTATTGCATTCCAAAATTTAACAATGAACGTTGCATAAATACAAAAATCAAAGAAAACATTAATGTTTTTAGTACCGATTTTTTAATGAATTATGTTTATAAAGGGACTTCCGAACTTTGACAATTGATAGCGGCCAAATTGTTGAAGCTATATCTATCAAATTGGCTGTCATTTATTCAATCTGTTTTGTCAAATCGCCATGGACGGATGTAGCGTTCAACAACACGTGCAAATGATAAAATTGTTTTTTTCAAAATGGGTGTTCTGCTCGGGCAACGTTCAGCGCGCTTCGCTCATTTTACGGTCACCGAGAGGACTATTCGCAGTGTGGTGGATAAAAATGAGTCCATATTAGTTCAGTAAACGATCAACCAACACCCGTACGCGACGAAACGCAAGATCTGCCGAAAACATCGCCCCTGTCAGTAAGAGTGTGCAGGACAATCCGAGGCAGTCGATTTCACGTCGCTCACAAGACCTCGGCCTTTCGCAGACCACAACTTGGGGACTTTCGCTTCGTGACTTGGGCCTGCACTCGTAGAAAAATCAACTGACCACAGGAGCTGTATAGGTAAGCGACCACAGACTTCGACGTGTGTTCGCTGAATGGGCTCTGTAGCAGTTGAAAACGGACCCCAATTTTCATCAAAAAATTATTTTCAGCGATGAGGCCCATTTCAACAAACAAAATTGAGGAAACCAATTCACATTAGATCCAAGAACGTCCAATGCATCCCGAAAAAGACACTTTTTGGTGTGGATTTTGGGCTGGCGGCGTCCTAGGTCCATATTTCTTTGAGAACAACGTTGGCCAGGCCATCACCATCAACGGCAATCGCTATATAGGTACATGATTACCAACTTCTTCTAACCTTAATTGGATGACACCATACGAAATGTGATTTCAACAGTACGGAGCGACCGGAGCGCGCTACCTGCCACACGCCTCACGCCACATTGGAAATTCTGCACGAGCGAATCGAGGGCATGGTCTGGTCATCGCTCGTGGAGTTGATGTGAACTGGCTACCGAGATCTGAAGTAGCAGCTCTATGGAAATAAGCCACGAACCACAGCGCCAGAATAATGGGGAATTAGACACTTCGAATGAGCGCCACCCAGGAAGCCGCGGCGGACGTTTGAACGATGTTATATGCCATACATATAATGACATAGATAGGCCTTTGAAATGAATACAAAATTTCGATGATATCTCACACACACAATTTAAAGATTAAATGAAAGACCCTGTAGTAACCACTTAGATTTGGACCACAAGAGCAAGTTCGTGCGATCCAGTCGTGCATTTTATATTTTAATATTTTTTGATATGCGTATTTGGCAGAAAAGAAAAATGTATTTAATTAGAATTAAGCAAAAATTAGCACCATTTTCAGTTCAACGAATTGGCTTGGCAAGACTAATTACAAAGATGTTCAATTTCAACAACAGAAGTATATTTAAATCCAATTTGATGTGCCTTCGTGCAAGAAAAAGTTTTTTATTTCCAATCTCCTTTGAAAATTAGATTTTGCCAGTCATTTTTTCATCATTTCCTTTCACAAATATAACACACAAACCAACGACGCATTTTGCCATTAACATTAATACGTAGACAATCAGACGACAACCACTGTTGTATATATTGTGACATGATTTGTTCAAATGTTGACTTGCACTGGTTCCAAGTCCCATTAATAAAGCGGACATATCCTTTTAACCAAATCGAATCTATCACATCCATTTTCTTAAGCCTGATGGAAAACGGAGGAGTTAAATTAAAGTTTATTACTCCTGTCGAAGTCCATTTCGAATATATACACTATGGCCGGGTGGTGTTTGTTGTATTGAGTTTGATAGTCTTTCAACGTAATCCTGTTTCATTAATGTCTGCCAAAAGGACACTAAAATATGCCAACACCCATAACAACCCGTAGTACAACGAAAGCAAATCAACAGTATTAGGTTGATATTTCATCCGAATAAAAGTCGTGACTGGCAATCTAAACATCATTCTGGTGTTGAATATGTGGGTAGTTAACCTTTTCTTTGTCCTTTTTTTATTTTTTTTTTTCTTCAAATATTCAAGGCTTTTGTTGAAAACATTTTTTTTTATTTCAAATTTCCAGGTGACCTAGGTTTTTTTGTGTGTGATGGGTATATTGTTAAATTTGTCTGTTGCTACTGTTGTCCTGTTTTTATTTTTATTTCTTGATTAACGTGTTGATTCTATGATTTGTTTTACGTATGTATACATGTAGTTATGTATGTATGTAAAAACGTGATTTCTGGCTTTGACTCTTAAAGGAGCCTTATTATTAAGCTAGATGCCTATATGAGGATTGATTTTTCTAAAGGAGATATATATCTAAACTTCTAAATCATTTCTCAGAATATCAAATAAAAGTTAAATTGTGATTTTTTTGGAGTTCATTTTCTATATAAGGGTTCGATTTGTGCTTAGACTCAACTTGAAGATGCTGAATTGATCATTGGGGTAAATATGAAGAACAAAACAGCTTGAAAATGGTGAAAATGTTTCTATCTCATTTCGAAATAACACTTCTCATATTATTCTTCAAATTCAGATTCTGGCGAATGTTATGTTGTGCAGAATTCTAGAGGGTGTTTCTGGAAAACAGTTTTCGCACAAAAAACTGAAAACCTATAACTACACTGTCAATGATACGCACTGCAAAGTAGTTGACTAATAAAGATTTCGGTATTGCCATTTTAAAAATAAAGTTTACGCGTTGGAATATTTATTTGTAAAGATCTTATTAACAACGTTCTTCAAAGGTATCTACCGTGTGTTTAAAAGTTCCCTCTTCTCTCCTACATATGAATTTTACATGAGATTTAAGAATACCCTCAAATATGTTCATGAGTATTCCATAATTTGTAATAGCTGCTTTTTACTACCGCTGATGTTTCATTAAAAGAAAATGATACCAATCAGAGTGACAGCAGTGTTATACATAGACCTTTCTCTTTTACTTGCTCTATACCTACTTATTATTCTGTTTTAATATGCTCTTATTTCAAGAGTGGGGGGTTTACTGTCGTTAACTAAGCGGAATCGCTGACAGCATCTATAGAGAAGAGCTATATAGAGCAATGTGTAGTTTTGGCATCCCTGCCAGACTCGTCCGTTTGTGCAGGATGACGATGAAGAACGCACCCTGCTCAATCAAGATCAGCAAAGACCTCACCGACACCTTTGATGCGACTTCTTCAACATCGTTCTTGAAAGAGAAGCGCAAAACTCTACCGTTAACACTAGAGCCACAATCTATCAAATATTCTTCCAATTACTCACATACGCCCACGATATTGACGATATTAGAAGAACACAGTGTGACGTCAGTGACACTTTTCTGAGTATTGCGGCGGAAGCGAAGAAGATGGGCTTAGCGGTCAACGAGGGCAAGATCAAGTACATGCTGTCATCAAGAAAAGACACAAAACACCAACGTCTTGGACAGAACTTTCTCGAACAAATAAAGTGTCCCTATACAAGACGCTGATCAACCCGGTCCTGCTATATGGATGCATGGACCAGATCTATGGCGGATGAGTACACTTTAGGATGTTTTGAGAAGAAGATTTTCTGGGTGATTTTTGGTCCCGTCTGATGCATAAACGTGGAGTGGAGAAGGTTCAACAACGAACTGTACGAGCTGTACAGCGACACTGACCTAGCCGAAAGAGTAGTAAGACAACGACTGAGATGGCTGGGTTATTAAGAGCGGTTGGATACTAAAGCTTCAGCACGAAAAGTCTTTTAACCTGAGGGACTCCTATTCTTCTGTCCACGCAAAAGTTGGTCTCTGCGGCGAAGAGCTCAAGATTCTTGGCCCCAGCACAACGTTATGCTCTGCTGGGTTCATGGCCATATAGGAATTCTAGGAATTGGATCATTAATTGATCCTAGCCAGGCAGAACTAAACGTATACCCACCTATCTGCTCCTTCAAACAGACTGTGGCTAAGAACATTTTTGAGAACACAAATGTAAGATGGACCCTACTCGACTCTTTTGCGAATACCAAGAAACTTTGACCGTGTTTTGACAAGGGAAAAGCAAATAAGACCTTAACACTAAATAAGAAATCACTGTACTATCTGATGATGAAGTACCACAAGCAAAAACTGAGAATCAGCACGGATGAATTATGCAGAAGTTGTGGCGATGAAGAAGCACAGCAAGACTCTTCTCACATATTGTGTTACTGCCAACCATTCTCGCAACTAAGATATAAACACCTAGGGAGCTACTTTTTTAATAATTTAGAAGAGCTCTTCAATTTTTCTGGTGTAAAGTTGTCGAAATTCATTTATGCCTCTAGAGTGCTTGATAAATCAATGAAAACGTATAGGTAAACTTATTATACGAGCGTCCAATCCTCCAGGGTATCAGAACGGATAGGAATAAGGTCCTCTATCAGCCCAAAAATCTAACCTAACCTTGTCTTCTTCTTCTGACAGTTGTTTTGGGATGTCAATCATAAGTCTCTTGTCAATTCACTGATCAAGTCATTAGGGTGACTCCTAAACACCACACTTGTATGAAATAAAATTGATTCTATTAATGCAAACGCTGTCTGAAACCGGTTGCAAAATCATTATCAGATTTCAAGCAAACCACATGTACCACATTACCCGCATGCACCACAATAACCATAGGTACTTACTTTAATTAAAGTTAAACCCAAATCAGAATATCTCAAGCTATCCATTCGTTATATTTATGTTCCCAAGCAAAAACCAACAAATATATTTATACCTTGCCTTAATGTGAGCGTTTCATGTTATTTTTAAAATATTGAAAACCAATAAGTACATACATAAATGTATAGGTGTTATGTTTGCTACAATGAATTCAATATTTACGCTTGATAAATTGAAACCAAACGAATGTGAATATCTCTTATCTATTTAAGTTGATTAATGCTTGACTGATTTAATTCAACAAATATTATGTATCTATGTATATATTATATTTATCTATTTTGACATCTTAGTTCCGAAAACATCAGTAAAGTCCTTCAATGTGAATTGGAAGACACATTTACTTATAATATTTGTGGTATAATAAGCCTATCTACATATTTAGTATTTTATAATTATGTAGGTGTATTGACTCTTGATAATTTATAAACCTCTCTGGTATTCAAAATACCTACCAGATGTCTTACAATTAGATAAATTTACAAATATCTCAAAATTGGACAATAACATTTAATATAATGTTATATAATTTATGTATTTTATTTTAAACTATAAAGAGTGAATGGCATAAGATGCCACAAAAAGCTAGAGCATGTACCTTGAATCGAGAAAACAAAAATCATAATGGAGGGAGAAGACCTATTTCAGCCGGATATTCAGTTTAAAGGCAATTTTATGAAATAACTAACTTAAAATAAAAACAAAATAATTAAAAAACAACGGCAATACTTACAATATATTGCTATAGCTATTTAAAATACAGAAATTTATAATTTCATTCTCTTTGTAAAATTATTTGTTTTCGAAAAATTAATTTTCGAACTGTGAATTTTGAAATTTGTGAATTTAGTTTTAACTGATATATTTTTTTCAAAATCTATTATCAATTTTTAGTCAAACATTAAAATCTAGATGCTTAATTCTCGTTTTGTATAAAGATGAGCCAGAAACATTCGAAGTATCTATCAAATGTACTGCAGCACTAAAATGGAAAGAAGCCATGGACGATGAAATAGAGTCCTTGAAAAAAGGTTCTCGAAGATCAACAAATTTTAGATAATCGTTTGACTTATAAATTAAAGCGAAAGAATGATGGCAGCGGGGAGCGATTTAAAGCTAGATTAAGGGGCAGTTTCACAGTCGACACTTACCGAAATAAGTGCCACTTAAGTTTCCCATATTAGGAATTTAAGCTAAATTTCATAGCCAGCTTAAGGGGAACTTAAGTCACCAACATCGGAGACTTAAGTGCCACTTTGATATTATGGGAATTAGGGCAAGTTTCACAGTCAAAAAAGTGGCACTTAAGTGGGCTATGTGAAAAATTAATGCGCAATATCACAGTGCATACTTACCCGAAGAAGTGGCACTTAAGTGTCCGATGATGGTAACACTTACGCTGGCTATGAAACTAAGGCTAAAATCCTAATATGAGAAACTTAAGCGCCACTTATTCCGGTAAGTGTCGACTGTGAAACTGGCCCTTAATGTTTCACATTCCCCACTTTAGTGTCACTTTTCTGACTGTGAAACTGGCCCTAATAGTTAGAGGCTTTAAAGAAACAGTAGGAATCGACTACCACGAGACATTTACTGCTTGAACACAATAGAATGCTGCAACTGGAACTGGAGCTGCATTTGCAATAATTGTCAAAAAGTGTCGTACGTGCTTTTTTTTTTGCGTGCCCACAATGCAGAAGTACAACTTATTGATATTCCGACTGCAAAAGCACTGATAGCTTTAACATGAGGAATTTAAGAGAGCTTGAAACTCATTTAAACCCCTATATAAACACTCATCGAGCTGAAATGAGCTTGTTCGCCTCCATCAATTTTGAAATGTCAAAAGTGCTGCACGCAAAAGATAAAAGATGCTAAACACTTGAAGCTGCGGCTGCAGCTCCAGTTGCAGCTCCGTCTTTTTTCTGTTCAGGCAGTTAGTCCTGATACTATTCAGATTATTTTGTCCATTGCGGCATCATAAAAGATGTTTCTTCGTCAGTTCGATGTGAAAACATTCTTTCTTCATAGAGAAATCGAAGAAACAATTTCAATGCAGCATACAAAGTTGTATGAATATGGATCTTACCAAGTTTGCAAACTTAAGAAGAGTCTGTATGGTCTGAAACTGGCGTCTAGATGTTGGAATATAAAATTAACTACAGTACTCAACAAACTAGGGCTCCATCTAACTACAGCAGATCCGTGTGTTTTTTTTCAATTGGCCGAAAAGTATATTCGATTTTATTAACAATCCGCATCGTCGATGGATTAATTGCGGCAATTAACCTGACGACGACGGCACAAATATTAATTTCCAAATTAAATACAGGATGTTTTTATCATCAAGTAATGGGCAGTCTTATGTACTTGTCTATAGCTACTTGGCCAGATATAACATTTGTCGTGAACAGCGCCAGTCAACACATGGAACATCCAAAGAAAATAAATTGGGACGCGCGCCGTCAAACGTATTTTAAAGTATTTAAAAAGGACATCAGATCAAGCAAGTAAGTCTTCTTCAAACTTTTAGTGAAATGTGGAATCCAGAAAGTAAACAACTGGTATTTTATTGAAGGTGATTCTACAATTGCTTAAAAGTCCACAAAATAGAAAGTAGTAACATTGTCATCTACTGAAGCCGAGTAAGTTGCAGCAAGTAAAGCAGTTAAGGAAATTATTTGGTTTAAGAGCTTACTAAACGACCTACCAATCTTAAACGAATTGCAAATAATTTTAAATGTTGACGAAATGAGCGCAGTAATCAATTTCATCAAAGGAGCTAACACATACTTTCACGTTCGTTACCACTTTATTCGGGACCAGTAAAACAAAAGGATTTTGTTTTGCAACATGTTTCCTCAGAAGATCAACAAGAGGATTTCTTAACGAAGCCACATCCAAAATCGACATTTAAAAATTAAAGAAGAAGAATGAAGTTCAATTATACAACAACAAAAGAGCAAATCAGAATTTTGTTTTAAGTCTTAGCTCTTATTATGCTCTTAGTGGAAGTATTTTGAGTAGTAGGGATTAGAGGGTTTTGGAACACCGCTTTTTTCAGTGTCACCGCGTTTTTGAAGGCACAATCACTCTCACAGTCATTGACCAAGCCAGCGAGTCACGACACCGCACCACTGATTCGCCATTGTACTACCATAGCACCGCCATTTGGCCCCAGAATTTTTATTTTGGCCCCGTACCCCGGGCCATCACGAAATGGCCCCAGAATAGTAAAATTCATAAGCTAAAGTAACTAAAATTATTAATTAATTAATAATTTCTTGGGCTGCTTTAAGGATGTCTTGGTCTAACAGCATCATAATAAAATAAAAGAAATAGATTTAAAGAGAGAACAAGAAAATTTTTAATGGAAATTTTGTATATAAAAGACTTGCTCTTTCGCGATTAATATTTTGAGTTTATCTACCCCATTGCATTGCGTATGCAGGACGTGTTTTTATCTTAATAATACAAAATCGCAATCGACTCAGCAATGAAGTTATAAACTCACTTATAAGCTTGAAAGGTTTTGTAAAAAATGTTACTTGTGCCAATTTTATTCTGCCTCAGGCATTGATACAAAAATGTCTAATTCTCTACCGCATACAATCCCATTATATGCTTTACCATATTCAACATTACTTATTCTCGTTATATTTAACAAGTGGGTCAATAATGCAATCTACAATGGAAGTGTCTATTTTTGTATAATAAAACGGTTTTTGTTATCAGTAAGAGAATCGCGATTCCCAAATAAACTCATTGGCGCAAAATTGTAGACGATTTAGTAAAGTGTTAAATCTTTTTTAATACGATACTAGGTTAAAAAGAGGATTTTGCTAATTTTAAACGAGTTTCTTTTAACACTTTGCTAAAGTTAAAATTGCCGCAATGCTTATTTATCTTTTTAACATATCACTAAATTCATATGTCACTTTGATATAGAAAAACTTTAAAAAGGTATGTTTGCTTACTTCTTTGCATGAAATGTCACTGTTTTAGACGCGTTCAGCTTGAGTTTCGTAGTGTTAACTAGTATCTTGCTAAAACCTTAACATGAGGCTGTTTAAAATTTTGCGCCATTGTTTCTAAAACAAGTTTCAAGCAAAAGTTCATTATATAAATAAAATAGTGTTCTTTATAAATAAACATGTTAGTTTCATCCAAATAAAAAATATTGTTGTATGTATTTATTCTTCATTTTTACCTTTTTTTAACTTTTTTTTTACTTTTTCCTTAACCCCGTACATGGGTTTTCATGCATTGGCAACTCAGTTTTTTAGAAATAAATTTTGTTTAGGATGAATTCCTTTATAATTCATGCAATAGAGGGCTAAGATAGATTTTAAGTTATTTAAAAATATTTAATGTTATGCATACTCAAAAATATCTTATGCTATTTTTTATAAAATTAAATTACAAAATTACCTACTGTTTTATTCCATTATTTCATAAAATACGGAAAAATTATATGGCCCCAACAAAGTTAAAATGGCCCCAAAAATGGCCCCAACATTTTTTTCCCCAAGAACAACGCTGTGTGCTGCCAAAAATGCGGCGACGCTATCAAATTTTAATAAATTATATTATTTGTTATTTAACTGAGAGGCTTATTTTATTTCAAATCATGAAATTCTAACTGTTTTTTTAATAAATAGCCAGTAGAATTGCTCTGCGACATCAATTCCACCGTAAAACTCAAAACTTATTCGAAAAAGCTTTATTTGATGAACAAAAAAGGACCAAAGACAGTTTTTAAATTTTCCACAAGTCATATCATTAAATTTATCAAAATACTGTCTTATTTTTTTCTTCAAACAAAATTTATTCAAAAGAAAAAAAAAAAATATAAAAAAAAGACTCTAGTGCATGAGATCCTTCCATCACAGAATAATAATTCAAGGTAGCTTAAGAGTCCTCAGCCCATAGAGTTAAGCATCAGAGTATGTAGCTATATAATGTACATTTTTATACATACATACAATAAAGTGTACACGTACATATACATAAGTCTTCACAGTGCTTTCACTTGTCATTAATTTTCCGTATCTTCTGAGAAGGAGCAATAATCACGCACTCTGCACTCTCTGACAGTCTTAAAAATGATACATTGTCTGCTTCGTATAATAACGACTCGAGGCTCTTTTGGCGAAAGGATGAGTTTTTTTGAATGAAATTGACAAATTAAAAGGTTTTTTTTTGCTTTTTTAACATTTCTTTCTACTCTTGCATCAACCAAACTCAAGGTTTTCATTAAAATGTGCAAACGAAAATTCATGGCAAGAGCCATACACATACATACATATTATGTACCTTTCACAGTGCTGATGGGAAAACCGCAATCAGAATTCAGCAATTAATTTTTCAACTGATGGTTCTAAGATTTACACATCCTGATACAAAAGTTAGTTGGAAAAATAGAGCTACTCATTTTTAAGAATTGTCTTCCTCAGGTTTTGGTTAAAGCAAGATCCCGTAGAGGTAAATCCTGCCGCAAATACAGAATTGTTCGAATTTTTAAGAAAACAATTTTTTTTAAAAAAGAAATTTCGAAATTTTTTGAATGAGGCACTATTTTGGTGAAAAGTCGATGATTCAATTGATTTCGAAAGAATGGGTTAACATGGCTTGGCCTGTTTTGATGTACGTTTTCGCCAACGAATGCAAGACTGGGTCGCACGAACTTGCTCTTACGCGCGATCACATTGTGGTTCTATAGTTTGAAATAAATAAGATAAAGGAGTCTATATTTTATACATTTGCCAAATCTTAGTTTATAGTTGCAGGTGGTATTATGTGAGTATACAAAAATTAAAAATATAGCCCAGTGTTGCACATATGCAATATGCATGAAAGGAAATTATATTATTTAAACTGGTAAATTTTTTAAATCAACAAAATTAAAAAGAAATTGATTAAAATACTTTGAATCCGTTTTAACCCAACGCGATGTACACCATCTGATTTCTTATATAAATCTTTATTTATGTGAAAAAAATTTTGAAAATCGTAGGAGTGGTTTTAAAAATAAATAATTTTTTATATATAAAATTTCGTTAACATTTTTGAGAAAAAAAATTGGTACGCCAATTTTAAGTATTTGTTAATGTTAAGTTAAAAATTGAAATTTAAAAAAAATCTGCTAGTCGTTTTCGAAATATCGATTTTTCAAAAAATGATTTTGAATTTTTTTTTAAATCCAAAAAATAATTTTTTAGAAAATTTTGATACGCACTTTTATTTATATTTGTTACAAGCTTCTGTATAATAAATTTGATTTTTTTTCGGTTGATCAAATATTGAGATAGTCGAAAATCAAAGAAACCGTTCTATCAGAGGTACTGTTAATAAACGTAAAATATAAAATTTAAAAGTTTAAAATAGTAGATCGTACTAATATTAACACACCAGGAAACTTTTATCCAAACCGTAGGAGTTTTTTTTTTTGAGAAAAAAATATTTTTACACGGATTTTAAACATCTGAATGGGAGGCACCGTTATTTTTGGGTATTAGAATAATTTTTGTCAAAAATCTTGTAAATAATGTTAAAAACTGCTATTTACCAAGTTTAATAAAAATCGACGGAGTCGGTTTTGAAATATTGAGTTTTCAAAAAAAAAAAATCAAACTTTTTTTAAAAATTAAAAAAAAAATTTTTGAAAATTTTGGTACACAAAATTATTAAGAATGTGTCAATAATTCTTCATAAAAAAATTGATCAGAATCTGTTTAACCGTTTTCGTGAAAAGCGAAAATCAAAAAAAATGGGTCTGTGGCAGGTACCAAATAACCATTTTTTGGAACCATTTTTTTTTATTAAACGGCAACTTATAACTAAAGGGTTTTCCAATAAGAGGTGTTATTTTGATATTCAAAGAAAAATGGCATTTTTTGAGATAAATGATCGGATGTTTATTTCATTATAAAGAAGAAGGTATGCCGTTAATAATGGAACACAACATCAGCCAAATGGCCGCCACGACCCCGCTTACAGGACCATATCCTTTTCATGAAATTTTCCATAACCAAATCGCAAAGTGGCTGCCCTATGTCCTCGATAGCCTCACGAATTCCATCTTTGAGGTCTTGAATCGACGCTGGGCTGTTGGCGTAGACCTTATCTTTCACGTGGCCCCAAGGGAAGAAGTCGCAAGGTGTTAAATCACAAGATCTCGGTGGCCAATTGTGATCACCTCTTCGAGAGATAACACGGTCTGTAAACTTTTCCCGTAAAAGATCGATGGTTTCATTGCTTGTGTGGCACGTAGCGCCGTCCTGTTGAAAGTAAACGTTGTCCAGATCAATACCATCCAATTCCGGCCATAAAAAATCATTTATCATCTCTCGATAGCGCAATCCATTGACCGTAACTGTTGCTCCAGCCTCATTTTCGAAAAAGTAAGGTCCAATGACCCCGCCGGACCATAAACCGCACCAAACAGTCACGCGTTGAGGATGGAGAAGCTTTTCAACAATAACTCTTGGGTTTTCCGAGCCCCAGATGCGACAGTTTTGCTTGTTGACGTAGCCTCCGAGGTGGAAATGGGCCTCATCAGTCAAGATGATTTTGCGATGAAATTCCGGATCATTTTCATGCATTTCAAGGACCCAATCAGCAAAGACACGACGTTGTTGATGATCAGCCGGCTTGAGTTCTTGTGTTAACTGAACTTTATAAGCCTTAAGACCCAAGTCTTTATGCAAAATACGGTGTAATGACGTTTGTGGAATGCCTAATTCCAAAGAACGACGAGGAATGGACAAACCTGGGTTTTCTTCAACACTTTGGGCTACAACAGCAATATTCTCAGTTGTTCTTGAGCGACGTGCACGGGTTTTATTCTTCACATCACTAACTTGTCCACCGATTTCTGTATTGCGGTCCGACAAGGTGCTTCACGACGACCCAAAAATGTTTTAGTTTTACGAACCGTCTCTGCCAAATTTTCACCATTTTTATAGTGAATTTTAATAATTTCAATGCGTTGTTGAAGCGTGTATCGTTCCATTTTTATTAATGGCGTAGTTTCTACTTGTCAAATGTCAAAAAATGACAGCTTCAAAAGTGACAGCTACCGAAATAGCGGACCTCTTATTGGAAAACCCTTTATTTAATTTTATTGAGTTCTTAAAAACAAATTCGGTAGCGCTTGATTTGAGAAAAATAAGTTTTTCCTTTTTGGCCAAGACATTTTGTATGACAGCTACTGTTAGTTTTGGTCCTAAAAAAAAAGAGAAAAAAACGGGTGGGGGGAATGTTCAAAAAACGCTAGGTACCAAGTTTAAAGAAAATGGACCCATCCATTTAGCTGTAGTCGAACCGACAGACAGACAGACAGACGGACGTTTTTGCGAGACCCACTTTTTTCGTCTTCGCTATCATCGTTATGTCAAGTTTGATCAAAATCTCGAGTTCGATTTTTTTTACGAATACATAACTGGCCATATATGTAGTACCTATGTTCGCAAGTAAAAAGCAGCTTTCTTCATTGGAAAAGTTCGAGCGAAGGCATCCAATCTTAAATTGAATAGTTCTGAACTACAGTGAATTTTGCACAGCACTGTTTCGGAGAGTATGCATATTTATATAAATTAGTAACGTGTTCATCGAGCGCTTGTCACCAGTCACCATTAAGAATTGGGAAAGAATGTTGATTTAAGGTTTTCTTTCATTTAATATACCGAGTCACACAAAAGAAGAGATACACCAACCAAACTACCAACCAACCACCTCATGGCATTCTCTTCTATCTCATTAAATTTTCACTTCCATTAACCTAATCACATAATATATGTATAGAAATGATGCTTTGCATGTCCTCGTACTTGTACATTATATACAATAAATGTTGCTCCTTATTAAGAAACAAGAAACTTTAAGGTCACCACTGGAGGAACACGAAAAAGTTCTGTAGCTAGTAAATGGAACACATGTTTTAAAGTCCCCAGCGTCAGCTATCAAAACGTTTTTAAGATCGTAGAAAGTTTTAAAAGTTTCAAGCAGATTATTAGTAGGTAAGGCATGAAAGAATGACACAAGTTTTCTTTATAAGAACAACGTGCCGAGCATCCTAATGAGGTAATGTTGACGGTTGACGGTGACGGCAATGGCGACGGCAAACATCCTCGAAAAGTGCACACACATAATTATAAGCAGGCAGCGCCATCTACAGCAATAAAATCACATTTCAAGATTGCAAACTGGATTAAAAATAAATTAGATCTAGTTATAGGTGTGTGTTCATCATGCTCATGACGTTTGTTAAGGCTTTTTGAAATAAGAAGGTCACAGGATGATGTTGAGGTGGGGGTGTACCCGCCGTCGGTATGGTAGCCCCAGAGAATATTGTGCGTATAGTGTTCGTTCGTCTTGTTGTTTTTATACGCACTCGAAAGAATAAGAAAAAAAAAACGAACTGGTACGTGTCATCCTTCAGAACAGAACGGAGACAATTTCAAGTGTAATCTCCAAGAAATATTGCCACAGAAACATACCTACACAAACATATTTCTATATATGATAAAAGAGGAAAGGTTGCCAGACCAATAAATGCTAAAGATAAACTGATTTACCCAAAACCATATTTGAATACTTTTCCACAAATACAATTTTAAAAAATGTCTTCTTTTTTTTGTGGATTCAGCTGCCTTTGTTTGTTTTGCTTTCTGAATTACGTTCACCGACGTAACCTTGAAATTTAATTTGAAATAAATTATTTGATTCGCATTGAATTTTGAATGACCGTGGGGAAAAGCTTGGATGTGTGGAAAGGGAAATATTTATTATCAAAGGAGAGCAACGCGATGATGAGATAGGAGAGAGAAAAGTGAGAAATAACAGTTATACGTTTAAGATAACACACGGCAAAGTCTACTACTTCGGATTCAGAATAGAATCGTTTTTCAAGCTTAGATGTAAGTTTCTGGTTCGAAAGTAAAACTCAATATTTCTGTAATTTTTGTTTGAGAGAGCTATGTCAACTGCAAAGATTTTTATATAAAACACATTTTATTATTGCGAGTGTCATGCGATGGCATCAAAAAGTTGGGTTTTATGTTGTTATGATTCTGTAACAAATCTGATGACCTCTGATGCAACAAAAACTTAAGGGATCTTGGATTTCCGATGATCGACAAAAGTCGTACTTCTCACATTCGTGTAGTACGACTAAGCAAAGGATCTCTGTACTTCACAGTACGTCCAAAGTTGGACTCAAGGGGGATTCCGATTTTTTAACGACAGAAGGTAGCATTCTGTTTTTGAAGCATTAAATTCTACGCGATTTTTAGTTTCAGTTTTATTTT
Organism: Leucozona laternaria; assembly: GCA_932273885.2. Lineage (NCBI taxonomy): Eukaryota > Metazoa > Arthropoda > Insecta > Diptera > Syrphidae > Leucozona > Leucozona laternaria. Next base: position 281,834,144 of record OW026366.1, read on the forward strand.
TAAACCCATTTTAAAGTATGTCTAACTTTAGAGAGCTCTCCAATTCCAAAACCTTATTAATATTATTTCGATTGTCTAACAAACACTGCAATTGTTTGTCGAAATCAATGAACAAGGTAAAGGAAATTTCTAGTTATACGAATTGAAAAATTTACTTTAAATAAACGAAATGTTCATTGAACGTATCTAAAAGTTAACGAAATTGGAAAATTACAGCGATATCAAGCGATGGACATATTTAGACAACTATTGGAACGCGTTTATAAATAAGGCGGTGTCAAACTATTTTTAAGCAATGGCTGGCTGGACAACAATTTAAGAGTGTTCTAAGTAAATCTAATAAAAACGATTGTTTGCGTTTATTCTTTTTTTCTGAGCTTCTGGGAGGGATATCATGATTACCTCTCTCGATCCACTACTGCTCGGTAACGGCACTAGATTTCACAAAATTCATAAAATAATCTAACAATAAGAAAAAGTTCGCGTTTTTTTTTTCAGTTCAACAATCCAGATTGGGTTGATGTTTCCAACGGCGGATTTAAATCTGTGGTCTCTTGAATATTTGACTTTATCAAGTTTTCTTCATTTTAATGTCGCTATACTAGTCTAAGTATGGTATTAAACGCCCACCCGCAAGAAAATTATATACCCGAGCTTCTACAGCTGTTTTTTACTTGGACAGAATTCTGCCAACTCATACACTCATATTTATACTTGCTCGCTACCTGAAGGATATCCGTAGATTAGCTGCAAATCTCCGGACAAGAAACTGCATATAATTTAAAACTTTTGAGGGATACCTTATATACCCAACTCAATCTTCCTAGTTCGTGTACCTACATGTCAAATGTAAACATTGTTACATTTTTTTTAGATCAGCAACGCTTTATGGTCATTTTAATTACCCATCTTAAAATATTACTTGGCTGGCAACCATGTCAAATAAAGTAGTTATTTCAGAATATAATATAGGTACAAAAGTACTCGTAAACATAGTCTCGTTAAAAACCTCTTGAATGCTCTGGTAAGAAAACAAATTGCCGAAAATATTCATTTCCATTTGTCATGCTCCTCCAAGGATACCTCTATTCCAAAGTAAAAACGAGAAATAAATGCTTAACATGAACTTAAATAACACAAAACTGAAGAACTCTAGGTATACCTACATATTATATAGGATGAAGGATAGTTTTCTGAGATAACTCCGAGATTTATTTTGTCTGTTGTAATGGAACTTTGTAAATTGGTATAACCTTCATGAACTTAATCCCATAAGGACTATTAAGTCCTATTGAGTCATCATCCAGATGAATAAGGTGTTTCTCTATATGTGTGGAAGGTTTGTTCCTAAGACCAAAATGATGATTCATCTCATTCATTTATTTGACAATGATTGGGCTTTTTTTTCCTTTTTTCTATGGCTTTTCTTTTTGGAACTAATAGCAAAAAAATAATAACAGTCATCATAAAACGGCGAAAATATCTTTTATATTGTCATTGAAAGTGATTTGATACCAGTCAAATGAATTATGTTAATGTTTATTGGTTTTTTTGAAAGAAATTAAGTATTTGCATATCAATTAAATAAATAGAGAAACTTTCTATACCTCGCTATCATCGTTTTACTAGATCTGATTTATTAAACCACCGAGTTTGATTCCATCAGGAATGCATGCCAAATGAGAACCCCCTCTCTTTCACTCAATGTGTAAAAACGAAAATCGATACCGATTTTTAAAAACCAAAAACTCGCATGGAACTCTTTTAACACTTCTGCGGTTGAAACCACTAAATCTACAACAGATTGAAGTACATAGTTCCGGCCGCATACTTATGTAAGTTAAATAACAATGAAAATAGAATATCAGAAAAAATAGTCTAACATCGTTGTAATTTAAAATATTATTAGTTTTGAAATATTATTCCATTGAATCGTAAATAAAGAGTTCCATGACCGCAGGGCTATAATCAAAATAAACCCGCCGCGTACAGCTATTTAATAGCTTTGATTAGCTACAGGGTGCCTTCTAACAATAATAACCACATTCGAGGCACTAATACAGCCAATTTCACAGAATGCCCTTACCAACACAGAATTCATAGCTTTCAATTTGGTAGTTTGTTTTATTTGTTCGAAAATGGTTTGATATGCAATTTTAATTAATTCGAGCCCTGGGATAGTAATTACTACAGAGATCTCATTTCAAATAAAAGTCAATAGGTTTTTTAACCACCCTTTTCACTCCATCAAGCCTCTTCTCCCGCCCCCTCCTCTATTAACTCATCCAGTACAGTGTACAGTTCTTTAAATGTCGCTATAAAAAAAGGATAACCAACAAGTTTTCCGAGCTAAAAAGGACCCTTTTTGCAGCTTTGTCTGCGATATTGCGATAAATATTTGCAGCTAACAGAAAGATATCATCAACCCAGATATGGCAAACGAAGAATTTTTCTTTTTCAAAAGAAGACGAAGAGGTTCTTAAACGGCAGAAAAGAAGAACGGGGTTGGAGTTGGGGTTGGGATGTTTGTGGGTGTATATAGTCCTTGCTTTTATATGCCTTACGAGGTTTGCAATTGATTTGAAATATGAAGCTCCTCAGAGAAGATTTGATAACGACGAAAAAATACATTAAACCCGCCTCTTTAAGAAGCCATTTTGATAGTCCCTTATACACATACATAGATAGATTGAGAGAACATTGAACATTATTAGGACGGAATTTCGGCATGATGAAAAGAATGTTTTTGAGAAATTAATTGTGTGTAAGAATGGAGACTGCTGTCTTGGTGAAAATGCCATTAAGGACACACTGACAACCCCATAATAAGTGTATCCAGAAAGTGTTGATTTGGGAGTAATAAAAATTCTTGTTCTTTGTTGTTGTTGTTGGTTTCTTTTTTTAACAAAGTTTTAAGAAGCGATATATTTATTATCATGCAGTGAAAATTGATCCTAAAAGCCGCAGCTTTTACACGTTTTCCATCCTTATCCGTCACGCTTTTGAGGCTGATTTCAGTAAAAAAAATAATCAATGATTTTAACGATGCTGAATCCTTAAAGAGCAATGTTTCTAAACATGAGTGGAAATTCTTTGAAATAACCGATAACTTTTTGTGAAAAATCGAATCAACAAAGAGATGAGTTAATATCAATCAGGCTTAAGGCAAACAGAGCTGTCACTATGGTGACAGTTAAAATTCTTGATTTTTACACATGTGTTTCATATTAATCATCTGTTGTTTTTGATTGAAAATAAAATTCTTTGATATGATTTTTCAACAAAATAATAATAATTGATATATTCTCATTTTAGTTTATTAGTATTATTGAAACGGCAATTTAACACATTTGTTCGCTTAACGAAGAACCTAAGAGTAGGGGAGAGTTTGTACGAACGTAACGGTGCGGTGGGTCGGTTGTCAAATTCAGTTTTACAAAAACCTGAACTGTGTGCACAGTTCTTTTCAGTTAGGTCCTGAATCCACCCACAAAAATCCAAAAGACCGTACAGTTGAATTTAGCAACAAAAGCCAAAAATGTGATATTTTAGTCAAAACGTAAATTTTTTCGTCTCAAGTTTTTTTTCAGTATTTTTCTTGAAGAAATAAACAATTCATGGAATAGATGTGACCTTATTGTGTTCTAATATTTCGGGAATCGAATAGAGTTAATATTTTGAAGATATAGGCATACCTACTGGTTTATTCTTAATTTATGATTTTTTAGACGAGTGGTTTTCAAGAAGAAATAAAACGCATATAATTTAACGCTATGGCCAAGAATTTAGCTTTATTATAAAGATAAGGGTTTGCAACTACTTTTTGCAGCAATTGGGGCCGTATGTCAGCAATAACGCGCCGAATATTCTCTAACAATGCGTCAATCGTCTCGGGCTTATCTGCGTAGACAAGCGACTTCACATAACCCCACAAAAAATAGTCCAGTGGTGTTAAATCGCACGATCTTTTAGGCCACGCTACATGCCCACGACGCGAGATAATCCGCTCACCAAAAGTTTCCTTCAATAAATTGATTGTTTCGTTGGCTGCAGCGCCGTCTTGTTGGAACCAAAGGTTGTCCACGCCAACATCCTCCAATTCAGGCACGTAGAAGTCATTAATCATGGCTCTATAGCGTTCCCCATTGGCTGTAACATTAATGGCCGGCTTCATTTTTGAAGAAATATGGACCAATGATTCCCTCTGCCCATTGAGCATACCAAACAGTGACTTTTCGAGGATGTAACGGCGTCTCAACAATGGCTTGAGGATTATGATCACTCCAAATACGACAATTCATTCAACCCATTCAACCAAAAATCAGCTTCATCGATGAACAAAATTTTCGTGTGAAAATCCGGATGAACAACAATCTCGTTTCGAGCCCATTTTGCACGATTTACAAACGTTGTTCAGGAGTCAGTCAATTCATTATGAAATGGCAAGCCGAACTGAGCATAAATCAAGTGACAGCTGTCAAAAAGATCAACTCCGAAAAAAGTATTGCCAGATTGAAAACCACTCGTCTAAAAAAAACACCTCTAATAAAATCGTGGGGTGGACTGTAGTAACAGTTTCTCTGTGGAAATTACCAAAATCAAAGCTATCAAGAATATCTCATGTAACTTATAGCTAATTAAAGGTAATTCCATGGTATTAGTCTATATGACCTGTAACATCTCCATGAGGGACGAGTGGGAGTTAAGGCATGTTGTAGTTTGTTGCGACTGATTTATGATACCTTCCTTCTGAGAAGACGAATTAAGTAGCGAATCTTCAAAAGTGTTTATGAATACTTTTCACCTTTTTTTTAAACTATATTATTTGTAATTTTGTTCCTCATATTGTGATGCTGTATTTTCATATTTTTTGTATACCTACTATAATATTAGCGCACACTCAAGGGATTTTAGCTTCCATTTTGATGTTCTAACATATAGAGCGAGCAGTTAGGATAAATTTTAGGGGATTTCAAATGAGAACATTGATCTTGAATGCCTTTAGATTGTAAGTAGTGTGTGGCTAAAGAACGAATACCTTAATTCTACGGTGCCTCCGAAATTTGCTTTAAGGGAAAACTAATAAACTAACAGGTACTCCTATATTCAAGCCGTATTGCGTTGATATTGATTTAAGAGAGAAATGCAACTAGCTACTTCACAAGAACATTGTTGGACAAAAAAGCTATAATACCTCTAAAAGAGAGAAGAAAAAAAACATTGTTTCACTGATAGAGCCATTCCTTAATAATCTTACGCCCAATTTCTTCACAGAAGTACTTAGCCAGCCTAGTACCTACCATGTTCTGTAACTTTCGCATCGATAAAATCAGTCGAGAAACGATGAAAATTTAAACAAATCATATGAGCTTTGTTTCATGTTTTAACGTTTCTCTATACCTATTTTATCGATGCTAGAGTTACAGAACATGGGTCCAGGGTCCTATTTCATAAAAATTGACAGTTGCGACAGCAATAGGTGACAATTTGTTAATTTAAAATTTGACAATTATTGTCAAAATATGTTCCATAAACAATTTGACGATTTTGTAGAATTTTCAGAAAATACTCGACAATTGTGAACTTTTCGATTCATAAGAAATTGTCATGACAATGAATTGTAAAGTATTTTTTCGAAAATTGTGAGGAATTTTATGACAAATTGGTACTGACAATTCTTTTATGAGATGAAAATAAATATACAATTTACATTATGTAGGTATTTGTTAGTAAGAAAGAAGAAGAACGAAAACAATACAAAAAGTTAGTATTTTATTGACAATTGTGACAGGAAACTCAGTTCCGGTCAAATGTTGACAATGAAAAGACACAAGTTGAGCTAAAATGCTAAATAATATATTTTCAAGTGAAAGCGATGACGATTCTCAGTTGAAACTCCGTGTAATACGCAGGCACCCTCGACATTTTAAACGGAGAATAAATAATGATTTTGATATTTTATGCACTTCACTTTTTTAATAATAAAACACAACTTCGACAACTGTGACATTTTAAATTTGAAAGAGTGCTTGCGTTCTGTTCCATTTTTCATCGTTTTCCGACGTGAGCACTGCATAAAGTTATGTAGGCCATGACAAACTTCAAGATCATACAATGACAAAATTGTAACGACAAATGTGTCAGTATATGACAAATTTGTAGAATTGTCACCAATCAATTTTTGTGGAATTGGGCCCAGGTACTAGCTCTGTTACTCGGTCTTAGTGAAAATTAACATACCTGACAATTTTCTTTACATTACTAGTTCCGGACTTAAATTCACCGAGCGGTACTAGGACTAAACACGTCTAAAATTGGTTTAATTATGATTTTGACAATATTTTGGCATTTCGGATAGTATTTTTTTTTAATTTTATTTTCGAATGGATTATGTCACTGTAACAAAAAGAGGACATAATATCCATTCTACGATAACTGCAGCATCAACTATGAAATTTGTCACTCAGAAGTGACAGAATGGCAATGAAATCTTACTGACATTTACAGGAGTGTTCACTAGTGCTCTGTTCTGAAACAGCTTCCAGATGAAGCATTTGATTCAAGTAGAACATTGCGTGATATTTTTTTGCGTGGAGTTTTGGAAATTTTTCTATTTAGGTATGTGTGTAAAAGGGTTAGAGAAATGCCCTTTACAAATTTCATACACATATTATGTCCGGTTTATGCAATGCATTGGTCACATTCGGGGAACTAACCAGAGCTATCGGGATAGGTTTTGTGTTTGTTTCAATCCCTTCTTAAAACAGCTAATGCAAAAGGCTTATCTGAAAACTTTGGGATATGTGCGGATAGCCTTTCTAATAGGTTGTCGAAACTGTCTTCAACACTATTGATCGTTTCAGATGGGACATTGTTACTCGATTTAATGTCCATAAACCGTGGCAATATGCAAATATAAGGCTGCATTTTCGTCCATGACGCGTACAATACATCCATTGTCACTGTGCAGAGTACGTATGGCCCTGGACCCATGTTTTGTAACTCTCGCATCGGTAATTACCTCGAGTACGTATAGTTGCAGTTCTAGTTAAAAAAAAAATATAATTTATTATGGTCCAACGAGTGAAATGTGTTAAAGTAAAGGTGTGGTCAGTACGAAGTCTCTGCACATTTAAGCCTATTACAAAATAGACACACCTACACCTATATGTACACTATGTGAATGTACGATACTAAAAAAGAAAATTAAAAATCCAAAAAATCAATATAAGCCGAATTTATAAGCTATTTAAGAAATAACACCCAAGAAAGTATCGAAATTGACAGGGCTAGACCCAAGAACTTGTGTCAAGAAACTAGTTGATAGCAATTTGAGTACTAATTTTAGGACCAGTACCGGAACTAGCGTTAGGACCCTCTGAAGAAATTGGCCGTTAATTTTTTTGTTTTAGAATTGATCAAATAATCTTCTTTTGCATATGAATTAACTTACCTTAATATCATCTGAACATTCTTTTCGCTTTGAAAACATTGAAACAAGTTAAAATGTCACTTTACAAATTTTCAACCAAACCAAACCAAACCAAACTTAGATTGAAGAAATGGTGTGTGCCTTCTTCCTAGTTTAATTTAGTTTCTGAGCTTTAAGGGATTTACATTTTGACAAAATTCAGCCCGTCCCAATTTGACTTTGCAACAAAGTACTCACAAATATTGTATCATCAAAAGTCGTCATCGTAACTATTAAACTAAGTTCCATATGGTCAAATTTTCTAAGAGGCTATTTTAACTAATTTTATGTTTACGACAGAATCTATTAAACACTTCACTAAAACTCTGCGTACTTTAATGCTACCTAAAACTTGCACCAACTAAACACAACGATTTTTTTATGACATAGAACTGAATAACATAAAATTTTAACATCTACAAATCCAAATTTGAATGACTATGTTCCTATAATAAAAAAAAAAAAAAACATTCATTTCCCAAAATGTTAACTTCAGATGCGTACAACAAATGTATCTTCTTCTCCGCCATAATAGCACTCGTATTTTTGCACTGTGAATTTTTTTACTGCACAGATTCAAGCCTAATGCTGCGAGATCATAATATTAACCACTTTTTACGACCGAGGGTGATAAATACCAAAAAGCACGCAAAAGTTTTGTTCGAATCGTTAATCTTAAGACATCATAAGCTAACACATACCGTAATGTCTGTATGTTACGGTATCCCCACTATACGGCTGGGTATGTGTATTTTACACTTGCAATACATTTCATATCACTCTTATCCCATAGTAAGTCCCCTATTCATGAATTGAGTCGTAAACAGGATGCGAGAGAACATATCATATTTTTATTTTGTGTTCTAATATTCATGGGATTCATAGCATATAACATGACCGAATTTATAGTATCTAACATATTTTCTGTAATAAAATAATGTTGTTATATTCTGAACAAGAAAGAAGTATTTTCTAATAGTGTCCTCGTCAAATCGAATTAAAAAAGTGGTTTTGGGAAAAAGGCACCATCATCGAAATCTACATTATGTGTGTAGCTTGTAGAATTAAGGAATGAAACATAACTATTCGGAATATATAGTATAGAATGTGGATGTACCTTTTTGCCTTGATACAATCATGTATTTTATATAATATTATATTCTTATATGGTCGTCAAAATGATCTCGTAAAAGATTTGAATTTAGAGAAAAATCTGAATGAATTTATATTAAGTTAAATTCTTTGGATATGATAGATAATCAAGAATGTTTTTTTTTAGATAATCTTTTCAAATAAAAATGTTTGATACTTGTGAATCCTTGAACGTAACTATGTTAATGTTTAGAAAACAGAGAAAATAGACTTTCTTAAATCATTCCTTTGGAAAGAACAAATATTGAATTTCCACTGGAGATAAAATGGCTATTGTCGTTGGCCAAAAAACTTGCACTACCGATAGATAAACGAAGTTTCCCTATTTTCCAAGAGTAATTCGCATAATTCAAGAGGAAAGAGAATAAGAACTGTTTGTTGATCGTTACACCTACATAAACAACATCAATTTTATTGAAAGCGAAAGCTAGGGTGATACTTGACTTTTGCCTATAAGAAAATAATTATCTACAATTTAAAAGCAATATTTTCAAAAAAATCTTTCGAAAGCCTATGGAAAACCCCCTTTCATCCACCAGTGCATATTTAGTTCTAGATAACATAAGACGAATGTTTCAACAAAATGGAAGACAGACCTACGTTTTTTTGAAAAATATATCGGCAATATATTTGCTGTGATAGATATACGCAATACTGAGAAATTTCTGTTGATCCTCAATGGATTTCCCCAAAAAATACAGTTCACTGTTGAAATGGAACACAACAATGCAATTGAATTTCTTGGTGCCAAAATCTTTCGAGAAAAGGACGATACATCGATTTATTTAATTCGATACGTCGAATAAGAGTTTGAACTACGTTTCATCAGCTATTTTCTGTACCTTGTGGTAGCCAGCTAAGTTCCATCAGAAAGACTTTTTTTAAAAGCTTCACAAGTGTTAAATCAGCAACGTAACAGAAAGATGTTTGTATTCGATGTATCGAAAACATCGATGTTTTTATTCTATCCAACGTGACACATCGATGTAACGTTTCGATACAATACATCGAAGAAAATATCAATGTATTTTTTCTAGGGAAATTCCTACCTCCAACCTCGTAAGTAAGATCTTTAAGCTGGTAATTCCATTCGTTCAACGAGAACAAATTCAAAAAAACCTTGAGTGAAAATGGGTATTCGCGGCTAAAATTCGTAACTTACTGTTCAAACATAAAATAAATTTCCTCGTGAACACAATAAGGACCCCAACAACGGTAAAAAGTATAATTTACGTTCGAAGTCTGACTGAAAACTTTAAGGAAGTCATCAGTAAAAATCTAACAAACGTTCGCCTGACCTCCAAATCTAATAAAACGATTGGTCACCTGTTTAGAAAACAAAAAACTAAACTAAACTTAAAACAAAACAAAAGACAACGCTTTTCGAATCATAAATCCGACATTAAATCATAGAATCCTGCGAAGATAGCCCTGGCCCCTGGCTCACCACACCATCGACAGCGGCTACTCTTTAGATTTTGAAGGTGTCGAAGTTTTACAGACGGAGAAACTTGTATTTAAACAATATACACTAGAATAACAACAACAACATGACTAGAAAATAAGACACACAAAACAATTCTGCCGTCAGGCAAGCAGATGTTTTGTATATCGAGATCTTTCAGAACACGTGTTCAGAAAGAAGAGTGGTCCCATTTAATCGTTTATGATCTCAAATACAGGAGAAGTCACAACACTTTCTTGTAAAGTCCAATTAACATAAACTGTGCTGAAGCTTGCAAGCAAATTGTTTCACTTTCTCTAGTGAACTGACAACGTTGGAACCGAACACAAAGTAGTATTTTGTATATTTGTTTACAAATGACCAAAAACGTTTACTACTTTTAGGACATTGCAGTATTTTTTGCATCAAATTTTGATCACGCAAAAATTAGGTTTGTCGAATATGACCGTTGCAGGTATATATGGCTTGTTCGAACTTTTTCCGGTTTTCCTCAGTGCAGTTGGCTAAATAACTGATAGCCTTTTTACAGCTCAAATCAAACTATGAGCTTTCTTTCGGTTAATTAAGTTTCTAATCATATCTGCGCTGGAGTCTACGTCACTATCGAGGAAGCATAGTGGCCAGTTAAAGTTTTTAAAGAAATCGTTGAAACCATGCCAGTTGGCCTTCTCGTATTGCCAAACGGTTCTCATAGGGGTTTTTTCTTCAAATGGATTGAATTGGCAGGACAAATTAGCAGATATGATACAATGTTTTGATGTTTTTAGAGGCGATAATACAGTAATATTGTATTTATCGCGGTAAGAGGTGATAAACAAGTCCAGAATGTTGCTAAATTGGCCTGCAACGTCAGGAATCCGAGTTGGCTTGTCAACAAGCTAAGTCAGGTTTTTAACTCAGCAAAGATCTCGGCATAACTTCCTTCCAGGTAGAATTGTATAGATTGAAACCACCTCTAACATAACGATTTCACTGTGTGGATAGTTGGTTAAAATTCTCAGGATGGGCTCGGACATCGCATCGAATTCGTTTGAAGTCGAATTACTATCTTTGAGCTGCGATAAATAAAATTTATGAAATTAAAGAAAATAAATAAAGTACAACTTACTTAAATTTTCTCGGTGTCTTTTGTTTTTATTTTTCTTCATTCATTAATATAATCGAGACCACAAATTTTGTTCTTTTAACAGATTCACTTGTTAAAAAAAATTGTTTTTTTTTATGAAATTTAAGATTGCACTCAAACATGGGCCATATTGTGGTTGTGAAGAAGCTACAACATTACGAACGTATATTGCGAGACCACGGTGTGAGAAAAATAAAGGCACTAAGCCATAACCTTGCAGGCTGAATTTCGGTGGCCTGTTTCTGCAGTTTGGACATGTGCATGATAGAAATTATTAGCTATAGAATGTACATAAGCATAGTTGACCCTTAATTCCCCCACCATTAGAAAAGTTTAATGCTTCAAAAACTCAGTGCTCTTTACAGTCGGAACATACATACTCGCTTCTTTGTAGATTTCTAAGGCAGCCTTTGATCTCGTTAATAGAAGCGCACTCATCTATAAATTATCACAGTTGGGTCTTTCTACGAAATTTCTAAGTCATTAAAAAAATGTATGCTGGAACAAATTCAGCAGTCTGGGACGGGAAGGATTTCTCGGAATGGTTTGAAACACAGACCGGTGTAAAACAAGGATGTCTTCTTAGTACCCTATTATTCTCTTTATTCATTAACGATCTAGAAAAATATTTACCTGGTGGAATACGAATTGCCAATATGATCGTTAATGTCTTACTGTATGTCAATGATCTTGTCATGCTTTCCGAATCTCCAGAAAACCTTCAGTTGATGATAAATCGGCTAGCCGATTACTGCAAAAAATGGGGACTAACTAATCAACACTGAGAAATCTAAAATTACCTATGGTCTTCTCCCGAACAGCACCAGCACACAGTGAATACAGATGGTTCTACAACGGAATACAATTAGAAACTGTTAAGGAAATCAAATATCTAGGAGTAAAATTGAACCCAACCTTAAAATTTGATAAACATCTAACAGATAAGGCCAACTCCTCACAAAGCTTATTGAATATATCGTAGAGGAATATATTTTCAAACGAACGGATAATAATCTCAAAAAAATATAGAATATTCGACTCAGTTGTTAAATCAACCTTTCATAGGAATTTCCTAAAAAAAATTATTTAACTTACCAATGAACACCCCAAACTACACAATCTATTTGGAGACAGGGATTCCAATGCTTTTTACAAACACTTTCAAGTCACAAGCGGATTACATTATCAGTTCGTATCCTGACTCTCGCCTTACTAAAAAAATGCTCTCTTATGAATTGAGAAACCAAGACTGGTGGTCGAAAAGATGGTTAAGTATTGGAAACACATGTGGAGAAACTATTTTATTTGATCTCAACAACCTGGACAACTTGAGGAACCAACTCTATCGAACAATCCAAAAGAATGAAGATTCTATTCGCGAGGCGTTTATCGAGAAAGCTCGTAAATCAGATAGCAGAATATTATGCACTCACCTGAACTTCAACCTGAAGGATAAGAACTATTTTAATGACTCACTCAGCTACAGTGAAATATCCCTTATTTTTAAAACAAGATGTGATTTGCTTGGTTTAAACGGCTCTCCATATAATGGAAGTTTTAACCAGTTTTGCAATATTTGCAACTTGAAAGCGAAAGAGGACTGCTTTCATATAATTGGTGTTTGTCTAATCTGCAAGCCAAAAAGACTAGCTTACTTCGGAAAGAAATCCTTTACCCTGCAGGAGACGATACAAATTTTGAACGAGTGTGACTGGAAAAATATATCTTATTATATTAAAGTCATATACAAATACAGGAACTTACTAGCATCAGAATATATATGATAGATTTAGTTTGTATTATGGATGGATATTGGATAATATGTGTAAACATCAACGTGCGCGGATCCAAAACGGACTTTATTTTGCTTGAAGGGGATCTTAAGATTTTTTTCACTGAACGCACCCATTTTAGTATGCAGATCGTAACGTTGCACACCGTAACGTTGCACGACGTAACGTTGCACACGAACGTTCACGTTTTTTTTTTTCACTCTACCGCCGGCACAGATGTTTACACATAAAAACTATATATTAAGGGTTATAAATGTACATGCCGAACTATTTTGCTAACCGAGCTGACGGCTAAGTCATAGCTTTTTAATTCATTGTTACTTGTAACTAATGTAATACCGAAATGATGAATAAATGAATTTCTTACTTACTTACTATATACAAGTCTAACTTATACTTAATTGTAAATAAGATGTACATACATCTTAAAATTAAGTGCGGGCCATTAATATTAATAAATAAATTAATACAAAATATTAATTAATAAATAGAAATCCCCAATATGGCACTGTCCAATTGTCCATGAGTGGTACTTGCGTCGAAGAAAGTGAACAGCTTTGTATTCTCTTGGGGATTTCATCGTCGATGATAGAAAATGTTCTCTTTTTGATCTGCTTGGATACAATTCACATATCTTTTTCACTGAATTCTAAATAGGGATTTAATAATATTATCGGAAACGTTAGCATCTCTTGAACACGGTCGGCGTCGTAACGCTTTATGTCCCTACTTTCGAAAAAGCCAGTTCCATTCCTCCCTTTAAGCAATTCAACCGTGCGCGTCTAGGAATGCCTATAAGTTTACCATTGAGTCCAGTTCCAGACGTAGGTACTGTCAAGTACATTTATATTCTTTCTTTAGCCGAACAATGTGGAATATTTTCCCTAGCTCTATTTTTCCCTCCTATTATAATTTTAAGAAATTCAAAACTAATGTGCATCGGTATGTCCTAGTAAACCCTTCGCTATTGTCCTTATCGCTCCCACTGTGTTAATCATTTCGTCGGTTATAACACCATGAGCTGCGCGTACTATACAAACAAAAGAGCACAGATGATGATGTTTTTTAGCAATTATATTGTGCTTTACATATATTTATTTTTAGGAATTTTTGAACCACAATGAAATTTTGCAGATCATGCATTTTTCGGGCCATCTTACATTGAAAATGTGCGCAAGCGCCAAAATTAAAAAAAAAATAATTTGTAGCATATTTGTGACCTTTAAACATTTTTTTTTCGTGTGAAGTCATATTTGGAATTGCTAATCAAAACCATGAATTGCGTATTGAATGGCAAGTTTCCAGCAATTTGTGTAGGTGCCTAAACTAAGCAAAAAAACACGCAAGTCCATTTGTCTGAACACAAAAAATCGTTTTTCAAAAATTTCAATATTATTTAATTTTAAGACGCGGAAAGCAAACACATTACAATGCATTTATCTCAAAACTACTTAAATGGAGGTGCGCTCCTTTTTTAATTAAAGCTGCACCACCTTTATTTTTCAGGAGAAATTCAAAAAACCGACGCGACACTTTGCCAACTTTTTAAGTTTCATTTGATCTGAAAAATTGTTAATAATTTATTTTATAGAGAAAAAAAGTATTTACCTGATGTCCTGGACAAATCGAACCATTAGGCACTCGAACTCGAAAAGGGCTATGAACAGGGCACGATGTCCTTGGACCCCATCGCGACGACGACGGCCCCGGCATTGGCACAGAATTAAAACTATTTGAACTACAAGGATTACAGAGGGGTGGCGGCGGCGGCGGCACCGACGACTGCTGCCCGGCGCCGCCTACGCCACAATGCCCAATACCACCGCCACCAATGCCAATTTGTGAACCTAAGTGACCGCCACCACCGCCCATCATAGATTGTGGCGGGGGTGGTGGCGGCACTGCTGGTGGCCCGCCCGGCCCCGGCCCATGATGGCACATAGGTCCGCCGCAGTTCGGAATGCCCGACCATTGACCCCCACTGACACCGATGCTGTTCAATTGTCCCCCGCCGCCGTAGTAATGGTCCACGGCAAAGCTATCTTGGCTACCAGAGCATTGCAATCTGTGAGGTGGTGGCGGAGATGATTGTCTTGAATAAATTTTTCAGCTAATTAGTTATCTCTGCAGTGGAACTATGGTGATGATATGGAGGTCGCTTAATATTCGAGTTCGCTTAAGTTACAACAGCTCTTAAGTTATAGTTTTGATTTGAAGACGTTGATTTAGGAATCGCTTAGCAGCGCAGCGGTTACACGTCCCGTGCCCGTTTCTATTATTTCAAAGCTCTTTCATTTGAGTTCCAATACCACGTGAATTGATCGTTGTTAACTTCAAGTATACACATTGTTTGATATTTTTGTATCTTTTATTTTTCCAAAATCCTTTTCCTGTAGTTGCAAGGTGATGATGATGTGATGATGATAATTTGTTTGTCTTTCTTCTTTACCTTATGTTTTATTTTTTTTTTTTTTACTTTGAATTGGAGTTTTTACTTTTTGATCACAGAATTTAACACCAAAATTTTAAACTAAAAATTATTATTTATCTAAGTTTCTAAGTGTTATTGCATTTGCAGATATCTTTCTTTCTTTTATTTACATATAAATATACCTCTGATTTGATTATAAAAAATAACAGTTATATTACAACAACAATAACGACGACTATTCTAGCAATAACAGCAAACAAAAATGGAATTTAATATATTTTATTTAAGAGTTTTTTTCTTTATTAAATTTATATCTTATCTATATATTTATTTAAATATATATAATTTTATTTTTTGTTTCGTTTCGGGAATGAATTATTATAAATTTAATTATGTATTATTTTTAAAAATATTTTTCTATATCAATTTTCTCTTTTATTGAGCTTAGGTTAACATTTGTTTATTTTTGTTGCCGTTGTTGTTTTTTTCATTTGTTTAAATATTATTGTTTTAAATTTGTTCTATTTGTTTGCAGTTAATTTGTGTTGTTTTTCCAAAGGCGGAAATAAACCAGAAGATGAAAAGGGCATCTGAAAGTTTAAGATAAAATTAAAAAAAAAAAGTTAGTGTGACTTTCTAAAACTTTATTTCAGTTGGCCAACAAAGTATCTCTGCATAAGTTTCGTCGTTGCTATTTCAGATATGTGTTCTTATTTATCAGGGAAAATGAAATGTATTTCTCACAAAGTTTTAGTTGCACTTATATTCAACAAAATAAACCTGTTCCATACTTTAAACAACAACAAAATAAAAGTGGTCATATTATGAAGCCTTTTTAATGGTTTAAGGTGATATAGTTTATTCATAATAATAAATAATTCTGATCAAAGCAGGTGTTAAAAAGGGTTATAAAGCAAAAGCTGGAACATAATGAAATAACTTTGACAAACTTTCGGCAAAGTAAATTATGCTATTTTTATCAATGCCTACCTTAAAAATGTTTTAAGATGAATTTACATAAGTGTACATACATATGTTCAAACGCTGCCGAACCTACCTGGAGGCAAATCATGCAATTGCTTATAGGGCGGCACTTTGGCTAGGGCAGCAAAATCAGTAAAATAATTTCAAAGCGAACAAAGGGTAACACATTCGTCTACTTCAATAACTACAGGGTCATTCATTTCGAGGTTTCAAGTTGGTAGCAGCAATTGAACGTGGTGGCGTAACCGAGTTTTGTGACCGGCGATTGAAGATAATGATTTGGGCGGTATGTCCAACAACACGACCAATTAAGGCTTTATTGCGTGAGAAGCTTCCTGGTCGCATAATTTCACGTTTTGGCGACGTCAATTGGCCACCAAGATCATGCGATTTGACACCGTTAGATTTTTTTCTGTGAGGCTACGCAAAAGAATGTGATTACGCGAATAATCACCGAACTTTAGACGCATTAAAAACCAAAATTACTCAAGTTTTGGCCGAGATACCGCCCGAAACGTGAGAAAAAGTGGTTAAAAATTACCTCAAAAGAATCGCATGCTGCCAATTTTCCCGAGGCGGCCATTTGAATGATATTGTTTGTCACACTTAATGGCAAAGTTCAAACTCTATAATGTAATAAAATTTTCATCAAAAACGTATCGCTGTGTGTGTTATATTTTATTTAGCTTGACTTTTTTGCCTTTTTTTAATTTGTGAAACCTGATCTGCATCGCACTAGTTAGAATGAATCGAAGTTATCAATTACCTTAGATGGTATACAGTTGAAAGTCAGAGAAAAATGCTGCCTACAGAGTGGGCCCTGAACGCACGACCAACACCTTTAAGCTAGAAGCCAATCACTACTATACTGTATCATTGCCATCCATTTTCGAATAATATTATGTTAAAACATTGTTAAATTAGAATAACAGCACTATCGACAGGATGTTAGTTGATTTAAGAAGGTATCACGTTATATGAACACGTAATTCTTGTGAATTCGAAAACTGCATAGATTTTTACATGATCACAGTGTTTATTTTTAACAAGATTATTTTATATTAACATTGGATCTAGCAAATTTAAATTTTACTGTACAACCTTTTGACTTATATACCCCTCACTATACGCACACTTATGCTGAAGCAGGATGCTGTAGAGAGAACAAAGCTTAGGTGGAAGAACTTTACCAGTCACCGCTTGTATTGCGACAAAACAGATATGTCCATGTCCATGTCCATGTCCATGTCCATGTCCATGTCCATGTCCATGTCCATGTCCATGTCCATGTCCATGTCCATGTCCATGACTGCATATAAAGCACTCTAAGGCCCAGTTTTACAGTGGTGAGTTAAAGCAAAGTTAATTAACTCTAGAAATTAACTGAGGAAGCTATTTTTTCGGTGCAGAATGCATGCGGAAACACCAAACAAACTCGATGGATAACACATTAAAAGCATCTTATAGTTTATCCAGAGTGAATTCACCAAATTTGATGAATTACCTCGGGTTTACCTTTAACATCGCACTGAAAAACTAGACCTAAGAGTTTAATATCTCTAAGCAGATTGCGGTTCGAAATAGGTGTGATAACCGGACACTGTCTAATTGGCAAGCACGCAATAAGACTGAGCATTTTGAAACGATTTCTGCAGAAATTAAATGGATGAGAAGAAGGACGTAAGCTCCATCTTGAAGATGTCAAACAGTTGTCCTAGGGATTTGGCAAACATAGATATAAGTAATCTCGCACGCTTTGTGTCAAGCTCCAAGTGATTCAAAGAGAGGAAGAAGTTAACTAGATTCTTGTGGCATCACTTTACTGTTTCAGCCACGTTAACTTAACCTGATAACTCAATTAAGACAGTGTTAAGAGATGTTATGTAGATATTTCAAGTAACCTGGTGATGATATCAAACGTAAAATATTGCATATTATAACATATTTGACATTAACAAGCGCGTCTTACAACAAGAATATGATTATCGTTTAAATTGTTTAAGTTTACAAGATGTTTTCCCTGATTGTGCGAAGAAGCGTTGCGTTTCTCTACTTTTACAAGCCAAGAGATCAATTGCTTCTGTGGGACTATTGCGTTGTCTTTCCATATCTTTTAAATAAGTCGTATTTCATTAGCTTCCTCTGTCTCGCTTTTAAAATCATCAATTTTGAAGACGCTTGGTCTACCTTCAACTCCCAGCTGGGCAAAGAGTTTTTCAAATTAAAATTGAACGTCATAGACTAAGCACCACTAAAAGGAGTCTGATGATCGGCCTGGCAGCCGTTAAACAGCTATAACTCCAGCCCAAAATGACTTGGTGGTAGCTCACTGAAGTGGTTGTTGTTTCATTCAAAACGTTCAATATTAAAAAAATCATCACACAAAAACCAACTACCAATTATAAATGTAGTGTATGTATTAATAAATCCATTCGTCCTTGCCTCTCGGTTATAATAAGTTTTGTAAACACACGCTCAAGGCTATTTGAAATTGTAATAAACTTTATTTACTCTGAATTCATTAAATACACTGTAAATTTAATGAGAATATACACTTATTTATGTATAGAAAAAAGGAAGGTAGGTATGTATATTTACACAAACACTTCCTGCGACGGAAATTTTTATGTTTACCTTACCTACAAAATGAGGTTGGTATAATGCTCTTCTACTAGTCGTCGCTGTCGCCCCATATACGGAAGAGTATGGCAATGATATGTAACAAATTGCCAATAAAATGTTTTATCGGTTTTATTGCTTTAAAAAAGTACGAAAAACGTCAAGCAAATTGCCATTATAAAAATAAAATCACAAGGATCTTTATGAAACGAACATAAGGTTCTGCAATCCTTTGCCAGTCATTTCAATATCTGTAACATGCAGTCCAAGTGGTGTTATATACTTAATTATAGAGCATGTAGAAATGTAGATTTATATCGTAGATATACTGTGCGCATTTCCGTTTTACATTTTTCTCCTTATGTCAGTCGTTAGCACAAAAACTAATCGCTGTAATGAATTAAAAAAAATAACAAACACACAAAAACTATTTGTAATTTGATAGAGGAGTGTGCTTTTCTAGTATAATAAAAACACCATTTAAGTTATTTACACCCATCGGCATTGATCAGAAGAAAACCATTCGAAAAGTAGCCTTGCAAAGAGAGAATCTATTACCAGAGGTTTTTTTTTTGATAACAAAAAAAAATAATTGATGTGATCATTTTTAATTCAAATGTTTCTGATAATGCTTAAGTGAAGAATATACTGATTTAAAACTCTCAAGCTCAGTTTTTGGTAAATAAATATTTCGAGAAAGTCAATATGCAAATTGCAGCTTCTACAAGTCTACAGAAAAAAGATTTGAATACTTTTTTCGGAGGAGCAGAAGATTTGAAGAAAAACGTAAGCAAGGTTTACAGTATCAGTTTTGTTTGTATTTTAATGTATACAATTCCCACACACCATAACAGTTGCGGTTAAGTACTACGCATATTAAAAACCTATGAAATCTATTAATATGTGTATAACATATACGAGGCACGTCCAGAAATTTTAACTACTGTTGCCCTCTGGGGCTGTGAGACATTTTATTACAAGCTTGGCGACACTGGGTGGTTTTCCTTAACACAACCAGTGCCGGAGGTTTATTTATGTACGAAAACTCATCTTGTTGTTTTCGTTTTTGCATAAGATATGGATAATATATACCGTTCTAAGTAAGATGCCATCAGGATCGAATTTCTGCCTCAAGGGGAGACTTTCAAACGCAGGGGAATTTTGCATACGGAGTGTGCTTGTTGCACGACAACACTCGCCCGGTTTTGACCTCATTTGGTTGGGACATTTTGAAACATCCATGCATGGTTTTTCCCCTGAACAGGCACCTCCAGACTTTCATCTTTTTAACTCCCCAAAACTCAAATGGATTCAAACATTTTCAAGTTTCAACCGACGACGCACGCGACGAGTAGGTTAAACAAGAACTCTCTAAATATCTTATTCGCCCTATAGAAGTAGTGAAATAGATTAAGTTATTTTTAATTTTCCCAACAAGGACAAGGACAATCATTTTAATGTCATTTCAATTGAATTCTTTTCACTCATCCGCTTAAAATTTTTTCTTTGGTGAAAAAAAATTACGTATACGCCATAGTGTACTATTTTTGTGCAGAGTATAAATATATTATCCTGGACTTAAATTTATAAAAATTTGATTTTATACACACTTTTCGAACTCATTATGTTTGTATGTTATAGGGCTTTTTACTTTTGTTATAGTGACAAATATTTACATTCCTTTTCTTAATAAATAGCTCGAAAACTACCCATTTTTTTTTCGAACAAATTTCGAGGCAAAATTTTAGATGAAAATGTTTGTAACACTTTTTTCGTGAGAGCAATAGGTTTTCTAACAAAACGTGCGCAAACGTAAAATACCAACTTTTTGTTTTAATTTACGTTTTTCGACACCGCGCTAGCGCCGCTGAGATAAAGTACTTTCCGTTTTGTACGAAATTCACAAATTTTGAAGCTGCAGTTCCCATTCATGAATCGCACCTTTAAAAAAAAAACAATTGCTCGATCAAATGTCAAAATCAGATTAAAGCGTTGAGAATTTATGGCATGCATGATGACTATTTTGTGTCGCACCTATCCAATTATCTCTGAATTTCTTCGATAGGAAATCGTTAAGGTACCTACATTTAACCCATTACCTGCCACCGTATGTTATTGTTTTTTTTTTATAAAATAAGAAATATTTCTTTAAAATTATTATTTAAATGGAAGAATAGACATGTGCCCAAATATTTAAAACTGAAGCTTAAAATAGTTTAAGACAGTTTTTGAAGAATATGAGTTTTATGAGTATTCCAATTTCAGCTTTATTCCGGCTATGTCCAACTAAATATGTATGTACACGGTTAAAAATCTTGGACTACTTTTCAGTCGTACTAAACTATTACAGCATATTTTCAATGCAAGCAGTATTAGATTTAATAATTCCCAAAAAATTACACATTTTCTTAATACATTTTGTATTGTATAGTCAAAGAAGTAATATATTTTGAATTAAATGCTTAATATTTTCCTGATTTATGACAAAAAAGAATAAAATACAACAAATCGATATTATATTTGAAGATAAAGTGCATTAGTGACAGGATTACTTGAAAATAAATTTCCCAAAAGTAATGCTATTGATTTTAAATTCTATTCCAACTCGTATCCAAAAGAAGAAATATTTTCAAAACAATACAAGTATTGGTTTAAATTTAAATACGGAACGATTTATTCTATACTAACGAATTAAACTAAATCTAAAATGATATTTAATAATACATATTTTGGGTTATACTACTACACAAATTGTTAAAAATTGTATTACACCCCCAGTTAAAGAAATGTTATATGCACAACGTTTAACATTTTGGGACATTTTTTGTTCACGTTCTTCGTATTACAGAAGTGTGTAACACATAAAGTAATATTTTTTAATATTCCATACCGATAAAACATTTTTTGTAATAATTTTATCTTAGATTCTAATAGTTTTGTATTAAAATTATTATTTGTAACAACGAAAGGATTAGAATTTAATCCATAGGATTAGAATGTATAACTCAAAGGACTAGAATGTAATCCAAGGGATTCAAATGTAATCCTGGAATATTAGAATGCTTTACCTGAAAATTAGAATCTAACTTTGCAAACTTTTATTTTAATAATCCGGAATATTTTTCAATTCATAGAAGTATTAAATTATCTACACCGGGCTTAATTTTGATCAACAATGGCGTAAACATTTCAAGAACGAGCAGCTCTACTCTGAAGCTAAGGTAATTCTCCTAATGACAGCTGCAAATAAGCAGCTTAGAAACGTCACCAACCACACTAATCAATTGACACCCTGGATATAGATTTCATCCCATCAATCAACGATGAATCAGTACCCTTTTACACTGACCCAGGCCGTAGCTAATTGTTTGCTTCGGTGTCAAACCTCAATACTGTGCTTTTTTTCTTATATTCGGTGTCTTTTTCAATAGCAATTTCAGAAAAATCTTCAATTTAGTAGCACAGGGTGTTTTTTTAGACGTGTGGTTTTAATCTGGCAATACATTTTTCGGAGTTGGTCTTTTTGAAAGCTGTCACTTGATTTATACTCAGTTTGGTTTAACATTTCATAATGAATAGACTTATTCCTGAACAACGTTTGCAAATCGTGCCCAAATGGGCCCAAAAGAAAATTGCCGATAAGCGAATTTTGTTTGGCGCTGAAGCTCATTTTTGGTTGAATGGGTACGTTAATAATCATTGGTCCATATTTCTTCAAAAATGAAACCGGCCATAATGTAACAGTAAATGGGGAACGCTATAGAGATAATAACTTCTTCGTGCCTGAATTGGAGGATGTTAGCGTGGACGACCTTTGGTTCCAACAAGACGGCGATACATGCCATACAGCCAACGAAACAATCAAAATTATAATACAACAAAAGAAAAGCTTACATTTAAATTTGGTGAGCGCATTATCTAGCGTCGTGAGCCTGTGGCGTGGCCTCCAAGATCGTGCGATTTAACATCGCTGGACAATTGTTTGTGGGGTAATGTGAAGTCGCTTTTCTACGCAGATAATCACGAGAAGATTGACGCCTTGGAAGAAAATATTCGGTGCGTTGTTGCTGACATATGGCCACAATTGCTGCAAAAAGTGGTCGAAAATTGGGCCTCTCGGTTGGAGTTTATTCGAGCCAGCCGCGGCGGCCACTTGCCCGAATTAATTATTAAAACATAATGGCAAGCCCTTATCTTTATAATAAAGCTTAATTCTTGGCCATAACATTAAATTATATGGGTTTTATTTCTTCTTGAAAACCACGCGTCTAAAAAAAAACACCCTTTATAAAGTTCAAGAACTTTGAAAAGAAGTCTAAGACCACTCTTTCTACTTGAAACTATTTTACTACAGTAAATATCTTTGAATTCATTTGAGTACACCCCTTTTTTCCTAAAGTTACAGAAATATTTAAATTTTTTTAAATAATTATTTAAGTTAAAGTAGGTACTAAAAGCCTGCATTTCAAAAATTTATAAGTTATTTCTATTTTTAAAGTGGTTGGTCGCTAATGGGAATTTACGCATCCATACATAAATAAATGCTATTCGACAACAATACGAAATTTTTAAAAAGTTTTAAATCCTTTTAAATCCATCATGTATCGCAAGTAAAGTATTTTGTTTGGGAAACTGTCAAAGCAGTAAATGAAGAATATGACTATTATAATATTCAACTCAACTCGAAAAATATCTCGTTTTCATTTTTCTAGTAGCTAGATACTTTGTCCTTGGTTATTCCTTAAAATTACATTTTACGAAAATGTTCTTACATGCTTTGAAAACCAACAATACAAGTAATGTAGGTATTGGAATGAGAACAAAATGAAAAAAGAAAATAAAAAAAACACATCGAAATATATGATTTAGCTGTACTCGTTCTTCTATTTCCGCCTTTTGAATTCACTGAACATCACTTTGTGTTATTTCCGTTATCAATGTCTATATATATGTTTGTATACAACGAATGTATACAGACAATATGTTTCAAGGATACAATACTAGTTCGCTGCATCTTTTCTTACTATCGTGTATGTTGTATGTACCAACAACAGCTACTCAAAATGGAGGGTTTATGTGAACATGCATGTCATATAGAATACATTTGATTCTATTGACACCCTACTTTCACATTATAACTCTTTCTGTCAAGCGAAAGAGCCTCTCCATTGCAACAAATAACAATACATCCAAACAAAAGGATGTAGAAACATGTAGAAACAACTTCACTTCAAGTAGTCTCACTAGGTATATATAAATATGACTACGACTACGACTACAACCAAGACCGACGGCGGTCCTGAGTTCTCTTCTATAAAGATAGCTCTTTGCAGTAGATTGCAATTTATTTTGATATTTATTTGCATAGAAATTAAGTGAATATCCTTCTATCCCTGGTATACAACAAGAAACATGCCATCCTGTAAGTTTTATTATTTTACATATAAACAAGACAGGATATCGTTGTAGCATGTGCTACTTTTATCAACGCAGAAATAATACTTTAATTATAAAGTTTTTTTTTTGTTGTTTGTTTTTGTTTTTACCGATAACATGACTATAGAAGCTTTAAGGATATCGTGTCCTTCCGGGGACTGTATATATTTTGTTCACTTTGTTCTTCCTTCGATCGGATTCTCAGAGATTTAAGAAAAAGTGTGACGTATCCTGGATCTTTGAGATTTTTTTTCGAACTTTAAATTATAATCCTGAGAAGATGCTTGAGATAAAATTGATTTAATTAAAACTTCCTATGGACAGGATAAATTGCAGGAAATGCTGACGTTGCGTTTTGTTTTTATTGGCAGTCTGATAAAAATGTATATGTACATAAGTACTGAATGCTTTACCTTAAGGTTGGTTCATTATTTTGATATGAGATTTTTCTCTTAAGGATAATTAGGATAATTTCAGACTTTTGTGAAAATATAATTTTTCTATTGAAGTTTAAGAGTTTTTCAATATTGTATAATTATAATAATTAATTTATTTTTTGTTATTGAAGACTTTTTCCAAGATATTTAAGATTTGTTTGTATTTTCTCAAATTTTATTGATAAAATAATTGCCTTTATTTTTCTAGATTTCAAAATGTCTAGATATTTATGACCATGTTTAAATCGCTTTTAAACTCTTACTCTCGGTTTGCTTTCGTGCGGAACCAAGCCTTGCACACATCCAAATATGTAAATACTTATTTGAAAAATTTGATATGATTTATTTTGTTTGCTTATTAAAAGCTTCTGTCTAAAATAATTCTTCTGTTTGTAGAATTTTGTATAAGTGGGAGCACAAAAGCTTACATACATAGATACCTACCTTTCGAAGAAAATTCTTCAAGTTTAATCAATTTCGTCAACCTGAAGAAAATAACCAACTGCATTTGAAGAAATTTATTCAGTTTGAAAACAATGTTAGATGTTTTTCGTAAATATCACACAACGTCTGATTTTTGTTTGACAAAATTATTAAATTGTGCAACATTTGAAGAAAGTTTATTGGTTTTGAAAATTCCACCTTCAATAAGAAGAAAAATTTGATGAAATATTGTTGATTTTAACAATTCTTTCTTCCAAAAATTTACAAAATATTTTCGTCAATATCACATCCGAGAATTGATTCAGACAATGATTTCCATTTCTTAACATGAATAAAGTTCATTAATTTGAATAAAATACTAAATCTGACAGCAGTTGAAGAAACTATATTGATTTTGAATATTAAATATTCATTAAGACTAAACATTTTATGAAAAATTATCGATTTGAATAATTTATTCTTCAAAAATTGACAAAATATTTTCGTCAATATCACCTACGTGATTTGGTTCAGTGTATCTCCAGCAAGAAACTGTGTGTGGATGGTTGCAACACAAATAATTATGCATTAATTTGTGAGAGTATTATGTTACAAACGTCCACAGAGAAATTGTTACTACAGTCCACCCCACGATTTTTATTAAAGGCGTTTTTTTTTTAGACGAGTGGTTTTCAATCTGGCAATACTTTTTTCGGAGTTGATCTTTTTGACAGCTTTGACTTGACTTATGGTCAGTTTGGTTTGCCATTTCATAATGAATTGACTGACTCCAGAACAACGTTTGTAAATCGTGCAAAATGGGCTCGAAACGAGATCGTTGTTCATCCCGATTTTCAGACGAAAATGTTGTTCAGCGATGAAGCTCATTTTTGGTTAAATGGGTACGTTAATAAGCAAAATTGTCGTGTTTGGAGTGATCATAATCCTCAAGCCATAGCTGAGACGCCGTTACATCTTCAAAAAGTCACTGTTTGGTGTTCTCTATCGGCAGAGGGAATCATTCGTCCATATTTCTTCAAAAATGAAGCCGGCCATAATGTTACAGTCAATGGGGAACGCTATATAGAGCCATGATTAATAACTTTTTGCCTTAATTGGAGGATGTTGATGTGGACAACCTTCGGTTCCAACAAGACGGCGCTACATGCCATACAGCCAACGAAACAATCAATTTATTGAAGGAAACTTTTGGTGAGCGCATTATCTCGCGTCGTGGGCCTGTGGCGTGACCTCCAAGATCGTTAGATTTAACACCGCTGAACTATGTTATGTGAAGTCGCTTGTCGACGCAGATAAGCCCGAAACGATTGACGCCTTGTTAGAGAATATTCGGCACGTTATTGCTGACATATGGCCACAATTGCTGCAAAAAGTGGTCGAAAATTGGCCTCTCGGCTGGAATTTATTCGAGCCAGCCGCGGTGGCCACTTGCCCGAAATCATTTTTAAGACATAATGACAATCCCTTATCTTTATAATTAAGCTAAATTCTTGACCATAACATTAAATTATATGCGTTTTATTTCTTTTTGAAAACCACACGTATAAAAAAACACCCTTTATTTTAACTTTGCAAGGTAAGGACGCGCGCCAAGGCTCGCGTCTATAGTGTTAAGTCACTTTGGGAAAAAAGAAATGTTCTACAGTTTTACTGGTTTAAAACATTGCTTACGAGCGCAGTTATATTAGTTCTTGAATTGGCGTTTCTATGAATGCGCTATCCAGTGAATTTAATTCGATAGAAATTTCGATTTTTTCAGACAAAGGAGCTGCATTAAACCAAAATGCAAATTCAAAATCACCAGATTTCGTTTTCAATTTTATTTTTTAATTCATCTTTCTTTTAACTTCCCTTTCTACTCAAAAAAAAAAAAAAAACAATTGTAAAAAGTTGCAAGCAAATTACAAGAAATCTTTTCTTAAACTTTTTCTTGCTAATACCTGCTTCAAAGCCCGATGGTGGGGAAGCTTGATTTTATTTTTTAAATTTATTAATTGGTTTTTTAGCTCTATAGAAAAATCTGTCTGTTTTTTTTTTTCATAACGCCTCTTTGATTTTGATTATAAAGCTTTATAATTGTATATCCATTGAAATGAAAACAAAACCCACGGGAATATACAAAAGAAAAAAACATCAAAGAGAAAAAAAAATTAAGAATTTAAACCTCTCAGGTTAACATAAACATTTTAAAGAGTTTCATTTATCCTCAATATTTAATGTAGGTAGATGTCTAGGTGTAGGAAGTATACAATAAAAGTTATAAAAAGCTTATGGCAAGGGTTACCTATCTCCTTGCAACCCTTTTTTATGATTAAATCATTTTGGGGAATTTTCGACAGCAAACGAAACAATCCCCAGGCACAATACTTAAAAATAAAGTCCCCCCATCATGCATCATCATGATACTCCTGCCACATATTTACAACAACAAAAGCTCTATTCAAAAATCGATTTTATATTTTAAAACTCTCAATAGCTCCTATCGCCTAGAAAAATATGCATTACTTCAACCACCGTCGCGTACATATATACATACATTATGTACATGCATCAAAAGGTAGGTAACATGAACACACACACGAGCTTCCCCGTTTATACAATCTGTAGCTTCGTCCACTTAATCCTTGAAATGTCACCAGCTGTAAAAAAAAAATCAATCCCCAGGATAAAGAGTAATGTGGTTATGCGCGCATTTATGTAACAACAAAAAAAATATCTCGTTTGGAAATACTTAAACAAATTATTGAAAAAAAAATTTGGGGTTTAATAAAAAAAAAAAGGAAGAATATATAAATATGTACCTACATATATAGCCTAGACGCAGTGATTACTGGAACTCGCCCTACTGCTTCGCATCAAAGGATCCAACAGTTTTAAGGGTATTTTTGTATAGTTTTTTTTGTAAAACTACTGAAACCGTTTAAAATTTTATTTACGTCTTTTTCACCGCCGCACCGCACCGCACCACAGCCACCGGGTGCAAAATCATTTTCACATGATTTATTCCGCTGGTGTATACTAAAAATTTTGTTCGTGCGGTAATTTTTAAACGAGCATCAAATAGTGATAAAGAGCATTTAATTAATTTTAATTTATGCCGACGATTTAAGGACACAAAATACTTCCACAGGAATTGTGTTATGTTACAGCATTTTGCATTAATTTCCTAAACGACCTGCACGATCTGCGTGAGTATGTGTGTATTGTATGCGATTGATGTTGTATTGCAGAACGTGTATGGATACCTAAGTAAACAACATATAACGAGTAAACATTATCTTTGGGTACATTAATCACTATCCTTAAATGTTCCTTTGATAGTCGTTAGAATGAGCAGGCTGTGAACGTGCGACTTCAGTATGTGGATTAAGGCATTATTTTACATGTGCGCGCACATTTATTATATTATCTCTGCAGGAATAATTTTATTATCTTTGCTTTAAGAATTAAAAAAAATTAATGTGATTTTTATATCTTTGTACATAAGGAGTCAATTGAATTAAGGATGAGTTGACTAAAGCCCCCGAGAGTGGAAAGATAATTTTTATGATTTTAAGAAGGTATAGAGATTTAAAAAAATGGAATGTACGCTTCAATTTCGGAAAGAACAAAAGCTGTACACTTTTTGACAAAGGTTTCAAATCGTGGGTCTTAAGAACTTAAATATCTCTTTCGACCTTATAACCTAACTCTCACACAACCTATCTTTTTGAAGGTTTCAAAAGAGTCTCGGTGCTCGTTGCTCAGAACTCTGAAAGTCTGTTTTAAAATACAAGGAAAAAAAAATAAATAATTATAGCCTCAAGGTCCTCTTTCAATTTTGAGAGTAAGCTTTAAGTTAAGTGCATCCTTGCACCTATAGTTTATCTCTTTGGTAAACTAGAGCAGAGTGTGTGACCGTAAACTATAGGAATATATAAAAAGATACCCATATTTTTGACATAAGCCTCTGAAAAACGGCAAATATATTCCTATAGTACACAAAAAGAGCATAAGACCCGCTGCTCTACCACCCGATTCCGCCACCATAAGCCCATGCACACAAGGACCACAAAGAAGCAGTGTTTGAAACTAAAGTAAATTCAAATACAGAAAAAAAAAATACCTTCATCCGAAAACAGTAAAGCACACTTTGTCGTTAGCATAAAGAAGGATGCGGGTAAGTAGGTATATGGAAACGACGAGGAAAAAAAAAGGATACAAAACATGAGAAATAGTCTCACAGTGGGCAAAGGCAAAAGATATACGAGTGAAATGCCAACTAAATGAACTTTTTGGTTGTGCATTGCTCCAGGGCTTAGAATATCTCAGTTTTCAGCCTAGCTAAATGTGGTTGTTTTTTTTTTTTGCATGAAAAGGATAAAGTAACCATCATCCAACAGATACACACCTACCTACATTCATATACCCACACACATCATTGGATTAAGACTTTTTTGGCTTTTATTTGTTTTTCCCATAACAAGTTACTTTGAGGTTGGTATATATGGCAGAAGATGAAGGTAAGGCGCTATGTATTTTAATTCCAAAACAAATCTAAGAATAGAAAAACATGCTTTTAGGTATATGAGTCCAGCCCATGAGCAATTCGTTTGTATCGAAGGATTCTTTGAGAAAAATATTTTTGAATTGTTGTCACGCATAGCCACCGAGGATTGATGTAGTATAATATATTGGTTGATGTCTAAATTTACCGAAAAATTCACGTTAAGTACCATAAGTTAATGATTTAATTGCAAATTAATTAAAACAGTTATACAGCTTCTGGGGTTCGAACTACTTTGACTTTGTTTGTTTATTTTTTAATAATTTTGTACTGGCATTTTAATGAGAGGACCAAAACTCCTTATTTAAATCAACAAAATGAGTAAAAAGATGGCCTTAGGCATCTACATTTTTTCAAAGCCACAGGGATCCTTTCGAGAAGATTTTTTTGTGATTTCAGACAAGACATTTTTTTCTATTTTTATATCGAAACACAAATGTAAGTCTCTTTTGTAACCAAAAACGACGGGTATAGCTTTAGAAGATTGTTTTCGCTTCCCTGGTGAGCCAACTGTGATCGTTTATTATTGCATAACCTAAAGATAAAACTAAAGAAAAAACACCACATCTGGAAACTTAAATACTTCGACTCAAAATGAATTATAAAAAAGTGTTTAACTGTTTAAGAAAAAAGCATTTAGGTATCGTAAAAATTAAGAACTCTTTAAAAATTATACAGATTTCATTAAAGATGGTTTTAATCTTTCTTTTAACAATATACCATCCGAAATTAGAAAAGTCTTGACTTTTTGACATACCTCGAAAAAAATCCGAACTCTTCGCCATGAAAAGCTTTAAAATAGAATAGCCAATGAGATTGAGAAGTCTTTAATCTTCAGTCCTTGTACCTATCTTATCTACTTAAAACTTGAAATGAGGTAAATCTTTGAGTAAACGAAGTGTTTGAAAGCAAAACCGCTCGAAAAACTTAAGCTTAAAAAAGCCATCTATATAACACACTTATTCACCAAAACGAACTTGAATACCATAAATTAAGCCGCCTACCATTATAATGGAAAGCCGTTTTCCTGCAAACAATATGACAATGAGCCACACACAAAATTCATATTCACAGCATGTAGACACGCTCAAACAGTGCTCTTTATCGTCCCTTCGAGAAACAAAGGACTAAACAAAACCCTGGGAGGGTGAGGTATCCATATAGCTAATACCTTTATCCCATAACTGTGCCCCTCCCCCTCATAAGCACTTGAATAGAACTCAAATAATATTAAACAATTTCACAAACCCACTATCATCACTTAAGAGAATACTCTTCTTCGCCTATATATTTGCATATCGCGCTTCCATTATTGTTATTGTCCCCGGTCGACACACTTTCTCAATTCAATTCCATACACATATCCCTCAGCTACAGCTACACTGCTACACAGATCCTGCTCTAGCTTTAGCTGCGGCCTCAGTCGTCCTGTCAAATTCACTGCTTCCTTTGTTTACAGAGTAAACACACTTTAAACATGTTAGTATAGCATATATAGCTATCTCGTTCTCTCTATCAATGTGCGCTATTTATTTCCATCAGACAACATTTCAAGGACTAATTTAAATAAATACTCCCATTTCCCTCAAGACTATGCCATTGCAAAATATGTCGTAGATATATGGAAGAGACACAAATATGACAAAAGTTTACATTAAAAAAGGATGCCAGGGTTTAAACTGATGTCATCTTTTTATGCAAAATAATTCCCAGTGTACAGTGACAGACTCAAAAAAATAAAATATAATAAAACCCTATCTCTAAAAGAGTGTTGTCGTTGTCTACTACTGCTGCTGCTGCTGCTATACTGCTGGTTAAGATTGAAACAAACTTCTAGTTTGCGGTCCTAAAACTTTGCTTTGTATTGCCTTAAAGGGTTTTTGTTTCCATCATGCAAGGGTGCGTTTTAGATTACATGAACAATAAGGATACACATTACGCTATAATTATCCCTTGGTAATATAAGCCCGAATTTAATAACGCCATGTCTTTTATGGAGATCTCTAGCTCTACCCCATTTTATAATGTGGAACTACGTTATTCTAAAAAAGTAAAGGGTATCCCAAAATTGAGGATGATGGGGCACATTTGATACTTTTTATGAATCGGATAACTAAATGAAACTTTATGTTCGGCCATTAATATAATTTTTTTTTGTTTTGATATTTAATGGTTGAATGATGATGACATTACTAAAGTGTTACATACTTTACTTTAATTGTAATAGATTATTGCCTCAGATGTTACTTTGTTTAAACGATGAAAACTTGTTGAAGGCATTTTTGTATATTCAGTTTGGTTTAGACATTAAATTTCTATCATCTTTACTTGTTTTTCCAGATTTTGTAGGTAATTGTATGAAATGAATCATTTTGACGCGTATCTAATGAAAATACAAGTTAATTTCGGTAGTAAAATGAACGACTGTGTCGCATGTACTGGCTGTTACTATGATAATGGCTTATAATTTTAAATATGTTAACCCCTATTAATAAACGCAAATCAAATATGAATTATATTAAATCAGTTAATTAAGTGCGAAATCATATCAATAAAACAAAATTGTAGTTAATTGATGTTAATTACAAAATTCACAAAAGAAAGATGATTAATTAGTAATTAAATTTGAGTTAAAAAGGAAACAATTGTAACATACAACCGATCAAATGAGAACGATTGGAAAAGTTCACCTTTTATGAGAAAGGGTATGTGGAGCCTAAATACCTATTTGGCAACACCAGAGATCTTGTTTATTGTAGTAGATTTTCGTAAGATTTGGTATGTAACGTGAATAAGCAGTTATTTTTTTGGCGATGAGCTACAAATTGAAAAAAATACTGTTTTAATACTTGCTAAAACATCAAAAATTGGTTCGTTAACTTTATGCATCCACTGTTGTGAATGATTTTATTTTGAAACAGTCTGTGAAGAAATTAATATTCGCAGACTTTTCTTTTTTACAAAATTGTAACTGTTTTTAAAGTCTTGTTCAATTCCTTTTTCTACGAAAATCTTACTTCGGCCTATGATTTAAACACCGAAAAGCAATTTTCTTAAAAATCACTATTTTTATAGCCTTGGAAATTTCCATTAAGAAAAAAAAAAAACAATTGTAGCGATATCTTCAGGCATTCAAAAGTTATGATTTTTGTAACGAACAAAGTCATTTTGGACTACAGTGCGGCTCGCGTAGGAAAAAGACGCCCTAAGATCTTACGAAGAAATTGTTGTTATAGGATTTTTTTTAATATTTGAACATACTTCTACTGATGTATGGAGCAAAAGATCCAAATATCTAATTCGAAAATTCGAAGAAAAATATTGGTGGATAGCTCATGTGGCACCTACCTAATCTAACTCTTACTTTACAGCATGATGCTGTAATAAGAAAATTGAACATGGATATGGTGAGCTAAAGTGGCTGATAACTTGAGTACAAATTTTCAATGTAAGAATCTTTAAATTGAGGATAGATAAATGGGCTAGGAGTTAATGTTGTGGTTGTCGGTGTTGTGATGGTTTTTGACTTATATCCTTGACTTGGCCGCAATTTCATGTTGAGTATGATGCAATCCCTTCTGTGAAGATATATGTGAAAAAAGTTTAAACATCATCGAAGAATTTTCGCCATATTGAAGATGGTGATCAGAAAATAGTTTCAAAGAATCTAAGCAACACAGCAAATTACTTAAACAAACATGTTCTAGTTATTCAGTGGTTCTTAACAACCCTAGTATAACAAGTTGAGGTAGACAAATATTCAAAGGCGTGTGTGAAAGGTAAGGTCACAAAAAACAATTGTAATTTCGAAGTAGTAAGGTACCTAAATAGCCTACCTTAGCTCCGCTAAAACCACTGTCAATAACATTACCAAGCGGAAATAAAGCAATCACTTTTGAGTAGTAAGGTCCTATCCTGAAGAGAGCTGAGTCATGGACTACATCGAAGACGGAAGACGTTTTAGTTAGACTTTTGGAGCGAACCATTCTTAATTCTGAATATAACAAAACAATAAGCTTAATTATGGCATATGAGCGTTTTGGAGAACATGTCACGGAAAACAGCTGCTCTCTGATACAAAATTTTACTCAAACATTTCAAAGTAGCTACTTGTTTTAATAATTTATGTGAATTTAATTTAGAAGAAATGCTTATTTTCTTCGGCTTAGATACCTTAGTCGGCCAAATATTCCTTCATTTCGATTTTTATTTTCAATGAGCAAAATTCACACAATATTTAAAAATTACAGAATTCGTCAAAATTTAACTCGATAATTATTCTGCCAAACAATTATCACGTTGTGTGCTAAATTTTCTCAGTGATGTACAGTAAAGAATACAAATTTGATTCTTTAGATGGAGCTCTATATACTAATCGACTTCAATGCTTGGCTTAATTTAAGCTTGCTTAAATTTTGAGTAGAATTTTGAATGGGAGTTTACATTTACCGCAATCTGCGTATTAAGCTTTAAGCTAAAAAATGCCCTTTTGTTATGAGTTTGGGGACGTTTTTCTTAAAATGCACTGCTCTTTAACATTTTTGTATTGAAATTCATAATCTAGGAACAAAACAAAATGTCAAAAAAATTCCAAAAAGAACTAAATGTTGACCCTTTCACTAACAAAATCCATTTTACGAAATGTCCTACACGTTAAGATAATGCTTCGCACACGTTAAATAATGCTCCCCACCAAAATTCAATGTTGTCGGAATCCGAAGTGGAAGTTTAACATTCTTGTGCTATTTTTATTTTAAAAAAAATCAATCATCATTTCGTCTTTACTTTGGTGTATCCTACCCCATGTTAACGGAAATTGCTAAAGGTTTTCCCAAGTATCATACGATCTATGGGGTTTTCTGCAAATTTGTTGTTGATTTCTATTTTTAAAATTGTTACGTTCATAAGAAAAAAGTACTGAAACGTTATGTTTATAACACATTTTTCAAGAGAAAATTGACCTCAAAGTACAAAATTAGCATGTAGAAGAAAAATGGAATTGGTATAGAAATGGGATATCTGAAAGACTTAAAAAACACATCAACATTATTTAAACGCATCGACAGAGGCTATTTCATTTAGAAAAAAATCTTAAACGAGGATCCTACCATAAGTATTAACAGAAGAGTTTCCGTTAACATGAGTCAGGGTACACCAAAGTAAGCCTTTTCTTAAATCCCCGATTAATCACGCAACATTGGAAATAGACCCTTACTAAATACAATTTTTTGTTAGAATATTCCCAAGGACTATTTATTTATTTATTTATATCTAATATCTATCGAGTTAACAGACTCGTATAAAAACAGTATAAAATAATGAAATATAATAAATAATAATTTTGAAATTTATAATATTAGAACAAAGTATACTTATATAATATAATATACCTAATATAATTTAAATAAACTCAAGACAATAATATTAAAAACTTCGCAGCTTAAATACATGTCAATATTTTGGTAAATAAAGTTAAACTCATAACAGGACCTTGAAATTGGATCAGATCTATGTACCATAGTTTGTGTGCGAACGGGGAACAAAAAAGAGTGTTTGCAGGATCCCTAATCGCCATGAAGGAGCATATTTTAAAGAAAAGAGAAAGAAATCGTATTGACGATTAAAGAAATTGGTCGTATAAGAGATAATAACAAAGATTTAACGGTGTAAGGGTCCGAGAATTGTGTGGAGTTCTGCATTATGTTAGTAATTCAATCAATTTGAAATCGATGACAGTCCGACTTTCGGTCATCAGCAAAAATATTGTATTCTAGATGGAAGATTACTAATGAACAGTATGAAAAGAAGAGGTCTGAGATGACTGCCCTAGGGGACACCTGAATAATATATATATAATAATAAATGATTAATTATCTGTTGTCTTTTTCGTGGCATAGATAGATAGTGATTATATTGCATTCACACACCTGGTTAAATTGTTGTTGCAATTCACATCTATTCATCGACGCGGGAAGAAATTACAAATACAACAATGTAAACAAATGGGTTTTAGAGGGTGAAACGTACGAAACATTCTCATCTTCATGTGGCTAATCTGTGGTCCGAAAGCTGTACAGCTTCATTGGGCACGTTCGGGTAACTATCTTAAGCTATCCGGATAGGTTTGTGTTGTTGTAATCCCTTGTTGAAAAATATCTGATGTCAGCTGATGCAACAACAACTCAAACAATCTGAAAATTTTTGGGATAGGTGGACAGCCTATCGGATGGTTGCCCGAATGCGGCCATTGTGGACACGTAAAAAAAGAACGTACGACACTTTTTGACAACTCGTCTTAACATTTTCTAATTTAATTTTCTAATGCCTGGACTCAGAGTGTCAACTTAGCACTACCTACCTAGTTTTTGTTTGAAAACTTCGTCAAAAAAAATTTTAGAATTTTTTTCTCTCCACAACTAATTTACAACAAAAAAGCTACAATTAATGCTATCTTTAGATTTTCTAATTTGCTTTTCTAATGCCGGGACTCAGAGTGTCAACTTAGCACTACCTACCTAGTTTTTGTTTGAAAACTTCGTCAAAAAATTTTTTAGAATTTTTTTCTCTCCACAACGAATTTACAACAAAAAAGCTACTATTAATGCCGTCTTTAGATTTTCTAATTTGCTTTTCTAATGCCTGGACTCAGAGTGTCAACTTAGCACTACCTACCTAGTTTTTGTTTGAAAACTTCGTCAAAAATTTTTTTAGAATTTTTTTCTCTCCACAACTAATTTACAACAAAAAAGCTACAATTAATGCCATCTTTAGATTTTCCAATTTGCTTTCCTAATGCTTGGACTCAGAGTGTCAACTTAGCACTACCTACCTAGTTTTTGTTTGAAAACTTCGCCAAAAAAAATTTTAGAATTTTTTTCTCTCCACAACTAATTTACTACAAAAAAGCTACAATTAATTGTGTACTTTGTTTTTTAAATTTCCTTAAGTGTAGTGCTAACTTGATATCAAGTAAGCACTACATACCATGTTTTTTTTTAATACAAGGATTCTTATGGCAAAAAAAATTTTAGAATTTTTTTCTTTCCACAACAAATTTACAACAAAAAAACTACAATTAACTGTGTTATTAGTTTTTTTATTTTCTGAAAGTGTAGTGCTAATTTGACACACGTCTTATTTTTAATTTATCTCTTTCAAGTGGCAATTTCTTGAATTCGTGGAAAATTTCATATTTGTCACCGATTTTCAAATCAGGATCTAAGCATGAAATAACAAATTATAGTCCAATATGTAAGATTTCTGCTATACCAAAACTATTCGAAAAAATTGTTTATAATAGAATTTCATTTATAACACAAGAAAAAATATCAGTCTTTCAGCATGGTTTTGTCGCGGCCAAATCTACATCAACAAATTTAACGATTATGGTGAAAGACATTATATCTAACATGGAAAAAGGTTTTCAAACTGATATCATCTTCACCGATTTTGCAAAGGCTTTTGATAGAGTAAATCACAAAATCTTACTTCATAAGCTTTTCTGTTTTGGTATCCCCTCATCTTTATTAATGTGGATTAAATCTTATTTGACTGGAAGGGTTCAAATTGTTAAAATTAAAGACTACAAATCTGATGACATAGATGTCCTATTGGGTGTACCCCAAGGTAGTCACTTAGGGCCACTCCTATTTCTTCTCTTTGTCAATGACATTCCTACTTTCTTCCAAAACTCATCCTGTCTCCTTTTTGCTGATGATCTAAAACTCTATCGAAGGATTTCCAGCAATTCGGACTGTACTCTGCTGTTATCAGACTTGGATAGATTGGCCACTTGGTGCAAAGCCAACTATCTTGATCTAAATGTAGCTTAATGCCAAGTTTTATCTTGTTACAGGAACTTAAATCAAATAATGTTTGAATATAGCGTCAATAATATCAAGTTAAAAAGAGTGAAACAAAAAAAAGATCTGGGTGTGATTCTGGATGTCAATCTGTCATTTCACCCTCATTTTGACTATATGATTAAAAAAGCAAATCAAATGCTGGGTTTTCTTAAAACAAACACCAGAGAGTTAAATGATTCGTTCACCCTTATATCATTGTATAATTCATTGGTAAGATCCGTGCTGGAATACTGTTGCTAAGTTTGGAATCCATATTATGCAAATTCATCAAAAAGAATAGAGAACGTTCAAAAAAATTTTACGAGATATGCTTTCTTTAAATTGAGATGGAGGATTTCCAAGACCTTCCTATGAAATCAGATGTTTATTATTGGAAATGAACTCTCTTGAAACTCGCCGGAAATATTTTTCAGTAATGTTTGTCAGAGATATAATAACTAAGCATATAAAATGCCCTCCGCTTATTGATCGGTTCTATGAGGGTAATGTTCCCTCAAGAGTAACACGTGAACGATTTTTAATTTATGAACACTTTCATCAAAGAAACCAGGGACGCAATGAGCGTATTACCCGTTGCATCAGAGAAGCTAATGCAGTTTGCACTAGAATTGATTTCATGTTGGATTGTACGAGAGATGCTTTAAAATCAATGGTTCTAAACCGAATTTAAATTTTATTAAAAATATGTGAAAATTGTGTAATTTATTTATTTATATATTTATCTTCTAATACTTAACAATTGTACATTCATTATAAATTTAAGTATATTTACTGTATTTACACCCACCTGCAAGCAAAATGTACATATTATAGTCGTATTTGATAAGTCTGTAAGAGATTAAAATTCTCTAATTGATGAAATAAAGTAAAACTAAAACTAAAATTCAAAATCTCCTTAGATACCACCGTTACAATTTTTATATTTTTTTTACGTTTGGTCAAATAATTTTCCAACCAACGAAGTAGATTCGAGTGAAAACCTAAGACATTCATGCTGAACTCTATCAAATGCTTTAGACAGTACAAATTGCGGTTACCTAGTTGAATACCTTTGATGCAAAAATTTGCAAACAGAGCTAGATTTGTAACAGTTGATCCTCCACTTCTACGAAACAATGTTGGTTCATACACAGATATGCTGGACTTTACCTCGTCATAAGTGCATTTTTTGACAATTGCTTTAAAAACTTTGGATATTAATTTCAGTTCTGAAATGGCTCTGTAATTAATTACAACTTGTTTTGAGCCAGATTTATGTATCGCGCGCCGGCCGTTGGAAAGTGACAAGTTGAAAAGATTTGTGAGTGGAACTGCAAGATTACAAGCACATCTTAAGAAAAGCTGAGGAAAAGTTGTCGGAGGATAACTTGTAACTTGATTTCAAGGATGAAATCTCAAGCATTATTTGCCAAATTTTACTTTACGAATAAGGGGAAATCGTGTATATTAGGTACATAATTTTTTATTCTTAAAATTATTTTTAGTAGAAAACATACACAAAATTATAAAAAATCAGTTAGAAATACCAACCGAATGTAAAGAAATAAAACATGAGTGAAAAAACCGAGTTCGACACCTTAAAGAACTTTTAAAATACTTTCGATTGAGTATTAATATTAATAAAAAGATAGCAAGGAAGTTCTTATTATTTTTGAAGCTATGGTTCAAGAAAAAACTGAGGATTTATAACGGGTGATTTTTTAAGAGGTTTAGAACTTTTTTTTTTAAAAAAACACAAAAAATTCGAAAAAATGAATGAAATATTTATTTGAATCGATAGTTTGAACCTTGCAATTTAATGTTTATGGATAATTTCATGCAAATGTTGAGCGCAGCTGCGTCTCAGATAGCCCATCCGCTGAGTCCAATTTTGGCATACTCTTTCACACATATCGGCCGGTATCTCACGAATGAATGCATGGATGTTGGCTTCCAGTGCGTCAATCGAAGCGGGCTTGTCCCTATAGACATTAGGCTTGACATACCCCCACAAAAAATAATCTAATGGTGTCAAATCGCACGATCTAGGCGGCCAATTGACCGGCCCGAAACGTGAAATTAACTGTTCACCAAACTCGCCTCGCAATTGCGCCATTGTTTCGCGTGCTGTGTGGCAAGTGGCACCGTCTTGTTGAAACCACATATCATGCAAGTCAAGAACTTCCATTTCGGGCAAAAAAAAATTTGTTATCATCGCTCGGTAGCGTTCACCATTGACAGTAACGCTGCGATTCGCATCATCTTTGAAGAAATAGGCCCAATAATGCCGCCGGCCCATAAACCGCACCAAACAGTGGCTTTTTCGGGATGCATTGGTAGCTGTTGCAATGCTTCTGGCTGATCTTCACTCCAAATGCGGCAATTTTGCTTATTTACGTACCCATTCAACCAAAAATGAGCCTCATCGCTGAACACAAGCAGCGCGCGATGAACATTTCGAACCGAGCACGAATTTTGATAGTAAAATTCAATAATTTGCAAGCGTTGTTCATTTGTAAGACGATCCATGGTTAAATTGCAAGCCAAACTGAAGCTGTTTGACAGTGACACAAGGTACTAAACACACGTCAGCTGTCAAAACCAGTGTTGCCAAAACCAAACCAGCTTAAAAATCACCCGTTATATAAAATGGCTCCAGAACTTGATGAAACCCATAAGTTAACATTAACGCTTATTAAAAATGGTAAACCTTTTTTGACAAGCTTTTGTGTTGGCAGAAAATTAGTCAAGTCTGATAACGAAGAGTCAATTTTAAATCTCTTATAAGCATTTGCAAACCTAGGAGTACCTTACCAAAACAAATGTTATGTTTCATTAAAATAAAATAAACAAGGCGTTGAAAATGTGCCTAGGCTTGCAGCTATATCTGCAAGCAATATTTTAAGTGATACTTAAGCTGCGCGTGTTGGCTTTAATTTTGTTTCGCTGTTAAGATTTCACAACAAAATTTTAATCGCTTATGTATGTATATATATGTACGTATGTTCATTATACTACACCCCGCTCCCATCTGTGTGTAATGCTCTCCAACACTCATCGCAAAAATTACGGCTTCAAAAGCATTTCCTCATTAACTTGCTAAGTAGGTACATTTGTAGCTCGATATACATATATGCCCGTACCTACATACACATACATATATTCATATTATGGTCTTGCTTTTCCCTCGAGTGAGTTTCTCGTTAAGCAAGAATTTAAAGAAATCCTTTATTTATTATTTCGTTTTCATTTAACAAAAATAAAAGTTAAAAAAAAAGTAAGCTGCATCTACATTATATACAAACATATTTGAATCGACCTTGGCATTGTAGTTTTAAAAAGGCTTCATTTTCTGTTTGTGTGTTTATTTTTTAAGATGTAACATGTAGGATGTAGCATTTGGAAGTGCAATTTTTATATTTTTCATTCAAGGGCTTTCCTTAATGATGCGACTGATGACATTTACTCAATGACGAAAGTCCTTTGCCGCAATGTCAATTCTTCGTGTTCCCGTTTCGTATACAATAGTTGAACGCAACGCTTGAATTACACTTGAATTGATTAATGCATCATTACCCCGAAAAAGCCTTCAAACAGGATTCATCTCTATTAGATCTTCTTACTTGTGTCTGAGGATGGATTTCTCCGGGTCTGTGGCGTATATAGTATATCGTATGGCTATGAACCCGCATAATTGAAGCAGTACAATGTTCGAATAAGTGTCCTTTTTTGCTGCCTCTGCTGCTGCTTGGCTGCCATTGAACATGCAAATATGTGTGTATATATAGCGAACATGATATGCATAATGAAATCAACGTCACCACTGACGAGGATGCACAGCGGCGCGGCGGCTGTACTGTCAAAGGATCTATTTCTACTGTACCTTTGCTGGGCTTAGTACGTATGAATTTGCATTTGCGCAAACATAGTTATATCGTGGGTGCCAAATGTATGTCGTTTTAATATGTTTTGGGTTTTGGAGCAGATATATTCCATTCCATACGGTACAGCAGAGGAAGGTGAAATGGAAAGGTGCAAATGTGTGGAATCTTATGATAGACTAGTTCGTGTATAGGTAAGCAAATGTACTTTTTTCTTTTCTTGGATGGAGGCACCTGAGAACTTTCAAAGATGTTTCTGCCGGAATAAGAAAATATTTTTGATAAAATATTTGACTACCATGGACGCTATAGAATAACTTAGAAGGATTTCGTCTATTTGTGGATTTTTAATGAGCAAAACAATTAAAGTTTGAAGAGTATAAATATGAGTTTAGTTTTCATGAAAATATGAGCATTAAATAATTTAATGTAATTTCATTCAAAGAATCAAAGAATCGCAGCAAATGTTGAGCACGAATTATTTGTTGAATTTTGTCAGTCTTAGATCCAGGTTTTCAGTGCGAGATTAAAGTAAAACCCGAGTTTACTCATCAAATTTGGTGTGTTAAATCAGGATTCACTGAACAGACGGTTTTTATGTTTTACCCAACGGGTTGGTTAAGTCCTTCCGTATATGCATTCTCTACCAAAAAAACTGCTTCCTCAGTTCACAGTGGGTTAATTTACTTGTAGAGTTAGCTAACTCTGGTTTAACTCACCTCTGAAAAACTGGGCCTTAGAATGTTATCGGTTGAAACTAAGATAACTTGTAATGCAGGTTAGTGTGTGAAGTTAGTCCTCTTTTTCCTGTGTAAACATCTATGCCGGCGGTAGAGTGGTGAAAATAAAAACGTGGGCTTTCCTCTGTGGGACATAACGAAGTAACACTTTACGTTACGTTACGAAAACCAGCATGGTGGGATATTGGATACGTTCAGTGACAAAAATTTGAAGACCCCCTTCAAGCAAACTATAGTCCGTTTTGGATCCGGGCATCACGTGAGGATCCACAAAACTGCGCTTGGGCAAATGTTGATGTTCACACATATTAACTGTAAGTCCCGGAACTCACACAATTTTTTTTTAAATAAGTTTCTTAAGAAAAATTGTTCTAGGTTGTACCCGATTTGATTCAAATTATTCCAATTTTTTCTTTTTCAAATATTCAAAAATGGGGGTTTTAGACCCAAGAAACAGTTTTTGACCTAGCCCCCTTTTTTCTAAAATCGAAAAGTTGTTCTAATTTTGTCTAGTTATTCTGAACATTGCTTCAAGTAAAATATTTTTCCATGAATTTTTGGAACAATTGGTTAATTCGATCAATTCTGTACTTGGAACAACTTTTGGATTGTTAATTTCTGAAAAGGATGTTTTAAAAAGTTCGAAAACTTGTCGATGTTTTTTTTAAATTCGATACTATGGTGATTATATAAATATAGGTCCAAAATATTTCTTCAAAACATGTATTTATCATCACAAAACATGAATCAAAGGTTTTCAAAAAAAAATTAAATATTGGAGCCGTTTTTAGCGTTTTTGAAAAAAAAAAAAGTTATGAAGTACTTACCTTGAAAAATAGACCCTTTACGACTTTAATTTTTTTTTGGAAAAATGGTAAGAATACTTTTTAGAAAATAAACAAAATTTTAAGTTTGATTTTCAAAAAAGGAGCTATAATTTTTTTCGAATTTTAGCAATAACTTTTGAAATTTTGATAAACATGGCAAAATGTTCAGAACAACTAGAAAATCTAGAACAACTTTTAAAATTTTTTTGGGTCTAAAAACCACCATTTTTTTTCAAAAGCAATTTGGAACAGTGCGGGAAGTCGGGAATAACTCGGAACAATTTTCAAAAATAACAAATTCAAAAAAAGTGGGGCTAACTCCACACACTCAATACAAGGATGTGCAAAAGGACGTGCAAGTATTTGTTTTGTGTACGAATAAAATTTCGAGGATATATGTAATCAAAACTAACACTACGCGGTGATCGGAAAGTCCGTAAAACTGGCTCTCCGTACGCCAGTCCGTCGGTCGGTATGTGCGTTTTGTGCTTCTGTGCGGTTAAGCGTCTGTTTTTCTGTACGTCAATACGTCGGTTCTTCCACTTTTTTTTAGCTAGAGCTTAAACGGGTCAACCGATTTGCTTCAAATCTGGCACAAAGCCATTTTATTTTATTCCCTAGCGGGGAAATTCGAATTTTTGTTTTCGCTTATCTAGAACGAACAAGAATTAATTTTGTATTCAAATTTTCATCGGAACTAAAGTAAGTCTAAGAAAACTGCATATTTCAGGTTTTTGGAAGGAAATTCACGTTTTGAGAAAATGTTTTCATTTCTGCTAAGTTAAGGATAGAGGATTCTATCTCAAACCTTAAATGTGTTGACTTACCACCTGAAACAGTAAGGCGAACGTTATGTTACAATTTGGACATACTCTTTGCGTGCGAACGGTGACTGATCGGTGGGCCGATGGTCAGTTTTTTTTTCACGAACATCCCCCAATCATGCGAAAAGAATTGTCCTCAAACAA
This sequence comes from Leucozona laternaria, assembly GCA_932273885.2. Taxonomy (NCBI): domain Eukaryota; kingdom Metazoa; phylum Arthropoda; class Insecta; order Diptera; family Syrphidae; genus Leucozona; species Leucozona laternaria. The sequence goes on from OW026366.1 coordinate 281,878,308, forward strand.
AAAAAAAATACAAACATCAAAGAAAAAATTCAATCTTGAATGTTAACATAAGGTCATTTCAAAATTTTTGACAGGGCTACAATATTTCACAAAAGACGTCAAACTGAATTGTGGCACTAGCAGTGTGGGTACTTTATCGAAATGGCATAATTTCAGGCTCAGTGAGAACAGAAAATAAATAACACTACAAATACAAACCTGTCACTTTCAATTTTGACTGTCCCTATTCGACAAGGACTAAAATTTATATTTAATAAAAAAAAAAACAATTCATATACGCTTTTAACACACTTTCAATATATTATAAGCTAAAAGAAAAACAAGAAACCTATCGCAGTAGGTATATACCTTCTCAATTCAGGCGTTTGGTTTTCCCTAAGACCAAAGCAGTTTCCATCCCTGTGGTTCTTATTTTTCTTTTTCTTCTCTTTGACAGTGAGCATATAAAACAGATGAAATGGCCAAATTGACCTAAGTGGTAAGATACATTAAAAAATCAAGCATATTTTTCTAGGGTGTGTATATATCGAAACACATGCCTTCAACATATATGTATGTATCTAACTAACATAGATACATCTACTCAAGATGCCATAAGGCCTAAGGGGATCATAAATAACATCCCCAATGTTACTTCATTTATCACGTTGCTTGAAAACAGTTTGTGTTTTTGGTTGGTGTGGTACATCGAGTATGACAGCGTATGTGCCAAATAAAACTCAAAAATTCCTTACAAGGACATCATGTGACATGAGTAGAAAACATATTGTGTGTCTTAGAGTTTTAAGGATGATTTTATTTTCCAAAAGTATTCCTTTAAAGCCGAATCTAATGAACTCATATATCAAACAGAACCTTATACAGGATTATAGGTTTAAAGATACGAGTATGCCCAAACATATGAAGAGCTCAATATAGAAAATGTTGAGAAAAGAAAAAGGACCAAGGACTTTTTGTTTCTTTAAATTAATTAAATGTTCCTAAAAGCATCTATAAGATTGTATCCTTTGTTAATTTAATACAATTAATTGAAGGTTTAACAACTATACTCGTTTGCCATAAATAGGACCACTAAAACCCTTTTTGTATTGTGAATAATAGCAGATAAAATTTGGCAAGTTATTATTGCGGCTGTGTTCTAAAATGTTTCAAAAAAAACTGCGGAATCTTCTTGCACAGATTTACTGAATCTAAATTCGTCCTTTTCAGAAATAAATATTGTAGAATTCATACCTTCCACTTCAAGTATCAAAACCTCAATTTTCAAAAGGTGTAGCCCTGTATCCTACATCAAAAAATTGCAATGAGTCAACAAAATACCGCTTTAAATGTTTTCGCTTAATATTTATTGAAATCAAAAGGCCTAACCAACTTAAATTTAATTAAAACTTAACTAGAGCTAAACTTGAAGTTCTTTAACAGCTCCCTGAAGGGCAGTTCAAATTGAATCTGATTAAACGCGACAAGATTTAATAACCAGGGTTTATTAGCGGGCTTAACAAGTGAATATTAGGTGCTTGTGTTAAACTTTTGAAACTTAACTCACCTTTACCCAAGATTTAAATCCGTATTAATTGAGTGAATAATATGGATGTGAGGGTTCGGCCACGTATTGAGACACAAAATGTGAAAATTCAGTTGCTCAGTAACTTTCGCATACATTGGCCGTGGTCGGGCGGTAGTCAGACAGGCTATCTGAGATACATTTTTATCGGATTTGCTTGCGACCAAAACCGGATAGGTAACATTTCCTGTCAAAAGTCAGACTCACTGTTGGAAAGAGGCATAGTAAGCTTTTAGTAATATTTAATTTTCTCAGTAGGTAAGTAGGTACAACTGTGCCATTTTCAGTACAATTTGGAATATTTTGTAAAAAATTGATTTATTACTTTGGTTAATTTTCTCTTATATCTTCCCTGAAATATATGTGCTATGCAAAACAAACGTTGTTCAAGCAAAACTTAAGGAAGTCGTTCCCAGTCTTATTATGAATGGCTGCGTGTGTCACAATTTAAATCTCCTTCCTCGAAAAATTTCAAGATGCTGTCGATAAACTTATTAAAGAAATGAATCATCATTTTTGCTTTGATTTAATAAAAATAATATATAACAGATTTGAAAGCAGAGCGACATCGCTCTGTCGCTTAGAAATGTCAATTGTCGTTCAATGAACACTAGGCTGCAACATTGCAATTTCAATTTTTATTTAAACTAGTTCATATCGCTCAGGATTTTGTCGCTCGTCGATCACTGCACAAGTAGCACAGAACTACTTATAAATAGAAGGATTTTAGAATTCTTAAGCAGTAGCTGCACTCTTCTTTTAAAAGGATTTAAATTCGTATTAAGTAGATAAAAGGCGCAAGTGGAATTAAAAAGCTAAATTGATTCTTAGAATCTTCTTAATTCGAAATAAAATTTGTCTTCAATACTTCCTTAATCCTTCTTAAATAAGTGTTAAATTTTCTTTCCCTTCCAAAAGCCTTCTTAAATACTTCTTTACTCCTTCTTTAAGAGGTAAAGCATTTCTTATGAAAAAAAAATTAAACTTATTTATTTTTTTTTTATTTTTATTTATTTTTTTTTTTATTTTTTTTATTTTGTATTATTACTTATTTGTTTTGCTGTTTCATTTTTATGCTTTTTTTATTTTCAACTATTTTTGCTTTTTTCTGTAATGATATTATTATTTTACACTGTAGTTGAAGTCAATTTGTTTTATTTACCTGTGTTTCCACCGCGATTCGAACTCGAGTTCCTTCGCATGCCGTTTAAGTGCGCTACCTACTCAGCCAATCTGATAAATTTCAATGCTTGTCTAAATTAAGAGCTAGTTGAAACCTTTTTCGATTTTCAATTGCACAAAAGGAATGAGTTATGTTACTCGTAGTAAAAAAGATGCAATTATAATACCGACATCGTATTAAATAAACAAATATGCACAACGAAAACTCAAAGTTCAAGTTGCTTCAAAGATTGAAAAATGGGATTCCATATTTAAGTACTTAATACGCCTAAAAACGTAATTTCAAAAAATGCAGCAACACTTTTTCAAAATATGATTTTTTTTCAAAAAAAAAAAATGAGGGTTTTTTACAACGATCACAGGTTTTTTAAAACGATCGCAAACATACGCATTACTTATCACGCCATCGACTACTACTTCTATCAAGTGGTGCAGTAATACTATTTTTAGCAGACTTAAAGAAGTATTAAAGAATTACAAAAATGCAGATTTAATTCCTTAAAAAAATAGTTTTTAGAAGGATTAAGGAAGTATTCAAGATATAAAAAAACACAGATTTAAGAAAAGCCAATTTAAGAAGTATTTAAGAATGCTTTAAGTAGGAGTGAACAGACCAATTTCATTTCTTGAAGAAAATACCTAATTAAGAAGAAATAAAGAATGAAAACAGAAGGATTGAATAAAGTATGAATTAAGAAATGTAATACCAAAATTATACTATTTTCTGCTACAGATTTTATCTTCTTCGAATGTTAGATCAATACCGACGCAAGTCTAGCTTGGTGGTAAGCTCCAAATAAAACCACAAACTTGCTTCGAATGGAGAAACCCAGTGTCTTGAAATAACAAAACTAGGAAACAGTGCAGCAAAAAGTAATATCAGAATTTTGGACCAGCCAGTTCGACCAGACTTACTCAAATATGGGCAGTAAGTTTGGAAGCTGCAATGATAAGGATTAGCACGAGGACTCATTCCTTTTGTCACTGTCTTTGCTTCTCTTCTTAAGAAACAAAACTAAACTCTGGGGAAACTTTACTGAAATATAATCAATAATACTCATACTCCGTTGTTTGAAGACACATATATTGACCTGGAAACATTACAAAAGAAAACTATGTATTTCAATAATAATTACATCTACATATATGGACATTTCTGCTATGTGAACACATGAATAAGAACTTTTTCAAATTTGAAATATTATAAAACCGGAAACTATAGCGGTACCCACCACTACTTCGGGACAACTTCCAAATAACGAACAAAATTTCAACTTTGAAATACATCATCCTATTTCTTGGCCAAGAACAACAAGGTCAAAGAACACACACACCATGTCAATACACTGATGGTTGAGTTGTAGAAATTTTTAAAATTTTATTTATCCCTCTCTGTAGAAATTGAGTTTTCCTTCATCACCAAAAAAATATTCCATTTTTGTTAAGTTTTCAGCTTAGTTGGCAAAAACTTTTTACTTTTACTTTGACTCACCGGAATTCAGTTAGATTTCCCATTTGACGTCATATTTCATATTTTTATCACACAAAGTAAAAGTTAATTTGTAAGAGAACGCGTTCTTAGTTCCAAGTACCTATACAAGAAATATATAGTAAAACATCCTTGTCTATCCGACCATCAAGGGTTCAGTTCAAAGTTTTTCCCTTTTCTAACGTCATCATTTGGTTCCCCTTAAGGATACGTTTAGCAAAGTAAACAATTTTTAATAAGTACACAAACTTTACACGAATCGTTTTTTTTTGTTTGCTTGTGTTCGTAAAAAGAGGAGGGGTATATAGGAAAGCCAAGGAGAAGAAGAGCGGCAACCCATTGCTAGCCAATAAAGTTATCCCAAAATTATTACCCAAATGCAAATTGAAAATATGATGGGAAAATTATCTTGGCCAAATTTTCCACTTAAACTTACTTGCCACCATCATGGCCATGAACACCTATTTTTATACCCAATGTTAAAAGGACTTTGCCATCGCCTCCTCCGCCGTCAGAGAGCTTTAAAAGAGCTTCTGTTTTATGTCCTTTCGTTAAGCTAGTCGATCGCCTTAGTGATAATAATTGAATTGACCGTTTAAAAAGATTAAATTAATACCCGAAAATTCATTTAAATTAGAATTTGCAGAGTACTTAAATACACTAAATACATTGAGGGCATATTTTAAATTAAAAACAGCAAATTGGAGAAAAGGATAAAAACATCTTTCTTAAATATACAGGTTTATTACTTTTGACTTAAAAACCACAGATACTAAACCACAAAAAAAGCTATAGTTGAACTTTGTCCTCACTGACCTAAATCAAGTCACTAGAATCCACCAGTGGGACCTACCTATTCATCAATATCCACCGCAGATGCAGACAAATTCTACAAAATGTTCTGCACACCCAATGGCGCCTTTAAAGCTACCGTCATCACTCACAATAAATCTATTTCATGGAATCAGTTTCCTACAGTTTTATAGCCGAGGCAAAGTGCTTTTTTACTGCGGAAAAAATCCGAAGGAAGATTTTTTAACGCAATTATCTTCATTTTGGCATTAAAAGTTATTAAAGGTCAAATGTCAAAAATATCGGTTTATCGCCATTAAGTTGACTATTTTTGAAGACGCAATAACTTATGAGTTGTAACTGATGAAATTGAATGTTTTTGTAGACAAATTGAATTAAAATTTAACAAAAGTTCGAGCTGATTCAGATGGTTAGTTTTTTGAGATTTAACTAATGTTGATAATTTGGTGTTCAGCGCCATCTACCGGCACACAAAAATATTATTTATTTTATTCATATTATTTTTATTCAGTTATGATATTTTTTTAAATCAAAAAATTATAATGGGAATTTTTTTCCCATCTCAGAGCTAACTGGTTGAAAAAGGACATCGGGATGGACAGGTTCTAGGACCCAACTTCATTGTGCATTACACTGGCTTGTTTCCAAGCCAAATTGGCCGAATTAACTACATTACATTTTCTACATGATAAACTACGCGTAGTTATTTGAATAAACTACACGCCTAATTTACTACAATTTGTTACTTCCTCTACATATGTACGTAGTAAATACAGAAAAACAATACAAAAAAACAAAACAAGATATAAAAATAAAAATGAAAAATTGAACGACATCTACATTAACGAGTAAAATTGTTAATATGTTATTGCATTAAATCTGTAATCGTTTATGAAAGAACACTTCACAGAGTGCACCGATTCGTTCGTTGTCCATTTTAACTTGAGTAAATCCACCTTCAACCCAGTAACTACATGCATCTTCCAACCAGCTTTTCGACGGTTAAAGTGCAGAACCTCGTAAGTCGTTTTTCAGAAATAAAAAAAAACTTTTAAATTAAGTATTAAAAATTAAAAAAATAACAAATAAATTTATCTGAACTATCTATTAATCTGAACAGTATATTGTTACGCTGAAATTGCCAAAAGATGGTTCTCATTATTCTGATTTTTCCCATTTATAATATTTTTGTAAATTTCTCGACTTACGAGGTCCTGCACTTTAACCGTCGCATTGCTTTAATGTAAAATTTTTATTTGCTCAAAAACCGAAATCTTACGTCTTATCCGTATGCGATTAAAACTTGAAAGTGACAGCTATCATGTCACGCTGACAGATGGTTTGACATTTGAAACTACAATTTGTTTCATTAGCTACATTTACTACATTAAACTACATTAACTTCGTAGCAGACGTAACAAATGCAGTTATTTCTAAAAAGAGACAGTTCGGCAAACATTGCTTGGAAGTATTCCCAAATCAACATGGTAAGTTACACGATTGAACAGCACGTCCAAATGATACAACTTTAATATCAAAATCTTTTGGGGGAAACGATATGTGCGCTGCGACCATTTAACGGTTTACCAACGTCAATGAAACGCAAGATCAACCGAAAACGTCGTCGCTGTCTATGGGAGTCCGTAGATCTTCGTAAACGACGATGTCATTGTCATCAGCATCAGCGGATAGCGCTACAGATCGAAGATAACCATTTTTTCCTGGCTCCAATACGATAATATGGATTTGAACGATATGTGGTTCACACACCGAACGCCACAATGCTCCATTTCAACATCTACCAGCCCTTATTGAAAAACCCTATCTACGTGCATTTAAGAACGAATTACTTCGGTTTTAATTAACCGATCTGGAAGCTCGTGGTCTTAAAATTTAGGAAAAATATCAAGCTGCATTTAGAAATTATATAAACACGGGAAAATCGGCAATATTTGATCTTTTATGTCAAAATGGTTATAGTTGCCGATGCAAAGGGTGTTTCAAAAAGTTGTTGCTGGCTTTTTGAACTGCTACATTCACGCAAAATGAACCAGTATTTGGTAATAAAAGTGGCGACCATTAAATAAATGACATTTTGCCGTGGCACGAAATAATAATAAGCAAGATAAGGACTTTTTTTTGTGTATTTCGAATACTTTTGGACTCGATGAGCATACAAATTAAAAAAAAAATCGAAATAATGAACACCCTAATGTCTGTATCAATGAATGTACACTTCTATTTTCATATTGATTTGAATATGGAGAAACCCAAAGATCAAGAGCGTCCGCAAGGGTGAGGGGGTAGGTGGGGGCGCTATAAATGGAATGCACTAATATTATTACAGGCCCCATCCATCTGTGCATTACTTCCAATATTGTTGGACCGAGAAATACTTAAGCAGCTTATACACTAAAAATGCTAATACATCTGCTTCTATTTTGGCTAGATGTAATAAACAACCTCATAGAGTGTGTCATTGGACGAAGGGGGAGTGTTTCGACCTTCCTTATATGTGTTCATGAACCCTTAAAAAATAGCACCTATATAAGTTCTGAGTACTTGTGATGCTTGCTTGTGTAGGAATACTATAAATGATGATTTTTTCCTTTCTTAAGAATAAACATACTTATGTATCTAGAAAATGGTTTTTTAAAGACAATGTTTGAAGTTTTTATGGACCAAATGGAGAAAAACGTGTTAAAACAAATGTCATCAATTCCATAAAAAAAAACAACACAGTCTCGGTGACATAAAACATTAAAGGACTCTTTTTGATTGACTTCCATTTGCATTTTTGTTTTGTTTACTTATTTTTGTGTGGTGTTTGCAATGATAATATAGGTATGTATGGTACATACCTATGTATTTAACTTTTTTAAAGAAATACACACAGAATGTCACACTCAAGCAAAATGATATATTTTGTCTTTCATTTTTATAGCATGGCGCTGGCTGTGTTGATTGAAGAGCTTTTATAGGTATAGACATCAGCTCTACAGACCACGTATTTTTGTATAGAAATAAGTTTTAACACAAAACAAGGACTGCGTGTTGCGTTTAATGTGCTATTTTTAAGTACTCATCTTCATCAGAAGGGTAGAATAGAAAGCTTATGAATTATTAAAAAATCATGGTATTTATATGTATGGTACGGAGGAGTTGCGAAATTCTATATAACTTGATTTCTGTTTTTTTCAAAAAAAGAAAAAAAAAATGCTTTAATTTTTACAGATTTTTCTATTCGTAAAAAATCAAGTTATAGATTAAGTCCAAATCTGTGGAACTAAGGCGAAACTCGATGTGTGGTTTTTTTCATATATGGACACACAATATGGGGACAGTTTTTTTGGCAGATTGGATCGAGAAAAAGGTATGACGCTATTATCCAGCTTTGGGCAAAATGTGCCCGATCGGGCCATTTGGCCCACTGCTCGTCATTTTTGACCTTGGCCCCGGGCCAACAAGTAATGGCCAGCGATTTCTTGTCTTAGAGGTGATGCACTGAAGACTGAACTGATGCTATATAAACGGGGTCTCAACTAAAAACGCTAAATATGAATTTAAATTTGGAAAAAGTGATAAAGCTTCAATGTTTTATTTCAAAAGCGTAGCTATATTGCTGCAGAGATCAATTTTCTTTAGCAAGCTTTGAAAACCGTGCTTTTCCAATATTATTGTTTGTCGATTGTGCTGATTCTGACACTTTTAACAAAAACACCCGTAACAAGTTGCCATTTCATAAAATTAGTCTTCCTCTTTTTCAACTTATTTTGAGGTATTTTGTTTCTAGACACGGAATCTAAGATGCAGGGATATAATCCTAGAGAAATCTACTCTACTATGGGAATGTTATCTAATTTATGTGGGAATTCTCTTCACTTAAATAAAAGAAACAAAAATTTAATCGGAGTGAGAAATGTATTAACTTTTATGGAAGAAAAGCTTCACTTTACAAGAGGAAGCCTATTCCACTTCATGTGAAAAATTAAACTTTCGTTAATTATCTTTTTTTTTATGCGTAAAAATAAAAATCATACTTGGTCACATCCGTAACGTAGGTAACCTGTCAAAATCGTAACAATTTAAAAATTAATTTTTTTATGTCTTACAGATGACTCAAGTTTTATTTCATTAACTTAGAATGTAATGGTAAGGGCCAGTTTCACAGTCGACACTTACCGAAATAAGTGGCACTTAAGTTTTTCATATTAGGAATTCCAGCTAAATTTCATAGCTATCGTAAGTGGAACTTAAGTCACTAACATCGGAGACTTAAGTGTCACTTATTCAGGTATCAATGAACGGTGATATTGGGAATTAATCTTTCAAATTCCCCACTTAAGTGTCACTTTTCTGACTGTGAAACTGGCCCTAATAATTTATAAAATCATATGAGTATAACTGTCACATCCGTATGTTGTTTTAAAGGGTCCGCCAAATAACTTTGTTTTTTTTTTTTTTGAAAATGGCGCAACACATCGAGTGTAGCTTGGGCTGTGTGGCACGTAGCGCCGCGCCGTCCGGTTGAAACCAAATGTTGCCAATATCCTCCACTTCAATTTTTGTGAACAAAAATTCGTTCAACATGGCCCGATAACGATCGCCATTGACTGTAACGGCCACTCCTTGCTCATTTTCGAAAAATGACCCACTTACGCCTCTGGACCAAAATCCGCACCAAACAGTGACTCGTTTTGGGTGTATCGGCTTTTCAATGTATGCGTGCGGGTTTTCTGTGCCCCAAATGCAACAATTTTGCTTGTTTACTACCCGCCAAGATCAAAATGAGCTTCATGTGATAAGATGATTTTTTTTGGCAAAATCGGCATCTTCTCTAAGTCGATCGCAGGCCCACTTAGCGAAGCGTATACACAACCATATTCGTTCAGCGGAAGGATAAAACTAATTATCTGTCAAATCAGACATGAGCTAAGTGTTACCATTCACGAAATAAGCACTAGTTGAAAAAAATTGTGTGAGTGCCGGGACTCACGGTTAATATGTGTAAACATCAACGTGCGCGGATCCAAAACGGACTTGTTTTTGCTTCAAGGAGATCTTAAGATTTTTTTCAATGAACGCACCCATCCTAGTATGCAGATCGTAACGTTGCACACCGTAACGTTGCACGACTTAACGTTGCACACGAACGTTCACGTTATTTTTTTCACTCTACCGCCAGCATAGATGTTTACACATCAAAAAAACGTTAGATGGCGGACCCTTTATTTTGTAAGTATCTGACTGCCATAAATATAAACTGAATTGAAAGAAGTGTGATAGGTACCTATACTGTATTTATTAAAATGTCGTTTTCATAATTAATTTTATATAAATAGCGCCCAAAATGCCCTTTAATATTTTTTTTTCTTTGTGGCAACGCTGCTATTATCACATAAAATCGCAAGAGTGGCCTCCACTTGAAGCTGGTGGCATGCTTGCAAGGATACTCAAACATTCACCCCAACATGGGGATCGGTCGTCAGACCTCAGGCATCCACACATAAAACATTTACAAAATAGATGTAGTTACGTGCATACAAATATTTATATATAATCAGTTTATCTAACTATAGATAGAATTCGCTATAACGATTTCCTGTTTATTTATTTATTTTTAACTGTGGCATTTTTTTTTTAATAAAATAATATAAATAGAAAATTTTAATTTCCGTTGACTAAAGTAGTCATTATCATAAAAGCAAAAATAACATTCAATTGTTGGATTGATGAAGGTATATTGGAATTGGAGCTCTTCAATTTGGAGAAAGAATGTTTGAAAATTAATAGCTGATGCATAATGGAATTTCAATAAAAAAAATCAATTTCGAAATTCCATTTCATTAAACAAGAACAAGCCATTTTCCACGAATACAATTTCAAATGAGCAATAATATTTTTAATTAATGCCACAATTTTTACACAAGACGAAAGAGGACAGATAAAAGTCCTTCAGATTTTTTTTTTTTAATTTGGCTAACTGATTGAAAGTAATTTATTCTCATGCAAATTAAGGCATTGTATTTTTTTTAAACAGAAACAGATATCAATATAAAATAATATATTGATATACAGCAATAATATTAATTATAAAATGGTTTTTTTTTCTCCAGCAGGGTGGCTCAGTTTCGTGGATTGTGCAATTTTGTTAATACCTCATACCCAACTTGTTTTATTCCATTTTAATATCTACCCGCCCTTATTGAAAAACTCTCAAATTTAACACTAATTGTTGCATTTTATTTAATTACAATTTTTAAAATAAATTTGTCAATACAAAAAATGATAAAATATTCATTTCCACAAAAGTTTTACCATTGACCAATTGCTCGTACTTTACGAAGTTGTCTATATATAATGTACTTTCAAAAACTTGCTATGCTTTTGCTCACAACGATAACCTATCAAATTTGCTACTAAATGAGTTACAGTGGAATATAACACCCAGTTTTTCAGCAGTGAGTTAAACCAGTGTGAGCTTACTATAGAAGAAAATTATTCCACAGTTAACAGAGGTAAAAGTTTTTTGGTATGCGGAACGACTAAACGAACTCGGTGGATAACACACCAAAAATATATGTTCAGTTAATTTTGAGTTAACTCACCAAATTTGATGAGTTAACTCGGGTTTAACTTTAATCTCGAAATGAAAAACTGGAGACTTAAAAGTACTAAATATTTGCAGATGTTAATTGGTTTAGTAACTCACTTGATCTAATCCCACTTAAGATTGAACTACCTTACTAATGATGATTAGAATTTCAAAAGTCATCTTGTTTGGAAGGACTGGCAAAACATATTTTTTTTTTGGCAAGAATTACTAATAAGGGCGCAACACTTTATATTGGCATCAACAAATTTCACTGGTTAAGTTTTTAAGTGTCTCACTAGAAATTCAAATTTTCAATGAAGAGTCTTAGTGAAAGCCTTAAATAGCGCTTTAAACACTGCTTTTCTCGGTTGAAAAATTATTCATTATTTACTGGAATGGATAAGAAATCAATACAAATATGAAATTGTCAATTGCAAAAAAAATTTGCAGTAAATCCAGGTACGGAAACGCTCGCATACGAGCGCTCATAAAACGCTCTCAGCTCATATTTTTCCCACGAGCGTAGGCAAGGTTAAAATCCTTGCGAGCACTAGCGCAAAACGGCGCAGTGTCAAAAGTCCACAAGTCAAAAGTCCACAATGGACTTTTGACCCACTTGGATGAGTTTCAAGTCCACAAATAAATTGTGAACTTTTAACCCACCCAAATGAGTTAAAAGTCCACAACATTTCGAGTAGTAAGACCACAATATTAAGAAGAAGGTGGGCCATACGTCCACAACTATTGTAATGACCTATCCAAATAGTTTCGAAATGTGTTTTATGAAAAATAAAAAACAATCCAAACAAAATTTTGCATATAACCAACCTCGCACCTACTCCAAAGCCTATAGTGATGCCAAGCAGGGGAGTTACAGGGGGGCAGCATGCCCCCCCTTACCTACCTCACTGTTTATATGTCGTTAAATGTATATGCAAAATTTTTTTTTCTTTAAGTTTCATTTTTAAACATGTATACAGTTAAAGTGAACAATTCAGGCGAATTTTGTTGTTTCTACACTTAAATGACAATTTCAAATAATTATGGACTTATGGCCCACCTAAGTGAGCTATGAGACCACAATCTGCAGGTCATTAGTCCACAAAGAAATTCTGTGGACTTTTGACCCACTTGGGTGGGTTAAAACTTCACAATTTATTTGTGGACTTGTAAATCAAGCAAGTGGGTCAACAGTCCATTGTGGACTTTTGACTTGTGGACTTTTGACACTGCGCCGCGGAAGACTCAATAGCGAAACGCCCGCTCGATGGCAAGAGCGAAAAAATCATATGGCCCATGACTAGAGGGCGAACGGTGGTGGTTGTGAGCGCTCATGAGCAGTGGTGAGCGTCAAGGGTTTTAATTTTTCTAATACAATATACAACATCCGTTTATGAATTGGCTTTTCTCTGTTCTTTTTGAAGGAAGTAGAATAACGTCGGTTAAAGTTAAATCTCACTAACTTACAAAATACACTTTGAAACTACAAACAAAAGGCCCTGTTTTGCCCATATTATGACATAGTCGACATAGAGTAAATCTTTTAGCAGGTTTTTCAATATTTCGCGAAATGCAATAATTGTTTGTACAGGGTCATTCATTTTGTGGTTTCAAGTTGGTAGCGCTGGCATTTGACACCTGTCAAACTCGGCTGTCATTTGAAGTGTCATAGTATTAGTTGGATGTTTCCCATTTACGATAATGGATCGCTTAACAATCGAACACGACGTTAAAATTATAAAAACTTACTACAAAAGTGGTGATTCAATCGTAGCCACTTTTCGCGCTTTACGCAATGACAATGGTCGTCATAATCGACCGACTACGCAAGCAATCGGTAAAATTGTGAAGAAATTTGAAGAGAGTTGAAGCGTTACTGATGTCGCAAAGCCTGTGCATCATCGCAATGCAGGCTTAATCGAAAATATTGCTGCTCCAAGTGCAATGTTGCTGATGATCTGAATTTATCGATTTCCCGGCGTTCGCAGAAATTTAACGTGTTGTAACCGATTTTATTGGCCGGCGCGGCGATTGAAGATCATGACTTGAACGATATGTGGTTCCAACAAGACGGTGCCACAAGCCACACAACATGACCAATTATGGCTTTATTGCGCGAGAAGTTTCCTGGTCGCGTAATTTCACATTTTGGCGACGTCAATTGGCCACCAAGTTCGAATTGACACCGTAAGATTTGTTTCTGTGGGACTACGCAAAAGACCGTGTTCACGCACTCTAGACGCATTAAAAACCAACATTACTCAAGTTATGGCCGAGATACCGCCCGAAATGTGCGAAAAAGTGGTTGAAAATTACCTCAAAAGAATCGCATGCTGCGAACCTTCCCGAGGCGGGAATAAAATTAACAAAAGTACATTTTTTGTTCATGTTGCTGCCTCGGCTGGCTTCCCAGGAGCGCATTCTCTCACTCTAATTTTCCAAGACCACGGATTGTTAGGAGGATATTGGCATTAAGTGCTTCAATCGTTTCCGGATTGTTGGCATAAAATCGGTCATTTACGGTTCCCCACAAAAAAAAAGTCCAAATGGGACAAATTGCAGCTCCGAGACGGCCAATCGACATCCAATTACCACGATTTGGCAATTTGGTGCGCAAAAGATCGATTGTGGCATCGGCTGCGTGGCATCCTGCATGAACCAGAGGTCGTCCAAATCCATGTCTTCAATTTCAGTAAAAAAACAAGTCGGTTAGCATGGCTCTGTAACGCCCTAACAGCCTCATTTTCGAAGAAAATTGGTCCAATAATGCCACCATTCCACAATCCGCACCAAACTGTCACTTTCTGTGGATGCATTGGCTTCTTGACCATAACGTGCGGGGTTTCCGAGCACCAGACGCGGCAATTTTGTTTGCTAACGTTACCGCCCCCGAAATGAAAATGCGCCTCGTCAAAAAAGATAATTTTTCGACTTTTCAAAAAAAAAATACACTATTTGGGCGCACCCTTTGGACTTTGGAAATAAGTTTTCAATATTTCCTAACGTTGTTCAAGCGTAAAGTGACTCATTTCGTTCCGCGGAGGCATGATACTGACTTTCTGTCAAGATTTCGAGCGGGAAAATCAAAATAACCTGTGATTCAAAAATAAACCACTAGATGGCCTATAGCACAAGTGGATTGGTCCCATTTTATTCTTGGAATTAGAATAGGCACCCTTTTTTGCTTACATGTGTATACAGTAGCATAATACGCTTATAATGAACATGGTCATAGGAAAACCCCGAATTATGGCATTCAATAATCAGATTTTTCGAAGTTTTTTATAAGTAGGATGTTCTGTTTAAATATTTTTTCGATTCATTTCATAAAGTGCCAAAATATAATGCCAAGTTTCTGTCAATTTTTTGAGCTTATGACATATGATTCAAAAAAGAAACCAACAGATGCCCCACCCGATTTTTCTGATATGTAGCATTTTAGCCAAAAACTTGAACTTTTAAAAAATACTCACCGATAAAACATAAGCTAAATATTGTTGAGAATTGTTTAAAAAAAATGTATCCCCTTTAAATATATTTTCTTTAATTTTTGTTTGATAAATATCTCCAATTTTCTTTGAAGAGCAAAGTAGGTACATATACATACCTCCAAAAACAAATCATATCAATGTGATAAATGATCCATAAGGTCATGTGGTTGACAAGTTAGAATATGATACAATTAATTTTTTTTTTCTTTTCAAATCAAATGCCCTCCCCTAAACAAATTTATTTGAAAAATATAAAATATTCCTTAGCATGAAATTTTATTAAAAAAATAAAAAAGAACAGAACAGAAAACCAAATCACAAAAGAAACTCGCAACCACGTATTTACGCAAATTAGGGTCAACATGTCAAAAGGTGTAACAGCTTGTGGTGGATAAATAGAAACTCACACAGCCTTCGGAACAAATAATAGCCTCCCATTTTTCAAGTCGCAATTTATATACGTACGATGTTAGAGCAGATTGGAGATTGAACCCCATGGAGTGAAGGATCCTTGTCCTTGCTGCCCTAACAGTTTACTATACTCTGGCAGAATACAATGGCCAAACTTTTTCACTTTGGCATCGTGTACCCACTTTGAAAGTACGTTGGGATGTCTCATAGGGTCACAAAGGCAAAAACTTTGCTGAAACCAGTTTTTCGCTCCATTAGAGATAAATTTTATTTGAAAGAAGGCTAAACGCTAAGGTCATGGATATCGTAAAGGAAATAATGTTTTTTTTTTTTTTGCACAAAATACTCACATTATTCTATGCCATATAGCTTACAGGGTGTAGGTACCCTTGTATTGCATTTGCATATAGATACATTCTAGGGATACACAACACAATGCCCAAACTTCTATATTGGGGAAGTAAATTTATAATGAAAAAAGTAACTTGAATTTATTTTCTTTTTTTTAATTTTGGGATAAAGGTACAATGACACTAAGCGATACATTAGTTGCATTCTTTTGAAGGAACAAAATCAACGGTGATTTAAAGAGGTGAGTTGTTGTTGATTGGGATTTTTAAATTATTAAGACGCTACAATATCAGTGAAAACTATTTATCGAGTTTCCTATGTTTGTAGTCCTTTTGTACCAAAGACAGATATATTAATTTATTCTGTACGAACATTATAGTTCATCTGTTGTGTTTACTGAAATAATAAAATTATTAAAACAAATAAGTAATTAGGTTATATCTACTAAGAAAACAGTTCGCATATACTTAATGAAAAAAATTAGTTTTAAAAGAATGGGTGCTCAGTGGCGAAAAGGTAAGGTAAGGTGCTTTACTTTCAGGAGGTCATCTGAATACTTATCTCTGTTACTAAAAAAGGAAGATACATAATTGTTTATGAATTCTGCATTTACAGGGTGTCCCGTAAATAATGGATAACCTTGCAACTGGGCTAAAATAACATTTGTACCTCATAAACAACCAGACCGTGGTTTGCGCTAGTAGTCGTATTTAGGTTGGCTTACATGAAGTGAAATACTTTATACCAATTAATATTTGCAAATAGTATTTTTTTAGACAGATAATTGACTACCTACTCACTGTAACTTAATTTTTATTTGAGTAAATGTTAAAAAGCTCTTTAACTAGGTTAAAAGCTATAGTTTTGTTGGTTATTATTTAGAACCCAAGCATGTGTTGTACCACTTTAGAAAGAACATTAAATAGGCAACTTTTTTTTAAATAATTGGCCACTTATGCTCTCCTATATTTTTATTTTTCTAAAGATGGTCAAACTTTGGCAAAAAGAAATATTTTATCGTTTTTGTATAAAAAAATTTGCATTAAAAATTCAAATTAAAAAAACTGCAACAACTAGTGTTAATTTTGACTATCTATCTATTAGTACAGATATTCTAGAATATTATAAACATAAAAAACAGTGAGAATCATTTACTCGTGGTCGTAGTGTTCAGATATTTGAGTAAAGTCGTAATTTTTTTTTAAATTTTTGGAAAAAACGTCATAACATGGAGGCCACATGGGCAATATTTTTCTTTATATTTTTTTCTGAAAGGTCTTAAGGACATTATTTACGGGACACCCTGACTTTGTACTTTTTAATTCACTTCACTCTTACAGGCCTGTTATCGTGTCCGATCGTAACAAAATTCTATCCGATTTGTATACGAAATGAACGAAATTTTAATCATTGTAGCTATCCCGATTGATAAATCGTACATTAAATTATCTCCGAACACCATTCAAATGTGCGTTTAAATGTCAAAATCAGAGTAACTCAACGCGAGTTCATGCGATGTATGACAATTATTTGGTGCTTCACATCTCCGATTGTCTCCGACAAACAAATCGTTACGGAACATGCTGCTGTTCTGGCCACTGATGCTACTGAACTAACTAAAGAGGGCCGTCACCATCCAGCACCAGACATATAAAGGGTCCGCCATCTAACCTTTTTTTTTCAACTAGTGCTTATTTCGTGAATGGTAACACTTAGCTCATGTCTGATTTGACAGATAATTAGTTTTATCCTTCCGCTGAACGAATATGGTTGTGTATACGCTTCGCTAAGTGGGCCTGCGATCGACTTAGAGAAGATGCCGATTTTGCCAAAATAAATCATCTTATCACATGAAGCTCATTTTGATCTTGGCGGGTAGTAAACAAGCAAAATTGTCGCATTTGGGGAACGCAAAACCCGCACGCCAAACGAGTCACTGTTTGGTGCGGATTTTGGTCCAGAGGCATAATTGGGCCATTTTTCGAAAATGAGCAAGGAGTGGCCGTTACAGTCAATGGCGATCGTTATCGGGCCATGTTGAACGAATTTTTGTTCACGAAAATTGAAGAGGAGGATATTGGCAACATTTGGTTTGAAGAGGACGGCGCGGCGCTACGTGCCACACAGCCGAAGCTACACTCGATGTTTTGCGCCATTTTCAAAAAAATAGTTATTTGGCGGACCCTTTATTTACTTAAATTTAAACATGAATTCTACTTTCAATAAGTTATGCAACAAACTTGAATTTAACTTAAATAAATGTAATTTGTTGAACTCTCCAATCTCCTACAAAATATTGAATGGGATCAATTGTTTAATAACTGTGATATTAATGCTATGTGTAATGTATTTTATCGTCAGTTATTTGAAATATTTTATAACAACTGTTCCAATGAAAGCAACTTATAAAGAATCAAACGATCCACCATGGTTTGATCGCCAACTTAAGAATTTAATAAATAGAAGGAACAAAGCTTGGTTAAAATTTAATTCCTCGGGAACTGATGAAGATTATAGTACCTTCGTAACCTTTTGAACAAAGTTTCAGTGTTTTCAGATTTAGGAATTATTTTAGATCCAAAATTGACCTTTAACGATCACTTAGATCACATTATAAAAAAAAAAACAATAAAACTTTAGGATTTATTAAACGATTCTCACGTGACTTTAAAGATCCCTGTGTTCTCTAGCTTCTATTTATTTCGTTTGCGAGACCCATTCTTGAGTACGGCAGTGTGCCTGGGCACCTCACTACTCTATTCACAAATCGAGGCTTGAAGCAATTCAACGAAGATTTTTGCGATTCTGTCTCCGTTTTCTTCCTTGGTCTCAGGAATCAGCACTTCCCTTGTATTCACATAGGTTGATTTTGATAAATCTGCCTTCACTTCAAAACCATCGAAAATATATCCAATTATGTTTCATTACTGGTTTAACGAATGGAAAGATCTCGTCTTCGTCAGTTCTTTGCAAACTGAATTTTAACTTTAGCCAAACAAGCTTGAGATTGCGGCAACCTTTGAGCCAAATTTGTAGTAGATCAAACTATGGTGCTAATAGTCCTTTGAACCAATTGATTGCAATATATAATAAATTTTATTTTTTCATATGTTCTGTAAATGACAATTTGAAAAGTATACAATTTAAGACTGTATTTTTAAAATCTTTAGATTATAACTAGATTTAAGAGATAATTTATGAAACGTTAGCATTTAACGGTTTCCGATAAATAAATAATAAATAACATTTTATTCACTGTCGGACATAAAAAAATTAATATAATAAAAAAAGTAGGTATGTACGTACATAGGTGGATTTTAAAGATAGAAAAAATATTGTAGACAAAAGTAATTTGTAGTGTTTTTTGTTTCTGTTAATTTAGAAAAAATAATCAAAGGCAACAGAGCTTTCAGTACCTACGGTTGGTTCAATTGATTAAGGCAAATATAAAAATTTCTTGAAACTCAAACAGCCAGCAGCCCGAAGAACCTTCTGGGAAATGGGATACCATTAAGGAAGAACTTAAGTGTCTTGTGCCCCCTTGCAGAGACGTTAGGATTACAAAAAATTAAATTAAAAACAGTTTTAGTGCTTAGATTCGCATTTTTGAGATTTACCGTTATGCTTGTTTTATATCAAAGAATACCATACCCAAAATTTACGTTACGATCGTAACTTCTCCCCGGAAGGGACTGCTGATACATAAAATAAATGGGAGCCTACTCACTCAAAAATTCAGCTTGCCAAAATTCTGCTTTTTTTTATTCTGCTGAACAAAACTCTGGAAATAAATATTTCTGTACGTTTTTATCTGCAGATGAGATATTTTGTATACAAAGAAAACTTTAAAAAATTTTCTTTTCAAATTGTTGACACAAATATTATACAAATTTTGATTTTTAGTTAGAACTATGGTCCTTTGGCTCTGACAAATCGATAAAGCCAACCCCTCTATTAATTAACGGCGTGATAGCACACACATCCACGAGCTGTCGCGCCACCAAATTTATTTATATTTAAGGCGAAATTAACAAATTTATGGATATTATGAAAAAAAAAAAAATGTAATAAATCACGGAAAATGATTTGAGGTCAACAAATTTGCCAATTTATTGTTAAAACTTTTTAAAAGTCTTGGAAAATTATTACAATTTTCGATAATTTATAATTAAAAAATTTTAAATCAACCAAAACAAGTAGAATTATTTATTCCTTTTGAAAGTGCTACTATTTCTATAGCATAAAATTGTTAGGTCAAATTGTTAATTAATTAATTATGTGCTGTTAAAAGTTATCATGTTAAATTAAAATATTGCTTGACAAAAATTATATAAAATAAAATAAAGCTTAACAAAAATTATAACTTTTTTTGCTTACGAATAATTTATTAATATTGCTTTAGCCAGTCAGTTAGGCAGTTATCTAGTAGGTACTTAAACTTCTGATAGAAAATAAATGTATTTTTTTCAATATTCAGACATATTTATAGATGTACATATGTATGAAACTTTTTCTGAAAAAAAAAACAAAAAAAAAAATTTCTGCTCAACTCAAAGCGCGTTAAGGTTTTTCCTAGGAATAATCATATTTTTTAAATGTCAACAAAGACCACTTGTCACAATTACTTTGTAAAAAACTTTAAACAAAATTCTTTGAAATTTAAGTAAGTCAAAATTAAAAATGTCAAAAAAAAACGATTTAAAATAAAAATTTATATATCGTTTTTTTCATTGGAAGTATATATTCAGATAAATTAATTGGTTCTTCAGCTAAATTTCTCTGTTTTGCTGTCAAATACTGAGGAAAAAAAAGTTTTGGATTCACTTGGTTCACTTTTTGACGGACCGAAATAACTGAAAACTCATTTTCCTAAACATTCTTATCAACAGGAAGTGTTTAAATACCTTTAAATACGTAAATGTGATAGTAAGATATGACATGACAATATACTATTTAATACACTGTACATATTTAACTTTAGATAAAAGTTCGACTAAAATTAATTTTTGATTCAAATTTAATTAATATAAAGAGTCTTTAAGTTTATGGAAAAACTATAACAGACGGTTTTCCTCTTTATAACATATTTCGCTTTTGTTACATGTTCACATAAATAGATATCTGATTGTTGAATAGCCAAGTAATTACATGACTAAAGTATAACTGACAGTTGAAGAATCGGCTATAACTGTAAACAATTTTCATTAAAAAAATATTTATAATAATTTGATAACCTTTGCACGTGTTTTTATGTACATATGATTAACACAAATTTTTAATTAATCAATGTTATAAATAATTTTCAAATACAATAAGGACATTTAATAAAATATTTGTTTATAAGTCTTCTCTAAATA
Source organism: Leucozona laternaria (assembly GCA_932273885.2). NCBI lineage: Eukaryota > Metazoa > Arthropoda > Insecta > Diptera > Syrphidae > Leucozona > Leucozona laternaria. Next base: position 281,899,561 of record OW026366.1, read on the forward strand.
CTGCTGATTTCTGCCCTAAAACTATATTAAGTTTCAATAATGCTCAGAAAAACTACCCTTTTTATTTAAAATTAAAAATATCTTCACAAATATTCCTTTCAATCTTTCTTTATTATTAAATGTTATTGGTAAAAAAAAAAACACCAAAACCTTTGAATAAATTCTAAAAATAAAATTCCACTTTACAAATGTTAAACATAAATTTGATCTACATATTTCACAAATAACTTTTTGGCAACGACTACTTTTCAATTTACGATTGTTATGCGTGCAGAGTTTTATTTTTTTGGCACGTTTTTTATTTAGGTCACTATCGTTTTGTTTTTGTATATTGTATTTCAAGGAGGGAAAAATGGATATCTATAAATCTCAAAGGTCAATATCGAAAAAGCAGTGAGAAAGTAACTGTTTTTTCTTTTGAATTTTTGAACTGAGTTAACATTAATCTGCAAGAAGAATATATAATTTGGGTTTCATTTTAGGATGAGATTTCAACAAGTCCTACTCAAAACTAAATTTTCAAATGTCAGGAGTTTGAATTTTTATTTAAAATCGCTTTTAGCAGACAAAAATTCAATCCTTAGATATTCTACAATAATTGGGTTGTTCTTATTATGCAAGCGAAAGTATGCAAGTATATGCACACACACCCATTGTATAAATGTACCGAATCCGAAACATCCCCCCATTTTATTTATATTTTTTTTTTGTTTTTGATTGAAAATGTTTACCACTTCAATATTGTCATCGGTAACAAGTAATAAAATGTCAACAATTCCAATAATAAAAAGAAAATAAAGTACAACTTTAAATCCTAAGGGTATGCAATAGAGTATTCCCAAAAGTATACAATTCTATAAAAATTTTAACTTTTTCCATACACCAGTAACAAATAATTTCCCAAGACTTTTTTTTTAATATATTCGATCAAAAGCACCGCCTCATCGAACGTAAAAAAGAAATGGGGAAATAAAAGTCTCCCTTCTTAAAACCCGTCCCTATAGATTCATTACCACTTAATTCAACACAATAAATGAAGAACTCTGTACAAAAAAAAAAAAAAAAATAAGCAAAGTAATCCCAAGACCAAAACCATCAGGGATAATCGTATCCTTACAAAATAAATATGTGTGATAAAGAAGTGAAAATTATCTTAATGCAGATACTTATGCAGAGATAAAATTGTTGGCTTTCAGAGATATTCACAAGGATATGAGAAAAAATGCACAATACACTTACAGCAGGAAAAACTTCTCCGAATTTTCGTTCACGATTTTTATGTTTCTTCTTTATATATGTGTTGAACTCCTCGTCGTGTAAACATCACTCTCTCTTCAGCAACAACGATAAGGATTTTTTTTATTTAACTTTTTCGAAAGACAAACACAAAGTTCTAATTTTTTTTTTTGCTGTTGATGGTGGAAAAAAAAATGAAAAATGTCCACGAAGACGAAATTTTTTTTGTTTAGTGAAAAATAAATTTTATTTCACATCCCACTTCTGAGAAATTGTAACGTTCGAAATGTTTGTGATGTTGACAAGCGATGATGATGATGATGATGGGGAAAAAATCAGAGAATATAATAATAAAATATACTTTCGTTACTGCGGATTGAGAATTTAGCTGGGAGTATTGTAGGTAGAGATATACGTTGTCGTCGTGTGGATCGCGTATGTATAACCAGAGCGTTTCGTGTTTCGTGTTTTGTGTGTTCGGAAAGAAAAATCTCAGCTAAAGTATTCTCTCGCGTCTAGGAATTTATTGCTAACACTTAACACAGTAGATTTCATCATATTTATTTTATTTGTTGTTGAGCTTGAGATTTTCAAATAATTAAGTCACATATACAGCGGTTTTCGTGGAAAATTAAGATTTGACCGGAAGAGAAAAATCCGAATGCAAATTGAGGCTGATGCTGTGAACTGAAGTGCGGCATTGATTAAATTTTGAGAAAACAAAAAAAACACGAAATTCCGTATGTTTAACGTGTTTTTCTTTTATGTTTCAGTAAGGAGGACAAGGATTTGTTGCTTTCCACTACATTTTAATATAATGGTGGCCCGATTTTGTAGATTCTCCTTGGATTTGTGTATTGTATGTTGGAAGTAGTACACTCTTTTTTTTTGGTTTTTTTTTTTGGTGTAAGTATAATCCTTGTGATGTTCTGGGGTGTGTACCCTTTCGAGTCAAGGGCTCGCGATGTACTGGCAAGATTTGGTCCATATATTTGTTGAATTATGGAAGAGGCATATCGCAGTTAGATGTACACACAGGGAGGACAAGTGCGGGCTGGTGTAATGTAGCTGCTCTGGTTATTGCCCACACTGAGATTGTGCAAGGACAGATGGCAGCATGTGAAACGGAACGGAAGCTGGAGAACTTTTAATGGTCGCTATGGCTGCACTGAAGGATACATCTAGGTTGCTATGGATTGTGGTAGTGGCAGTGATGGTGGTGGTACGTAAAGCTCGGTTTTTCTTCCATACGCACCAACCAACATACATCGCTTACAGAACGTGGATTTATCTGGAGAGGAAACGAGACGAAGAAACTTCCTTTAGGAATCTGCGAGAACTAGGATGCTCCATGTGTCCGTAGTTTGGAAATGGCCTGCACATTTCAAAGGTATGTCATGCGCAGTTAATGTGGTTCGCGGAGCAGATGAATTTTAGAACCAAGTTGTGGTATTCCAAATGGAACGATAAAGTTGGAAATTGGAGGAAGCTTTACTGGGTGTGGAATGTAAGCTTTGTATCACAGTTTTATTTCTGCCCATGTTTTCTAATGCGCATATTTTTTTTTTGTTCCAAAACAATTCTGTATTACTGCGTAGAATTGGTTTGGTTTAGATCAACAAATAATGCATCAGCCTGGGCTCTGGGGTAAAAATCAAAGCCAAATCCTAGTTTCTGGCAAAAGAAAAACAAACAATTTTATTCAGTTTTGATGATGATTGGCAAGAGGGGCGAGCAGAAATGAAAACAAAGTGAAAATCCAGTATAAAAATGGCGCAAAACTTCTTTGTTTTTATGATTTAGAGTCATTGTATAGATTTCCTTCAATATCGTTCGATATTAACGTCTTGAAATTAAATAAAGAAACACTCTTTTCGCTACAAAAACATTTTATAACAATAAACAATAAATATAGGGAATTTTATGTTATTTTTTTCAGTTGGAGGATATAAGCGTACAAATGTATATAGGTACCTTCAAACGTTTCCTGTGAAAGTTATGTTTCATAGAACCTTGTAAATAAAGTATCTTTTTAAGGGTGTATAGGTATACTTATTTGCTTTTTTATTTTCATAGTCAAGGTATATTCTGCATAAAAATTTATTGCGCATTCTGACTCGATTGCACTCCGTATACGTGCCTCCGGCTGTAGGTTAACCTTTGTACGACAAAAAAGTTGGCACATCTAGCGCTATTATTGAAAATATATTTTGTTCGAAAATTACATATTCATTGTGTAGGTACACACATACATACATTTTTAGGTATATACTATTTTTTTTTTTAAGGTTAGGTTTTAAAAGGAATTTTAATTGAGTTGGTACAGTTGCACAGAATGGAAATTTATTCTTTAACTCACCTCATCTATAATTCTACCCAATTCAAGACTGCATTTGATTCTTCTTTTTCTACTTCGAACTGTTCTCAATATTTATTAACTACGAATAGTGTTACAAGTCAATGTTTTTTAGTGAAGTGCATGACTACAAAATAACTGATCACCATTTGTGTGTTTTAAAAGTTCGTGAGAAACATACTTCACAACAAATCGAGTTGGGAAAAATAAAATATGAAATAGATTTTGGTATTCTTCGTCAAGAACCTAGGTATGAATTTTGGGAAACTGCTTTTTCTAAGAGCGATCCTCTTAAAGCGTATGATCAATTCACTACCATCTTAAGTAGATATTTAGAGAGTTCTAAAAAACTATTAAAATTGACAAACAAAATAAAACTCTTGAAGCCTTGGATGACACAAAGTTTGTTAAAGCAAATAAAACTTAAAAACAACTTAAATTTAAAACAATATTATTCTCAGCTCTGCAAACGTGTAAAAAAAACAACTTCTGAGGCACACGATTCCTATTATAAAAACCGCTTAAATCAATATAGGGGCGATGTGAAAAAAGAATGGAGAGTTGTTAATTGTATTTTAGGTAAGCAACCTAAACCAAATGAGATTTCAAACATTCTATGCAATAATGTTATAACTTCTGATCCGAGTATAATAGCGGGTAGTTTTAATGATTATTTTGTAAACATCACCGAGGCTCTGAAACCTCCTGAACCACACCACCTTTGCTGCAACTGCACCATCGCTGATAGCATATAAAAAAAATATGTCAGTGCCGGGACTCACGGTTAAATATGTGTAAACATCAACGTTTGTCCAAGTGCCTAATTTTTGTTACTGAACGTCATCAAAAGAAACATATTGAATACACTAGATTACCTATCTGTAGGCAGTGCTTAAAAGGCTTAGTGATGAACGAACGGCAGCGAAATACACAGTGGGGGAACCGCTGTAACGAAATTTCCAAGCACTAAAAGGCTGGTGGTGAAGTGTCCAACGAACGGTGAAGGTTCGGTACTGAAAGGTCCTGCTTTGTAGTTCACTCTCAACTTTAAGATGACTTCACATTACACATGGTTATTGTTTATGGTAATCACTCTCTGAGCATCGACAAACAACAACTGTCAGCGGAGAGCACTAAAATCGTGGTTTAAATTAAATGACACCGTACCAAAATTCCAAAGGAACTTAATGGTTTGACTGACAGGGGCCGAATTAAAATATCCAGTTAGAACTGTCAACGAACTTGCAACCCCTATGAAACTCCATCTTTCCATCGAGTAAAACTTACAAAAAGTTCAATCTTAATTTTATACTGAACGAACCTCAAATGAATGTCACTATGAGATAGCCGGCGAATTATATATCTTGAGTTTTAAGAATATTTAGTTGCAGTTGTTGTCAGTGGAAATCACTAAAATCGCAGTTTCAATCGATTGACACCATCAATCGCCTATGGAATCGGACGCTGTGATTTTTAATGAATGTTAACTTTGTGCAAGGACAAAGGTAGCCGATAACTCTGCAATTTGTTCAACCTCAGCTATTTTGTATATCCCAGCCACCTACGTCCCTCGCCAACGTGCCTACAAATTGCAAGAAGAAATTTCATCGTTTAAAAGCAGTATAATGTAAACGTAAAATTTAAGTTCAGATTTGTATCACTGAACGCACCCGATATCCTACCATACCTACAGCCATTAATCTACCATACCTACAGTCAATTGTCAGTCCCTACAGCTGACTATTATTATTTTTGTTTTGATTTTGTTTTCTTTTTAATTACTAGTGTCGCGTCCATTTTGTTCGGGGAATAATTAAAAATTAAAGAAAAAAATATTAAAATATAAGTGTTAAAATGATAAAATCGTCGGTCGCGCTAAAAACAATTTGCTTTCGTCGTTGGGAAAAACAATATAAATGAGTGGTTGCGATAAAGTATAATCTAATTGTCGGTCGCGTTAAAATCAAATTGTTTTGGTGGGGGCGAATCAGATTTCGTAACGTAAAGTGCACGACGTAACGTTACACACGAACGTTCACGTTTTTTTTCACTCTACCGCCAGCATAGATGTTTACACATCAAATAGATAAACTGGAAACTAATAGCTTCTACTTTCAAGAATTTTCCCCTGGAGAAATACATATGCAAATTCAAAGTTGACAAAACAAGAAATCTTGTACTAGTGATGGCATCTCTGCGGTTATGTTAAAAAAAGTATCTTGGGAAATTGTTGATATACTATGCTATATTTTCAACTTAAGTGTAAGTTTTGGGAAGCTCCCTAATGTATTGAAGATTGCAGAAGTTATCCCAATTTTTAAAAAAAGGAGATCATAAAAATATAGCTAATTATAGGCCTATCTCCCTGCGTCCTACGTTTTCCAAGCTTTTTGAGAAGTTAATTAAAACACGCATACTCTTATTTCTCGAAAAAATCAATTTTTTTCCGAAGTTCAGTTTGGGTTTCGATCAGGTAGAAGTACGGAAGATGCTACTTTAAAAGTAAGTTGTGATTTATACAAGGGTATCAACGAAAACCACTCAACGATGGCGCTGTTCATTGACATGACAAAGGCATTTGACATGGTCGATCATGAAATACTTTTAAGCAAGTTATATAATACTGGTTTTAGAGGTATAATATATGAATGGTTTAAAGCATATTTGATTGGAAGGGAACAAAGAGTATTAATTAATGGTGTTTTCAGTAATGTGCAAACATTAAAAAATGGTGTCCCACAGGGCTCTGTTTTAGGCCCTTTACTTTTTTTAATCTACATTAACTCGCTGTTCCATCAAGATTTTTCTGGAAATCTTATAGCCTTTGCAGATGATATAGCATTTACTTACACTTTTCCAACTTATTTTCAATATCTTGCCAACTTAAATAAAGATTTACAATTACTTAGGTTTGCATATCATAAACTAATTATTAGCGATAAAACAAAAGTTATGTGTTTCAAGCTAACAGATGACTTTCCTAGGGATTTTGAGTTGTATTTCCACTCGTATGATTGTCAAAAATTCGTTTTACCTTTGCATGTATGTGGTAGATCCAATTTTTTAATGAAGAACCAGTGTTCCCCAAACTGTTTTCAAATTGAACGTGTTGACTCTTTTAAATACTTAGGAATTATTTTCGACAGTAATCTAAACTGGAAATCTCATGTTAACTCACTTAGAAATTATATGAATCTTATTACACGTAAGACTTATATGTTAAGACCATTTTGCTCTAAGAACGTTTTAACTATGATTTACTATGGACTTAGTCAGTCTAAATTACAATACGGTATAGTTAGTTGGGGGGGTACTTTTGTTCTTTTACGACCCATTTTAACTGCCCAAAAAACATATAATTCGTATTATTTGTGGTAAAAATCAACGTACACACAGCTGACCTCTTTTTTGTGAATTAAAGATACTTCCGTTGCGTCATCTGTATGTTTTTAAGGTCTTAAAAGAATTGTATCAACAAAATGGTAATATTCCCAGCAGAAATTCTTCAATATACAATTTACGGGTCAGCAATTTAGAACTTGTCAGCACTTTGATTGCACATAAAACACATTTTATGAACTTCTATCTAATGACATCGCGAACTACTTTCAACAATCTTCCACTTGGAATAAGAACAACAAACAATCTCAACTCTTTCTTAAAAAATGGCTTTCTTAAGAATGGCTTTTCACAATGGACATGAGCGATATTGAATTGGTTTATAAAGAACGACAGTAAATGCAAAACGTTTCTTTTATTTAAAGTAAATTTTCAACTTTTTTAAAATTAATTTGATATCAAAATTTTGTTTTTTTGACTTGAATTTATCAAAATATTGCATAAAAGAACAACTGAAAGTACCCCACGTCAGTTTTTCTCTAGTATGCTTTAATTTGGTTGTTGCCGGCCACTCAACACTAACATACACATGTTACTGAATGGATCAGATCTTATTCTATTTACACTTATCTTTCTTATGTATCTATAAACATTGTTATTATGTAATTCAGAAGTGAAAATTGAATACAAAATTATTGAATTGAATTGAATTGAATTGAATTGAATTGAATTGAATTGAATTGAATTGAATTGAATTGAATTGAATTGAATTGAATTGAATTGAATTGAATTGAATTGAATTGAATTGAATTGAATTGAATTGAATTGAATTGAATTGAATTGAGTGTACATTGATAGTACCTACTTTTGAAAACTATTCTATTAAAAAACTCAATAACTTAGGCTGAACACCTACCGCTCTGCTCGCAGCTCCAGTATGTGTTCAGCCTTAACCGTAAGATCTGTTGAAAATGTTACTTATGCTTACTTGGCATGCAACATGCAAGCTTTGCAAAATAAGAGTTCTAAATGAACCAAAGGAAATTGTCCAAAAATGTACCTTCGATTTACTATGGAAATTACCTACCTAACCCTTGATTTTTGAAAATCATAACATTGCTTCATCAGAAAGGTGGTTCAAAGAGCTAAAGCCCTTAAGCCAACTTTAAATCAGGCTGAGCTCCCCCAAGTAGTGTTCTTGAAATTACAATTTATAAAGGTACACAAAAAAGCTGTCACGGCTAGCGTATTGCAATGCATTCGACGTGGGGTAAGTGTATATCTGGGGCAAGTACATCAGTATTGCAGTGTGCTATGAATGTTGATTGGTACATGTCTTCTACATATCGATACAAATTTGGCAGCATTGGGGCAAGGCTATTACTCTATTTGACCTTTCGTTTTCGTTCGGTAGTTGTCAGGATGTCAGGAGTATTTTGCATAATGCTTTTGTTTTTCCAAAGGAGTTTCTCTAACCAAAAAGCTTAACAGCCCTATTCTGCTACTCATGGGGGGATTTTTTTTTTTTGAATTTTCACTAATCACTATTCTGCTATTCATTCGAAGTGAATCTGGGTTTAAGTAGGTAAAGTCGGTAATATTTCGCGGTATTCTATTTTTCATTCTAATTATAACAATTTAGATCCGCATATGAAATGTAGCGGATTTTTTTCATTTTGATTGGATTGTCTGGGAAGTGATTAGTAAATTGTAGGTACAATTTATAATTTTCGGGGTAGAACAACACATAAAATTCAATTCACTGCACTTATTTCAGTTTCCAAAAACAAATGTTTTGTTTGTTGATTTTCTTATTCCTCTGTTTGGAAGTGGAAAAAAAAGTCCAATAACTGTTTCTATTTTTGTTTTTAATTGAAAATGATTAACCAAAACAATTTATTTAATTTTCCTAAGATTTTCGCGCATGAACAGCGATAATGTAGTTCGCCCGATGGATAACAGAATGGAAAAGTAGAGTGAAAGGTAATCGAATGAGTGAATCGAATTTAAGATTCACTTGAATAGCAGAATAGGGCTGTAAAACATTGTTTGCGTAAAATTCATCGCAAAATTTATTTATTGTCAATGTTTTGCGACAAATGTCGATTATTTAAATATTTCGTGGCACATTAATTTAATTGCGATAAATATTCCAATTTTTGTTCCAGCAAATAAAAAAAATCACCCGCCGCCGGTAGTCCACTCTTTCAGCTTGTTGTTTATCAGTGTTATTAAAAAATATTGTTGTTTATTGTTTTTATATTGTCTTTTGTTTTCTGTTTGGAGATATTAACCCATTTCCGGCTAACGTTGCGAAAACGCAACGTCATATCTGCGGGGGTATGGAACTTAACTGATGATAAATTTAAATAAACTAAATACATAGTGAATTTGAGAGTTAATTGAATTATCTTATTGACCTGTTTTTAGATTTTTTTATAAAAAAAAATCGTTTTTTTTTAGCACCTTCAAAATACGAAAATATAAAAATTTTCAGGTAGCATTTTGTTATTTTTGAAAAGTCATCGAAATTATAATTCTTAATTCTATGTTCTAAAATAATTTTGACGCAATTTATATAATATGCCTACCTGACAGGTGAGATGAAAGCACTTTGTTGGGTTTTCGCAACCCTCTCCTAAAGCAGTAGCATTTGAAAATAAAAAAAAATATTTGCGTTCGTTGCGTTTTCAAATCAGAATATTGTTTTTTGGCAGAATATTGTTTGTTTATAATATCCCAATCATTTTTGATTACATCCTGTTCAATAAAAGGAAAACAATTTTTTAAAACAAATCATACAAGAGTGCTTTATTGGAAAAACCCATAGCAAATATCGGGTTTTTCAATAAGAGCGCTACAAAAGTTTTTTTAAATTAAACAAAAACGGTTTTGGATATCAATGAAATTCTTTATTCCTGTGATATTACCATTATGCCATTATGTATGGATTTCGATTTCTTTTGCATGGCCACCACGGACACGCTTGCAGAAGTCCAGACGCTGAACCCAATTTTCGACGGTTTTCAAGCATAAATCGGCCGATACTGCTGCAATTTCACGTTCGATATTCGTACGAAGTTCATCAATCGTCGCTGGCTTGTTGGCATAGACCATAGACTTGACGTAGCCCCACAGGAAATAGTCTAACGGCGTCAAATCGCACGACCGAGGCGGCCAAGCGACTGGACCATTTCGTGAGATAACACGTTCTCCAAACTTGGTTTCCAATAAATTGATTGTGAAATTCGCTGTGTGGCTTGTGGCGCCGTCCTGTTGGAACCACATGTCCTCCAAGTCCATATCATCCGATTGGGGCCAAAAATATTTGGTTATCATTGAACGGTAGCGATCCCCACTCACAAAAACGTGCCGGTCTTGATCATCACGGAAGAAGTACGGCCCAATGACGCCGCCGGCCCATAAACCACACCAAACCGTAATTTTTTCGGGATGCAATGATGACTCATGGAGTACGTGTGGATTGCTGCCTGACCAATACCGCATATTTTGTTAATTGACGAAGCCATTCATCCAGAAATGAGTCTCATCGCTGAAGATAATTTTTCGATGAAAATCCGAATCATTTTCAAGTTGTTGCTCAGCCCAATTCACGAACATACGACGCTTCTAGTGGTCAAGCGGCTTCAGTTCTTGCGTTAATTTAATCTTGAAAGGATGTAGGCCAAGATCTTTTCTCAAAATTCGCCACAACGACGTCACAGAGATGCCCAACGCTTGAGAACGACGTGTGAGAGACACATTTGGGCTTTCTGCAACTGAAGCCTCAGCGGCAGCAATATTCTCGACACTACGGGCACTTCTTTGTCTCACTGGCACGGGAACATTTTGTACTGTGCCTGTGGATTCAATTTTTTCCACTAGACGCTCAATTGTTAATCTGCTAGGACGATTATGACGACCATAAATTGGACGAAGCACTCTAAACGTTGAGGCCACTGACTCCGAATTTCGGTAGTAAATTTTAATAATTTCGACTCGTTGCTGGCTCGTATATCTTTCCATCATGAGAGCGGCAAGAAATATGGCGTCGTTTGCTGTCCCTGTTGCTCTACTTTTGTAGAATCCCTGTTGAAAAACCTTTTATGAGTTTTTTGCATTCGACTTATTTTTTACTTACCTGAATTTAGATTGAGCAGTTCAAACAATGTTAAAATTTTACCGCCAAACAGTGATCATGTTGTGAGTTTGTGGTAAATGAGGAAATTGATGATACTGTGCACCTTTTGGAAGATGGAAACATGTTCCCAAATGAATTAGCTGGTGAAATTGAGATAGAATAATGTTTTAAACTCTCAAAAGCCTCGTGAAAAATACGACAAACCGGAAGTCGATGTTGAACCAAAAGATTCAAACAACGCATCAACACCCCATTATATATTTTTCTTACAGGTAATTATAATTTTCTGCAAATGTTTGAATTATTTATTGACAGTCAATCAATTTTAATGTTTTTTAATGTAGACAAAAAGAATCAAACATTCAAAACTGGTTTCAATGAAATTCGTAAATGTATTCGATTAATGTATTTATATGGAATGCATAAAGTGCCCCAGTTGGATTTATATTGGTCTAATCAACTATAGTATTTCGATGCGATAATAATAAAAAATACCACGAGTCGATATCGTTGCAAAAGTATCAAGTTACATTTTCAAGTTTATGATAACAGTACAATCGATCCCAGGAAAAAACTTGCTAAAATAGCAAACGCTCAACAATATGCTTATAATGAAAGATTTTATGCAGTTTGAAATATGTTCCCATCACCTTTCAATAGACGAACAAATGAAACCCCACTACGGTCGTCATTCGGGTAAAATGTTAATTAGAGAAAAACCTATTCGTTTTGGATATAAGTATTGGAATTTGTGCTCACATGATGGATACTTGTTTCAAATCATTCCGTATGGTGGTGCAAAAAATTGCTAAGGAAACACCATTGACGCAACTAGAATTTGGAATATTTGTTGAAGATTCCTTGTTGACACCGAAAACAAACAGTCAACCTGTGATTCAAACGAAAGGAAACCCAAATGATGTGGCTCGTTTCGATCAAGTCTCAAGTGTTCTAGCCAAACCGCTTCATCCAAAATGCTTCGGTGATTACGACACAAAAACCTATTATTTGTAAACATAATATCTTAATTCAATGCAGGTATAGGTACCTTATTATGAATTTTTCACTTTTAATTTTCTACAATCTTTTCACTACCCGCGTATCTATAATTAATTAGTTTTTCATAAAAGTATCCATAGAAAGTTGATTCATAATTCCATGTAAGAAGAATATTTTATTTCAATAATTTTGATTTGATACCCCTGAATGAATTTTTTGGAAAACCAGAAGCTTTTCAGTAAAGTAAAGTAAAGTAAAGTAAAGTAAATTAGACAGTATGCGAAATTTCAAGATTCTAAGTCAACAGGAACTGGTAGCCGCCGGGAATCAGTTAATAACCCTTTTTTTCGAAAAAAAAAAATAATGTTTTTGCCTAATAAATATGTTTTATTTTGTTTCCACGTGCAGTCAATAACAATTGGCATTCGATTAATCTTGGCCTTTGAGACGCTTGACCTGATGGGTATTCGCTAGTACTATTATACCGAATAGGTTCATTCGGCAGCTTTATGGTTCGGTTCGCGAACGGTAATATATCCCTAAATCTTACTTTACTGATTTTTATATGATGGTAAGTTGTTGTTAAAACAAAACTGTATAGTAAGTTAGTCGTTTAAAATTACAATTTGTATAGGGATTATTTTTTTTTTAAATATACCTAACAAATATTCTACAAAAAATCAAACTGGAGGAGGGTGTTCCTTTACCTTTCTTCAAGAAGCAATTAAAGCAATTAACAACAAAACTTGTCCTTATCGTATGCACTTATACTCCAAACCAGAAAAAGTGCAGTCCATCGACTTCAATTCTTTTTTTCTTTTTTTATGATCACATTTTATGGGTTACACTCACCACACCGCACTTGAGGTAATTTTAATTTTATTTAGATTAATGGTGACTGAAACTTAATTTTTCAAACGGCTTTGAAAAATATGCTTAAATGTGCCCTTGTTTCCATGATAGGTTGGAAATAAGGCCCACCGGGTCCATTGTTTTCCAAGAAAAGTTTGTTATCGAAACACTTTTGTACCTCTGTTGGTGTTGTTGGGCATTTTGGCAAGCTTTATTTTTTTTGTTGTTAATATTCAAATTTCTTTTCACTCCAAAAACTTGAAATTATTTTCCACTAGGTCTGAAGTTTTTTCCCATGTGAAGCTACATATTTCGCAGTGAAGTTATTTATTTATTTATAGTTAGTGTCAGGTATTTAAAATACCCAAGAATTGATACTCTCAGAATTGGCGGCATTCGTAGACAACAATATGATTTATGAATTATAACGATTAAGTATCGATACACATATTTGGAACAAAATATTTAATTAAATACCCCTTTCCTGTCAAAGGTCTTTGAAGAAATTCTAGTATCACAGATATCAGACTATTTGAAGAGTTTGAAACTGCTATAACCATTCCAGTCTGGGTTTCGCGCAAACTACAGCTGCCAAACTGCGATGATCGAAGTCTCGACTGTTCTCTGTTTGCTGGATTTCTCAAAGGCATTTGATAGTGTAAACCATAAAATACTTAGCAAAAAACTGAAAAATTATTTCGTGTTTCATGATAGAGCGGTGCGTCTAGTGGAGTGCTATTTGTGCAATCGCATTCAAAAGGTGAAGATTGGCCAAGCGGAGTCAGATTATTATTATTTATTGTACTATTCATACTAGAATGTCAGTTTATTAGACTTGATCATTCTTTATTCCGTCAATTTCATTAGATTCTTTCAGATTCTTTGCATATGGGTGTACCACAAGGCTCTATTTTAGGGCCCTTACTATTCAGTACTTTTATAAATGACCTTCCAAATGTTTGCTCAAATGTACTGCTACATCTCTATGCTGACGCCCACTTGGTCTACAAGAAGATTTGATATGTAGGATTAATGAAGATCTCATCTTCAAGAAGCATATTTATACATCATTATTCCCACGTACAGTTTTTGCTTAAGCTAATATCCTTTAAAAATCTTAACAGGTTAAACAAAATATCAAATAAATATATTTACGCAGGGTATATTTAAGTATATTTTATTATCATCACTATCCGTATTGTTAAAGTTCTATAAAAGACTCAGTCTTATTTGTACATTGCTTTCAAATAAATTGAAATTGAAATTGAATTGAAATTGAAATTGAATTGAAGAACAGGGACGAAAATAACTTCATTTAACTTCTCTGTCGTTGCTAAATTTAGTTCGATTAAAACCCCGAAATTGTTTTTTGTCACGAAACCAAAACCTGTTCTATAAATCAAGTAAAAAAATTAAAGTTGATACGAAAATACTAAAGTTTTCAAAATTTGATTCAAACTCACTCACTGCTTTCAAATCCAACAAATTGATTTAAGAACCAGCAAAATAGAGAAGTTTAACTTTTTTTGTTCTGGTTTTTGTTGTGCCAATAATAATAATTTCGAACAAAACTTTTCCCTTAGCAAGCATTATTCCATAAAAGCATTAGGAGATGATGGAGATGAATACATATGAATGAATAGAGGTGTGTAAAGAAAATAGCTACTGAAATATTAACCGCATATAGCTACGTCCGGGAAACATAGCTTTTGAATTAAATATGATTTTCGCTGATATTATATTGCCTCAGTGTTATAGCATTGACGCAAGTCATTTACATTCGACATGCTCATTTCTTCACCTGAGCCCCCACAATGTTTCTTCGGTGGCACAAAAAAAAAAAAAACACTTGATGCCACAGAATCAAGAAACACAAAAGAACAATTCAATGTATCGTTTGTCTTTCTTTTGATTTGTGTGTTTAAATGGAAAATTCGGCTTTAGATTTAAAAACAAAATGGTGTAAGTTTCCTCTCTAAGCTTCGAAAAGTTTAGGTTTGTTTAAGTTCACATGTGATGAGAAATGAGGTAAAGTATGTATGAGTTTAAATCATAACTTGGAGCACGTAACGTCAAATGTAATGCTAACTGTGAATTTTTCTTCAAGGACTAGAGCAAGAATAATTGAAAAGGAAACTTTTGCCGTGTGTCAATTGTGTTGAAAAGTCCGCTTAATTTGATATCTTCTTGAGTAAAGTTCACACTGAATTTTTGTCAACAAAATGTAGGAGTACGACTGGGTCGCACTAATTAGCTTGCATTTGTGGTTCAAGATATTGCGACTTTGAAAATGGTTAAATGGTACCTACTCTTAAGCAAAACCGATATATTTTATATATTTGACATTTGAGCCACAGGATTTCGCAATAGATTGTTAAGAGAGTATTTACTATCTCAATAAAGATAAGTGCGTTTAAACAGCTCTTTGAAAGTTTTTTTTCCGCAGATTGGCCATATTTTTTCCGATAAGGTTTGCTTAAAAAGCTAATACCTCAAACGGATCTTCAAAATTAAAGTCTTTTCCTATTTAAAAAAATTATTTTAAGCGAAAATGCTCCTGAAATTTAAAAAAAAATGCTATTTTTCAAAAAAAAAAAACGGCCCTACTTTCGATATCACCACACAAATCCGGTAAGAAAATGTGATAAAATATAAGTGATTGGATACCTGGTAGTACTCTTATAAAAAAAAATTTTAATTTCGAAAAAAATAAATTTGATATATAAATAAATAAGTCGTTTAGAATAATAATATTCCATCGAAAAATTTTTACAATAGCAACATTTTGTTAGGCTCTCTTACAATGTGGTGCTTATTTCAAATTCCCCCCATCTTCGAACTTGGCAAATAATTTAGGTAATAAGGAGTTGGCATACAAAAAAAAAATAATAATAATAAAATAAAAATAAATTTTAAAAAACAAGCTTTGATAGTAATACGAAACCGATACACAAAAACAACAATATGCATTATTTTTTTTTTGAACTAGGTAAATATTGTTTCTAAAAATAAAAAAACAAATGACTACGTACTTCTTATAGTTTTTAGATATGTGCCAAGTTTTAACATTTTTCGTTAACTTTAACTTTTTACTAAACTGCTGCAAGACACTTATTATCGTTAGTCAATTTCAATCAAATAAACAAAAAAATTGTATGCTCTTTGCCAATTTTTTATTCAAAAATTGTCGAAATAAGGGGACTTTACTTATCTTTTTTAGAAAAAATCTTCCCGCAATTTTTATAGTTTCTAAAGTATTAACGTTTTGATTTTAATTAAAAATTTTTTTTTTAAAACATGTCTTGAAGTATTTTACTGAACAAATATTTCTAATAAGGTTGTGCGTCTTTTTGGAAAAAAGTGCGACTTTTTTAAAAATCATTTGATTTGCTGCCTTTATTTTTTGAGTGCGATTTTCTTTTGCGACGTTTTCAAAATTTTCAGCGGTAACCCTGATTATCAACTGCTTTTGGCCTGAATTGGATGATATGGACAACAACCGACGTGTGGTTTTAACTGGACAACCGGCGCTACGTGCCACACAGCTCACGCCACTTTAGAAATTCGATTCGATGGCATGGTCATCTCAAGTGGAGGTAGGGTTACCAAACGCCACAAACCACAGCAGCCCTCAAAGCCAAAATAACCCACGCCATCGGTCAAATTCAGCCTGTTTTATGCGCCACAGTCATGAATATTGAACATTTCTGATGCGCGCCACCCAGAGAAGCCGCGGCGGACATTGGAACGATGTTATATTCCATACATAATGGCTGCTATCTCAGACTGTGCTTTAGTGGCGCCTGTCATCTCAGACTGTAATTTAGTGACGTCTTCCATCTCAGACGGTAAGATAGGAAACATTGCTAAACATTGAATTATATAAATCTTAGTTATAAGATTATATGGTTTGTTTAAATGCACACATTTATAATCATATATATTTTGAATTGTAATAAAGCACCTATAAGAAAATACAAAAATTGTATAGAAATTTTAAAGAACCAGCGATTGGTGAGTAAAAACAACATTGAATACACTAAAGTGGTTTCTTTGGTTAAACCCTGGACGAGCATACATCAGCCTATGACAAAAAACATCTCACAAATTTAAGAGAGAATTTTGAATGGAAGGTCAAAATTTAGCACGAACTATTTGGAAACCCTAAATGAAATATTATTCATTCATATTCTTTTATTCATTAAAAATATGTATTAAGTATAGGTTAATGTTTCCAGGACTCTGTATATACATGATTGGCAGGAAATTATGTTTTTTTTGCATAACTCCTCTTTGAACGAGCCCCTTAGAGCATCTCAGTAGTAAGTTCTTAAAGCCTCTCAAACTTTATACTAATATTATATATTTGTTTTTGCAGCAAGACAACAACTTTTTCGTTCCGATATTATGAACACACTTAAACAAAGAGTCCCCATTTCAACCCAAGAAGCTCCTTAGGGTAGATTGTTCATTACGTTAAGTATGCAAGCATCGCAGTCTTCTAAAATGATGAAAATAAAGTTTTTGCTTTTAGTTTATACACTAACCACTCTCCTTGCAAAACAAGATAGATATTTAAAGACTCCTTAACACTTTAATGCAGCTATACTCGTATAATCAAGTATTAAACGCATTCCACCGGTCTTAAAATAACACCACCCACTTGCTTATTAAAAGACTTAAAACTCATACCTTGAAGAGAATTGCAGATTTGCAAGTCACAAACCACCCTCACGTTTCACCATCCAACAAAGAAAATAAAGAAAAAAAAAACGGAAGAAAAAAAATTACAGAATTTCCAAGTCTTTGTCAAAATGCGAATAACACCTGCTGCTGTAAAAATGAAATTTCTTTGAAGTCGAATTCATACCTGCAAGTAGAAGAAATGTGGAAAAAAAAATTAATAAAGTTATTCACAAGCATAGGAGAATAGTAGTTGTTAAGGAAGGAAAGGACGAAACTAGAGGATTGTGTAAATGTCTACGTGTCGAGCTAGCGCAAAGACATCCTTCTTGTGGTGATCGACAAAAACAAAAAAAAAGTGAAAAAAAAAAATACCTACGGGACGACTTGGCTTGGTTTTATGATGGAAAGGTTTTACTTTTATTTTAATCTTAGAAAATGAGCAGAGTAAGCTTAAAAACATGAACAAGAAATGCATTTAAATTTAAGGAGTAGTGTCCTTACAGAATTGTTCAAAAAGTATTAGAAATGCGATAATTCTTTGATGAATGTTTTTCCCTAGATACGACATTAGTCACAGTTCAATCATCAAGACCAATTTTCTGATACGAAAAATGTGTATTGAAGTTCAACTTAAAGGCTTATGTGCTACTTTTTGCTCTGCGCAAATTGTCACATATGTACTTTGTAAAGGGTCAGTAATTTTTCGGTTTCAAAAGTAAAGCTAAATAAAACACACACAGCGATACATTTTTGATGAAAATTTTATTTCATAATAAAGTTTGGACTTTGCCATTAAGTGTGAAAAACAATGTCATTCAAATGGCCGCCTCGAGAAGATTCGCAGCATGCGATTCTTTTGGGGTAATTTGTAACCACTTTTTCGCACATTTTGGGCGGTATCTCGGCCATAACTTGAGTAATATTGGTTTTTAATGCGTCAAGAGGTCGGAGATTATTCGTTAAACACGGTTTTTTGCGTAGCCCTACAGAAAAAAATATAACGGTGTCGAATTGCATGAAATTGGTGGCCAATTGACGTCGTCAAAACATGCAATTACTCGACCAGGAAACTTCTCACGCAATAAAGCCATAATTGGTCGTGATGTGTGGCTAGTTGCCCCATCTTGTTGGAACCACATATCTATTGTCCAAGTCATGATCTTCAATCGCCGGCGAAAAAAAATCGGTTATCATTCGACCAATTGCTGCGAACGGCAAGAAATCGATAAATTCAGATCATCAACAACAATTGCACTTGCAGCAGGAATGTTTTCGACTGGGCCATACGACATCAGTAACGCTTCCACTCTCTTCAAATTTCTTCACAATTTTACCGATTGCTTGCGTAGTCGGTCGATTTTTAACGCGTTGTTCGATTCTTAAGTGATCCACTATCGTAAATGGCAAACATTCAACTAATATTATGACACTTCAAATGACAGCTGAGTTTTACAGGTGTCGAATTCCAGCGCTACCATGAAATGTATGACCCTGTACATATTTAAATTCTTATGATAGTTAAGTATAAGGGCTTTACTGTGCTAAAAGTTAAAAAAATACAATCACCCTTATTACGGTTGTCTTTCTTCCAAAACGACAGTATAACGACTCGGCTCTAGAAGTTCCAATTGGCGTTGCAAAATAAAAATATTGATAAAATAACGAGAATGTTGAAGAGTGGTGAAGAGAGTTTTAATTTTATTTTATCGTTAATTGTTCCTTCTAGAGCCATGTCGTTTAACTGTCGTTTTAGTAAAACGTTAACCGTTATAAGGTTGAATACTTAAGACGGTTTGAATTCTTTGAAATCTTTCGAAAGTCTTTTACATTCTTTGCATTCGTGGTCTTTCCATTGCATTTTAAATGCAGACAGCTTGAAGTAAAAAATTGATTTAAAGACTTGAAGGAAGTCAAGCAGTTCTTAGTATTGCATTTTCCTAACTTTTATTCGGTTAACTGCTTAAAATGATTTCATTATTAAAAGCTTTTTTTAATGACAAATAAGTTAGATTATAACAGAACGGAACAGAGTCTCTTGGATAGAATTCAAAAAAAGCTTTAAAAATGATTGGTGATATATGTAAGTATAACAAAAGCAATTACAACTCTGGAACACCGCCGTAATGTTTCATGTCTCTCTCTATTTTATCGCTACTTCCACAAAAAATGTTCTAGTGAAATACCCAGCTGCATTTCACCCCTATAACAATTCAACCGTAATACTCGCGCTTTTACGAATGCTCATCAGTTTACCCTTGAGCCCAATTTCGTACGTACCGTCAAGTATAGAGATTCATTCCTTAGCCGCACTACTAGAATGTGGAATGCTTTGCTTGGGTCTGTTTTTACCTCCCATTTTGATATTGAGAAATTCAAAACCAATGTGCATCGGTTTCTCCTATTAAATCCTTCCCGATTTTCCTAACGCTCGCACTGTGTTAAAACATTTTAAGGGTAGTCAAAATCCCTTTAGTGCGCATTGATTTAAAAAATTAAAAAAAAAAAATAAAAAAAAAACAGAATACAACAGAACAGAACAGAACAGCACAGCACAGCAAAGATTTGTGAAAAACATCAGAACAAGTTAGAACGGTAAAACGGCTATCATAGCTGCCAGTATGTATGCAGTATTTAAATCGACAAATACACGTCTTAAAAATAATATAACACAATAATAATATAATAAAATTAAATTATAATCAGAATTGATTGAAGTTTACTTTAAGAAGAGATTCAGAAAAAAATCAATCAAAAAAACGAACTATTTTCTGCAAGTGCAGACAATTATGTTCTAAATTATTCCAGACAGACTCATTAAACAACAAACAGAGCAGTCTTAAACAGAAAATTCCTCATTGAACAGCAAAAATTTGTATACTTTTCTGTTCTTAAGTGTTCCGAACAGCCTCGTTGAACAAATCTAAAGACTGCAAAATTGACAAAGAATTCAATGTTTAATTCAATAAGTAAAAGTACTTATAACAAGTATTTCATTGTATTCGTAAAGACAAGTAAATTGACTGATATTTCAAAGAATAAAATCCCAAAATAATGCATTATTTTACAAAACTCCATATTTTTTGCACCCTCTGTAAAAGTTTTTCTTACTTTTATCGGTTCTTCTTTTGGATCATGTTTATTTGATGTCTAAATTTTTTAATCAAAAGCAGAACCAAAGAACATTGCGTGACAACATTTGCGCCATCTTGTATTAAGCTATATTTTAGATTTTCAATAAAAAAAGTAAATAATTATCTTAATTTCATATCTAATTTACATCCAAAATCAACTATCTACGTATACATATATATTATGTATTAAATAAAAATTAATGAAAAACTGTTCAGAACTTCGGAAAAGGGATACCTACCCTTGTTTAAATCATTACTAAGACGTGTACGTGACATTTCGAATGAGCGCCATTTCCACATGAACGGTTAACACACCATCAATATAAAATATTTTCTGCTTCGAAAAATCTATCAACAAATAGAAATCCATTTCCTTAAAAACTGTGGTATTTGAGTTGATTGTCAAGTTCTGTATGAGTCCTAAAACTTCAAACAGTAGTTCAAAATAATGTAATACTATTCGCCAAGTACGTACATAGAAATACAAACTCCACAATCCGACCACCTGCTGGTGGCGACATTGTCCCGACAATTCCTTTATGTTAACACACAAAGCCCGTCCGCGAAAATTGTTCGTTCATGTGCGGGTGCTCTAAAACATTTTGATTTCCTTTTAAGCATTAACAAAATACAATTTCCACGCGTATTCTGAGTAAGCCATTGTTAAAAAAAAATTTAATTAAATTGACACTTGAATTTATTTTGAATGCCAACGTAGCAGTCAAAAATTGTTATTCGACAATTGGAATATTTGAATGTACCTACACCAAATTATCCTTTGTCCATAAAAATACAAACAAAATAAAATGCCTAAAAAGAAATTTCAAAACTTCTGTTTTGTTGGTTAAAACGTGGAAGTAAAATATGTATTTTTAATTATAAATAAAAATAAAATATGTATTTTAATTATAACAAAAAGAATCAACTGCTGCTGACTCAATCAAAGCACCGAACAACAATAATTTCCCTTTGGGCTTAAATAAAAAAAAACTGGATAAAAGTTATTTGGAAATGTTATTGCAAATATTAAATTTTAATTAACCCGAGATGGGAACCTCATAACGTGTTTACAGACGCATAGGAAGCCAAAATAATGTTGGCTGGGCAGCGCCGTAATTAATTCCATTTTGAATAATATCTATACTATAACCTCAGGGGTCAGATTTATACACCCCATCCTCAGCCTCAATTGGTTTTGACTCGTCTGACGAACGGCCGACGACGCACGTGATAGAATATGCTTCAACTTGTTCCTCTAAGGTCTAAGTATTGGTTTCGTGAGAAATAAATTTGCGGTTTTAATCAAGTCTAACATTACGATGGAGTGTCACGCCACCCGAACTCCAGAGGTTTGATGACCAAACCCAACCTATTCCTTCTAAGACAAGATATTATCCCTCAAGACCGTTTCTTACCCTGAAAAGTCTCTCTCCTCTAATGCTGAACATACATATCTGGAGCTGCGAGCAGAGATGTGTTGCGAGAGATGAGCAGAGCTGCGAAAACAAACAAATGTTTTCTTATGAGAGCTCTCATACTGAAGCGTCTCGTAGTTAGACGCCTCCCTCATAAGAAAACATTTGTTTGTTTTCGCCGCTCTGCTCATCTCTCGCATCACAGCCCCAGTATATGTTCAGCATTAAATGAGAGAGACTTTTTATACGAAAGCTTAGGTCCGTAAGTAATATTTGATGGTGGAGCAAGAGATTTATATTTAGCCTAAAAATTATAGTTAAAATACTACCAAAATCTCCAAAAAAATAATTCACAAAATTAGAAAATTGGTAACGACGAGGAGTTACACACACTACAGTCTACAACCCCTGAACCGATCTTTATTGATAATATTCCTTCCACTCAATCATCTTCATCTTCGATCAACGCCTCGGTTGCTCCTCTCCCATCAATTTCAACTACAACGACTTCTTCACCACCCAGTCGCCAATTCGAATGGTTTTCCTAAACCAACAATAGCTCCTGTTTCATCAGCTACTGCCTCTTCTTCCAGTAGCTTTCCTGGACCACCTACCGACAGAGCAACAGTTAAGTATCTCATCAAAGGCTTACCCAAAAGTACTGATGTACACTGGCTCTCCAACAGGTTAGCTTTTCATTACAAAATCAATAATGCGCGTTTTAAAACGATTTTCCAATCGGACCGTTATAATAATTCTACGTTCATCGCATACATGCCAATAAAATGTGACTGGATGTTCTTCTCCCCTGGATCTGATGTTACTGCATATGATGGTGTAGAGTTTCGCCGCCTCAAAAATACTGTTCCTGCTCAGAAGTCAAAAATATCTTTTAACCTTCCGCACAGACTTGAAATTTGGTAGATATCCCAACTTTAACAATATTCATCCTTCTCGTTCCTATAACACTTTTGATGCTACCCATAATTTTTGCCCTCCTAATTACCCCTTTCTCACTATTCCTGCTCGAAAAACTCCTGCTATTTCTTCAACTAAAATAAAACTCTCAATCCTTCCAGGCTCCACAAACGTCTTCGAGACTTCCTAATAGACGTGTTTCTTTCAACTTGTCAAATTCCATTGCTAAAAGTAACTACCTTAACCCTTACTCCTCCGTAGGCTCCTCTACGAGTTACCCTAACTTTATTCGATCCCACATCCTTAATCCAGCACCATCTTCTTCGAATTATACAACCTCTTCATTCGATCCAACCTCTCAGTCCTACTGCCTCCCTAGCACTGTTACATCTGGACTTACTCCCACTTATCACGTATCACAGCCTTACTTAAATCCCATCAACTCAAACACCCCATGCAATGATCCTCAATTATCATCACCCCCTTTCATTGACCCTCTCACCCCTGCAGTAGCTAAATTAACTATACGATTCGTAGACCTTAACGATGATGGTCGTTACGCCCTCTCACGACTCCGATATTGTAGAATCTACGCTAATATTCGCCTTTGCAATATAATATAAAAGAAGGCCTCCCTACCAACCCAGATGTATTCAGATCGTTACCATTAAGCGTATTATTTCACCCCTGCCGATGTTGCAAACGATCTTTTAATAGTTTTTTTGTCCCTAAATCTCCAAAACCAAAACCCCAAGATAATCTTCCAAAATGCTTGTCTCTCGAAAATTTGTTTTTGGTGCAATTTAGGACTAGGCAAAAGGACGGTTTAGTTCGTATACCTCTTTAAACAGAAAATTAAATTTTTAAGGAGACAAAAATTGTGTTCAAGTTGTAATTAGGGCTACTACCGTTCGCGCCGCCGGCCGGCCGCCGCCGTGGTTTGTAGGTAAACAGATTTCTAGGAGAACAGTTGGCCCACTTTGCGGGTTCAAAAGATTTAAACTATACCTCTTGGGGTTTCACTCTCGCTCGGGCAACTCCGTTGTTCCACTTAGGATATGTTTAGGTTCCAACAGAATGGTGCTACGTCGCACACAGAAAACGCCACAATGAACATTCTGCATAAACGATTTGAGGTTAAGGCTAACTCTGGCGGAGGTGACGTGAATTTTCCACCAAAGTCGCAGGTCTTAGCGGATATCGACCGGTGCCTTTAAGGTGAACATAACACAGGCCATCGCTCAAATTCAGCCTGATCTATGCGGAAGAGTCATTGAAAATTGGAACATTCAGATCCGTGCTACCGTAAGAACCCGAACCGGGCATTTGAACGATGTCATATTTCATACACCATAGCCCATAATTAATGGCATACATGGGTCTTTTAAATAAAAAAAAGAATCTTGTTAATACCTCACACACAGCTTGTGTTATTCCATTTCAACATCTACCCGCTCTTATTGAAAAACACTTTAAAACTCTATTGCTTTGAGTCCTAAGAGCAAGTTCATGCAATCGAATCGTGCATTTTATATTATTTAGATAGATTTAATTTTACATTTCGGTTGATGGTTTGGGTAACTGGGCTTAGTTTGCAATCCGAAGAGAGAAATGCACAAATAAACAAAAATTCATCATCATAATCAAATGAATGGCAATGGCAATGGATTCAAAATTGCCAGCATATATCTGGCGGTTAGTGGGGTAGCTTATTACACCTAACACAACCATCCATTAATCAGGATAGAAGACTGCTAAGCCACTCGCATTGACAAAGCTCTTTCATATGCATATGCAAGGCGACCGGAGTATTTGAAATAAAAGTTTTGAAAAGGGCACAAGAATTCGCCCACATAAAGGCTTAAAAAATTTATAAAATCTGTATTGTTTGAATTTTCGAACGTTAGGATTTTTCTCAATGTAATTTTGGAATATAATGTAATTAGACCATATTGTACGCTATCAGTACACTTCGAGACGTATACACTTCCCTTAATTTCATCTTTACCAGACCAAAATAAGATATTGCTTAAAACTGAAGTACATACCACGTTTCACACATGTATCTTAGTTATTTCAGGGAAACAGGGCATATCAATTCATTCAGAAACTGACCAGAATACTGGTTCGTCGAAGTCGAGTACTCCCAAAACGGTTTTTAAGCTTTTATCTCTTAATTTTCTGCTAGCTTGGTGTTATATAATTCTGCATTTAATTGTTGTATGCTCAAAAATTATTATTTATTGAAAATCCAGCACTGAATTTTTAAATTACCGAAGTTAAAAATAATCATTTTTGAAATCCATTTCGGGATGGGCTCTGCAATTAGACAGCTCTGCACTGTCAATCATTGGAGATCATTGAATTTGATATGGAACAAGTGGGCTTTATGGATTGTTACACACAAATCATATTAAATACTTTACCGGGTCTCATGAACTTGCTTTTAGAGTTCAAGTGGCCAAGTATTTTGTTTTCTATTAGATAATGATGAACAAATATATTTACAAATAAATACATACATTACGTATGTAAGGTACTTATTTATGTACATAATATGGGGTGTCCTGTAAATAATAGATATTCTTGCAACCGGGGAAAGCAGGCCTTAAGCCCTTTCAGAAAAAATATAAAAAAAATATTGTCTATGTTGCCTTATATTTTCATGTTTTTTTTTTTCAAAAAAGTGTTAATAATTCAACTTTACTCAAATAGTACCACGAAAAAATGATTCTAATTTTTTTTATTTTTTTTAAATTCTTGAATAACGAGCTTTGCGCGACGAAGTCCTTAATAATGATCATTTTAACTTTTTAAAAGGCTAAAAGTTAACTTATAGTCTATTAAGATTAACAGCTTAAAATGATTGTAAAGGGTCATTCATTTCTTTTCAAGTTGGTAGCGCTGGCATTTGACACCTGTCAAACTCAGCTGTTATTTGAAGTGTCATAATATTAGTTGAATGTTTGCCATTTACGATAATGGATCGCTTAACAATCGAACAACGCGTTAAAATTATGAAAACTTACTACAAAAGTGGTGATTCAAACGTAGCCACTTTTCGCGCATTACGCGATGATTATGGTCGTCATAATTGTGAATTATGAAGAAATTTGAAGAGATTGGAAGCTTTACTGATGTCGTAAGGCCTGTACATCATAGAAATGCACGCTCAGTCGAAAATATTGCTGCTGTAAGTGCAAATTCCGAAACAACAACAAGCCTCGGATATGGATGGTTTTAATGTTGACGACCTAAGCAAACGAAACAAGGACAATGAATTTCGGATTTGCATGTGGAATGTCCGGACCTTAAACAGGCCACGTGCAGCCGAACAACTAGTGGAGAGCCTGGATAGGCTAAAGGCTGACATTACAGCCATTCAGGAAGTGCGATGGGATGCAAAAGGCATACGAAAGATAAAGGGGTGTGATATTTACTTCGGCGAGTGCTGCAAGGAGCAGGGTCAGCGGCTTTTTGGTTGTGGTTTTGTGGTAAGGGGAAGACTTAGGCAAGAAATCTTAGGCTTCAGAAATGTAAGCGAGCGCCTAGTCACAATCCGCATCAAAGCCAAGTTCAAAACCATCACCCTGATCTGTGCCCATGCCCCAACGGAAGAAAAAGATGACTCAACCAAGGAAGATTTCTACGATCTCCTCCAGAATACGTATGGTAGGTGCCCCAAGTACGACGTCAAGATTATTCTTGGCGACTTCAACGCAAAGATCGGAAAAGAGGGCATCTTTGGTTCGATAGTCGGAGGATACAGCTTGCACGACAACACTTCCGGTAACGGACTAAGGCTGATTGACTTTGCGGCGGGGCGAAATGTCATCATAGCAAGTACTCGATTCCCACACCTCAATATACACAGAGGGACTTGGCGGTCTCCAGATCAACGAACCGTCAACCAGATTGATCATGTTGCGATAGACGCCAGGCATGCTTCCAGTATCGTGGATGTCCGAACGTTCGGAGGTGCCAACATAGACTCGGATCACTACTTGGTGGTAGCTCAAGTACGAATGCGGATATCCATGACGCCACAACGACGAGCGGATGCTGTGAAAAGATTTAACGTCGCGAAGTTAAAATCGCAAGAGATCGCCAGGACTTTTGCAGACCACGTCTCTCTCAACCTCTCAGCAAGCCCGCCGCCAGCATCATCTGCCGAAGACCAGTGGAAACACTGCCAAAATGCCATCAGGAGGGCCGCCACTGATGTGCTGGGTTTCACAAGGCCACCACAACGAAACCCCTGGTTCGATGAAGAATGCAGGCTGGCGCAAGCAGCGAAGAATGAGGCATACCAATCAATGCTGCAGACTAGAACCAGAGCTGCTGAGAGAGCAGCCCGGGAGCTCTACGGTCAAAAAAGAAGGGAGGAACGCCGACTTCTCAGGAGGAAAATGAGAGAGCATGCCAAGCGGACGGTCGAGTCTGTTGAGGACTGTAGCGGCAGGGGGGATGTTCCAAAGTTTTACCGAAGGGTGAGGTAATCTACACAGGGATACAAGGCCAGAACGGAAGCCTGCCGAGACGAGAGTGGGAATATGGTGGTAGACACACAGTCAGTGCTGAGGATCTGGCAACAACACTTTTCTAGACTGCTAAACGGCGAAGATGGCCAAAATTCCGCTGTTAGACAGAACACTCTATTCAACGTGGACAACGATGGTCAAAATTTCCGTCCACCCGACCTAAATGAAGTGCGGTTAGCGATTGCCAAGCTTTAAACGCACAAGGCTGCTGGTGCGGATGGCCTGCCAGCCTAGCTATTAAAAGCAGCGGGAGATGACTTGGTAGGGAGTATACACCAACTTATTTCCAAAATTTGGTCGGATGAAAGTATGCCCGATGAATGGAACTTCGGTATAGTGTGCCCTATCTACAAGAAAGGAGATGCTCTGACTTGTGCCAACTACAGAGGTATAAGTCTCCTCAACGTCGCATACAAAATCCTGTCATCTGTACTGTGTGATCGCTTAAAACCGTTTGTCAACGATGTGATCGGCCCCTATCAGTGTGGTTTTAGGCCCGGCAAATCAACCGTCGACCAAATGTTCACACTCAGACAGAATTTGGAAAAAACCCAGGAGTTTCAAATCGATACACACCACCTCTTTATCGATTTCAAAGTCGCATATGATAGCGTAAATAGAGAAGAATTATATAGAGCCATGTCGCATCTCAGCATCCCTGCCAAACTCGTCCGCTTGTGCAGGATGACGATGGAGAAATCTTGCTGCTCCGTTAAAGTCGGTAAGAACACCACCGAACCCTTTGAAGTCGAGAAAGGTTTGAGGTAAGGCGACGCGTTATCATGCAACCTGTGTAACATCGTTCTTGAAGCAATTGTACGTAACTCGCAAGTCAACAACAGAGGTACAATTTTTCAGAAGTCCGTTCAACTACTTGCTTATGCGGATGATATTGACATCATTGGGAGAACGAAGCGAGCTCTTACCGGCGCGTTTGCAAGTATTGAATCAGAGGCGGCAAAAATGGGTTTGGCTGTGAATGAGGACAAGACGAAGGGCAAAATGTCTCGATGGATAGGTACAAATTCGAAGTCATCACGTACTTTGTCTACCTGGGCTCCACTATTACATCGCAAAATGACATCAGTGCAGAGATCAAACGAAGAATTACGCTTGCCAATCGCTGTTTCTTCGGGCTAAGAAGGCATTTGAGTAGTAAAGCCCTCTCTCAAAGAACCAAGGAGACCCTATATAAGACCTTAATCATCCCGGTCCTGCTGTATGGGGCAGAAGCATGGACCCCGTCAAAAATGGATGAGAACCTGCTTGGGTGCTTTGAGAGGAAGATTCTTCGGGTGATCTTCGGTCCAGTCTGTATCGATGGTGTGTGGAGGAGAAGATTCAACAACGAGCTGTACGGGCTTTACAGCGACGCCGACCTGGTCAAAAAGCTGAAAATACAGCGGCTGAGATGGCTGGGACGTATGGACACCAACGCACCAGCCCGACGAGTCTTCGAATCTACCCCTGATGGTCTGCACAGCAGAGGAAGACCCCACCTTAGGTGGCGCACACAAGTGGAGAACGACCTCAGCCAACTTGGAGTGCGAAACTGGAGACAGCTTGTTGGTTGAGGCCGTAGTCCATCCTGGACTGTAAGCGAATCTTCCCGAGGCGGCCATTCGAATGATATTGTTTTTCACACTTAATGGCAAAGTCCAAATTTTCATCAAAACTGTATCGCTGTGTGTGTTTTATTTAGCTTTACTTTTGAAACCGAAACTGTAATTTAACCATAGAATTCCGTTTGTGGGGCAAATACATTTCATTTAAAGGGAAAATAATAATGCAATCAGCACATATGTAATAAATGATACAATCATTCATAATGCCTAAGCAATAGATTTATTGAAAATGCATTTGGTTCGTTTAGAACAAAACCAATGGTTTGACCAATTTCCGGTAAACAAATTAGTCGAATTCGGATGGACAATAAGTTCCCTAAAAATGGGAGGATTAAATTTGAAATATCAATAACGCCTACCAATGAATAGGAACGACATAAATTCGTCTGAATATATTTGGAGATACGTTCATTTTCAATTTTCCTGTATGGTTGTTGTAATGGGAAATAACAAATTTCGTATTGAACATGAACAGTCTGAAAACTTGTTAAGCTGTAAACCAATCGATTTTGATTCATAGACAAAAATGCTGATTTCACTAGAATTATGAAACTGTTCGAAATTTAAAACCACGTTGTAGAAATATTTATACCTATAATTAGTGAGATTTTGTGGTATTTACTTACGTGATGGTTGCGAAGGCCCTACAGACAGTGGTTACAGTTTTTGAATACTTCTTTGTTACCTCTTTATAGCCACTATTGCCTTCTGTATATAAAATATGCGATACACACTCAGCTACAGCTGTTTGTATTATATATATGTAGAAGTATTGTAAGAGTTAAAAAAATACATATATACGAGAGCCAAAAGAAACGAATTTTCATAAGCCTTTTAAAATCTAATTACATACTTATTTTGGCCATTTATATAGGTTTGGTGAAAGAGTATACAACACAGTGGTATTGATCTCAAGCAGTGATGAATTTTATTCAACTTAACTTTGTTAAGTAAGCCACCGCAGTCAATATCTCCAGTTAATACCTGATGCAGAAAGAGTAAATCAGCATTATCACGACGTTTTGCTGAGGGTTTGCAAATTGATTACTTTAAGACGGTTCTCGTAGGGGGCAGTACGAATGGGTCATCCCATCTAAGTCATTGCAAAGTAATTCTGCGTTGAACATGATGATAGGGTGACTAGACCTGAGACGCGTACTTAAGAAGAGACTTAACAAAAGTTATACGCGTATAGCGATTTTTTGCCGTAGGGATCTGAGTTTCTTGGGCTAGCGTTTATTGAATCCCAAGGTGAAATAAGCTCTGCTAATAATAGAAACATAATAAGCTCGGAAATTCGGCTGATTATCGCAAAGAACCCTGTTCATTATTCATGTAGTAACAATGTTGAGGAAGAGGAGGGCGTTTGCGGGCGTAAGTAATGTTTTGACATTTACTGACATTTAGCTTAAGGAAATTGTGACGGCACCATATATAAAAGTTATTTGAATCTGTTTGTTCTGACTGTGAAACGCATGTCATCGGCAGAATACTTAAAAAGAAGAGCAGATGTCCGAGGTGACTCCCTTGCGGAACGCCTGATGTTGAGTATATAGGGTTGGAGATGTAAGCCCTAAACAAAACTATATAATCCGATCATTTAAATAAGACTGGACCGACGATATAAACAGAGATGGGAATCCATATGATTTTAATTGGAAATAATTATATTATGCGATTTTTATCATATGCTTTGCTAAAAACAATTACAATTCCATAAATTTAGTAACCTAATTCCAAGGCACAAATACTATTTGACACAAATTCAGTAAGATTAGATGTCGTAGATCAAACTTTGAGAAAGCCGTGTTGTTTTTTAGAAAAGAGTGATTTACAATGAAGAAGTAAGTTATCATGAACTATACTTTCAAATTACTAATACAGGAAAGCTTAGCAATTGGTCTATAGTTTGAGACTTCACTTTTAGGTAAGATAGAAATGGATCATTAAAAGAGAACAGCGGGTGGATGAGAGATATTTGTTACTCACTTCTTAAAATCGATATGGGGAATCCCGTCAGAACCCGACGAGTATCCCTAAGCAAGTTTATTTTATTAATCACTGACGTTTGACATTATGTAAATCAATGCTAATGAGGTTTGTTTGCAACAGATCATGTATCTAAAGAAGTCAAGATTTATTTCCGAGTTGCTTGAAGCAAATGTTTCGCCTAAGAAATCAGCGAAATAGTTGGAAATAGTTTGAGGGTTAGCGGATGAGGTATTCGAGTATTTCAGGGTTAAAGGATAACCGTTGGACTTTTTTTTTTGAATTTATAAACTGAAAAAAAGTGATTTGGGTTCGAGATAAAAACAGATTGGGTTTGACTGAGATGGTTTGAGTTGAGAGATTCACATAAGCATGAACACGAACAGTCGTTAAATGCGAAAACATAGTTTTAATTTTTCATACACATTGGCTTAACTTAGCCTTATTGGTACGGTTACGCCCAATTTCTTCACAGAAGTACTAAGCCATGCCTAGTACCTAGTCCAGCTAGACCAGGCACTAGCTCTGATGATACTCAATCCTAACGAAAAGTATAAGTACCTAACCATTTCTTCACATCACTAGTATCGGATCTTAATACAACAAGCGGTACTATACTCTTTTCAATTTGCATGTGCAGTACAGGCCTTATGGGAGAGCTTTTTCAAACACACTGGTGCCTGCTGCTGCTTGCACGGTACCTTAACTTAAGAATTTGCCACTGAAACAAGAAACAAAATCACTGACTTTCATTTAAATTGTTTGTGTAATCTTCTTTAAGCTCACGTAAATCCCACCATGACCTATCTGATCGCCAATTTGCAACCAACCCTTATCGCCATTGTGTTGAATCAGAGTTGACCTTGCTTAGTTGATGGAAATTCATATGGCATTTTCTTTGGATTTTTTTTTAAGCTTTTTTAGAGCTTTTGAAAGCAATAGTTTTGTGAGATTTGCGGCAATTTTAAATGCTTACTACAGCAACCATGTGAGAGGTTTAAAATGGAGATAGCTTATTGAAATCCATAATATACTGGTGAAAGGCAAATATCCTATCTTCCCTGTACTGCACATTCAAATTGAACAGAGTATAGGACTGATTATGACACTATTTTGGCATTTCAAATATTATTTTCAAATTTTTTTTGATTGCGAGGTGTTTTATTTTATTTTATTTTATTTTATTTTCGAATAAATTACTTTTTAACGATAATAATTGTCTCTCCTGATCAACTATCAAATTTGTCACTCGAATGTGACTTTAACAATTTTCTGGTCTTCGAAAATTAATAGCAAAACGGTCGTTGTTGCTATACATAGAACTTGGGAAGATCCAGAAAGGCAATGCAATCCTACTGACATGTACATTAGGAGTTATCAGTGGTGCGCTGTTCTTAATAAGATTTATCTATGCTTTTGATTTTTTTTTTTATATTTATCTGTGTACGTATATGTGTGACAGGTTTGGCAAAATTTCCTTTATTGTGTACATTTTAAGTTGGATTCATGCAATTCATAGGTCGCATTCGAGAAACTATCCAAAGAGACGTTAATTCTCGATATAATGTCACAAACCATGGGCAATATGATTGAATTTTTGAACAACAACAACAACTTAAAGGTGCTACCACCAATTGTTTACGAATTAATTTATAATTCGTTTATTTTGGCTAGAGATACAGCTGTTAGAAGGGTAGCCAAGCCACCTATCATCAGTCTCCTCTTATTAGTGGTGCTGAGCTTAATTCCAATTTTATTATGAAAAACTTTCTATCTTTCTTTCATCGAAATGATTGAAATTGGGATGGAAAATCGAGAATCATCGAAATGATTGAGATTGGGATAGATTGAAACTAAAATTTGTGATTTCAATCATCAATACTTCTCGATGATCGGATCAAAAAAATCGAATCGTTCCTGATTGACTCCATGATGGACAATATATGCAGTATTATTATATCATCCCACGTATACATAATATAACACTGTGCAGTTAAGTTGCAGTTGGAATTAAAACGAAAATATAATTCATGTTGGTCCAACGAGTAAAATGTATTAAAGTGAAGGTGCGGTCGATACGAAGTCTGCTTGCAAACAAATATCTTAAATTGCCACCACCAAAATTTAAATTCATTCCCTACGCATATAAGACAATTACAGAATAGGTACACATAAAATATAATTCATTCCATTGATACCACTTTTATAATTGTACTCCGAATAATAAAAATCTTTATCGACTTCTAACGAGGTTCACTCTATACCCCACCAAATTCAAACATACATATCTGTGTATATACCTAAAAACTTTGTAATAAAAATATCGATACAAAACTGACCGAAATAATGATTTTTGTTTGTCAACACGAGAACAAACTAAACAAACAACAGTCTTAAAAAAAAACATCCTTCTCAGGATTTAAATGAAAGAGTGTGCGTCTTTCGAACGGGAAAGTTTAACCTTCCAAGGGACACATAAAGGAAAGGTAGATAGACCTATCTCTCATTTTTTTAATCTGTCTCTCTTTGAAAAAGAGTGACCCTTATCAAAACAGATAACAGAATTAAAAATTAAAATATTATTCGACCTCTATTGAGAAGGAAACCAGTTGAGTCTTTTAATATTGACTTGCGGAAATAAAAAAAAAAAACATTCTTTTATGATTCGATACCAATTTTAAGCTATCGCCTCTCCTTTTCTACCGTAAAATGACAAACAATTTGTAATCGCATTACAAATACCTACCCCAAACACTCTTTAAATATCTATGCACATTTCTACCCCGACATAACATATTGAATCTCAATTTCAAAGAAATCAGAATTCCCATTTTCACTGATTGTGAGCCCAATCTAAGCATTTACGTATGGATGTATGTTTTGTATGTAATGTACATATTTTCCAACCATTATTCCTACAGTGTGGTCAACCACAAACCCTATTTCAGCTGGCCTTGTTGCAAAAGCGCTATCTCCAGCACAATGCGCCAAACATCCATTAGTTTGATTGTCAACACACTTGGTTTTGATTTCTGAACAAAATGAATTTAAAAAAGGAGCACGGCATGAATTGTGAAAATATATAAATATGTGATGGAGAAGGATATGAACAGACTACTTTCCTCGTCCTTGTAGTTTTGATAGAATAAAGTAAAAGTCGGTTGGGTACATTGCCGATTCGTGAATTAAAGCCAACCAGGTCACCACTCAACAGCCACCATAAACAAAAAAAAACAAGACCAGAATTCAATGGGAACTTATTATAGAAATATCATCATCTGCTTTTCGAACGCAGCTTCTTCCTCGCTAGCTAGCTAGCAAGCTCACTCGAAATGCCATTCGACGAAAAGAAGCCAGCAGTTTTTGCAGTTTCAACAATGCAATCAGCTCCTGGCATAGGTCAAGGACAGGAATAGGAAATGAATATTCTGAACGGCAGCCATGACATATGAATGGGATGAATTGCGTATATTTTTTTGCCCAACAGTCAACATCTCGTATCTGCAAGTTTGTTCCGTTGTTTCATTCGTTTTCGAAACATGGAATTGGAAATAATATACATACAAAAAGTACTGAATTTAGATTTTAATAAATGATTTAAACAGGGTTTCGATTTTGCAATGAAACTAGTTTTGAAACCAATCAACGATATTGCTACTAGAGTTTGAAAACAAAAATCGATCGGAATTCAGAACAGTAGTGAATGTACATGAATGTTTTGAGAGTATAATGGAAGGTTCATTAACTTAAGCTTCAGAGTGTACGGCGGCGTTAGTACAACTTCTTGGGACCATGGAAGAAATCAATGGCAGAAACGCATAAGTCTTCTTTGCACTGCTTCTAGCCCCAATAGACAGAGAAGGGGCTCATACAACACACCCGAGAGTCGGTCGCACAAAAGAAATAATAAAGGGTCCGCCAAATAACTTTTTTTTTTTGAAAATGGCGCAAAACATCGAGTGTAGCTTCGGCTGTGTGGCACGTAGCGCCGTCCTGTTGAAACCAAATGTTGCCAATATCCTCCTCTTCAATTTTTGTGAACAAAAATTCGTTCAACATGGCCCGATAACG
The DNA here is from genome assembly GCA_932273885.2 of Leucozona laternaria. Classification (NCBI taxonomy): domain Eukaryota; kingdom Metazoa; phylum Arthropoda; class Insecta; order Diptera; family Syrphidae; genus Leucozona; species Leucozona laternaria. Next base: position 281,934,860 of record OW026366.1, read on the forward strand.
ATCGCCATTGACTGTAACGACCACTCCTTGCTCGTTTTCGAAAAATGGCCCAATTATGCCTCTGGACCAAAATCCGCACCAAACAGTGACTCGTTTTGGGTGTATCGGCTTTTCAATGTATGCGTGCGGGTTTTCTGTGCCCCAAATGCGACAATTTTGCTTGTTTACTACCCACCAAGATCAAAATGAGCTTCATCTGAAAAGATGATTTTTTTGGCAAAATCGGCATCTTCTCTAAGTCGATCGCAGGCCCACTCAGCGAAGCGTATACACAACCATATTCGTTCAGCGGAAGGATAAAACTAATTATCTGTCAAATCAGACATGAGCTAGTGTTACCATTCACGAAATAAGCACTAGTTGAAAAAAAAACGTTAGATGGCGGACCCTTTATAAGGGAGCTTCCGTCCAAAAGGATCTCGAAAGTCAAGCGAGAATCTTTTTATCAATCCTAAAACCCATGTTAGCCTTTTTATAGTGAAAATCAAAGTGAAGCAGCAAAAATAGATAATAATTCATTTAAAGGAGACGAATGAAACATGTAAAGCTATTAGAATATTTATTTTCTTTCCGTGTACAAGTCTCAATTTTACACTTTTTTATTTATTTAAAAATATGAGAATTATATACCACTTTTTTTATATCCAACAATTTCAACAGTATAAATAAGTACCCATATATTATATATGATCCAGATCAATTCATTTATAAGTAAAATAAATAATATTGGGACCGAGTGGATGCCTTGAGGAACACCTGAATCAACGTAAAGCTGAGCCGACTGTTGATTTCTAAAGTCACATTAAAAAATCTATTTTCTAATAACACGAAATCTAGTGTAAAAACTATCATTAAAACCTAAATTCTTATGAGTGTGTTTGTAAAGGGTTTTCCGATAAGAGGTGTTATTTTGATATTCAAAGAAAAATGGCATTTTTTGAGATAAATGATCGGATTTTTATTTCATTATAAAGAGGAAGGAATGCCATTAATAATGGAACACAACATCAGCCAAATGGCCGCCACGACCATGCTTACAGGACCATATCCTTTTCATGAAATTTTCCATAACCAAATCGCAAAGTGGCTGCCCTATGTCCTCGATAGCCTCACGAATTCTATCTTTGAGGTCTTGAATCGACGCTGGGCTGTTGGCGTAGACCTTATCTTTCACGTGGCCCCAAAGGAAGAAGTCGCAAGGTGTTAAATCACAAGATCTCGGTGGCCAATTGTGATCACCTCTTCGAGAGATAACACGGTCCGGAAACTTTTCCCGTAAAAGATCGATGGTTTCATTGCTTGTGTGGCACGTAGCGCCGTCTTGTTGAAAGTAAACGTTGTCCAGATCAATACCATCCGATAGCGCAATCCATTGACCGTAACTGTTGCTCCAGCCTCATTTTCGAAAAAGTAAGGTCCAATGACCCCGCCGGACCATAAACCGCACCAAACAGTAACGCGTTGAGGATGGAGAGGCTTTTCAACAATAACTCTTGGGTTTTCCGAGCCCCAGATGCGACAGTTTTGCTTGTTGACGTAGCCTCCGAGGTGGAAATGGGCCTCATCAGTCAAGATGATTTTTCGATGAAATTCCGGATCATTTTCATGCATTTCAAGGACCCAATCAGCAAAGACATGACGTTGTTGATGATCAGCCGGCTTGAGTTCTTGTGTTAACTGAACTTTATAAGCCTTAAGACCCAAGTCTTTATGCAAAATACGGTGCAATGACGTTTGTGGAATGCCTAATTCCAAAGAACGACGAGGAATGGACAAACCTGGGTTTTCCTCAACACTTTGGGCTACAACAGCAATATTCTCAGTTGTTCTTGAGCGACGTGCACGGGTTTTATTCTTCACATCACTAACTTGTCCCAACAGCTCGAATTTGTCCACCAATTTCTGTATTGCGGTCCGACAAGGTGCTTCACGACGACTCAAAAATGTTTTAGTTTTACGAACCGTCTCTGCCAAATTTTCACCATTTTTATAGTGAATTTTAATAATTTCAATGCGTTGTTGAAGCGTGTATCGTTCCATTTTTATTAATGGCGTAGTTTCTACTTGTCAAATGTCAAAAAATGACAGCTTCAAAAGTGACAGCTACCGAAATAGCGGGCTATTCAAAATAACACCTCTTATTGGAAAACCCTTTATAATACAATTTGTTAAATGCTTTGCTAAAATCAGTGAATACACAACCACTTGTTCAAGCGAATCCAAACTAAAGCATGTAAAATTGATTTTTTTGTTAAAAAAAATTCTTCAAAATGTTTGAATGCAATATTGCTTGCACTATTGAGAAGCACGGAATTGCAATATTATAACACAATCGGTCTAACCATCAAAAAGATATACTTAATTAACTCAAAAATAGGACTATTTTCTCAACAAACGTGGCATGCATATTTCATTCCATGGTCACGTACAGACAAATTCAACTTATTTTATATTACAATTAGGTTTCTAATTTTAATTGCGTTAATGGGACATGTCATATACTAATTTTATTTCGTAGTTTATACTTACATAACGGCCAATTTCTTCACAGAGTCCTGATGCTAGTACCGGTACTAGTCCTAAAATGAGTACTCAAATCAGTATCTACTCATTTCTTCACACAAGTTCTAGGTCGTAGTCTTGTCAATTGGTACCGAGTATCAGTTAGGACTCGGTACTAGCTGGCTCCTCAAAATCAGCTAGTACCTGGTTATTATACCAGTTGTTAGTACTCAAATCGGTACCAAATGATTTCTTCACATAAGTACTAAGCCCCAGTTCTGTCAAGTTGGTACCGAGTACTATTAAGGACTCGGTATTAGCTAGGACTTTAAAATCGGAAGTCTAGTGGCGCTTATACCTGATTTGGAGTAATTTTTTTCATTTTCTTCAGTGAATCCGTTGGATGAACTTGTGTTAATGCAGTCGTAAAAATAAACAACGTCACATCTAAAACGATTAATAGTGTTGTGGACAGTTTCGACAAGCTATTAAAAAGGCCTTCCGCACATATCCAAAAATTTTCAGATATGCATTGTTGTTTTTGCATTTACTGTTTTCATAAGGGATTAAAACAAACACAAAACCTATCCTGAAAGCTCTGGATATTTCTCCGAACGCGACCAATACATTGCAAGGACCGCACATGAAATACATACAATAAAGGGCATTTCTCCAAGACTTTCACACACATAACACCATAGAAAAATGTCCAAAACTCCACGCAAAAAATAACATACAATGCTCTACTCAAATCAAATGCTTCATCTGGAAGCTGATTCAAAACAATCCTGAAAATATCGGTAGGACTTTATGTGCATTCTTCATCTTCCCACTCTCTATAGGTTTGTAGCAACGACGACGACCGTTTTGCTACTAACTGCGTAAATTGAAGACCGGAAAATTGTTGATCACAGTGACAAATTTCATAGTTGATGCTGGATGAGACAGGTATCGTATTTATTTCTATTCGTTAATAGAATAAAATAAAATTCTTTCAGTCAAAATAAATATAAAAATAATATTTGAAATGATAAAATATTGTCAAAGTCAGAATTAGACCAGTTTTAGACGTATTAAGTCCTAGTACCGCTTGGTGAACTTAGATCCGGTACTAGTGATGTGAAGAAATGCTCAGGTACTTACTTTTCATTAGGACCGAGTACCAGAGCTAATACCTGGTCTAGCTAGACTGGGTACTACACTGGCTTAGTAATTCTATGAAGAAATTGGGCGTAAGTCTTTTATTATATTTAAAAAAATGAAGGTATTTCTTTATATGGAGACCTTCACGTAATAGACGGCTCAAGTCGACCAAGATTCTTAGTTGATATCTTTATATTAAAATTTTATCTATACAAAATGGATTATATAATGTACACTGCGTTTCATTCGTTTAAATACAGTTTTTTTTCTATAAACTCCGTAACCTTTTACAAGTAGGAAACATATAACTATAGAATTTATAAACTGTCATATGAGGATAAAGCTGCGTGGAGATTTTTGAATCTTCTTAAAAAATTGTTAGTGCCATGGCTATGTTAACAATTTTATTCGCAAAGTCGACGTTTTTTTTTGTGTCATTCGTATAAATACACATCGAAAATGAAGGTGTTAAAGGAAAAAACAAGAAAAATCCTTTCAATGGTTGTATTCGAAAATTAGTTTTTATTGACTAACATTATCTTTTGACTACATTTAATAGTGAGTACTACCTCCAGAATGTTCAATTACTTCCAAAAGCCTACGGTGCAGTGACTCATAAAGCGAACCTGAATAATGCAGTGAAATCTCTTTACAAGATTAATTTATTGCTTTAATTAAGTCTTGTTTGGTTTCAAACTGCCTTCCTCCTTCGTAAACTTTCCGTGAGAGCCAACCCCAAACGTTTTCCATTATATTCAAGTCAGGTGAGTATGGCGGCCAAGGCAAAAGTTTCACATTTTGACCCTGAATCCAGGCTTTAGTAAGCTTGGCGGTATGTATGGGTGCGTTATCCTGCTGGAAAGTCCAACGGTGTCCACCAAATAGTTCATTGAACTTGGGAAAGGCTCGCTCCAGTATGCATCTATAGGTTTCCGCCGTCATTCATTAGCTTTGAAAGTCGAGTTCAACTGTGCCGTAGTAGCTTACTGCTCCCCATTCCATCACACCACCTCCCTTGCTGTGTCTTCTATCCAGAGTAATTTCCTCTTTTCTTACGTCATGGAAATAGAAATTATAATCGTCAGGACAATCCAAATTGAACTTCTTTTCGTCGGAAAAGACCACCTGATGCCATTCTCTTTCCCATCGAATTTTCTGCTTCGCAAAACTAAGACGCTGATTTCGACGAACTTCATTTAGTGGTGTTTTTTTTTTTTTTAATTTTTAGGTGCTTCAAATGAGTGGCTTGCCGAATAATCCGATAAACAGTTGATTTGATGGCTTTAACTCCGGTTTTACCTTTGATTTTTGCAACTGATAAGGTTGAATTAGAGTCTTCTCGGAATATAGGACGTCGATCTTGAGGTGTTGTAGCCATATTCATTCATGGTTTGTAATTTTGTCCATACTTTTCTTTATTTCGAAGGTAGTTGCATACGACTGTATGGCTTCGTCTAATCTTCTGGCCTATATAGCGGCTGCTATGACCACCGTCCTTATAAGCTCGAATTTGAGCCTTTTCCTGTACAGTTAGGTAACTAGCTTTTGGCATGATGGTCTATTTGATGACAGAATGTTGTTAACAATTAATAATTTGACTTTTTGAATAATATTTTTGAGCTACTAGATTATTTTTAAAGGTGTATTTAAACGAATGACACAAAAAAGACGTCTACTTTACGAATAAAATTGATGAAATAGCCATGGCGCTAACAATTTTTTAAGGGGATTCAAAATTCTTCCCGCAGCTTTATCCTCATATGACAGTCTATAAATTCTGTAGTTATATGTTTCCTAATTATTAAAGGTTACGTAGAAATCATAAAAAGTTTATAGAAAAAAGACTGTATTTAAACGAATGAAACGCAGTGTATATGCGAGAAGCTAATGAAAACTGAATATCAAAATAAGTATTAAGGAGAAAAAATATCAAAAAATTCACTGTTTTTTTTAGAATTTTTAGGATCTTGACACGTCACGTGTCTGACAAAGTTGAAAACAGTAATAATAATTTATTATATTTTTCTAAAGTTAAACTCAATTCATTCTTTTGATTGGCAATGGGGATGGCATTTTAATATAATGGATATTGGAAATTACACGTACGCAAGGGTGTGGCTTTTTCCCATGGCTGGCATTCATTATTTTGTTTTAAATTTCTGACGTTGAAAGATAAATGACTCGCGTTTTGGACACTAATCGTGATGCCAACTCAGCAAAATCTTTGGTAGATTGGACCACAACGTTTTCATCCTAGTCGATCATGATTGATCAGCGGTAATTATTTCTTGAACAATAGTGAATAAGTCCAGAAATTGGTAATGAAAGCACCACTTCAATGAAATGCGTCATGTACAAAAATTTTTTTTAACATCAAGTACTTAATATACTTCAACAAGGTAAAAACGTACTTTTTACATTTTTAACTAGACCACTAAATAAAAAACAAAAATCAATTTGTTTCTATATATTTATGTAGATAAAAAAGGATCGTGGTGTGTTCGGAGGCTTAAAACTTGAAAACGACTGGACCAAATTGGATATTTCGTTTTGCGGATTCGTTCGTAATTGCTACGCGAAGGTTTAGGAAAAAAGAAATGTCGGAAAATTCTCAACAGGCGCTCATTTCGTTTTTCATTTCAATTAAATTTCCGTTAAACAGGCAACGCTTTAAGCCTAGTACTCACCTCTTTGTGAAATGAAAAATTAAACCGCTTCAAAATACACGTGAATGATGATTATGAAAACATAATAATTTCTCCACGTGTATTTTCGATACTCAGTTTGTAATTTTTAATACTCACTTTCAATGAAAAAAGAAAATGATTGATAGAAGAATAATTATTCGACATAACCTTAAAAAAATCCCAACGAAGATTTTTTTCATCACGTGGTTTGTAGTTTTTAAGCTGTTTGTAGCAATAAATTCGCAAAAGAAGACGATGGTTTTATCCCAGAATAATTTTTAAGGTACATCTTTTTTATATTTCAGATTTTTTTTTTTAAATTTATTGACAAATCTCACACTTTTCCACATCTCTTTAGATTTTAATAGTGGTTGTACGTTAGGTTAGGAAACGAAAATTATGGTGTGAAATTGTTTACGAACCGGTTCATATTCCGCTTTCAGATTTGGCTACTCACTTCTCGTTGGGAATTACACCGCTGTGAACTAACCGTCAGTTTTATATGGAAATTTCATTTCCACTCGAGATTAGTACTAGGCTTTAGGCGGAAAGGAAAGGAAAAAACTTTTGGGATAGTCTTTTGTTATTTGTAGGGTGAAATTGGTTCACAATAAAATAATTCGCCGATTTAAGAAATTAATTTTTTGTCTGAAAGGTTTTTCTAAGGAAATGGCCAATAGATATTCTTTTTTCAAATTTTGTTATTTGAAGGGTAAAATGGGGCAAAAAAATGTTCTAATTATGTTATTTGAGCGTGAAATGGGGCAAAAATAAAATTGTCTGATGTAAGAAATTCTTTGTTTGTTTCAAAGTTTGTTCTTAGGAATTAGCTGCATGGATATTCTTTTCCAAATTTTGTTATTTGCAGGGTGAAGTGGGGTAAAACCAAAAATTTAGCCGATTTAAGAAATTCTTTTTGTTTTGGATGGGTTTAGAGATTTTTTTCATCGAATTGGCATTAATAGGATGAAATGGGGTAAAAACGAAAAGTGACATTTGATTTCAAAATTATTAAGAAATAATATTAAGAATCATATTAGAATGAAAAAAAAAAAAAAAATGTTGTATGACAGCTACCAGTTCTAGATGAGCTAAGACAAAAATTCGAATTTCCCCTCTAGATATTCACATAAAAATGGTATGTTTCAAAATTTAAGCAAATCGGCCCTATATAGACTTTAGCTCAAATTACAGTAGACGCACAGACCGACGGACAGCTGGACGAAACCCATCACTTGTTCGAACTTCTCGATCATCGTTTTATTTTGTTAGTTTTGATTACAATAAGATTTTTTTTACATGAAACCCATACTTCCCCTATCGAGTTTTGCAAATAACAATTTTCGAAAAAAATTTTTTGTATAAAGTGTTTTAGGAAGAATGGAATTAATGTAAAAATATTTTTTTTTCTTTTTTTGAAAAATCAATACATATTTTGGAAATGGGCTTTTAGGTGTATATTATTAAACATTTACTTAAAAATCGCATACCAATTTTTTTTAATGCTAAATAAATTGTATACAAAAATAATATTTTTTTAAGAAAACCCCTGCAAACGATTTTTGAATTTTATAACGCATAAATTTATATTTTGGAGGAATTTTGACGACGGCGTTCTATATTTTTAGATTAAGACTTTTATATGAGTTATCTTAGCCATTTCAAAAACAAGTTCTATCCTTCTTTAACATTTTCTCTAATTTATTATATGCATGCTTTATAATTTAAAATTTTTAAAATCCTGAGCAACTTGAATCTAAAACCGCAATTGTTAATAGATCATATGATTTCCTGTATTAAAAATTACTAAAAAAAAAATTAAGAAAGCTTTTGTGTTTTTTTGAAAAATTGCAGATACGATGTTTTGAATGTATCTACGGAGTAGATTTCACACAAACATATATAACGTAATTATTATTCCTTTTCACTTAAATATAGGTAGGTGCGCGCTAGGATGTCAACACTAACAACAACAGCAAGACAATATATCACCAGAGGCACAGTCCCTCCATCCCCCCGGGGAAGGCCGTTTTACATTTTAGAAATCCTTTCAAGTTGTTCATACCTTTTGATGGAGGTTGTTATAATAGCGTATGATGTAAGGCGGTATGAGCTGCGCCGTTTCCGAACCAATCCACTGTTCTATCGGTGGGGTTGATTCTGATGTCGATGTCGCCTCTCCCATAAAATAAAATGGACACCCGATTGACATTGCTTCCCATCGACACCGCCACTATGATGATGATGATGAGGATGGGTTAGGTCAGCAACCATGCAACAAATCACGCGCGCTTTTTTTTTATTTCGTTCACAATGGCGCGCACTTCTTGCTTTTTTTCTCGAACATCGGCTTCCGCCCCCCGTTCGAGTGCGGGACAAAACAACTAACTTGTGAAAACTTTTAAAGGATTACAGAGACTTTCCTAGCTCCTGCTTTTCATCATTACATGCACATAAATAAACGTGGGTATATAACCAGAACCACTGTGACTACAACATGGACGATTAGGGCAACGGCAGGAGTCTATTCTCCGGGAAAATAAATGGAGCGCTCAAATATAAACAAACACTAAGAACTAGGTCATCGTTTTAATCCGAATAAAGAGTTTTCTTCCACTTCGCGTTGTGTGTGGGTATGTCCGTTAATCTTTAGGAATTTGCTTATAAAAAGTTCACAGGCACAACCGGAGGTATAGTGCAGGACGGCTGGGAATAAATATTGAGATTTTCTTATTTCAATACCGCGCTAGTGACTTGCCTTGTCAAACTCGGACACGTGATGCCGTTAGCTTTTACTTTGCAACGCTTTCTCTTTCTTCCGAACGATGACAAGGACGATGCTGATGGATGGATGGATGGGGGCGCGATTTTTTTTACAAACAGCTGTTAGTTGGAACTAGTTTTCTGCCACCTCCATTACCGCCAGTACGAGCGCAAAAGCCAACTTTTTCACTGGAATATGTCCTCGGGGGTTGATGGTGATGGCCAAAAAATCAAACTATTTAATTTTGAATGCAACACCATGAAACGAACTACACATCCTATCCACATCGTGTCGCCCGTTCAACCGAAAAGTGTCATCCACGGGAGGGAGAAAGAGAGAGAGAGAGGGACAGAGAGGAGGATTTTATGACAACACAAGTGTTGCATCATCATAATGTTCATCAATACAGCATCAACACATGGCTTTGTTTGCATAAGATGAACGAGTATGTATACGTGTTATGAATCCTGCGAGGCGAGTCGAGGGGGCCGCCTTAATATGAGTGAGTGTAAAAATCTAGAGTTTCGAGCGCCACCTTATGCCGTTGTGGATAATAGATGAACTTTCATTCCGTGGGAAATGAAAGTTTTTTTTGTTCAACAAGAGGGAGAGTAAGCTTATTCGAAGTTCGAAATTAGGGCGGGTATATTTTTGGTTCGTATTGTGAATCAACCCTAACACTTTTGTGGGGTTGTTTCCGGCACTTTAATAACACAAAGTATTCTAATTACGACAGGTCCAAGTTAATTATAGAAGACGCACGACTGTTGGGATCATAGTGTAACATCTCATTATAGAAACATTGATGGTGATGGATGCCTTGGCAGACAAGAACTACACTTATTCGCAGGGGCGAAATGGAGGTCAGGGTTTATGATGAATTAGGGAATTAATTAAGGAAGGGAAATTAAGTTATCAGTATAACATTAGGGGAAACATGATTTCATCAAGATAGGTTGATTGTATTTATTAAAGTCATTTGTCAAGGTACCTTATATGTATAGTTACGTATGTTTTGGTGTTTTATAAATTTTAAACGCTATAGTTGCCTTAGTTAGTACGAAATGAAGATGAATACATTCGTTAAATCTTGGCCGCACTAGATTGTTTTCCCTTCAATATGATTTTTTAGCAGCTGGAATATCTGTTTTACCAACTAAAAATTGCACTGAACCAATGCATATACAATAGGTAGGTTGATTTAGTGACGCCAACACAAAAAATGTAGACTTTCTTGGTACCGTGTTGTGTTGGACACAGGAATCTCCAAAATTGGTGCAGGCATCACCAGCCCACACAAACACCATCATTTGAGTTCACCCACCGTGTATGTGGTGTGCTGTGGTTTGCCCATTGTGTTTGTCTCACATCAAAGAACTATTAGATCTACAATTCTTTAGCTTTGTCGAGATTAAGTTTCTTATCTATTGAATTATTTCAGTAGCCACCCAGCCAGTATATTTGAGGTTTTATTATTATCTACCGATTCTTATGTCGTTTTCGATTGGATTTTCAGACAAATCCTACTGCTTTTTGTTTCCAATCGAATATCAAAACACGACTTTTCCAAATTTACACACACTCTATCGAATATCAGGTGTATAAAGTTAGCAGGGCACTTTTGAGAATTCAGATTAAGAAGTATATGAAGTAGTTAGCTGCTATTTAGTTGCAGAAATAGAAAATTGCCATATGTCGAAAAACAATCAAATAAAACTACTTATTACAAAGAGGATACAAATGGAAGCAGATTTTGATTGCAGAACTGTGGAGAATAGTTTTTGACACATATGTATGTTTGTGTAAAGATAAAGAATCTAAGTTGAATAACAGGTATCAAAAAGATTGCCGGGACGGAATGCCAATTTTCGTAAAATATAGGGAACCAAAAGCAATTTTGAAAAAAATACTCCTACTTCCATTTTATGCGATATTACACTGTCATATACATACATATGTATATATGTATGTCGCATTATGCCATATAAAATATGACACAAAATATGTTGTATGACGAAGTAGTATTAGGCTCCATGTATTTTTTGTCATATAAATTTGACTATCGCACTTAAGTATATGAAACTTTCGAGACATATTTATTTGGGAAACTTACCATATTTAAAATATATTGTAAGCTGTGAGCGTTAGGAAAATGGGGAACGATCCAGGCAAAGCATTCCCATATGCGTGATGCGGCTTGAGGAAGAATCTTTAACTCTATACTTGAGAGTACGTCCGAAGTAGGGCGCATTTTTCACTTAAGAGAAAACATAAAGGGTGAATTATAGTTTTATATGTAATTTATATTGTGAGCAAAAAAAAACGATGGGGTTTCAATATTAGTCTATTACTTCTTTCTTTTGATTTGTGAAAAAAAACTTGGAAATTTAAAATGGAACGAAAATTAACGAATTTTAATTCGAAAACGTTCAATCATTTAAACGCAACATGCATATGGAGTGTATTTAATTTGATCACTGGACCGTCTGAATCAACGGTAAATCGACCGATTGCTTGTTTTCGACAACAAGACGGTATCTGTTTTTTTCGAACTTAAAGACCACAAACCGCTCGCTCTCCAGCAAGTGCAGCTTGTTCAAGAGAAAAAACACACAGATAAGGTATTCGGCAACGGCTCGATTTTTCGTTTTCTTTGCGCAAAAAGGTAAATGAAAAAAAATCTCTGGATTTAACCGCTTCCGATTACTTGTTTTGAGGATATTTTAAAGAAAGATTATACGTTAATATGCCAGAAACCTTAACTCAACTAAAAAAGAAACCTGAGCGATAATATCTGAAGTGTTGCGTTAAATCGTGGAGACAGTCTTGGAAAGAGTGCAACTTTGCGAAGCTAAGAATGGACGCTACATCAACAACAATTTAAATGACAATGTGTTAACACTTCAAGTTTGAAGACCTTAGAGTATTTCTGAGGCTCTATAGGTAGACATGTTTATTATATGGAATCATGAAGAGTGCCTTTATCATGAACATTCACTCTCTCTTTTTTTCTTTTATTGGTCTTCTTCTTAGGACTCGGCAGTGAGCTACAAGCGACAGAGCGGCTGAGTAGCAGAGCGACTAAGCGACAACTGGTCATTTATTGAGCAGCGAGTTGTCAAAATTCCGTTTCTTAGTTTCCAAACATTGTAAGTACTATCACATACTATATAATATTATGTAGTGAAGGATTCTTCAATTGGCGAGGGTAGATTTTGGCGGCATGGGCGACCCTCATCTTGTCTTGGTGACATTTGTCAAATATGTTGTTTATTATTCATTTGATGCCAAATCACCATGGCAAAATACACGATTGAACAGCACGTCCAAATGATATAACTTTATTATCAAAATGAGTGTTCGTTAGTGTAAACGTTGCGCGCACTTTACCGTGGACGTGGTGGTTCTTCACAGTCGACTCTTCAAAGGTTGGTGGCCAAATTTGAGACGACCAGTTCGGTAATCAATCATTTAACATTTGTATACGTCAATGGAACGCCAGATCAGCCGAGAACAACGCCGCGGTCCGCGGTAGTGTACAGCACAACCCGAGGCAGTCGATTCGGTTTTAGTAGGAGGTGGTGTTTTAATCGCTGTTAGAAATCACTACAATTCTTATAACATTACCTCTTAATCTTACAATAGAACTTATTTGCATCAAAATATCTCTGCAATCAAAAGATTTGTTTGTTTTAAGTGTCTACATTCCTCCTAAAAGCTCGGTTTCTGTCTTTGCTGAGCTCTCGCTTGCTCTGGACCATGTTATTGGCATTGCTAGTTTTGATAGTACTATTATTCTCTTAGGCGACTTCAATCTCCCTTATATTAACTGGACTATATCAGAAGACGAGTCTTACTTTGGAGCTTCGTTAACTTCATCTCAACATTAGCTACAATTGTTAGACCATATTATCTCTACGGATTAAAGCAAGTAAGCTGTATTAAAAATTTTAATGATCGATTACTCGATTTGTTTTTTTCTTCGGACGCCGTTAATACGGTAGTGGTAGAATTTACCTCTGCTGTATCAAACATAGATAATCACCATCCTCCTCTTGACATATTTCTTGACTTGGGTGGCCATTTACTTGATAATAGTAATTGATCAAGATAGTTCATTTTCCTTTGACTTTCGGAAAGTGAATTTTCAGCAGATTTCTGAGCATTTAAAAAATTCTGGTATTGAAAATATACCAGTTTCAGATGACATTGACGTTGCAATTTCATACTTTTATCATTTATTGAAAAATTGTATCAATTTCATAATTCCTCAAAAAATTTCAAAATACTCAAGCTTTTCCCATCCCTGGTATACAAAAGAACTTAAGATTCTTCGTAACAAAAGAAACAGAGCTTTGAAGATTTTGATAAAAAGTATGTCCCCTAAGGATAGAAATGTGTATATTGCCCTTTTTGATTAGTTTAAAACCCTCTCGAATAATCTATATACTGACTATCGCAATACTATGCTAATTTCTCTTAAGCTAGAGCCAAAAAGCTTTTGGAAATTTGTTAATTTGAAAAAGAAATCTGATGGCTATCCAGTCAATTTTACCTATAACAATAATGTCTCAAATAGTACCCCAAAAATTTGTGATGCTTTTGCAAATAACTTTAGTCAATCTTTCATTGATACTTCTCTTACCGTAGACGAAGACTTCTTTTTCTACTTACGAGATTCTCCTCAATTCACCTTCAATAATATTACAATCACAATAGACAAAGTCTTATATTATCTGTCCTTACTTCATGATGATTACTCATCTGGACCAGATGGAACCCCTCCAATAATCTTGAAAAAAATTTAAAAAAAAATATTAGCTTCCCCTCTTCTACAACTTTTTTCTTTATCCCTAACCTCGGGTAAATTTCCTTGTATATGGAAAAAATCCTTTATCTTAGGTAATAAATCTGACATATGCAATTACAGGCCCATTGCTAAACTATCTTGTATTCCTAAGCTTTTTGAGCAGTTGGTGTGTGATGGTTTGACTTTTGTCTTTAAAAGTATTATTTGCAAACAACAATATGGTTTTATGAAAAAGCGATCTACGGTAATAAATTTACTAACATTTTAAAATAAGTGCTCTAATGCATTAGAACGTTGACAAGAACTTGACTGCATCTATACGGACTACTCGAAGGCTTTTGATCAACTTTCTCATGAAATATTTTTATATAAATTAAAAGTTTATGAGTTTCCCCCTGGACTAATCACTTGGATTTCATCCTATCTCCAAAATAGATCCTACCAAGTTAAATTCAGAAACATTTTTTCCAACCCCTTGATAGCCAAGTCGGGAGTTCCTCAGGGAAGTCACTTAGGACCCCTTCTCTTTATCTTAGCTATCAATGATGTGCACCTCTGCATACGTTATAGTGAGATTCTAATTTTTGCGGATGAAACGAAACATTTTCAAAATCATTACATCTGACAATGATCGTGTTCTTCTACAAGATGATATTACCAGATTTGTTACTTGATGTAATAAAAACGGTTTGAATCTTAAATGTAAATGTCAGGCAATGACTTTTTCTGAAAAAAACGAATTTCTGGGTCAATTGACTATATTATATCGCAGCACACTTTACGTCGAGTCCATGGTTTCAAAGACCTTGGAGTTCATTTTACCTCTAATCTTGATTTTTCGGAGCAACTTAATCTTCAACAAATGCCATTTCAATGCTAGGCTTTATTAAGAGATGGTCCAAGGAATTTCAGGACCCGCATGTCACCCTCGCTCTTTACAACTGCTTAGTTCGCCCCCATGTTGAATACGCGTCCCAGGTATGGACTCCTTTTTATGAGATCCATAAAAATAGATTAGAAGCGGTACAGCGTAACTTTATTCGTTTCGCTTTAAAAGGGCTACCGTGGTCCGATCCCTACAATCTTCCTCCTTATGAACATAGGATTAAACTTCTTCAAATTCAGCCCCTGTCACAAAGGAGGATTAATAATGGTATAGTTTTTTCTCATCAACTTAAAACTTGCGTAATTGATGCACCCGGTTTATTAAGTTGTATCAATTTCAATTATCGTGCAGGAAACCACGATATTCGTAGTTTTGATTTAATGCATCTACCTTACCACCGTATTAATTATGGCATGCATGAACCATTTACCCGCATGGGAAAACTTTTGAATTTGAACTCAAACTTTTTTGATTTTAATGTAAGTAAGAGTAGTCTTAAAAATACATTACAGGCCAGTGTACCACGCTCTTAATTTTTGTGTTATTCAATTTTAATTCTTATTTTCATCTCATTTATTGTCTAAAGGCGAAAAAGCCCCAAGAGAAAAGAAATATTGTTAAAAAATGCTTGCATTAAGCAGTACTGATAGCGTAAAAAAATTCCTGGTTCATTCGACGTTATTACTTCAAGGATAACAGCAAACCGCCGAATTAGGGATTCACTAACTCCAGTGATTTCTGAAGTCATGGTTGGATTTGCAAAAAATCTTCTGGAGGTGTTGCCGTCATTACTTGTCCCCGTACCTTGTTTTACAAGATCGACAATGATGCCCAGTTTTTCACGAAACTCCTGCTGAATTTTCTTCTTCTGAGCATCTCTAATATGGCGGGTCTGATTGTTGGTTCTCCATGCTTTAAATAGCCAATTGTAGGCAGCATGGAGGATACACTCCATAAATTTTATCCGAGCGTGAAGAGGAGACATTTCCATTTTCAAAGCTTCCCTGTTTACAGCTTTTTTTCTTATATTTGTCAGGTTATTGATTCCAGAAGTTGTAGTTCCACATATGAAACAGGAAGAAGCTGCTGGAGTTTCTGTTACAGATTGGGCTGTCTTCCCGTCCAGCATTGTGAAGATGAGTTCGTGTTTGATTGTAAACTGACGTTTGACTGTATTGTGGTTGTCCAGAGGCACCATCACATCCCAATTTAGTGTACAGTGTTAAAGACTGTCCTTCAATTTTCCAGGCAGAAATAAATGGTTTCGCAAAAAAGCGAAATTCTCAGACCTGGGTCAATGTATTAATTTTGTTTTATTTTTAAAATAAAGTTTGACATTTTTTCCTAAAATAATGGGCTTAACCAGTTTATTCTGACAATTAATACCGAAGAAATCAAACTTTTTGGTAAACACCACCGTCAAGACGGAGTTTTTTGAAATCCGATTTAGTGAAACATTTTTGAGCATAACTTCCACATCTCCACGCATCTGCAGCTGAATTTTTCTGTGCTTTAACATGAATGTATGGAGCATATGCTGGCATACTTTCTTTCTTCGTATCTTTTGGCGCTTTTTTTTAAATCAACAAGTTTTAAAAAAAATCATTTTTTCTTAGTACTAAAGCTTCAGGCTACTTAAAGAAGGTATCTTTTATAAATAATCAATATTTTTTTTTATTTTTAGATAATCGAAAATAGACCAATTAAATTATTTAAGAAGCTAGAGAATTTATTTAAAGGAACTTCGGAAAAAAACAACTCAAAATTTGTTGAAAATACGGTTCGCGAGGGCTTGTAAATCAGAACATACAATATATACGTTAAAAAATACTTTTAAATCATACGCTTGGGTTATCTAAGAGTACTTAAACATAAAGTTTAAAAGGATAGATATGACTTTTTCAAAAGTCTTTTTTCCGCTCTCGCACCACTGTGCGCCGCGGCGCTACGTGAGGGGATTTGAGGGTAAGGTTATCTCTCGCAGAGGTCACGTAAATTGGCCAATAACGGTCATGCGATTTGACCCCGCTCGACCTTTTCTTGTGGGGTTTCCTGAAGTGGCAGGTATATGCGAATAAACCAAAATCCGATGCTTAAATTCAGCTAGATCTTTCCGCAAGTCATTGAAAATTTGAACCACTCGAATCCGTGCCACGCCCACGCAACGTAGTGTAAGAAGCCGAGGCGGTCATTTAAACGATGTCATATTCCATACATAGTGGCAAACATGAGCCTTTCAAATAAAAAAAATGATTTCGCTAATACCTCACTCCCGCCCTTTACCTACTTTGTCGACAAGATTCAATTAAAAAAGAGGGTAGGTAATTAGGTATATGTTAAAGCAATCTCATACGTTTCAATATTTTTCTGTCGCTCAGGTCACTGCTTGAGTTTTTTTCAACAAAAATATAAATCTTTTTAGGAAGATACACATAAATTTACCTACGTATTAAAATAATATTATATTTTAAAAACATTCCTTAAACTGTAGATAGTCTGTAGATACATAAAATTTTGAAGCGATGCCTTCAATAATCTTTTTAATAACCGCATCGTGCGTCGTTGCTTACTACCCTATGTCAATTTATTGCCAAGATACGAAAAACCATCCCCCTGTCGAGACATATTTGCCTTTATGCAACCCTTCCCATATGAACAATCACTCATCCCCTCGATAGATAAGGGTAAGTTCTTGGATGGCCGGTCATATCATGTACCATCACTAAACAAATCAAACTTTTCATCGTCTCAAATATAGGATGGATGGCTTTAAAAAGGAAGTGTATACGACAAACATTCCACAATTTAACATGAAGCAACATCGGACTGGGAAGCCTAACAAAAAGCATAAAACAACTCCTTAATTTCCATATTGAAAGAACTTACAAACCATAAGGATAAAATAATACAAAAAAAAGTCTTAACGCCATCCCAATGACCCAAAATAGAAATTTATTTGGGGGTAAGTGATTTTTTACAACATTCAGTATATCTACGTAAGTTGTTGCTCAACAAGACTACGGAAGGAAGCAACGGAAATAAGATAAAATATTATCCTTTCGCTCTCGGTGGATGATAATGACATAGGCAAATATTATTGCAGGCACAGGACAACAGGTATAAAATAAAAAGGCTCCTTCCCTTGTGAGAAGAGAACACAACATAATTCAACTTGAAAACACATAAATCATACACTTTAGCACTTTATAAAACAATTTTGTGTTAACAAATTGTTCATTTTGCTGTTATGGTCGCTGTCCCAGGAAATTGAATAAATGTCAAGAAGGACTTCAAACATACCTAAGCCAACTATATAAGAGTGGGGATGATGGTTTGAAGAAAAAGGATCTTTTTTATATCAACATCATTTTTTTAAGTTCACTTACCTGTAAATGTGGTGATACTAGCAGCTGCATCAGCTCCGCTTTTTCCCGCGCATATTTGTGGCTCGTGGAGGATGAAAGCGCATCGATGGCATCACGGCTTCGTGAAACCGCATCTCCAGGTGGTGCTCTCGATGGTGACATAACGTTGCAACTAATTCTATCGTACAGCTGAAATAATTTAGTATTTTGAATAGTCATTAAAAATAATTCTTGAGATGTCGATTTTGTTAAGACTTTGGCGGTTTTTGTTTTTTTAAAACTAAACAAATTGATTGCTTTACCTGAAGTAGTTGGTGAAGTTTGTTGTCCCGCAACATTTCTCTTAATACCTCTGGATCCACAAATGTGTCTTGTAGGGCATAGATGTCATCCAATGAGTCGATTACTCGTTGAACAGCTTCGAGGCCAGCCTCTTCATCTGCCCATTCGTTTAAGGTTTCTGATGCTGTTCCAATAGGCACTTTTATTTAAAATTAAAGAAATTAATTGTTAAATTATAAATTTGAATAAAGAAGTTTGTTTGATTTGTTTACTTTAAAGTAAAAATCAAAACATATATAGTTTGAATATTCTTGAATAACAAGTAGAAAATATTTAAATGTTGTTATTCGACAAGATAGTTGAAAATTTTTGGTCTAAAACATTTAATTAGTCGGGTAGGTAAAAACCAAACTATATTCTCGCCATTTTGGAAACAGTTTTGAATCCATTATTGCATTGTTATATTTTAATAAATAATAGAAAGCAATCATTTTAAGCATATGCATGTAAGACCTTAAAACCATCATCGGACAATATCAGTGTGGTTTCATTCCAGGCAAATCAACAACTGATCAGATCTTTACCCTTAGGCAGGCGATGGAAAAATGTCTAGAATTTAACATCCCAACATACCATCTGTTTATAGACTTTAAGGCCGCCTACGATAGCATAGCCAGGGTAGAACTTTACAAAGCCATGAGAGAATTCGGCATCCCAAATAAATTGACACGACTATGTATGTTGACCATGACCAACGTAACAAGCCAAGTAAAAATAGCCGGATTGCTATCCAAACCAATCAACATCTTTAATAGACTCCGACAAGGGGATGGTTTGGCCTGCCTCCTCTTCAACCTGGCGTTGGAGAAAGCAATCCGTGACTCTGGCACGGCAACAAGAGGGACCATCGTCAACAGGTCCAGCCAGATACTGGCTTACGCAGACGACATCGTCATCATCGGAAGAACCGAGCAAGCTGTACATGATTCCTTCATCCAGATCGAGGCGGCACAAAATCTGGGGCTGCACATTAGTGAAGGTAAAACAAAGTACATGGTGGCGTCGAATGCGAAAGGAACAGTTGGTCAAACAATCAAGGTAGCGGAGCACGAATTTGAAGTGGTGCAATCCTTTAAATACCTTGGGTCAATAGTAGCAGCTGATAACAATATGGAAGAAGAAATACGCGGGCGGCTTCTCAAATCCAACAGAGCCTACTATAGTCTGTCAAAGCTCTTCAAATCCAGAAATCTCACCATAACTTCAAAACTGCTGCTGTACAGGACCATGGTCCTGCCAGTACTCACATATGGATCCGAGACTTGGGTGCTTAGCAAAAGGCACTCCAACCTTTTAGCCGCGTTCGAGAGAAAAGTCTTAAGGGGAATTGTTGGCCCCATTTGTGAGGAAGGACGATTCCGGAGACGGTACAATCATGAATTGTACGCAATCTACCTTGAAGCAGATATCGTGACAAAAATTAAGCTCGGTAGACTCCGGTGGGCAGGGCACCTAGCTCGCATGAGCGAAGAAGAACCTGCTCGGAAAGTTCTTTGTGGTACATTCTATGGTAGACGACAGCGTGGTAGACCATGCTTGCGCTGGAGAGATGGCGTAGACCAGGACGCCCGGAGCCTTGGGGTGCGCAACTGGATGGCGGCGGCTCGAGACCGGGATGGGTGGAGAGACTTGTTGAAGGAGGCCAGGACCGGACCCCGGTTGTCGAGCCGACGATGATGATGATGAAGACCTTATATCCTTTTAAATGCAACTTGGATTGGACGGCTTAGAAGGAATGGACATTGAACAGGCAATCATTATTGTTGGCACAGTGGATTCAAAATACGGTATTTATTATCTCATTAAGCCCAACGGCTAACATCTAGTTAAGGCTTGGGATTTAAAGAGAAAAATGCTATCCTAGAGTGAAGGTTAAATCCACACCACAAAAAAAAAAAAAATAAAAACAAATTACACATTTTAAAACACTTTTATTTGAGGAAGAATGTAGACAAAATTTCTGAATTCATGACTGAATGTTTATTTCACTAGAACCTTGTTTTAAAAAAGTAGTTATAAAGAGGATAGCGAAATATTACATCGATGCGACGACAACAAAAAGAGACAAGTTATACAAGCAGATCGATATACAGACGATACTGCCATTTTACAATTTAGGATAGAAAAGGTGATAATACGGCAAGCCGCTACATCGCACTCAGATCTCAATGGATCCATTGTGGTCCAGAGGATATGAAAATTTGTATGGGTGAAGAAAAGAGTTAGTGATGCTCAGGTGTGGGTGTGAGATGCCTCCCTGAACCAGCCTAAACTCTGAATATATTTGAGGATGTTCTTTAGTAGCAAAAACGAGATGTCGCTCGTTTTGGATCTTACTAGGCTAGAGCATTTGCAAAGGAAGTGATAAGAGCCCTCCTCCTCCGACTCTTCATCCTGACACCCTCTGGAATCATCTGTATAAACCCGATTGGCCGCTTAGACGACCCTTGAGGGGATTTCTGTTAGGGCTACTGGGCATAAATCAATGTGCGGTGCTGTATAGTCTGTTTGAATGTCTTTGTCCATGAAAGTCATTATGATTTTGTTTCAAAAGTCTTCCGGAATAAAATGGATGTTAGGGTGTCCCAAACATTTTTTTTTTGTTTTCCTTTATGCAAGACTTCTCAAAATGTACGTAATTGATCGTAGATTAAAAAATAATTTTAAAAATAAAATAAAACCATATCTTTGGGGCACTACCGATCTTCAAAATTTTGAAAAATTGTCACTGTTATGGTTTTATTTCGCTACCTATCTGTAATTTTGGCTTCTGCACTACTAATATTGTTCTTTTCAGGTGTAAAACATATTTGACGTTTTAGTTTGCATGAAGGAACACGTTACCAGCGGTTTCAAATTTGTTAGGTTTCAACCTGCAAAAGACTCCAATAGGGGGTCCTTTATTTTTTTTTGTAGGGCACACCGCATCTATCATAATTTTTTTTTCTTTCAGCCTAAAACCACTGCTTAAAAAACTTGTTCATTTAATATAGCTATTTGATTTTCAATGTAAATTAATACCGAAGGCTAAAAATTTGAGTCCTACCTAGACAACTGACTTCATGGGTTTCTTACCTGAGTTTTCTACCTGAAAAATACACAACCCAATCCGGTAAAAATGTCGGATTTAAGACCCGAGTGCTTCAAAAGTGGGCTTTTTGCTGAAAAATGTGGGAAAAACCACTTGTTTATGACTTACGTCAAATCGGTTCTTAAACCCCAAAATCTGTCAACCTGGGTTGAAAAGGATCTTACCTACATAAAAGCCACACATTGAAATCCATAGAATTCATTTGAGATCCTTCACGGGTGGAGTAAAGTTCGTTGTTACAGTGTTAATAGCAAATTTTGTTTTTTTTTTTAAATGATAAGTTCGAAGCGTAGCGGGACTACTTGTGCTATATTGGGATCATACATACAACTTGACCATCGAGATCAACAATATTTGGACCAAAGCTTCGATCCCAATCGTAACTTAGGAACGAATTTTTCAACTACTGACATTTTTTTTTTTCAAAAATTACAGCAATTTGAACAGATTTCCCAAAAGCAAACAAAATGATAGTTTCAAGAACAAAGTGAAGTGTTTTTTAGAGTCACCTGAGAAGCTTTTCGGCGTTGCTACTTGTAAGTGCACTTTATTTTAATCTTGTTCGTGTTTAAATCATAAGAAAGTTCCCATCGATGAGAGAAATTTTTTGTTCGATCAAAGAAATTACAGGACAATAGTTATACGCAGTTTTGACAAGAAAAAAAAGATGAAACGAAGGCAGAGACAAATTGAAGAGTCAATAAGGGTAGCCAAAATGACGTGTTCCCTTCCAGAACCCGATTCTGTCTTAGAAAATTATGATTAAGATTCAGCGGATGAATCTTCCCTTGAAACGTATCAGAAAACAGAGCCATCCCCGGCAAACACGCCTTCGACAGAGACACCATCGACTTCCAGGGTGAATCAGAATTCATTGATGTTGCCAACAGTTGCTAAGGTCTGTGATCGATACGGTTTATCGACGTGATCAGCTCCTGCTGTTTCTTCTGCTGTTTTCCAAACATGGAAGGGACACCCAAATGGATATGTTTAATTTTTTTAAATCACCTGTTTTTTTTTTAACTATTTTGAAGATATTTTTCAGTTTGATTGTTTCAGTTCAATTTCTTTGTTTGGAAAAGGCAAGTTCATATTGTGAAATAGAGTTCCTCCTGCAAACAAAAGTGACCGAACATCAAAATTCTGCAGCGGGTTTTGGATAAATATTTGTTTTGTTAATTTTAATTAACTAAAACCTAAAAGAAATTATTCATCAATTACTTTCACTCAATAAGAAAAAAAATCTTTAAGTTTACCTACATAAATAATTTTGGACACTAAGAAATTAGATTTGCGGTGTGGAAGGAATGAACTAAACTTTGTTTGAGGTCCGGTCAACAGGTAGGAAACGAGTTCCAACACCATTACACCAAAGTTTCATTCCAATCTCCTAAAACAACAAACCAAAATCCCATAAAGATTTCAACCTGTGGAAAAAAAATCCTATTTCACACTCACAAAATTCTTATACCGTCCTTTTTTCAAAGTGTTCTTTAAATTTTTTTTTTTTATTTTTCAAAAAAACATCTAAGGCATAAAACCCACAGATTTTTTTTTATTTTTGTACCTACTCCTTCAAGATAATGGGAATACAAAAAAATAAGGTCAAGACCAACTTATGTAATGCAAATAATTCAATATCCAATTAAAAATACAACACATTCTGCCGGAACCACCAGCTTCCCACGAACGGAAGCAAACATTCAGTCTGAAAAGGGCTTCATTTTCCATTTCTTCTTTGTCGGCTGCTTCCGTTTGTTCGTTTGTGTATATTCACGGTGCGCTTTCGGCGAGCTTTTTTTCTAAGCAAACCAAAATTGAAAATTGCCTGTTTTAAGGGCGAACTCTCATTGCCCCACAAAGAGAGGATAGGCAATAAGCATGAGAATATAAAGACGAGGAAAAACGAAGGAAATTAATTTTCAATACTTTCCCGTCAAATGACAACAACTCTATAAAACCACCGGGATTCGTAAAAGTACAAAAAAAAAAACATAAACACTATTAAAACGAAGAAGCTATATAGGAGAAGACGAGAACCTGTCATTCCCTGTATTTTACTTACTTGAGTCGGTGTCGGTACCAAACAGCGGATCCATGGCAATACCACCAGCAATAGCTTGCACAGCTCCTTTCAATTTTCTTCGGGCATTGTACCGCTTTAGCTCCTCGACAGTATCAGCCAAATGCTGTCTCTGTAACTTATCTCGATCCTGTGAAGCAAGTTACAAGGAAACAAGGGAAACAACCAAACACAAAAGGCACCATGTACATAAAGACTCTTTGCAATGTTATATCAAAAGCAGTTACTTACTCGCATCCAGGGATGATCGAGGACTTCTGTTATCGATGGTCTATGATGTGAATTGGCGGCAAGCATTTTCATAACCAAGTCCTTGGCTGTTGAAGAAATCGATTTCCATTCTGGCGCTTCAAACTGTAAAAAAGAGAAGACGGGGAGAAGGAAAAATGTTGTAGCACACCCACAGCCGAGGGCTTGGAGAGACTGAGACTAAAATGCAAACGCATTTTTGTTTGCATTCGCCACCTGACATCATAGCACCCCAACTTACCGAAATCATTCCACGTGCAATAGAATCCTGCAATCGCTTTCCCGATCCCAGGAATGGCAGTCGTCCCGACAGCAGCACATGCAGCATTACTCCAGCCCCCCAGACATCGCATCCTTTCCCATAGATTCGCCTTGAAACAACTTCCGGCGACATATAATGTGGGCAACCGACACGACCTGCACATGAACATGAACACACACACACACAGTTTTTATTAAAGTTATTCAGATTACTGCCCAAGAAACATGGAAAGAAAAGGATTGAGTTTAAATAAAGAAAGCACATCAACTAAAGGAAGACAAAGCGTTCTGTTTTGTTGTTGTATCTATAGGAACTGATGGGATTGGGTGAAGTATAGGAAGGATTCTCTATATAAGGATGGGAGATGATTTTCAATTCTTCTTCTTTTAGTGCAATTTTCATTTTGTGGCCAGCTAAGCAGGGAAAAGTAGGTAGGATGTTATATACATTGTTGCATTTGCATATATAGCCGGAATGGATAATCGGCTTTCGTCAGGACGACGACAAATAAGAGGGTTATTGTGTCTTTTCTATCTTTTTTTTTTGTTTGTTTATACAAAGAAGAAGAAGATGAGATGAAAATATAGTTTTATTTTTGTACGGGTGCGGTGGTGTGCCTGAAGTAGGAACGGATGCACTTAAACTATACTACGTTACTGGTGGATATAGAGCAGCGTTCGTTCTTGGGGGAAATTAAAAACAAAAAATAAACTTTATGGATTAGGTGCTTCAACTTCAACACTATATAATCAGCATAATTGAAGGGTACACAGATGCACAGAAACAAAAACAGATGGGTGGATACAGTATACAGTATAGTGAACCGGATGACAGGTACATTGTGTGGCTTTGCTAATTAAAATGTTTTTGCAGCGATATGGTGCCATATGTTGACAAGCTTTTAAGTCTATATTGGCTCGAGCACAATAAATGAGTTTTGACAGCAGAATGAAAGGTACTTTTGGGATGTTCGTCCGTTTAATACGAACTAATGATACGAACTTAAATAAAAGCAATGGTGAGTTATGCTTTACAACTGACATGTCATTGGCAATGAAAATGTTAAACAATGTTTCAAGAAAAAGTGAAGAACTTAAATTTTAAATCCAACCCTTCTTTTTCTCCGAAATGAAGTACCTACCTATCTACTTTTATTGGAATATACACACAAAATCTTACCAAACATTTATTAATTTATCAATTATTAGTTATATTAATTATTAAAAAAGTAAGTAAACATACCTTTTCCCATATGTAATTGTCAAAGTGACATATATGGAATTAGTATGATACTAAAAATTTAAAATAAATACTTGGTGTTTTTAAATTTAGTAAAATATTGAAGAAACTACGATGCTAATTACTGGTTTACAATTTAGAAAAATTCCTAAAATCAAAATAAAAATGGTTTAAGATGGTACTATAATACGTTTAAAATTTTGCGCTTTAATCTTTAAAAAAAAACTTAATATTAAGAATGGTTTTTTTCGTATGGGGTAATCATACATTTAATTTTTAATAAAATACCTCGAAATAAACCACACTATATTAAACGTAAAAAGTTGTATTAACATTAATTTGTGGACGTCCAATTAATTGGTGGACGTCCAATAAATTTGTTAAAATTCCTCACCTGGGATTGGATTCAGTAAGAGAAATTGAGAATATTTTGCCCTTCATAACTCCAAGCAGAATGTTAACTCTTTCCGCAAATGAGCTATGAAGGGCTGATCCTTGCCTGGCCAGTTCGCCAGCCCCAATGACACAACGAACTGAAACCCAGATAAGAGTGACTCTGGGGTTTACATTAAGATTTGAAATCTCATCCCGGCATTGCTGAACCAATTTAGAGGGATAATATAGCCGAATCATGACCGAATGGCTTTAACAGCTGCTTTTCTGTCTGTCAGGATAGCGGTGTTCCGGTTTTGGTTAGGATCATGTTCGAGTATCTTGCATGCTTCCCTGATTGCTAGTAATTCAGCTTGAAATACACTAGCAAAATCGGGTAGCCGAAAGGAACGCATAAATAAATTGATATACAATGTGTTCTGTATCTGCTCTGGTAAACAGAGCAAATGCAATCTGTGATAGGGATCACCTTGAAGAAGAGTTAAAGCACGTAGACGACGCTCTTTTGAAAAATGGTTACAACTACAAAAAACGATCGTGGAAACCGAAACAAAGAGTTACAGAGAACTTAACTCAACAGAATGAAAAAAGAGCCTTTCTTCCATACAGAGAAGGGGTTTCTGAAGGAATTGGAAGAATTTTGTCTAAGCATGGCATAAAATCGATATTTAAGCCACCAGCGAAAATTCGCCAAATTTTAAGATCACCAAAAGACAAAATTCCATTGCAATACCCGGGAGTATATTCTGTGCCCTGTAGTTGTGGTTCTTCGTACATTGGTGAA
The DNA here is from genome assembly GCA_932273885.2 of Leucozona laternaria. Taxonomy (NCBI): domain Eukaryota; kingdom Metazoa; phylum Arthropoda; class Insecta; order Diptera; family Syrphidae; genus Leucozona; species Leucozona laternaria. Next base: position 281,961,460 of record OW026366.1, read on the forward strand.
ACAAAACGAGCAATAGAAACAAGACTAAATGAACACATAAAAGCCATTCAAAAGAACGAAGTAACCAAATCCGCGATATGTGAGCATTTAGCTTATAACGAGGATCATTTTATAAGATTCGATAAAGCAAAATCGATTGCCACGGAAAGGTTTTATGTGCCAAGACTGGTACGAGAAGCTATTGAAATAAAAATACATAAAAAATTCAATCGTGATCAAAGCTTTAATCTTTCCTCTGCATGGGATCCTCTCATAAACAAATTGAAGAAAAACAAAATAAATAGTGAAAACAAAAACAAAAATCAAAAAAATCTGCCAGCTGATGTGATAAGCTTTGAATGTTCTCAAGCATACATCGAATCACAACAACAATCTATGCAGTTAGAGCAAGTACCTCCTCAAATGCAAGCACAAACAACACACCGGTACAATCTTCGCACAAGAAGAAATGAGAGACAAAACAACACCCATCCATAAACCATCAGTAAACCAGTGACCACGACAAGTGTAACCCTGTCGAAACGGCGGGTAGTCGATCTCTATGATCAAAAATTAAAATCGTGGTAAGTCCGAAAAGTGTCTTATTGAAAAATGTCTCAGAACCGCGATAAACCAAGTCTTAAATCAAAAACAATGTGTTCTTGTTGAAATTGTCATTTGTGCATCTTTTTTTCTTTTTGTTTATATTTTGCGCGCACTCAAGGGGTTTTGACTACCCTTATGATGATAAAACACAGTACGAGCGTTTAGAAAAGTGGGAGAGGATTTGAAAGGAGATACCGATGCACATTGGTTTTAAATGTTTGAACATCGAAGTGGCAAGAAAAAATTGAGCCGGGTAACGCATTCCACATTCCACCAAGAATCTCTGTACTTAACAGTACTTAACATACCAAGAACTGAAAGTTTTTCAGTTGTCGCTCATGGATAGCGGCTTTGGGTCGGGGTTCGCTTTAACGACAGAAGGCAGCATTGTGTTTTTGAAGCATTCATTTCTACGCGATTTTTATTTCCCCATTTCACAATGCTATCGAGATCAGAATTTAATGAGCTTATCATACGCTGCCGTTGAAGTTCCACATCCGAAGGACAAGGGTGTGAATCTAGAAACGAATATGAAAAAATGAGGGTATTGTCGTCAGCAAAACAGTTTAAAGGATTAGAAGTTTCAGACAAGAGATCATTAATGAATATTAGGAAGAGAGTCGGAGACAAAACGGAGCCCTGTGGCACACCAGCGTTTATTATATGAGTTTCAGACTTGAAACCGTCCAATACAGCTTGTATTGATCGATCCGAAAGGTAATTTCTAATCCAACGAAGAAGAGATTCATCGATACCATTTTCATCGCACGCATTTTCGATAAGAGAGCGTGATGCCAAACTCTATCAAATGCTTTTGAAATATCAAGCGCAATAATCTTACTTTCGCCAAAACGATGTAAAGATTTGTGCCACTGTTCGGTGAGATATATCATCAAATCACCAGTGGACCTATTGCTACGAAAGCCATATTGCCGGTCATTAAGAAGCTTTCGTTCCTCAAGATATTTCTTAAGCTGGTGGTTAATCAGCGTTTCCATAACCTTGGAAAGAAGGGAAATAAGTGCAATTGGACGATAGTTAGAGGGGAAAGAAGATTCGGCTTTTTTAGGGACAGGCGGGACAAATGCTGTTTTTCATCCAGTCGGAAAGAGACCAGTAGAGTAGGACAGATGGAAAAGCTTACACCTCTTCAGAACAATAGGAGGGATACTATCCGGGCCAGCGGATTTGTGAATGTCAAGATCCTTCAACACTCTTGCAACTGTACGAGTACGAAAGAAAATTGGTCCCGTGAAAACCTTTACGTTCTCAAGTACATGAGGAGTCATATCATTTTCTGCCAGCGTCGAATTAACAGCAAACTGTGCTGCAAGCAAATTGGCTTTATCTAGTGAGCTGACAAAAGGAGTGTCGTTGAAGACGAGCGTTGGAACCGAAGACGAAGTAGTATTTCGTATATTTTTTACAAATAAACAAAAATTTTTACAAAAACTAGATGTCCAGTGTATAATGTATATAGATTTCATTAGATTAGCCTGTTTCTATAGCTAAGGGGAATGCTTAATACCTTTGAAAAAAATTTTGGTTACAAATTAACAATTGTTTATTATTTTTTTATATTTTATGAACACATTTATAATTAATTCCAAAAAAATATTTATTTTTTCGCATGATACCCGATTTTCTTTCATTGTTTCGAATCTACTGCACCTAAGAAAAATGTGTAGAATCCAAAAGAAAGGCAAGTAGCTAGGCTCCGGCCTTATTTCTTTAAATTTAATGTAACATGTCTATGTGAATGCATTTCATTGATTTTATTATGGAAATGAAAATTCTCATTGATTTACGATTTAAGCTGGGTGATCATGATCATTGTCTATTCTATAGAAGGTGCAGCAATATGTTGTGATTTAAGAAGATCTACAAAATGTGTCTAGCGCAAAATGTGCCTCCGTCAATACTATAGCTTTCGTATAAATTAAATATTGTGTTGATAGATATATATTGCAACTTTTTATCTTCTCATCAAAATCAATATATATGAAAATATTCAAATACCAAGGTGTTTACAAACAAAAGTTATATAATGTTTAAGAAAATACAAACATAAAAATAAAAATAATGAAAACTAAAATGATTTGGTAGGGTAAAAGTACTGCGCTTACCCTCCTCGTCAGTTTTTAAATAAAGTTTTCCTCGAGGTGTCATTATCATGCATTTGACATCCATATCTATTTCTGTATGTGTGTGTTAGTTGATATAAAACATTTACGACGACAAGGGTGAATGAAGAAAAAGAAAGAAAAAAATTATTTTTTTTTCTTTAAAGTTTACTTTGTGTAGGTGTTTTTCCTTTTTATTTTCTTTAATTTTAAAATTTAAGAATGTAAGAGATAAAAAAAAAGAAAAAGTCAACGAATTAGATTGCATAGCTGAAATATTTGTCTTCGGCTTCTTATGGACTATTGTTAAATGTTAACTTAGGAAAAGTCCCTCGAGCTAAATGAAATGTTTCCTTCCTTCATTTTAAATTTATAGTTAATGTAAGTCTGTATATACATACATATATGTATGTATTTCGAAAAGCTGAAGCTTTAAAAAAAATAAAATTTCATGGTTCAAAAGTTTCGCTTAAGTTCTTAAATGTTCACTCATTTCAGTTTGCACAACTACCTAGTTGTGTAACATTTTTTTTTTTTTTGAGAAAATTGAACGATCTACTCTCTACGACTTCAGCTATGTAAAAAAAACGTACCAAAACTACAGAAAATAAAACAAAATCTAACCTTCTGTAGACATTTTAGTTGGTCGAGGCTAAAACCCAGTATATGTAGATACGATGCTGATACGAGCATTAAGTCTAGTACATACTTGTGAACCATGTCGTGAATTCATACAAATTTGCGTTTTTGTTCACCGCATGAACGTCTTTGTGAAGTCGTGTGGAGAAAAAAGTGGAGAGTTTTCGTTCACGAGCGGTGAACCAATTCCCGCGCAAAATGTACTGGAACACTTTGATAGGCCATTTAAAAATATTTGAGCCAATTTAGAATTCAAAAAATTTATTTGAAAGACGAAACACCGCCACATCAAAGAGTTTTTTTTACCCTCAGAAACTTGCTGTCAAACTTTGCTAAGAAAAATTTCTTAACACTGACATCTGGGGGAACTTCCGAACTGTTGGTGATGTTCACAACGCATTCACAAGTCTGTACCAGTGAGATATCTCAACACATATCTTTCTCCACTGTCAATTGTTCACTTCACGAGGAAGTATGTACTACTCGTACCAAAAATCACACACAAAAGAGATAAACGACAAATTTCGTTCTGCAGTACGCTGTTCGAAGAGCAAAATTGATAATTATAGCACTTTATTGGGAGAAGTGTCCGCTCTTTTTCGCAAAGAATTAATTAATTGTGTGCCGTCAAGTGACATTTGAATTATATTCGTGGTTGTTATTATTGTTTCTTTCATTAAAGCATGGTTTTCTGTGATTTTTTTGCATTTGTGTTTGATTGTTGTTTTTTGTTGCAATTGGTTGCACTTTCAATGGGTATTTTTTCACTGTGGTGTTGGAGACCACATACAAGTTTTGTTTCCCATCAGTAGCGTACTAGTGTCGAAAAAACAGTGGAAAATATCAAGGGAGTTCAAACAATTGCAAAAAGGAAAACTAAAAGAAACTACACGCATTGAATGAACAATGAAAGAAACAACAAAAATCAACTAAATAAAATTCATATATCATTTTTTCGCACACATTTAATGCATCGGTGTATTAATTCAGTGCTTAAAAAGAGTGGCGACTCCTAAAACTAATCGCTTCGATTATCCTACTCAATCTTGGATTTACCCTCAGGCCAGTGTTGCCAGATGAAAAAAAATCTCCCCCCAGAAAAATTTTGAAATCCCCCAGATTACCACATTTTATCAACAAAAACCCCTAAATTTTTTTTTAACTTTTTCACAGCTCCTAAATTTGTTTATATAGTTATACTATTCAGATATTGTGAAACATAAGGGACGTTTATAATTGACTAAAAAGTTCACAATTGCTTATTTAGAACTTTAACCAGACATTGTGAAACAAGTCCTTAGGTCCAGTTTTTTAGTGCGCGATTGAAGTCGAACCTGAGTTAAATCATCATATTTGGTGGGTAAACTCAGGATTAACTGAACAGATGCTTTTCGCATACATTCTCCACCGAAAAACTTCTTCCTCAGCTCAGTGTTTGTTAATTTAGTTCTAGAGGTAGCTAAATCTGGTTTAACTCACCAGAAATAAATATGAAAATAAAAATATTATTGAATTACAATTTCTGTTTTGCACTCCTTTAAAAAAGTTCTAATAAATTATCGTCATCTTCGTTATGGCTGTCGGTTTGATACATTTTCTCACTTATGAAAATTTTCAGCATTTCTTCTGTTAGTGTAAAATTCTGACATCCAGAATGTAAGGAGTATCTAACTCGTAGAATACTGTCACCTGTTTCAATACCTATACAATGGCCGCGTTAAGATTTGTATCCAAAGCGATCTGGATAGCTTTGTGTTGTTGTAATCGACTGTAAAAACACAATGTTATGATAAAACAGCTGTTGCCAAAAAAGAAATCTCAAGCTATCCTAAAAATTTTGGTTCTGACTACAAGACTGATTTGAGCAGCAAATTTAACGTATCCGGTTTTGGTCGTTCAGAAACATACATGGATACTCGAGTATCTTAGATAGGCTATCCTAGTGAATCCTGAACGTGGCCAATCTCTCAACCTTTTAGCTCTGAATAAATCATCCCAGATTTCCAACCAAACATCTCGTCCCCCCAGAAAACCCCCCAACGAAAAAAAAAGCCCCTAAATCTAGGGGGAAAACTCCTAAGCTGGCATTCCTGCCTCAGGCCGACTGTAGGCCTAGGGCATCACAAAGGTAGTAATGGCGGCCTAGAGCAGACTAGCTCCGAGACCCAATTAGCGCTGGAGTGCGCACGCCGTTTTGATACCATAACCCGTATTGTGGGCATCACAAAAGAGGGGGCACCAAAAAAAAATGTGTGAGTGCCGGGACTCACGGTTAATATGTGTAAACAGCGACGTGCGCGGATCCAAAACGGACTTGTTTTTGCTTGAAGGGGATCTTAAGATTTTTTTTCACTGAACGCACCCATCCTTGTATGCAGATCGTAACGTTGCACGGCGTAACGTTGCACACGAACGTTCACGTTTTTTTTTTCACTCTACCGCCAGCATAGATGTTTACACATCAAAAAAAAAAAAAGGAAAAATTGCGTCCTTTAGAATTTTGTTTGTATTATTGAGGATTAATAGGTCCTTATACAAGTTACTTGCTGTAATTTTATATGATTAGAACCTTGGAGATTTTTTTTTCATTTTTAAAGCGAAAAATTCATTCATAACATGGTTTTTCGAATTGTTGACATTTTCACTTCCACATCTCCTTTCGAACTGCTCATATCGAAAACACGAATAAAACTTATTTGTAGTGAAATAAATTATCTTCAATTGTGTGCTTTTGACTTTATTTGAAAAACGTTAAGTTTTCAAGATACGTATATTTACGAAGAACCAAATGGGATCCTTTTCCCTTTCTCTTACTTTCTTCAAATCTCACGGCCAGGGCTGGGTACTGTTAGTATATTATAACCTGATGGGGTTCACTTCGACTATACTTAAAACAATAACCCAGACTACGCGATTTTTTGCATTTATTTTCTTATTTTGAGTCTTCGTTAACTGGACTATCAATACCACCAAAAAAACAAGAGTGATAAAATATTAAGTGAACTCACAAAGAAAACTTAATTAATATAAGGATTTACTTAGATGCGAACTTTTTCACATCCAAACAAATTCTCTTCTACTATAGTTTATGCTTTGTAAGGAGCATCTCATTGTGTTCAGCCAACATCATCGTCGTCGTCGTCGTCGTCACCATTTGCCAGCGGGGAAACCATTCTTTTTTCCGGTTATCACTTTTTTTGCAGTTTAGTCGTCGTGTCACATAAAGTATGAGAAAGGCAGCAGTGTTATAACGTATACCCTGTTATTTAATGACATTTTCGCGATTCAAGAACATATTATGCAGACGCAGGACGGTAAAGAACGTAGGACGTAGGAGGTAGGACAGGCGATGATGAGGCTTAAGGCTTTTACATTTCAGCGTGCAGAACAAAAAGGAAAAAAATTAAATAGAAAGGGTTGCAAGCTCCTTAAAAAAGGGAGTAGGGGGATGAAGCCATCCAGAATATGGGGGGTGTGGAGCTGCCTTGCGTTGAAATAACATTTCGTAAAGGATAATAAAGTAAATGGTTTGGTTACGCTTCGTTCCCCTCTTGTTTTAACTTTTTCATTGTAATTCAGTCTTTTAAAGCTGGTGCTGCTGCTGCTGCTTTCAACACCGCCGAGTTGGGGAACAGAACGCAAAGTAGAGAATTGTTTATAAAAAGAAAGACAAACCCTTTCTGTGAATCACTTTTCTCTCTTGACTTGCGTTTTATTTTCTTTAATATATTACACACATTCAAGAAAAAATTGTGTACATACATTTACCTTTGTTTCAATTTAATCTAAAATAGATGGATTCAATAGCAACTGCAGTACATTTATTATATAAGATTTTCTTTTTATTTTAAAAAACCCTCAAAACAAAAACGTGAGACAGTGAGTAAGACGAGACTACTATTTTTTTGTTGTTGTATTGTATCATGTGCTATCTTAATAAATGTTAAATTAGATTCATTTAAAAAGTCATATGTTGCACAGGCATTCGAAGACTAATACATAGGTTTCTATTTGTACATTGTACATATATGTACTTTTTTAAGATTTTGGAACCAAATTGCTAGCAAAGCTAACAATTTTATCTTCAACATTTCCATTCCGGAACAATGAAGGTTAGGTAGCAAACTACGGTTACGGTAGCTTCTTAAATGTGCTTCCAAGTGTTATCTTCTAAAATAAATCTTTGATCCGTCCGCCATATGTCGTATCAGAACAAAAACCATCAAGAAGGCTGCTAAGGTCATTATTGAGAAATACTACACCCGCTTTACCTTGGATTTCGGTACCAAGAAAAGGATATGTGAAGAAATAGCCATCATTCCCAACAAACCATTGAGGAACAAGATTGCTGGTTATGTTACACATTTTATAGGTTGTCTCTGCCACTCGCAAGTTCGTGGTATTTCCATTAAGTTTGAAAGAACGTGAATGTCGTGATAACTTCGTGTCTGCTTTGGAACAGGATATCATTGAAGTGGATCTTGACACCAAGGAGATGTTGAAGTTGTTGGACTTTCACAACATCCGTGGATTGCAACTAACCCATCCCGCTACAAACAACTTTAACCGAAGTAACTAAAAGATTCCTTTGAGTTTGTGTATTGAATATGGACTAAATGATAAGAAACTTTAAAGGCAGCCTAGTACCAAGTCTATCTAGACTTGGTACTGGCGCTGGTACTCGGTCCTTACTAAAGTTAGTACACCTGACCTCTTCTTCACATCTAGTACTGGATTAAAATAAGTTCACAAAATGGTACTAGGGACTAAGAACGTCCCTAACAGGTCTAGTTCAGATTTGTATTCTATTAATATTCGGGATATACACAACAGTGAATAAGAAACAGAAAATAGAGTGGAAATCGATGAAATTTCCAAAAAAAAAAATCTTTTATTACATATTTACAAAAAATCAACAACCTAAAAACTATCATATGGAGCAAAGTCTAAAGAAGGGAATGAAATAAATTGATTTGATTAAGGTATTAATGCCGCTTGACTACCGATTTCGAAGTCCCATCTAATACCGAATCCTTACTAAAACTCGTTAATAATGTGACAGGACTTGGGCTTACTTCTTTTATGGAGAAATCACTTGGTATCGATTTGAGTACTAACTTTAGGAGTAGTACCATTACTATCGTTAGGGCATTGTGAAGAAATTGTCTGTAAGAAGCTTATATTATAATTTTTTTCCTAATTAAATTCGGTATACTAACTTATAGAACCTGATACAATTGATTCAAGATTCGATGAATCTATGAACGGATCTTTTGTAAGAAAAAAGCAGAACACTAACTAAAACTAAGGTCTCAACTGTTCTTTTTTTATTGGAAAATATTGGCGCACTAGCACTTCAGACTTATGTTGAGAGTATCAAAGACGAAGAGGCGGAGGGCCTATCTTACTTTGTGAATGTCTCAGCTTATTTGCCAGAAAAATCATCGAATAATCATTTTTCGGCGAACTGGGGGATGCCTCAACTATTCCATTAAGGAACATCTTAAAATTCATTCTTTTACGAAATTTGCCCTACCCGGTTAAATGGGGGGGGGGATAGACCCCGTCTCGCCCTAATCTACACTTTGTAGCTTTTTGTCACACTTTATGCGAAACATCCTGCCTAGATATATGCCCAACTAACATTTAAGTTTGTTTAAGCTTAGAAATATATGTATAAGGCTTCTATAGGGTTTCCTTAAAAAAAATTCTTATAGAAGTCATGATTTCGGTAACTGCTTCTTTCAAATTATTTGAAAGCTAGATAAGGAAATTCGGTAAACGGTAAGACCTTTTTGAATGAAGATAGAGAAGCCAAATGAATCTGTAGTTGTATAAGGATTGTATAAGGCTTCTGTTACAATTTTTTTTGAAATTTTAACGAACAATTGGCTAACGCTTTTCAGATTTTTCGTTTTAAAGCTTTTTAAAAAAAATTATATTTTGTGATATAGTGCATAAACTATTTTGTGAATTAAATTTGTTAAAAATGTCTACTTTGTCTAAAAAAAAATTATGAAACTTGTATAGATCTCTTGCTATGAGACGTTCATTAATGCTCCAGAGTGTTCGTCAGTTGGACCTGCAGAGGAATGTAGTCGAACAACGTCAGGATATACCAGATTTTATAAATCTTTTGCAGAGAAATCAGATATTTCTAGAGATTTCATTATTTTGTTTGGTTACTATATCTTACATAACATACCTATCTACTCCTTAGATATTGACCACAGTACTAGCATGAGGAACGAAACTATCTACTTTGGCGGATAACACAAACCATGAAAATTATGTTTCATCTTTGCAGAGGAATCTAGCGAAGATGAAGATGAAATTCGGAAAAAACCAAAATTTGAGACTTAACCTCAGGAAATGGGCTATTGAATTTCATATCCGGTAAATCTAAATGTACATACTTAAAGGCGCTTAGAAAAATGCTGATGCTCCAAATGCATTTGATAAACAATAACATCTCATTTTCGATCTGTGGCGTCAGTGGTCTCAAGTGGCGGAATGCGTAGTGCATACGGCTTCTAAGACTGAGCAAATCTGATATCGTGGGTTCGATCCCTATGGTAGGCATGTAGAAAGTTTTTCATAATAAAATTGCATTAAAGCTCAGCACAACTAATAAAGAGGAGACTGATGATAGGCGGCTTGAAACCCCCCTTGAAACAGCTGTATCTCTAGCCAAAATAAACGAATTATAAATTAATTCGTAAACAATTGGTGGTAGCACCTTTAAGTTGTTGTTGTTGTTCAAAAATTCAATGAAATTGACGGCATAAAGAATGGTCAAGTCTAATAAACTGACATTCTAGTATGAATAGTACAATAAATAAAAATAATAAATTTACTAAATTAGAATCTTTTCTCACATCATTTGTTTTTCACTTTAGCTAGCTTAAAGCCCGAACCACACTACTCTCGTGTGGTGTGTTGTGGACTAGTGTGTCGCTGTCATTCCAATGTATTTCACAGATTTCGACACAACACATCACACGATACAAATATGGCTCTACGCATATGAAATACATCAGAGCGATAGCGACACACTACTCCCCAACACTCCACACGAGAGTAGTGTGGTTCGGGATTAAGTCTTGAATGTTCAACCTTTAAGGCTTAACTACGCATTCAAGCTAAAAGTGAAGAACAAAAACCTTGTCTAGAGATGGGTTAAATCTACGAAGTCAATATGAAATGATAGATCAAATACAATTTTCGTAAGATCTCTTCTCTATCGCACATTTTGCAATTTACAAATGGCTTAACGAACTTAGAAAGACTATTCAGTTAGACCTAACCGAAGCTGAAATGTTACATACCTACAAATAGATAGATTTTTTATTCAATAATTTAAAAATGGTAACATACATTTTCTTGGTTTTTATAGGATAAGATTTAAGACATTATGACAGAGAATGTCGTCTTCCGGAGTGACAATGAAAATTATACCTTTTTTACACATTCAATTTTAAATCTCCTTACTTTATTTGAATAATTTAGTTATTGCAAGTACCTGCTTTATCATTTTTGTGCAATATACATAATTAACTTTAAACGTTCTCCATAAAGCTCTTTTTTTAATTTTCCAATTCAGAAAAACCTTAAACATTAGTTTGATAACAAATTTAAAATTAGTCATTAAGGTTAGGTATATAGTACGTCATAGATTTTGAAAAATAAAAAAAAAAATTGAAGACTAGTGCAGGCGACACACCAAAACGATAACAAACACACATTAAATGAAATAAAAAATTTTATCATTAAAATGATTGAAAATTCACGAAAGCAACACTCAAACGAAATTTATATAAGCCCATAACGGTATATTAGTGCATTTGAATATTACTCACCATGCGTTTCTATAGTATCTCTGCCTCCAGGAAGCTGTATGGCCGAACCAAATCCACCCAATTTGACGGGAGCAGAGTTATCTGCGGTAGCTAGAAGGGCACAAGCTGGCCTTACATCGCGATGTAATATATCATTTTCGTGGCAATATCGAAGTGCCTCAAGTATCTGGCGCATATAATGACTACGAATTTCAATTTTCACAGAAATTAATGAAAACGTTGAAAATTGATTTAAAAAAAACATTTACTTACCATGCTACTGCTTCGCTATAAACAAATCCTGCCACTGCTCTGCGGACAACTTCGAAACACAAATCTGATCCTTCCATACTGAAAATGAAGCGAGAAAAGAAGAAAATCAGTTTACTTCTTAAACAGAATAATTTTAAATGCATTTTTTAAATTAGAAATACTAAAATACAATACACAAAAAGTTTTTCGGAGCATTGAATATCCTTCCGCGAAGTTTTAGCATTTTTTTTTAACATTGATAAATATAAATGACGGCAAAGTTGAAACCTTTTCTAAGAGTGGCAGCTGTAAACAGAAGGACACATCCTCAATACTCTCGCATTTACAGTGTTTGCGATTTTATATTTAAGATGAACGCTTCGGACCGTCCGCGTCAGGCAATGATTACATATTTTTATTTTTGTTCGCTTTTACATAGTTTGCTGCCAATTTATTTTTGACACTTCACAAGAATATTTGAAGGTTTTAAGTGGAGGAGGGTGTTTTTTTTATGAATCAAGCAGGTAAAATACAATGCATGCAATACTTTACGGCTTCTACAAATCCAGACACATAATATAGAATTCATGAGAGGCAAAATTTGCAAAATGACGTTTGAAATAAAAATAATTCAGCGAAAACAGGCGTGAAATTTAAACAAAATTGTATAGCCGTATAGTTGAATCAATAAAGGGGGGAAATGTTAGAACCTCGAACTTCTTAAGTTCAGCTCCGGTTTTGATTACCTATATTCTTTTAAAAATATTTCAATTTTTATATTACTAGCTGACCCACTCGGCTTCGCACGGGAGACAAACCTAAGCTTCGCATGAAAATTACAAAAGAAAATATAAATTAATATAATGTATTCAAGCTTTTTTTAGTAATCGAATACTACTTTATGGGTTAAAATCTACTTTTCGTTATGAATGGCGAAATTCGTACAAATATGATCATATTTGTTATATCAAATTTTTAAAAATAACCTTTTCAACACCAAACAAATTTTTAATACCTACCCTTTAAATTTTTGAAAACAAATTTCCTAAAGCCATCCACTCAAAATAACACAAAAACAATTTCTTAATTTTAACCATTTTTTATTTTTTACCCTTTTCACCCTAAAAATATTAGAATTTAAAAATGAATGTGTCTTAAGCCATTTCCTAAGAAAACCTTTTTAAACAAAAACCGATTTTTTTAAATCGGATCATTTTTTATGTTTACCCCATTTCACCTTACCTGTATGAGAGGTATTGTTAATAAAAGTAAAATATAAAATTTAAAAATTTTAAAGGGAAGATCGTAGTAATTTCAAAACACAAAAAATTTTATAAAAATCGTAGGAGTCGTTTTTGAGAAAAAAAAATATTTTTCTTAACGGTTTTTAAACATTTGTATGGGAGGTACCGTTATTTTTGGGTATTAGAATAATGGTTGTCAAAAATCTTCTAGATAAAGATAAAAAACTGCTTTTTACCAAGTTTAATAAAAATCGACGGAGTCGTTTTTGAAATATTAAGTTTTCAAAAAAAAAATTTCAAACTTTTTTAAAAATACAAAAATTTGTTTGAAAATTTTGGTACACAGTATTATTTAGAATCAGTCAATAATTCTTCATAAAAAAATTGATCAGAATCAGTTGAACCCTTTTCGAAAAAAGCGAACATCAAAAAAATGGTTCTTTGGAAGGTACCATTAATAACCGTTTTTCAGAACCATTTTTTTTGTAGCAGACGGACGTTTTTGCGAGACCCACTGTTTTCGTCTTCCCTATCATCGTAATGTCAAGTTTGATCAAAATCTCGAGTTCGATTTTTTGTACGAAGTCATAACTTGCCATATATTTAGTAATTATTATATTCGCAAGTAAAAATTGAAAAAGAATATCCCAAAAGCCATTTCTTAAAAAAACCTTTCAAATAAAACAAGAATTTCATAAATTGGCCAATTTTATGTTTTTACCCCATTTCACCCTACAAATAATAAAATTTTGAAAAAGAATACCCCTAAAGCTATTTCCGTAGGAATACCCTTTCAAACACCAAAACAATATTTTAAATTCCTAGATTCCTAGATTCTTTTCAATTTAACCACGTTTCACCCTACAAATAAAAATTGAAAAAGAATATCCCTAGAGCCATTTCCTAAAAAAATATTTCGAATAAAAAAAGAATTTCTTAAATCGAACAATTTTATTATTTTTACCCTATTTCACGCTACAAATTGCAATTAAAAAAAAAAATATCCTTGAATCCATTTCCTAAGAATAACCTTTCAAACGCAGGTAAAGTTTTTTTAATCGAATATGTCTTTTTCATTTTGCCCCATTTCACCTTACAAAGTTATTTTTTTCGGAGACAAATCCAACAAATCAATTTGAATACAAAAGAAAGATAAAGGAGATCATGTGTCTAGTATTTCGATGAATTGGGAAAAGACAAAGAACGATGACGATAAAATGAAAGGCGATAGTAAGAATGAGGAATTGCCAGAGGAAGATGATCGTGAGGATAAGGAATATCAAGAGCAAGGCGATCTTGCAAACGGCGTCAAATCGCACGATCTTGGAGGCCAATCAACGGGTCCGTAACGTGAAACTATGGGGTTACCAAACGTTTACTTCAATAAACCAATTGTGGCACGAGCTGTGTGACATATTGCGCTGCCTTGTTGAAACCACAGCTCCTGCACATCATGGTTGTTCAATTGATGAACGAAAAAGTCAGTAATCATGGGTTATAGCGGTCACCATTGACTGTTACGTTCTGGCCAGCGTCGTTTTTAAATAAGTACTTAAATAAGTAATTATTCCACCAAACCATAAAGCACACCAAACAGTCAGTTTTTGTGGATCTAATGGTGTCTCAACAAACATTTGAGGATTATCACCACTTCAAATACGGCAGTTTTGTTTATTGACGTATCCATTCAACCAAAAGTGAGCTTCATAGCTAAACAAAATGCGCTTATGAAAATTGCGGGAGCAACGGTAATCTTGTGTTGGGCCCATTTGGGCCTAATTTGGAAGCGTTGTTCAGGCGTCAATCTATTCATGTTTAAATGCCAAATCAAACTATAAAATTAAATCACTTGACAGCTGACAAAATGGCCGCCAGTTAAAATAGTGTTGCCAACTTAAAGTTCTATACCTCTAAAAAAAACACCATTTACATCGTACATTCAGCATTTGAAATCATTTTCATTAAAAATACATCAAAAAACAATTTGTGCATTTGTGGAAACATCCTAAAAATAGTCAACGTATACATTTCGTTATTTTGTTTACATTTTCAGCGATTATTTTTAACCCCTACTGTCTGCATTGATAATGATCCTGTCTGTGATGGACAAACTTTATAAATGCACAGCTATTAATTAAAATTATATTATGTGAAGAAAATCGAATATTTATAATATTCTATCGTGAATATTTAATTAAAAAGCAGCTTTAAGCTCTTTTGATTTCATTAACGATATACAATAGAAGGGCAAATTACACCTGCAAATCGATTAATTTTATTATTGTATTAATATTGTTGTGTTGTAAAAAAAAGAACATGTCAGTCAACATAGGCATGTCTGAGTGGATGGGATTATTAATTAATGGGAATTTAAAAGCAACGCATAATACGAGTCTCTACTTGAATGGGACTTATCCAAATGTGGCATCCACTCTGATGGTTACAAGTACATAATATGCTGATATGAACTAAAATTATATGAAGAATCTGTAACTCGGAATAGAAAGAAATCCTGATTCAATCCAGTAAGCTTCAAAGAACGTCTAAAAGCCATTATGCATATCCAAAAGGTAATGATTTGATTCTTTTCTCGTCCATTAGATTTAGAATTTTAGGAACTTTAAGTGAAACGAAAATATTCAGCAAATTATGTGTTAGTCAGACTTTAGTTTTTTTTTTCGTAAATGTCATACCCGAGGCAGATATAAAAACAGATATGTCACTGTACATCCCCGAATTGGCCAAATCGTACGATTAAAGCCTATAGCACGCTGCTGCTGCGAAACGAAATTTGTCGGTGGTCAACAACAAATACAAACACGAACAATCCTCAAATGTCACTTTTCCGGCCACAATTAATAGTCCGGGCAATTAATTCTCCAAATAATCTGCTACAATTAACAATTTCGCTCATCGAATAGCGTACTGCATAACGAAAAGGAGGACGAAATTTATCGTTTATGATTTCGTTGTGTCATTTTTGTATAGGATTTTTCGGTTCGCATTAGCAGCGTTCTATAGGCTGAACCAGTAAAACATAAAGGTTGTCTCAGAGACATGGGAAAAGTTGAAAAAATCATTTTATTCCATATTCCACTCGTGACTGTTGGAATATACAAGCCGTGGCAAGTGCTATGCGTTTATTTCAGCTTAATCTTACTGCTTGAAACCAATAGAGTGCTGCAACTGGAACTGGAGCTGCAGCCGCAATAGTTGTCAAAAAGTGTCGAACGTGCTTATTTTGCGTGCCCACAATGCAGCTGTGTACAGCTTTATGATATTCTGACTACAGAAGCACTGATAGCTATAATACTCATTTCAACCCCTATATAAACACTCATCGAGTTGAAATGGGCTTATTTGGCTCCATCAATATTGAAATGTCAAAAGCGGTGCACGCAAAAGTTAAAAGTTGGTGAGCTCTTGCAGCTGCGGCTGCAGCACCGTTTGCAGTTACGTTGCGTTGTTCTTACGTTGCAATATTGAAATTATGTGTATTCAATATTTTGACAGTTAGTCCGGCTGCAGCTCCAGTTGCAGCTCCGTCTACATTGTGTTCAGGCAGTTACGCTGCCTGAAGAAGGTTCTTCAAATTGAAAATTTGAAAAGGAATAATACAAATTTAATAATTTGCAATTTGCAACAATAACGTTAACTGGACTATGTGCAAATTAAAAAATTGCACGAAAATGGATTTGAGATGTGATGGGCAAATTTTATTTGCAGCGTAGTATACAGAAGCAAATTTGAAAACAGTATTTTGAATTTGTATTATTTAGGAGCCAGTTAAAGCTATCATTGAACATTTTAATTCGTAATTTTAAGACATTTAGGCCCAGTTTTTCAGTGGTGAGTTAAACCAGAGTTAATTAACTCCAGAAGTAAATTAGCCCACAGTGACTCGAGGCAGAAGTTTTTGGGTAGAGAATGCATGTGGGACGACTAAACAAACCTGGTGGATAAAATATCAAAAGCACCTGTTCAGTTAATCCTGAGTAAACTCACCAAAATTGATGAGTTAACTCGGGTTTAGCTTTAATCTCGCACTGAAAAACTTGACCTTAGAAATTAAAATCAGTGATTATTATATGATTCGGATATAAAGATGATTACCAAATTATTAATTATTGTCAAAAAAAAATTAAACGCTGGCCCAACTTTACACACAAGATGAATTTCAAAATTTTAATGATCATTCTGGTGAAGTAGGTTAGGTTAGGTTAGGTTAGATTGATGGGCTGACAGAGGATCTAGTCCTTAAATATATAACCAAGCCATTTGGAGGCGTTGATGAAGTTCATTAAATTTAAGATGTTATCGCGACTTCGAGATTTCTGCTAGATCGTTGAAGAAATAGCTACCCAAAAATGTTGTCCTTATATTGCAGAGTACCGGACAGTGACCTAGGTAGTGGAGCCTCTGCAAATGTCTTCTGTACTTAGTCTCATATTCTTTCTATGATATCCTAAGTGATAATCAGGGCCCGATCCAGGGGGGGCGCGCCGGTCATTTTCCCGGGGCGGCAATATTTGAGGGCGGCAAAATTTCAAAATTGACGGCGG
Organism: Leucozona laternaria; assembly: GCA_932273885.2. Lineage (NCBI taxonomy): Eukaryota > Metazoa > Arthropoda > Insecta > Diptera > Syrphidae > Leucozona > Leucozona laternaria. The sequence goes on from OW026366.1 coordinate 281,978,703, forward strand.
TTGGTGCCTACTAAAAATATAGCTATGCATAAATATTTCCAAGATTTATTTATTTGCTCTCTTCTAACAAAAAAGATCAGGGCGAAAATATTGAAATTTATTAGGTACGAGGATAATTTCAAAAACTGACCTTTTAAAATACCTTCTGGAAATAATATTCTAACCAATACACATGATACTTGTGTGCACACTTGTGCCCGAAATTCAAGTTCTTAAAGATGCCATAACCTTAGCATCAATTTCGCTCCAAAAGGAGGCAGTTTGCGGTTACGAGTGTGATGATGAACCAATCATTGATCCCCGTCAGATATATAAAGTCGAAGTGTTTTTCCACATAATAACGGGTGATTTTTAAGCTGGTTTGGTTTTGGCAACACTGGTTTTGACAGCTGACGTGTGTTTAGTAGCTTGTGTCACTGTCAAACAGCTTCAGTTTGGTTTGCAATTTAACCATGGATCGTCTTACAAATGAACAACGCTTGCAAATTATTGAATTTTACTATCAAAATTCGTGCTTGGTTCGAAATGTTCATCGCGCGCTGCTTGTGTTCAGCGATGAGGCTCATTTTTGGTTGAATGGGTACGTAAATAAGCAAAATTGCCGCATTTGGAGTGAAGATCAGCCAGAAGCATTGCAACAGCTACCAATGCATCCCGAAAAAGCCACTGTTTGGTGCGGTTTATGGGCCGGCGGCATTATTGGGCCTATTTCTTCAAAGATGATGCGAATCGCAGCGTTACTGTCAATGGTGAACGCTACCGAGCGATGATAACAAACTTTTTTTTGCCCGAAATGGAAGTTCTTGACTTGCATGATATGTGGTTTCAACAAGACGGTGCCACATGCCACACAGCACGCGAAACAATGGCGCAATTGCGAGGCGAGTTTGGTGAACAGTTAATTTCATGTTTCGGGCCGGTCAATTGGCCGCCTAGATCGTGCGATTTGACACCATTAGATTATTTTTTGTGGGGGTATGTCAAGGCTAATGTCTATAGGGACAAGCTCGCTTCGATTGACGCACTGGAAGCCAACATCCATGCATTCATTCGTGAGATACCGGCCGATATGTGTGAAAGAGTATGCCAAAATTGGACTCAGCGGATGGGCTACCTGAGACGCAGCCGCTGTCAACATTTGCATGAAATTATCTTTAAACATTAAATTGCAAGGTTCAAACTATCGATTCAAATAAATATTTCATTCATTTTTTCGAATTTTTTGTGTTTTTTTTTTTAAAAAGTTCTAAACCTCTTAAAAAATCACCCGTTATATACAGCTATAAACTCCTTGGACCTCAGGTTTTCCCAGATTAATGAGCATAATCAAAATTTTTCTTTTTTGTATAACATAGATTATACGCTAAGAGAATTATTGACGAAAGATGAATTGTAAGAAAATTGTAAGAACCTCGAGACTATTTTAAACAAGGAGGACTCATCTGACATAAATATACTAGAACTGACATTTTAAAATTTATTATAGAATTAAGATTTTGTCCAAAGATCAAGATTGTTCTTAGAATTCTTTTGACTTTACCAGTTACAGTTGAAAGTGGTGAAAGAAGCTTTTCTAAATTAAAAATAATGACAAAAAAAGGCACTACAAGTCTTATGAGAAAGCTTTTCAAAATCAGTAGCGTGCTATATTTTTGCACCATATTAAGTTGAAATAACTCCTCCACAAAAAGTGTTTGCCCGCCTGTGAATTTCCAATAGCATCTGACACAGACCCAACGTCCTATTCAAAGCACATCTGAGTGTGCACTGAATTGCTGTGGCTGCTTGATGTGCATTCAGAGTTACCCGTGTCTATTTGGTAATTCGTTCAGCTTTTTTTCCTTGAGTTTCTGTTAAGGTGCTTTTGATTTTCGAGCTTTAAGAAAAAGCTTTTAATCGTGTTATCGTGTACACTACAACAACCCTGTGAAAGCTTTAATGAAGCACAAATTAATGCAATCCACTGTAGCCAGAATGAGAGGCAAACGTCCTATCTTGCCTACACTGCCAATTTTTGTTGGACAGAATATAGGCACATTTAAATTTTTTCAAAAAAAATTTAATGACTTTAATTAATTAAATAATATATGTTACTAATTTATTTATTTTTTTGTTGCTTTACATAATTTTCATTACTGTGTATTTTATTTGAATAAAATAAGAAAAAAATATTATTTCTTGTGTTTTTTTTTCAATGATTTAAACTGAAGACAAAAAATAGGTAAATGTAACAAAATATTCATAAATATAAACTTACTTAGTAAAACATTTTGGTGTATATTTTTTAAACTACTGAACCGATTTTGATTAATTTTGTATTTCAATGAAAAACGTTATTTAAATCCTATCAGTAATTTCTGAGAAATTTCTAAACATATTTGTAAACAAACATGTCACATACACTCATGTTAGTTGATGTACTCGTTTAGAAGCCATATTAGACTAACATATGGATGTGAATATAATCGGGTCGAAATAATAACCTATGGCCGGTTAAAAATCGCAAAATCTCTGCAAAAACATGTCTATAACTTAAATATTGTCATTGCAAAGGGGAGCAAATTATATTTTTGCCCAGGGCGGCGAAAAAACTGGATCGGGCCCTGGTGATAATATGCCCTGTGATAATTCCTATCAAAAGATTCAGTGATCTTTTTTTCAGGTTCATGATTTTGTCCGTTTTTTTTCTTCTTGTAGCTAGGCCACATATTCTTTGTAGTGGTATAAGTTACGAGTGAGTTCCATCTGTTATTGGTAAGTTCCGCTATCTATTTACCAATTTTCTGTTTAATGGCACAGGGTGGAATTTAAACACCGGAGTCTGTTAGGCTTAGTTCTAACGAAGAACCGATCCTTGCAAGTTCATCTGCTTTTTCATTTCCTAGAATTCCACAGACCCTAGGGACCGTGCAGAGTCTGATGTTGTGCTGCGTGGCAAGAACTTTTAGCTCTTCGCGAAAGCATGAAACCAGCTTGGATCTTATTGATGTGGCAGAGATAGCTTTGATCGCTGCTTGGCTGTCAATGTTAAAGGTGATACCAGCCTGTGGTATCGCCAGCTTTTAGACCTGTTCAGCAGCCTTTATCACTGCCAGAACCTCTGCTTGGAAGACACTGCTAGCTAGATTGAGTATGGTTTCCATTCCCGCCGTGGGTGTGGACCTCATTGCCCTGTGATATTCCTACGCGCGCTAGTCTTTGGTGAGGTAGTTCAATCATTGGAACAATAAGTCATTTTATGTGGACGGTTGGGCAAAAATGAATTTTTATTTTGCACAAATTATTTATCGATTTTGCTTTCTTAATGCTCTAAAATAAGCAATACAAATTTTCAATTATAGATATAATGGGTGATTTTTTAAGAGGTTTAGAACTTTTTTAAAAAAAAAAAACACAAAAAATTCGAAAAAATGAATGAAATATTTATTTGAATCGATAGTTTGAACCTTTCAATTTAATGTTTAAAGATAATTTCATGCAAATGTTGACAGCGGCTGCGTCTCAGGTAGCCCATCCGCTGAGTCCAATTTTGGCATACTCTTTCACACATATCGGCCGGTATCTCACGAATGAATGCATGGATGTTGGCTTCCAGTGCGTCAATCGAAGCGGGCTTGTTTCTATAGACATTAGCCTTGACATACCCCCACAAAAAATAATCTAATGGTGTCAAATCGCACGATCTAGGCGGCCAATTGACCGGCCCGAAACGTAAAATTAACTGTTCACCAAACTCGCCTCGCAATTGCGCCATTGTTTCGCGTGCTGTGTGGCATGTGGCACCGTCTTGTTGAAACCACATATCATGCAAGTCAAGAACTTCCATTTCGGGCAAAAAAAAGTTTGTTATCATCGCTCGGTAGCGATTCGCATCATCTTTGAAGAAATATGGCCCAATAATGCCGCCGGCCCATAAACCGCACCAAACAGTGGCTTTTTCGGGATGCATTGGTAGCTGTTGCAATGCTTCTGGCTGATCTTCACTCCAAATGCGGCAATTTTGCTTATTTACGTACCCATTCAACCAAAAATGAGCCTCATCGCTGAACACAAGCAGCGCGCGATGAACATTTCGAACCGAGCACGAATTTTGATAGTAAAATTCAATAATTTGCAAGCGTTGTTCATTTGTAAGACGATCCATGGTTAAATTGCAAACCAAACTGAAGCTGTTTGACAGTGACACAAGGTACTAAACACACGTCAGCTGTCAAAACCAGTGTTGCCAAAACCAAACCAGCCAAAAAATCACCCGTTATATCTACATAATAACTGGCGCCAAAGGCATCAACATGTATAAGTTAGAAAATATAGAAGTACCACTTTTTTAGACTATACACACACCCTACGAAACGAAAAAAGTCCGCAGAATAGCATCGGACCTAAGCTCTCTGAGTAGCCTAAATCCGCCAACGTAACGTGTTTAATCCGAAGTGCTAAACACTCAAATTGAATAAAGCTTAAAAAAAACACGTTGGGAATAGCCACAAAATGTAGCTAGAATCAGTGCTTCCGAAGATCATCGATATTTCACAAAAACTCCGGTATCCATACAGCTCCAGTGGATGCCTTGGCCAGGCTACCATTTTCACCAGACTAAAACATTATAGCAAATGTATGGTGCTGACTCTCACGTAATGAAGTATAAGAAGTAGAGAAGCAAAGCGATGGCAACGAAGTAGTCACTAGATCACTTAGCATCATTTTACTGAACATCATTTTCTCTAAGGCATAGCAATATCAATTTTTTTAGCATCAGAATAAAAACTAGTAAGAGCATTGAATACTAGGTATATACGATCGTCTAGTTCTAAAAGCATGTGCTTTTGAGGGCTAATTCGACTTAAACTATTTTTGTCTGTACTGCGTATCAAAACGTAAGACCGGCTTTTGTAGTTGACGGAGTTGCAATGGTTGGTTCGTAGGACTGTCGTGCCGATGGTGTGGGTTCGATTCCCAGCATCGTCCAACTAAATAAATGTAAAAACAAACCGAATACTCCCTCCTCTTTCACCGCGCATCTTTTGTCATGAATAAGTCCAGCTCACTTAAGCCTTTCGGATTCGGCAAAAAATTGTAGGTCCCCTCCATTCCTGCAATACAGGAATGGTTGCGCGTTGTAAGTCACTAACTAGGCTCTGGCTATCTACAAGCTATTGCCACCAATTTTTTTTTATTTTTTTAAGATTGGCTTTTATATGTTTGCTGACCATGAATCTTTCTATACTATAACTATGTCTCATTTCTAGACTAATAAACCAAAATTGTATCTACAAGGTGGCGGAAAAGTCATCACCCTATCGGATGATGGTATAATTGACATTTGCCGCCATTTGCAAAAACTATAGCATCTACCGATAGGTTAATGACTTTTGCACCACCTTGTAGGTACGTTCAATATATTACCACTATTAACACTTTTTATTTCATTTCACTTAGCTTCAGTTTACTGAAGCCAATTACATATAATAAATACATTTAAAAGAGTTCATCAAAACTAGAATCGAAAATCTTATTTATGAAATAAGTTCGCACAAATAAAGTGAAATTATGTCTCTACCGAATGACAAAATTTCTCCTTCATCAAAAAATATACACATGGATGCACACATATACAGGTAAATACATACATACCATGTGTTTGTGTATGCGTATGTCAACTTCTAGAATAACTTTTTCCGGTGAAAAACTTATTTAAAACTTCCATTCAATTGCTTTTCCAGTTGATGAAAGAAGTTTTCTAAGCGCTTATCTCCTAACAGATGTCGAAAAATTTCCACATGAAGAAATGTAGCGAATGAAAAGATATGCATATTGCATATGCCAGCGTTCTTCAAAATCAAGATGCATTTCTATCGTTAATAGCAACGACATGGTACATCTTTTATCAAATACATTCCTTCTATTAAAGGATGCTATGGGATCACGTAAGGATATCCTTTTTCCTTTCATTCACATTCTTTTACAACTTCCGGCAGGCATTTTTCAGGATCATAGAAAAAAAGAGGAAGCACTCTAGAAAGGCATCAAAATTAAAATACATCTTCCTTACAACTTAACTACTGCACTTTAAGCTGTTGTTGTAATAACTCTGAAACTTGTAATCCAATTTATTTTTCGGAAGGATGTCTATGTGAACTGAGCACACAAAAACGGAAGAAACTGAATTTGATAGCTGATTTTATACCAGCCCCGCAACTCAAGCAGCACCAAATTGGAGTATCTGTTTTGCTTCTGGAATGCCGCGGGAAGTCACAAGGAGCACTTATAAAAAAATATGAACATACAGTAAAAGAAAGAAAAAAAAAAAAAACAACCCAACATTTTCACAAAAATAGAATAAAATCGTTAAGGGTTTGTTAGACAATTAATCCTAAAAAATTCAATTTAATTGTAAATTGGCCAAAATATTTAAATGTATACTTACAACTCAAAGACCATGTAAAGCATCCCCTCCGAGCTGTAGGTCTCCAGGAGTTCGACTATGTGTGGGTGTTTCAGCATGTGGCAGATGGTGGCTTCACGTTTCAGATCTAAAAAATAAAGAAAATTAAATGTTTAAAATTTTTAAACGAAAACTTCAAATTGGTTTTCGAGATGTTAACTTTGATATTTACGGCCGACACACATTTATGATTTTAGTCATTCGGAAACGAAGTTAACCAGCAATACAAAAGGAATCACTCTAATTTACTTAGGGGCTGAACCTGAGGGTTTATTTCCCCATCCCATTGATTGAAATGTATACTCTGGAGAAGAGCTTTCAAACAATAAAGGCAACATGGTAGGACCATTGGGATTATATCGATTTGGGATTAAATTGATAAGTAGGCACCAATAGATCCGACAAACAGATGTTAATGCCTACAATAACCTGTGTCATTGCATCTAAGTATAGATTTACACAATATAGAAACACTTGAGTGTAAAAGAAACAACCAAAGTCGCAAATGTGACAGATTATGAGAATATTGTTGTTCCTGTGATTTAATAAAAACAAAAAATTTGTATTAATAAAGGACGAGACTACAGACGTGGCAGTTTATAACAGTTATAACAGTTTTTCGCCATTAAAAGTTGGCGTGCGTTAACGCGCTTGGCCCCACTTGAAAAAAAAACTCTGGGTGCCTGAAGTATGCCCACCGTCGGAGGACCCTTGCCCTGCGGGGCCGCATAAAAAGTATTTTTATAAACCAAAACTGTTAAAATTGGCATGTCTAAAGTCACTTCCATTAATAAAACCACAAATATTAACTTCAAGTTCATACTTGGTTTTTTATGCACTCGAACAGTTTTTTTATTTTTATTTTTTTTTTAAGTTTAATCTACGAGCTTATTTCTAAAAAATCAGTTAAATTCTTTTCTTAGCCTCCTTGGTTTACTAAAAGGCTTATTAATTTGAAAAATAAATCTTATAAAAGTTATAAGCTCAGTAAAGATAATTTCAATGTCACCATGATTTTAGTTATCTCAATAATTTTCTATTCAATAACTATTATTTTCTTTTAGTCCAGTCATTTGGTTAAAAAAATTGGGGTTACCTGGAAAGTTTTCCGGGAGTTTTGAAGATTGGCAATTTAATAGATTTCGACATGCTCTTTCAGAATTTCAACTTTGCCACCTCGTATATTTGCCGCTCGCGCCGCCATATTGGAAAAAATGGCGCCTAAAAGCAGTTGTTTGCTAATAATTCCTTTCCGACACATTTTACAGTAAAAATACATATGCACAATATAATACTATAGAAAATTTCCTACAATTTATGTTATAGGTAACCTCTTTTTCTAAAATCAATAATAATACTATAATATATGATAAATTCTATAGTAATGCTCATTACAAGACAGAACAATTTTTTTTATTTTTATTCGTTGAAAACAGGAATTGCAGTTTTCGTTGTTGTGTACCAAAACGGTATAAAATTTTACTATAAGACTCCAAATCTTTTTTTACTAGGTTTTTGTGAATGTTCATCATTCACAACGCATCAAGACTTTCATCGCTCATTTTTAAGCCTAGCCAAGTTTTTGTTTTTCTTAATGTACTGAAAGATCGCTCTGCTGTTCATATTGTGGCCTGAATGGAAAGGCCTATAGGTAGTGCTGCGAAAACCGATAAAATTCTTCCGCATTTTTCAACACATCACATGTATTGGTGTATTAACTTCGGTCAAAATTTATAGTATTGTGGACATGATGGACTCGGCAGAAAAATTATCCAGAAAGGATCCATATTTGTCAGTTTTTTTTGGACAGTCAAATTGAAATTGGATGATTCCCGGCGGACAAGCTGTATTATATAGGAGATCACTGAAATATTGCATATTCGGATTTAGTTTTTTCTGAAAACCGCTCTTTAAGGGACATTATCAGAGAATCCAAGTGAGTAACGAAAGTTGATGTTCTAAAATAATTTTTGGATAAGTACAAAAGAATATTGGATCGGTGAGTTTGTTTCTTTACAATGTATTGGTAGCTCAATATAATGACTGATTCACTCAAACATTTTTCATTTATTTCTCAAAGCGTTTTGAAAGAATTGTCAGCATTCTTCCGATCTTCTTCAAAATGCTTGTTCAAGAAAATGATCTGATCTTTAACACTTAATTAATTCTGGTCAAATCCCTGACTGACTGACTGGCTCAAGTATCGACGAGTATAGGGCCGTTATGAACAAGCAGACTAAAAAAGTTGAATTCGAACACCAGTAACAAAGTTGAAGGGCTACTTGTTTTGTAACACAGTGCAGTGCTTCCATTACAACGACTATGTTTTACCTGAATACTCGTAGACTTTTGTATTTTGCTGTCCATCATGTTTCATAGAACAGAAAGATGCTGGGAATATAATTTCATCGCAAATAACTGTCCCGGAATAAAGGAATTATTTCTTATATCGTCCCAACAGCATATCACCACCCAGTTTTTTTAATATTTTTTTGTAGATATGACTTAAACGTTTACAGTTAAAGAGTTATGTAAACAATTTTTCAACATGAAATGAAAGATTAAATCCATTTTTATGATAAGTATCTACAAGCGGGGCAAAACGATAGAACTTAGTGATTTATTCGAGCAAGGTCCAGAGTCAGAGGAGGGCAAGTTATGGATTTGACGAAAAAAGTGAAAAAAATGACCAATTAGTCAAAATTTCCTGTTAAGAACTGATAAAGTGTTATTAGAAAAAAGTCGTTGCTCAGAGCCAGGGGAGGGCAAGTGCCCCCGGGCCGCTTCCTATACTTCAAGTTGGTGTGGAAATGAGTTGAAATTCTGAGAGAGCATGTCGAAATCTATAAAATTGCCAATTTTCAAAACTCCCGCAAAACTTTCCAGGTAAAATTACCAAATGACTGTACTATTTGCTGAATCAGATATAAAAAAAAATTTGAAAATTCATTGACACGAATAGAAAATCTATAGGTTTCCCCAATTGCATGCAATATTCTGGGAATATATCTAGTGAAATTGATGTGAATTGTGATTTCTTTGCTGATTATTTTAGTTCCGTTTATTCACCTCATTCAAGGTGTGAACTACCAGAGTTTATCTTGCACAAATTGTTAATTCAACTAACATTTACTTAAACACTTCAGAAGTTTTAGACGCTTTAAGTTCTTTAGCACTTCCACTTTGTTTGATTTTCAATAAATCTTTAAATATTGGGCAATTTTAAGAGTGTTGGAAGGTTTCGTTCATTACTCTCATACACAAATCAGGATCAAAGTAAAGTGTGATACATTATAGACCAATATGGAAGCTTTCTATAATTCCATTACAAATGGACCTTATATTCACAGATTTTGCCAAGGTCTTTGATAAAATAAATCGTGACATTCTTATTTTCAAGTTTTCTAGTATGGGTTTTCGCTCAAATTTTGTTAAATGGTTATCTTTTTATTTGAAGTATCGAACCAATTTGTAAAAATTGGATCTAAAACGTCTAATAAAAAATTGATGAACTTCTGGGGTTCCCCAAGGAAGTCACTTAGGTCCGATGATGTTCATTCTATTTGTTAATGTTATCCCATCTAGTCTTACATTTTTAGGCATTTTATGTACGCTGAAGACTTGGACATTTTTCGATCCATTGATACGCCAAATGATTGTCTACTTCATGCATTGGCCAAATGGTGTAACACAAATCGGCTGTTTCTTTACATACAATTTTGTACATGCCACAGAAGATCTAACCCAATTATTCACAAGTATACAACAGTTTAGAAAAGGTATCTGTTAAAAAAAGATCTGGGTGTAATTTTAGGCATTCAATTTTAGTTTTAAAATCATATTGAAAACATTTTTAAAGAAAGCAAATAGATTACTTGGATTTATGCGAAGAAATTCACGTGATTTCACAGATTCTTTTCCTACCAAAATTTTATACATTTCGCTATTAAGATCGGTTCTTGAATATTGTTGCATAATTTGGAATCCCTTTTATGCAAAACATTCTTTAAGAATTGAGACATTTCAAAAACGAATTGCTAAGTAGCTATTTTTCAAATTATAATGGAATATTGAATTTCCCACATACTCAACTAAATGTCTGCTTTTCAATTTTCAAACGCTCGATTCAAGACGCAAATATGTTTTCCAATTTGTTTTCCGTCTCATCTTTCTGACTTTCGCACTCATTATGTTCGGAAAGAGTCATGAATCAAAAGTCGTCGTGTAATAGCAGACTAACGTACGAAAGAACATTTTAGAGGGGTGTGGAAAAGTGTGACGTTTGTTAATTTATTTGAAAAAAAGGTCTAAAAAATAAAAAAAAATATGATCTCTGGGACGTAGATGTAACGTCCCTCTTTGATCAATTTTGTGGGAACTCTTTAAATGATAGATGTACACACATACACATAAAAGCAAAACACCAGTTTACACACGTCGGAAGTTCGATGAACTGATTGCACTATTTAGCAAGAATGAAAAGGGCTTCAAGGCACAGATTATTATTGAAATAGTGGTAACTTCTGTTTGTACTGGAGACGACATTTATGTAACTCTATTATCGGTGGAAATATGCTTTAAACGGTAAAAGCGGATTTAAAAAAAATGTAAAATAAAGAAATAATAACAAACTATATGTGCTATATAGCATTAAAAACACAACGACAAAATACTCCTTTTAAGAGGTATTTTTAGCCGTAATGGAGGTTGCCACTTATTCGCTTCAATTAGCGTTGACAATCAGTTTTTGTTTGCTTTTTTAATCTGAAAGTGTAATATTGATGCCACATTCCGATATAAATTTATAAAATATTCTGGAGGAAGAAGGTTATATGCTTTTCTGGAAGTTTTTGATGCATTGAATCTAAATCCGACCTCCAAAACGTATGGTGTTTGAGATATACAATTTAAAAGTGTTTTTTTTTTTCACTTTTTTTATTTTTTTTTTAAGGATATCGTGCAGATTTAACAGGTGGAGCAATGCTGAGGTCTGATGTGGATTCAGAGCTATTTAATTAATGGGGAGTGAACTTATAGAAAATACAGTGATAGAGTGCTTTTAATGACTCCATTACCTTAAAAGTGGTTTTTGCTTAATGGACCAAATCGAGTTTTAAATGGAGTGTGGATAAATTGGCCCTTAGATACTGCTAAAAACTTAAACAATTAAGGAGTTAGTGCCACCATTTCTTGCTAGTCGAGCTGAGCACAATATAGAAAGAATACTCAAAACTAAGATTTACATTATGACAACAAATTATTAAAATTAAAAAAAAAATGTTGTCGACTTATTTTGGTCAAATTGAATAAGTTTAAAAAGAAAAAAACTTTAGTGGCCTTTTTTGAATACTTTTTTTTTTTTTTAGTTTTAAGCCCAATTAAAGCAATATTCCGCCTGTGTGAGTGGTTAATTTTGCACCTGAGTATATATTCATTACAAGACTAGCTTTATTTTATATTTGCAACCAGGTTTTATTTTTTTTTATAAAGGTTTACAGAAATACATATATGTATGTATGTATGTATGTATGTAGGGAACATATCATATGAGCTTGAGTTTAATTTGTCTGTGGCTATGAAAATTTCACTCAGGGATGCGGACGTGCTTATTAGGGTACAAGGTTGTTAAAGTGGAAATCCCTGTGAGCCCTGCTTTTATATAATATGAGGTGAAATTGGCCAGCACTTGTATGTATAGTATAATAATGAAGGGATTATGTAGGAGTATATGTGAAATTACTAAATCCTTAGCGCATAGGCATGTATCAGGAAACCTTTTAAGGAAATTACTTCACCCCTGGCATATTATATGTGGGCGAAGAATATATAATAAGATAACTTTTAGCTCCCATATTTGGTGGCTATATATTCATAACTTAACTATTTCAATAAGTTGGACTGTAGTTAGTTGCGGTAAGCCTCATCATATTCGGTTTTTTTTTCCTAAGAAAATTGTTATTCAAAAAGTCAAAAAAAAAAATATCAGGTGCATAAATGATGATTTTAAGTTGATAACAAAAACCGTAACTTCTTCAATAAAAAGAATATTAAATAGAGCTTTGGATGAGCGAAGTAGACGATATTAGCTCCCTTTTCCATCACAGGGTTGATTGATGCCTGATAATATTTTTCGTTTTGGCCAGACTAAGGTATGATTGTTGTTATTGAGGGTTATTTTGAATCAAAGCACTAAAAACTCTTGTTGAGTATTTAGTGGCCTTTTATTTTGGGGTTTTCTAAGAAATCAGTTAGTATCCTTATTAGGAAAGTTGACTTTTCAATAATAAAAGGTATTCAATAGGTATAAATATCGAAGTTGGGCTTCAAATCAAGTTTTGTGTTCTAACTCTTTAGTTGATGAATCAATCTGTGTAAGATTTGAACCGATTTTCAAATTTTCAAATTATTTAAGGATTTTATGAAATATTGTAAATGATATTGGGAATTGGGGAAATATTGAATAAGTAAAAGAGGTCGCCCTCTAAATTACCTATTTCGGTTCATACTCGAAAAGAGGAATATGTCAGGGGAGAATACCACATTATACACAATTTTTACTGCATTCCGAATAAATTTTAATTTTTGGACTGAACGGCGCAAAATATGGTTTCCAAGGTTCTATTGGACAGTCCCTAGATGTAAGTTTACATTCTATATAATCTTATAGCTGGTGCATGAAAAGATAAAGTCATTTTCAGTAAGCGCTCGGGATTTTTCGGTTTCGGGACCTTGGGTTTTCTGGATTTCAAGGTTTCTTAATTTTGGGGTTCCTGACTTCAGTAAAACTCCATAATCTAAAAGACTATCTTCTATCTCGTAAAACCAAAGGCGTGAATGAAGTGTATAGGGAGGTTCTGAAGCTTATAAGCTTGCCATATCATTACGATTCAAACAGAAATCTGTTTAATAGTCAACATTAGGTTTAATTTCTGACAGTTGCCATGTGACGACATACATATCCAAATTGCCGTTGATTCCGAAAATTTTCGAAGCAATTGAAAACGAAGAATTTATTAGAAAGTAAAAAACTATATTTTCGAACCTCAACATGGATTTTTTAGTGGTTTTAACATTATTTTCCAATTTCCTTAGAACTGAATTAGAGGATCGTTGTCAGGTAGATGTCATATTTACTGACTTTGCGAAGGCCTTTGACAGAATTCAACATGAATTTTTGATAAGAAAATTGAAGATGATGGGTTTTCACTCCTTACTGCTCAAATAGTTGGCGAGTTGGAGGAAGGCAATACGTTCGAATCGGCAACAAAATGTCAAAGGTTATCTTTAATCGATCTAAAGTTCCTCAAGGAAGCCGTTTGGGTCCTATTCTTTTCCTGCTTTTTTATAAATGACCTACATTTGTATATTATGAACTCGAAATGCTTACTTTACGCTGATGACCTCAAAATTTGTAAGTCTTTAACAGGCATTGATGACTGCAGTCTTCTTCAGGAGAACCTTAATAATGTTGTTAATTATTGTTTTTTTATTAATATTTAAAAATGTTATGTTCTCTCGTTTTTTATGATTCGCAATCCTTTAATTATTCAAACTCTAAACTCACCAGAGTCAATTTTAAAATGGATTTAGGCGATATTTTTGATTACAAACTAAGCTATTTACCTCATTATGAGTATTTAATCTCGAAAGCCAATGCCATGATAGGATTTTTCAGAAGAAATTCTCAAGATTTTTTTGATCCTCACGCGTATACATCGTTAGTAAGATCTGTTTTGGAATATTATTCTGTGATATGGGAGCCATATTATGTTTTCGATAGTACCAGAATTGAAAACATTCAGAAGAGATTCACGCGTTGTGCTATCGGAAAGCTGGATTGGGATTTTGCTCCCTCTTATAATGACCGCTCTTATCTTCTCGGATTAATGAAGCTTCAAACTAGAAGACAAAATTTTTTTATGAAGCATATTGTATGTTCTCCTATTCTCTCTCTTTTTAATATCAATGCACCAGAAAGATCTATAAGATCCAGGGACCATTTTTATATCGAGTATCATAGAACATATTTTGGCCGCAGTGATACTATAGTAAAATCTTGTACTGCGTTTGCAATGAAATCAACTTAAGTCAAGAAAGATCAGTTTTTAAACATAATGTTATTAATCTATCGCCGGGACGAAACACCAATGTTTATGAACTTAAGGCCGTTAAAAGCTATTTTGAATTCTTAATCTGTTATATTGGTGTAATGCACTTTAGAATTTAATTTTTTAATTTAAGTTGTACATTTTTATACTTTATATTATTTATATCTTTTCCATTATTATAACATTTATTGTTAATGTTAGCCTGATAGACTTAAGTCGGCATATTAATAAATAAATAAAAACACACATTTATATGAACATTTATTTAGTTTGAAAAAAATTGGGAGTACAGTTCCATTTAAGCTTGAGCTCTACAATTTTTCGCAATATCTTTATGACCCAACAGAGTATTGAACTGCAACAGAGTATTGAACATTTCCATCAAACACACCCTACTGTAAGGACGCGTTGTTTAGCTTGAAGAGACTAATTAAAGGAATTTTGAAGCAGTCCATAGCTGGCTGATAACTGCGTTTCAACGTTTCTAATTTCATAACAAAAATTTAAATAAAAATGTTTGATGAAGATTTTAAGCATGTAAATCAACAATCACGAAAACTGTCTTAGCTTTAATTTGTGGTGCATGCACCCAGTAACCATTACCACGACAAAACAACACCATCTACACCCCCCGATTCAATAGACTACGACATCAAACAATATACAATACAAACTTGTATTCGGTCGACCGCCCCAACAAAAACAAAAAAAAATGTGGTACATAGTGTTGGACTACAATATCGCGGCAAATCATTTTCTGCTCACAAAATCGCCCGTCATCTTAGCTGGAAAGGTGAAATAGCTATAGGGGAGTTAAAAAAAAGAAAAAAAAATACAAACAAATTTAATTTTCAAAGGGGACACCCGGATTTGAACCGGGGACCTCTCGATCTGCAGTCGAATGCTCTACCACAAATCATAAAAAAACCTTACAAATGTGCTAAAAACCTTACAAATGCGCAAAACACCTTCATTAGTTAGAAGAGATGTTTAAAGTGTTTAAAATTAAAAAAAGGTTAGACAAGGGCTCGCAACTAAACGACTGCGTTTACTAGAATCGGTTTTATTCCTTAAACGGGGACTCTTTAAAAATTTGCGCCTATAAGTTGACTTCAAAAAATTAAATTTGAAATAGTACTGAAAAGTGGTACTTGAGTACTGGGAAAACTAAATAGTACAGAATTTAGTACAATAGTAAGCATTTTCCCACCGTGGGGTGGAGCATAGGAATGAAGTTAAGCACGATTAGGGGGGTTCACATTCAACGACGTGTCGTTCGACCTAAGTCGTTTTGCTAGCGTTCACATTCAACGACTATCTTACCGACATCATTTTCAAGAAAATTTTTAGAGAGCCAACATGCAGCGAATTTGGTTATTTACACCAATTCTACTGCATCCATTTAATTTTTTCCGCTTTCTTTTTGTTGTTTACTTCGATTGTAAACCATTTTCTTCAAATCTTACTTAAAAAATAGAAAAAAAGATGTAAAATTGAAATCATCGGTCGTTCGACTAGACTTCACATTTACTACAGCGGTCGTCCGACAGAGAAAATTATTAAAAAAATTGAACTACAAACTAAGTCGATCAACGGTCGTTCGACTGGTGTTCACATTACAAAAATCTGACATAACGACACGTGTTGATGAACATGTCGTTGAATGTGAACCCCCCTATTGAATGAGAATTCATTTAATTTTCTCCGAAATGTACAACATTGCCACAAAAGTTTCAAATTCTCTTTCGAGAATTGTGACCGGAATTTGAGCACATTTTTTTAGACATTCATAAGAAACACTATGGTTGACCAATTTTGAAACTAGTTTACCTTTTTTCTACCAATTACTAACCTACTTTTTGTTCCGAATATCCCACATATGCTGTGCTAAGGCCCCAGAGACGCCTCTGATCAATGATCGTGAAGCTCTACACTATCACTATCAGAGGTCTTTGGTTAAACACCCTGTTTTTAGTTTTTCAACACATTAACTAGCGTTGCCCGATTTTTTTCATATAGCTCGGTGAAACAAATGGCAAAAATATGGAAAAATACCGGGATTTCACTTTTCTTCTCGGGACAAAATAAAAAACTTTTAAGTTAACTTGAAAGTAGTGGCATGTTTATCACGGCTTTTCGCTATACCACATATTTAACAATTTACTAACTTTCAAACTCTATACTAAAATGTTCTTAGTTTTAAACATGTTTTAACTAAATAATCCTATTTTCTTATAAAACTCGAGCTGAACACACCTAACAAAGTGACACTTCTTGCAAAAAAGTAAGCAAACATACCTTTTTCACATTTGTCATTGTCGAAGTCACATATGGAGTCAGTAACTTTAATAAAATGTTAAAAAGATAGTACAATGCTAACTCATTTAAAATGCGGAAAATGCCTTTTTTAACCTAGCATCATACTAAAAAATATGTGAGTACCGGGACTCACGGTTAAATATGTGTAAACATCAACGTTTGTCCAAGTACCTAATTTTTTGTACGGAACGTCATCAAAAGAAACATATTGAATAATTAACACTATCTTTAGGCAGTGCTTAAAAAGCTTCGTGTTGAAAGAACTGCAGCGAAATACCCAGTGGGGGAACCGCTGTAACGAAATTTCCAAGCACTAAAAGGCTGGTGATGAAGTGTCCAACGAACGGTGAAGGTTCGGTACTGAAAGGTCCTGCTTCGTAGTTCACTCTCAACTTTAAGATGACTTCACATTACACATGGTTATTGTTTATGGTAATCACTCTCTGAGCATCGACAAACAACAACTGTCAGCGGAGAGCACTAAAATCGTGGTTTCAATTAAACGACACCGTACTCAAATTCCAAAGGAACTTAATAGTTTGACTGACAGGGGCCGAATTAAAATATCCAGTTAGAACTGTCAATGAACTTGCAACCCCTATGAAACTCCATCTTTCCATCGAGTAAAACTTACAAAAAGTTTAATCTTAATTTTATACTGAACGAACCTCAAATGAATGTCACTATGAGATAGCCGGCGAATTATATATCTTGAGTTTTTAGAATATTTAGTTGCAGTTGTTGTCAGTGGAAATCACTTAAATCGCAGTTTCAATCGATTGACACCACCAATCGCCTATGGAATTGGACGCTGTAATTTTTAATGAATGTTAACTTTGTGCAAGTACAAAGGTAGCCGATAACTCTGCAATTTGTTCAACCTCAGCTATTTTGTATATCCGAGCCACCTACGTCCCTCGCCTACGTGCCTACAAATTGCAAGAAGAAATTGCATTGTTTAAAAGCAGTATAATGTAAACGTAGAATTTAAGTTCAGATTTGTATCACTGAACGCACCCGATATCCTACCATACCTACAACCATTAATCTACCATACCTACAGTCAATTGTCAATCTCTACAGCTGACTATTATTATTTTTGTTTTGATTTTGTTTTCTTTTTAATTACTACTGTCGCGTCCATTTTGTTCGGGGAATAATTAAAAATTAAAGAAAAAAATATTAAAATATAAGTGTTAAAATGATAAAATCGTCGGTCGCGCTAAAAACAATTTTCTTTCGTCGTTGGCAAAAACAATATGAATGAGTGGTCGCGATAAAATATAATCTAATTGTCGGTCGCGTTAAAATCAATTTGTTTTGGTCGGGGCAAATCAGATTTAGTAACGTAACGTGCTACAACGTAAAGTGTACGACGTAACGTTGCATACGAACGTTCACTTTTTTTCACTCTACCGCCAGCATAGATGTTTACACATCAAAAAGCTTTAACAACGCCCTAAATCGTCTACAATTTTTGTTACATTTACACTGTACTCAAGTCAATAACTTACGATAATGCATGAACTCGAACAAACGTCTCAACTGTTTAAAAAGTGGAACTGACAGTAACACACTAACAGTTATTAAAGGACCTTCATTATAACCTGACGTAGTGTTCAATTTTACTCAGTTGGCATTCCTTATTTTAAATGAGATTACACAAGCCTATCGTA
The DNA here is from genome assembly GCA_932273885.2 of Leucozona laternaria. Lineage (NCBI taxonomy): Eukaryota > Metazoa > Arthropoda > Insecta > Diptera > Syrphidae > Leucozona > Leucozona laternaria. Next base: position 281,997,251 of record OW026366.1, read on the forward strand.
ATATTGCTCTCCTTCAATACCCTCTACCGCGCCGAAAAATAAATACCGTATTTAACAAAGGAAATAAAGGAGCTTAACGCCAAATCCATTTCTTAAATTATTACTATACATTCCGGTCAGTAAATTTCTTTTGAAAATTCCTCCTCAGATTAAACAGAGTTATTGGTTTTTATTTTTTTAAACCGAGAAGACTCACTGGTAAGATTTCTTATCCTTTTCTGAAATATGTTCCTCTTTTTTTAGCCTTAAGAAACAATTTGCTTTTCGCACTGGTCTTTGAATTTCGAACACAACCAACAACCAACGAATCATTTCTAAATGGATTACACAAATTGGTGGAAAGCTAACTAATTAGACAGGGATAACTCGAAGAAAAGGGGCCCATCAATGCAATAATAACCAATACCAACCATTCGGCTTTCATTGTAGAATATGCTGAGCCGCCTAATGCCAGGACATTTATCATAAACTTAGCAAAGTTATTTCTTGGTGGAAAAGGGTCAGACACGTTCTCTTTGGCTTCTGTAAAAAGACACCAGTGCCGTGGACCGGAAAATAACACAAAATTATTAAATATAATTAAGAGAAATAACCCTTCAAAATTGTGTATTAATGCCCGAACATTTTTCAAAGAATATTTTAACGAAACAGGAACTTCCCTTGAAAATGTTCTTAGCTCTTAGCTAAAAAAAAATGTTTGCTTATTATTGATCGACTGACAAGGCAGCGCTAACTTTTCTCACTTTGCTTTGCTTCTGCCTCAATGGATGCAGTTTTCTTTGGCGAAAACTTGGACTTCCATCAAAAGAAAGAAAAAAAAAAAAGGAAACTCCGAAGACAAAACTTTCCTTGGTAGATAATATTTTTTTTTTTTTTGAACTTAGATGGGGGTGCAGTGTAGTTGGCTTCTTCTTTTTCACAGACAACGTAGCGTGGTATTGGCGCAGTGCGAAAAAACTCTAGTTCACTCTGGGAGAAGAGGTTTGTAATAAAACACCCCTGTGTGGGGATTCAATTTCCTGTTGATAATGTTTACAGGTAATTAAAGTAATGGAAGAATTGCTTTTCTACGTACCCGCTGTACTCAGTCCGGGGCTGGCAGTAAACTTTGCTACGTCTACTATTTTTACCGCAAACTGTTGTCCGGATTCTCGATGAATGCATCTTCTCACAATGGAGAATGGTCCCCTGGAAAAATAAAAAAAAAGAGGAAAATAGACATTAAGTAACATATGTACATATATTTTAGAAACTGAAAATTGTAAAATATTTTTCTTAAATTTCAACATAACGAACGTATAATGGTATAATATTAATAATTATTAAATTAATTAAATATTATATAACTGTTTGATTGGTTTGTATTTATATGACTAAAGTAGTAAGGTTAAAAGGCAAGTTTAAAAAATTTAGTTCCTAAACTCTAAATGAGGCTTGCAGACTCGGAAACTGATCAACCGATTTCTCTGAAATTTTAAAATCTTGTTCCCATTAGCAACAGCGAGATGGTTAAGAGAGTAGTTTGAGTAAAATCCATTTTGTAATTAAGCTCTCTTCAACCAAAAGCATTTAATGTGCTCCTCCGACTACCAGGCCTCTCATATTTTAGAAATTTATCCTCAAAGAAAGTCCTTACACGCTTGAAAATGTATTAAATCATTCTTGATCCAAAAGCATGTATATAATTTATTTAAATCTGGTAGCAAACTTTTCTTATATCTGTGAGCTGCGACTTTTCTTTATCTATTTTACGTACTTACTTGCTCTAATGCTCGCGTGGCCTAGAATATCGAAGATTTATGTATATAAGTAAGGCGTTTTTTTTTGAAAAATTGAATAGACAGATCAGCAAATTTTACACGCAAACAACAAGCATTCGAAAAATTAATATAATTTAGGTCAGTAATCAGAGTGAATTGGTGTATAAATTGTTGAAATGCTGAGATGTTTAGATGGCGCTTGATTCGGTTGCAGAAAAATATTCGTGTCCGAATAATTGGTAGCTTTTTTGACTTGACAATGGGATTTGTTCTTAAATCCATACCGGGTAAAAAAAGTCGGCTGTATATACTTTTTTCTCAGTAAATGTGTATTATGTTAAGGCATTTCATTTCAAAAGAAAAATAAATTTTTATACGAAACTTGACATTGCTTGACATGACAGATAGGGAACACAATTTATTTTGATGATTCCCAATATTTCGTTGCGAAAATCATTAGAAACTTCTAAAATTGGCCTTTTCAAAAAATAAAATCTCATTTTTCATGCATTTTTCCGGAGCAATAAATAAAATGGAAACATTTCAATGGAATTTGACAATATTTGATGGCTGGACAGATAGGGACAAGAGTATTTCGTTCCAAATGTCAACTGAATTGCTCTGGAAATGCATTTTTCAGGACCAGAAAATAATATGAAAAAAAAAATTGTGATTTTAAGAGATTTTTTAAATCGATAGACATCGTAGACGTTCTTCAATGAAATTTGACAGTTTATTGCTTACATTAGCCACGATGGGTGTTGGAATAACTGTCGTTGTTTTGAAAAGAAGAAATAATCCTCAACTTAATTTGAACGAAAAGTGTTCAAACATATGAAATTGCTGTTCACTGGACATTAACTATGCCTCGTGTAAACCACATGCAAAAATGAACCTTCGAACGCGCCAAAACACATTTTAAAACATAAAATGAAAGTTTGTTTTCATCAATCGGTGAGTTTAGAAGTTGTATGTAATAAGACTTATATTTGAAAAGTGTATTGTTAGGTACATGAATTTTAGTATATGTTCATGAAGTATCGAGGTTTCACTCTAAATATACAATCATCAGAACAGGAACATTACAGTTCATAACATTTTATTTTTGAGATATTGAAATAAAATATAAAAAATTATTTATTTTTTTTGAAAATGTAGCTATGCAATATTATTTCAACTTTTTAGAACCCAACTTTTCTGTAGTGACAAAATTTGGAAATCGAATATTGTTCTATTGCATGAACCGGTAGTAGGAGTTTCTCGTAAAAATTTTTAAAAAATGTAGAATTCTGTTTATTACAAAATTTACAGCCATTTTCGAGGCCGAAAAATCGGCCCGACACAACAAATGCAAGCAGAATCTCTCCGACCAATAGGAAATTCAATTAATCAGTTTAAAAAAAAAAGAAGTCAAAATATGTTTGCATACTTAAGACTTAAAGGATCAATAAAATCAGTCAGTGCTGTGATGTAACTATCTCCTATTTGTTGTATAGTTTGACTATGCACCACATGACGTCGCTCAGACCGAAATTCACACCAAACAGTGATTTTCTTGGGATGCATTTGGTACTGGCGTATGTCGTTTGGATTGATATCGTCACAGATTCCAAAAATGTTCTTGTTCACACATCAATTCACCGCAAAATGGGCTCCATCCCGTCATCAGGAAGGATGTGGTGATGAAAAAAATCAAGTAGTGCAGGGAATTACACACGTTGTTCAATGCCATAAACTGCCATGGTGAATTGCCATATACGTATACACTATTGAAAACTTCATTCGAAATTAGACAGCTATTGTTGTTATTAAACAAGATGGCCGCTATAACCTAATAAATTTCGGAAGACCCTTAACTTAGTATTGTTTCTGTCAAACGCATCAATTAAATGACAAATATAACAATGTGTCTAGTCTGTGAACTAACATAGTTTTTCCCCGCGAAAAAGGCTATTTTCTAATATTTCTGGCTTGTTATTTGTAGCAAATGTATTAAAATTTTGGTCGCATGACTTTAAAGTTATCATATTTATAAGCTGACAGATACTATTTTATTTTACTATAACATAATAAAAAATAATGTTTTTTATCAAAACACATAAGCCAGGTAGGTAGAACTGTGAATGCTATTTTTCATTCACTGTGAATTTAAACTGTGAATGTTAACTTTGAATTTAATTTCGTAGTGCTGACTTTCTGTGGGTACCGAAAAGTAAAAAAAGAAACCGCATAAAAATACAAACGCTGGTTACTTGTAAAAGAGAGTTTTCAAAGACAATGATTTAACGACTTTTCCGCAACAAAATTAATCAACGCAAATTTTTCAACAAAAAAAACTGCAAGGCAACAACCACTTTGAAAAACGGGTTGGGTACGAAATCACGCAGCACAAAATCCTGATTCACAAAATCGCGCATCACAGAATCCCGAATTACAAAATCCCGAATCACGAAATCCCGCCGTTTCAATACTAATTGACAGCACAGTATGGATTTTCATTTCCATTGTAACGAAGCGTTACAATTCCTATATATAAATTTAATCATATTATTATAGTTATACAGTATACATATACCCTAATCATAAAAGCACAATTTACTGTGCAACTATATACGACTCCTGCAGGCACCTTAATCGTTTAGCTATACGATCCCATGCATAGCGTACGTCAATAGTTTAGCATTCACTAGTTTACCAGTTTAGTTAAGAAATACTCCTACAAATTTAATATTTAATTTTCATAGTTCACACTATGTTAGAGCCGCAGATGTTATAAGGCGAGGTAAGGAAAACAACAAAATTGTCTTTCTTTCTCGTCCAAGTGTGGGTACCAATCTAGTGTATAGAGAATCAAAGATCGGCCGCAACAAAAGCCTTTTTAAAGGGTGTTCGGTGACAGATAGGCATTGCTTAGCGGAGTTTACTCAGCTGAGAAGCCAATCTAACTTTTTTTATAAAATTGTAGGGCATTAGATAGAATAGACATTATTATTTTATTATTTGGTATTATTAAGTATTTTTGTAAGATCCCCTGACCCCGCTTTGTTCCTCTGAGCTCCTCTTCAAGCAGCTCATTGGACAGGTTCTCTGCAGTGAGTTCCACCCGCTTTGTTCCTTAGGTTGTGTGCTAAGGACAAGGGTTTTCTTTTAGAATACCCGACCGCTTCGTTCCTTTGGACTCCTCTTCAAGAAGTTCACTGGACAAGGTTCTCTCCGAGAGTTCCGACCGCTTTGTTCCCTAGGTTGCTTACTAGGGACATAGGGCTTCCGATAAGGATTCCCGACCCCGTTTTGTTCCTCTGAGCTCCTCTTCAAGCAGCTCATTGGACAGGTTCTCTGCATTGAGTTCCACCCGCTTTGTTCCTTAGGTTGTGTGCTAAGGACAAGGGTTTTCTTTTAGAATCCCCGACCGCTTCGTTCCTTTGGGCTCCTCTTCAAGCAGCTCACTGGACAAGGTTCTCCTCCGTGAGTTCCGCCCGCTTTGTTCCTTAGGTTGTGTGCTAAGGACAAGGGTTTTCTTCTAGAATACCCGACCGCTTCGTTCCTTTGGACTCCTCTTCAAGAAGTTCACTGGACAAGGGCTCCTCTTCAAGCAGCTCACTGGACAAGGTTCTCCTCCGTGAGTTCCGCCCGCTTTGTTCCTTAGGTTGTGTGCTAAGGACAAGGGTTTTCTTCTAGAATACCCGACCGCTTAGTTCCTTTGGACTCCTCTTCAAGAAGTTCACTGGACAAGGTTCTCCTCCGTGAGTTCCGCCCGCTTTGTTCCTTAGTTTGTGCGCTAGGGACAAGGGTCTCTATACAGAGTTCCCGACCGCTTAGTTCCTTTGGACTCCTCTTCAAGAAGTTCACTGGACAAGGTTCTCCTCCGTGAGTTCCGCCCGCTTTGTTCCCTAGGTTGCTTGCTAGGGACATAGGGTATCCGATAAGGATCCCCGACCCCGTTTTGTTCCTCTGAGCTCCTCTTCAAGCAGCTCATAGGACAGGTTCTCTTCAGTGAGTTCCACCCGCTTTGTTCCTTAGGTTGTGTGCTAAGGACAAGGGTTTTCTTTTAGAATCCCCGACCGCTTCGTTCCTTTGGGCTTCTCTTCAAGCAGCTCACTGGACAAGGTTCCCCTCCGTGAGTTCCGCCCGCTTTGTTCCTTAGTTTGTGTGCTAGGGACAAGGGTCTCTATACAGAGTTCCCGACCGTTTAGTTCCTTTGGGCTCCTCTTCAAGAAGTTCACTGGACAAGGTTCTCCTCCGCGAGTTTCCGACCGTTTCGTTCCCCAGGTTGCGTGCTGGGGACACATTATATGAAATACCGTGTTAGTTATTTAGGAAAACAAAATATTGTATTATATGAAATACCGTGTTATTTTATTTTAAGAGACAGACTATTGTTAACCAAGTTATATGAAATACCATGTTATAAATTTCGACCGAATAAAAATTGATTGAATTAATCAAAGGAAATTGAACTATTTCATTCGGAGTTAAAGACCCTCCAAGCCCAAGTTTCGTTGCTTCTTTGGGAAGAATCCTGGACACCGGCGAGCTTACCTCAGCCACGAAGAAAAAGCATCACACCATTAGTAATGGTTAAACGAATCAATGAGAATCAGCGAGAACGAAGTTTCCTACTATCGTACTTGAATATTCAATGTCCATAGTTTAACCAGAAATCACGATCGAAGGTGTCAACTTTGGGTGGTCTACGAAGCTCTGTTTAGCCGAATACCGCGTTTAAAGATAAAAATTGTTTTTTCGTTAAAAAAAAATGTCGACAAAATTTTTAAAAAAAATAAATAAAAGTAAGAAATTTCAAAAAAAAAAATTGTCGACAAAAGTTTTTTGAAAATCATGTGATACGTACAACAGCCGAATATCGGGTTTAAAGATAAAAATTGTTTTTTCGTTAAAAAATTGTTGAGCAAAGTTGTAAAAAAAACTAAATAAAATTTTTTTTTTAAATTTTCGAAAAAAGTTTTTAAAAAAATCATGTGATACGTAAGGTGGCACTCCCTAGATCAAGAATATGCAATTTTTAATTCTCTTAGATGTCTAGTTTAGCAGGAAATTACGTTTGATGATGTCAACTTTGGGGGTCTACGAAGCTCCCTTTAGCCGCAAATCACGTTTAAAGATAAAAATAGTTTTTTCTTATAATGTATGTTGTCAATTGGTGTGCTTGTGTTTATGTTTAATAAACAGTACTTTGGGTGGCCCGCTCCGCGGGTCTTAAGGATTTTAACCCCCTTTTTCGGGGACACACCCGCTCACGCGACTCCTTCGCTCTGCTTAGGGTATGTCAAGTCGCCTGGCAGGCGAAATAAAAAATTATTGAAACAAAAAATTTGTTGAAAAAATATTTTTGACAAAATGTGCAATAGGCCAAAAATATTTTTGGACATTTTGTCAAAAATATTTTTTTCAAAAATAATTGGCCAAACCAATGGATTCTCTCTAAAGATGGAGGAGGTCTTACCCCCTCATAGTTCTAACAAAAAAAGAACTGAATTTTTCCCGAACCAACAGTTCCTTAAATACTTTCTATTTGTTTAAAAATAAATCAAAATAAAATATTTTATTAATAGTTCTAAAATAGTATTGAAAATCCCGCCACATATTTCCAAAAATATCTATAAGCCCACCATGGATGTATCATATTTACAAAGTATTGATACAACAAAATTTGCCCTACATACACTGCACCTACCGAGCGCATTTTTCTATTTTCCAATCAAACACGTATTTATACATTATTTTTGCGAGCTTACAACCCTTTTTCTACCTTACCTACTTATCGTCTCAGGAACCGAATTCTATTCCACTTCAAATTCAAACAATTGCGTTATGCGATTATGCCTGTATCTCCTGCTTTCACACGAACACACACACACAAGCAGTTCATCAACTCACAAGGTTGCGAATGTAGCTCTTCTAATTCTTAGATTTGTTTGGATAGAATTAGCAATAGTAACGCAGTAAATCTTGAATAGTAGTGAATAGTCAATATTCGTTTCACATTCACGGTTTAACAATTCGCAGTTGTGTGATGTACAATTTTTCCGGAGCAGAAAATGGAAAAGTTTTCGAATTTCTTAGAGGATTTTTATGATGTTGCGTTGTGACTAGCGATTAGAGATTTTTTCATTCACAGTTTAGCCATTCACAGTTTATTCGCAATATTTTAACAGGTTGTGAATTTTAATTTTCATTAGCTGTGAATAAGTAGCAGTTCGTGATTTTTGGCTCATGTCTAATATGGATATTTTTTTAAGATTCTGAACTGAAGAGGGTTTTACTCCTCTTCAATTTTCCGAATCCTCGCGCTGTGTTTAAAAACTAACTTAAGAAAACTATCCCTAATCAAACGACACTCAGTGTATACTCGTCTCAAACAAACTCACTCAATGATTGTTTCAGTCCGTAATAAAACTAACCTAGTATACCCTTGACCTAGGATACTGCATAATAGAAAAGTACTCATAAAAGGTAAATCTTTTGTTGGAAGACACTTTTGTTTAAATATGAGTCCAATTTAAACAAACTATGTAGAAAGTACATAATTAAATGATAGACAGAACGGAAAAGTAAGATATATCATTTTAGATCTTAGGTTAAAAATGTGGTTTTCAATTTAGATTTTTAACTTAGATTACCAAAAACTATTCATTTAAAAGAGCAAATAGAAGAAAGACAAAAGACTTTTAGAACGTCTATCTAAACAGGTGTGGTAGCTATAGTTGGGGGAGTTTTCTTTATAACCGGAAGGAAATGCTCATACCTGTGTTATGTGTTGAAATAGTTTGAACTCAAAAGATTCAATTTTTAATCTATACAAATCCTTAAAAACTTTATTTCCGGGCTTTCAGTTTTACAGATGACTTAATTAATCATTGTTATGCAATATTTAATCTATTTAATATTAATCCCTATTTAATCCTTTTTTAATAGCACTAGGAAGTCTTTCATATACAAAGGGTTGAGGAGGTTTTAAATTATAGACAAGAACATAAGCTGTTGTGAATTATTACTGAAGCAGATGCTATTTAATCTTCTCAGGTAGGTAGGTACTTATAATAAAGTTACTTTCTTTCAGTTCTATATCATTAATATTTTGTGTCTGTTTAAAATGCAGATTTTTAAAAGCTCTTCATTTCAGACTACGTACAGTAACGTATAAAAAAAAAACACATTTGGGGGGCAACAGCTCGTGGAGAGTTGGGGCTTACTTAGTGACTTCCAACTTTCAACCGTTCCTGTGTTGCAGGAATGAAGAGGACCTACAGTTTTCTCGTGATTCCGAACGGCTAGGGTGAGAGGAACTTATTCATGACAAGAGATACTCTTGGTGGATTTGTCACTTCCTCGAAAGAGGCAGTAGCCGATTTTTTGTTTATTTTGGGTGGACAAGGCTGGGAGTTACCAATGTAAGTAAATATACGATTTTAAACTTTTTTTGGGGATGATATTTTTTTTTTGGATGAAATTATATGGAAAAAAAAGTAATTCTTACTGTTTTTTCAGATTTTAATCTTAAAGAAGATCCACTGTGTCAGATGTTCAGCGATGAGTTCCATTTCTAGGTTAATGGCTATGTCAATAAGCTGAAGGGCAGCCCGAAGAGGTTCAAGAACAACCATGATTTCCTAAGCAAAGGTTTAGTTTGGTTTATGAGCTGTGTGACACGATCGGTCCATATTTCTTGAAAAGCGAGGCCGGCCAGAACGTATAATGAATGGGCCCCGTTGTCGCGCAATGATAACGGACTAGTCTGTCTAAGATTGAAGGCTGTATACATAATCTCGGCGACATTTTGTTTCATCAATAAGACGGCGCTTCTTGCAACGTAGCCCATAAAACCTTGGTTTTATTGCGAGAACAATTCGGTGATCAGTAAATGTCTCCCTTTGGACCGGTAAATTGGCCGGCGGACCAGATCATGTGACACGAGTATCAAACCTCTAGACTTTTTTCTTTTGAGACTCGCATAAGATGTATCAATAGAAATCGTATATTGGTATATAAATTGAATATATTTTGTTCAAGAACCATTTGTTGGAAGAACTTAAAGTTTTTTGAATCAAAGTTGTATGACTTCGATTCCTACATTTAATAGCTAATTTTATTTCGTAAGATAGCCATTTGACAGTTTTTTGTACAGTGGTTGGTTGTATGAAGAATTAGAAAAGCAGTCATACATAGATAAAATCTGAACTACTCCACTGAATTTGATGGTACTATAAGAGATGGCGTCAGGCATCACCATAAATTTTCACCTGCTGACACGCTCAATTTTTTAAAAGTAATACCTTCGCCAAAATTGATAAAGAATCAAGTTACTGTTTTTTGAAGAAAAAATCAATTTAAAAAGGGTTTCGTACGATCTTTTAATAATTAAACTATGATAATTATAGCATTTTATTTTATGGTTAGTGCGTAAGATAATTTTTTGGCCTTGCGGAGATCTGGGTTCGATTCCCAGCCTCTTCCACCTAAAAACAAATTTTAATTCATTAAAAGTAGTTCGGGTTTTTCATGTTTGAAGCATGACTGCCTCTTCAATCCTCCATACAACGAACGTTTATTTATGCTGTGAAAAAAACTATAATACATTAAGGTCCGGTTTTTCAGTTAAACCCGAGTTAGTTTACTCTGGAAGTAAATTAACCACAGTGAACTGAGGAAGCATGAAACATCAAAAGAATCTATTAAATTAATCCTGACTTATTGCCCAAATTTTATGAATTAACTTGGGTTTAACTTTAATCTCGCGCTGAAAAACTAGACCTAAAAATAGGAAATTTTTTGTCAGCTTTAATATGTGGTTTCATCGTTTAAGTAATTGAAAAGGAGATATTTGAGCCAAGTTTTTTTTATTCAAAATGCCGTCGCTAGCGGAAAAATTCGAGGTGGAAAAGTAAAAATTCGAAAAAAGGCATTTGGGCCTAGGACTATAAACATGTGAAAAAAGACCCCTCGTTGGCTTATGCGAAACACAGTGTATCTATTGGAAATATTTTAGAAAATTAAAAGTTCTCAATCCTAAAAGAAACAACTTATCTTTAATAGGTTTGAAACAGGAATGAAAATTTAATTAAAACGAAACAATATAAATAATAGGACACTATAGTCAATAACGATACAATATGAGATTCTAAAAAGAAGTACGATATAGTAAACAAGTAGGTCCAACAGTATTACACGACGATTTCATTGTTCTCGATCTCATAGGAGCGAAACCTTGCGTCAGATCCGGTAGTTCTGCTTTTTTGTTGAGTTCGTTATGATTTTGAGAAATTTAAAAATAACAAAATCTAGTTTTATAAGCCGAAATATGATCGTTGGAGCAACTTAAACAACGGACCTCAAAAAAAAACCGCTCAACAGGGGGATAGACCCGCTTCTATACGATTTATTTGTTCTTTCGACCCAACCTTAACGTTTTTGTTTGTTAATATACTGTTTATCATACCACTTTTTGTTTTAAATTAATTATTGCTAAATTTGGAAAAGCTGTCGTTGGAAACTATTGGGTCTATACAGACACTAGACTTAAATTGAGGCATATTTATTGGCCTATAAATCATTGTGCGAAGTTATAATCGGAAATTAGTCGTTCAATGTTAAAATCTCCAATAACTAAAAACAATCCAGAAATTTTGTTTTATTTGGATGTCTGAGAATGTTGCATTCGGTGGTTCACTTATATTGGTATATTGACTTCGGTCGAAATTCATCTTAGTGTGGTTTAACCACATAACGGACTCGGTAGAAAACTTATTCAGAAAGGATCCATATTTATCAGATATCTTTTGAACAATCAAATTGAAATCGGATGAGGAGATAACTGAAATATTGCATAATGCAATTTATTTTCTTCTGAAAATCGCTCTTTAAGGGACATTGGAGAATCCAATTAAGGAACGAAAATTGATGTTCTAAAATAATTTTCGGGTGAAGACGATGGAAAATTGTATGGGCGAGATATTTTCTTTACAATTTTCGGGCAGCTCAATTCACAACCTGATTCACTCACACATTTTTCAATTATTTCACAAAGCGTTTTGAAGGAATTCTCCCGATCTTCTTCAAAATGCTTGTAAATGATTTGATTTGTTAGACTTAATAAATTCAAGTCAACTCTCTGTAAAATATTTGCAACTACTTCAAGTATCGACGATGTAGAAAAAAGTAGAATTCACAAATGTTTCCTCGATACCGCAAACGATAGATGGTCAGCAATTGAAACTTGTCGGGTCTCGAGGAATCTATGGCCGAATTTCTCTAAGAAAAAGACAGACTTCCTACTAAAACTAAGCAGACCTCAACTTTCTCTTTTGGTTGGAATCCTAACGGGTCACAATTCAATGGGAACCCACATGCGCAGAATGGGCATCAGCTCATCCGATTTGTGCAGAGGGTGTCAGGATGAAGAGGCGGAAGAGGGCTCCTATCACTTCCTTTGTGAATGCCCTAGCTTAGTAAGAACCAGGAAAATGGCACTCGGAGATTACTTCTTTGACGACCTGAATGACATCTCGTCTTTGCCACTAAGGAACATCCTGAAATTTATTCAAAGTTCGGGTTGGTTCAGGGAGGCGTCTCATACCCATGCCTAAACTCCATTTAACTCCTTTCCTCGCCCGTCCTCATTTTCACCTATCCTGGGGACCACAATGGATCCATTGAGATCCGAGTGCTATGGTGCGATTTGCGTATTATCACCCCTTCTAACCTAACCTAACCTAACCTAAGTATCGAGCCATTATGAACAAGCAGACTAAAATAGTCGAATTCGAGCACGAGCAATAAAGTTGAAGGGTTCTTTGTTTTGTAACACGGTTTCCCTCGTCCCCCAGTTTTTGCAGTGCTTCCATTACCACGGCTATGTTTTCCCTGATTACTCGTTGGTAAACGATAAAACTTAAGTAGGTACCTATATTTATTCGACCAAGGTCTAGATTCAGAGGGAGCAACCTATGGAATTTGGCGAAACAAAGTGACAAAATGACTAGTATTTAAAATTTCCTATTAAGAACTGATAAAATGTTGGTAGACAAAAGTCGTAGCTCAAAGCCAGGGGAGGGCAAATGCCCCCTCTTGCCCCCCTCCCCCCTGCGGGCGCCTATGAGCTCATGGAATCTTTGCTGTATATTTTATTTTTCAGTGAGTAGAATATAACCATTTTTTTAAATTTTTGTTAAGGTCAAGTGATATTTTTGGTGATGCTTATTGAATGCACTAACACGTAGTATACATGTGCCTCCCAAATAAGAAACTATGTAGTTTAATATTTCAAGTTATTTAAAATAACTGTAATAGTCAATTTAATTTCATGTAGTTAGGTATATTATGTATGAAGTACCTACTAGAGCGAATCCTTATTAAAAAAAAAAATTGCATTGTAAATTATTTTTCTTTCACAAAAACACCTATTCCTTGTTGTTGAAACATTTATTTTGCTTTCAAAATCTTAATCTTATCATTGTCACTCCCTAATGTTCAAAATCTTAATCTTATCATTGTCACTCCCTAATGTTCAATGCCACAAACGCTTACTTTTCAAGCAATGACACATAAACGACCATTGATAGCTCGGGCCACTTCAATAAAGTTACTTTTATACCTGTATACCTACCTAATTTATATTTATGATTTAGAATTTCATTTTTGTTATTCCCCTGGAAAACCAAGACCAAATATACCCGCATTTGGTGAGAGGCTACTACAATGCATTCGTCTCCGGATATCTTGTGTACATTAAATTTTCAAAAGCAGAAAATCATCCCCGAATACGCAGTAAAGGCGCCCTCTGCCGACAATATTGTCGTATTTAATTATTTACCTTTGCACCGCGAAACAAAATTAACTTTTAAATAATAAATAACTATATTTTTGCCATCTGCAATATTGCAGACGAAGATAATAATTCGACGGTCTTTAAGTTTAATGCAGCAAAAGTCAAAATAGACTGACTGTAATAATAAAGAAACAAAAAGAACTCTCACTGGGTAAACTCGAAATTAATCTCAACAAATTTAAATAATTTTTAAGCCAAAATTCGCAATTTAATCAAATTTCAATAATTTGTTTCTCATTGATGAAAGCAATGGAAAATAGCTAGATATTATACAAAACGTGGCGCTGATGTCGGATGTAGGTTTAACATATTTTAAGCTCATTAATGTTAATTTAAATACGATTGCTTAGGAAATACGTGGCCACGTTACCCAAAAGTAATAGCACTCTTTATGTGTACTTTTAATGCTTGGATATGTTTTGCGGCGAAGAAAGAGGCGCAACATCTTTTATTTTTAAAATCAATTTAAATTGTTACTTGTACAGGATGCTGTGGATCGGAATACTGAATTACATATTGAAGGAAATATATCAAATTTGGAGATTTTTTAAAATGACCAATGGGGGTCGCGAGGTTTCCAAAAACACCCATTTCGTCATAACTGATGCTTCAGCGGCGGATTTGTATAACATCAACTGTTTCCTTGAACTGAGATATCGCGCTTTATTCAAAAATATATCAAAATGGTGGAAGTATTGTCATATCTATACAGTTTTTATAATGGGAAAAATGTATGTTAGTTTCTTAAGGGACGAGAAAAATGCGAAAAATTAAAACAAGTAACGATATAACCTCGAAATGATAGCCAGCGCAAGAAAAAAATGAATACAGTCGACTCCGCTTAAATGAAACTTTCGGCTTCATGCAACAAGAAATTTATCACGTTTTTTCAGGGATTTTTCACTCAAATTAGTACGGAAAACTGCACTCCGCTTATTTTGTTCTGAAACAACTCCGTTTAAGTGATACACGGAACGAATCCCTAAATTTTTGAAGTGTGAATACATTTAAAAAAAAAGACATTTTAAGTTTCATTCCATTCTCATCGTTCCAATCCATTCAACTGTCACAATTATTAAAAGTTGTTTTGTGTGTTGTTTGAGTTTATTTTTGTTTTATTTTTCTATCTTTGGAAATAATTCACATCACATCGTTAAAAGGGAAAATTAAGTTGCAATTATACGAAGTTTGATTAAGTTGCAACAATTTCTCATATTTCTGAAGTTCATTTATATGAAAACTCCGCTTAATTGCAACAAATTGTCTGCTTTTTTGTGTTGCAAATAAGCGGAGTCGACTGTACTTACCTCAAAACAAAAGATACATTTACTACCAACGCCTTTGGTCATGAAAACTTTCTCCTAAAACCAATACCTGTGGGCATTATTTCCAATATGGCGGATTCACAACTTCAATGGCATGGCGATGGCGGGCGTCCCAAAAACATTGACTTATGCTTTCCTTATCATAGCCCTCTTTGAGATGTGAGGAAATCAGCCTTCATTTCGTTCCACAAAAGGGTGTTTTTTGCCTAACTCTCTGGTACTCAAATGTCAACCTATAATTTTAAGTAGTACTTGAAAACCCACATTTCATTTTTGTTGGTGATTGCTGTAACAAGTTCAAAGAAAACAATTAAACCACAACACAACAGGTAATAATGATTCGTTTGATCGATTTTTTTTTCCTTCTAATAAATAAATCAGGAATTGCCTTTGACAGCTAGAGCAATTAAAACACTGATTTGAAGACAGACTTTAACACCTGATTCTTGGGGTGTAATCAAAGGACATGCCAAACACAGCTAGATGAATGTGGTGCAGGCGACCACAGAAATTCACATTCACATATACCCATGTACATAAAGCTGATTTTAAAATCCGTTTTGTTTGAAAATTGAGGTTTTCAATCGCACAAATCCTATTTACATGGAGAAGGAGCAGAAAAGTAAAAAGAGGTGTAGCAACTGGTGTGTGGGATGATAGAATAGTGAATATGTGCGGTGAGAGCTATACCTCGAATGGTTTCCAAGGAGAACTGTATGTATATAGTATATATGTCCCTGCTGCCGTTTTATGTGGATAAGAAAAGTCTTTGGAAAACCTCGTCTTTAGAATAATTTTACAAAGTTTTCTAATCCGCAAGTCTCTTCAGATTTATGGTTATACACTTCGAGAAGCTTCAGGAACGTGAGTCGGGATTAGATGTTTCCTCGGAAAGTGGAATAACAAATTATTTGAAGACAAGAGTAATGCACATAGACACACATAATTCACGACGTCGCCGTCGGCGTCGTCGGTATCGTCGTCGTCTTGGGTTATGGCCCCAACGAATTCAAGGTTTTGTTCTTTTCCAGAAGTGCAAATATTTTTTGGAAAATCTAAAATTTTATGTGAATGTGTATGGGTAAAGGGTATACCTCAAACAATCAGCAGAACAGACGGTAACAGCTGCATTACACAAAATTGCAGAAATAAGTTCCGGAGGTCAATGCAGACGTTACAGTCTTATAGTTCTGTATAGTGTGTACCTATACATATAGGTTGAAAAAGTTCTTTGAGTGTTTAAAACATTTACCAAAAGACTTCATCGAGGAGTGTTTGAAGAAAAGTTTTCAATTAACCCTCTTTTGCGGAGGAACTATTTACCACAATCTACAAAAAGCAACTTCAAGTCGAAGCACAAAAAAATATTTAGTTTCCATTGAATAATTGTTGAAGTTTGCTGAAACTTTAATTTGTAAACTGAAAACATTATGCTTCGGTAGCTGAGATTCCTCTGCATCAAATTGTTAGTAACTTTGCTTGCAATTAAATAACCAAAAAAAAAAAGAATCAATTTAATATTGGTTGTAATTAAATCAGGTCACTGTGGGATAAATATCTGTTTGCTAAAATAATACGCTAGTGTTTTGAGTTTTGTATTTTGCAAAGTGCAAGATGTAAGTACCTTTTTGTTTTTAATTTTGTAGATAATTTTATACTTAGCTACCTGAGGACGATGAAAGTTATCACTTTTCGTTTTTATAATATTTGCGAATATCCCATATGATTTTGCTATGTCGAAAGCATATACATTTTTAACCAACTTCATACATAAACAGCCTTATTTATAAAAAAAATATTATCCGCTTCTTATTATATGTTAGTACAGAGATAGGTAACGTGTCACTATGGATAACTTTTCTTATCAATAAACTAATTTTTGCATAATGATATCCTTCCAGTCTTTATTACTGGAAGCACGGCAACACTTCATGAAAATGAAGCAATATTTAACGTTTCTATGAGATGTATTTGTACATGTGTAGGTAAATGTATATGTGTAAAGAAGTTATCCGCTCTCTATCACATGTCACAGACCATTCCACTTTTATTAATATGAATTATAAGTTGACAGCTGAGGAAGTTCTAGCATGGCGTTGGCGTTTGTTCGCCGTTTTATTATTTATTTATTTTGATAGAGAGAAATGGGTCTTGTGAATAAACAAAAATTAAAAGCATTTTTGGAAGAAGATATAGCTAGCTATATAGTCATAGCTTTTACTGAAGTCGAAAAATTGCAAAGGTTTTTTATCAAAAGATGTTTTTCCTTACCTAGAAACACACCAAATTATACGTACTTAATCTGGAAACAGGACTTCCAAAAGCTTTCCTTTCAACACTCGAGCTCCATTTCAAATAGATACATAAAAAGAGTTACCACGCTTCCCGAAAATAGATTACCGAGAAAACTTTCAGATGTAATCGTGAGAAAGCAGATTTACTGGGAAAATGAGTGGTCAGAACTCTTTAATGAGGTCAACATTGATTTTAACTGGCCAACAAAGTCTGAATGGAAGGCATTGCATATAGAAACTTGAACAAAACTTTTAGAGAGACACACGGAACACACAAACAGAGCGCTTCAATCATGCTTCCACGACGAGTATTGTAACCTGAACTATGCCGAGGTGCCAAACTACTTCGAAGACAGTAACGCACGCCAGATGATTAGCATGGTGTTGAAGTGCAGGTCTGGTTTGCTCAATCTCAATGCAAAATCATTTAGAAGAGATTCAGTAGGCATTTGTACATTCTGTAACCTTGATGCTCCCGAGAATACATATCACTTTGTTGGAGTCTGCCCTTGTTTTCGGACATACAGAAGACAATTCCTCGGAAGTGAAAGCCTTAACCGTGACCAGTTCCTCGAAATTCTCAACGGTCAAAACTATGGTCAACTTTACAATTTCTTAAAAAACGCTCTAAGATATCAAAACCTAATCAAAAATGAATATTCTTAGAAGTATAAATCAATCGCTAAGTTTTAATGACTTTATTACATGTAAGCACTTTAACCTGACAGGCAACTTATAGTTATTGTCATTTAATTTAATTTTTAACATAATGAAAACCAAGCCTTTGTAAACACTTTCTGAAAATAAAATGTTTTATCTATCTATCTATCTATCTATCTAGTCATAGCTTTTACTAATAGCGAAAGCTAGGCAGTTCTATAGCTTAGACTTTTTTTTATGGAAGAGGCTTGCGAAAAAAAAACAATTTATAACAGTTTCTCATCCTTAAAAGAGGGCGTGTGGCGGTAATGCGATTCGCACGACCTGAAAAAAAACTCTGGGTATTCGGCGGAGGGCCCTGGTCCTGCGTTGCCGCATAATCAGTACTTTTATAAACCAAAACTGGTATGTACATACCAACAATGTACATCAAGCTTAAACGGGTGATTCCATTTGATTCATACTTGGTACAGAGCCTTTCTATGTCGTTCTACAGACGAGAAATATGAATTTTTGTGCTAACTTATCTAATACAACGGATTAGGAAATTATACAGGGTCTTTTATTAGACCGTGCAAAATGGACTCTAAGCGAGATCGTTGTTGATCCCAATTTTCACAAAATCTTACGTTAATAAGCAAAATTTTCGTATTTGGAGTGATTATAATACGTCCCTTATTTTGGCGGACACTTTGTGGCGGAATGGAAAAATTTTTATATCTGAATTTGTAGCTAATTAAATGCTAATTTGTTGCGCAAACCAAAAATTTGTAGCTCGCTTAGTTTCTTAGTTATTGAAGTTTCCGCTAAAATAAGTCTGAAGTTAGCGGACGAAATCTAAAATAATAAGAATTTTGAAGAATGATTGGCATCCAAATTTGTAGCTTTTTAAATGCTCTTGAGTTGTGCAAATCCCGATTTTGTAGCTCGCATAGTTTTTTAAATATGCAAGTTTCCGCTAAAATAAGTCTGAAGTTAGCGGACGAAAATACGAAAATAAAAATTCTCTTGATGCCCAAAATTGTAGCTTTTTAAATGCTAATTTGTTGCGCAAAAATCAATTTTGTAGCTTTTATGGATCATTTTCTATTTGCATTTAAAGTTTAAAAAGTGCATTTCCGGTCAGTTCAAATAAAACGGAAGTTGGTGTATAAATTCTAAAAACATGACATTTTCAAATATTTTTTTTTTCAAGAAATTGTAGCTTTTTAAATGCTTATGTTTCGCGCTCACTGAAAATTTGTAGCCCTAACGGTTTTTTAGATATTCAAGCTTAAAGTTAGTTCAAAAGTGACCTTCCAAAATCTAAA
Source organism: Leucozona laternaria (assembly GCA_932273885.2). Lineage (NCBI taxonomy): Eukaryota > Metazoa > Arthropoda > Insecta > Diptera > Syrphidae > Leucozona > Leucozona laternaria. The sequence goes on from OW026366.1 coordinate 282,016,445, forward strand.
AAAACGACAAAATCCAAATTTTTTTCTTGCACGAATTTGAAGCTACCCTAAACAAAAAATATCACGCAAACCCCGATTTTGTAGCTCGCATAGTTTTTTTGCTATAAAAGATTCCGCTAAAATAAGACGGTAACCCATATGTAACGGTCAAAATTTAAAAAAATTTTGAATTTTAGAACTTTTTTTTTCCCCAGAAATTGTAGCTTTTTAAATGCTTATGTTTTGCGCAAGAATTAATTTTATATCTCCTATAGATATTATTTTATTTCAAGTTTGAAAAATGCACTTCCGTTTCGCTGAAACAAGTCTGAAGTTAGCGGACAAAATCGTTAAAAATGAGATTTTCAAATTTTTGTTTGTTGTTGTAGCTTTTTAAATGCGAACGCTTGTCTATTGTGTCGAGCCAGTTCACTATAGAAACCATTATTTTGTAGTGGGACTAACTACTAGCCACTACCTTTTTCTTTATATTGTAATTTTCTACCTAGGTTCGATAATAAAACTTATTTCCTTTAAATAATAACTTCCACGTATTTACTTTTCAAAATAAACACACTTTATTTCACTTCAAATCGTTTTTATTATTCTTCAATCTCGATAGTATGCAATCTAAAATTCACTTCCGGATACACTTTTACTTCTTACTTTATGCTATCACATTCAAAATTAAACTGTGTCCACTCGCTTGAAAACATCCCTTATATAGGTGTCTAGCTTTTCAAACAGATGGCGCTGGGAACAGTTAGAGGATTTTGTTTCAAATTCAAAGTAGTTGGGTAATTATTAAATCGTTACAATATAAGCCGTGTTTTATTATCTACGGATCGGGATCAGGATCATCGCATGAAAATAGAACGAAACGGATCTTAGTGACAATTGTGTTGTATACCTGTCTCTATTTTCCTTACGTTGGTTTATTTTTCATGTATTTGTTGTCTTTTTTCTGTACACTACATTTCACACTACCTTACCATAAGAAGCCATCTACCCGCAAGAGTGGGAACTAATTTTCGGATCTTTAAAACAGATCCAGAAGATAAATTCCTACTTAATTACTTATAAAAATTACATTCAACTTTTTGCTCTAAAAAAAACAAGTCTAGACGTGACGCTGGAAATCGATTGAAACACAAACTTGTGTTTGGTCGTTAAAAAATCAAATCGCCCTTATTGTCACCGTGAACCCTCGTGTCGTCAAATCTGGAACTAATATTTGCTCTCTATCTCAGCTGATTGTCAGTTGTGTTCACTCTTGACTGTGTTCACCAAAATTTAAAAACAAAAGAGCCATCTACCAATTAGAGCAGAAACACATTTTTGTATGGAAGTTCTAGGGGTGTGTGCAAAAAAACAAGCATTACCGAGAAAAATGCTTTGTACGAAAATGTTTCCTAAGTAGAGTCAGATTCACAAGATCAAATTTAAGAAAATAACTTTAATTTTGAAGTGTTAACATGTATTTAACATTCGTAGTAGAACTTTGATCTTTTGATTATTATAAGCAATAGTTTAAACATAGAACTTTTCTTTTACGATGATATTTTGAGCCAATTCTGAATGCACAAAGCATTGAACCGCAATTTGATAGACGGACACTTCACCACCGGCGACCGCGATTGCGAGTGCTTGATTTTTAAGTGAAACCATTTAAGTGCTCAATATTTTAGTGGCACTGTTTTAGTGTCAGATTTTTCGTGTCTGTGACTGTCATAATTATCAGCAAGTCATCAAATTCGTCGTTGCTATGGGGTTTCAGCAATCCTACGTTAAAGTTTATTACTTGAAAGATATGGAACTAACTTTATTTTGACATATACAGAATATTTAATTGAAAATGTCAACGGGATAATTTAAAATCAGTTTTTTCTCGATTAAAATAAGTTTTGGATTTTTATTCGGACATGTCTATAACTTGTGAAGACGCGGCTCGGTATTTTTAAATAACAATTATCTTGGAACACATCCCTTTTTAGGTTAAAAATAATCCATGTTGCCGACTTAAAGGTTGAAGTCTTTAATATTTTTGAACTGCACAACACAAAGAAATTGGCCGCGTTCAACGCACATCTGAATATTCAGAATTCTGAATTCTGAATTTTTGAAGCTCTTGATTGGCCAGCTGTTATAAAAAGTTCTGAAAATTCAGATGACTTCTGACAGCTGGCCAATCTTGAAGCTCTTGATTGGCCAGCTGTCACAAAAAGTTCTGAAAATTCAGATGACTTCTGACAGCTGGCCAATCTTGAAGCTCTTGATTGGCCAGCAGTCATAAAAAGTTCTGAAAATTCAGATGACTTCTGACAGCTGGCCAATCAGAAGCTTCAAAAATTCAGAATTCTGAATATTCAGATGTGCGTTGAACGCGGCCAATTTCTTTGTGTTGTGCAGTTCAAAAATATTAAAGACTTCAACCTTTAAGTCGGCAACATGGATTATTTTTAACCTAAAAAGGGATGTGTTCCAAGATAATTGTTATTTAAAAATACCGAGCCGCGTCTTCACAAGTTATAGACATGTCCGAATAAAAATCCAAAACTTATTTTAATCGAGAAAAAACTGATTTTAAATTATCCCGTTGACATTTTCAATTAAATATTCTGTATATGTCAAAATAAAGTTAGTTCCATATCTTTCAAGTAATAAACTTTAACGTAGGATTGCTGAAACCCAATAGCAACGACGAATTTGATGACTTGCTGATAATTATGACAGTCACAGACACGAAAAATCTGACACTAAAACAGTGCCACTAAAATATTGAGCACTTAAATGGTTTCACTTAAAAATCAAGCACTCGCAATCGCGGTCGCCGGTGGTGAAGTGTCCGTCTATCAAATTGCGGTTCAATGCTTTGTGCATTCAGAATTGGCTCAAAATATCATCGTAAAAGAAAAGTTCTATGTTTAAACTATTGCTTATAATAATCAAAAGATCAAAGTTCTACTACGAATGTTAAATACATGTTAACACTTCAAAATTAAAGTTATTTTCTTAAATTTGATCTTGTGAATCTGACTCTACTTAGGAAACATTTTCGTACAAAGCATTTTTCTCGGTAATGCTTGTTTTTTTGCACACACCCCTAGAACTTCCATACAAAAATGTGTTTCTGCTCTAATTGGTAGATGGCTCTTTTGTTTTTAAATTTTGGTGAACACAGTCAAGAGTGAACACAACTGACAATCAGCTGAGATAGAGAGCAAATATTAGTTCCAGATTTGACGACACGAGGGTTCACGGTGACAATAAGGGCGATTTGATTTTTTAACGACCAAACACAAGTTTGTGTTTCAATCGATTTCCAGCGTCACGTCTAGACTTGTTTTTTTTAGAGCAAAAAGTTGAATGTAATTTTTATAAGTAATTAAGTAGGAATTTATCTTCTGGATCTGTTTTAAAGATCCGAAAATTAGTTCCCACTCTTGCGGGTAGATGGCTTCTTATGGTAAGGTAGTGTGAAATGTAGTGTACAGAAAAAAGACAACAAATACATGAAAAATAAACCAACGTAAGGAAAATAGAGACAGGTATACAACACAATTGTCACTAAGATCCGTTTCGTTTTATTTTCATGCGATGATCCTGATCCCGATCCGTAGATAATAAAACACGGCTTATATTGTAACGATTTAATAATTACCCAACTACTTTGAATTTGAAACAAAATCCTCTAACTGTTCCCAGCGCCATCTGTTTGAAAAGCTAGACACCTATATAAGGGATGTTTTCAAGCGAGTGGACACAGTTTAATTTTGAATGTGATAGCATAAAGTAAGAAGTAAAAGTGTATCCGGAAGTGAATTTTAGATTGCATACTATCGAGATTGAAGAATAATAAAAACGATTTGAAGTGAAATAAAGTGTGTTTATTTTGAAAAGTAAATACGTGGAAGTTATTATTTAAAGGAAATAAGTTTTATTATCGAACCTAGGTAGAAAATTACAATATAAAGAAAAAGGTAGTGGCTAGTAGTTAGTCCCACTACAAAATAATGGTTTCTATAGTGAACTGGCTCGACACAATAGACAAGCGTTCGCATTTAAAAAGCTACAACAACAAACAAAAATTTGAAAATCTCATTTTTAACGATTTTGTCCGCTAACTTCAGACTTGTTTCAGCGAAACGGAAGTGCATTTTTCAAACTTGAAATAAAATAATATCTATAGGAGATATAAAATTAATTCTTGCGCAAAACATAAGCATTTAAAAAGCTACAATTTCTGGGAAAAAAAAAAGTTCTAAAATTCAAAATTTTTTTAAATTTTGACCGTTACATATGGGTTACCGTCTTATTTTAGCGGAATCTTTTATAGCAAAAAAACTATGCGAGCTACAAAATCGGGGTTTGCGTGATATTTTTTGTTTAGGGTAGCTTCAAATTCGTGCAAGAAAAAAATTTGGATTTTGTCGTTTTTTTAGATTTTGGAAGGTCACTTTTGAACTAACTTTAAGCTTGAATATCTAAAAAACCGTTAGAGCTACAAATTTTCAGTGAGCGCGAAACATAAGCATTTAAAAAGCTACAATTTCTTGAAAAAAAAAATATTTGAAAATGTCATGTTTTTAGAATTTAATTTTAGAACTGACCGGAAATGCACTTTTTAAACTTTAAATGCAAATAGAAAATGATCCATAAAAGCTACAAAATTGATTTTTGCGCAACAAATTAGCATTTAAAAAGCTACAATTTTGGGCATCAAGAGAATTTTTATTTTCGTATTTTCGTCCGCTAACTTCAGACTTATTTTAGCGGAAACTTGCATATTTAAAAAACTATGCGAGCTACAAAATCGGGATTTGCACAACTCAAGAGCATTTAAAAAGCTACAAATTTGGATGCCAATCATTCTTCAAAATTCTTATTATTTTAGATTTCGTCCGCTAACTTCAGACTTATTTTAGCGGAAACTTCAATAACTAAGAAACTAAGCGAGCTACAAATTTTTGGTTTGCGCAACAAATTAGCATTTAATTAGCTACAAATTCAGATATAAAAATTTTTCCATTCCGCCACAAAGTGTCCGCCAAAGTAAGGGACGTGATTATAATATACAAGCCATTGTTGAGACGCCGGCCGTTCCATCCTCAAAAAGTCACTGTTTGTGTTTGGTGTGCTCTATAGGCAGAGGGAATGATTGGTCCATATTTCTTCAAAAATGAAGCCGGCCATAATGTAACAGTCAATGGGGAACGATTAATGACTTTTTCGTGCCTGAATCGGAGGATGTTGATGTGGACGACCGTTGGTTCCAACAAGACGGCCATACAGCCAACGAAACCATCAATTTATTGAAGGAAACTTTTGGTGAGCGCTTTATCTCGCGTCATGGACCTGTGGCGTGGCCTCCAAGATCGTGCGATTTAACACCGCTGGACTATTTTTTGTGGGGTTATGTGAAGTCGCTTGTCTACGCAGATAAGCCCGAGACGATTGACGCCTTGGAAGAGAATATTCGGTGCGTTATTGCTGACAAACGGCCCCAGTTGCTGCAAAAAGTGGTCGAAAATCGGGCCTCCCAGCTGGAATTTATTCGAGCCAGCTGCGGCCGCCACTTGCCCGAAATCATTTTTAAAACATAACGGCAAACCCTTATCTTTATTATAAAGCTACATTCTTGGCCAACATACCATCATACCATCTGTTTATAGACTTTAAGGCCACCTACGATAGCATAGCCAGGGTAGAACTTTACAAAGCCATGAGAGAATTTGGCATCCCAAATAAATTGACACGACTATGTTGGTTTACCATATGACCAACGTAACAAGCCAAGTAAAAATAGCCGGATTGCTATCCAAACCAATCAACATCTTTAATGGACTCCGACAAGGGAATGGTTTGGCCTGCCTCCTCTTTAACCTGGCGTTGGAGAAAGCAATCCGTGACTCTGGCACGGCAACAAGAGGGACCATCGTCGACAGGTCCAGCCAGATACTGGCTTCCGCAGACGACATCGACATCATCGGAAGAACCGAGCAAGCTGTACATGATTCCTTCATCCAGATCGAGCAGGCGGCACAAAATCTGGGGCTGCACATTAGTGAAGGTAAAACAAAGTACATGGTGGCGTCGAATGCGAGAGGTTGGTCAAACAATCAAGGTAGCGGAGCACGAATTTGAAGTGGTGCAATCCTTTAAATACCTTGGGTCAAAAGTAGCAGCCGATAACAATATAGAAGAAGAAATACGCGGGCGGCTTCTCAAATCCAACAGAGCCTACTATAGTCTGTCAAAGCTCTTCAAATCCAGAAATCTCACCATAACTTCAAAACTGCTGCTGTACAGGACCATGGTCCTGCCAGTACTCACATATGGATCCGAGACTTGGGTGCTTAGCAAAAGGCACTCCGACCTCTTAGCCGCGTTCGAGAGAAAAGTCTTAAGGAGAATTGTTGGCCCCATATGTGAGAAAGGACGATTTCGGAGACGGTACAATCATGAATTGTACGCAATCTACCTTGAAGCTGATATCGTGACAAAAATTAAGCTCGGAAGACTCCGGTGGGCAGGGCACTTAGCTCGCATGAGCGAAGAGGAACCTGCTCGCAAAGTTCTTTGTGGTACATTCTATGGTAGACGACAGCGTGGTAGACCATGCTTGCGCTGGAGAGATGGCGTAGACCAGGACGCCCGGAGCCTTGGGGTGCGCAACTGGATGGCGGCCGGCGGCTCGAGACCGGGATGGGTGGAGAGACTTATTGAAGGAGGCCAGGACCGGACCCCCGTTGTCGAGCCGATGATGATGATGATTCTTGGCCAAAACGTTAAATTATATGCGTTTTATTTCTTCTTGAAAAGCAAACGTCACCCACCCCTTTATTTGCCATACTCACGACAAAACTAAACTAAGTACATAAGTTAAAATTTAAATTAATTTACACTTTAAAACATGCACTTAAGCATAAAAATACTGGTACATACCTCAGATAATATCAATAAACACTAAAGTACATAGTTGTGTATAGATTTAAATCAATACACTTTTTTTTAAGCAAAAAAAGTAGAAGTTAATATTATTTATTTTAACACTATAAAGGGCGTCTTGCATAAGATTCGGCGAAAGGCTAAGGCGAAAGGCTAAGGCGAGTAGGTTGGCTAAAGATAGAAAAAAATCGTATAACAGGGGGTCTATTTCCCCCTGGTGAAAATTTATAAAAAAAAATCGAATTGAAAAAAAAAGAAATCATTTAATATTAACGGCAACACTTACAATGTCATGATATACCGTTTCGTAAAGCCAGACATGATTTTAATTCTTTTTTTTTTAAATCAAATTGTTTTAGTGAATATTTTCTAAAAAAATTTATTTTCAAACTTTGTTGTTTATTTCAAAAATGTGTTTAAAACTTTATGTTATTAAATATATTGGTCTCTACTCTTATTTATTTTTAGTCAAACACGGAAAAGCAGATGCCTAAAGCTATTCTAGTTTTTAAGAAAACTGAAAATGCCTTATATTGTTTTCTACTTACTAAGTGTGGAAATAGAATCTTTAACAGCGAATTGAAATAAAATTACACTTTTGTGCAAAACACCCTGTATTTTCACGAATTAGCAAATTAGCATATGAACGGCATTAGTTTTATATATACAATTGTTTTCAGCTAATGTTTGGGCCTGTCGTCAACTAAAATTAAAAACACGATTTCAAAAACCAAGCATAAGTGGCTTTTGACCTCGCTCTTTAAGCTACTAAAGCTTCACAAAAAGAAAACCAGTCGAAAAGGTAGACTAAATCTTATTAACAATTAAAAAAAAAAGGATTTTAAAGTTTGATCTCATTTCAGTGCATAGAGCTGACTTGTGGCTTAAAAAAGGACTCGAGAAAAAAATAAACAAGACTTTAACACTTATATTCAGAGTTAAATGTTTATGTCTAGTTTTTCTAGTCGTTTCTGCTATCACTTTCCCACAGAAAAATCAGGCATACGAAGATTTTCTAAATCTATATTGAGTTTCATGTGGGCACCTAAAGCATGTAATATGTATATTGTATACGTACATAATGTATGAGATTTTGGTTGCTTTAATGGTCTTTTATTTCAATTTCAATTTATTTATGGAATAAGAAGGTAAGTAAATAAGTTTCACAGCCCATAGCTCAATTTTGGGAACTAAAACATATACCTAGATGTTAAAATCTTGTTTCGTTGAACACCACAACTTTATAGGTTTGGCTGTTGGAAGCGGAGCAAACCTTTGTTATTCTACTTTTTGAGTTTCATTGGTTAAGGGGGCGTTCTGGAATTCGTATTTATGCAAACTAAATGTTTTTCTATACCAAAAAAGGAGGTTGTTAAGTTATCTATATATATAGATTTGTATTATATTTAGAACTTTATGACAGTAGAAATGTTTTGTGTATATATAAAGTTCAAACCTTATCATATAACAGTAAATGATCTCGCAGATTGTTAGTTAAGGATTATATGAAACTAGAGATAAGATAGGTTAAAAATTGTAAATGTATTTGTAAGCTAGGTTTATGTTTTGTAAAAATAGTCAAGAAATAAAGGAGTTCAATTTTAGTCTTTAAAGAAGGAGGACGTGTTTTTTCTTTGCCTTCCTTCGGCTCGCGCGTGATTTCAGGGTTTTCAGAGAGTTTGTTCAGAGGCAATTATTAAATTGAAAATACAATAAATTAAAAAAAAAAAAAAACAGGGACATTCCCTTAATTTTTTACCTAAATTGGATCACCATCTCTTGGGCCTCGGTTCATTTGGAATTTCTTTGTTTCGGTTAAGTCATTAAATATTTGTAATTTGCATTCATTAATTGGCAATTAAAGTTTATTTGTCATTACCATGAGCATCAACCGATCGATAATATGGATGTGAAGGACATGTGGCTTCAACAGAACGGCGCGCGCGACGCTACGTACCAGATAGCGAACGCGTCAGTTTTCCATTTCAACATCTACCCGCCCTTATTGAAAAACCTTTGTTTTGTAAGTTTTTAACGTTTTTTTTTCTATTTAAATTCGGTTTTTTTAGAAAATTTCCCCTCCTTCCTAATAAGAATTTTTTGACACAACCCAACAGTCTGTATTTCAAAGCGTAGCCTTTTCGTGACTTTCAGACCTTAACCTTGAAAATGACACCTTTAGAATATTAGTTTTAGGCTTATTTATTAAGTCTGTTCCCGTAGTAGTCCGAAACCACCCAAAACTACTTGATTTTAGCAGATTTAGTCCAATCCTGTTCGCGTACTTCCATTTCGTGTCATTTTGGGCAGAAGAGAGTGCTCGCGAGAAAGAAAACTATTTCCCCTTCTTGCCAATTTTTACCCGAGATATTTCTTCGGGCAGAATCTGGTAAGTTCTGTGTTCTGTGTTCTCTGACAAACACCAGTTAAAATACAACAAAAAATACAAAATGGCTGTTGTTTACTTTTGTATTAGGTTTTATTTTTATTTGTAGGAGTGAATTTGGGTTTTAATTTAAAAAATAACTGAAAAAAAAATGTTTTAAACAAGAAAATCTATTCATAACTTGTATTTATTGTGTATTGTGCAGTTTTTTTTTTGTTTGAAACAAAAACATGAAATTAAATTATTTTATTTAAAAAAACTTTGTTCTTCTGTAATTTAAACGAGTTTAAATTACAGTTTCACCTTTGGGCAGTTTTACTTCCCCCTGAGAAAATTTCATTCCTTTTCCAACGAATTTGACAGATTGCCATTTTTATTCCAGAAAGTTCTCGAACGAACCTATTATTTACTAGCTGGCCCGCCCAGCTTCACACGAGTAGACAAAGCAAAGCTTCGCATAAAAATTACCAAACAAAATATATATAGATAAATATTTAAGCTATTTTTTTGTAATTGAACACTACTTTCTGGGTTTAATTTCACTTTAGGTTATTAATGGCGAAATTCGTAAATATATGATCACCTAAGTGCAACCTTTATTACTTACCCATTTTTTCAATCATAAACCACTTTTTTGTCTTAGTCCCATTTCACTCAATAAATATTTAATTTTTAAAAATAACCTTTCAAACTCAAACAGAATTTTAAAATTTGTTTTTACCCACATAACCCTATGAATATCATTTTTGAAAAAAAATTAGTAAAGTCATAGCCTAGAAAAACCTTTTGATATACAAAAAGAATTTTTGGAATCGAATACACCACCAATTTTACCCTATTACACACTATAATACAAATCAATTGTATTATTTTTGTTTGTACTAATTACTGTAATTTTAAGTACATTATGAGGTATGTTTATACAAAAAAAACACCCTTTCTAGGTATTACAAAAAAATCCACCTAAAGTCTTTTTTTGATATTAAATATTTAGAATAATTATGTAGAATAACACATGACAGGCATTTTTTAATTAAATAAACCCTCATAATTACATACCTTCTAATCGCAATATCCATCTTTTTCGATTGAGTGTGTGGTATATTTTGTTGACACTTTCAAGCTTTCGAAAAGTATTTTTCAAGTATTAAACAACAAAGCAGTTAAAACACTCTAGAACATGTCCTCACTTTAACATCAACATAATTGAGTAATATTTTACTTTTAAGCATTAACGACACAATTAGTCCTTTAATGTTTAACTACTAATCACAGAAAGTTGAATCGCATCTCATTATTCATTATTCATATCTACCTATACCTTCCATCCATGAGAATTCGTCCGGAACGTATAACAAACGTTTTTGAACGTTTTAAACCTTTATGTTAATGAATTTGATTAATTCATACAAAGTATACTTTTATATACATACATATATGTAGGTAGGTACATCAAAGAGAAGGAAGTAATGTAAACGGCGCGTATAGAAATCAGTTTGAATACATTTTAAGGTCAATTATTTCTTCGTCCTGTTGCGGTGATTTTACTATTTTTACTTGCTCTATAGGGCAAGTATTGGTTTCGTGTAGACAAAATATAGAGGTTGTAATCAAATGTAACACTACGATAATCGAGAAATACAAAAATGTGGGTTTCGTCATGACGTCCGTCGGTCTGTGCGTTTGTGCGTAATGTAACTGTAATTTGAGCTAGAGCCTAAACGGGTGGACACAGAGCATTTTTATATGATTCCCTAGAGGGAAATTCGAATTTTTGTTTTGGCTCGCATCTAGAACGGGTAGCTGCCATACAAATATATTATTTTTTTCAAACTTTCTCGAAAACGGCTCGATTTTGATTAAACTTCGTACCTGTAATAACATAAGTAATTGTAAGAAAATTGCGTTTCAGGTTTTTGGCCAAAAATTCACTAACGGAAATGGGCAATACACGTTTTTTGAGAAAATGGTCTTATTTTTGGGTGTGTAATCTGGTGCCTCTAAGTACCTAGTTGAAACAATATTGCATTTAAAAATTTTCAAAAAATATTTTTTTTAAACACAAAAAATCCTTTTTTTTGTTGTACTTTTGACTTTTTTAACATTTTCTCATTAACGATATGTATCATTATATTAGGTGTGATTTTCTGTACTAACTTGTTCGGTTTAAATAAAGTGCAACAAAATACTCCATGTATAACAGTTATAATAGTTGAAAGTTGGTTTTTGTGTGATAACACATTTGCATTAAGGCTGCAAAGCTTACACACCATCATATCAATATTGAAGGTTTGAATGAAATAACAACCACTTGAGTGAGCTACCACCAAGTCGTTATGGGCTGGAGTTATAGCTATTTCACGGCTGCCAGACCGATCATCAGACTCCTTTTAGTGATGCTTTGCTTAGTTTATAACGTTCAATTTTAATTTTGAAAAACTTGTTGCCCAGCTGAGAGTTGAACATTGACCAATCGTCTTCAGAGCCAATCGCAGTACGCACTGCGCTACCGAATTCACGTGATCAGATCCAACCCAATGACGGTTTTATTGGGTGACCATTGCATTTGAATCAACTACCATTTTTATTAGCTACACACAGACTGGTTGTTGGACATTCGGTTTCTTTCTTTTTTCTCCGTACTCGATTCATAGGCCAACAATTCGTTGAACATAAAAAGGGTGTTTTTTTTAGAGGTATAGAACTTTGAAATGGAATAAAAAAAAGATGAAATTTTTAAATTGACATGAAATTTACTTTATTCGAAAGATAATCTTCTGGCATTATAATTTAAATATGACTTCTGGCATATGACCGCCACGGCTGGCTCGTACGTGGTCTAATCTGGAGGTCCAATTTTGGATGACTTTTTCTAACTTTTGTGGCTGTATAGCGGCAATAACGCGGCGAACGTTGTCCTCCAAGTGGTCAATCGTTTCGGGCTTATCGGCGTAGACTAGCGACTTCACATATCGCCACAGAAAATAGTCAAGCGGAGTTAAATCGCACGATCTTGTAGGCCAATTCACGGGTCCGTAACGTGAAACTATGCGGTTACCAAACGTTTCCTTCAATAAATCAATTGTGACACGAGCTGTGTGACATGTTGCACCGTCTTGTTGAAACCACAGCTCCTGCACATCATGGTTGTTCAATTGATGAACGAAAAAGTCAGTAATCATGGCCTATAGCGGTCATCATTGACTGTAACATTCTGGCCGGCATTGTTTTTAAATAAGTACGGACCAATTATTCCACCAAACCATAGAACACACCAAACAGTCAGTTTTTGTTAACGGTGTCTCAACATACACTTGAGGATTATCATCCCTCCAAATACGGCAGTTTTGTTCGTTGACGTATCCATTCAACCAAAAGTGAGCTTCATCGCTAAATAAAATTCGCTTATGAAAATTGGGAAAATTATTTTGGGCCCATTTGGGCACAATTAGGAAACGCTGTTCAGGCGTCAGTCTTTTCATGTTGAAATGCCAAACCAAACTTAAAATAAATCACTTGACAGCTGACAAAATGGCAGCCAGTTAAAATAGTGTTGCCGACTTAAAGTTTTATACCTCTAAAACAAAAACCGTTATAAGGAGGGAGATTGTGTGAAAGATTTGACGCTGGTCAATTGATTGAATTGATTTCATATTGAAAGTTGGTTTTTGTGTGATAGTTATAATAGATATTATTCTGTTTTTATATGCTCTTAGTTCATAAGCGGAGATGTTTGTCGACATTAACTCTAAGTGGAATTGTTGTTTTATTTTACATAGAAATTATTTTTTAGCGGATATACATACATACAGCCATGGCCAAAATAACTTCTTACTTTTAAGTAATACTGTATGTTGCACTTTAGGTAGGTGGATGTATGAAACAATTTCTGGCATCTATTCTACGTATAATCTTCCGAGTAAACAAAATGCATTAGTCATATTCTGCACTAAGTTGATGGCAACTACAAAATTAGCTCGTCAAAAAAATAGGAACATATTAAAAAAAAGCTTAAAAAAGTTAGCTTGTTGATTGAATAAATCAAAATTTTGGTGAGATTTTAATCTAAGAATATTTTGGAAATTTTTAGTATTTTTTTTTTTTTTTAAATGGCCCTTCAAAATAAGTAGAGCGAAACACTGGACTGAAGATCAACGTGAAGCCATTTTATCCATGCATATAACAGGGGAGAATCTATTAGAAAAATAATAAACAGTCATTGGAAGCTCTGCAAGATTTGTGTTTAATGCTATAAACTCCAGAAAAACCAAAGAAACCAGAGGGCGCCCATCTAAAATGACTGGAAGAGATAGAGTCACTTTGGTAAGAAAAGCTAAGGTGTATCCTATCATGTCCTCAAAAGATTTGCAGTGCGAAATAGAAACGCAAATCGTTGCCAGAACTTTTCGTCGTATCCTAAAGGATGATGATCTTCACGCTTTGTATCCATTGAAGGTACCATTGGTAAAAAAAATACATATTTTTTTTTCAAAAATTTACTATGTAAAAAAAGATCCCCTTAAGGCCAAGAAACAGTGGAGGAATGTACTTGGAGTAATGAAACTAAAATAAATTAATTCGGAATGGATGGCAAAGAGTTTGCCTACCGGCCAAAGTGTGAGACCTGTTCAAACATTGAACACTAGGATAATAAAAAGTGATAAGATAAGTGATAGGCATTATGTTGCTTAGCATATCATATCTAGCAAACATGAGCACACATACAAATTGAGATAACAAGCAACTGATTGCTTGCGCTTGGGTTCAGAATTTGTGTGTGTTTTTGTTATCACTTATCGATATCACGAACAAAATAGTATATAAGTTTTCAAAAAATTTTACATAAACAATATTAACAAAGTATTTACCACAAATATACCTACAACATAAACATTTTTAAATATTTGCTAATATAAGTACCTACTACATAAAATATTACTAAAAATTAGGGAGTGGTGCTATTATTTTAGCCATAGCTGTAAACACACCTATTATAGAACCATGATAATTAATCTTCAGGTATCTGCATTACAATTGTTAACGCGTAGAAAAGGAAATTAAGGATTTAGACTTCGACGAGCTATGGTTTTTCTAAAATGGAGCTACGTCACTCACAAGTTGCCAAGCAATCAATTTGTTACACACTGTGTTCAATTATCATTTAATCAGTGATTCTGGTACGTCGGAGTTGCGTTTATTTCAGACTTTTTCTTGTAGAGTGTTTTGAAAGATCTATGTTCTGGGAACAATCCACACACTTTTCGGGCACAGGATAATATTAGTCAAGCTATATGTTTTTATAGGGGCCGAAACAGTCAAATTTGAATTGGCATGATGGCCTACATCCGAGCCAGCCAGTATTTCATAATTAATCAGAAGATTTATTTTTTTTTAAATAAAGAAAGCAACAACTGTTGAATATCCAAAATATTGAATAGTGTATTTTATGGCCAACTAACAGATGGCCCATCCTTTGTCTCGAAATCAAAGTGGACAGTTGCTAATATGTGACACAATTATTAATTCCTATGTGCCTTTTATCATCTCTCCATATAGAACTCAACATCAAGGACAAGCGTATTGGAAATCCAACAGAAGAACAAAAAGTTTTTAACTCCCAAAGGAAATCTTTTTTTTTTGTAAAACTTTCAAAACTAACGTCTTCATAGTGTGTGTACTGTTTTAGTTCATAACTTTTATGATCAAAACATAAATCAACTTAATGATGGGTTCAACAGAAACAGCAGGATACAGAAATCGCTTTTTCTTATAAAAGGATTTCATCGCATGCAGATAACCCAGTGGTAGGTTGTAGACCTATAGCTGTGTCAAATTTCGATTATGTTTTCCATGATTTAGATTGTTATATTTGAAACTCCTGCTGTCACTTGCTATCGAAGCGTGTAATTGGTGGCAATTTAATGCGTGTTGCGTGCTTTGCTGGATGAAGTAATAAATAACTTTTGTCAAATTGGAAGATTGTTATGTACGCTACTCACAGAATTGCTGATGCAAGCAATGTTACTTTTAAGCACAGCAGACAGGAATAAGTTAAAGTTTGCTTAGGTTTTCATCATCACGTGGATACGGATATTTTATGTTGGATTTAAAAATTCGAATCAAAAGAGGTGATTTTATTAAGGGAAAACAGTAGATTTACTTTTTTTGTTTAAATTTTAAAATTTAAATGACTACGATATAACAAACTATGGTTAACTGCAGCATATTATTAATAGGCTTAACAGAGTTTATGTTTCTTGTCATTGAGTATCATTGAAACGAGAGCTTTAATGCTTTAAAAAACCTAAATCTTTCAAAATGGGATAACTTTATTGAATAAAGCAAGACGGATGTTGCTTAGGTCGTATTTATGAAGTGCAATCGTAAGGAAACTAAATATGTCTGATAGATTTATGTCGCTATTCCACAAGGTATCAGTTGCTCGCCAAATTGAAAATTTGAAAGAATAAAAAACATTTAATAATTTCTTTTAAAATTTAACCAACAAAAATGTAATTAAAAATTCAGCAAAAAGAAGTCGCATGGTGCCATTTCAGGGGAGTGCCTACGGTGGGTGTTGCAGCATTTCTGAATGCAATTCATGCAATTTGACAGCGACAGTTGTGGATGAATGTTGTGGTGCGTTATCGTGGCAAAACAACACTTTTTTCTTAGCCAAGTCGGGGCGTTCCCTTAAATTTCTTATGGAATCAGTTCAATAATTCACGATAGTACTGCCCCGTGATCGTTTTTTCTTTCTCCAAAAAGTCGCTCCTCATCAAAAACATATGTACGTACGGTCACGTTTCAATTCATCGAATTTATATCTAAGGGTTAACTTGAATGGTGAACTATCATCATTTATTCTAAAAACGTTTGAACGTATGATTGATATACATTTACTATCAAGTACTGATGGGAGACTCTTGTCTAATGCCCAACAAGCTTATAAGAAAGGGAAGTGAAACTGCTTTCCACACTCTAGTTCGCACCATCGAATGTTCTCTCCTTCACTAAGAGTATACAAGGGTTGTTTTCCTATATAAAGGAGGCACTTTTAACAACGTTGAAACATTTGCAATCTCATCTGCACTATCATCTCTGAAGGTAGATAGGTTGCTCAGTTAGCTGATTAAGCAAATGCTGACTAGCAGGATTATCAAATCAAAACTGGGCAGCTTCTCTACAGGAAGATTTGTTTGTAAAGGTACGCCACCGCCACAAGGCGGCTTCCTTTTCCCCCTCCTTTGGAACTTGTTAGTAAAAGGGTTACTAATGCGCCTAGAAAAGGAGAGCTACAGAGTGATTGCCTCCGCATAGGCTATGTTGCTTTAGCAGTATCTGGAAGGCATTCTAATACCTTCAAAGAACTCCTGCAAAACGCTCTGAATAAGCTTGCGAGATGGGCAGATGGGTGTGGACTCGGTGTAAGCCCTCACAAAACTCATCTCGTCCGATTTGCCAGGAAATATTAAATTCCGCACATAGATCCCCCTTCTATTAAAGATATTCCACTTGCATTCTCAGATAAAGCTAAATATCTGGTTCTTATTCTGGAAAAGAAGTTAAGCTGAAACCCTAATATACAGGAAAGAGTCAAAAAGGCCACAGTAGCTCTTTTCTCCTATAAAAATCTATTGGAAATAAATGGGGTCTTCAACCCCGTATTACTCACTGGCTCTTCACTTCGGTAATAAGACCGATTCTAACTTATGGGGTAGCATTATGGTCGACCGCTCTAGATATAGCAATAAATCGGGAAAAACTTAGTAAGGTCCAACGAACAGCCTATTTGTGCACAAGCGGAGCACTTCGCATAACTCCATCCGCTGCATTGGATACTATATTTCATCTGTTACCCCTTAACATATTCAGTAAACAAACGGTCGCAAGCACAGCCATTCGTCTTAAGGCCTCTTCACAGTGGATCAACAATAAGATTAGCCACTCCACAATTCTGAATTTGTGCAGATCACTATCTTGTAACACTGACTACATCATACCCCAATTAATTTTTAACAAAAACTATCAAGTTACCATCCCATCTAGGTCTACTTGGGAGGATCGGTTCACTTTTATACTGATGGATCAAAAACCGATGACGGGGTTTATGGAGGAGTGTACTCAGCCAGACTAAACTTATGTCTCTCATTTCGCTTTGGTATGCCCATTGCTACATGTAAATTCAGGATAAAACAAAATGCTATAAGGAAAGCAAACCTTAAGCTTAAGCTTGATTTCCTTAAGCAAATTGCACATAAGCTCTGTTACAGGTGTCATCATCGGACACTATCTAATAGCTAAGCACGCCACGAGACTTGGTAGATTTCTGCAGGAGCTGTATTGAAGAAGAGGAAACGATCTATATCATAGTTTGGTGTTGAGTTTGGCAATCTGCATAAGCGTTTAAAGAAATGTATTTGAATTGCTTCAAACTCATCGTAGGGGAAATGTCTAAAAATCTGAGCATTTAAGCACAAGTTCGTATTGACTGTCGCGTGGAGAACACGACATTGAGCAAAAGATCGATTTTTTGCTAAGAGTAGACCTTGAATCACATTAGACTAAATTAAATTTTGGCTCCAATGCTTTTTTTCTTTTGCTTGCTTGGTAAAGTTCGATCTATCTTCACGTAAAACTCCTAGATACACATATTAATTCTATTACGAGACTAATTTTTTTCTAACAATAACTTTCTTTGACGCGCTTCAAAGATCATTATATTGCTTTTACTGCGCTGTTATAACATTTAAGCCCAACATCGCGCGAACGGAATTAAATCTATTAATTTGCAAGTAGGGCGAAAAGGTCTTCAGCCAAATCTTCAGTGTAGAGAAAAACTTCAACTTGGATATCAGCCAAGAGTACTTCTCCTGGAAGTACACCTTGAATATTTTCAATGTGCAAGTAAGGGGCTTAAAACATAGCCTTTAGATTTGGAGGACACCTGAAGTCGTTTCAAACCAGTCTAAAAATTTCACTCCAGCAAACACCGAGACAGATGATGAGTCAAGAAAGTTGAAATACATGCTCAGAAACTTTCGAGAAACTCCCATTGAAAAATATACAGGTTGACTATTAAGTTTGCCAAATTCAGCTTTCAAGTTACTCGCTACTGCAAAGATATGATTTAGCGTTGAGAAGCCCGAACGAAACCTGATGCTTGCAACACACTATAAGAAGATTACTGTTCTAGGTCCACATTTTTAGCCTTCCGTAGGGTATTGGTAGGAATTTTTTCCGAATCCTTGAACATCTCTAGGTCCTTTCGGCTACCTGACTTCGCAAGCGTATTTCAAGCTGAATTACTAGCAATCAGAGAAGCATGCAAGATACTCAAACAAGATCCCAACCAAAACCGAAACACTGCTATCCTGACAGACAGTCAAGCAGCTGTGAAAGCAATTGATTCGGCTATAACATCATCTAAACTGGTCCAGCAATGTCGAGATGAACTACTTAGCCTTAATGTCAACCTCAGGGTCACTCTTATCTGGGTTCCAGGTCATTGTGGCATTGAGGAAAATGAGCGGGCTGACGAACTGGCTCACTTGCGGAAAGAGTTAATATTCCGCTTGGAGTTATAAAGGGCAATTTATTCTCAATTTTTCTTATTGAATCCAATCGCAGGTGGGAAAGTTTAACAAACTGCGTCATATCCAGAAAGATATGGCCCATCTATAATAAATCTCGAACTACTGATCTAATTTTTAGGCCCAGTCGAGACATAGCCAGGGTTGTTGCGACATGTTCTGGCCACTGGCCTATAGGAGAACATGTTGTGGGGACCATCAGGAGAAGGAAACAGTGGCCCAGTGGATTTGATTGCTTTTCTCAACGCGACAAAATGGATCTAGGTTAAGCTTAGACCTTAATTCCTTCACCTCACCCTTCAAAAATAAAAATTAAACCGCTTTTCACCCAACAGGTCAATACGAGTTATGGTGTCAAAACGGCGCACTCTAGCGCTAATTGGGTCACGGAGCGAGTTTGCTCTGGGCCGCCATCTCTACCTACCTACCTACCTAGGGTTTTGAAGTCAAAATTGCCCTTAATGTGCTAAGAACAGAAATCTTTCTGTAGTGTTTTGATTGTGTAGCACCTCTTTTCTTTAAAATGGAAAAAATAGCTGCTTTGTTGATATTACTTGGTGCATGTGAATCTGAGATAATTCTGGAATTCCTGGGTATTAGTTTTATAAAATTCGACTGGAGTGCCGTCCATGCCTGCTGCCTTGTTATTTGTCATCTTATGCAGAGTAACTTCAAGTTCATATAGAGATATTGGGTTATATATTTTGTTGACACAGATTTTTGTTATTGCGCAGCAGAAAGTATGGTGGTTCTTATCCAGGCGACAAAAGAGTTGGAAGGTACACTTCGAATTGATTATAACAAGCACTTGTTTGATTAACATTCACATGGTTCAATTTGATCAAAATCCGATTTAGGTTATCGCTGACCAGCTTTTTTCTAATAGACAGCGACTCGAAACAAGCCAACAGTGTGGCAGTGTCAGTCTGTCGGGTATCTCCGGCTTTAAGTGCGACAGCAGGACATATTTGGGTATATTCTGTGTGGAAGTACCACTGTCTATAAAAAAAAAAAAACTGTTGACAAAGGCGACTGCCTAATATCTGAACATACGGCGGAGCAACGAACTACAGAGGACCAAAAAAGAAAGAACCCGTATTCATAGGATTCCTATGTTGTTGCTCTACCACCACATGTGGAGATAATTCCCCACTGTTAAAAGGTCGCTCTCAAAACAGAATATACCCGGAAATGTCACACTTAAAACCGGATATACCCGATACACTGTTTCCATGTCTCGAGTCACATTAACCATATTTATATATAAAAATAAGAAACACATTTTTAAAATCGATGTCTATACCCTTGGAGCCCATTTGCTATCTTTCAGAAATAAGAATGAACTTAGGTTTGTTTTTTTTTAACCAACATAGAAAATGCCTTATTAAGTACTTAAAGAGATGTACTAAATTGTTCCTGAGAATAACATTATGCGCAGGACCTATACATTCGGTATAATTATCTTTTGCTCGAATGGATCGAATCACTAGATGCAACTATCCAATCCTTCTTCTTGTTTTCTTTTAATAATTTAGTCTTCACACATACGTAGCAGAATACGGCTGATTACCATTAAATTAAATATCAATTATTTAAAAAAAAAAAAATTAATTTTTTAATCATTTAAGCATACTTACTTTCCAATTATCTCACAAAGTTCATAAACATCATCAAAGAGTACTTCATCCTCAGCCATTTTAGCAACGAATTTGTTTCACAATAGGTGAATATCCTTAAGAATCTCCCGTCGTTGAAAGTTACAAAATCAAAACACCTTCGTCCTTCGCCAAACACTTTGACCTTACGTCTATGAACTCTCGTTCTCTCTTTGTCAGAGTATTTCTACCCACACACAAACAATATATATACACACTTAAAACATGTGATAAATCACACGATTTGACACCCAAACAAGGATTTGTACAGTCGTCACACTCCCGAGTTAAAACTTTTACACAATCTTAAAATATCGAGTCACAAAGAATGTTCGTCGCAAATCCGTACAGCATTAGTTTGGTATAGATTTTAACAGGATATAGGTACCCCCTGTTTGTAGGAAACGAAAATAAACACAACACATCAAAATATATATACACGTAGTTATACAAACAGTCGCGCAACTTAATCCATTGAAAAACTCTTCGAACACACAAAAAAGGATTTTGTCTCCTTTCTATTTGTGTCCTGTTTGTTATTTGTTTGTTTTTGTAATCCTGCACTGGAGAAGGAAAGCTAGTAATAGGGCTTTTTACTATTGGCTTTACGCCAACTGTTGCAACGCGTTTATCGTAACAGTAGTTGTAGTTGGTGATGGTGATAAAATGGCCGTTGCACTCTGCTCAATACAATCCTTCGATTCTTTTTGTTGTTTTTTTTTATTTTTTTTTTTTTTGAATGGCAGCCTTTCGTCCCGTTTAAGGCAAAAAGTTTACCTTGTTTACATAAAAAGCGCCAAAAAGAAAAATTCAGTGCTTTTTGATGAACGCTCTTTTATGCTGCTTTTGTTACCATAGTTATTTTTTCAAAGTAAATTGAATCTATTTCGATGATAGTCATTTCCTGTAACAGTTTGTGTAGCGCACAAGTTCCTCAACAGGAAGTCCTGAAACAAGAGTAGAGAAAATTATAAGATTAATTTTACTATAATGGCATGCTCGAGGAGGAGGAAGTTTGTTCGTAAGATGATATTAGTCAAAGGATTCAGGTGCAAGAGGAGTGCATATATTTATGTAACAATGAGATTGAAGTTGTTTTCCTGCACATATTGACACACCTTTATGATTTATTTTGCTTTCAAAACATTTGCCAAAACACACTTAACTGTATTCATATAAAATTTACATTGAACCCACACCCGCTAGTGCACTTTTCACGAGTGTATCCGGTGAAATTACAAACAGTTCTGCTTTAGCATCCCCATTTTCTCGGAAATCCGTTCGTCCTTTTTTGAAAGAAAATTTGTAAATCATTTAAGTTCTTTTTACTCATCAACTAGAATCTTTTTTTTTTGTTTTTTGCTTTATAAAAGTCGTTTTTGAAGATTAATTTACACTGGAGTACCACTTTTGGTACTGTAGATCCACATCATACAACCTTGGACTGTTAGAATATTGTTTGCCGGTCTAAAGAATATTATCCTTCAAAGTGGAAATGGAAAGAGGAAAAACTTCCATTTTTAAAATAGAAGAGTAGTGGTTAGGTAGTTTATGTAAAAAAGGCTGTAGGTTAAGGTAAGAGAAACGAATTAAATAAAAAGAGAATGTGGTGAATAATTTGAATACCCACCCAAACCCAACTGCAGAAATATTGAGTAGAGCACTATGGCGTATACGAACCTAAAGGCATTTACACAAATTCTTTGTGATTTGAATATTAAACCGATGTGAACGGCATAGTTAATAGATTTTGAGGTGGAGAGATTGTTAAAACAACACTATTGATAAGTATAGTAAAGGAAATCATTCAAATTTATTAGGTGTATACAGGGTGATTACAGTTTTAAGTTGTACCTAATAAACTTTTAGGCGTAAAAAGGTTGATTGAGACATATGAACAATTTATAGGCTGAGGTAAGGAGTCTATTTGCGAACTTTACCGATATTTATAGGATTTACTCAAACAGCATTTAAAAAATATTGTTTTTTCGTGGCAGGAGGTAGAGCTTTCATTTTAAAACAACAAAGTTTACAATTTTAGTAATAATATTAATGTTGATTCCTGTGAATATTAGCCCTCAATGTCAAACAAACTCTCATATGATGATTTCAAGGACTTTTATTTCCTACATGTAAGTTTTAATTTTTAATAATAAAGGGTCCGCCAAATAACTTCTTTTTTTTTTGAAAATGGCGCAAAACATCGAGTGTAGCTTCGGCTGTGTGGCACGTAGCGCCGTCCTGTTGAAACCAAATGTTGCCAATATCCTCCTTTTCAATTTTTGTGAACAAAAATTCGTTCAGCATGGCCCAATAACGATCGCCATTGACTGTAACGGCGATTCCTTGCTCATTTTCGAAAAATTTCTCAATTATGCCTCTGGACCAAAATCCGCACCAAACAGTGACTCGTTTTGGGTGTATCGGCTTTTCAATGTATGCGTGCGGGTTTTTTGTGCCCCAAATGCGACAATTTTGCTTCTTTACTACCCTCCAAGATCAAAATGAGCTTAATCTGAAAAGATGATTTTTTTGGCAAAATCGGCATCTTTTCTAAGTCGATCGCAGGCCCACTTAGCGAAGCGTATACACAACCATATTCGTTCAGCGGAAGGATAAAACTTATTATATGTCAAATCAGATATGAGCTAAGTGTTACCACTCACGAAATAAGCACTAGTTGAAAAAAAAACGTTAGGTGGCGGACCCTTTACATTTAAATTAATTTTAAAGTTAACTTACATTTAGTTTTATTTCGATTCTATTCTTTTATTTTGTGTTTTATGTTTTATGTGTTAGTTATCACGTTGGCTGCCGTTCGTCTTCTCTCGGAAATGGCATGTGCTTAAGATGACGTTCTGCATTTACATTTTTTTCTTTTATTATTTTTAAGATGGCTGCCGATTGCATCCGTTTAGGTGCTGTCATTGCCAGATTTGACAACAATTAACTTTTTGTGTTCTTATATTCTGATCGAATTGAAAAAGGAATGCAAAATCTATTCGTTTCCTTTCATAGGTCGACCCAGGCGGTTGACTCTAACATGGTCTTCAACATAAATGGTCTTCAACATAAAGGAAAATAATCAAAAACCGAAATGAACACGTAAATACTCCCTGCAAAAAGGCTGCAAAGCTTGTTAAGCCTTTACCATACAAATGTTCAAGGTTTTGGATGAAACAACAACTTGAGTTTGCTACGAGGGCAGTCCCAGGGCCAGAAGTAGGAGTTGGTAAAAAAAATAGTATTTACTTATGTTAAAATATAACTACCATAGAAAGCTTAAGTTAACATTTTAATGGCAGCGCTTGTTGGAATCGTAAAAAAAATGGACTGGAAGAAGAGAATCGGCTTCAAAGAAGTCCAAAGTTTATCTGCAGGCAAGGTCATTAAGTCTCCAAAAAGGAAGAATAATAAATGGAGCATTATATGCGAACTTGTTGCAACATTTATGAAAACACAATCAAGAAAAACGACCGCATTTGATACAAAAAATGGTTTATTTCATCAAGACAATGCCCAGTTCACACTTGCGCTATCGCGATGGCAAAAATCAATATAAATTAAAGTTTGAATGGCTTCCTCACGCACCCTATTCACCAGTTACAGCCCTTTGGATTATTTTTTTTTTTCCAAACTAAAAAAAATGGTTTGGTGGTAAGAGATTCGACAGCAGTGAAGATATTGGGTCTGGAGTTGATCGCTATTTTGAGGAGTTTAACGCCTCTTACTATAAAAAGAGTATGGGCGCTATAGCACCTCGTGTCAGTGAAAAATGTATTGAGCTTAAAGGGAACTATTTATGTATGTAGAGAAATCAAGTTTTATTTTCCAAAAATTACATTTTTTTTTGTTAGGTCGGGTACTGCTGGGAGCGCCCTCGTACCAAAAAGTTTTATTGTTCGTACAGTGCGTTTGACTGTTAAGTCAGAGGATTGGCGATCGAATGTAAAACATATACGAAAATGTGCTAGGTACTTCATATAAACATATGTATGTATGAATACATATATGCCAAGTTATGGATTCGTAAAAAAAGCGAACTCGAGATTGTTATAAAACTGGACATTATACGATCTAGCAAAAACATCCGTCTGTCTGTCTATTTGGCTACACCCTAACCGGATGGGTCGATTTTCTTTTTTCTCGAAAATTGTTCAACTGATTTTGATCAATTTTTTAATTAAAATGATTAATTCATTTTAAATTACATTTTCAAAGAGATATTTTTTGGATTTTTAAAAAAAAGTTTAAATTTTTTTTTGGAAACTCAGTTTGTATTTTTTCTTTAAATTAGATTTTTAACTCCACATTATTAAATATTTAAAATTGGCGTATCTACCAATTTTTATTCTTAAAAATACATATTACCGGAATTTTATATATAAAAATTAAATATTTTTAAAACCACTTCTACGATTTTAAAAATTTTGTTCTAATAAATAATTAAGATTCATATATAAGAAATCAGATAGTGTGCATCCCGTTTCAGAAGTATTTTAATTAATTTATTTCTAATTTTGTTGATTTAAACCAATTTAGCTGTTAATTTCCTTGCATGCATATTGCATATAATGTGCAACACATAGTTATATTGTTAATTTTTGTATACCCACATAATACTACCTGCTACTTAACTTTGGTTTTCGCAAATGGATACATTACAGGCTCCCATGACCATTTAAATTTAGACTTTAGAACTGCATTGTGATCGCACATGAGAGCAAGTTCGTGGGACCCAGTGCAATTGTACCAGATATTGTTTGTGTAGTTGTTTAGAACCCCCCATTTCTAATTAATTTACATTTTTTCCCATATGAACTTCGAGCTTCATAACACCTTGAAGTACGCGTCTATTATATTTAAATTTGTTTAACCCCGAATCTCTTTAATAAGAATGAAAAGATTGGGGTACATGGAAACGAAGAAGAAGAAGTGCCTTAGAACTGACTTGTATGCATTTACTTAGGGTCAGTTTATAAAATGCACACTAACCGAAATAAGTTTCCCACTTGTGGACGTTAGGCTCCGTTTTTTTCCATATTGGTCACTTATTTCCCATTTCCTGACTTTGAAACTGGGCTTAAATGTACATATGTGTACATATAAGAATAATTTACAGTTTAAAAGAAAACGTTTTATGAATACGCGAAATTAAAATAATGTTTACATTTAACCGAAATAAAGGTTTAAAAAGAGACAACATTTATGTTTCATTAAAAGAAATTATTTTTATTTATAAACGATTGGCAAAGTTTTGGAAAATGAACAGTGGGTAAAAAAAGTGTTTAAACCGTTAAAACCGTAATTTTAATTCGAAAGTTCAATGTTATTTTGAAGAAAGACAAAACCAAGCTAAAAAAAAACTACGAACAATTTAAAAACAAGCGTGTTTGCGGGAAATCTATTATCCCAACAAGAAAAATGTGTGAATCAGATTGATTTGACACGATGAGGATAGTATTTTTTGTTCCAATAAGAGAAATTTAAGATTCGGTTGTAGTTAAACAAAGAGAGCCCTTTTAACTGGCTCGATCGAAAATCATAAATACCGTACGAAAAAAATATCTCTTAAGTTTTTCGATTTTTGAACTCATTAGGTTTACAGTGATGCCATCCTACTTCTTAAGCATAAGATATACCGCGCTTAGTCTCAAACGAAAATCTAGCAAAACGAATCTACTCCTCTTTTTAGAATTTTGATCGTTATCCAAAGTTAGCCCTAAACGCATCCATCCAAAATTTTAAATATGTAGGTACCTGTATGTATGTGAAATCTCCAAATGAAATGTGATTTTTTGTTAATTTAGTTTAAGAAATTTGTTTTTTCGTTTTTTTTTATTGTGGAGTTCGTTTTTGAAGTAATCGTTAAATTTCCAGATTTTCCTGTTTTAATTCGTAAATATGTAGGTACCTAAAATGTATTTTGAATGAATTGAATTTTTGTTTTTGATGAATACTGCGCTCAATCATCCATAGGGTGGCAGCGCTGATCAGCAACCCTTTTTTCTGTGACGCGACGCTGACTATGGGACACCCTGTAGGGTAGAGTCGCCTATTGCCGGCCGGCTCCAGTGGCCGGCCACCATCAAAGAAATGTGTTATAAATAACGAACCTATAGCCGTACTTCCCTGTTTAAAGTCTTCGAAGGATATGTAATATCTGCATTATGATCTGTCAAAATATTTCGTAGATTTCCCCAGTACTTTACAAGTTATAAGTAAAAAGAATGCGTGACTTCGTCAGGAAACGTTTATAAGCATTTTAACTGTTGAAAAGAACAAGGAAATTTGTTTCAGAATTAGTGAATTTTAAGGACAGTTTTAGGGTCAGTGGTTTTATATGCAGTTTTTATACTAAAAAAACATTATATTTCAACCAAAACTACTTTAAAATAGGAAAATATGTTGAAATAGTGGTTGTTTTGAAGGGGGCCGGAGATAGAAAACAAAAATTATAGGTGTTGCCTATATTCAGCCACCCGGCGGAAGATAGGAAAAACTTCCTTTTTTTTGAAAAATGCAACATATGATTAACTGAGCTATTAAAACAATATTGCAGCAAAAATTGACGTCAAAAATCAATTAAATCCAGTATTCGGCCCCTCTTTGTAAGCAGAAACTAGGGGGCCGAATACTGGAGATGTGTGTCCTAAATACGGCCACGACGTATAAAAAAAAAAAAATTGTTTGGATTGGGGTGGCCGAGCTCAGGAGCATCGGTGGTCGGTCTTAGGATACTAGGGGCCGGCCACTGAAAAATTGCTTTTTTCATTAAAACTAAATAAAACGTTTATTTCAAATTTATAACATACATTTTAATGAATGCAGATCAATAAAGAAAACTACAAAGAACATTTTGTTTTAAAAATAAATCAAAAACCTTGAAAGTCACAGATTTTATGTGATATTTTCAATCAAAAATGTCTTAAGGGGCCGGCCACTGGCGACTCTACACTTTACATTGTCATAACGTACATATGGCTACATTATGCTGGATTTACACGACTGACAAATTGGCAGTATTCTGGCATTTAACTGTCAAAAAAATGACAGAACAATGGAAAATTTCATTCTTTTGGCAGTATAGTGACAGAAAAATGCCAATTTGGCAGTCAAATGCAGCATTACTTTTTATATATTTCAAACCTTTCAAAACTACATTTTAAGGATGACAATTTTAATATACCTATTCATTACAGGAAGCAACTGTTTTAACTGTAAGTTGGCAGTTCTCTAGCCTCGTCCATAAAATAAATGCCGAAAATAGAGAAATTTCAATTTAAAACAGTTATAACATTCTTTGGTCGTTATTTATAACAAAACTGTTATACCTAAATTGTCATGTATAGTCACTTCCAATATTAAAATAACAACATTTTTCTGATATGTATGTACGTGTATTAGTCTATCTAACTACCTACCTACAGTTGGACATTAACAATAAACCCGGAAAAAAAACGCAACATTAAGCAAAAACGAAAACGTAGGGTTATTGCCATTATTTTAATAACATGGGCCAAAAGTTTTATCAAAACTATAGAGGCGTTTCGGAAAAAAAAATGAAAAAAAAAACAAAAGCGGTCTAGAATAGGTAAGTAAGTAGTACATACACCGGCTCTAGATAGCTAAAACAAGAATTCAAAATTCTCCTCTTGGGAACAAATGAAAATATTGCATTAGAATGGCATACAGGTAGGTATAGAGTGTCACATAGACATTTCCTATATAAATATGAAACGCAATGGAATGCATTTAGATATCGTTAAGAATATAACGGTTTATGAAGCAAAAGAAATAGGTACAATTAAATTGGTATTACGTTGCGTTGGGTCGGTCTGTGTGGTGCGATTACCATTAATCAAAATAAAACAATAAAATTCACCGCACTTGCTTCGAAGGTGATGGACGGTAGCGGTGTGTGCATGTGGTAAGTGGTGCAGCAGTACCGGCCAAGGAAAGAGCAAGTGACATTTCGTTCACGCAAATTGTACTCCCATCAACTGATAAGAGAAAAACTTGGAAACTACTCTTCTGCATCTAGAGTAATCTCTAGTATTTAAAAAAAAAACTTGGTAAATCAATCACAAAACTTGCAATTTGCACAAATTGAATTTTACGATCAATCAACAATAAATTAAACTTAATCAATTCAATTAAAACAACTCAAACAAATCAATTTAACTTACCTTGCGATTAGTTGGATAGGTTTTCGAAGCAAAATTAGACTGCACAAATTGGAATTTGAAAAATCCTTTCGGTGGCACAAAACTGCAAAATTCAATAAACAAGAGCAAACACACCCCAAGAAGAACACAACTCGACAACAACAACAATTACACAACAAATTCTTCTCACTTCACCACCAGACAAATTATTTTCCTTCTCTTTTGGAAAATTCAAAGGAAAACTACGAGCTAAAGAGTCGAGAGAGCAATAGCAGAGCAGACACCCGAAAATTTTCAATGTTGCACAGAAGATAATGGAATATTCAATGACTTGAAAATTGTTTGAAAATCAACTTTAACACGATTTTTATACATTAACTTAACGAAATTGATGCTCACGGCTTAGAAAAACTCTGGCAAACAATTTGGTTAAACTTTTGCTGAGATAAAAACGATTTTTTTAGACGAAAAACGTAAAAACATACACTAGAACGATTCACTATTTTGTTGACAGTCTACCACTGTTCAGTTTTGCTGAAATTCCAATTGTCACTGTCAGTTCAGTACTATTTGCAATTGTGCTGCCATCAAGTGGGTGTGGGCAATCTAATTGGAAGCTGTCTGAAAAATTTTCTTATTGGAGTGTTGGCAATACCAATTAGGTTGTGGTGTCTTCGCTACTAGACACGAGATGGCCTCAGCCAGCGCAGATACAAATACAAACAGGCGACGATAAAATTTGATACATTTGCGCTGCTGGTTAAAAAATACAATAATTGCATTTTTACTTCCGATAATAGGCTTATAGGGCAAGTTTTGATATCATTTTCTTCATTTGTTGTTATTTTAACCACGCGTTGTGACGTATTTAAAGGTAAAAGGAATCACTTAGTTTCAATTGTATAAGATATGGGAGCGAGGAAACTAAGTTATTTCAATTTGATTTTAAAGTTTTATTTCAAATTTATTTGAAATGTGTACATTATGTTGCTGTAATAATTAACAACAATAGAAATAAGAACATATGAATAAAAGCATGAAACATATTTTCATTTTTGCAACGCCCTTTGGTTTGTGTTTGCTTCGAAGCGAATATGGTGGCGAACGAAGAATGTTCAAAGATTCGCAACGTGGCAGTGTGGGTACTCTCATTAATATCCATGTAAATAAACAAATATAGGCGAACGTTTCATTGTCGATACGGTACCATTCGCCACCGAAAATTGATAGACGGACATTTCACCACCGCCGATTGAGTGTTGGACCTTTAAGTGCGGCCATTTAGTCATTGACTTATTATATATATATATAATAAGTGAATGCATTTAGTGCTCAATATTTGAATGCCGCCCGTTTCAGTGTCAGATTTTTCGTTTCTGTATATTTTGTTTTCGTGTTCGCAAAGTAGTGTAGATTTTATTAGAAATAGTTAAATCGCAACAAGAATTCATTTATATTAGCCGTGTTTTTTTTGCAAGTCCATATGGATTTGTCGAAAAAAACGACATCGGGACTAATAGTTTTACACGTAAATACAACAACAACTTAAATCCATATGGACTTAGCTAAGTCCAGATAATTATCGGGACTTACGTACTGTAAGTAAGAAGTTCCTAAGTCCCGATGTCGTTTTTTTCGACAAATCCATATGGACTTGCAAAAAAACACGCCTATTGTTTTCAATATCAAATCGTATTCTTTTTCAGCTTATATCATTTGCATTTTATTTAGGACATTTTGCAGAACACTCTTTTTCAAAATAAAACACGAAAATTTAAAATAAATGATGCAAATTTATAGAAAATCATTTATTAACACTATTTTTACTGGCGGGAGACAATTTTTTCATGTTTTATTGTCAATCATACCAAATTGAAATTTGCGTCAAAAATATAATCATACAGAATAACAAGATTTCAGTATACATTGCAATTAATAAAATATGTTTTTAAATGTTGCACCATTCAAAAGTTTCCGAAAAATCACGGGTATATTACTGGCAAATCTGAATTCTATTGTGACTAACCACATTTTAATCCAAAAGAAACAATGGTCATATTGAATTATTAACACTACATTACAGTGTTTAAAAGTCTAGTGTTGAAAGAACGACAGCGAACTACCCAGTGGCGGAACCGCTGTAACGAAAATTCCAACCACTAAAAGGCTTGTGGTGAAAATCTGGTAGTGAAGTGTCCAACGGCGAAAGTTCGGCCTGAATAGTCCTGCTTCGTTTCATTGTAGTTCGGAAAGTATTCGCATTGGTTTGGGAGAGCCTTAAGTTCACATGAAATTTTGAAAACAAATTCTATGAAATTGATAAATATAATTTTTTCTCAGAGAACAGCTGTTTTCTGTGACATATTCTCCACAACGCTCTCATGTCAAAATTTAGCCAGAGGCTTAGCTGATGTTTGGAGAGAAACGTGGGAGCTAAAATTAAGAGCGATCTGCCTACTAGGCTTAATACGCAGTTCAAGGAAAAAAAATTAAAGTTTTGGTTCTTCCGGTATATCACTAGCTGTCAAAATTATTGTTGGGAAGAATCCCCATTCGATTTGATTCTTGAACTACTTCACCGACATATGTATTCAATGCTGATATTGCAGTAATGGAAGAAAACCTCGAACACATCCATTTCGAAAGACAAATTTAAGACTGGTTGTCAACGTGACGTTTTGTATTTTGTATCTTTCTATTTACCTTTTGCGCTACCAAAGTATTTATTTAAAAAAATAACACTCATTTTAATTTACTTGCAGAAGTTTTATTGAACAGTTTTATTTAATACAGCAAAATGGACGAAGACCCCCCAAAGCAAGAACCCAAACTTACGGTCCAAAATGGTAAAAGGCTATCACTCAACTTTGCCGACAAGGACGAAAAAGAAAATGCTAAGTTTAATGATGCTCGACTAGTTGACATCATGAGGAACTATCCACTTCTTTACAACAAATCCTTGGAAAGCTATGGCGACCCGGACTACACCCAATGGATGTGGGGAGAGATTGCAAATGAAATGAATGAGCCGCACCGAAAAACTACCCTCAATTTGCCGTTCAATTGGACTACTTGTCGGGACCAGTGGGAGGTTGTAAAGAGATCACTGCGATACTTAAGTAATCCTGCCGCAAAATCATTTCGCTATCCCAAGCAATTCAGAGAAAGTTTGGACTTTTTCCAGAACTATATCAAAGACCGTAAAGAACCCCCACACACAGACCGTTCTCAAGATCTTTTCCTTAACTTCTCGAGTCTGGTGGAGCAATTGCCCTTTGAAAAACAATTGCTTCTGGAAAAAGAAGTTATTGATTTAATTCTCTCTAATGAACTGGAGTTTTGTGCGCCTGTGGTTGACCCCGCTGCTGTGGAAGCCCAAGCCCAAGAGGAATTCGGAAAAGTGATTGGCTTGCTTATGCCAGAAGTGGATGCCCGAACAGTGCAAAACGAGCTCTCAACTGAACCCGAAACAGAATTGGGTCTGCTCGAGGAGATCATACAAAAACCGGAAACCAGCTCCTTTGCTGCCCAGCCAGTCCAATTCACAGCAGAGCCTTCGGAGGCTACAGACTTTAAGCCGGGCGTCGCTATAAACGGAGTTGTAGCGCAATATGACTTCAAAAACTTAATTCAAATTGCATCGGATCGAGTGAACATTGTAATCCCTGAATTGCAAAGTAACGTCCATTATACGATTCAAGAAACATCCGAGGTCGAAGACATCATAGAAGAAGATGGAATGGAGGAAAGTACCGTGCAGGAAAATGAGCAAGAGGTTGTTATGCAGGATTGCGTCTACCAACAAGAGGACTTCATGCAGGAAGAGGATCTTATCGAAGAAGTTATTTCTGAAGGCTGTGCAAAGGATATGCCTAATTTGAACATTAGCGAAGGTTACGAAGTACCTGTCAGTCGATTAGATTTCGATGGAGTTTTGAATGAAATGTTGGAATAAAATACATAAATAAAAAAAAACTTACTGTTCCAATGTGGGCATTAAAAGGTTTAACTTAATTTTCTAATAAAAAAAAAAAAACATGTAGAAACCGCATATTTGTATTTTGCTCTCGAAAGATCTCAATGGTAAGCTTGAATGGGTCTTACTTTTAGAATCCAGTCTGATAATGGAATTAGAAGGAAGTGAAATTTGTTATCAGCCCTTCCAAGAATTCCATCGTATTCGTATCTAATCGGAGACTTGGTACAGATCCAAACAAAAATTATCACAGAAAACGTCGCGTCGTAGTGCAAAATCTCATAGAAATTGCCATTTCGAACGGATTCGAGCAAATGTTTTTTTTTCGGCAATCGTAAAATTTGCGTATTACGATAGATTTATTTACAAAATAGCTGAATTACAGAAATTGATTTTGGAAAAAAAATGAGAAATACCTATTAAAAAAAAAAGAATTAAATCCTTGTTTCCTCATTTAAACACACCAAAATTTAACAATATTCTTGAAACAGCTTTTGATTTATTTAGTTTCTATTTAAATATTATTGACAGAGTTAAAAAAAATCGATTTAATAGATTTTAAAAGTAAAGCCCTAAGCGAAGTTTTAACCATTAGTAACAAAACTAAAAACAGAGCTATTTGCGCTATCATATCAGATCAGAGTACACCAACAAATTTTTTAAAGATTAACATACATACTAAAATACTCTGTTCAACAAAGATTGTCAGTACTTACGGGGCTTATATTAATTTATGATGGAGCTTCAAACAAAGCTTAAAAATGGATGGCAGAAAATTCACACAGGTCTGACTTAAGGCCAGAAAAATAATGTTTTTGATTAACAATTAAAACAATTCATTTAAGTTTATATACATATCTACCACGGTCCACTGATGTAAATGGACTAAAAAGCAGAAGATTATTTACCTTAGCCTCATACAGATTTATAACCCCGAACTTCTTAAAATTAAAGTGTCAAATGATCATTTTGAATGAAAGGTACTATAACTAGTGCATTATATTGCTTTTCTTTTTGAATTTGGAGTAAATTTTACAAAGGTATCATATATACGATGCATAAGTAGTAGGTACTTAATTATAAATTTATAACCCAGCATTGAGATTATAAAATTACGAGAATTTACCTTGCAAGATTTTTCTATTACATACTAGGGTATGTATCAGTTTTAAAATATCATTATTATTAAGTCCAGTAGCAAGTCAATTAAATTCACCAATTAGGCAATTGATACTAAAAACCCAATAGCAGCTGCTATTGCAAGTATTACTTTAAACCCCTTTTCGGCACCGCAAATTAATTGCTTTCAGATTGCTTTTTTTTCTGTTCGTGGTTCTTTTGAAAATTAAATGTTTGTATTGAACCGAACAAAACAAAAATTTACAAAGGAATTTAATTAGAAACCATAGGAGTGTTGTAAAAGAAAATACAACTTACAGCCAAATCAAAAGTTCCTACCAGGATTTTCAACCAGAGCTAGATAAATTAAAGCTTTCATGATGGTTGATTGGAAAGAAAAAAGTACATATGGACAGATTGGGCTTTATCTTTAATCCATTTAGGTATGTAAAGATTGGACAAAGCAAAAGAGACCCGCATAATCACGAAGAGCATCATACTTAGGACTCCGTCATTTCTTCTTTTTTTTGTTAATTATAACTCAGGGTCTTGGGAATGGTTTTTTTTTACCACCGATGTTTGTCATATATATATAGAGTTCTATTTCAGGGATCATTGTGTTATTGAATATAAACCTATTTTGAAAAATCACTCGAGATTGAATTAAAATGAATAATATGCAACGTTGCGAGAAACAAGGCAGTATAATCTTAGCAGCGACTTTCTATCTGGGGCACATGTTTTAAAACTTTTTAATGATATGAATGTGTGCAACTGTAAGAGAGCTTTAGGCCCAGTTTTCAGTGATGAGTTGAACCAGAGTTAGCTAACTCTAGAAGTAAATAAGCCCACATTTTACTGAGGAAGCAGTTTCCGGTGGAGAATACATGCGGAATGACTTATTAAACTCGGTGGATAAAACATCAAAAGCATCTGTTCAGTTAATCCTGAGTTAAATAATTTAACTCGGGTTTAAATTTAAACTCGGACTGAAAAACTGGACCATAGAGTATCCGTAAAGAATTATAAATGCTACATTAAAAAAAAAAATATTCAAGGATATGCAATTTGTTTGAAATCGACAGTTAATATTTGCTTTATTATCCATGCTTTTTCGTATTTATTATTGCAAACATTTTGTTAATATTTGTTAAACTTTTTGCTTTTAATAAAAATGTATTCTATTTATATTTATTAATAAATAGTTGTTATACTCTGTCCAACAAAAATTGTCAGTATGGGAGAGCTTTTTCCAAAGCAGTGGCGCCTGATGCACGCGCACGACACTGATCCCTGATTCACAATGCGACGAGGAAATACGACGTGAGCGTGACGAGAACCGCTGTCGTCTTTTTCTAGTTACAAAATCGTCGCCCAATTCACAATTCCAGTTTTGCAAACAAAAAATCAAAAAAATATAAACAAAATAACGTACAAAACAATAGATTTATCAATAACTTTATTTGTTAGACACAATTTGATTACATCTTTTGTGAAAAATCTGTAAATAACTTAGCAAAAATGAAAATCGTCGTCACGTCGCGTCTTTTTTTTCAATTTTTCGAATTCTTGGCGTGACGTGACGACGAGAAACGCTGCATTGTGTATATCCAGGTCCCTGATCTCTATTGTGGATTTTTATGGGGGTCAACTTGATCTTTTTCAGATTTTATGTTCCTAACAACCAAAAAAATTGATTTTTTTCGTGGTCTGTTTTTTTTCTCGAATGATCTTTCAAATCTCGATTTATTGGCAGATTTACACATACTTTCACACACACTTGCACACAAACCAAATTGACATTTCTAAACGTCGGCCTCTCCTCGTCACGTCAGTTTAAATTCGTTTTGGCCTTTCGCTAGCATTGTTTACTTTTGATAAGGCATTTGTTTAATAAAATAAATACAAATAATGAAGTTTAATTAGTGAAATTTTTGTCTTTATTGTCCTCATTACCGTTAACCATTGACTTCTTGAGTTCGGAGTCAATTAGTGATTAAATTGGATAAATGTTTCATATGGAATGAAAGGCATTGTGGAAACATGTGGGTTAGTCCATTGTTTTTTGTGAAAATAAAAATATTTGTATTAAAATTCCATAGTAATCCTTATGTAGTGACCTTGTTTCATGTTCATTGTCTTCTTCCTCACCATCGACCGATAGCTTCTCCTTTGATTTGGATTTTGGATGGACGGGATTCCTGTGGATATATGGATCCGACCGATGGCCAAATCATGTTATAAAGCAGTGATAGTATACCAACAAAATAAAATTCCTGCTAGGGAACAAAAAATTCCCTAATTTGTATTCTATTTTTTGATTTCAATTTGATTGAATAAAATAATGTAAATACAATATCACATTCATTTAAATGAAGTCAAGAAAAGAATGCGTAAATCTTTTCTTTCTTATATTTTGTCATAATTTCAAAATGGCCCCAGGATATTAATAATTTCAAGATTAAAAGTCAGTCCCACTTTTGAGTTTTTTTTATGAAACAAATCAATAAAGGCTCCCAAACCGGCGCTAAGCCTTCGCGCGAATATGCGACGACTGAAGAATGTTCAAAGATTTGCATAGCGCCAGTGTGGGTTCTCTCATTTATCTCCATTTCAATAAATTAAGACAGGTGAAAGTATTCGCGTAGTTGAAATTAATTTTAATTTAAACACAAAAATGTTCTTTTATAATTTGAAAAAAAAAAAGTTTTGTAAGAATTTTTTCTTACGCATTTTTTCACCAGTTTCATCAAGAAAATAAAGCCAAATATATAATATTTTTGTATTAAAGAAAAAACTGTTCCCTAGGAAAAAAATACTTGTAGGAATTTTTCCCTACATATACTATCACTACTTACATCAGTAAACACAGACAAATCACCTACACCTTTACAAAAAAAAGGATCAATCGCGATTCGTTCTAGTTACCACGATTGATCTGGAATCTGACCCCCAAATCTGAAATGGTTGACTGGAAAACCACATATAATACACTGGATAGTGGATTCCCTTTATGTATAACAGTTTTTTTTGACTCCTATTGAAGATGACATTCTGGTGCCAAGCGCACCTTTTGACGTCTGTCTTTAAAGTAGTAGTAGTAGTAGAACTTTATTGAGATTTAATTTTCTGTAAATTTACACAGGTTCACAAAGTTTATAAACTTAATAGCTAGGTACAAAATTGCCGACTTTGAATTGGTCTGGCTACACAGTTCTTATTATTTTTGTTTTGTTTTTAAGGCAAAAGAAACAATGTAGAGTTAAAATTATTATTAATTCACAAGCAAGATTTTAATAGCCCACTCAACAAGACTATGAAACGTCTGTCTTTAAAAAAAAGAAGTAATTTGACGTACATTTTTCAGTTCACTGGTTGAACACAGTACGCGCGTCAGGACGCGTGGCAGGGCGCGCGTTCACATGAGCGTGATTATTAAAACTTGTGTCGAATTTCTTTCAACCATTTCAGATGGCTTATTTTTGTATATGATGGTGTGAGTTCTATTTGACAGGAATTTGAACACAAAAAATAATGGTCCTTCAAATTCACAACAAATATTTCAAACTGCATTTAATTTACCATACAAAACAAAAAAAAAATTGTGCGTTTATCCAAACAACAAAAAATTACAATTCAGTGTTTGTTACAATTTGTGCAAATTCGCAAGAAATGTCACCTACTGTTTAACTTCCAGAATCGCGTTTGTGGCTACAGACACAAAACCTAATGTGAACACATCCGACTCATTCTGACGTGCAGCAGTCGTTAAAACAAAACAAAAATCAACAAGAAGGATTAATTAGAAACATTTCACTTACAAAATATAAATCTTATTAAGAAAATGCTTTCAATTAAAAAAATTGGATTCCGTAGGATTTAAGTGCCAAAAATAAGGTACAGACAGAGAGAACAGATATCAAAAAGGAAAACGTAAAAAAATGAACAATCTTAGGCAAAAAATCCTTACTTTCTTCGCCATAATTTTCTCACCATGAAGTGTGAGTGAGATAAAGTACAGAAACGCCAAAAATAGTCACAGGAGACAGTCCAATGTGAACACCGTTCTATAACGAGATTTTATGTATTTTAACATTTGCAAGATAAGGACGCGCGCCATGACTCGCGTGTATTGTGTTCAGCCACTTTGACAAAATGAAGTTATACTGTTATACAAACCTGGTGCCAAGCGCACCGTATAACAATCTTCAATTGGAGTCATTTTGTTTGTATGAATACGCTATCCAGTGTATTATAGAGATCAGTGATCCAGGTATGCTTTCATTGTTTGAAATTGGTTTGACAACTACAACGAGTTCTCGTCACGCTCACGTCTCGTTTCCTCGCAGCATTGTGAATCAGGCTTGAATTGGGAAAAAATCCACTGAACAAATTAGCAAGCCACTGACTTACGTATGCGAATTGTTGTTCTAATCCTCCGTAAAAAGTCGTACATTCCATTATGACCGTTGCATCCCACACCCACTGCTGAAGGGATACTGTACTGATGAACGATCGTGCGCTCGTCGTCGTCATCCACGAACCACGATGTTTGTGCTCACCCAAACAGAGTTACCTTTCCGAATTGTAAGCAAATTCAAGAGCTTTTTCTGTGCATTTAGTTATAAAATTTTTGGGATTTGAAGCTTTTGAGAACAAATTTATGAAATGAGTATTTTAAAGGTGAAGTACCATTTATAATTTAAACTACGGAAACCCTGTGGGAGCTTTAAAGAGGGAAAAATTTATGCAAGCTTTTGTAACCAGACTGAGAGGCAAACGTCCTGTACTGACAATTTTTGTTGAACAGAGTATAGTTTCTTTCAAAAACACTCTATATGAAGATACCAATCTCGGCTGTCATCCGAGTTTGCCTACAAGCTCATATAGGGGAAATTCAGGAGAAACACGCACACATATGCAGTAAGCGTACATCCACCACGCTTTATTTGCACACACATGCAGTAAGCGTACATTCACCACCAAAATGTCGGTTATTTACGAGTTTCAATGGGAATGTTCAAAAAGTATAATAAAAGGAGCTACGAGTTATCAAGTGCTAACCCAACCTTATAAGGATTAAGTTTGTGGAAACAAATTTTAAGTATATTCGATTGTCTTTTGTTATTTTTTGTTTTGTTTCTACGATTGTTTGGTATTGTATTTTGCTCTCGAATTATTGAAACAGACTGTGAACATGACAAAAAAAAACGAATGAGAAATCAGAGAATCAACGCAACAGTTGTAAGACAACTTTAGGAGTGTTTTTTTGCAGGAAGTGACTAGACATGCCAATTATAACAGTTTTTGTTTATAAAATTACTGTTTATGCGGCCCCGCAGGTCCAGGGTCCTCCGCCGGTGGGCATAATTCAAGCACCTAAAGTTTTTTTTTTAATAGTGCGAAGCGCGTAAACGTACCCCCGCTTTTAATGGCCAAAAATTGTTATAACTGTTATAAATTGGCATGTCTCTAGTCTCGTCCTTTTTGCAAACCTAGAGGAAATTGATCGAAAAAAAATTATGTCGCGTCGGGGCTAAGGAATTTACATGTTAAACGCAACAACAACTAATCCCCTCCAGGCATAGCTAAGAGCACATAATTTTCGGGGGTAAACTGCTCTAACGGCGTGAATTGCATATGTACTTCTAATCAATAGTTTTTATGGAAACTCCATTGTTTTCTGTGATGGCGTCGATAGATAGTCCCCAATATCATTTCTTTTCAACCAAATCCCTCCGGGCTTGCAAAAAAAAACACGGTTTTTAAGAGCATTAAGGCTCTCCCAAACCAACGCGAAACATTCGGCGCGACAACGAAACTTCCGCCTGTCTTAATTTATTTACATGGAGATTAATGGGAGCGCCCACACTGGCGCGATGCGAATCTTCGAACATTATTCAGTCGTCGCATATTCGCGCGAATGTTTCGCGTTGGTTTGGGACAGCCTTTAAGGCTCTCCAAAACCAAAGCGAATACTTCAGAACGACGACGAAACTTTAGCCTGTCTTAATTTATTTACATGGAGATTAATGGGAGCCCCACACTGGCGCGATGCGAATCTTCGAACATTATTCAGTCGTCGCATATTCGCGCGAATGTTTCGCGTTGGTTTGGGGCACCCTTTATGCTATGTATATGCGAAACCAATAGAAAACTATCGATTACCGAAATTTCAATGTATAAATTCTAACTTATCACGTTATTTATTTTATTACATACTTTTCTGTTAAATGCCAAAGATTTAAAAATCATTGTGTAACAGCGAACTACTTACAGGATGAATTTTCAAAGAAAAATTAAAAGAAGTTTCATCACGTGAAATTCGTAGTGTAATAGCAGACTTAGCACCATTAAATTGGTGTTTTTTTCAACACATCCCGATATCCCACCTAACATCCGCCATTTTCATGTTGAAAAGCTGGTGAGTTGAAATTTTTTTAAAGATGGCTGCGTTATTTGCACATACAAAATGGTTGTTCTGGGAAAACAGAACAATCCCACCCCGTTAAATTGTTGTTGCAATTCACATCTATTCATGGACACAAAACGAAATTACAAAAACAACAATGTAAACAAATGGGTTTTGGAGGGTGATACGTACGAAAGATTGGTATCTTCATATAGAGTGTTTTTGGTTTGCATTCGAAGTAAACAACAAAAAGAGAGCGAACAAAATGGAATAAATTCATTAGAATTGGTGAAAATAATGAAATTCGCAACATGTTCTCTCTTTGAAAAATTTTCTTGAAAATGATGCCGGTAAAACAGTCGTTGAATGTGAATTGTGAACGCTAGAAAAACTACTCGGGTCGAGCGAAACGTCGTTGAATGTGAACCCCCCTATTCAACGACATGTTCATCAACACGTGTCGTTATGTCAGATTTTTGTAATGTGAACACCAGTCGAACGACCGTTGATCGACTTACTATGTAGTTCAATAGGGGGGTTCACATTCAACGACGTGTCGTTCGACCAAAGTCGTTTTGCCAGCGTTTACATTCAACGACTTTCTTACCGACATCATTTTCAAGAAAATTTTAAAGAGCCAACATGATGCGAATTTCGTTATTTGCACCAATTCTTCCGCATCTATTTAATTTTTTTGCGCTTTCTTTTTGATGTTTACTTCCATTGTAAACCATTTTCTTCAAATCTTACTTAAAAAATAGAAAAAAAGATGTAAAATTGAAATCATCGGTCGTTCGACTGGAGTTCACATTTACTACAGCAGTCGTCCGACAGAGCAAATTATCAAAAAAATTGAACTACACAGTAAGTCGATCGACGGTCGTTCGACTGGTGTTCACATTACAAAAATCTGACATAACGACATGTGTTGATGAACGTGTCGTTGAATGTGAACCCCCCAAATTTTTTTAATAATTTGCTCTGTCGGACGACCGCTGTAGTAAATGTGAACTCCAGTCGAACGACCGATGATTTCAAATTTTCATCTTTTTTTCTATTTTTTAAGTAAGATTTGAAGAAAATGGGTTGCAATCTAGTTAAACAACAAAAAAGAGAGCGGAAAAAATGAAATGGATGCACTAGTTGTAGTGTAAATAATGAATTTTGCAGCATGTTGGCTCTATGAAAATTTCCTTGAAAATGATGTCGATAAGATAGTCGTTGAATGTGAACGCCACAGATTAGTCACATGAAGATGAGAATGTTTCGTACGTTTCACCCTCCAAAACCCATTTGTTTACATTGTTGTATTTGTAATTTCTTCCCGCGTCGATGAATAGATGTGAATTGCAACAACAATTTAACCAGGTGTGGTGAACGCTAGCAAAACGACTTAGGTCGAACGACACGTCGTTGAATGTGAACCCCGCTAATAATTTTCTCTGTCGGACGACCGCTGTAGTAAATGTGAACTCCAGTCGAACGACCGATGATTTCAATTTTACATCTTTTTTTCTATTTTTGTACGCAAGATTTGAAGAAAATAGTTGTACTCGAAGTAAACAAACAAAAAGAGAGCGGAAAAAAATAGAATAGATTGATTAGAATTGGTGAAAATAATGAAATTTGCAACATGTTCTCTCTTTGAAAATGTGTTTGAACATGATGTCGGTAAAACTGTCGTTGAATGTGAACGCTAACAAAACGACTCGGGTCGAGCGACACGTCCAAAAACACTCTATATGAAGATACCAATCTTTCGTACGTATCACCCTCCAAAACCCATTTGTTTACATTGTTGTTTTTGTAATTTCGTTTTGTGTCCATGAATAGATGTGAATTGCAACAACAATTTAACGGGGTGGGATTGTTCTGTTTTCCCAGAACAACCATTTTGTATGTGCAAATAACGCAGCCATCTTTAAAAAAATTTCAACTCACCAGCTTTTCAACATGAAAATGGCGGATGTTAGGTGGGATATCGGGATGTGTTGAAAAAAACACCAATTTAATGGTGCTAAGTCTGCTATTACACTACGAATTTCACGTGATGAAACTTCTTTTAATTTTTCTTTGAAAATTCATCCTGTAAGTAGTTCGCTGTTACACAATGATTTTTAAATCTTTGGCATTTAACAGAAAAGTATGTAATAAAATAAATAACGTGATAAGTTAGAATTTATACATTGAAATTTCGGTAATCGATAGTTTTCTATTGGTTTCGCATATACATAGCATAAAGGCTGTCCCAAACCAACGCGAAACATTCGCGCGAATATGCGACGACTGAATAAGGCTGTCCCAAACACGCGCCAGTGTGGGTACTCCCATTAATCTCCATGTAAATAAATTAAGACAGGCGAAAGTTTCGTCGTCGTTCTGAAGTATTCGCTTTGGTTTTGGAGAGCCTTAATGCTCTTAAAAGCCGTGTTTTTTTTTGCAAGCTCGGAGGGATTTAGCTAAAAAGAAATGATATTGGGAATTATCTATCGACGCCATCACAGAAAAAAAATGGAGTTTCCATAAAAACTATTGATTAGAAGTACATATGTAATTCACGCCGTTAGAACAGTTTACCCTCGAAAATTATGTGATCTTAGCTATGCCTGGAGGGGATTAGTTGTTGTTGCGTTTAACATGTAAATTCCTTAGCCCCGACGCGACATAGTTTTTTTTCGATCAATTTCCTCTAGGTTTGCAAAAAGGACGAGACTAGAGACATGCCAATTTATAACAGTTATAACAATTTTTGGCCATTAAAAGCGGGCGTACGTTTACGCGCTTCGCACTACTTAAAAAAAACTTTAGGTGCTTGAATTATGCCCACCAGAGGAGGACCCTGGCTCTGCGGGGCCGCATAAACAGTAATTTTATAAACAAAATCTGTTATAATTGGCACGTCTAGTCACTTCCTGCAAAAACACGCCTAAAGTCATACAACAGTTGCGTTGATTCGCTGATTTCTCATTCGTTTTTTTTTTTTGTCATGTTCACAGTCTGTTTCAATAATTCGAGAGCGAAATACAATACCAAACAATCGTAGAAAGAAAACAAATAATGACAAAAGACAATCGAATATACTTAAATTGATTAAAAATTTTCACGTTCAATTTGTTTCCACAAACTTATCCTTATAAGGTTGGGTTAGCACTTGATAACTCGTTGCTCCTTTTTTTATACTTTTTGAACATACCCATTGAAACTCGTAAATAACCGACATTTTGGTGGTGAATGTACGCTTACTGCATATGTGTGCAAATAAAGCGTGGTGGATGTACGCTTACTGCATATGTGTGCGTGTTTCTCCTGAATTTCCCCTATATGAGCTTGTAGGCAAACTCGGATGACAGCCGAGATTGGTATCTTCATATAGAGTGTTTTTGGACACGTCGTTTAATGTGAACCCCCCTATTCACCCCGTTTAAGCAAAAAATGACATTCGGTTTACGTCGGTTTAAATTTATGATTTAAACCGAACGTCGGATAGCACCGCAAGTATGAGAATAGCTTTCGAGCACTTGTTTGCTGATTTATTTATTAATATTTTCAAGTTTATTGAAGTCTTTGTTGTGTTTTAGTGTCGAATTAATATTAACAAAAAATCTAAAAGTTTGCAAGGACAGAAAGTGCCACCAAAAGAAAAATAAGAGAAATCAACTAGTGCAAGAGGAATTTCTGGTGAAGCAAGAGGAATTGAATTTGAAGCTCCAAAAGGCAGCATTCTGGGCCAAAGCAACATCAAAATTGGATCAAAATATTGTATATTACTATTTTTTCCGTTTTCCGTTCGTGCATTCGTTCAATAGTTCTTTTGAAGTATCGGTGACATTTCGAACTTAGCTCGTAGCTTATCAGCTAGTTCCACTCCGCCACTTGAGTATGAGTATCAACCACTACCGCAAGAACCAGGAGTCCAAGAATCGAACTTTTGGATGGTCAGGAGCAAGCATGTCCATTTTGTTCATGCTGTGAACGCTAATACTAACGACAAATAAAAATGCAATTATTTTCGACTTGTCATTTTATATTTAAGTAAAATAAATTAATTCGTGTCATACATACCCTGTTTTATTTTTCCTTATGGTTATTGTTGACGTTGGGAAAAATATCAAGAATAACGTCCACCGCAATGGGTTTTCAAGACATTCCTCGACGGACACATTCTTCATCTGGTTGCAGCGCCGCCTTTAGCAACTTCGGCAATGGTATATCGTTGACCCCCAACTCTCCCATATCTATATCTACATATATTATGCAAGACGGCACACAGTGCGATAATTTTTTGTATGACTGCCACTCGTTGCACTTGGATGCCATACTCGATCTTCGCACATTGCATTATTCGATATGGAATCCGAATTCGCACTTCTCTCATGCCTACCCCTTCATCTTCGTCGCTTGACGACGAGGATGATGCTGACAATAAAACCGCATCTATGTCAACAGTGGCATTTTCCATCTTGGCTAATAGAATATTTTTGAATGAAAAATAAAATCCTAAAATAGCAACAGAATGACGGATGCGGTTTAAAAACTTTAAACCGACTTCTGAATTTAAACAGATTTTAAACGGCGCGCGTGAATATTACGGCTTTAAGCGTTT
Organism: Leucozona laternaria; assembly: GCA_932273885.2. Lineage (NCBI taxonomy): Eukaryota > Metazoa > Arthropoda > Insecta > Diptera > Syrphidae > Leucozona > Leucozona laternaria. The sequence goes on from OW026366.1 coordinate 282,061,284, forward strand.
AAGTTAAACATAAATATTTAAGTTTCGTATTAGCAAACGGCTCTAAGTGTCTCACTGGGGTCTTAACGTACCTGAATATATGCAAATTAATTTTATTTTTTTACAATTTATTTTTTAAAAAACTTTATTAACTTCCGATACCTTCGATCTCCGATTATGAACTAACTGAAATACATTTTGACTCTTTAAACTAAGTTATAATACATCCCTACAATTGGAGATGATGTTTATATGATGATTTCAGCTTTAGTCTGGATGCAAAGAAGAATGTTTCCGTTTTGGACATCAGACGTGCTGTTTTGAATTTCGATTGATTGTTTATTAATCCGTTTCCGGCGAGGCCGGTGACATCTCTCTTGATCGAGATTTCATGTGTTAACTTGCATATCTACTATGTTTGGAAAAATCTACTATGTTTACCCACTGTTAAATTAATGTTCCTGAAAATTCGTAACGTGATTTGTATTGTTGTCCGCAAATCATTAGTGCTAAACCATATTAGAATTAACCAAACATTAAAAGCATTTGAAGAACTTTGTAATATTATATGCATGTGGGGTATTCAAAATTAAATTGAAATCAACTTTGTGTTTGATTTGAATTGAATTGGCATCTGTCCAAAAATTCGAATTTAAAGAGATATAATTTAAACAGTACATATATAGTAGCAACCTAGGTTACCTGTTCGTCGATAACCTCTTTGAGATTTAATGATATTATAAATGGCAGACTTCCAACAAGTTAGATGTCTGCATGAATATTAAAATTCAAGGCCCAATAAAAATCATCATTTTATAAATCCTTTCTCTTTCGAAATTCAATTTCAATTTTAACTGCAGCTGCAGCATCAGTTTATTCAATGAGACTACACATTGTGTATATATTTTTTTATATACATACATAGATACCAGAAAGTACTGATGTTTAATGCTATGCAAATGCAGCGACCTAATTTCCAGCTTGAAACTGAAACTGCATTTTGTCAAAGAAATTATTATTAATTTAAAGAGGCGCATATTATCGCAGTATTTATATGATGGCGGCGAAATTGATTGAATGTTAAATCTTTTGACTTGCAATCATCATTGCTTTTGTTAAGGATTCCCATGGCGAAGAAGAGAAGGACCAGAAAAGGAGGCTAACACGATACACACATACTTTTACTTTTGTATTTATATGCAGGCGTGCATGCATGGTGGCATGCACTCCTTCATTCATTATTCATTTGGCAGACTGCAGAGGTGACAAATTTCACTACGTGCTGTGAATTTTCACTTCTCTTCTTTTTCACTGTGCCCCAAATTAGGAATATGTCGTTTTTGGTTTTTACAACTTTAGACCTATGACTCCCTTTAAAGATACAACTCATAGTGTGTTGGAGCATTCAGTCATATACAGATGATGAAAAAAATGACAAGCGCTGTAACCTGCGGGATATATTTTCACTTAAATTCAAAAGTGATTGGAAGTATGAAAGGAGTGGTTAGGTGTTGCAACTTGAAATGAATGTTGGCCCTAGTAGTTTGTGCACACTTTGTAAGTATATATTTTGGCCGTTAGAAAGAAACAAACTTAATTTTGGAACATACTTCAAAAAGCAGGGTTAAGGTGGCTCTTCTGCAGATAATAACGGAAGGCCAGGCGAAGTTGTTGAAATTTTTGTGCTAGGAAATGCCGTATAGAAATTTTTTGTTGCAGGATTCAAGTATGTTTCGTCGCAAAAACTACTTTAGATGAAAAGTGATGGATAGACTTTTTGATTATCTGTTTGTAGAGGAATCATTTATATATTTAGCCAGTCCGTAGTTCTGAGATCGCTCATCAATGATCCCCCAATTTGACAGTAGAGGAGAAAAAAAAACTGAACTATAGATTTCTCCGCAAGAACTTAAAAGGACTCTCAATCTCTCTTTATTAATTAGTCAACTGCGACAGAAATTGATTGAGCCAACCAATTCAAAAAGTTTAAGTCTCAGCTTATTCACAGCTTAAAATGAGGAACTTAGCTGAGGAAATATCAAGGCGTAGTTCTCGACCCTAAATAAAACTACAAATTAAATATTGAAGAACGGGTTAAGAAGGCCTGCATAGCCCTATATGCCTGCAGAAAAACTTTTGTATCTTTTACCACTCGGTTTTTGCATTAAATATCTGGTGTCTTGCGATAAGATTGAATGAATCGAATTGCTGGTTTGCCAAACCTACGTTCACGGAAACATCGCACATTTGATTCCCAATTATATGTTTTCGACTCCTACCGACTACTGCACCCCTACTTTGAGCATGGGGGGGGGATTGGAAGGATGACGTCGTGATGAGAGACTTCGACAAAACTATCTACACTGACGGCTCTATAGGGTGGAGTGTGGTGTTGGTTCATTAATCCTCTCTGAGTCCTTCCTGACTATGCTAGCGGTAGTCAGGCAGAATTACTGCCGATAAGTTAAGCATGCAAAACCCTAAAACCAAAATCGAAATACTGCAATCCTGACAGACATAGTCAGGTGGCTGTTAAGGCCATTGCTGCGGCTACATCATCCTCAAAATCGGTCCAGCAATGCCGGGATCAGCAAGCTTGAACGTCAATCCTAGTGCCACTCTTATCTGAGTACCGGGTCACTGTGGCATTGAGGGAAATGAGCTGGCAGTCAAACTACCTAGACAAGGATCATCCCTTCACAGCTCACTTGCGGAAAGAGTTTACATTCCTCTCAGAGATAATGGGTGATTTTTTAAGAGGCTTAGAACTTTTTTTAAAAAAAAAACACAAAAAATTCGAAAAAATGAATGAAATATTTATTTGAATCGATAGTTTGAACCTTGCAATTTAATGTTTAAAGATAATTTCATGCAAATTTTGACCGCGGCTGCGTCTCAGGTAGCCCATCCGCTGAGTCCAATTTTGGCATACTCTTTCACACATATCGGCCGGTATCTCACGAATGAATGCATGGATGTTGGCTTCCAGTGCGTCAATCGAAGCGGGCTTGTCCCTATAGACATTAGCCTTGACATACCCCCACAAAAAATAATCTAATGGTGTCAAATCGCACGATCTAGGCGGCCAATTGACCGGCCCGAAACGTGAAATTAACTGTTCACCAAACTCGCCTCGCAATTGCGCCATTGTTTCGCGTGCTGTGTGGCATGTGGCACCGTCTTGTTGAAACCACATATCATGCAAGTCAAGAACTTCCATTTCGGGCAAAAAAAAGTTTGTTATCATCGCTCGGTAGCGTTCACCATTGACAGTAGCGCTGCGATTCGCATCATCTTTGAAGAAATAGGCCGCCGGCCCATAAACCGCACCAAAAAGTGGCTTTTTCGGGATGCATTGGTAGCTGTTGCAATGCTTCTGGCTGATCTTCACTCCAAATGCGGCAATTTTGCTTATTTACGTACCCATTCAACCAAAAATGAGCCTCATCGCTGAACACAAGCAGCGCGCGATGAACATTTCGAACCAAGCACGAATTTTGATAGTAAAATTCAATAATTTGCAAGCGTTGTTCATTTGTAAGACGATCCATGGTTAAATTGCAAACCAAACTGAAGCTGTTTGACAGTGACACAAGGTACTAAACACACGTCAGCTGTCAAAACCAGTGTTGCCAAAACCAAACCAGCTAAAAAATCACCCGTTATCACCCGTTATAACGGGTGATTTTTTGGCTGGTTTGGTTTTGGCAACACTGGTTTTGACAGCTGACGTGTGTTTAGTACCTTGTGTCACTGTCAAACAGCTTCAGTTTGGTTTGCAATTTAACCATGGATCGTCTTACAAATGAACAACGCTTGCAAATTATTGAATTTTACTATCAAAATTCGTGCTTGGTTCGAAATGTTCATCGCGCGCTGCTTGTGTTCAGCGATGAGGCTCATTTTTGGTTGAATGGGTACGTAAATAAGCAAAATTGCCGCATTTGGAGTGAAGATCAGCCAGAAGCATTGCAACAGCTACAAATGCATCCCGAAAAAGCCACTGTTTGGTGCGGTTTATGGGCCGGCGGCATTATTGGGCCTATTTCTTCAAAGATGATGCGAATCGCAGCGTTACTGTCAATGGTGAACGCTACCGAGCGATGATAACAAACTTTTTTTTGCCCGAAATGGAAGTTTTTGACTTGCATGATATGTGGTTTCAACAAGACGGTGCCACATGCCACACAGCACGCGAAACAATGGCGCAATTGCGAGGCGAGTTTGGTGAACAGTTAATTTCACGTTTCGGGCCGGTCAATTGGCCGCCTAGATCGTGCGATTTGACACCATTAGATTATTTTTTGTGGGGGTATGTCAAGGCTAATGTCTATAGGGACAAGCCCGCTTCGATTGACGCACTGGAAGCCAACATCCATGCATTCATTCGTGAGATACCGGCCGATATGTGTGAAAGAGTATGCCAAAATTGGACTCAGCGGATGGGCTACCTGAGACGCAGCCGCGGTCAACATTTGCATGAAATTATCTATAAACATTAAATTGCAAGGTTCAAACTATCGATTCAAATAAATATTTCATTCATTTTTTCGAATTTTTTGTGTTTTTTTAAAAAAAAAAGTTCTAAACCTCTTAAAAAATCACCCATTAAAAGGCCATATTTTTTACAATTTTTCTCACCAAATCCAATCGTAGGCGTAGCAGTCTAAGCAATTGTGTTATATTTATAAAGATGTTGCCCGCGAAATCCCGAACAAAAGATCTATTGTGTTGACCAAGGCAAGACATTGATGGGTCAGCTAGTCGGCTCGTTGGCCGCCATTTCTATTTACTTACCTAGCGAAGGAATTGCGTTCAGTTTTCCGAGATAGCTGAGAGCTCTAAGATTTCCAAAACCTAAACTGATACAGTGGCAGTGGTGGGATGGGTAAGGTGGCTGCAGTGAAATTTGTCTTCTAATAAAATTTTAATTTCTTATACTAAAATGTGCAATTAATTTTTGTGTACGTCTGTAACACTGAGCACTGATACGAAAGTTTTATTTTATGTCTCGTGTATTTTGTTTCGTTGTATTCTCATAAATGAGAACACCAAAAAATTAGAAATTTAAAGAAGTTTTTCGGTGTGGGGACTTTTTATTACAACTGCTGAAAATGGGAAATAATTGTCGTTGGCTGATGGGAGTTATGAATTGTATGTTTTTATAAATCTTATATTAATAGAGTGGTTAAACCAGTATATGATTTCATATTATAATATCGTAAGAACTTGAAAAAAGGTTATATCTGTATCTACTAATATACTTCATTTAATATATCGAGCCTAAATCCCTGAAAATTCAACAAGGAAAATGTTAATTATCAAAATCGTTAAAGCAGTTTAACAAAGAACGAACTGCCTTTTAACATGTTTTTCTTTATTTGTCATTACGGTTTTTTTAGTGTAAATTTAGAATTATTCTACTTTGATTAACTTATAAATACAATTCTTATTTTTTGACACTGTGTTCTTTTTTTTGCCTTTTTAAGATACCGACGTTATTGATGTTTTTTCGTTGTTGCTATGTTTTCATTAATTTAACAAAAATACTTTCACTCATCACAAAAAAATGTCGGTAAAATTGTCTTCTTCCCCACACAAAGGAATCATGACAACAAGCCAAATCATAATAAAGAATCCTGTCTCTCCGCCCAAATAATCATTGAATTACAAAAAAAAAAACCATCAATCAAGTATCTGATCAATACAAAAAATCTTTCCACACACATATACATACATACATTATGTATCTGCTCATTCTCATAGGTTTTCTATCTACGCACCTATTATCACCGAAAAAATCCTTTCATGGTTTTACGGCGTCATTCTTATCAGACAGAGATGTTTCCGGTGAATCCTTTATTCATTTACTGCGCCCAATTTTCCTTTGGTTTATGTGGCTGGTTTGTGATGAAGGGGAGACAGTTTTTCGATCCACCTTTAATACCACCACATTTACTCCTCCTCATGTGCCACCTCGTTAGATCCTTTGCATTGTTATTTCGCCGCAGAATATTTGTGTGTTCGTTTTCACTTTTTGCCTTGGATTTCATTTTATTTCCTTTCCCGTATTACTTTTGAATGAAATGGCAGAAGTCGGAAATGAAATGAAATAGACACAATGAAGGCTGTTCTCAAACATTAAATAGGCTGCGTGTTGGATTTTATGCGTAGAACGACGGTTACAGGTGTAAATTGAATTGAATACAAAAAAATGGTTATTTGGTTTGATTCATTTTGATTTAAAAAAAAAAAAGATTTTCCAAATTTCATAGATCTGATATTTATCATCCCGGATATTAAAATTGAGACTTTATTCTGCCGAGAATATTAGAAAAAGATTCGTTTTGTTAACTGAACTGTAAATTTCTTTTAATGTTTCCATATTTTTTTGTGATACCTAAGGGTCTTGTCAAAATATTTAAAAAATAATAATATGAACATATGAATGTATTATATGATGACGACACAAATTTGCAAATTCTGAATTGAAAGACGATGATCATCCCCAAGTAACAATCTACCTTGTTTAAGGTCCAATTTTTAGAATTTGGTAAGCTATAGCTCGCATAGAATTTTTCAAAAGGCTTACTTATGCAAGTCAATCATTTATTTATATATTTTTTTGTAAAATAGCTTGTTTCTTGCTTTCATAAAATAGTTCTATGCGAGTCTGTTTAATTATGCCTTCTTAAGGCCTGTTTAAGGTATCTCAAAATTAATGCTTGAAGTGCGAAATATAATAGCTTTAGTAAAGCATTCTGCTGAAAGTCATAACAAACATCTTCTATATGGCTTCTTTAATAAAGCCAAATATGTTTACGAAAATTTCGATTGTAGTCTGTTATATTTATGTAATATCGGAAAACCGAATTTTTATTAATTTGATATAATTATGACTTAAACTTATATACTTGCACAGCTTTTGCATTTCCTTTTTTTTAAATCAAACAACAGCTTATGTATTTTCATAATAATAACTTGATTAGTCAAGAAAACGCATACAAGTGTGAAAATACAATTTTGTATCCTAAATAAGCTCAATTTATGAAGTATCAAGTCATTAAAATTTGAACAACCTATTCTATGTTGCGGATTAGCGTCGTTGGTTGAGTGCTTGATCAGTAATCAGAACAACGTGAGTTCAAATCCCGATCGGAAAATTCATGTAAGTAAAAGTTTTAAATTAAATTCTATACATTTCAGAACAAACAGAACAGCAGTCAAACTCCCCATATTAAGGTGTATAAAGTACAGAAACAAAAATAATAAAAATTAGACATTTTTCTTTTACAATTTAATTTAGTAGGCTTGTATTTATAAGGCCTGAATGAAGCAATAGCATTTATAAACAGATTATTACTTTCTTTATTTTGTTTTCATAAGGCTTATTTATTACTTGCATAGCACTTGTGATTGAAAGTGTTAAAGGAGTTAAATAGCTTCGGTAATGTGCGCCAAAATGATTTGTATAGGGCCTTATTTTTTTATTATACAAGCCAAAAAAAAGCTTGTATTGAACCTAAAACAAGCTAAATTGTTGGTTTTGGATCGTTATCTCAAAGAAAAATGAAACTATACGCATACGCCCGAGTGTACCATTGTGATATGATGTTTTGCAAAAGGAAAAACTATTGCAGCAGATTTTGGCTTCAACTGTATACATACTTATACTAAACAAGGGATTTTTTGATGTCTTTTTTTTAATTTGTTCTAAAATCTCCTGTACCGCACTCACATGAGATTTTTATAGTTTAATTTTAAAGTCTCTTTTGATATAACGCTCACTACGCCAGGAAGTGTGAAAAGGAATGTCAACAAAAATACCTTCAAATCGTTGACATGGGCGATTTCGTTAACTACTCTTGCTTCACTTAGTATAGTTGTCACAATAGTTGTCTCATATGAAAGGTCGGTCTATGCAAAATAAGTTATTGCGATGAGAAGAGTCAGAAGGACAAGGAGATGAAAGGCCTTGTTCACAATTTCTGAAAAAAAAGTTAAGATTCATTGATTGATTACCCGTCAGCCGACATATATACCTATGTACCTTCATTTTGGAGGTGTATAAAGTTAGCAGGACACTTATCATACAATTCATTTTGGAAGTAAATGCTGAATACATTGCCGAAGATCGGGGGCTGTATATGTGGATATGTCAAATGAAGAGTTCAATAGATGCATTGATGTTAGTTTAAATTCTTCAACTTCAGCAAAAATCTGCAAATATAACAGGCCGATACACACCAGCGCAGCGGCAGCTCAGAGCTCGATCAACTAATGGCTTTTAACCCTAAGAGAACCTTTAGTGTTAAATTTCAACTGCGATGCGGTACACACTATGCTCGAACCCTGCGAAATCTTGGGATTCTTATAAGATACAAAAATCCTGTGAGGTGAGCACAAAAGAATTTCGTATACCATACGAAGAAGTATTGGAAACGAGCGTAGAAATTAAGCAGCTGAAAATAAATCAAACTGATTTAATCCATCGATACTCTATGATATCAATCAGCAGTATCGTATTAGCTACAATCATAATTGGTGTAGTTGTAAAACTGTACTGTTCAAGAAAAACGTACAACATATGTTAACGACCACCAGTCTTCAACATTTGATCGCCTATCGTCCACGAAACACCTAGAGTGATGGTACGTAGGAACGGTAGCAAGATGTTCGACGTCCACCAGGAAGCCCAGCCAGAGTTATCCTGTGAGGAGTTCGAACTCAGAGAAACCCCCAGCAAAAAGAAAAGGGAGGCGCCTGCTGTTCCGAACGCTCATCACAACAGCGGTGTTACTTATGCCTGTGTTTAAATTTCATCATTCCTGTTCTGATGTAATCAACAGTTCCAGTTCGACATTTGCCCGAGCAAAATATATAAGATTACTGTATTTAAAGCATAATTAACTATATAAATGTACTATCCAAAAAAAAATATTACTTATTCTTTTATTGGGAGCTAGTTTAAATTAAATAAAGCACAAAATATTTTAAAGTTTATCAATTAAGAAATTAAAATTACAATGTTAAATGTTAGGTATATGTATTAACAAAAAACAAAAGATATGAAAATTCCAAATGTTACCTATGTGTGTATGTATTAAAGAGAACATTTTATGTAGAACTAAAGTTATTTAAATTACATAATTGAATTATTAAATATGCATATTTTAAAAACGAATAGTAAAAAAATATATATAAACAAAATGAAACATTAATTACAAAAATATTAAAATTTAATGAAACGATATTGATATATTGAAATGTATTTAATATTTATTTTAGGATTAAGCAAATTGAATAATATATAAAGAGTAACAAAGCGTAGTTGGTGTTTCCGGACGAAACTTTCCCTCAGGGGGGAGGAAAAGCTGAGCCCTACATTTATGTCGTTTTCGAGTAGACGTTCGGAGCTACTCCTTTTTCACTCCTTTTACTCCAAATTTCCCATTTAAGATAGGAATGTAACAGTTCTGAAATCCAAACGAAAACGACATTAGTTAACTGTGCATAACCTGAGTTAAACCCATTCAGCCCATTGCACTCTGTCGAAACATTATTGCTTAGCATAATTTTACTCATCAATAATGTTTCACCTTTGAATTGGACCAATAAGGAAACAACCTTGATATGCGGAGTAAGCTATTTGGACAGCAGCAGGTAAGTATCGATCGGAAACATGAACGATCGCGGAGTCTAATTATCAAACTGAAAGGTGTCGGCTGTTTTTAATTTCGGTCGATTATAACGTATACGTAACATAAAGTTAGCAGGACACTTATCATAATTCGGACTAAGAAGTATTTTAATAAATATGATTCAAAATCACGAAAACAAATATAAACCAGCATAAAAGTGTTCATATATGCGTTTCGCCCCGATGTAGTAATTCACTGCTAATTACTTACGCAAAAAATAATTAATCGCTCTATTATGGATTCCGAAACATTGTGTGCTCTGCATTTATCGGAATAAGAAAGTGAAAGGTATGCCATTTTCAAGTATTTATTAATGTATACCAACACCTAAAAAATTCATTGATCGTTTTTCACAATATTCTTTAGAAAATGTTGTAAGTATGCAATTTTAAAAGATTTCTTGTTCCTGCATTAAAAATTTGATCGAAATCGGTCAAGTGGTTAACGATAAAGTCGATTCTCAGGAAGTAAACCGACAATAACAGTTCTTGTTACAATTTTTGTTTACTTAAATGCAAGCTATACCTACAATAGTGCAGACAAAACTTTTTATCAAAATCATTAGAGTCGTTTTCGATATGATTTAACGATTGTATGGCAAATACCGTTATTTTTAAAGTTAAAAAAAAAATTTCAAACGCACCCCTCTAGGAAATCACTAAAAAACTTCAAGTTCAAAATTTCTTAAAAATATCTGCAGTCGTTCAGGCTGTAGGTCAAGGTGCAGACAGATATACAGACGAACAGAACTGAAGCACCCACTTTTTTCGTGTGCTCTATTATTAAATCTCGAGTTCGATTTTTGTAACGTATCCTAAACCTGCCCCGTAGTACCTATTTCGCAAGTAAAAAAGCATATACATGATCGTCTGTTGAACTCAAGTAGTACCTATTTCGCAAGTAAAAAAGCATATACATGAGCGTCTGTTGAACTCAAGTTTAACTAACTGCAAAGACTGGAATTAAAAATATAATTTTACCTAAGCAACAGTTAAAAAAACTACTGAATACGGCCCAATTGTAGTTTCAGAGAGAATTCTGAAAAAATTGTTGTTAGAAAGTTTTATCCTAAAGCGTTTATATTATGTATTTCAAATAAGTATAAAAAACGTTCCCAATATTTTTTATAACAGCAATTTTTTATTGTTGATCAAAAAAATTTTATGGCGAATTCCTTTCAAAAAATAAATCGAATTTTTTCTAAACAGAATCGAATTTTTTCTGTCAATTGAAAGGAATTCGTATTTCGTAAAAGAATCGATTTTTTTTGGTGTGATTGTGTTTGTGTTACTTTATAGCTGCAATTGACGCAAAACGTCAAGAAATTATTCACAAAACTATTAAGGTTGTTTGTTTTTGTTTTGAGAAAAATGTTTAACTAATAGAATTAAATTAATAAATAAAAGATATTAGCCAGCTTATACGGTGCCAATTTGTTGGTGCATTTTATTTGTTTGAACTTCTATTTTTATAGGTGTATTGACCGAATATATTGCTGAATATTTTGTTAACTTATGTAGAATTCGTTGCAATCAAGAAATAAACAACTCGTCTTGCAAAAATTCCGCGACTTTAAATTTGACGTAGTAGAAATGTCAAGTGTTCATAGTGTGTGTGCAAATCAGTGTGAAATCTTGCTAAAAACGCAAGATTTGTTTTGACAGAAAAGAATCGATTTTGTTTAGAAAAAATTCGATTCTGTTTAGAAAAAATTCGATTTCTTTGTTTTAAGGAATTCGCCATTAGACAATAGCAAAACAAATTAGTGAGAAATTTGGAAATGGTGGATTACACACATAATATGTTGTTTTGGTGACATCTGTCAAATCTGTTCTTTATTATTTAGAACAGCATGTCCAAATGATAAAACTTTAATACCAACATCTTTTAGGGCAACGATACGTGCGTTGCGCCCATTTTACATTGGATTTCAGATTTTGTTCCAAATAATTGTCCATAACGGGCGGAATAATTGACGTAGAAAAATTATGTTGGTATCAAATGAAAGGTATTTTTCTTGTCTTTAAAATAATATCAAAGTTATTTTGATATGTTAAACAAATTTTGAGATATTGAGTTTTAACTCCTAAAAAAGCTGCTTTTTTGCGGTCTTTGTCACACCGATATTTCAAGAAATTCAGTGATGACATATCCTTTTTTTAGCTCCAGTGAAAAGCTTATTTTGAAAATATTTTATTCAAGTATTGGGCTTCACGTCACCTTTCAATTGATACCAAACTCGTTCCTGTAAACTCTGGGCCAAAGCTCCATAGTAAAATGGGCATTCGCTTTGAGGCGAACGATTCAGGAACAATCAGCCAAAACCCTAGCGTCAACGAAAACATCGTCACTCTGTCTGTGAGAGTCCATATAGTTCTTCGAAAACGACGATGTCATTGCCATCAGGATCAACGGATAGCGCTACCGATCGATGATAACCAATTTTTGCTGGCTCCAATTGGATGATAATATGTATTTATATGTGAATGACATGTTGTTCCAACAGAACATAGATACGTGCCACATAGCGAATGCCACAATGTTCCATTTCAACATCTGCCCGGTCTTATTGAAAACCCATGTTTATAAATATATCCTTTTTCACTACTATAGTACCAAAGCCTTCACTCATTATTTCTATGGGTGAGTTGTATACGAAAAGATTATCTTAAATTTGTTTATTGAAACTCGAACCCTTATTAATACTTTATTTAGACCCCACATCAGATTATACAGTTTTTTTGTTATGTAGCATATATTTTCTGCTTTGTTAGTTATGAATCACAAACCGCTTTTCTTAATACTCAAAGGGTTGTCCTTTAGGCATTCCGGAAATCGAAAAAGACTTGCTAACTACCTTTATCTGATTCATCAACGGTATCAGCAGATTGTGATAAATTGTTTAAAGAGGACATACTGTCTTATAAAGTCTTCAGTTTTCTTGATTTTGAAGCACGTTTATGGTAATTTGAACTGAAATTAGAGTAAAATCCCCTTCCATTATAGTATCGTCTTCGAAAAATCTGAAAACCTTTCCCCTAGAGCCACAAGAAAACATTGCAAACATTTAAACGTTTATTTGACAGATTTGGCTACAATCGGTAACAGACCACACATCAAATTGCATGTGTCTGTGATTTAAGAATATTAGTTTTCAAGAAACAATACATATGTACATAATATGTAGGTTAAAAATAGGGTTGACAAGGACTCAACCTAAACTATGACAATACTTTAGGTGAAAAGGTCGGAAGTATATAATCTTGTTTAAGTTATTGTAAGTAACCAAAGTTATTTCAGTTGGAAAATTAAAATTGAATGAAACTATGTAATTTATAAGGAAATTTAATGCTGGTTATTTGGGTATGTTTATGTATGTATGTACATATATGAAAGTTTACATATTAAATTTTGGTTTAATCAAAATTTTGATTTAATTTTGATTGACAAGTAAGATATGTAGGTGATTGTGGTTTTGCAGTAATCAGAATAAATGGAGTATAATATTTGTTAAGATTAATCGTAATGAAAATGATAAACGGTTTTCACGACCATTGTCACGTTCCTATCAAAGGTGAGTTGCCGTCATACACCTCACTGACATTTTAAAAGCAAAATAACCTGTTATACTGTCAGTTGGATATCAACTGACATTTAGTTTCCTATAATGGAATATTAAAGAAGCAGCATCTCCTTCAGTATCTGAACTCCAACCTCTGTTTAACAATTTCCTTTATATTTTAAAAATTAATCTAAATTATTCCATTAGGAATGTATAGTTCAAGTAATGAAATTGAAAAAGCTTTATATACGCAATCTAAGGTATTCGCATATGAACATAAGAGACATTAGAAAAAAAGTTTCATTTTGTAATTACACTCTTAACAAAAATGGACTTGGAAGTGACAGACAAAACTGAGATGCATGCCTCGGGTAGACGTACTTGCTCGTATGACCTGAGGCTTTTATAGTGGTTACATTGATTAGCGAAACAATAGAACATTTTATCAAACTCTAAATTCTCCAATTATTTAATACTAGTATCGCCTGTGATTTATATATTTAATCATGTAATATCGCCAGTGGTCGACGAAATGAAATCGTTTCGTTCGATTCACATTTCTCTGTCCATGTGTTTCATTTTTATTCAATTTGGAGTACCGCTATGTCTCACCTACACGAATAATACATACACGACATTAAAAAGCGTTAAGGTTAAGAAAAGACATAAAAAAGAGAGAACTTTTTTAAGGATTATTATATGGGAAATCCACATTTATATGTCGTACGCAGGTAGGTGCATGCGATAGTGCTGGCTTAATTTGATGTGTACCATTTCTTTCAGAAGGGATCGCAACAAAGGGGTAACATCAATATTGTTTACCTGTTTCCACTGTTTGCATTTTTTTTTGCAGCTTTTGGTGTTGCATGAGTGCGTAGTTTGCCTACTCATTGTAAGTAGATGTACTCTGTTCGGAACGAAACTGTTGAAAATTAACAGTTCACTTCTATTTATATTATTACCAAAGTATTCTACTATCTACATTGTTCTCTATCTTCATAATCTCCACATATGCATAAACGCCGAAACCCGGGAACTTAAATCTATAAAAACAAACTTTGAATTTAATTGTGTTTCGGATTGCGACTCAAAAGATAACATGGAACTATCAACACGTTCTGCTTATAGAGGTCAAGTTACCAAAATTGTTAACAAAGCGCTCGATTTTCTTAAAGATGATAGCTCACGTGTTAAAGAGGAAAACAAGCAAAATTTCGATGAAATTGAGGAGGAGTTCATTTCCCATCTTCAAAGACTGACGTCCGCCAACAACAACCTTGATGCGATTAACGAGGACATAAAGCAAAAAGGCCTTCATGAAGAAGATGAATCTCAAAAATGTGCGAATACCAGGACCAGGCCACAAATGCACTTGCACGACTAAACACGAGAGACTGCATGGTAACGTGAACGTTTCTACGGACAGAGCAGACATTTCTGCAAACATTATGCCAAAGAACTCTGGGTGTAGGCTCCCAAAACTTCCTCTTAAACGCTTTGATGGAAATTTCAGTGATTGGTTGCCCTTTTGGGAGCAATTTCGCAGTGCAGTCCACGAAAACTTAAATTTGTCTACTCCAGAAAAATTCAATTACCTCGAGTCAGTGCTCACAAAAAATCTATTTCTGTTTTACACCATCAGAAAAGTGTTACGATGCAGCTGTTAGCCTTCTGCAAGAGCGGTATGGAAGTAGTGAAAAACAAATCGACAAACATATTCTACAGTTAGTAAGTCTTTCTCTAGTTCGTGACCGCAACGATACCTCTGGGTTGCGAATTCTTTATGGGACTGTTGTTACTTGCACCCGCTCACTAACAGCATTACAGGTACTAACAAGTAATTATTATGTCATGCTCCCACCCATATTGCTTCGATGTTTACCAACCCCTCTTCGCATTGAATACCACAGACAAGAGGAGATCGCTGCAAATGCAGAAGAATCTACCGAAACTTCATCAGAAAGTGGAACGGTTCTTTCGCATATTGGTGGAGACCAAGTCAAAGACATTTTACGATTTTTAAAACGAGAGGTTGAATCTCTAGAGAAAAGTGGTGTTACACACACTAGTTCAAAGTCAAGAACCGTTGCCCACTCGACAGCTTCTAGTTTGGTGACTGTCAGTAAAGAAGCTACGTGTATTGGCCCTGTTTCTCTAACGCCAGCCAACTTTTTGGTTGAACCCCGAGGTTGGAATTCTAAAACACCGGCAAGAGAACTTGACGCTGACTTACTTCAAAGTGTCTGGAAGAATCGGATGAGATACACTACAAAGTAAAGGAAAAGATGGCAATCGGAATACCTTCGGCTTCTAGGATATTACCACATTTCTCCTAACAGAGGCTCTGTGCATCATTTGAAGGAAGCAGATGTTGTTCTCGTTTACGACCAAGGAAGCCCACGAATCAGCTGGAAGATGGCCATAAGAGAGCAAGCTTTCCAAGGAAAGGACTCGAAGGTCAGGTCCTGTCGAATTCGATTATCTGAGGGGAAGCAATTTCGAGGTCCAATTCAGTTACTGTATCCACTCGAAGTTCAACCTTGCCCCCCCCCCCCCCCTAGGATGTTGAAAATTAGCAGTTCACTTCTATATTATTACCAAAGTATTCTATTATCTACATTGTTCTCTATCTCTTTCTTTATTTACTTGAATTACATTACATAATCTTCACATATACATTAACAATGTTAAACTATATAAGCTCATACTCATGTCATTAGTGGGCAGTTGTGAATATCCATTCTACTCCAGAAATTTCCTATTTTATCCACTTTTTTTATAAATCTGCTCCGAAATTTTACTACTGAGGTTCTAACCCTGATCCCTACACATTGTAAGTAGACCTAGAGTACATCATTCGGAACGAAACAACAAATATTGCGTTAAGGAAGTGAACTTTTGGCAGGATAGGCTCGGGTGTTGACAAACAGCCGTGTGTTTAGTGAATTTGTTTTTTTTTTAGACTTTTTGTATTTGGAATCCATTATTTAAAATTTTTACATGTAAGTAGTCGACGGATTCAAATACATGGTTCGACTGATTTTGTTATAGTTTTGCAATCTGATGCTTCTCAATAGTTTAAACAATAATGCATTTAAACATTTTTAAAAACATCTACATATATATATATAAAATGGATCGTGGTGGGTTCGGATGCTTAAAACTTGAAACCTAAGGAACCAATTTGGATACTTTCTTTTGAAGTTTTGTTTGTAATTGCTCCGCGAAGGTTTAGGAAAAAGAAAAGTCGGAAAAATTTCAACAGGTGGCGCTGTAGGTGGTTAGGAAATGGCTTTTGGGATATTATTTTTCAACTTTTGTTATTTGTAGGGTTAAATTGGGTCAAAATAAAATAATTGTCAGATTTAAGAAATTCTTTTTTGTTTGAAAGTGTTTTCTTAGGAAATGGTTTAAGGGATATTCTTTTTCAAAATTATAACATTTGTAGGGCTAAATAGGGTAAAAGTTAAAAAATCCGATTTAAGAAATTCTTGTGGTGTTTGAAGGGTTGTTTTTTAGTGGATGGCCTTAGGGATTTTTTTCATAAAATTGGCATTCATAGGGTGAAAT
This sequence comes from Leucozona laternaria, assembly GCA_932273885.2. Taxonomy (NCBI): domain Eukaryota; kingdom Metazoa; phylum Arthropoda; class Insecta; order Diptera; family Syrphidae; genus Leucozona; species Leucozona laternaria. The sequence goes on from OW026366.1 coordinate 282,078,096, forward strand.
GGGGTAAAAACAAAAAGGTGCAATCCGATTTCGAAAATTCTTTTTGTGTTTGAAAAGATATTTAAAAAAAAATTGCTTTTTATTAGTGAAATGGGATAAAAACGTTGGACTTAGGTTGGACTTAGAGAATCATGTTTTTAGATATATAGCCATTCATAACGTGAAGTAGGTAAGTTAAAACCCAAAAAGTAGTATTCGATTACAAAAATTAGTTTAAATATTTATTTATTTGTAATATCTTTTTTAATTTTTATACGAAGCTTAGGTTTGTCTACCCGTGCGAAGCCGGACAGGCCAGCTAGTTTTTTATAAACAAAAACAAATCAAAGGAAACATCAATTTGTTAGTGTTTTTGACTTTTTTAATATATTTTCGTTAAATAGGTATATAAATACATCATGCAACTTCAATGTGGGGTTAAACACAGTATTAAACCACAAGAGAAAGTTCGTGCCATCAAGTCGTGCATATTATTTTACACGTAAACCGACAAGACAGTTTTGAGACGGTCTCCAATAATTCTCATCTGGCGGTCGATCTGGATAAATTTTTTACCCGACAATTTGAATTTATGCTTTTTTTAACCTACATTTTTACTGTTTCGTTAGAGGCTTACAGAATTTTGAGTTTTGAAATTAAAAATATTGACTGACTTTTTACATTAAACAGCAAAACTCTTATTCTACTCTATAAAAGGCTTGGTAAAAAGGGAATAAGTATATAGAAAGCGAAGGACACCTCTGCTACACATCTACAAAATTTGAAGACACATTATTTTGAAATATGAGTTATGGACTTTCAGTTTTTTGGATTTTGAGTATTTTGAACCATAGAATTTTGGAAAATTCATATTTTGGCACATACATGTATGTATATAATTATGACCACGATCCTTACTTACATTAATGATAGACTGATTTTTATATTTAGGTACATTGCAAAAGTTATATTATGGCCCAAGAGCTGGGCTGGTAGCTAAACATTAATTTATTTCAGTCAAATTCCAAAATGAGCAGTGCTGACTGCTATATACATAAAAGTATACATAGGTACCTAGGATTTGTTGGAATCATTAATTTTCTGCAAGCAGACATATAATCACTTCATTTTATTTTTGCTATTGTATTCGCCGACTGCGATTGTACACAACCCAAACAGAATTATATTGTTTTCTTTATTTCGCCTCTGGCATATTTCTCGAATTATTTTTCAGGATAATTTCTAGTTATGTAAGAGAAATCTGCCATCACTCTTCCATTCAAAAATTCTCTTCCTTTCACCAAAAGCTGTCCGCTGTGCTGGAGATGTTGCACTGCATTCCCTGGCAGATAGATTCCTCTGCTATTCATCGTTGAAAACTGTACAAGGCAGTCGAAAATCATTGCCGCCAACCATCCCCTTCGCTGTTTCAGATTAATAAGCGGTCGTTTGGGGCAACATAACAATGGCTTCCTTATGATTTTGACCCATCCTGCTATCCTGGGGTAGAGCGCTCCTGTATGTTTGATGCTTCATTCATATCCGAATGATATAGATTTGTCAAAGTCCCTGTCCCTGTCCCTTTCCCGGCCGCCGGGTATCGTGGTTTCGCACTATCTTTGTGCAACACTGATGGGGTTTCTTCCATATTTTCGTTTCATCTTTCATCATTTTAGCTTCTGATGATGTTTTACTCGTAGTGTATTCACGCTTGCACACATTTCGACAAAAATGTCGGCAGAATATGATGTAAAATTCGTCCATCATTTAATTTTCAAAAAGGATGTTTTACAAGCACAAACATATATACATAGATATTCTTGTGAATAATTCTCCGTTTTAATTTGCCTGCTTTATCTGAGTCTGGTTGTCAAGAATGAAGCGTTTAACCATCATCAGCATCTATATTCATACGAACATGCATATTATATAGGAGATTTGAGATGATTTTAATTTCATTGGAGAGATGTAAATTACTTTTCACGTGAATGAGTTTGTTTTGATGTTACACAAAAACATTTATGAATATTTTTATGCGAAGCATATTTGGGGCAATAAAAACGATGTATCCAGTAAATCTAATAAATCCTTATGGGGCTTACGAATGTGTGGATTGCGTGACCACGTAGAAACCATATTTATTTGATCGGCTATAAATAATAAAATTGACCGGTGTGGCGATGGCGCTACATCACGTTTCACCCGCTGTGCCGCCATAATGCCGCAATGGCTTAGGCAATTTGTTTTTGAATATTTCTTCAATAAATGTACAAAAAATGAATCGTTTTATTCGTATTCCAGAACAAAAAAGGAATACCTACTATTTAAATATGCCTGAAGCATTGAAAAACACACAAGGAGTAGCTAACCGAAGTTTGTTTTACACAAAAATGTTATATTTTTTTATTAAGTAGGTACAGACAATTTTCAAGGGAAAAGAGATAGAGGGTAGCAAATTGCCACTTTTCAGTTTTTTTAAGGTATTTTTTTGATTTATAGAAAGTTTGTTTCTATGTTTTTGGAAAAGTATTCAAAATGTCAGAGTTGTTTGCCTATTCACTTTGTCTCCCCCACCATGAGGTATCGTAATAAATCGATTTTCTTAGAAGAGGTCTTAATTGTGAAGAAGAGCTGGTGGGGAATACACCAATTTTTTATGTTATTTTGTCATTGGGGAAAAATTAAATCCAAATTCTAGCTTTGCAACAGACTTTTTGTGATATTAAACCCTAATTTCGCTAAATAAATAAATACAAGTACGAATATTAATGTTCTTTTCTTCAAAATCTAAAAGCTGCGAAAGTATTTCAAATATTGCTTTGGAATTTTGGCACAACAGCGCCATCTGTTGGACACAACAAGAAGGAGATTCTATACTAAAATATTACAGGATTTATCAGAAAAATTTCTCTGTTTTACTGTCAAAATGGTCCTCTTCTCAAGGAAATACAAAATCCCTCACATAGACCCTCCGTCTATCAAAGGAATTCCACTCAAATTCTCAGACGAAGCCAAATATTTGGGCCTTATCTTAGATAAGAAGTTAAGTTGGAAGCCCAATATACAGGAAAGAGTCAAAAAAGCAACTGTTGCACTCTTTTCATGCAAAAAACCCGTAGGGAACAAATGGGGTCTTAAACCCAGTATTACTCATTGGCTATACACCTCGGTTGTTAGACCGATTCTTACGTACGGTGTGACAGTATGGTGGACCGCTTTAGATAAAGCGACGAACTGCGAAAAACTAAGCAAGGTCCAACGGTCTGCCTCGCGTTGCATGGGTGGAGTACTTCGTACAACACCCTCTGCTGCATTAGATATTATGTTCTATTTAGCACCTCTCGATATATATGCTAAACAACCAGCTGCAAGCACAGCCATTCGTTCTTAAAGCCTCCTCACAGTGGACAAATAATGATATTGGTCACTCCACTATTCTGAATTCTTTCGGAACAATTCCAAGTAACATTGATTACACCATCCCCCAGTTACAGTTCGATAAAAACTTCCAGGTCACCATACCCTCCAGATCTATCTGGGAGGATCGGGCATTTCTGGAAGATGAATCAATCCACTTCTATACGGATGGATCAAAAACTGATGACGGGGTTGGTGGAGGTGTGTACTCAGACAGGATGAATTTAAATCTCTCCTTTCGCCATCCCAATCACTGTAGCGTGTTCCAGGCGGAACTTTTGGCGATAAAAGAAGTACTATCTTGGCTTAAAAGAAACGTGATATCTAACACAGATATCCGCATCTTCTCGGATAGCCAAGCCGCCATAAAATCCCTGGAATCTGTCTCTACCAACTCAATAACAGCCCTTAACTGTCGATCATCTCTCGTTGAGATGGCACATCAGTTTAATTTTCACCTCTGCTGGGTGCCGGGCCATAGGGACATTCCAGGAAATTGCAGGGCTGACGAACTCGCCAGAAGTGGAACAATACTACCTATTTCACCAAATAGGTCAGATATAGGTATACCCATTGCTACATGTAAACTTATGCTGAAGCAGGATGCAATAGAGAAAACAAACCTTAGGTGGAACAACATCTCCACCTGTATAGCGACAAAACAGATGTGGCCAAGGTTGGACCTGAAGCGCTCGAAGAGTTTAATATCTCTAAGCAGACTGCATATCAGCTCCGTCATAGGTGTCATCACCGGTCACTGCTTGATAGGCAAGCACGCAACGAGGCTTGGAGTATTCTCAAATGATTTCTGCAGAAGCTGTATGGATGAAGAAGAGGAAGAATCGATTCCTCATCTCCTCTGCACTTGCCCTGCTCTATCCCAACGACGTAAACTCCATCTCGGAGAATACTACTTCAACGATCCTAATGATCTGGTAAATGTTGACATAATTGATCTCGCACGCTTCGTAAGGAGCTCTAAGTGGTTCAACGAATAGGAAGAAGAGTTTCAAGATTCCTGTGGTATCACAATGGACCAACTATGGTCTAAGTGTGTCTAGCCTTGCTCGACAGCCACCTTAACCTAACCTAACCTAACTGTCAAAATGCTGAGGAAAAAATTTTGGATGTAAATTTAACTTTTTATAAGGTGAAATGGGGTTAAAACAATGTTTGCTGCTCTCTACCTTAGAAAACAATACATAAAACAACAACATTCACAAATACAATTCAAAGAGAGAAATAAAAGATTAAAATCATGAAACGTCCACGCTATAAACACAAACAGGTGGTAGTTGTGTTCACCATAAGCTTTTGGGCTACCCTTATCTGGGTCCTACTTTTATGTGAAGCCAGTTATGAAGTTTGTTCTCCCTTAAATATATCCATTACAAAACTAGCTAACTGTTTATATGCCGTAAACTTCATATTTTTGTCTAAATATAGAATGTATTTGGCTATGGAAGTAATAATTTCTTATAAGTTTTAATTTATTTTAGTCGAATTATGAATTCGTTTTTAAAAATTTATAAATTAATAGTGAAAAATTCGCCCAAATTTTGTTTTTTTATACACGAAGATGCCAACTTCAAATAATTGTGGAGTTATGACCCACCTATAAATGAGCCTTGAGACCACAATATGCGGGATTTTAGCCCACAAAAAAATTGTGTGCACTTCTGACCCAATTGGATGGGTTATAAGTTCACAATGAATTTGTGGACTTAAAACTCCATTATGGACTTTTGACCTGTGGACTTATGACACTGCGCTTTCATTTGTTTCTGGTCCAATGAAAAAAACAAGTGAAGCAATAAGATTTTTTGTTTCTTGTCCGAGTCCGCGTCCGGACAAGGGAGTGTCCGCTTCAGGGAACGCAAAATGTACGAAATATGAAATATAAAGGGTCCGCCAAATAACTTCTTTTTTTGTTGAAAATGGCGCAAAACATCGAGAGTAGCTTCGGCTGTGTGGCACGTAGCGCCGTCCTGTTGAAACCAAATGTTGCTAATATCCTCATTTTCAATTTTTGTGAACAAAAATTCGTTCAACATGGCCCAATAACGATCGCCATTGACTGTAACGGCCATTCCTTGCTCATTTTCGAAAAATTGCCCAATTATGCCTCTGGACCAAAATCCGCACCAAACAGTGATTCGTTTTGGGTGTATCGGCTTTTCAATTTATGTGTGCGGGTTTTCTGTGCTCCAAATGCGACAATTTTGCTTGTTTACTACCCGCCAAGATCAAAATGAGCTTCATCTGGAAAGATGATTTTTTTGGCAAAATCGGCATCTTCTCTAAGTCGATCGCATGTCCACTTAGCGAAGCGTATACACAATCATATTCGTTCAGCGGAAGAATAAAACTAATTATTATCTGTCAAATCAAACATGATCTAAGTGTTACCATTCACGAAATAAGCACTAGTTGAAAAAAAAACGTTAGATGGCAGACCCTTTAAAAGCTTGGTTATCAAAATCTGTCCATCTAAGGGATCTGTCTGGCTAATGGAGCAGGAGCTGTCCGTAATGGCATATTTCACTTTCTCTTTTTTATAATTGGCACAAAATGGGTATGGGTACGTCATTTATCTTTTAGATTTAATTAGCAAATTCTGTTTGTGATTTTTAAGATTCTAAAAACATGAAGAAAATTGTTCCGATTACCGTACCCGCCGGTGGGGCTCACTTTTAGCATCGTTACGATAGCCGAATCTATCAATAGATCCAGCATTCCACCCGTGATCCATACAAATATTTTGAGTAAGTATACTTAATCAATCAAAATTAGAACAAATGAAACAAATGCAACAAGAGTGACGTCGCTCTTCTTTTAATCCTGTTCAATTATTTTAGTTTATAATACTGAGTCAATTTATGTACATCGCTGTCAAATAAATGAACCTGAGTATTAGTTGACTTTTATAATGGGTATTTATCTCTTAAGTCTAGTATTCACCTCCCGTGAAATAAAAAATAAAATCGTTTCAATACAAATTCACGTGAAAAATCATTATGAAAACATAATTACTATATTCCACGTAAATTTTTCTTACTCAGTTTGGATTAAAAAATACTCACTTTGAATGAAAAAAATATATAAATTAGTTTCACAGTCATCAGAATCAGAATATAAGAAATTGCTCTATTTTGTTTATCTAAGAATAATAGTTGAATCGTTGACTTTTAATTATAGCCCTCGCAATATCACAAATGTTAGGTACTCCTTGATGTTTTAACTTTAACAACTACATCAAGTTTTAGTTGTATAGGTACCTGCAACTGCAATACGTAATATGTAGATGTACAATACCAGAATTCTTTATACAATCTGCATAAATCGATAATTTTGCTTTAGGTCACATATACTCACTTTACCGTTTATTTACCCTAAGGACATGTCGAATATAAACAAGATCCATGTCCATTGAATTTTATCCCAGGTGGATTGCACCAAAAAAGGGGATCATGTGTAGATACCTACGCAATATAAGTTCGTTATCGTTATTTCCATCATCTACCTATGACCAGACTATAGAACAACGTTGGAACAAAATAATATCCATCTATATGCACACACACATATAGAGAATTGGTTTTCGAGGAAGGACTTTTGGAGCTCTCGAATGCGGATCCATTAAATAAATGGAAAGCATTTGATGGAGCATATTCTAGATAATGTAGGTATAAAGAGTTACATTTACTTATACCTTCGGCAGCTCAAAAAGGGCGTTTGATTTTTTTTTTTTTTTTTGTGAACTAACATTTTAATTTTCAAGTTGTATAATTTTATTGCCTGAGAGCTAAAAAATTATGTTTATAAAATTTAAGATAATTCTTAATTTTAGTATAACCACGAACAAAATAAATTAAACTAAAGCTAGAAAAGTTGGAGTAAAAGTACTTTAAACGTATAAGTTCAATTTGCTTGGCTTTTGAGGTTATAATAATTCTAAATGCGAATGCATATCATTATAATGAATTACCTACTGCTTCGTGAATGTTCACAAATCCAATGCCGAATAATTGAAACAATTAAGATTGGTCAAATATCTATACAGGGTGTTTCGCATAAGGTGTGACAAAAAGCTAAAGCGTGTAGGTTGGGTTGAGAGACAAGAAAAATATCGTACAGGAGGGGCAGGGGGGTCTATTCTCCCCCGTTTAGCCAGGAGGAACAATTTTCTAAAAAAAAATACTTAAAACAGAAAAAAATATTAAAAAACAACAGTTACACATACAAATCCATGATACACCTTTTTGTAGAGCCAGAGTTCTCTTCTTTTATTGTGTTTTTAAATAAAGTTGTTTTAGAGAATAGTTTTTGAAAAATTAATTTTAAAACTACAAATTTCGAAAAAAATTGAAATATTTAATTTTAAAGGATTCTGATATAAATTATTTTTTTTTTTCATAACAAAACTAATTCAAAATCCCCTCTATAGTCCAGTCAAAGGGTAGTTTAGTTTTGCGTTAAATCGGAGTTCAATAAAATTTTAACTGTAGGTAGGGTACCACCAGAATATTAGCACTTAGTTTTCCCCCTCATTTTCCATAAGGGGTGGCCGCCATCTTGAATTTGGTGCATTTTAAGTGTTAATGCCATTATCTCGGTAAATATTAGCTCAAGAGAAAAAAAATGTAAGCAAAAAATATTCAAAATAAGATTTGCAACAATTTATGTTAAATATTTTTTTCCAAAATGTTGCCTTTAATAACTTAAATTTTGAAAGTTTAATCGATTTTTTCAATTTTGTGACGAAACTATGAATCTGACGAAAACAATTTAAATTTTTAAAGGCTTGGCGCCACAGGCCGCCAAAATTTACCCTCGCCAATTGAAAAACCCTTAAGGTTTAAACATACAATCTTGACCCGGATATATACTATTCTATTGTCTAAGTACGAGGCGATAGGTGCCTGTGCCAATGCCATAAGCCTAAACAAGAATTTGCTGTGTGCAGAGATTTTGTTTTTAGGATATTAAATTTGTAGATTTTTCAAAGAGTGGGGATTTCTATTTTTAACGGGTGCTTAGATTCAGGCCAAACATCTTACTGGTATACTTATAAATTACATTATTGACACCCAGAGATGCCACACGTAGGGAAAAATCCCTACACATAGGTTTGATAACTACAACGCATTGAAAAAAGGACGGATTTTAAAATATTATTACATTTTTTTTAATGCAAGATATGTTAAAATATGCATTTTTGTAATCCAAAAAATCATTGAATTAAATTTGCATTTGTTAATGCACACAAATTTCAAGTTAAATTTACATTTTTTTAATGCAAACAATTTTCGAATCAAACTTGCATTTTTTTTAATGCAAAAAAATTCGAATTAAATTTCCTTTTTTTAATGCAAAACATATGCATTTTTACAATAATAATTTAGTACTATCAAGTATTTGTTTACTTAATAATTATTTATTTGCTCAAATAAACAACTAAAGGGTGGTTTTTTAAGAGGTTAAGAACTTTTTAAAAAAAAAAAACACAAAAAATTCGAAAAAATGAATGAAATATTTATTTGAATCGATAGTTTGAACCTTGCAATTTAATGTTTAAAGATAATTTCATGCAAATGTTGACCGCGGCTGCGTCTCAGGTAGCCCATCCGCTGAGTCCAATTTTGGCATACTCTTTCACACATATCGGCCGGTATCTCACGAATGAATGCATGGATGTTGGCTTCCAGTGCGTCAATCGAAGCGGGCTTGTCCCAATAGACATTAGCCTTGACATACCCCCACAAAAAATAATCTAATGGTGTCAAATCGCACGATCTAGGCGGCCAATTGACCGGCCCGAAACGTGAAATTAACTGTTCACCAAACTCGCCTCGCAATTGCGCCATTGTTTCGCGTGCTGTGTGGCATGTGGCACCGTCTTGTTGAAACCACATATCATGCAAGTCAAGAACTTCCATTTCGGGCAAAAAAAAGTTTGTTATCATCGCTCGGCAGCGTTCACCATTGACAGTAACGCTGCGATTCGCATCATCTTTGAAGAAATAGGCCCAATAATGCCGCCGGCCCATAAACCGCACCAAACAGTGGCTTTTTCGGGATGCATTGGTAGCTGTTGCAATGCTTCTGGCTGATCTTCACTCCAATTGCGGCAATTTTGCTTATTTACGTACCCATTCAACCAAAAATGAGCCTCATCGCTGAACACAAGCAGCGCGCGATGAACATTTCGAACCGAGCACGAATTTTGATAGTAAAATTCAATAATTTTCAAGCGTTGTTCATTTGTAAGACGATCCATGGTTAAATTGCAAACCAAACTGAAGCTGTTTGACAGTGACACAAGGTACTAAACATACGTCAGCTGTCAAAACCAGTGTTGCCAAACCAAACCAGCTTAAAAATCACCCGTTATAAATAAAATAAAAAAAGAAGAAAAATAAACAGAAAAAAGAACTTCAGTTTGTTATTTTTATTTATTTTATGAATTTTGTGCGGGTGTAGGGAAAATGTAGGGATTATTTGTCTATGCTGTAGGTGCTTCTTTTGTTTTCATGGGGCATCACTGTTTACACCTCTTTTTGTGATTTCAACTACTCCGAATTTAAAATCAAATACCACATGTACTTCCGTCTGGTAATATTCAAACTCCTCCTTAGTGGGCATTAGATTTGTGAATTTTATTTATAGAATAGACGACCTTTTGGTATAGTCGTTACTTTCTTATTCAGGTTTCTAAAATTTATACTTTATAACTATTATAAACATTTATTAAATATAATACTTAAAATCTTTTACACATTCGAAACCATTTTTACCAACCCAATATATTATTCAACCTACTGACACAATGTGAAGGGACAACAGGGATTGTGCGACCAACTTTTAGTCGTAATTGAAATAATCTTTATCTTAATTCCCATTCACTTATACTGTTCAAATTATAAATCATCCACTCATCATCACGGAAGCAACAATTGATTGATTTCGTTATCACAAAGTTGAAATTATAGATTCAATTTCAGCTCTGGGTAGTAAAGTTATTTGGCTCTCGATAGATATAATGTTGCCAGTTAGCCCTCTGTTCTCAAAGAACTTTAAAAAGTGTTCCTCAGACAACTGATAATATGATGTTTATCTAAAATAAGCACACATTTTGCTATAAACAAGACTCTTCAGGGTAGATAATATTTACCTTTGAAAATAAATCTTCAAACGAAATCTATGCTACTCTGTTAACAAGAAAAATAAACTTTCTGGCGGTCAGGATTCACGATAAATAATTCAGTACAAAAAAACTTTTTGTATACAAATACATATTAGGTATGTATTATTCTCCTTGATGTTTTTGCCTTGATGCTACTTACCTTCGCATCCACGTCCAGTTTTTCAGCGTTCTGGCTCAACCTTACACAGGGATAATCTATATATGTAAAATCACAATGATTTTGAAAGTTTTGCATTGGGTCAGGGTGAACGTTTCTGGTTGATAATGCACAAGCACATACATACATACATAGAATCACATATACAAATAAATTTATATTACATTTTCTCTAAGGGAAATGGAAAAGTTATGAAACAAGTTTTCAAGTTATAAGGACGGGACGTTGAAAACAGTTATCTTCTTTTTGGAAATCAATTTTAAATTTATTACTTTTTTCGATTTGCCATCTTGTTCAGATGGATATCTGTTTTTCATCACCATCGTATAATTCCAATCCTGTTGATTCTCGTTTTCGTTTTCGCTTTCAATTTATTAAATTTATTTTTTTTGATTCCATCAACAGATATCTACTATAATTTTTATAGTAACATGAGAGTTAAGTAAGAGTGATCTACTCGTATATTGGAAATTTTATTCAAACACAATTTAAAAATGCTGTTTTTGAAAAAAAAAACTAAGTTCCAAATTTAAGCGTATACAAGGTAGGTACAGTTATTATTAGAGTTTTGAACTTCTCCAAAGTGGAGAAGTTCAAAATTTGTATAAAAAAAGGTCACGGAAAAGGAAATATTGTTATTATTAGAGCTTAAAAAATGTAATTTCCTCTTGAAGGATAATCACCTAAATCCTTAACTCCTTTTTTCTATACCCAACATGAATGTGGAAATTTAACACTTTTAATAATTAAACACAGGATGGACCAAACGTAGCATTCCTATGTACCTACATATGATTTTCTTTTAGAAGTTATTAAAGATTAACATATGAAAGGCACTTTTGACTCACCCTCAACAGTGAACAGTGTACATAGGAAAGAGACTTTTGGCCCACCCTGATGTATATTAAAATTAAATCAAAATCACGAAAAATGGAAAGTGAAAAGTTCACCAATAGCTAAATGAACTTTTATTTTAAAAATAACTCCTATTGGTATGGGCTATCACCAGGGCCGGCCCTAGCCAAACTTGCGCCCTGTGCAAGATTTGTAGAAAGTGCACCTTTTTTATAATTGCATACATACATACATACACTGATACACATGCATTAGACTTTTCCACATTACCCAGGAGGTAGGTTTTCAATGCGTAGGTCTAGTAGAATCTTTAATTTAACGATATTTTGAGGTAAATTCTCCAACAATGAAAGTGAAGTTAGTGAATGTGCAAGAAATACCTTAGCACAGTTGTGGTGGATTATTTGAATAAGTTTTGTGGTTAAAATGCAAATGGCAGTACATATTTGTTTTCTTGCTCCTGGTCATGGGGGTCATGATCCCCCAAAACTCAAGAGAAAAGGATAAACACAAACAATTTTCGCTTATATTCTAAAAAAATGAACAATGAAAGAAACCTGGTCACACTTGACATGCTTGCATCCTTGCATACATTTTAATTCTTGATTCCGAACATACTGAGGGGTTGGAATTAAAAAAGTGCTCTGTATCTTAATCCACCCGCCCGACCGACGCGACGAACTGTTAGACGAGAACCACTTCATTGGATTTCTCCAAAATAGCTACTCTAGGTTTTATTAAAATGAATTTGAAATGCGACGAATGTATTTTGTCTTATACAACAGGTTAAACTTTATTATTTGACGCAAAGCGTTGACCATAATCCCAACGTTGGCATGGCATACTTTTCTGCCACGTCAACGTAGTCTGCGTTGACCTCCGTGTGAAATTGGGCACGTTCAATCACAAAATCTGAAAATTCAGAACTGAATTTATGATGTTGAACGCACAAAATTCTGAATTTTCAATCGAAAGTTGTTGTGTCAAATGCTAGTATTTACCTAATGGATTTACATTTAAACTAAATAAAAAAAAAAACTTTAAATATATTCTTTTATTAAAAATTAAGAGTCAGTAGTTTCGCGAAGTTTAATGAACAAATAATTCCACAATATTGCGATAGAGAATTCTGCTAACATTTTTCTAAGAATAGTCAATATTTTGATTTAAAAACTCAGAAATCTGAAAATTCAGATGTAAAACGTAATGCGTTGAAAGAGTCCATTGACGGACTAGCGTGTCATTTTTGGTGACATCAGAAGGTCAATGCGTTGACCATTTACATTGACCGGTTAATCATATATTTATAATCGCCGCGCCATTTTATTTTTTTTTTTGTGTATTAAATCTTAAGAATATAATTAAGTAATTTCTATCGAAGATTTGGAAAAGCAAACACCAAATAAAGCGTACGCGTTCTTTTAAACACGAATAACGGCGACGACACTACATTTATCTGTAAAAATTAAAGCCAGTTTATCAAGTAAAACCGCAGTCAATGGAACAGCACGGAAATGCAATTTTATTATTCACCCTCTTTAGTAACAAAGTTCGAATTTGAAGAAGAATAATTTGATGTTCATAAGGTGGAAGAGGTTATAAGAATAGGACCGTTGTACGTTGTACTGCTTGTAACCTTGTACTGTGGACCAAACTTTAGCTATCCAAGCTCTTCTTAAAGCAACTACAGCCTCCCGAAACCATTTTTTGAAAAGAAAAACATTTTTCACACTTTCACACTTTTTGTATAACTGAATAGTCAAAAACTTGAAACTAGAAGTTAAAGACATTGCTCGCAAAGCTGTTAAATCAGAATGTTTTTTGAAACTTGCATAAATTCTCAAAAATTTAAAACTCGAAGTTAAAGACACCGCTCGAAAACTAAGACCACTTACATGAGATTTATCTTGAAAAAAGCAAACGAAATCAAATTTTGTGTTAATTCAATTGGATAAATTGTATTGTTTTTGTTGTATCTTTCCTCCAAACGGTGTACATGTTCTATTTACTATATAATTGAAATTAACTTACTGTTTTGAGAAAAAAGAACTTCATCGCTTTTTTTCTTCCTTACTGCATCTTTAAATCACTTTCAATGAAGGTACCTTAAGCGAAAAAAAGAAAATAGAATTGATTAAAGCAACCCGTATTTTCCTTCCAGAAATCCACTCTTCAGTGTTCTCCTATAATCTAAAATCTACCCGGATTGAAATGAATAAATTTACCGCCCATTTCTTTGTCTCCGAATCCAATAGAAAAAAAAAATCATATAATAACTAAAAGCCTCAACCTTAAGCCTATTGGATTCATCTGTTGTCACAAGTAGCTCCATTGGTAATCCGACCTCTTTATCGTCTCTGATTCTGGCTTCGCCTTCGTTGACTTAAAGTAAAAACAAAAACAGCTACCCTGTGAGAAATTGAACAACAACGCACGTAACAGGTATGTAGGTACCAACAAGGATTCAGGATTCAGGATCTCTCTATACTCAGTCTGTTTGTAGAAACGTGCTTACAGAATGTGTTATGGGCAATAAATGGATGCGAAACGATTTTGTTTTTCGTTTTAAATTGTGAGAACTCTGGAATTTACAAATGACTCAAAATAAATAGAAACATGTGTCGCCAGGAGGAACCAAATGAAATATCAAGAAAACAAATAGGTCAATGATGGGAAAGTCTCCTTAGCGATATAGAAGTTGCTTTTTCATGAAAACATTTTTATACAGTATACGAAGTACACAGTACACAGAAGAAAAAGACTTGTGACAACAACAAGCAGAGCATATGGCAACAGTTTATCCGGAACTAAGAACTTCGACCTCATCTCACATTCTGCAAATATTTCCACCTATCAACTTCGACATAAATTTCCTCTTACTGCTGATTTTGCTGCAGTAAGTTATTCCATCTGCTTCAATCTCATATACGATAGTAGTTCACAATGGATCGATAGTAATGTTTTCACTTCGGAACCTAGAACTAGAAGTAGTACTATTTAAAGGCAAGTTACATGTACTCGTTCAAAAAATAATTAAAACATGGTTTGACGCAAGCAAGGCATGTCTGAATGATAAGAAAAACAATATGTATAATCTTTCTCTCTCCATTTGGTTTATTTAAGGGCTAAAATTTTGAAGTAGTACTATTTAAAGGCAAGTTACATGTACTCGTTCAAAAAATAATTAAAACATGGTTTGACGCAAGCAAGGCATGTCTGAATGATAAGAAAAACAATATGTATAATCTTTCTCTCTCCATTTGGTTTATTTAAGGGCTAAAATTTTGAATCCAAAATGTCCGGGTTAACCCATGAATTATAGACTCCGATATTGTAAAAACAATACGTTCAAGTCTTTTTTGGGCTTTTTAAACCAGTCATTATATCGTTACTCCATAAATGAAGTTTGATAGAATTAGGAAAACATTTTTTTTAATATTATCTGTGTTAACACAATTCCAGCCCTGGAAATCAGAACTTTTTTGAAATTGTTTGATGTTTAGAAATTGAATCCTGACCTTAGAAATGCTCCACTAGCTCACGTTTTCGAATTATTCTATCATAGTAAATTACAAAAAGAATGTTTTTTGTGGCGGTATTTGAGGTTTTATTGCTAAAGGACGAGACTAGAGACATGCCAATTTATAACAGTTATAACAGTTTTTTGCCACTAAAAATAAGCGTGCCTAAACGTGCTTCGCGCGACTTGAAAAAAAAACTCTGGGTGCCTGAAGTATGCCCACCGGTGGAGGGCCCTGGCCCTGCGGGGCCAAAACTGTTATAATTTGCATGTCTAGAGTCACTTCCGTTGCAAAAAGAGGACTGGAAATATCCAAAATTAACGAAGAGAACAAAATTAATTTGTGTTATAAGAAAATTGAAAGTTCATTAAGTACACAAGTAAATCTTTTGAAGCTCAAGGTAGTTATTGTTTCTCCAGGTAAACTTAAATCTTTAGCCCCAGAAGTTTCTTACTAATTCTGTTATTTTCCATCAAGGTTATTGCCTTTTCATCTTCACGCGAACGTCGAATCTTAAAGTTTTTGGTGCCGACAGATTCTAGAGCAATATATTTTTTTAATTGGGTGTTAAGATCATAGATCAGGAACAAGAAGCCTGTTCCTTACTGCATCTAAGGCTTCACCTTTAAGGCAATTTTGTAGTCGACGGAGGTTATCCGTGTTCGTGAATCCGCAAGATGTTGTTGTATTGTTGAACCAACTTATGAACAGTGGCCATTCTTCTGGGCGTCCACTGAATGTCACTTGGTTCTTTGCCATTACTTGTCTGGCTGCCATTTGCTGCTTATTCGGTGCCGACGTCTCTATCGATGTGCCGTTTACGAGTTGGCTTGCTGTTGGAAGATTGCCAGATGGTGCGGTGTTGCTGGAAGATGATTGAGGAATTTGCGGATTTAAATTTTGCCCTGCTATGAAAGGTTTAAGCTGTGTTGCATTTCGCTGTACGGGGGTTGAATTATTCTTGTGACCGTATGAAATATTTCTTTGAGTTGGGTTATCTTCAAACTCAGGGTTTTCTTCATCGCTTTGAAGTTCAGACGAATCAGACATTAACTCTCCGAGTATGTCGTACTTCTTTTGAAGAAACTCTCTGTCACTACGGTCCTTCATTTCCTTTTCTTCTTGCAGTTGTTGTAACCTTAGCTCACGAAGTTTCGATCTTGCTGTTTTTTCCAGCTTGCTTTAATAAAGAGATGTACGGCAGCGCCTCCGCCTTCAACTGCTTGAGCCCTCGGATTGCTGTTACCGATTGGTGGCACGTCGCTTTCAGCTGCATGATCATTCCGGTTGCTTTTACCACTGTTGTTGTCTGCTGTCGTTGGATATCTTATCTGTTAACACTTAGAACACTGCCATTCATTTTTTTCAATGTCTCTAGTTACCCCTACGCAGGTAAAATGGTACCATTCGTCACAACTATCGCCACAACTATCGCATTTCATTGTCATTGTCCGCCAAGGTGCAAGCTTTGCAATTAAACGCTGGCTCGGATGTATTCGACGTATTTAAGGCCATATATAATCAAGTGAGGGCTTACGATTGTCTTTATGAGATAAATGTGTACCTACATAAATTTATGTAAATGGATATCCCTATGCTAGGTATGCGCGAATTTGATTACGGTATGTTGAGACTGAGGTAGAGAGCTTGGGATTTGTCGTATGGAGCATCTGGTTTTACAGATGATGATGACCATAAAAGAAATTAAAGTATTGTTTCTTCAGGTAAACTTAAATCTTTAGCCCCAGAATAAAAGAGTTTCTTACTAATTCTGAAAGGGCTTTAATTTCCTAAGAAAAATTATGCATTTATAAAGGGTACATTATGTATCTTACTTTTAGTTTAATTTTAGAGTTTTTAATTTTACTTAAATATATAAGTTTTTAACCATGCGGATGGTTTCTTTCTTTTTTCTTAATTTTCGATATTCTCGAATCAAACAAAATGGCGGAAAAGCTTCCGTCTTAAGAAAGAAGGCAAAACGAGAAATGCTGCCAAATTCATAAAAAATGGTGTCGGTAACAGTAGTATATTCCGATTTTTCATTTCCGTTAAAGTCTGCGCATGTTTCAAAAGAGACCATTCGAAAGGTCAAATTACTTATAACGGGTGATTTTTAAGCTGGTTTGGTTTTGGCAACACTGGTTTTGACAGCTGACGTATGTTTAGTACCTTGTGTCACTGTCAAACAGCTTCAGTTTGGTTTGCAATTTAACCATGGATCGTCTTACAAATGAACAACGCTTGCAAATTATTGAATTTTACTATCAAAATTCGTGCTCGGTTCGAAATGTTCATCGCGCGCTGCTTGCGTTCAGCGATGAGGCTCATTTTTGGTTGAATGGGTACGTAAATAAGCAAAATTGCCGCAATTGGAGTGAAGATCAGCCAGAAGCATTGCAACAGCTACCAATGCATCCCGAAAAAGCCACTGTTTGGTGCGGTTTATGGGCCGGCGGCATTATTGGGCCTATTTCTTCAAAGATGATGCGAATCGCAGCGTTACTGTCAATGGTGAACGCTACCGAGCGATGATAACAAACTTTTTTTTGCCCGAAATGGAAGTTTTTGACTTGCATGATATGTGGTTTCAACAAGACGGTGCCACATGCCACACAGCACGCGAAACAATGGCGCAATTGCGAGGCGAGTTTGGTGAACAGTTAATTTTACGTTTCGGGCCGGTCAATTGGCCGCCTAGATCGTGCGATTTGACACCATTAGATTATTTTTTGTGGGGGTATGTCAAGGCTAATGTCTATAGGGACAAGCCCGCTTCGATTGACGCACTGGAAGCCAACATCCATGCATTCATTCGTGAGATACCGGCCGATATGTGTGAAAGAGTATGCCAAAATTGGACTCAGCGGATGGGCTACCTGAGACGCAGCCGCGGTCAACATTTGCATGAAGTTATCTTTAAACATTAAATTGCAAGGTTCAAACTATCGATTCAAATAAATATATCATTCATTTTTTCGAATTTTTTGTGTTTTTTTTTAAAAAAAGTTCTAAACCTCTTAAAAAATCACCCGTTATATTGCTATTGCAAATTCTGACAGTGGGGTCTCTGGAATTCTTAAACTCTCTTAAGCAGTAAAAAAGATTCTCAAAGATGCCCAGTATATTACCTTCTTATGTGTACCTACTATGCAGTTAGTGGATTCCAAAAATAAACATGTCATGTCTTATGTTCAAGACAGCATAAAACAATAATTCATAAAAAAAAATGTTTAAACCTTTAAAAACTGTTTTTGTTTTTTTCAAAACTGTACCTTAGTAAGTAGATATAATGCAATATAATAATGACTCAATATCTATCGCTTTTTAGCTTTAACATTTAAAGCAAATGAAAATACATAATAGCACATTTTTCTCTATAGGTTGTAATGGGCGTTCAGAGCTTGTATGTGCAACTTAGGTCCATTTTTTAGTGGCAGATTAAAGTTAAACCCGATTCAACTTATCCAATTTGGTGAGTTAACACAGGATCAGGATTAACTGAACAGATTCTTTTAATGTTTCATGTACTGAGTGTGTTTAGCCGTTCCGCATGCATTCTTCACAGAAAAATTGCTTTCTTAGTTCACTGTGGGTTCATTTACTTCTAGAATTAGCTAACTCTGACTTTAGTCCTTTTTATTTTAACTCTTAACGTTTGCAATTTACTAATGTAGTAAGTTTTAATCTTTAAGCGCAAATAAGTCAATTCAAATAAGTTTCTTTGAAAAAAATTGAGTTTATGTACATACGAACATAGTACTTTTAGAGAGTCATCTGGTGACTTTTTGGTGATGTCTTTGGGTTGACTCAAAGATTTTCCAGGCCAGAGCATTGGTGTCTTTAGGTTTTTACCGATTTTTCTATATAGTTCAAGATGATATGCCTTTTCTCCACTCCTTGTCTTAACAAACGGGACCAAAATCACCCAGAGTATTTTCCTATCAAAATAGCTAAATCGCTATAATCATATAATAGTTATGCTATACTTCACCATATAAACCTGCAGTTAGCAGTTGTAACTGTCTATTGCAACGTTTTGTTGAAGATGTCGATGTGAGGTGTTCTTTTTTGATGACAGCATATGCCCCACTTTTAATGGTGAAAAACTGTTATAAATTGTCATGTCTCTAGTCTCGTTCTAACAATTTACTAACTTAAAAGTAAGTTAATGCAAAAAAGTAAGCAAACATACCTTTTTCACA
This sequence comes from Leucozona laternaria, assembly GCA_932273885.2. Taxonomy (NCBI): domain Eukaryota; kingdom Metazoa; phylum Arthropoda; class Insecta; order Diptera; family Syrphidae; genus Leucozona; species Leucozona laternaria. Next base: position 282,097,437 of record OW026366.1, read on the forward strand.
TTTGTTATTGTCAAAGTGACATAGGGAGTAAGTATGGTACTAAAAAGATATAAAATTGCTATTTGGTGATTTCAACTTTAGTAAAATGTTAAAAAGATTCTAACCCAATTATAATTTGGAAATATTTGAACATTGCATCGTACTTAAAATACTTTAATACTTTGTTTATTACTTTTTACATAGTAGGTACAAAACTTGTTTCTTCAATTTGTTATTATTTATCACTTCTCATACAATTCTGTCATAGTTCTCTATATTTTGCATAGTTATACCAATTTGGATTAAATTGGATGGTCGGTCCATCTTTTTTCAGGCCGTCCTGCTGGTCTTTGGCTCTCTTGTGGCGTCCAATATGTAATTATCTTATGTGTCCCGCCCAGTTCCATTTAAGTCTTCTTGTTCTTTCAACCACCTCTGTTATTCCGGTTCGTCTTCTCAGTTCTTCATTCCTCACTCTTTGATTTATTCGTATAATTATTAATTTTCTCTCCATCTTAGTTTCGCAGATTCACAACTTTTCAGGTGCATTCGATGTTAAACAAAGGGTTTGGAGTCCATAGGTCATAATTGGTAGAATAGTTGAGTCAAATATGTATTTTTGTATCTTCTTACTTTGATCTGAGTTAAATATTTGTTTATATATATTTATTATTCATTCATTATTATGTTCAGTCGTTAACTGACAACTTTTTGCCACTTATTCTGATTTCATAACCTACCCTATGGCTTGTACCCACTGGTCTGTAGAGCACCATTCTCATACACACCGATTTCCAAGTTCATAATGATGAGAGCAATGTTCTTAAAGCTACTTTTTCGTTTCATTCTGCTACCTTTGTACCTTTCGTAACAGATTCAACTTCACATAGAACAAAATCTGTTCAAATATGTACCTATTCTCAGAAGTGTGTTTCTAAATAAATACTACACTCGACTTAAACATGTGCTCGTCATGTAGACTCAACTTTCCTTTACAATACTTCAAAAATCTAGTTTTTGGTTTCTATCGAGTTTGTTCTTTGTAGTTCTATATTTTTGTACTATCTATACCAACCTATGCCAGGCCAACCAACTTCGACAAAAAGAAAAATCTTTTTGAAAACTCTTCAAATACCAACTCCCTTGAAAACTGCTTTTCGGTTTTTGGGAATATTGATACACTCTTGAAAGAGAAGAAAAAACAATAAACTATTTTGGCCAGTTTCCAAGAAACAACTCACATGAAAAAGAAATGATTGTTTGAAACTTTTAGCAAACACTCCACTTTAAGGTATTTTCAATTTTACGTTCTTATTTATTTTGGAGCACTACACTACATCATCATATTTTTATGAATTTATATCAGCCAGCGTTTGTATGATTGTTGGCACACTGAAACAAAAAAAACACAAATTAATATTGTTTTACACCGAAATGTATTTATCAATTTTAAAACTAACATTCTTTGATTTTGGAACAACTGGGGATTCAACAATTCCTGTTTAAACTTTTTTGCGAGAACTTAATACCTAAGCGTTTGGCGGGTGGTATGGTGGTTCTGTCCTGGAAATCCTCTCAGATTAAGTTTGCCATTTGGGCCGCATACATAAATTTCTGTTCCTTTTTTTTGTTTTCGTATGTGGCAATAAATAAGAACATGGATTTGCATTGGATTTGCTTCCGTTCATGTGGTTCCACATGTGGTTGCATTAGAGGAGCAAAACGTTTAATCCTGATACAACATTTTGTAATCACTTGAAATACTAAAAAGACTTTGCGAGTTATGTTTGTGGCAGTTTTTGTTTTTTTAATCATTGCACAAATGTTGGGTTTTTGGGTGAATTTTTCCTTTTATATTATTACCCCCGAAAACTCGCTTCCTGAAGAAACCAATTCTATGGAGAGAATCACCTCAATGTGTTTAGCTTTAGCAGCATAGTGGTAAAAAGTAAAAACATGAGAATGGAGCTATGGATTTTGGTTCACAATTTATTTATGTTAAATAATCCTCAGAGAATTCTCCAAGTTTAAGAAATTTGCACTACAACGGGACCTTCGGAATATGTTGATGTGAAATAGAGAGGTTAACTTTTAAGGCTTTGCAAGCAGTGCAGCATTTTGAGTTTTATTTTTAATTCATTTGGTCGTGAATGTGATGATTAATACATACAAACAAACAGAAGAAATTTTGGGATTCATAGGCGCCTGGAGGTAGGGGCAAGGGGGGGCACTTGACCCCCCCTGGCTCTGGACAATACTTCACAACTAACAAAATTTTCATTTTTACTTGCGATATAGGTACTATATGGGAAGTTATGGATTCGTACAAAAAATCGAACTCGAGATTTTGATCAAACTTTACATTACAATGATAGAGAAGTAAAAAAAAGTGGGTCTCGCAAAAACGTCCGTCTGTCTGTCTGTCGGTTCGACTACAGCCTAAACGGATGGGTCGATTTTCTTTAAACTTGGTACCTAGCGTTTTTTGGACATTCCCCCCACCCGTTTTTTTCTCTTTTTTTTAGGACCAAAATAAGTAAAAGTAGCTGTCATACAAAATTTCTTGGCCAAAAAGGAAAAACTTATTTTTCTCAAATCCAGCGCTACCGAATTTTTTTTTAAGAACTCAATAAATTTAAATAATTATAAGTTGCCGTTTAATAGAAAAAATGGTTCCGAAAAATGGTTATTAATGGTACCTCCCAAAAAACCATTTTTTTGATTTTCGCTTTTCTCGAAAACGGTTAAACTGATTCTGATCAATTTTTTTATGAAGAAGTATTGACACATTGTTAATAATATTGTGTACCAAAATTTTCGAAAAAAAATATTTTTTAGATTTTTAAAAAAGTTTAAATATTTTTTTTTGAAAAATCAATATTTCAAAAACGACTTAGTCGATTTTTATTAAACTTGGTAGATAGCAGTTTTTTGACTTTATCTAGAAGATTTTTGACAAAAATTATTCTAATACCCAAAAATAACGGTGCCTCCCATACAAATGTTAAAAAACCGTTAAGAAAAATATTTTGTTTCTCAAAAATGACTGCTACGATTTTCATAAAAGTTTTTTTGTGTGTTAAAATTAGTACGATCTACCATTTAAAATTTTTATAGTTTATATTTTACGTTTATTAACAGTACCTCTCATAGAACGGTTTCTTTGATTTTCGACTATCTCAACATCTGATCAACCGAATAAAATTAGATTTTTTATACAGAAGCTTGTAACAAATATAAATAAAAGTGCGTATCAAAATTTTCTAAAAAATGATTTTTGGATTTAAAAAAAAAAAATCAAAATTATTTTTTGAAAATTCGATATTTCGAAAACTGGTAGCAGATTATTTTGTGAAGTTCAATTTTTAACGCAACATTAATTAATGCTTTAAATTGGCCTACCTATTATTTTTATCAAAAATGTTAACGAAATTGTATATATAAAAAATTAATTATTTTTAAAACCGCTCCTACGATTTTCAAAATTTTTTTCTCGCGTTGGGTTAAAACGGATTCAAAGTATTTTAATCAATTTCTTTCAAATTTTGTTGATTTAAAACAATTTACCAGTTTAAATAGTATAATTTCCTTTCATCCATATTGCAATATGTGCAACACTAGGCTATATTGTTAATTTTTGTATACTCACATAATACCACCTGAAACTAAACTAAGATTTGGCAAATGGATAAAATATAATTATACTCCTATAGCTAATTTATTTCAGACAATAGAACCACAATGTGATCGCGCATAAGAGCAAGTTCGTGCGACCCAGTCGTGCATATTTTTTACTATGAATTTCAACAAAATACTTGTCTTCTCTCCATGATTTGCCCCCCCCCCCCCCCCTTGGCTCTGGATCATGCCAAATGTATCTGAAAATATCCTTGGTTAATATTTAATCAAGGATAATTCACAACGTTTGAAAAAAATGGACAAACTACCTTTGAAAATGTGTGTGCTTATTCAGTTGAAGTGGAGTATGCCTCCAAAACAAATCGGAGTTTAATGTCATAAGAGCCAAACTCATGAGTTTGACGTTTAGAAATGAACAAGACAGACATAGAGCCTGATTACACGATTCGTTTTTTCGGTCGTTTCGTGTTTCGTCTTTTTGACACATTTGGTGAGGGGTGTAGAAAAGTAGAGGAATGAATTACAATATATAAACCGTAGTCTTCAGAAAATAAACGTTAATATAATTTCTTTATTGCGTAAGCATACAATTTTAATTTAAAGCTGATCTGTTTTGTTAGGTCAGTTGTTTAAACGGATATTATATTTTTATTTGATAATCAGCCCTATCACAAATTCCATCGTAATCGGATTTGCTTAAGAATCACAAAAAACTATCACCGAATGTGTTCTTGATGGCAATTTGTGTGAAGTTTTTTTTTCGGGATTCATAAAAAGTGTCCGATTACCATGAAGTTCGTGTAAGTAAATATTTAAATATTGTATACAAATAAAAAGTGTAGATTTTCGAAAAAAATTAAGTTTCTTATTTAAAAGAAAAAGTTTGATTCGGAATTCGAAAATTTTGTTTTGAATTTTCAAATCGTTAAGTATTTTTTTTCGAAATCTAATTCAAGTCTGATTATTTATTTTCATTGCCTAAAAGAAGAACTTGGGTAAAGCCATACTTTTCCATACAAATTTGAATTCCAAAAGTTTTACTAATTATTATGTATCAAAATAAAAAACAAATATTTTTATATGTATTAATAATTAAACACTTTTCTATATCTACCTTTTTAACTGACTTAATGGCCACGTTTTGAAAATATTTTTCTTTTTTAATTCAGAAATCTATCAATGAACAATGAAGGCCAAAGGATTTCTAAACTTTTTTTTTTAAACTGTCCTTGCGTAACTTTGGCTTTTCGAAACTTTTTTCCTTTTGTAAAATTACATTTTTCTTTCTTATTTGAACGGTTCGATAATGAATCTTCAATAGTTCTCGCATGATAAATTCGGAACGAACGATTTTTTATAGATCCACATCCTAGTGGTTCGATCGTGAAAATTAATTTTATTTTAAAGAACCAATGATATTTTATCGTTCTATGAACTTTGCTTTTTTATACAAAAACTTCCAAAAAAATTTCCATGTGCTTAAATGAGTAAGTACGGTCTACTATTAAATAAAAAATATCTTTACGCTGGACAAATATTAACAGTACCTCCCATAGATCGTAATTTTAGATTTTTTCATTATTGGCTGAATGCAATTTCTAAAACTGGGTGCTGTGGCAAGGAAGGGGAGACGTGCAATCTGATCTACATTGGGACAACTAAGATATCACTGGAGGCAAGACTAATCGAACACAAAGCGGATAATCGGAACAAAAGAGAATCCACTGGGTTATCACAGCACATACTAAATAGAAACTGGACACTCCGCACACTTTGATAACACAGTAATAATGGACAAGGAATAGAGAACAAATAATAGGTACACACTTGAAAGTCTACGTATACAACAAAATATAGACAAAACAATGAATACACAGGAAGATAGAGACAACACAATAGCTAGTTATTCTCTTGCATTAAGAGGGGTGTAATTTTTAATTCGATTTAAATTGTTTTACTTACATTTAGTTTGTGTAAAGTGCTGTGCTGTAGGTTTTTTTTATTTAATTTTGTTTAATAATTTTCAAATAATTTTAAATAATTCATTTTTATTTTAGAAAATTCAAAAATTAATGACAATCAATAATTATTATTAAATGTAACAAAAGTTTTTATAAAAACAAAAAATTTTAAAGTTTAAATTGTTAATCGTAAGTTTCTACAGATTTAATAAACTACCCCTAATGAAGTCGAGAAATTACGACGGAACGTAGGGAAAAGTATGAAATAAAGTTTTATTTGCATATAAAAGCAAGTGACCAAAAATCCCGATTTAACATAAACATTCATAGTTCAAATAATTGTTCAAATTATTATTAATGCAATTTAATTAAATTATTTATAGAAACTGCAAAAAGCTCAAATTATATATACATTTCTCTTTTTTTTTTGAAAATTCGATATCTCCAAATTGGGTTTGTGTCTGCCGAGAAGAGCTCAAGGTTTTTGGCTCGCAGCATAAAGTTATGCTCTGGTTGGTATCTGGCCATATGCTCTGCTTGGTTCCTGGCCATATTTGAATTCCAGGTAATGACAGAACAGAGATGCTGGCATCAATTATATCATCTCTTGATCTTAGCCATGTAGAACTAAACATTTGCTCCTTCAAACAGACTGTGTCAAAGAAAATTCTTGAGAAAACAAATATAAGATGGACCCGCTACACGACTCTTGTGTGAATACCAAAAAACTGTGGCCATATTTTGACAAGGGGAAGACAGACAGGATCTTAACACTAAACGAGAAATCGCTTTACTCTCTTGTAGGTACCATTGCCGGACACAACCTGCTGAAGTTCCACAAGAAAAAATTGAGGCTCAGCGCGGATGATTTATCTACAAGTTGTGACGATGAAGAAGCAAATGAAGACTCTTCCACTTTTTATGTTACTGCCCAGCACTAAGAAATAAACACTTAGGAAGTTATTTATCTAATAACTTAGAAGATCTCTCTAACTCGTATGAAATTGTATAAATTCATTAATGCCTCTAGAAGGCTTGATAATCTATGAAACCTTATAAGTTAACTTATTAGGAGCGTCCAATCTTTCATCACAAGGGATCTACGTTGATCTAAGTGTGATAGAAATAAGATCTTCTATCAGCCCAATTAACTAACCTTCCTAAACCTTATAGAATTATAGGTACCACTTCTTAGAAAAAAAAATTCCTCGAAGGATATTTAATCCAGTGCTAAAGGAGGCTGAACAGAGGTTAGGATACAACCGCGACCTCTGGCACATGCAGATACATTTTTTACTGTCTTAATCCTACATAAATTGATCTGATGGTAAGGTTCAGATCAATTCCTAGGCTTTTTACACTTTTATTATATCAGATGTTCTTTGTCATAAGCTGAATAGGATGAAGCAATAAAGTATCAAAATTATATTTCGAACATATTACATATGCTTTGTATCTTTTCCCGGCTGAGTTTGAGACAATCAGTCTGTAATAAGGCCTATGGGGTAAATCGTTTTAGCACACAGGTGGCAAATCATTCATATAAAGTGAACATAGAAGAGCGCCAGACATAGATCCCTCTGGAACTCCAGGTCAAAAATTCTGAACAGTCTTGACTACTTGCACAAAAAAGTCATTAATCATGGCTCTATAGCGTTCCCCATTGACTCTAACATTATGGCCGACTTCATTTTTGAAGAAATATGGACCAATGATTCCCCCTGCCCATAGAGCACACCAAACAGTGACTTTTTGAGGATGTAACGGCGTCTCAACAATGGCTTGTGGATTATGATGACTCTAAATACGACAATTTTGCCTATTAGGGTACCCATGCAACCAAAAATGAGCTTCATCGCTGAACATTGGAATATTGGACGCAACGCGTGATGCGTCCCTTTAATATGAATAAATTATTTCTTTCGAATCCTATTCGTATCATCAAGATTTTCTACTGTCGCAGTTTAACAACTGTGATTTCCGTAAAACCCGATTGAAATAATTGAAAGTTTACCATCGGTTATTTATGCTTATTGATCTGGTCACGAAGAAATATTGCAAAGACATGGTATCTCACAATCAAAACTTATATGAGCTCTTATTTTGTATCCAAGTTCCATTATATTTTTATAATTAGTAAAAACACATTAGCCACCCCACCACATAAACTCATAGTTTTTAAACTGACAGTATCGAGTATCACAGAAAAAGTGTGCAGAATTTAGCATTGTGGAGAACAATTAAAAAACATTGCATATTCAAAAAAAAAAAAAACTCCAAAAAATAACCTAATTCAAAAATAAGTGAAAGCAAAAACACAAATCCATTAAAACTTATCTCTAAAATGTATTTACATCTTGCTCAGCGAATGCTCCCTCGAAACCGACAAAAGCGTTGTTTCTTGCGACACAGACACCGATGAAGGTGTGCTTGTTCGCAAAGAAAAGGCTAAGTAGTTTATGTTTGTAGCAGATAAAACGAAGAATAGTGAATAGGAAATCATCCTCAAAACGTGGACCACGCACACACACAAGGACTTTGCTTTGAATATACCTGAAGAAAAAAACAACTAAGGAAATACTTTCCTTCTGTTTATTGTTATTATTATTCTTTTTGATGCAGAAAACCAAAAGGAAGACCTTTACGATAAGACTTAGAACTCTTTTTTTTGCTTTTTTGCTTCGCACTTTACGAGATGTTTGTGTTGCTAAGCGATGGACGATAGTAAGTTTTTTTTTCAAAAAGCTGGTGCAGCATTTTTTAATTATTATCATTTCAATCAAGTGTTCTCAGAAAGATAAGGTGATACTTTTTCTTAAACTTGCATTCTTTTCAAAAAAACATTTTAAGTAGATATTGCAACCAACACGGAAAACCTAATTAGATTTTTTGTCTTTTGAATAAGTGCTTCTCAGCTGAGACGTTCAGATTCGGTGGCAGAAAATTGTAGCCCAATCCCTCCATTCCAGCAGCTGGTAAGTCACTATGATTTTCGTCTCAAGCTCTCCAAGTTGGTCTGACCTCTGACATGAAGGTGTAATAGAGGTAAATAGGAATTGTTGACACAGTTGTTGAACAGGATTGTAAGAAATAGCATTTTGACTTGGGGAAACATCCTTATGAGTAAGTTGGAAATCATATCTAGTCCGGATGATTTCTTAGGTCGTACACTTTAGATTAGCGCGGCTACTTCTTCGAGGTCAGTAAAGCTTGCATCCAGCTTGGGATCACTGCCTGGATTACCGTCGTTAAAAAAAGGTAACATCAGTGTTTGTCTGCTGCACCTGCTTTGTTGTTGACTCGACTTCCTGAAATGAAAAATATACGAATAAAAAACTTTTAAAAATTGATACAAAAAAAACACATCTAAAATATTTTTTCCAAAAATATTAAATTCAACACGATCAAAAAACACCCTGATTTAATGCAATTTATTTATTAACTTATTATTTTCCCGTTCCCGACTTTTAAACGTTCATATCTCAGTACCTAGATTATTCCGAAATTGATGCCAAAACTTTTTTATTTCTCCCATTTAGAAAATAGTGAAAACCGACAACTTTTTAAATCAAGATGATGGAAACCCTTCAAGGTATTGATGGTCGAAAAGTTTTGTTAAAGCTTCATAAAAGGAAGTATCTATATGAAAAACGAAATTGTCTTCCCCATTTCTATATTAAATTTCCATACCAATCATGGCTAAATGTTGTGGACTTAAACTTTAGGCTCCTACAAAAAATACGACATTCAAACCAAACTTAAAAATGGATTTGTGGTCGCGTGAATTTTTGACGTCGTTCGTTATGTTACAATATCTTGATTTCCACTCATCCATGACAAAACAATAACTGGACCATTTATAACTTTTAAAATAAAAGGACCAGGTTGACTATAAGCTGTACGCCATTATAACAATTTAATATAGGGTCAATGTGTGTAAATGTAAACAGACAGAAATGTAAACAGAGCTCAAATTCTTCAACGCACCCACTGAATAAACCTTCGGACGCATTCATTATCTGTCACATATACATGTCACTTATTCGTGTGTTTCCAGCTTTCAGTTGGCAGTTGTTTTAAATAAAGCTTCAATTTAAAAGTGTTTTACAAGTCTGTAAGCATCGGGAAATATTCACCCCAATTATGAAATTCGTAACGAGCAAAAGTATACGACTTTTTTCGAACATCCGTATTATGAAATTCACTTTGATTCATCTTCCTCACAATTAGTCGTAGTAAATAAAGTCATGATTTTGAAATTAGGAGAACGCATTTCATCGCATACCCGTGACAGCTTTTAGTTCTATTACAAAATTAGCCGACAGTCGTATTTTCTTCGTAAAAATTGTCATTTTTCTCGTTTGATATTTTGGGTACGAGCTAAAAAATTTTAATCAGGAAATGAACCGAAAGCAGGGGGCCTAGCATGAATTATGCTTTATGCATGATATAATCGACTGCAGTCGGTACAATCGAGTATATAGGCAGTACCTTATTTGGATGAGCCGATTGTTTTTGATTCGATTGAACAAAATAAGAAACGGCCTATGCTCGATAGCGAACTGGCTGCAACCTCGAATTTGAAGAACTTTTCACATCTATGTTCGAATCTTCCAATTATTAATTAAAGGCAGATTAAGACAGACGAAACAGCTTTACAGCTAAACTATGGGTCAACAGTTAATTTTTTTGATTAAAAAAAAAAAATCACAAAATACTTCCCACTAAGAATCCTCTTAGCTCATGGGATCAGAGTTATCGATATTCGATTTGTTAATAAGTCTTCCCTTCGACCTTCATCACCATCTTCAAAAAAAAAGTAATTCTATTAAATAAATTTCTTTTATTTAATTTTGGGAATCACATCACAATTTGATCAAAACAAACAACATTTGAGCTGAAAACAATTAAATTATTGCTACCTATAAAAAATTTGGCATTTCAATATTAAAATACATACGTTGATAGGCGTTGGCTTTAAAAGGAGTCGTATTCATCGCATACGACTTTCATAATATGAGTTTCAAATACAATACGATACGAATACTTTTTGAGATACGATACGAAGTTCGAATTTCATAATTGGGGTGATTAACAATTTCTTAAACAAAATTCAGAGCTCAGAGGTTAGTTTTTAGTAATAAACTTTTGAGTTAAATTATAAAATTTGATTGACATTAAATTAAAAGAAAAAAAATCCAAAATCTCAAAGGGATTTATCTTTTTAAATTAAGCCTAGAATATTATTATGATGAGGGTAGAAGTAAACAAATTTTTTGTTGTAATAATTAACATAATAATTTGGTTGAAAATTAAAATTGGTACAAATTTTAATGTGTTATTTTAAATGATTTGTTCCAAAATACATTTCATTCGGAAATATCTTTCAAAATTACTATTCATACTCATTGGATGACGTTGCCAAACCAAGTAATGCTGATGAGAATAACAAAATCATAACCTTCAAATCGCATGCGTATTCTTTAACTATCATCGAATGGTTGTTCCTGAAACAAAGAAAATTTACGAATTTTAAAGTCCAATACGTTGTTTATATCAACTTTAAGCCTCTGTTCCAAAACTTCAAGATGATTTACATATGTACATTGTCGTTTTTATTTAACCCAGAAAAAAAAAAATAAAAGCAGAACTCTGTAATGGTATAAATAATACTTACCGTTATTTTAAAATAAAAAATAAAAATAAAGTAATTTTTAAAATCTTTATTTCAGGTTATCATTCATAGTTTTTCGTTAAATTTTCAATTCCAAAAATTAAAAAAGTTCTTACTTAAATTTAAAACAAAAAAAATTAAATTGATTACAATTACCCACATTGACTTTTAGGTTAGATTAAAACTCCATTTTTTTCACAAAATTAACCGGAACTAGTCTTCTAGTTCTTAAGTTAAAATTCGTAATTTCTATAAAATGTGTCAATAGGAAAACTTTCACAGCTTATTTGGGCGGCTGATTTTCGAAGGTATCTGTGAACTCTGTTAAAATCATTTTTGATGTACAATCATATATGTATGTACAAACTTATATAACTACATACAAATATAAGTATATATTTGTTTTACGAACGTGGATATTTAGCCTAAATTCTATTTAAAATGATTGTTATCGAAGCAGATAAACGCTTAATGGATCAACATGTTTAATTCAGACAAAATCCTCTGTTCAATGTTATCTCTTGGAAAAATTGAAAACCATTTATTATCACTCAAAAACTGTATGGCGCAGATAATCGTAAATCAGTGGGTACTAAATCTGGCACACATCCAACATAATAAGCCTTCTCGAAAAATGCCGAGTTTCATTATCGAACTAATATAGAATTTATTGGTGTGGCATGTTTGAACATACATATTAAATTTTACCTTACGATTTTCAGATTAATTAATAGATTACTGTGTTTTATTTGAATATGGTTAGATTTTCTAATCTCTATATTTCCTTGCGTGAGGATGGTTTGAATACGAATCGAATCGAACCGAACTGCATACTTTTAGATTAATTTTTAACTGACATTAGCACTCTAGTGTGCACAGAGTGCAAATCATCTGTATCAGAATTGACTACATATTATTATGTGTATAGGGATACAACACCTATTGAAGTCACACATTTTCTCCAGCTTTCATTGTTAAAATTGGGAGAACTTTATGGTGTGTTGGTGTGAAATCAAAATGACTCTTATTATCTTTTGCAGTAATTTGAACGTTTATAATACTGTATAAACTGTGTTGTGAATTTGTATATAAGAACAATGAAAGTTATGTGCCAACAACAATGTGCAATTTTGATTTAGAGTCTTTTGTATAATACGAAAGTGGTGAATGGGACACTTCGGCGAAATGAATGATTTTGCGAGTTTTTGTTTTCGAATTGGGTGAGGTACTTAGGGTTGTTCCAGTTTTTTTTTTTAGTTTAACTAACACAGATTGCACAATTGTTTGTTAAAGTTTTTTTTTTATTTTATACGAAAAATGCAATATTTTCTTTGCAATTTTGTTTCATTTCATGTCACAAGATTCAGGTCGAATAATTTTTTGTTATTTGTGGGGAAAACTACTGACTCTTTAAATTGTGAACTACTGCGGAGATCATACATTTATAATTTGTATATAAGCTCGATTAGATTTTTAATTGCGAATATAGGTAGTACATATGTACATATATGGCAAGTTATGAATTCGTACAAAAAATCGAACTCGAGATTTTGATCAAACTTGACATTACGATGATAGCAAAGACGAAAAAAGTGGGTCTCGCAAAAACGTCCGTCTGTCTGTCTGTCTGTTCTACTACAGCCTAAACGGATGGGTCGATTTTCTTCAAACTTCGTACCTAGCGTTTTTTGGACATTCCCCCACCCCCCGTTTTTTTTCTCTTTTTTCTTGGCCAAAAAGGATAAATTTATTTTTCTCAAAATCGGCGCTACAGAATTATTTTTTAAGAACTCAATAAATTTAAATAGTTATAATTTGCCGTTTAATACAAAAATGGTTCCGAAAAATGGTTATTAATGGTATCTCCCAAGGAACCATTTTTTTTCATTTTCGCATTTCTCGAACACGGTTCAACTGATTCTGATCAATTTTTGTTCATAAAGAATTATTGACACATTCTAAATAACATTGTGTCCTACCAAAATTTAAAAAAAAATATTTTTTGGATTTTTAAAAATAGTTTTAAATTTTTTTTTTGAAAACTCAATATTTCTAAAACTACTCTTTCGATTTTTATTAAACTTGGTAAATAGCAGTTTTTTTATTTGTATCTAGAATATTTTTGACAAAAATTATTCTAATACCCAAAAGTAACGGTTAGTCCCATACAAATGTTTAAAAACAATTAAGAATATTTTTTTTTTCTCAAAAACAACTCCTACGATTTTGACAAAAGTTTTTTGTTTGTTAAAATTAGTACGATCTACCATTTAAAATTTTTAAATTTTGTATTTAACGTTTATTAACAGTGCCTCTCATAGAACGGTTTCTTTTATTTTCGACTATCTCAATATCTGCTCAACCGAATAAAATTAGATTTTTTATACAGAAGCTTGTTACAAATATAAATAAAAGTGCGTATCAAAATTTTCTAAAAAATGATTTTTGGATTTGATAAAAAAAAATCAAAATTATTTTTTGAAAATTCGATATTTCGAAAACTGGCAGCAGATTTTTTTGTGAAGTTCAATTTTTAACGCAACATTAATAAATGCTTTAAATTGGCGTACCAATTATTTTTCTCAAAAATGTTAACAAAATTTTATATATAAAAAATTAATTATTTTTAAAACCGCTCCTACGATTTTCAAATTTTTGTTCTCATAATTAAAGATTTATATAAGAAATCAGATGGTGTACATCGCGTTGGGTTAAAACGGATTCAAAGTATTTTAATCAATTTCTTTCTAATTTTGTTGATTTAAAACAATTTACCAGTTTAAATAGTATAATTTCTTTTTATGCATATTGCATATGTACAACACATTGTTAATTTTTGTATACTCACATAATACCACCTGAAACTAAACTAAGATTTGCAAATGGATAAAATATATACTCCTATAGCTAATTTATTTCAGACTATAGAACCACAATGTGATCGCGCATAAGAGCAAGTTCGTGCGACCCAGTCGTGTATATTTTTTATTATTTAGATTTAGTCATTTTTTTTCATTTTTTTTTTTTTTTTGGTCCAAAATGCGTTTCACCCAGGTACGACAGTTGGGCTCATCAGTTATATTTTGTCGTAACCTTCTAAGACGCAAGATTTTAGTCGATGAATACCTACACAAATATATTTTGCAACACTGACATGATGCAAATTATATTTTTCTAGGGGAACTTGGTTAAGCTCTGACACCTTTGTAGAAATGATTGTTTGCCCGTGGTCTGGCATGTTTTAAGAAAGAAGAAGAACGAAAACAATAGAAAAACAATTATATTTTTTTTTGTTTTTGTTTTAGTGGACTTAGAAGGGTACGAAATCATCTAACTGATGAGCCCAACTGTCGTACCTGGGCGATAAGCATTTTGAGCTAAAGGTTGCAAAAAAAACGTTGTGTGAATGCCGGGACTCACGGTTAATATGTGTAAACATCAACGTGCGCGGATCCAAAACGGACTTGTTTTTGCTTCAAAGGGATCTTAAGATTTTTTTTCACTGAACGCACCCATCCTAGTATGCAGATCGTAACGTTGCACACCGTAACGTTGCACGACGTAACGTTGGACACGAACGTTCACGTTTTTTTTTCACTCTACCGCCAGCGCCCAGCATAGATGCTTACACATCAAAAACTTCGAATTGAATTAAATTCATCACAGTCCACTAAAACAAAAACAACATCAATTTTTTTCTATGTTTTTCGTTCTTCTTCTTTCCTATATTTTATATAGGCTACGTATATAATTTTAAGACAGTAACAGAAATACTCTAAGCAAAAAGTAAAAAGATACAAACAAAACTTAAGACGAACGCATAATCGAAAGTTACAGGCGCAGAACAACGGGTGACAATTTTTTTCGCGGGTGATTAATTTTGCTCCACCTTGTATGTATGTAATAGTAATCAGTGTATACCTACCAGAGTTGTAAAGACTGCAGTCAATTGGAGACTACAGTCAGTAAAGTCCCAGTCAATTGACTAAATCCATTGAATTGTATAGTAAGAATGTGGACTTATTGACTTTAACTTAAAAACTACAGTCAGCAGTCATTTGAATTATACTGACTTTGCAGTTACCTAACACAGTCAGTTGACAAGCAGTTAATTGACTGCAGTACTTTTTTGACTGCTTCCAGTCTTTAAAGTCACTTGAAAGTCAACCTAAAGTCACAGTCAATCCTGGCAGTCAGTAAGTCAGTGGACTGCAGTCTTTTAACTTAAGTCAATTGACTTTTTTTAAGTCTTTTAAATGCTGTTCAGCAATAATCAACATTAATATAATTCATTTAAATACTTTAATTTTATTCAAAATTGCGTATTAAATCATTCTCACAAATTATTTAAAATATTTGTTAACATTTGCCAAACATTCAAATTATACACTATTAAGTCCTTTTCTTAAAACATAACCAAAACCTTATCAGTTATTGATTTTTTTTTTACTGTCTATGTTAGTTTATATGCATTGCATTAGAAAACATATAGTTAATTGCATTCGCTCTTCCTCTTGTAAGTATAATTTTTTGATAGCATCGTTCTTTTTGAAACGAATTATTTACATTACATATTTTATCAAATAAATATTTTATATATTGATATAATATAATTTATTCAGCGTTTGATAATTATATGTTAATATATTAAATAATTATTTATTTGATACAATATGTAATGGGGTATTTTAATTTCTTTTTATCATGGACAAATTCAACATCTATTAAGCTTGTTACAGTCCACTTCAACTGCTTTTAAGTCTTTTGAATAAAACATATTATTTCTTATTACTATTAGATTATTTGAGTAACCTAATCAATCTTAAACCAAGACATTGGCCAAACCCTAAGCACACTGCAGAAATGTATTTTTAGAAACACCAAAAAATGTTCGTTACACTGTTCGAGGATTTAGATAACATACATTTTTTAATTGATTACAATTTTCCGGATCAAATTCTAAGATGGGATGCCTGGAACTATCAGGACAGATTTCAATTATATCTGGAAAAATTAAAAGACATTCAAAATGCTCTCCTAAAATATTTTTCAAACCACGAAATACAATTAAATTTGTCAAATGATTATTAAAAATATGGAATTTTGTGATAATCTCATCGCCATATGCCAGAAAGTAATTTCTTTATTTCAAGAATATATAGATGATTATGATACTGACAATGAAAGAGATATTTTGGATGTGAGATAGTAAGTAGAAAAATACTAGAAAAATATACGCAACCCTATAACATACATATTCTCTGCAGTGATTTTGAAAACGTGCCTGCTACCAGTAACAGTGACTTAAGTATGTTTTTTTTAATTAGTGGCAAGAACTTTTACTTTTGCGCTATTTGGATATTTAATTTACATTTACATTTACGTTGCAGTATCTCTGAATTATAATTTTCCTAAAAAGGAACTCCAAGCTATAGGACACTTCTTCATTTATTTATTTATTTTCTATTATTTATTTGTCCATTTATTTATTGAAAAAATTTAAATTTATGTTTTAATAAAATCGAATCTTTGTACAGTAGACGGTCACCGTATTAATAGGTTTTCCAAAGTAAAATTTGATTCAAAATTGTAAACTTTTAACTATGTAATGTTTTTACAATTCATAACAATGAAAAAACAAAATAAACTTTATTATTCATAAAAAAAAAAAAAAAAACACTTCAAAACAAACATAGGTATTCCACGTTGAAATTATTTGTAATTAATTAATAAACATAATTCGACATATCGAGCGTCTACTGTATTTTCACTCCGCATATACGCTGGATTATCAATTTTGTTTAATCTTCTACCACTCTTATTTCATATTCGCCAAAAGGTATTACACATGAGTTTGTTATCATGTGAATGTCGATTTTTACTTGCTCTATAGGGCAAGTATTGTTTCGTGTAAAAAAAGTATGTTTCGTCACTGTTATTTGAGCTAGAGCTCAAACGGGTCGGCCGATTTGCTTCAAATTCTGTACAGAGCATTTTTATGTCATTCCCAAAAGAAGAAATTCGAATTTTTGTTTCATCTCATGTGGAACGGGTAGTTGGCATAAAATTATTTTGGCTTTTTCAAATTTTCTAGACAACGTCTCTAACCATTTTGATAAAATTTCGTACCTGTAATGACCAAATCAGTTGTAAAAATATGCGTATCAGATTTTTGTCAAAGAAATCACTTGGGGTGCATATATTTTTGGAAATCGAATTTCGATATTTGGAAGAGTTTTCAATGGTGATGAAACCAATTGCTGAAGCACTAGACTTCCTGCAAAAAGAAAAAGGAATGCTTTTCGGTTTTTTACTTCCAACTCAAATAATCTAATAGCAATCAAAAATAAAAAGTTTTATTCAAAAGACTTAAAAAAAGTCAATTGACTTAAGTTAAAAGACTGCAGTCCACTGACTTACTGACTGCCAGGATTGACTGTGACTTTATGTTGACTTTCAAGTGACTTTAAAGACTGGAAGCAGTCAAAAAAGTACTGCAGTCAATTAACTGCTGGACAACTGACTGTGTTAGCTAACTGCAAAGTCAGAATAATTCAGTTGACTGCTGACTATAGTTTTTTGAGTTAAAGTCATTTAGTAAGTTAAAAGACTTATAAAATAAGTCTTTTTAGTCAATTGACTACAGTCACCAACTGACTGCAGTTTTTACATCTCTGATACCTACTAACTATTCATTTTCATTAATTCCATAACTAACTCATTTCGTTATAAGATATCCATCGTTGGCGCAGTATCGGAGAGAATAAAATAACATTTTGCTGTCAAATTTGAAAAGATTATTGCCGAAACACATTCGGATGACGTTTTGTATAATTACCTCTTCTATCATCTATAATGGCAGATATTTTTTTGTAATCAGTCTCTCGATTTGAGACCCGTTGAGTTGATAAGCCTTCAGGAGAAAAGTAGGAAACATTCAAATCATTGAGTTCAGTCGCGACAAGCTTTGTTGTAATAACATCCATAGTATGAAGCTCCTCAAATGAGTTTTGGTATGAGACTTTCGATCGCTGCAGTCTGTCAGCGAGAGACAATGCCATTTATTTTTGGGCACACGAAAATGATTGAAAACTTTAATTACATATTTTCCGTATCTCCGTCCTGGACTTCCTCCCACGATGATGATGAATGACCCAGAAATCAAGTAACCTAAATATTATCAAACAGCTGCAACGATGCTAATTCGTTCCGTCTTTTAGTTATGTATAGATATATTGGTGTGGCATGGGAGTCGTTCTTTTCTGGTGAGGTAATACCACCGATTCTAATGACGATTACAACGGATGCGATGGGCTGGTGAAAGTTTGCAGTTTGCAGAGCTAGAAATTTTGGCTGGTTGCCAGTACTTTTCTATAGTGACTGAAACTTGCTGCCCATTTTGGAACTGTCTCCTTTATGGTGTTACCCCTTCTTGGATTTGGGACGAACTTTTCTATCCTTTTTTTTGTTGTGGCTACCACTATACTCAGTGATTATTATTTTTGCTAGATTCTAAAAAAAAAAATTCAATCCCTATCCTTCGTCTGTCATCATTGCTGGCTTAAACTGAATAATGTTTAGCAACTTGCTTTAAGTAATGGTTTGAAAAATTAAGTTAAAGGGGTTTATATTTTACATGTTCATTAAGTTGTACTCAAATATACATAAGAGGTTTTTTTCTTAGCAAATATTTCAATGACGGGAGTTTGTTATGGGCTCTGTGCAGTTTTGAGCTACGCAAGTTTTTTAAAATTGCTTTCAATTATTAGTGGATGAACAGAATGGTTTAGTTGCGCCTTGCAGCATTGTCAAAGTTTAAATGTACGATTTTATTGTATGTATACAACGCTGCAATGCGTACATTGTTAAGCTGTAGCCATAGCAAACAATATCCACGACTGGATCGAACGAACTTGCTCTTGTAGTTAACAAATGCAATGCAGATAGACCGTGAAGATAAATGTTAATCATTCATTATAAATGGCGCAAAACATCGAATGTAGCTTCGGCTGTGTGGCACGTAGCGCCGTCCATTTTGAAACCAAATGTTGCCAATATCCTCCGCTTCAATTTTTGTGAACAAAAATTCGTTCAACATGGCCCGATAACGATCGCCATTGACTGTAACAGCCACTCTTTGCTCATTTTCGAAAAATAGCCCAATTATGCCTCTGGACCAAAATCCGAAAAGATGATTTTTTTGGCAAAATCGGCATCTTCTCTAAGTCGATCGCAGGCCCACTAAGCGAAGCGTGTACACAACCATATTCGTTCAGCGGAAGTATAAAACTAATTATCTGTCAAATCAGACATGAACTAAGTGTTACCATTCACGAAATAAGCACTAGTTGAAAAAAAAACGTTAGATGGCGGACCCTTTATACACCCGCTTAAAAAAATACTTTCAATGTAAAATATTTACAAGAACAAATCCGCTAAGTTAACGACGCTCTCCGCTTATGAACTAAGCGGATATATATAAATAGAATTATAACTGTTATACATGGCAAAGTGATGCTGCACTTTTATTTTAAGCGAACAAATGAGCACACAAAACCACCTAATGTTATGATATCTATCTATAATGAGAAAATGTTATAAAAGTCAAATATTTTTAGAACACTTTTAAATGCAATATTGTTTCCACTATTTAGAGGCACCAACCACAGTCCCAAATTTGAAGTAAATTGAGTCACCCGTTTAGGCTCTAGCTCAAATTACATTGGACGCACGGACGGACGGCATTACGAAAGCCACTTTTTGATGTGTAAACATCTATGCTGGCTTTAGAGTGAAAAAAAAGTGAACGTTACGTAGTGCAACGTTACGGTCTGCAACGTTAGGATCTGCATACTAGGATGGATGCGCTCAGTGAAAAAATATCTTAAGATCCCCTTCAAGCAATAACAAGCCCGTTTTGGATCCGCGCTCGTTGATGTTTACACATATTTATAGTGAGTCCCGGCACTCACACAATTTTTTGGACTTCTCGATCATTAATTTTTTTACACGAAACCAACGGAAATTTCTTTCATGAGTGAAGTAACAAACAGGTTTTTTTAGTTATACTTCAGTAACTAACTAAGTGACAGTTTTGTAACAATATAGAAACAACAGAAGGATGATCGGAATTCAGAGCCTTTCCAACAAGCGATTGAATTCTCTAAGCAATTTGTTATTGCTATGATTTGCAGAGCACTTAGCATTGAAATTAACGTGCGCAAGAATAGATCTTTTCTTCTTCCCGAATCTCCCATGTCTTTTCACTTTTCTCCATTAATTTTAAAATTGTTATTCAATTTTTTTGCTGCCATTTTGTGATGGGAAATTAAAAACAAAAATATTTCGTATACTTTAACAGATGAAGGAAAGTAGTTACTGTAGAGTTACATTCAAGTTACTAATATCACACTGTCTCTGTTCAGTCCCTGTGAAGTATATTCAAGGTGTAAGTTTCTTTAAGTTGGATATGAGTTGCAATTCAGTTTTCCAATCATGAAACAGTTTCGTAACTTTTATCTTCTGCAACCTCCAATTGATCCAACAGTAACCTATATTCTGTTGGATCACTTGGAGGTTTCAAAAGATAAAAATTACGGAACTGTTTTCATATTTCAGTTACAAGCACAATTAGTTTCAAGTTAGATTGCATTGAAACTCTAGTGTAACTGTTCAGTAACTTACATATATTTAGAGCCATCATTTTATTATTTCAGTTTTTCGGGAATAGTATAAAAAAATGTTCACTTTTTTGAAAAAACTTTATCCAAAACTCCACGCAAAAAATTACACATAATGTTCTATTTAAATCAAAAACTGTTTCATGTAAATGTCGGTAAGATTTAATTGTCCTTCTGCATCTTCCCACTCTCTATGTAGCAACGATGAATGTTTTGCTATTAACTATCCATAAATTGAGAATCGGAAATATCGGCATGGCAAAGGCCGTGCAAAAAAAGTGGTTTTTCTAGAAGTTAAAACTCAATATCTCAAAATGTGTTTAATTTATGAAAATAAGTTTGAAATTATTTTAAGGAGGAGGAAAAATATCTTTCATATGATACCAATATAATTTTTCTACGTCAATTATTCCCCCCGTTATGGACAGTTATTTGGAACAAAATCTGAAATCCTTATTTTGCATCGTCAACTTCAAGCCCACATATCTCGACTTTCCCATGAACGATTTTAAAAATATTGTACTCATGTATTGGGCTTCACATCACCTTTCATTTGATACCAAACTCGTTTGTGTACACTCTGGGCCAGAAATCGGCAATTCCCTTTCATAGTTGTTGCTGCTATCACGACAGCCAGTTATCGTAAAATGGATATTATGTCTCTTTTTGTTAAAAAAGACATAATCTATTCGAAAATAAAATAAAAATCACTCAGTCAAAATAAATATCAAAATAATATTTGAAATGCCAAAGTATTGTCGAAATCAGAATTAGACCAGTCCTAGTACCTCTTGGTGAATTTAGATCCAATACTAGTGATGTGAAGAAATGTTTAGGTACTTACTTTTCATTAAGACCGAGTACCAGAGCTGCTATCTGGTCTAGCTAGACTGGGTACTACGCTGACTAAGTATTTCTTTGAAGAAATGGGAAGGAGTCTATCTTATATATTTATGTTTAGATTGAGGAGATTAATAAAATGTTCAAGTTCATCATAAAGTAGGTATTTACTAATCTCACGGAAAACTCAAAGACATTTTGAATCTTTCTCCGAGAAATCTTTATTTAAGTAACAATACAACTGAATTTCGAATGGAAAAATGAGTAGGTGTTATATATTTCAATCATCATTCGTAAAGTGGCATAACCTTGAAAAACTGTGTTTTTTTTTGAAAATTTACATTTGTATACCAGGAAAACCTGTACTTATTGAGCAATTATGACAAACAATTAGATCTCAAAACCGTTCGAAAAAGTATAATCTGGTTTCCGCTAAACAAAAAAAAGAAAATTTGTAGACCAGTGAAGTCAGATTTTGACTGGATGTTTACCTAACTCACTATTGTCAATTGTTTGTTTTTAGAAAAAACCATTTTTTAAAAATAAAAAGTTTTATGTTGGTATGTTCATTGTACATTTGATAGTGAAAAAAAAAAACAAAATATGATAGGCCCTAAACTAGTGCCTTAAGGAACTCTTATGAAATTACCAACAGCAAATTTTACTAAACCCAATTTTAAAAAATATAATTATAATCGTATAACTCCATATATGTTGATGGCTTTGTTGTACTATTATTCACCAGTGTCCTTTGAGTTTTTAAATTTAAATATTCACATTTACCCTTGAACTTCTGTGACTTCATTCCAAGCATAAAAATATGCGGATAAATAATTGAAACAAATAATAAAAAATTAAGAATGCAAAACTAAAGATAATCCTTGGAATGTTCCCAAATAAATTTTTTTGTTTGTACAAGTACAACCACAAAGAATGTCCGACCGCCCGACGAACGTCCCTGAGCGTGTGTAATCAAAGATCGATACAAATTAATATATATACCGAATTGTATTTCGGATTTTCATCTCGCTTTTATACAAACACACACCTTTCGAAGAATTTATGAGCAATTTCAAGGATTTCATTTGGAATCGGACATGGAACGACCAAGGGAAAAAATATAAGCATCCATAAGACACGGGCTAAGCATTCTGGCAAATAGCCAGTGAAATAATGAAATACCATAACATCGTCTGGATAAATTGAAATATTAATATCAGGTACTTGTATATGTATTGTAGGTATCTACGTCCAACGATTGCTATGACAATACATCCCTAACCCGATTCCACCACGAACATTGAAACTAGAAAGAGGCCACTATGATTTGTCACTTCTATTGTCCCTGCATCAGGAACACTCGTTGGCTGTTGTTATTTCTCTGATCCTTTATTTTTTTTTTTTTGTAAAAAATGCTTTTCTGACAAATTAATAACTACTTTTCGTCTGGGAAACAAACAATTCCCCTTTCGATTAACTGATGACGATATTGTGAACTGAAACTTTCTATGTAATTCTATAGGATCTAAAGGAATGTGAAATTAAAAACAGATTTTCCTATTTGTAACACTTAACAACCATGACCTGCTCATAGGAGCAAAACAAAAAAAATAAATGCAGAACAGAATGTCAGTAAACTCAAAGTAGAGCCAAAGGCATCTTTATTGCATTCCATCCAGCAAACATTACGATTTTCATTTTTTGTTGTAGTTTAGAGAAGTTTATTGTTTTCTAGGTTTTATTTTAAAACAGCTCTTAAAGAGAGAAATAAAAGTTGTATGGTTTTCTTTAATAATTATTGTATAGAAGGTTCCTTGATCAAATATACGGTTCCAATTATTCCACAGACACCAGCATACAAAGATATGTATGTATATTTAATAAAGATGGATGTGATTTAATAAAGAGAATTAAATAAAATAAAATAATGAATTTATATTAAAGCGACAAAATAGGTTATTTAACACTTTTTAGCTCATTCTGCATTTATCAGTCATATTTTATGCAAATGATCCTAACAATTATGACGCACAATTACGACTTAACAACCTAATATTTAGGTGATATCGTTATACCAGTGGCGAAGCGTTCTATTGTTCATTTCGTTCATGAACGCCTAACTTTCAGACAATATTATTATTATTTTTCCATCAACCTAACCACCCACAAAATGATTTTTACCTTTCTATTAATTGGATTAATTTCCACAGTACCTTTATATCACAGTTTCCAACATCCAACTCGTGCAACCCTTTCGTGCACTCAATTTAAATCAATACAACATAATATCTGCAGAAATAAAGGGTCCGCCATCTATTGTTTTTTTTTTTCAACTAGTGCTTATTTCGTGAATGGTAACACTTAGCTCATGTCTGATTTGACAAATACATCTTTTCAGATGAAGCTCATTTTGATCTGGACGGGTAGTAAACAAGTAAAATTGTTGCATTTGGGGCACAGAAAACCCGCACGCATACATTGAAAAGCCGATACACCCAAAACGAGTCACTGTTTGGTGCGGATTTTGGTCCAGAGGCATATTTGGGCCATTTTTCGAAAATGAGCAAGGAGTGGCCGTTACAGTCAATGGCGATCGTTATCGGGCCATGTTGAACGATTTTTTGTTCACAAAAATTGAAGAGGAGGATATTGGCAACATTTGGATTCAACAGGACGGCGCTACGTGCCTCACAGCCGAAGCTACACTCGATGTTTTGAGCCATCTTCAAAAAAAAAAGTTATTTGGCGGAACCTTTACTTACCACTCATACAACATCTTCAACTCGTTCAAATATTTTAGCAACGAAATGTTGGATATGATACCTACCCATATCCAAATCCACTACCAGATACATACAAAATATCCCATTTTTCACTCTTTGTCATTTGACCATCAAACATCAACTCGTTTAAATGAGTTAGGAAGGAAATGTACGCACCAAAGGTATACAAAAAAAAAAAAAATTAACGCAAAACTATTTTTGAACGAAATCAAGCAATTATGGTGTGTTTTCTTAAGATTTTACATTCAAACTGTTTGTGATGGTTGTTTGGTTGGAAAAGGAAATTGTTGTATGTGGATAATCTATGGTTGCATGGTTGTATTTGTTTTATATGCCGAATGTCGATTTGGTTCTATTCGTTCTGAAAGAATATGAACGAAATGGGAAATTTTATTTGTGCAAGGATTGATTTATTTTATAAGATAAGGCTTTTTCAAGGAAAAGCATTTTTGATACGCTGCGTGTAAAATTTGACATACGGTATAAAAATGACAACGTGTAGTGAGTTGAAAAAGATTTTAAAAGTATAATTTTTTTGAAAATATAAAACTTCGGAATGATGATATAATTTAAGTTTGCCCTGAAATATAAGTTTTTAGAAGGTATGTGAATAATTCCTAATTACCTAGATATAATAATAATACATTCCACTTAACAAGATCATCTGTTTGGATATCGTTTTCCACAATAAGGTACCTAAAGAGTTAGGAAAAAGTTGTAAGATTTTTTTATAATAAACATTTTTTTGAACAAATCAAGAAGGTTTGAATTAGAATACCTATCGATATGTAGCTATTTCAATGTCAATTTGTTATTTAGAAATAGAAATTTATAATAAGACAAAAATGAACTGAACGACTAGAATTTTTACGCACGCGTCGCTACTGCGTTATACTACCTAACAACTTTATGATTTTAAAGCTTTGTTTATTAGTTTCCTTATCCTTACTATAAGTTAGCGCCTGTGGTGCACAATTTTTAACAGCCTGTTGTTAAGGAATTTGTAGGATACGACTTAACAATTAACTTAAATTAAAACTCTTAACTAAAATATTCTTAGTTTTAAACTATTTCTAACTAGTATTATACCAACGGTTTTTGGATTCTTAAAAAAATCGACTTCAGGATTTTTATCGGTAATAGAGAACATGAAAAAAGTGGGTCTCGCAATTATATGTCTACCTCGACCTATAGCCTAAAAGAATGAAGCGATTTTCTTAAAAATTTGAACTTAACGATTTTTTAGTGATTCCCGTTCTTAATTTTAGCTCCAAAAATAGTTAAATACAATTTCATTCCAAATATTTTGTATGTATCGTAGGAGGTTTTCTTTATAATGGGTGATTTTTAAGCTGGTTTGGTTTTGGCAACACTGGTTTTGACAGCTGACGTGTGTTTAGTACCTTGTGTCACTGTCAAACAGCTTCAGTTTGGTTTGCAATTTAACCATGGATCGTCTTACAAATGAACAACGCTTGCAAATTATTGAATTTTACTATCAAAATTCGTGCTCGGTTCGAAATGTTCATCGCGCGCTGCTTGTGTTCAGCGATGAGGCTCATTTTTGGTTGAATGGGTACGTAAATAAGCAAAATTGCCGCATTTGGAGTGAAGATCAGCCAGAAGCATTGCAACAGCTACAAATGCATCCCGAAAAAGCCACTGTTTGGTGCGGTTTATGGGCCGGCGGCATTATTGGGCCTATTTCTTCAAAGATGATGCGAATCGCAGCGTTACTGTCAATGGTGAACGCTACCGAGCGATGATAACAAACTTTTTTTTGCCCGAAATGGAAGTTCTTGACTTGCATGATATGTGGTTTCAACAAGACGGTGCCACATGCCACACAGCACGCGAAACAATGGCGCAATTGCGAGGCGAGTTTGGTGAACAGTTAATTTGACGTTTCGGGCCGGTCAATTGGCCGCCTAGATCGTGCGATTTGACACCATTAGATTATTTTTTGTGGGGGTATGTCAAGGCTAATGTCTATAGGGACAAGCCCGCTTCGATTGACGCACTGGAAGCCAACATCCATGCATTCATTCGTGAGATACCGGCCGATATGTGTGAAAGAGTATGCCAAAATTGGACTCAGCGGATGGGCTACCTGAGACGCAGCCGCGGTCAACATTTGCATGAAATTATCTTTAAACATTAAATTGCAAGGTTCAAACTATCGATTCAAATAAATATTTCATTCATTTTTTCGAATTTTTTGTGTTTTTTTTTTTAAAAAAGTTCTAAACCTCTTAAAAAATCACCCGTTATAAACATTAAAAACAAAACCTCTCCAACCATAAATTTTTTTTAAATAAATTGGATGGCGGCGGCGGAAAGTTCTTCATTAATTACATATATTTATAAACGCAAAATATAAATTTGCCCTTCAAGATCAAGTTCGTGTGATTCAGTCGTGCATTTCAATTTAATGTAAATTGGCTACTATGGCGTATACTTGTTATTTTAAGACAGTAACAAAATGTTACCCAAATAGATAATGCGGATAAGTTTTGTTTTAAAATATAAATTTTATGACTTATCATCACACATTTTTTTTATGAATATTATGTTTGTGGTACTAAGGCAACACAAAATGGAGATTTTTCGTTTTGTTTCCAGATTGAGACGAAGAATTCAGATTTTTTCAAAATTCTTTTTTTTGATGTATTCTGAATATTCTATTGAGGTTCTTTTCCTAAATATAAATCTTGGCGATTATTAAATTAATTTACAGTTAACCAGTTAACATTAAGAATCGTTGCCTGGTATAAAGAATGTTATACCGGGTTTATGTCACAATCTCCTCTCAATCGAAGTTTGAAGTGTTTTTTTTTTTTGTTCATAGATTATGTAGTTTTTTGTAGACTTTACTATGAAAAAGGAATGTATATATCAACTAAATTGCAAGATTTCAGTGGAAAATCAACTTCTTTTCTGAAGCAAATAATATGATTAACGAATTTAGCGTAAAGATCTGTAAGAAATCTCTGATTCGTTACAGTATCTAGTGGCATCATACTTGTTCAAATTGCATGAATTCTTTTGTTTCATAAACTAATACAAAATATTAAATCATATGAAGGCCCATCAGGTCATAACTAATAAAATATGTTTCTTTGGTTTATAATTTTCAAATTAAATTTACTATTTGTCAAATTATTGAACGACTAGTTCGGTATACCAAACGGGATGGAGAGAAAAACAGAAAGTGTACCATTTAAATGAGAAGAGAGTAAGTATGTAAACGCTGATTTATGGTCCTACATTGACGACGATATTTCGTCAATTTTTGAAGAATAAATTATTCAAATCGATAATTTTTTATAAAATTTTTAGTCTTAATGAATATTAAATATTCAAAACCAATCAAATTTCTTCAACTGCTGTCTGATTTAGTATTTTATTCAAATTAATGAAATTTATTCATGTTGAGAAAGGGAAATCATTGTCTAAATCAATTCTCGGATGTGATATTGACGAAAATATTTTGTAAATTTTTTGAAGAAAGAATTGTTAAAAGCAACAATATTTCATCAAATTTTTCTTCTTATTGAAGGTGAAATTTTCAAAACCAATAAACTTTCTTCAAATGTTGCACAATTTAATAATTTTGTCAAACAAATTTTGTTATATTGACGAAAGCAAAATTGTTGACTAAATCATACGTTGTGTGATATTTACGAAAAACATCTAACATTGTTTTCAAACTGAATAAATTTCTTCAAATTCAGGTTGACGAAATTGATCAAACTTGCAGAAGTTTCTTCGAAAGGTAAGTATCTATGTATGTAAGCTTTTGTGCTCCCACTTATTAAAGATTCTACAAACAGAAGAATTGTTGCAAATAAACAAATGTTTTATCGTATATTCTTCAAATTGAATAAATTTCTTCAAATTTTTGAAAGTGTTTTATCAAAATAACGAAATTTTCTTCAAACAGAAGAATTAGTATGATCATTCCAGTTCTTTGTCTTATTTTCTTAAAATTGAATAAATTTTTTCAAATAGATTATAATATTTTCTTCAGATTGATGAAATTAATCAATTTGAAGAAGTTTCTTCAATATTTTAATGCTAACGGTTCTCGAAGTGATAAATTACATTCTTGTAAGTAAAGTGGTGCAGCAAAGGTTTACGCGTCGTGTAAAGCTAAAACAAAAATAAATAAATTGTTGAAAGAAATTAAAGAAATACGCATAAATAAGTTAAAAACGTTTGGTGGTTTATCTGAGGAGTACTTGTATAATAAATACATGTAAGTATAAAATATATCTATTTCCAAAAAGTGATCTTAAAAATCAAATAATGATCCATAGTATGCCTAGCTATAATCAAAATTGAAGGAGTTAAAAAAAACGTAATACATCTTAAAATTATCGCTTCATTTAATTAAAAAGTTTTTTTGAAAATCTCTTTTTCATTTATGAAAAATTGTTGGTTTAATGAAACTTCTTCCAATCAAAGATAATAGATTACGGGGTTTTCTATCAAAATGTCTGCAGGTATTTTCTTCAATTTGAATAAATTTTTTTATTAAATTAAATGTTTCATCTAATGATTATCGGTAAGAAGGTATCATTATAAAGGCGACCTAAAAAATTTGGATTTGTATTATTTGATTATGAAACAAACTCAATAAATACAATCATCTAAGGCAATGAAGTTCAATTAAGTTCTGAGGTCTTGCCTGATTTAAAGCATTTTCTTAAAACAATTTGATTTTAATTTTAAGAAAAATTTAAGTTTTTCTTAAACTATTTTAACTAATTTACTTTATACAATGTCCTTACCTGATTATTTTTTTTAGATAATTACAAATTGCGGAAGTGTTTTATAAACGAAAAGTTTGACATAAATACAAATAATTAAGAAGTTGTACAAAATTAAAACATTTTAGTCTCAAACCGACATTCAACCTTGGTAAGGGCAATTACATTAAAAAAAATAAGTTTTTTTTTAAATGTATTCTTCAGACCCACCAGAATCGGATGTTGCCGAACACATAGAAATAATTGTAAGGGACAATTGTACCTGGATGGAAATGGAAAGACATTGGATTGCTTCAAAAAATGTCAGACTTGTTGAGGACACAAAAGCTAAACCGACAGCGGATATACTAGCCAAGTGGAAGCAATATAAAAACCCGATGGGATTTAAACTGGTAGGGTTTTTTTAAATGATAAATCTTTGGAGTTAACAATGTATAAATGTTTGTGATTTTTTTCAGATCGATATGGATTTCAAGCATTTTTTTCCAAAAGCTGAGAGTTTCATTTTTAAGTATAACGATTTTTCAATAAAATTTTTACCAGTATATGAAGATCAAATTAAGGATCCAACTAATCGTGAGATTTTGAACGAAATGAAGGATATACAAAATTTAACTGAAAGTAACTTTCAAAACTAATTTTAAAAACTAATTTTATTGTTAAAAAAAACTTATAAAAGAGAAGCTCTTAAGTTTATAACAAAAGACTATTTCCAATACTTTTCTTTTCTTTTTTTTTATTTAATTCACAGTCTTCTTGTGCCAACTGCTAAATTGCTTACTGGCACCGGTGGAAGCAAGACATACACACGCTTTTCCATACGGGATTCTTAAGCAAGTTTCTTTTTAGTTGGATCAACCGTAGCGGCATGTGAGGAAGAGCTTCTCCGTAGGCAAAAGGAAAAACAAAACATTCAGCCACTGATTATTGTAATTATATCGTCGTATTTTTTGATGATTATAAACATTGAAAAAATATAAATAGAAGGTGACACCTGGGGAAAACTCCGCTAAGGTTTTGGGTGGTCGCTGCTGTCGCATAAAAAAATATGCCAGGTTTGTGAATTCAATAAAATAAACTTCCTTAATTATTATTCCCATTCATGTATTTGAATGGGAATTTTTCACTAATGCTATCGTAACGAATGTTGTGTTTTATTTTGTATTCATATTTTTGTACATTTCTATGGAAACGGATGTGACTGTGTTAGGTCTGAAATTTTGAATTTTTATTGGATTATTTATGTATGTATGTATGTTTTAATTTATTTATGAGGATGAAAATCATTTTCGTTATGATTTCAATTCTTTACTGAAATCAAAACCGGAACTAACTACCTACATATGTTTGCACATTTTATATTGATTTTCATTTAAATCTGCATATCTATACTCGGATAACTTAAGTTCTTCTGATTTGATCTTTAAGGTAAAGGTCTCAAAATGCAAGAAATATAACAAGATACATTTTGGTAGGTAATACAATATTTTGTGGGTCAGTATATGAGGGAAAGAGAGAGGTTGGGTAACCATAATTTGCAAACGCCGAGGGCTGAAGAAAACTACCTATGTACATACATACTGTAATTTTTAACAATCCTTTTGATAAGTTTAAAAACCAAGAACCAAGGCATAGTGACTTGCAAATATGCATAGATCAATCCTGTGCGTGTCTGCCATATCATTGAAAAATATGAAGGTACTTTACAGATCTTCAATGTCAAGGTCTCAAAACACTACAAATGTTAACGAATTAGTATTTTTAAAAAGAGAAAAGCTACACAAAATATAGACTAAATGCAATGACATGTTTTTAGTTTGCATGGTAAATGCATTTTGAAAAATAAAGGGACAAAATATTATTTTTAAAGCTAAATAAAATATATAAGTTACTTAATGCAAGATGAATCGCAAAAGATTCGTCAAAAATATGAATTGTGTTTACCGACGTAAGACAGGGAAAATACCATATGGAGGAGTGCGATTTTTTTCCGTTTGCCAAAAAACACATTTCCAAAAATGCGTGTTAAATTAAGAGTATTTTTCACAAAAGTTTTTAGTCCAAGAAGTCTGTTATTAAAGTTGCATTTTCAATAAAGTTTCTAGACATAACAGTTGTAGAGAGAACAATACAAAAAAGATTTTATTTCTGTCAAATTTTCCAAAATATTCTCGAAGCTTCGGTATCTATAAATCAGTTCAATGATAATGAGAAAGTCAAAAATCAATGGTTCTTAAACTGTTGTAGGGCGATTAAGTCATATTTCGAATATGGAAGTCTATATTAAAGAAAGTGTTAAAAGGCCCTTAGATGCCATCAAGTCCCAAAAAATTGTGCGATTTCTTTTCGAAATATGTATTGAGTTTAAAGAAAATTACTTTTTTTTAAATTTCAAAAATATTAGCTCCAATAAGCCTAAAACAGTGACTGTTCATATCCATACCATTTTCACATTTGTTATTAAAGTGACCATGTAAAAAAAAACGCTCCATGCATTCTACCTCAAAGGTGGTGTGGAAATAAATGCAACCTATGCCAATATTTCCAAACTTTCTAATCAGTATATCTTTTCTTTACTCAGTTTACTATGCATGAAGGATTTGTACTGCTTTTTTTCTGAAAATATGTTTTAAAATTTTTTACATAATTAATATTTAAAATACTAAAAGTTTCTCTTCTATTTAAGAATAAATTTCAATTTTTATAATATGTATCTACATATGTAAGAAATAATTTAAAAATAAAACCACTCAAAATTTTGTTTTTTTAACAACTATGTTTTATGCATACAATTATTCCTAAAATACTAAATCCACTTAAAATAAATAGTAGTACGTACGACTCAGTCAATTTTTTTTCATACAGGATTTCATCTATAAATTATCTACCTACTTACATAATTATTTTTAATATCTTTTTTTCTTATACAGCTGCATTTTTGCAGTCAATATATCTAAAAACCTATTAAATTTAGCTTTACCCCTTGCACACTTGTACATATGTAAGTTTTTGTTAATACATTACTTTTCTTTAATACATAACATACACATTACACAACAATGTTACTTAAAGATCTTGACATAACATATAGGTATTCACTTGATTTTCGCTAGTGTGTAGTGCTAAATCAATAAAATATATTAAAATTTTCATACAAAAAAACAAAAATATCTTTCTCAGAAATGATAGAAAAAATAAATAGTCAAAATCAAAAAATTTTTCAAGCCTTTAACTGCTGAAATTTTATTCTTTTTCTAATTTTTCAAATAAAATACTCAACTATCATCAGCTAGTTTGTTCTATATTTCGATATGAAAAATATAATCTTCAGCGTAGTTTAAAAAAATATCGTCATGTAAACAAAAAACAACCAATACTGCTAAAGGAATGTACACAGATACATTTTTCCCACGGCTTATAGTGAAAATTGTAAACAAATTTCAAAACAAACAAAATATTGACATCGTTGTCATGGATACCGATACAAAAAGGAACAATTTAATAAATCAAATATCCCTATTCAATTGGTTTGTGTACGCACAAATTCGACATCTTTTATTTCGTTACTCCCAAATGCCGCCGAGGAGAGATGGTCGCTTTGAGTAATTGGGTGTCACTTCTATTTATATTTATTCAATGATATAAAGTCCAAGCGAAATTCAATAATTTCGGCAATCGATCTTTGCTTTAAAATTTTTAACATATTTAATTTGGAATACCCCATATGTTCAAGTGTAGTTTGGATCCTTATTCAAATCTTTTTTTATCAAATTGAAACTAACTATGATAAAAATCATCCTAAGGTAAATGCACTTGTAAAAAAATTAAAACAACTTTAAATTGTTTATAACATTCTTTTTTTACTTAGAAAATTATTTTTTGTTTTGTGTTATTGAAAAACATAATTATAAAATGTTTTTGGGCACCGATATAAACAATTTCAGAATTTTTTCCCAAATTTAGTGCATTGAACTCTAGAAATGTATACCTATAGTAAGAAGTCTTTAATTTGCATTAAACAGAATTCCATAAAATAGATGTTCTATCGAAAATAGCACATAAAAATTGTTTTTTTTTTTTTTTTTTTATTGGAATTCTGTTTCAAGATATTTAAAGGCCTTACCATATTAATTTGAAGAGCTCGATGCGTGAAATTTAAGAAGAAATTCTCAATTCGAATATAATGAATGAATAGTTTATTTGAATAAACGATTTCATCAATTTGAAGGAAATTTATTTATTCAAATGGACAAAATATTGTCTTTTTGAATAAAAACTCAGCGTTAAACAATCATAAATTTGAAGTATAAGTTCCATCACATTGACGATTTTATATTCACTTTGAAGAAAAACAATGTTGAAACAAAGATTTTCCTTCAATTTAAAAAACAGAATCTGTTGAAATGAAGAAATTTTCGTTAATTTAAAGAGCATTATGCGTCAAATTGAAGATTTATTTTTGATTATGAAGAAATAGGTAAGTTTAAATGAAACTTTTTTTTTCAACTCGAAGGATATTTCTTTAAAATGAAGAACATGTTTAGTTAAGTTGAAGAATGATCACGAAAAAAAGGATGTTAATCAATTTGAAAAAAATTTGTGGATTTAACACCGCAACGAAAAATTTTGTGCATATTTTCAAAATGACAATTTTTCTTGAACAGAACAAAATATTCGTCAAAACAACGGATAGGAGCTGTTGACCTTATATTGAGCACCCTTTCTTCAATTCTACCTGCTTTTTCATCAATATCACCACCAAATTTGGTTCAGTGAAGGATTTGATGACGAAGTATATCAAGGATGGATGGATGGTAGTCGCAATTATCTGTATACATAACGGGTGATTTTTTAGCTGGTTTGGTTTTGGCAACACTGGTTTTGACAGCTGACGTGTGTTTAGTACCTTGTGTCACTGTCAAACAGCTTCAGTTTGGTTTGCAATTTAACCATGGATCGTCTTACAAATGAACAACGCATGCAAATTATTGAATTTTACTATCAAAATTCGTGCTCGGTTCGAAATGTTCATCGCGCGCTGCTTGTGTTCAGCGATGAGGCTCATTTTTGGTTGAATGGGTACGTAAATAAGCAAAATTGCCGCATTTGGAGTGAAAATCAGCCAGAAGCATTGCAACAGCTACCAATGCATCCCGAAAAAGCCACTGTTTGATGCGGTTTATGGGCCGGCGGCATTATTGGGCCTATTTCTTCAAAAATGATGCGAATCGCAGCGTTACTGTCAATGGTGAACGCTACCGAGCGATGATAACAAACTTTTTTTTGCCCGAAATGGAAGTTCTTGACTTGCATGATATGTGGTTTCAACAAGACGGTGCCACATGCCACACAGCACGCGAAACAATGGCGCAATTGCGAGGCGAGTTTGGTGAACAGTTAATTTCACGTTTCGGGCCGGTCAATTGGCCGCCTAGATCGTGCGATTTGACACCATTAGATTATTTTTTGTGGAGGTATGTCAAGGCTAATGTCTATAGGGACAAGCCCGCTTCGATTGACGCACTGGAAGCCAACATCCATGCATTCATTCGTGAGATACCGGCCGATATGTGTGAAAGAGTATGCCAAAATTGGACTCAGCGGATGGGCTACCTGAGACGCAGCCGCGGTCAACATTTGCATGAAATTATCTTTAAACATTAAATTGCAAGGTTCAAACTATCGATTCAAATAAATATTTCATTCATTTTTTCGAATTTTTTGTGTTTTTTTTTAAAAAAAGTTCTAAACCTCTTAAAAAATCACCCATTACATACATATCTGTGTTTTCTACTTAATAAAAAAGTTTTTCTGTTAAAAGTCGTATTTAAAACTACAGTATGTCCATGTCCATTTATTTATATACCTGATGCTACAAAACAAGGATTGAATCCATTAAAAATTACGTGTGTTGCGACTGACTTAAATTTTTAAGAAGAAAGTTGTTGGTATATAATACTTAACAAGTAATGTGGCACTTTTTTGGAAAGCCTATAAATTAATTAATTAGATAAAAAACCTGTTGCCTGGTCTAATAAACCATTATAAATCTAGCTTTGTATTGTTATCTATTTTCAATGACCTCGTGAGCGACGGAAAAAAGCACTCATCCTTTTGTAATATTTAATAATATGAACGACAAATGTACCTACATTATGTAGGTAGTTAAAAAAAAAATTCTCGAGTACAAAGACTATTTAGATTTTATTCATTGCTGTTATAACGGGTGATTTTTTGGCTGGTTTGGTTTTGGCAACACTGGTTTTGACAGCTGACGTGTGTTTAGTACCTTGTGTCACTGTCAAACAGCTTCAGTTTGGTTTGCAATTTAACCATGGATCGTCTTACAAATGAACAACGCTTGCAAATTATTGAATTTTACTATCAAAATTCGTGCTCGGTTCGAAATGTTCATCGCGCGCTGCTTGTGTTCAGCGATGAGGCTCATTTTTGGTTGAATGGGTACGTAAATAAGCAAAATTGCCGCATTTGGAGTGAAGATCAGCCAGAAGCATTGCAACAGCTACCAATGCATCCCGAAAAAGCCACTGCTTGGTGCGGTTTATGGGCCGGCGGCATTATTGGGCCATATTTCTTCAAAGATGATGCGAATCGCTACCGAGCGATGATAACAAACTTTTTTTTGCCCGAAATGGAAGTTCTTGACTTGCATGATATGTGGTTTCAACAAGACGGTGCCACATGCCACACAGCACGCGAAAAAATGGCGCAATTGCGAGGCGAGTTTGGTGAACAGTTAATTTCACGTTTCGGGCCGGTCAATTGGCCGCCTAGATCGTGCGATTTGACACCATTAGATTATTTTTTGTGGGGGTATGTCAAGGCTAATGTCTATAGGGACAAGCCCGCTTCGATTGACGCACTGGAAGCCAACATCCATGCATTCATTCGTGAGATACCGGCCGATATGTGTGAAAGAGTATACCAAAATTGGACTCAGCGGATGGGCTACCTGAGACGCAGCCGCGGTCAACATTTGCATGAAATTATCTTTAAACATTAAATTGCAAGGTTCAAACTATCGATTCAAATAAATATTTCATTCATTTTTTCGAATTTTTTGTGTTTTCTTTAAAAAAAAAGTTTTAAACCTCTTAAAAAATCACCCATTACAATCAACATACATATTCAGATATAGACAAAACTTTTTTTTGCTGTGATACCATTTAAATAATTCTGTTTGGTTTGATAACTTTACCCGAACTCTATGTGCATTTCATTTGTGCCTTCATTTAATTTAATTAGAAATAAAAGAGCAGTCGTAAAAAGGCACGTTTTATATGCACATTCTCAAACTACACGAGAGTTGTCATGTGAGCCATGGAGGTTAATTTATTAATGTTTTCATATAAGATTGAAAGTAAATTTACCTGAAATGTGCAATACCAGTTTGCATATTTTATTAAATTAATAATGAAAATAGCTTTTCACAATGAAATATAAGGAAACAAATTCGGAAAAAATAATAATAAGCGAATTAATTGGGGAACATGAAATTGATTTTTTTATAACCGTTTCAATAACTCCCAAAGCAGCAAACAAATGTGGCAAATCCTCAAGCAAACCGGCAATGGTCACTCGACATGGTAAACCATTCTGTACTCTGCAAACAACTTTTACATTTGTATAAATTTTCTCCCAGCGCAGTTCGACTGATCCATTCATACTAAACCGATAGATTACAAGCAGTTGAACTAAAAAAAGTCCCTTCGGATAATTTATTGAACCCAATTGGAGTACCTCAGGGGTCTATTCTTGGTCCTTTACTTTTTTCTATCTATGTAAATGAACTTCCTACAATAGTAAAACATTGTTCAATTCGTTTGTAGGCTGACGATGAATAGTACATTAGTTGTCCACTAGGGCTTATTGAACACACTGTAACTTGTATTAATGAAGATCTGGAAGGAATTAAGTGTTGGTCGGACAAAAATGGTTTAATACTCAACTTGAAGAAATCAAAATGTGTTGTTATTTCAAAATGTAAATTGGACTTATCTTATTTTCCCTATCTAATTTTAAATTCTTTCCCTATTGAGTACGTTGAAACTGCAAACAATCTAGGTGTTGTTTTCAACAGAAGCCTAACTTGGAAAAATCACGTAAACTATATCGTTGGCAAGACGTATGGTGTTCTCCTCACGCTTTGGTCTACACAGTACTTGACACCCGTTAAAATACGAATTTTACTTGTGAAAACGCTTGTTTTACCTTTAATTACCTACGGTTGTGAAATTTTTTGTAATCTTGACCACGAAAGCAAAAGAAAACTTAGCGTTGCATTTAATAGTGCGATACGTTACATTTACACAGCATACAACTCTCCTTTTGGGAATGTCATTAGAAAGCCTTTTCTAAGTTTTCGAAGTTTAACCTTATTTTCGGATATACTTTTAACCCATCAACTGGAACTGGAACTCATCAAATAAGAAGAATTAGTAGTACACCAGAAATAAAAAAGCAACTTAAACCTCATTTCAGTACTGCATAAATAATGATTTTATAACTTATTTCCCTTTTTTCTTTCAAATATGTAAACTTATCAAACAGAATATGTTAATTATAAGTAGCTATTGTACATTTATAAGGCTTCACTACAAATAAGATATTATATCGTACAGTGTAAGCTTATCATGAAAAACAATAAATATGAAATAAATAAATAAGAATAAAAAAATACATTTCGTAGTGAGACAGCCATCAGGGCCTACAATTTTTCGGCCAAATCCGAATGGCTAAGGTGAGAGGCACTTTTTCATGACTAGAGATACTTTTGGAGAATTTGTCATTTACATACATGGAATAGGTATAGCTAGTACCTGTCAAAAAAACATTTCTGATTTTCGTAATGACTACATGAAAATCAATGAATACATACATTATGTACATCTTACAATAATATTTAAAAAAAGCCCGCATTTTAAAAACAATCTTTAAAATTCAATTAAAATTCATTTAAGTACTTAACCCTTACACCCATGGCAAAACAAAAATTTATTTTTGGAATCGAAAGATTTTGAATCAAACAACAACCACTGGAGAGAGCCTACCACCAAGTTATTATAGGCTGGAATTTTAACTATTTCACGACTGACAAATCGATCGTTAGATTCCTTTTAGGTCTAGTTTTCAAAACGAGATTAAAGTTAAAACCGAGTTAAGGCATCAAATTTACTGTGTTAACTCAGGGTTAACTGAACAGATGCTTTTGATGTTTTATCCACCGAAAAAATGTTTCCTCAGTTAACTGTGAGTTAATTTACTTTTAGAGTTAGCTAACTCTAGTTTAACTCACCACTCAAAAACTGGACCTTGTTGGTGGTTAGTCTACTATGTAAAATTTTAACTTCCTACACATATGTAAATGTTCAAACAATTTAATCAATTTAAACAAATGGGAGGTTGATTCCGTCCTTGCGTCGGTTTGTGCGTTATCCCTATAAGCATGGGCAACCCAGTTTAAACGAATAAATGCTTAATTTCATTTTGTGTTTGGGCCCGACTAGAAAAAATACCTCCCTTCCGTATTTAGGTGTATAAAGTCAAAGTTAAAAAATAGAAGCTAATTACTACATAGGTACTTTTTATTCCGAATTGTGAAAAGTGTCCTGCTGACTTTAGACACCTTCCATATTTCCTAAAAAACAGATTCAGCTATTTGGATAAAACTTTGTAACCGTTTGCTAAACAAATAACTTTCAGAATGCTGTCTTTAATTTTATAAAACAGGTGGTTGTGAGGATTTTGACGAATATAGCCAAATTTTGTAAGCAAGCACTACATATCAGCCGAGGCAAAACTGCATACCAAATTTTTCAATGTTATTATTTTCCAATTCCAAATTCTTACAAATTAGCTTCTGTATAGAAAGCGGGTCTAAATTCGTGTTTTCAAAATTCTGTATGACTAAACAACATTAAGGAGGAAATACGGGTGTCATGCCAAATGGCAGTTCAAAATTACAAAAGATTTTCAAATACGTGGCATGACGGCCAGCTGGGAAGGAGTGGTTTTGCTGGCTTTTTGAAGACCTTTTAATCCATTCACATGATAAATGTTTAATCTTAAATCAAAATAGAACAAATAGCTTCAATTAAATACCTCGGCGTTGCCTTAGATAATAAATTAGCGTTTAATAAACATAGACTATATTTGTAAAAAATTGTCAATAAAATTAGGTGCCTTAAGAAGGACACGCAGAAACATCTCTAAAAACAGTGCAATAAAAGTATATAATGTAACTGTGAAGCCCAATTTCGAATATTGTGCTAGTATACTCTATTTTAGCAACAACACCCAAAAGGCCAGGACCCATGTTCTGTAACTCTTGCATCGATAAAATCAGTCGAGAAACGATGAGAATTGAAACAAATCATATAAGTCTTGTTCTATTTCTCGTCGTTTCTTGACTGATTTTATCGATGCGAAAGTTACAGAACATGGGTCCAGCCTTCAAAATCTGCAAAAGAAAGCCATGCGCATTATCCTTAAGTGAGATCGTTTCAATTCCGTTTCGTCAATGCTTGAGGCACTAAAATTGTGAATAAAGCCCAAAGACTTTATAAGATGGCAATGATTTTTGTCTTTAGAATAAAACACAACTTGTGTTATTCAATAAAGTATTCCTGAAAGAAGAGAAGTTCAATATAACCTAAGGCACATCGAAGAATGCAACCTAACCCGGACCAGAACATCTAGACCCCAAACCAGCATCCCATCCTTTATATGTAACTTCAAGCATTCAACAATCTGCCATCCAATATTAGAAATATAAATAATATTACTATGTCCTTTCAAAAGCCAAATTTGTTTGTATTCAAAATCTCTTTATTAATTGAAATTCCTAGAAAAATATCTCGAATGTAACCGAAATCTAAAATGTAAAATACTCTGTAAATTTTAATGGCCATTGAGCCAAATAAAGTTCTAAGTCTAAAAAATCTTCTGAAACAAAATTTAAAATGAAAAATTTTGTAATATGTATGTACTTTTGCTACTTTTATCCCCAGGATGTGTTACATTTATCCTCGATACAAAAGATGAATATAAGGTATTCATTTGTTTTTAATTAAGTAAGTTGGCGCGCAGAAATAGATAAATTTGGAAAGTTCATCATCAGCAGCAGTTTGTATCTTCAGATAAGTACATCGAACTAGTAGTACCTATACATATGCATTTTTGTTCGAATATCAATACCCATAAAAAAAAACTAACTGAGAATGAAAATGATATGAACTGTTGCTTGACACAGAGTTTCCAATATTATGTTATTCCCTTAGGTCCTTGCAACTAAAAAAAAAATCAGATAGTCTTAGGTCTGAGCGGAACAATAACAAATATTCGTGAATTAAGAAATAAGAAAAACTCTTATTCAGTCGTACGTAAATTCTAAAAAAAAAAAAACAAAATACGCAACTATACTTCACTTCACAATAAGGAAACGAATGTCATGCCTGTAGAGTGGGATCACTTTAATTATTATGCCTTATGCCAGGGGAAATGCAACTACATCACATGAACAACACATTGATAGATAAAGTCCTTTAAAAGCCAACTGTAGTGACCGATTTTTCTAGCCCTACTGCTCTGGTGTAGAATCCTTGATACCTTTGCAACCGGGTATATTATTTTATTGTTGTGCAAAAAAGATAACGTGTTTCATTTTAATATGGATGCGATGCTCACATGCGCCTTAGTAACAATCATATTTCGTTCCGTTCCGTTCATTTGCAACGGTAAGGGAAAAATGAAGGGGAAAACCGTTACAGGATTAAAAAGCTAGTCGGAAGAAATTTCAGACAAGAAAATGAATCCTGGATCATAAAGCTCCCTTTCGCGTCGTATACGTACATCTACAGCACAACAAAAATAACGTACGTATAACAGTTTGAGAGAATGCTGTATGCAAAGGGGGGAAGTTGTGTAGGCAAGTAGCCTATTTACTACCGCAAAATGCAATTACTCGATGGTGGAATTCCAATGACATCATTGGAATCGAATTGAAGTTCATTAAATGCATTCTTCTGCGACTCCACCTACTTGGGCACTTTCGGGGGTGTTAAAGGCAAACGATTTGCAGAAACCTTTAGAAGAGATTTATGTTTACTCATTATGGCCATATGCTGGAGTCGCAGTAGTCGCACAATTCTCAAGACTTTCCAGGTACTTCAGCCTTCTGGTAAAACGAATGATCCCCTTGACATTCCTCGCAAGAAAAAAAAAATAAACCCCTTCATGCTAGGAAGCATAAATAATGGAGCAACAATAACAGAGTGTTGTTTTGGATAAGGTGAAAACCACCTTGGCACCTAACTACGAGAGAGATGC
The DNA here is from genome assembly GCA_932273885.2 of Leucozona laternaria. Taxonomy (NCBI): domain Eukaryota; kingdom Metazoa; phylum Arthropoda; class Insecta; order Diptera; family Syrphidae; genus Leucozona; species Leucozona laternaria. The sequence goes on from OW026366.1 coordinate 282,139,113, forward strand.
ACCTAAGATATATGTATATACTATGTACAATACATGTTGGCGAATTGTTAGCCATGAACGCATAGCAATAGCAACATAGTGTTGGAAGTGGTAAGTGTCGTCTAAAGGGTAGAATCTCCTGGCTGGCTGGGGGTTGATGTGGCAGATTTGAGTGCATCAAATACTGCAGAACAATCGTTTCTGAATATAATTAAAAGAAACCTAGAGCGCCAATAGTCGGCTGCAGAGATGGGAGGACGAGGTCACACATAAAAATTAATTTTAAATGATTTTGAAAGTGAAAGGTTTTAGAGCTCTGAATGCTTGATAAGATAATCTACTTCTGTCTTTAGAGTGAAGGAAGACTATGCACAAGGCCATCAGGTCGATTCATAATTAATTTATAGATATGTATGTACCTTCCTATGTGGAAATAAATAATTGTTAAAATGGTATTGTATGAGGGGTAGTGAGCAAAAATCAAAACTTATTTGAAAAGCTTTTTCCAGTTAGCGCACTGTAGACACCTTGTTGAGAGTAGAATAAATACTTTCGACTTTTAAGGATTCAAATAGAAAAAAGCCTGCATCTTTTTTTCAATTCACAATACATCAGAGGCGATAGAATTAGGATGTAGTTTCTATTGTGAATAGGAATAATATAACTTTTTTGTTTATTTCCAAAGCAAAAATTGACCATAATCCACCCCAAAGTTATTGAGTGCAAAAAAATTAAGGAATGTACAAACGTAACTTTAACTTGTGATAAATATAGGTCAAGGAGTTAGTACTTTATTTGATGTATCTAAATATACAGATGGGTGCTTGAGATTGAAGCTTTACCAATCAAATACATATTTAATTAAAACCTGTTTCCTATTCGTATACCATCAGCGAGTTCGAATGCAGTTCCAAGTTTGCGTCTTTTGTGTGAAAGCTATTGGCTTCTTTCTCTCAAAATCATAAACTTTATTAATTTGTTTGTGAATAAAGTTCGGGAATATCTACTTTGTTTTTTGAATTCATTTTCCGTTTTTTACCTGATCAACCTATAATGAAATTATTGGTTTTTGGAGAAAATCGCCTATTTTTTGGGTTATTCATGTATTTCGTTAATGACTTAACAGAATTTATTATTATTTCCTGATCCGGTACTTTAATGAAGTTTAATTTAGATTGGATTTTAAAGTTTGTAACGAAGCGTTCAATGCTACGCCGTTCCTCCACTGCACTCCACCCAACTCTTCATCAGCAGAACATCGATTGTTTTTCACTCCGACTCAATTCACAATCAACGCGAACACGTGACGTCACACAAATTATTATTTGAATTCGTCATTATGGAGTTCACACTCACTTTCACCAGGAAATATCATATGAGGACCTGCTCAAATACAGAAAGATCACCCTTTTGGTCATGCTCAAGTCATTATGTATAGGTATGGCAATAGTAAACTTGATACTTGAATATAGAATCAGTTTCGCTTTCGATGCTGAAGAGTCTTTTAGCTTGTTCGACCATTTCGTTCTTACCTTCTTATATTTGGTACCTTTTGATCTACCAAGCCTTTCCTTGATGTATTATTGCCACCAGGGGCTTTGGTACCTGTCGATCTATCAAGCTTTAGCTTGGTTCCAAAAGCTCCTAGGGGCTTTAAATACTATTGGTCTAGCAGTGCGAAAGCCTGCTATTCCGAAACCCACCAGGGGCGTAGTACTTCTCGATATAAAGCCCCTAGGGGCGTTAAATCCTATTGATCCACCAGTGCGAAAGCCTGGTGTTCCGAAATTCACCAGAGGCATGGTACATGACGATAAAACCACTAGGGGCTTTACATACTATTGATCTACCAGTGCAAAAGCCTGCTGTTCTGAAAGCCACCAGGGCCGTATTACCTGCTGATCTAAAGCTATATTAAGGGGCTTTAAACCCTACTTATTGTTTTAGTGTCAGCTTATCAATTGTTATTATGCTTAATCAGAAGACCAGAACCGCATCAAAACTAACCGACCGCCCTCAACCGTAAATACCAGAAAAGCAGAACACCAGAATATACCTACAAGTACGTACTGATTGTGAGATATACAGATTGACATAGATGACCGATACGTAATCTTATACTGTATAACCGCCACCCCCCGGAAACCAACGAAATTTGAATATTTATAATCGAAACCAATTTATTATTTGTTTTATAATATTTAAGATTTGTTTGAATAAAGATTTTGTTATAAGGTTATAAGACCTTTACTTACTGAAATTTCGTGTTTTCCTTCAGAACGACCCTTGCCAAGCCGGCGAGAAAAACCTCGGCTGGAAAGCTAAAAGTACATCACAAGTTTTAATGACAAAAATATTATTTTAGTCTTAATTTCACTTTTGTTTAAATTTTTCGTTAATACCTTATTACAATTTTCATCCATTATCATAAATTTTCAATAACTAGTAACGTTATAGTTTTGAACGACAAGAGCAGGAGTTCTTGGGGGTGGCATCAGTAGTGCCTTTACTTTTGAATGAAATACCAACAACTATAGGTACCCTTTTTAACTATGTTCACGCTATATAACCCGGCTTCGCACGGGTAGACAAACCTAAGCTTCGAAGCTTCGTATACAAATAACAAAAGAAAATAAAAATAAATATTTGAGCTAATTTTTGTAATCGAGTACTGCTTTATGGGTCTTAACCTACATCACATTACGAATGGCTAAATATATAAGAACATGAAAGAATTTTTGTAATCAAATGTAATTTTTCTATCCCATTTTACTCTATAAGTAGCAATTTTTTAAATAACCTTTCAAACACAAATCGAATTTTTGAAATCAGATTTCACCCTATAAATTCCAATTTTCTGAAAAAAATTCCGAAGGCCATCGACTAAAAACAACCTTTCAAACACCAAATGACTTTTTTAAGTAGGATATTTTTTTATTTTTACCCCATTTCATCCTGCAAATAACAAAATTTTAAAAAGAATACCTTTAAAGCTATTTTCTAAGAAAAACAAAAAATGAATTTCTTAAACCAGACCATTATTTTACTTTGACTCCATTTCACGCTACAAATAATAAAATTTGAAAAACAATATCCCATCAGCCATTTCCCGCCTGCAGCACCACCTGTTGAACGGTAATTTTATTGAAATGAAAAACGAAATGAGCTCCTACAGCGCCACCTTTTGAGAACTTTCCGACTCTTATTTTTTCCTAAACCTTCGCGTACAAAATTTATATAGAGTATTTATCCTACTGTCTTGTTTGTTATGTAATTTTTAAATTCATTGTACACATTTACCAGTACTTTTCAAGTTTAAAATACATATATATAAATTAAAAAAATAGTTTCTAGAAAACTTTGTGAAGAAACTATACCATAATGTTCATATTAAATGCATAATTTGCAAATGAATTGTTTGGTGTTCTTTAGAAACTCAGCATGAGCCCAATGATTGCATTTTTGCTCTCTTAGTTAGTGTATACAGGGTGTCCCGTAATGAGTGGATAAAACTGCAGCTGGTGATAGCAGGCCTTATGACTGCTCAGAAAAAAATATAAAAAAAAATATTTTTCTTGTGGTCTCCATGGTATAATTTATTTTCGAAAAATGTTAAAAAATTCAGGGTCTACTAAAATACCTAATTACAACGGCCACCCATAAAGGATTCTTGTTATTTTTGTATTTTTATAATATTCTTGAATAACCGTTCTAAATGATGGGTAGTAAATTTTAACACCAGCTGATGCATTTTTTGTGTTATAATTTTTTAAAATTATTTTTTTATTCAAAAATAATTCAATATTTTTTTTCACCAAAGTTTGTAAATTAATAAAGAGAAAAAAATGTATGAGAACATAAGTGGCAAATTTGATAAAAATTGGCCTGTTTAATGTACTTTCCAAAATGGTATAACATATGTTTGTGTCTACAACCATGACCAATAAAATTGGCATTTAATCTACTAAAGTAGTTTTTTAACATTTTATCAGATGAAATTAAGTTACAAAGTTAAGTAAACACTACGACGACGAATGAAATAAATTTTTATTTTTATTGCATTTAAAAATAACCGTTATTAAATAAAGGCACTAACATTTAACACTAGTTGCTGGATTTTTTTTTGATAATTTTTTTAATTAATTTTTTAATAAAAAAATGATTAAATATTTATTTTGATGTTTGATGACAACAAAAATTGAGTTGGAAGGAAAAGTCAATAGATATACCAGTGTCACTATTATGTCTGCTAAATTCACTAACTAAAATAATAGTATGCACTTTCAAAAAGGTTATGATTAAGGTATGGGAAATGCGATAAATAAAAACGAGGACAGATCGCAGTACCAATTCAAAATCAATTACTGAGCAGGTATCCTGAATGGACGAATTATAGGCCCTTTTGAATTACCAGGCAACTTAGATGGTGAAGCCTATCTTAATTTCTTGCAAACTAATTTGCCAACTCTATTGCAAGAAGTGTCCGAGGAGCTAAGGAATTCAATGTGGCTTCAAAACGATGTATGTCCTGCTCATTATGCTGTAGATGTAAGGAGGTACTTGAATCAAAAGTATCCCAACAGGTGGATAGGCCGTCTGGGCCCAATTTTGTGGCCACCACGTTCGCCAGACCTAAATCCTTTGCATTTTTCTACTGGGGATGTCTGAAAGAAATGGTTTATACTAAACCAATCCAAATATATCATAATTTTTAATACTGTTGTTTTATTTATCGCATTTCCCATACCTAAATCAAAACCTTTTTGAAAGTGCATACTATTATTTTAGTTAGTGAATTTAGCAGACATAATAGTGACACTGGTATATCTATTGACTTTTCCTTCCAACTCAATTTTTGTTGTCATCAAACATCAAAATAAATATTTAATCATTTTTTTATTAAAAAATTAATTAAAAAAATTATTAAAAAAAAATCCAGCAACTAGTGTTAAATGTTAGTGCCTTTATTTAATAACGGTTATTTTTAAATGCAATAAAAATAAAAATTTATTTCATTCGTCGTCGTAGTGTTTACTTAACTTTGTAACTTAATTTCATCTGATAAAATGTTAAAAAACTACTTTAGTAGATTAAATGCCAATTTTATTGGTCATGGTTGTAGACACAAACATATGTTATACCATTTTGGAAAGTACATTAAACAGGCCAATTTTTATCAAATTTGCCACTTATGTTCTCATACATTTTTTTCTCTTTATTAATTTTCAAACTTTGGTGAAAAAAAATATTGAATTATTTTTGAATAAAAAAATAATTTTAAAAAATTATAACACAAAAAATGCATCAGCTGGTGTTAAAATTTACTACCCATCATTTAGAACGGTTATTCAAGAATATTATAAAAATACAAAAATAACAAGAATCCTTTATGGGTGGCCGTTGTAATTAGGTATTTTAGGAGACCCTAAATTTTTTAACATTTTTTGAAAATAAATTATACCATTTAGACCACAAGAAAAATATTTTTTTTATATTTTTTTTCTGAGCAGTCATAAGACCTGCTATCACCAGCTGCAGTATTATCCACTCATTACGGGACACCCTGTACTATAAGGTGTTAATTATGTTAATACAAGCTGATAGGGTCGAGTTTTTCACCGCTTCCTTTTGCTTTGACCAGTAATAAATAAAAGTACCTTTTGGAGCATGTTTAGGTACCTACACATGTCGTTTTGTACGGTTGTTGTATGTCATGGATGAAGAAGAGGAAGAATCGAATCCTCATCTCCTCTGCACTTGTCCTGCTCTATCCCAACGACGTAAACTCCATCTCGGAGAGTACTACTACAACGATCCTAGTGATCTGGTAAATGTTGACATAATAAATCTCGCAGGCTTTGTAAGGAGCTCCAAGTGGTTCAACGAATAGGAAGGAAAGTTCCTAGATTCTTGTGGTATCACAATGGACCAACTATGGTCTAAGTGTGTCAAGCTTCCTGCTTGGCAGCCACCTTAACCTAACCTAACCTACTCTTGTATGTCATTTTGTCCATACTATAGTCTTGAAAAATTGTTGTTAATAAATTCCAGAAAACTCTGATGTTATGGTCAGTTATTAGTTTATTATCTTAATTTTGCCATGAACTATAGATACAGTTAATTAAAATAAATAAAAACTGCATAAACTCACTTAAATTTGAAAATCTGTCCAGAACCAAAAAAAAAATATTTTCTTCGTAAATAGCTAATGTTTTGTTTTTTTTTTTTGCGACGACATATGGATATGAAATGAGCCACAATTTTCATAGGATTTTAACAATTATCCAAGCCAACTACTTACATTTTTAGCCGATTGTAAGAGTATGGCCGATTTCAAGAAATTATCGGTATATCATTTTGTCCATATATGTCATTTTGGACGCGTACTTCTCCTACTGATGTACAACCTTTCGATATTTGTTCAAATCTTCAACAAGGTGTCTACGACCTACGACTACGACGAATCAAAAACTCAAGCTATATTTTTTACCCGCAGAAGATATCCCATATTTCTTCCTAACAATACCCTTTACTCATACTTATATTGCAATATCCCATGGACAAAAAATGTTAAATATCTTGGTATCAGTCTAGATATAACCCGTACATATACACATGTAGCGTTCACATAGCTAATTAATGAAAATTTATACCCGTTTACTAACAGAAGGTCTTGACTTGCCGTGGCATTTCTCCACGTCTGAATTACACAATGGGGCGTATTCATAGTCGTTTGCTTAGCTTATGTTTTACTAAACTTCAGGTTAAAATCAAATGGATCAACGAGTGCAGCTTCTAATTTTAACCGAATTACCTCCTATGTTGATTCAAATATAAGTTTATTGAATTATTCAACTTCAAATATTAAAAATCTAACCCATAGCAATCAAAATTTAGCATAGAAAATACAATTAAACCCAGGTTTAACTTAGTAACAGTTTAAAAATGACTTTGAATACGCGTCAATATGTCTAACGTTGATTTTGTCTCAGATAGATTAAACTCCCTGGCAAACAAGTTTTTTTATAAATGTTCATTTTCCGACAATCCTCTTATTTGTCAACTTTTGCTTTAAGTTTTTTCCAAAATCAAATGTAAAATTCTGTAAAACTAAATAATTAATATTCAAGCTAATTAAGCATTATTTGCTTTTGCACTTATCGTAAAGTAAATCATATTGTACCTAATGTATAAATTTGAATTTGGATTGAATTTAAAAATTTAGCTCACAATTTCATAAGCGAAATAAGGTAAAATTAATTATTGTAGGCTCTGAACCAAAACTATTATTTAAAATTCTTTCAGAATAAATTTTTTTTAAGAAGCCACCTCTTAATATTTTATACTTCACTACTCAAAGAAAGGTTACAAAATTATATATTTAAAGATTTTTAGCATTATTAAGATGATTAAAAAATTATAAAATATTTGAGTTTCAAACTATTCTAACATCATGAAGAATGAATTATAGATTACGTAACAATTAATTTTGCTAACAGAACAGGAGATTTATTATGATACTACAAAGCAACATTGAAAGTTTCAGCATAAAATCTGTTTTTTTAAGAAGTTTTTCCCATAATTTGATAATATAAATTGATGAATTAACTATAGGTAAGTATATAATTTTGTATGCTTTCAACAATGCGAATTGTTGTCGCATATTTGAAGACGATAATTCATTACTTTTCCTCTGCTACATGAATTCTCGAAGGTTGCTTTAAATAATTAATAAATTACAAAATCCTTAGAGGGTGAAAAGCTAATGAAATTGACATTACAGAAATATAATGCAAAATCTTCATAAGATTATAAATATTTCGTATAAATAGGTCCAACATTAAACAATTATAATTTTTGTTTTTTTTTTTGTTCGTGTCCGGCGGTTGTGTAAATATGAAATGATAAAAATTAATTAACTTATATCTACATAGATACAAACACTAAGCCCGAACCACTCTGCTCTCGTGTGGTGTGTTGGGGAGAAGTGTGCCACTATCGCTCTAGTGTATTTCATATGCGTAGAGCAATATTTGCATCGTGTGAGGTGTTGTGTCAAAATCTATGAAATACGTTGGGATGACAGCGACACACTACTCCCCAACACACCACACGAGAGTCGTGTGGTTCGGGCCTTACATGAAATTTTTTGTCAAGAACCTGAGTATTTTACAGAATTTGAATAAGCCAAAATATTTGTTTGAGGCCCTTTCTCTCTCTCTTTTAGGGAATCACACACAAATGTTCTTCCATTTTTACTTGCGATATAGGTACTATATGGGAAGTTATGAATTCGTACAAAAAATCGAACTCGAGATTTTGATCAAACTTTACATTACGATGATAGAGAAGTCAAAAAAAGTGGGTCTCGCAAAAACGTCCGTCTGTCTGTCTGTCTGTCGGTTCGACTACAGCCTAAACGGATGGGTCGATTTTCTTTAAACTTGGTACCTAGCGTTTTTTGGACATTCCCCCACCCGTTTTTTTCTCTTTTTTTTTAGGACCAAAATTAACAGTAGCTGTCATACAAAATTTCTTGGCCAAAAAAGAAAAACTTAATTTTTCTCAAATCCAGCGCTACCGAATTTGTTTTTAAGAACTCAATAAATTTAAATAGTTATAAGTTGCCGTTTAATAAAAAAAATGGTTCCGAAAAATGGTTATTAATGGTACCTTTTTTTGATTTTCGCTTTTCTCGAAAACTGATTCTGATCAATTTTTTTATGAAGAAGTATTGACACATTCTAAATAATATTGTGTACCAAAATTTTCAAAAAAAAATATTTTTTAGATTTTTAAAAAAAGTTTTAATATTTTTTTTTGAAAACTCAATATTTCAAAAACGACTTGGTCGATTTTTATTAAGCTTGGTAAATAGCAGTTTTTTAACTTTATCTAGAAGATTTTTGACAAAAAATATTCTAATACCCAAAAATAATGGTGCCTCCCATACAAATGTTAAAAAACCGTTAAGAAAAATATTTTGTTTCTCAAAAACGACTCCTACGATTTTCATAAAAGTTTTTTTGTGTGTTAAAATTAGTACGATCTACCATTTAAAATTTTTAAAGTTTATATTTTACGTTTATTAACAGTACCTCTCATAGAACGGTTTCTTTGATTTTCGACTATCTCAACATCTGATTAACCGAATAAAATTAGATTTTTTATACAGAAGCCTGTAACAAATATAAATAAAAATGCCTATCAAAATTTTCTAAAAAATGATTTTTGGATTTTAAAAAAAAAAAATCAAAAGTATTTTTTGAAAATTCGATATTTCGAAAACTGGCAGCAGATTTTTTTGTGAAGTTCAATTTTTAACGCAACATTAATTAATGCTTTAAATTGGCCTACCAATTATTTTTCTCAAAAATGTTAAAGAAATTTTTTATATAAAAAATTAATTATTTTTAAAACCGCTCGTACGATTTTCAAAATTTTTTTCTCATAAATAAAGATTTATATAAGAAATCAGATGGTGTACATCGCGTTGGGTTAAAACGGATTCAAAGTATTTTAATCAATTTCTTTCTAATTTTGTTGATTTAAAACAATTTACCAGTTTAAATAGTATAATTTCTTTTTATGCATATTGCATATGTGCAACACTAGGCTATATTGTTAATTTTTGTATACTCACATAATACCACCTGCAACTAAACTAAGAATTGGCAAATGGATAAAATATATACTCCTATAGCTAATTTATTTCAGACTATAGAACCACAATGTGATCGCGCATAAGAGCAAGTTCGTACGACCCAGTCGTGCATATTTTTTCTTTATTTCTTTATTTATTTTTGTACAGCTTATAGCTTATTACTAGCTATACAAGTATTAAGTACAATTTATATATATATATATATATCCAGAGTCTAGCTCTATGACAATGGTAAATGGGTAATCAAACCTGACAAGCATATTCAAGAATAGGCCTAACAAACGTCATAAAAAGCTGTTTGGTAACGAAGGGATCAAAAAATTTCCTTCACTCTCTCTTTATCCAACCAAGAATTGAATTGGCTATATTAGATAATTGAGTTGATGTGTGAGATGAACTCAAGTTTGTTATCAAATAAAACACCAAGGACAGACATCTCACTTACTCGGGATAATAGCCGATACTATCGATAACAAGTATGCAATTCACGCCGGTAACACAGTTTTTCTCAGTGCTTAAGTTAACCCCCGAGAATTCTCCGCGCTTAGCTAAGCCCGAAGGGGATTAGTTTTTGTTGCATTTAACATGTAAATTGCATTACAGGACGTCGTTTTTTTCGATCGATTTCCTCGGGGCTTGCACAAAAACACGGCTAATAGATTGCTGTTAAGAGAATAATTAAATGAAGTTATTGACAACTTTCTCGTAAAACTCATAGTCTTACATTTATCGATGTTAAGGCAAAAATAATTACGAACACACCAGTCAAAAAACGAGTTTAAGTCACACTGCAGTTCTTCACAATCGCGAGTATTTGAAATGGTTTTGAAGATTGTTACATCGTCTGCATAAATGAGGCAGTTAGAATACTTCAACACAGGCGGTAGGTCATTAATAAATAAAATGAAAAGGATCGGACAAAAATGGCTACCCTGTGGTATTCCAGAGTTAACTTTAAAAAATTTTTATTCACAACTGTTGAACAACACTGAATAAGATCTATCGAGTAGATAAGATTGAAGCCACATTACAAATTGTTCATTAAATCCCAGTTTCCTTAATTTGAAAAGCAAGCCACGGGTTGGGTACGAAATCCCGAATGAAAAAAATCCCGAATACCTATTCCAAAAATCTCGAATACCAAAATCCCGAATGGTTTAGTACTTTTTTTGCCATTCGGATTTCTAGCCTTCCAAATGTATACTTTTTGTATTGTAAATGTTTGTTTTTGTGCTTATTGGAAAACCTCAGATTAAAGCTGTTCTTAAGAACAGAATACAATGGAAAAAATATGCACGACTGGGTCGCACGAACTTGCTCATATAAGCAATCACATTGTGGTTCTATAGTCTCAAATAAATTAGCTATGGGATCTATATTTTATCCATTTGCCAAAACTTAGTTTAGTTGCAGGTGGTATTATGTGAGTATACAAAAATTAACAATATAGCCTAGTGTTGCACATATGCAATATGCATAAAAAGAAATTATACTATTTAAACTGGTAAATTGTTTTAAATCAACAAAATTAGAAAGAAATTGATTAAAATACTTTGAATCCGTTTTAACCCAACGCGATGTACACCATCTGATTTCTTATATAAATCTTTATTTATGAGAAAAAAATTTTGAAAATCGTACGAGCGGTTTTAAAAATAATTAATTTTTTATATAAAAAATTTCTTTAACATTTTTGAGAAAAATAATTGGTAGGCCAATTTAAAGCATTAATTAATGTTGCGTTAAAAATTGAACTTCACAAAAAAATCTGCTGCCAGTTTTCGAAATATCGAATTTTCAAAAAATACTTTTGATTTTTTTTTTTTAAATCCAAAAATCATTTTTTAGAAAATTTTGATAGGCATTTTTATTTATATTTGTTACAGGCTTCTGTATAAAAAATCTAATTTTATTCGGTTAATCAGATGTTGAGATAGTCGAAAATCAAAGAAACCGTTCTATGAGAGGTACTGTTAATAAACGTAAAATATAAACTTTAAACATTTTAAATGGTAGATCGTACTAATTTTAACACACAAAAAAACTTTTATGAAAATCGTAGGAGTCGTTTTTGAGAAACAAAATATTTTTCTTAACGGTTTTTTAACATTTGTATGGGAGGCACCATTATTTTTGGGTATTAGAATATTTTTTGTCAAAAATCTTCTAGATAAAGTTAAAAAACTGCTAATTACCAAGTTTAATAAAAATCGACCAAGTCGTTTTTGAAATATTGAGTTTTCAAAAAAAATATTAAAACTTTTTTTAAAAATCTAAAAAATATTTTTTTTGAAAATTTTGGTACACAATATTATTAAGAATGTGTCAATACTTCTTCATAAAAAAATTGATCAGAATCAGTTTTCGAGAAAAGCGAAAATCAAAAAAATGGTTCTTTAGGAGGTACCATTAATAACCATTTTTCGGAACCATTTTTTTTTATTAAACGGCAACTTATAACTATTTAAATTTATCGAGTTCTTAAAAACAAATTCGGTAGCGCTGGATTTGAGAAACATTAAGTTTTTCTTTTTTGGCCAAGAAATTTTGTATGACAGCTACTGTTAATTTTGGTCCTAAAAAAAAAGAGAAAAAAACGGGTGGGGGAATGTCCAAAAAACGCTAGGTACCAAGTTTAATGAAAATCGACCCATCCGTTTAGGCTGTAGCATTGTATATAGAACCTATAGTACTACCACGAGACTGATTTTTTCTTCTTTATATGTGGCCGTTACGCGGCGCTGGGCTCGTCGATTAGTTGGCTGTGGAGACTTGAGACAGAAGGAAAAAGTAAGAAGTAAAAGAAAAAAATAGAAGGAGAGGGTTGTATTTAATTGTTCTGACAACAATAAGGGGAGTAAAGGAGATAACTAAATCAGACATTTTTGCCATGACAACGACCAGAATATAGGAGAAAAAACGCTATATGTTTACATTTGTATGTAGGTATATTCTATCGTTTATTATTTTTTACACGGAAAACTTGAGTAGGTAGGTATTTGAATGTATTTATAAGAATTAATTTTTTTTCTATTGCCAGGCTATAGGCATATGTTTATATATAATTACTTCATGATTTTATTTTTCAACACAATATTGAATTTGTTTTTAAATTTTCAGTTTTGATTTTCAAAGCAACGTTGTTAAATTTCACTTTAGCTTAGTGGAATACAACGTTGCTACATTTTGAATTATGGTGCATAGGTAGGTACACCCAATTTTCAAGTATAGTAGGTACATAGGTATAGCTACATATATTTAATAGATTTTTGGTAGGCTTTTTTCACAGTAGGTATTTTATTATGTTTGTTATTCAAAAAGAAGATAGGTAATTAGAATTTTGAATAACAAAATTAATAATAATTATGTAGGTATTCGGTAGGTAGGTATAATTTGTTTTTTAAAGTTTAGGTAGGTATGAAAGTATAGGTATAGGTACATTATGTAAATATCAATGTAGGGATGTAGGTGGGTGGGTGGGTGTGTATGCACAGGGTGGTACCTATTAAAACATTTAATTTTTAAACATTTGAAAGAAATGTAGATAGGTAGGTATGTACGTAAATTTTAAATATTAACCAACCACCCACCTATTAAAAATTATTTTTCAAACCAAATCAAATACCTTATAGGTACCTTCAACCTACCTAGCTTTCTTTTTGGAAAAAAAATACAACCTAGGTATCTACCTATTTATGGGTAAAAAAGGTACCTTTCTGTCCAAAAAAAAATATTTTGTAGGTAGGTACTTGACTAATTATACAATTGAGACAAAAATTAAAAAAAATAATTTTTTTTAAGTAGGTACCTATTTATGTATGTATGTATGTAGGTATTGAGACTGAAAAAAAAAATTGAAATGAAAATAGGAATACATATAGCCAATTTAGCAAGATTTGAAAAAATCAATGTTTTTTTTGGAAAAAATTTGCTTTCATCAGCAGACAATTTTTCAAAAATTAAAAAAAAAATTAATTTGGCTAACCAATTTTGAAAATCCATTGAAATACACCTAAAAAATATTTTCAAAAAAAATTAAGTACATTTTTTTCCGAAAAAAATAGTTTATATTTTTAAAAAATTAAAAAAAAAACAAAAATTTGGTGTTTTAATTTAAAAAAAAAAACAATTGCAATGCTCCTTAAAATTATTTTTTAAACAAATTAAGGAAGTTATTTCGAAAAAATTAGTTTTTTTGAATACAAATAATTTTGAAAAATTAAAAACAGACAAAACTTTGGTGTTTATTTAAAAAAAAAAAACAATTTCAATACTCCTAAAAACTATTTTTTTAAATAAAATTAAGTTAAAAAGAGTTTTTGTGAGCATAAATAAAATTTATTATTTCAAAATGAACTCTTAAACTTATTCGCAAGCAAATAATCCCACTCAAACACCCACTTAGTCGTTACTATAAGAAACAAACCAACCTATATCCCCAATTTTACTAGAAAAAAAGGTCAAACTTATAAGAAAAAGTAAGACATGATTACCACATTTGTTAATTGTTTAGCATTCCAAACCGATTTCTTAAAAAATTTAACTTCATTAAGTATTTCCGAAGCCGAATGCAGAAAAATAAGCGTTTTGTTTTAACTTTCCAGAACATTGATAATTAATTTTCAAGAAAAAACACATTAATTTTAATTTAATTAGGATACTTTTCTCTTCTTAAAGTCTTAACTATAAATTTGTCTGAATAAAAAACCTAAGGCCACATGAATTTAAAAATTAAATGAAAAACTGCACGTAATATATTCATCAGATGATAATCAGGTATGATGGTAAACTTAAAACTTCTCAAGTTTCAGCTCAAACGGATTATATTTTCTTCAGTTTTTAACTAATTTTTATATTTCGATTTTCAGCTCAATTTATAGAATGGTTATAGAAAAGTTTAAACAAATTTACGTGAACTTCTGATTCATCAACAATTGCATTGTCTTAGTTTCAGCTCGATCTGATGGTTATTTTTTGAATTTTACAACATAACGAACAATCATCTGTCAATACCTACCTATATACCTACCTAGATATAAATAAATACCTACATAATCAAAACTAACCTGATTTAACCTGATATCACAAACAAACCTTAAATAGAGCCTTTCTAATATATTTATACCTATGTATTTACTTAACTTAAATCTCAACGGAAAACCTACCTACAAAAGCGTATAACATCCTTCGCTATACAATTCAGTCAAAAAGTATTCATTTACAACAACATTATTATTCTTAGTGGTAACCGAGTTTGAATAATTTGCATGCATATTATACATTTCCTCTATTCCCACACTACGTCACAGGCAAAAGCCAAAAAATCAAGCCTTCTTTTGAACAATATTTATTTTCGTTCTTCCTATACCCAAAAAAACAAACAAAAAAAAAACATTTTCCCCTTTCTATAAAAAATGCTAAAAGCAAAAACAACCCCTTCCTCTGCAAAAAAAACCAAATCCCATTCATAAAACAAAAAAGCACATAATTGTTACTTCCTGCCTCCCTCTAACTTTCATAAATTTAGTGGGCTCTCATTTTTGTATTAAAAAAACTATTCTCCTTTGTTGGAGAATTCAAAGTCTCCACTTTCCTTTGCAACAATTCTTAGCAACATTAGCTTTATGTGTGGCCGTATGGTAGCGCGTCGGTCGTTCGTCATCATGATAGTACTATAGGTTCTATATACAATGGTACGATTATTATTCACTATCGCAGAATTGTCCTTTTTAATAATCGTACAAAAATTAGTGTAAAAGTGAATTAATAAACGTACAAGAAAATAGAATAGTCCTTTTTTAATTTTGAAAAATCACGATTTTTGTGTAAGATTATTTAATCAGACTTTTCAAAATTTAAAAGGATCATTCTAATTTTCGTACGATTATTAAAAAGGACAATTCTGCGATAGTGAATAATAATCGTACAAAAAAATTTAATGAATGAATGAAAATTGGATTTATGAAAACCATTTCCAAATCGAACCAAGATTCCAAAAAATTTCCATATAAGCATTGTATATAGAGTGTTTTTGGTCAAAATCTTCTGTTTGATAGATTTACTGAACGTACCCATTGTGTTTCCACCATGCTACTAAACGTAAGTTCTTGAGCTTAAAAAGTGAATCGTAACCGGCTGTCACTTGATTGTTTAATTTTTTGTAGAGCGCGTTTTTTGTATTTTGTCCAATATAATAGTTTAGTTTCGTTATTCTCGAAAACCTTTAAAAAATAGTCGTGTAATATGTCCGATACTACTTTTGTATCAAAACGCGGTCTTATACGAGCCAGAGAACCTCGTGCAGATGGAACCCCCAATTCCCGAAACTTGGATCTGTCCATAACCCTTGCCCCAAATGAAATTCAAAGGCTTTTAGATAGTCATAACACTTCTAATCTCAACAACAGTGGCAACTTTTCAATGTTGTATGAGAGTACCAGCAATTTTTTGGGCGCAGAGCCGACGAACAGTGAACGCTCAGTTCTTGAAAACAATGATTTAGGCATAAGAGAAAAAGCAAATATGCTATTTCCTCAGTTTCTGGAAGTGCTGCAGAGTCGTACTAATGACTCGGAAATTTTCGATACAATTCAAGACATTATTCATACTTGTTCTGGAATAATTGATGAATTGAACCGAGATGGTATGCGGACAACGTATCTTAAGCAGAAATCCGAAGAACACATGTGGTTCGAACAGGAGCACAATACATGGAAACTATTGTATGCTTTGTACAAGGACCGAATAATGGTGCAAACAGAGCCCATGGATGAGGTCATTCTCGGTTGCTCAGATAAAGAAGTCATTAGTCAGCTGTATACTTGTAAGTATTTTGTTTGTTTCTAGTCTAGTTGCTCTTGTATTAACTTAATGTAGGTACAAAGTAGGACCCACATGAACCTTTAGTGTCAGGACCAGCATTTACGAAGACAGTCCATACCGTTGACTTGAAGTAATTCGACTGCTGTTTGTGTTCTATACATGTATCATGTGGTTCATTTGAATTTGGGTTACTTTATATCGCGGCAATCAATTTATCCCGCAAAAAAAGTTGTAGCTGCATATTGTAGATTGTTTAATTGATTGCGTCTCATAATTTAATCATATCGTTGGGTATTCCTCTTTTAAAACCTTTTTGTATGTATTCCCAGTAAAACCAATGGAAATTGTTTAATTCTAGGCAACCCACATATTCGAGAATACCAACTCATTGTTGATTGGTTAGAGGCCTGTTACGTAAAGGACGAGACAATGCATGTAGGTCACTCAACAGACCGTACAGTTGCGTGGGAAAATACTCTGTTTCAATTGCAGAACCCACATGATGTAGCTTTTGGTAACGGGCGTGAAACTATTAAGTTTCTAGACCCGGATGCTCCGATCCGTGAGAAAAAGCCTCTTCATCCGCTTGATGAAGAAGATAACTTGCGACTGTCAAAAGGGATTTTCGCCGAAATACGCCACGGACGCATTGATGAAGCAATGGCTCTATGCAAGTATTGCGGCCAAACTTGGCGAGCAGCCATTCTTGAAGGCTGGCGACTCCATGAAGATCCCAATTATGAGTCGGCAAACCCTAAAGAAAAGATTCCAATTGAGGGAAATCCTCGACGTGACATTTGGAAAAAATGTGCGTGGATGATGGCTGATAGTACTAAATTCGATGAGTACACTCGGGCTATTGCAGGCGCTTTGTGCGGTCATTTGGAATCCCTCAAATCTCTGCTGAGCAAATCCTGGCTTGACTTACTTTGGGCCTATCTCAAAGTACAAATAGACATCCGAGTAGAAAGTGAAATTCGATCCCTCATGCCTCAAGACTACTGGGACAACAAGATGTCCCTTGAACAAATTTTCGATGAACTTTCGGTTCATAAAAACGAAAGTGTTAAACAGGCAGCGGCAAATAAAATGCACATCATACAAAAGTACATAATACTGGATAATGTTCCAGAGCTTTTGCAAAAAATGAGAACATGGGTGGAGGAGGAAAAACTGTCAGCGCACATGTTACGGTTCCTTAGTCATATTGTTCTTTTCATGCGTCAAATTGGAAAAGTTGATAAGGAAGAAGTGGCGGATGTGATAATAAAGGCCTACGTTGAATGTCTAATTGATTTGAAAGATCCCCAATTGGTTGCTTTTTATACAGCTGGTCTGCCTGGTAAAATGCAAGTTTTGCTCTACTCGAAGTTCTTGGAAACAATTAAAGAAACTTCAGCCCGGGCGGCTGCTTTAGAAGAAGCTGTCTCAGCAGGCCTTGACGTAGAAGGTATAACTAAGCACACAGTGCAAACCATACGAACTCGAGTAAATGATGATGAAATTGAAGAGAAGAGGCAACAAGGAGATATTCTGCAGTCGGATCTGGAAAAAATTAAAGCTTTAGAATGGCTTACCTTCTACCCGGAACAAAAGGGTGAACTTCTTTGGCAAGCGAATTCTTTATTTCGAACATTTTTGGCTCAAGGAAAGAGTGAATGCATGCGTGCGGCTTTCGATATAGTTCCTGCAGACACCTTAGCACAAATTATTTCATTGTATGGTTCTAAGGACAATTTTCCATGTCGCGAGGAATGCAGCATCAAAGAATACCTCAGCTACAAAGTTTACTTGGTAGCCTTAGACGGGTTCAACGACTGGTCTCAATTATATCACAATCGACCAAAAGAACCGCAAGCTGCTAATACCAATGCCAATTTTACAGAGCGCATCGCATCAGAACACAAGGAGCAGGCCTACCGTTCGGAACTCGATCGCTGGAAAATGAATTTAAATGAACAAACAGCAGGTAAGTTGTTTTTAGTTCAATAAATTTTAAATGTTTGTTCAAACTATTTTTTATCCTCAAGCTTTAATATAAATCTTAGTTTATACATCAATCAAAAGTGAAACATTAATACAGCGGCCACAAGCAATCATATATTAGATATAGCTAAAAATGCAGCGAGATGCTTAGGTTTCCTGAGACGATGCAAGAATTGTATTCCCCTTCTTAACTGCCTACAATTTATGTGGTATACATCCGCCCAAAGCTAGATTAAAGCTCTCATATCTGGTCTGGTGCCTCTAAAACATCCCTACAGCTACTGGATAAAATCCAGCATAGAGTTTGAAGCCGATAGGAGGCAGATCAATTTTCGAAACATTTGTTTTGTTGGAACATAGTCGACATGTCTCTTGCCTAGCACTGTTTTATCGTTATTTCTTTAAACAATGTTCAAAAAGCCAGCTGCATTCCTCCCCTTAACCAATTTCACCATAATACGCTCTCGCCAGGAAAGCTCATCGGTATAAGGAATGTGGAATTCATTACCCAAGTCTCTTTTTCCTTCCCATTTCAATATCCAGATATTCTCCCTCCATTCCTTAAATGCTCGCACTGTGTTAAAAATAACATATAAAGGAGTTATAACCCCTTGAGTGTGTTAATTATAAAAAAAATAACCCCTTAAGTCGTGTTAAGCCAAAATTCGCTCTTTTGTCCCATCCTGCTATCTTCGCTTTGTAGCGCTGTTAAAATAATAAATCCCTGTAATTAAGACGCTTTTTGTCATCAAATATGACCAATAAAAAAACCGTTAATCATTTTCATACTAAACAACATATGGATAAGCCATTTTTCCAAATTTTTGTTGGTGCTTTTCGGAATCTTATATCAGCTAGGCTACTATTGCATATACAATTTTGTTTTAAATCAGAGAATTCACTCGAGTTAAGTTGCTATGTCAAATGCAAGGACGAATTTTTAGTGGACTTAAGTTGTTTTTGAAGTTAAATACTAACCTGAGTTGTAGGATTATTCTCGAGTGTTTAAAGCAATTTCTTAACAATAATTCATAAATAAGGTTGAGTTCCACTGCCAAGCTACTCTTGAACCTTTCTAGGGCTGTTCTCAAAACGGTCAGTCATAAACAGCTTATTACTTTTATTAAAAATATACCGATAAGATACCTGGAAAATGGGCGACAACCACTAATTGTTACTGCAATTCGTAGATCGTTTTATTAAAGAAATATTAAAAGGTCCGTCTTGATTCAAAAAACACAATAGAATAAAAATTTATTTCATAGAAATTTATATTGACAAACAACAAAATATTAAAACTTGCTATTTATTGTTCTAACAAAGCAAACTTGTTCATAACAAAGCATATTAATTGAATTTATAATTTAACACTCCCACTAAATTCAAACACTATTTCTTTTTAAGACCCATTGCTGTTATGCATCTAATGTGCGTGTCCTTGACAACAGGTTTGGTAAGAGTATCTGCTATCATCTGCTTCGTAGAAATGTATTCGACTTTAAGATCGCCGTCATTAATATGTTGCCTGATGAAGTGATGACGAACGTCGATATGTTTCGTTCTTGCGTGGTAGACATTTGCTGATGCTATACATAAAGCACTCTTGTTATCGCACTAAATTGTGACAACAGGCTTGACTGTGACATCTAGTTCCTTTTGAAGTTGTTTTATCCAACAAGCTTCTTGGACCGCATTGCTTTGAGACATATACTCCGCCTCAGTAGTTGACAAGGCAACTTTTGGTTGCTTCTTTGTGTTCTAGGTTATTGAAGATCCTTGACCAATAAAAACGCACCCAGTCACTGAACGTCTTTCTTCTACATCTGAAGCCCAATCTGAGTCACAATATCCATGAACTGATGAATTGACATCTTTGGTTTATGTTAGTTTATAGTCTGAAGTCCCTTTTAGGTATCTAAAAATTCTTACAATTGTTAACCACAAAAGGAGTAATTTCAAGCAGCTCTTAAGGTACTTGCAATTTCATACAGTTGTACGTTTGAAAGTTATATTTGTTTGGTTTTCTTCTAAATTGGAAGAACAAGAACTCATTTTATGATTTGAGCTGGATGTTCCTGATGCCATTACTTAAACCAGCTACTACCATTGAAGTAAGAGAACATAAGTTCTAAGAAGCGATAATGAAATCATAGAGAAACAAAAAAGGAATTAATTCATTGTCCACTTTTATTCATTATTTTTATCGATGATATTTGTAAAAGCATAAAGTTTAGTCAATGTCTCATCACGCCTTGGGATAAACATATTTTTGTATATAAACAAAATTCAAACAAAACATCGCTTGTATGTACCTACATACACTAAGCTTTAAAACTAATACATTTTTATTAATTTCAGTGACTCGGGATGCGCTCTTCAACATTCTTTTATTTCCGGAAAAGGGATGGCTCATCGACCCAGACACTTCAAAGAATCCCGTTGATGTAGATCAATTGGATTGGGAGAATCGTTTGCATCAATTACAAAAACTTCGTTCTATGTGTATCCCTGAAATTGTTTTGCTCCTGCATAAAGTTCTACAACAAAGTGGCGACTACAAAGGATGTATTAAGTTGGCAGATGAAATTTCTAGCGAAGCCCGACAACTTTATAAAGTTTATACAAAACATAAACTAGCTGAATTGCTTTCGAAAATATCCGAATCGTGTCTAACACTGCTGAATGAGAAACTAGATCCATGGGGATATCCAACAACGGCCTAATGAAATTGAATTTTTCTAACAGTTAATTTAGTTTTTTTTTACGAGTCAATAAATAAGTTATATTCTTTAAATAAAATTAAGTGTTTAAATTCAACTTTAACCAAATGGATTTCAGAAGACAAACTAAACTTCTTAAAAGTTTGCAAACTCACTACACTCTGGTATAACAAATGGTAATACCATACATCGCTGGTGCAAACTATTTAATTAACCTATCGAATTTATAAAGGATTTATAACAAATGAATGTATAGTTGCCATTCATTTGGAACAATGGTAGATCAGTAAAATGCGAGTTTTAAAAGCTCAAAAACGGTTCAACTGCCTAACAATCAATAGATTTCTATATAACACTAACTTGCGATATAGTTAACACGATAAGTTTCCTTTTGCTCATCTAAGGCCAGTTTAAAGAATTATTTCCCAAAAGTTTAAAAATTCGATGCTGAAAATAAAAAAATTCATTTATGTTAAAATTCTAACCCAAGGTATATATGTATTTAGAATACATGGTATGATATTGCGCATGTTGTTATCCTATCCCTCTCACGCATAATGTCACCGAGTTACGTAGACAACAAACAATTAATTAACAAACAAAGTCTGTTTATTATTGTAGATAAAGGGTCCGCCAAATAACTTCTTTTTTTTTTTTGAAAATGGCGCAAAACATCGAGTGTAGCTTCGGCTGTGTGGCACGTAGCGCCGTCCTGTTGAAACCAAATGTTGCCAATATCCTCCTCTTCAATTTTTGTGAACAAAAATTCGTTCAACATGGCCCGATAACGATCGCCATTGACTGCAACGGCCACTCCTTGCTCATTTTCGAAAAATGGCCCAACTATGCCTCTGGACCAAAATCCGCACCAAACAGTGACTCGTTTTGGGTGTATCGGCTTTTCAGTGTATGCGTGCGGGTTTTCTGTGGCCGAAATGGACAATTTTGCTTGTTTACTACCCGCCAAGATCAAAATGAGCTTCATCTGAAAAGATGATTTTTTTGGCAAAATCGGCATCTTCTCTAAGTCGATCGCAGGCCCACTTAGCAAAGCGTACACACAACCACATTCGTTCAGCGGAAGGATAAAACTAATTATCTGTCAAATCAGACATGAGCTAAGTGTTACCATTCACGAAATAAGCACTTTAGTTCAACCTTTTCCAAAAGGACGAGACTAGAAAAAAATATGTAGCTATTATTACACGCGACTGGCAAAAAAAATTTGGCGAATGTAACTATTTGGCATTACAGTTTGCGATTCGCCTAGATTATGACTCGGCGAGTCACACACACGGTTTACATACTCGCAGTTAGGCTGCAAAGCTTACGCACCATCATTTTAATATTTTTTGTGAAAAATTTTAACAGCAACAAGCTTTATTTTTCCTGCATTTAACGTATATGTAGATATATTATTAAAAAAAACTATCCGTTCCTTAACACACGTGTTAGCTACAACACTGATAGAGAACTTGTCCGTTTGATAACTCTTCATTTTAATAAACATATTTTTACTTAATGATTGAGAGTTTACCGCTGGGAGTTCATTAGATACTAATTATTCGGTTTTATTTCCAAAACTAAAGATGACCACAGTTGTATACTTACTTTTAATAAATCGCCTCGACTTTGAATTCATTGATGTCGTACCTTGCTTTAAATGAACAAAAAAAAAACTAAATTTATTAATCTAAAACATGTTCACACAACTTTATTTATCGCTCCATCAAAGTACAAACAAAAACTAATTAAAAATAAAAATATAAAAAGTACATACTACCATAAAATTATTTTCAAAAGCATTCTTCATTATTTTTATTCTAATATTGATCAAGGTACATTTTTGCAGGTAATGTGTTCCTAACTATAATACAGCTATTTTTTTTTATTTTACATACATACATAAGTATTTGTTTACATTCTACATCAAAACAAAAATTAATGAAATAATATTTAAGCGAATTTCAAATCTTACACTATGAGAACTTACTTAAAAATAATTCTGCGCTTTAAGCCTTTCGTAAAAATGTACAAAAATACACAAATAGACACTCGCAATCGAGTGTTTGAATTTTAAGTCCCTGTTCTTAGTTTTTATAACAACATTTCGGAGGAAATTATTTGTACTTTTCTTTCACAATATGATGGTTTAATTTATGAGAAGAAAAAAAATCACCCAATGCTTTTGTTTTTTTTTACACATAAGAAAAATAAGTGCATTACTCTTAGAAATATTCATGCATTTTGAAATTCATATTTTGTATGGTGATTAAACTTAATTCAAAAGTTTCCTAGCATAATTAGCTCAGGTTTTTAACGTTGGAATAATAATTAGCTTAGGTCTTTGACGTTGGAAGCTCAGTTGGATGTGTGAATGTAGAATGATTTCCTTAAACAAGGAAGCAATTGTTTCTGCAGCCTGTCTTAAAACCATTGTCTTACTATAGTAGATGAGCACTAATTTAAGTAACACTACTTAGTTGCCTATTCAGCTTGCTTTTCTTTTAAAAATGATTCAGCTGAAGATGCTGTCGCAGCTATTTTCACTACTGCAATCAATGTCGGGGAGCGAAGCACCTCGCCTATAAGCCTGATATTTGCGTGTCGAGCTCACACCTGCTTGGCTATTGATACGTCGCATTGTATGACTCGTTGAAAAGCCATCCGTATGTGGGAACTTTGATGAGCTGGCTCCATTTGAAGAACCCATTCCACTCTTACATTTAGGGAAGAACTGCATCATGTCACATAGATTTTGGAGAACTAGATCAGGCCTCATTTGCTCGTTGCCTTTAAACTCAGCGTCTAGGTCTTCAATGACGTTTGGATTTAATGGTAACCAGATGGTGGCTCCTAAATTTGCAGCTTTTCCTCCCTAAGCCATAGAACATCGACGTCAGCAATTGAATATGTGTTGTTGATTTACCAAAGTTTTGGTAGAAGGATTTTTGTTTTGGTGAAGGTAGTTGAATGGATAGGTTTGGAAGAAAGTTTTTTTTTTGGTTTTGTGTTCAAAGGATGTATAGAGAGAAATTTTCGACTTTAATTTAAGAAATAAATATTTTTGAATATGTTTTTTATTGAAATTTTGTATATAAATTTAAATATAATATTTTGCAGTTTATTTTTAAAATTTAAATAGTAAGTTCTTATAAGCGACATATTTTAATATTATTTTGCGCGATCTATTATTTTAATTTAACTTTTGTTATGTCAGAGTCAATTAGATTCTGGATATTAATAGAAGATCTTTTTTAAACAGTTATATTAAAAACCCAGATAGAAGCAGGTTTGAAGGAAGAAACATATGGATCCTTTGTTTTTAAATCGAAAAATAGCGATCATATGGCCAAATAACTTGAAAGCCTCTTGATGCGTCTGCTATTTAATTAGATTATTTTCTGAATTAACGTATAAGAAATACAAAAATACGATCCACATTTTTAACGTATTTTGGGACTAACTTTAGTTTACGGAAAGTAAGAAATGTATGAGAATATTTTGATTTAAAAATTTATATTTATATTTAAATAATTTTCATAACGGATATAACCAAACAAATATTTTGGTAAGAAAAGTCAAGAATCTGATATCTCAAATCCTTAAAAATTTATTTCATACTAAATTTTAAACCTAATACATTTATATACCAAAAAGTAAAGATCTCTGACATTTTTTTAATTCTCTTTTTGTCCTACAGATAAATCCTAAAATATTTGTCATCGCCATTAAAATTACTTAACCAATTACTTACCAATAGGGCCAAGCGCGCAAAAGCATTTCTCACCTAATCCATATGCTGAAGAAATACCTTGTTTGCTGCAAATGCTATCTGTGTTGCAGTATGCACAAAAATCATGTTTCGAATATGCTGTGTCTGAGAAACTAGCTTTCCGGTAACATAATGACAATAAAATCAAAAATAGCCGATAAGAAAGTCTTAGTTGGGCGTTAAGGAGTTGCTATGATTTCATAGACATAGACAAGTTAATCTGTCACAACTACCTTTGGAAGTCTAGGTTTTCAGACACAACCTTTTAAACCCCGCGAACACTTTTTTACTTCTAGTATGTATTATCTATGTATATATTATTTTGACAACCGATATTGCGCTTTTCATTTTATAAATCTATGCGATATGAAAAAAGAAACTTGAATTTCCCATTTTTGCGCAGAAACCATCTTGAAATTAAACAATTGCACACAGTAAGCAACTCTTAAAAACAAAAATTAATCATCCCAAACAAAATGTCTGCACTTTTAAAAGTGAAAGGACTTAAGATGTAAGAAAATAATTTACAATGTTTTTATTAAAAGTTCACATTTAAATTGAAAGAAAATATGCACTAAAATGAGATACATAAGCAAACACGAATAACCCAAAAGTAACTTGCATCTATCTGCTGGTTACATTAGTCCTATTTTTAGTGCTTGCTTAGAATCAAGGTTCTTTTTTTTTTTTGGTATTGCAACTTAATTATAGCTAAAGTTTTTTGATACGTACCTGTACATCGGTCTCAATTTTATCACCAATCATAACGCATTCTGCTGGTTTAACGTGGAGATAATTGCAGGCAGCCAGAAAAATGTTCGGATGAGGCTTCTCCCATGGTAGGTCAGACGATACTAAAACGCAATCAAAATACTGGCTCACATTAAGCTTCTTTACTTTCTCCCATTGGGCATTTGATGGGCCATTTGTAATAAGTGCAAGTAAATAACCGGACGAACGAAATTTGTTTAGCATTTGTACATATTCTGGTATAATAGCAAGATAACGATAGCGAAGGTGAAGCCATTGTGCGTATATCTGTTCTGCCAAATGCTTATAACGTTCTGGAAGAGCATCACGCCAAAGATAAGAACGCCATGAATCTAATGATGTTTGTGGATTGTCTGGACAGCGTCGAAATGATTGCAGAAATTTTGCAGTCACCTGTGAGGCTTCACCAGGAATAAAGTTGTATGCACTTTCTAATTGCTCTCCAAGCTAAAGTTTAGTTTAAAATTAAAAAAAAAAGAAATAATGAATCAATTGTTGTATTTGGGACTCAACCATAGTGGTTGGTTGCATAATTTCGAATGCCTCATTCAAAGCAAATTAATTAAAAGAATCTAAAAACTGCGCTCTTAAAAATGGGATCACAAAGCTTTTAGTGTTATAAATAATAACAAATTTGAATTATAATTTTAATATTCATATTTTGTCAAGTTCAACATTGAATTTTAAAGCAGCTGAACATTAGAAAGTGTGTTATCAATCACTTAATGTTTGCTTCTATAATAATTTGTATTATTGTAGAACATATTTTAAGTGAATGTGTCATGTTTAATATTCGGTATACTGCACACGTCAGAGCTTATTTAAAATTAGAATACAAATACAATGTGAAATAAAGAGCAATAGCACGGAGGAAACGGAAGCAAAACGCGCCACTAACCGACTGTTTATTACCTGCAATGTTATTGTGTTGTTTTAGCAAACAGGTGCCTTCATCAAGCATTGCAACCGGCAAATGACGAATAATCATTTTATTTCTGTAAGGGACTGTCGTGCCAATTAACAGTCTGAATAAAAATACGTTTTTGTTTAAGAACATTGAACACGTAAAATTTTAATATTGGGCTTATTATTGCAAATTGTTTATATTCTACTATTTTGTTTACCTACAAGTTTAGAAATACTTTGTTGCCTGCAGGCACTCAAAAAGCTCTATCAATTGCGTCGATACATTTTACCCCTTACTGTATGTAGTTTGTATTTCTAAACGACAAGATATGGCGCTTTTGTTTTCATTCATCATATAGAAACTTAAATAAAAATTATCATTCAATGACCAAAATTCAAAATCCAATGAATGTTTTCAGGCATGAAATGATTACCTCAATTTTACGTGAGACATGCGAATAAAAAATACGTCTTGGTGTTGTTGGTGCACATACCAGACTTGTGAAAAATATGTTAAGCAACCAGATCAAAAATTAAGTAAATTTTGTTTCTTGCTGGGGCAAATATTAAAATTATGTTGCGCAATTCAATTGCATTTTCCTATTCCGTCTTATCAGCTTTGCAATTTGGTATAGTACCTAACCTTGCTTTTACTAGCAATTAAATAACAAGTTCTATAAAATCAGCTACGGCTTAGATTTGCAAAAGTTAACTACACACAGAGATAGATAATTGATTTTCTTTTTAACTATTTAAACCTGCGCAAATTGTATCGCTATCACAATGTCTGTGGAAAACATTCGTTCTTACAAATCATCACGCTATCATATTTCTTTTTTTTTTAAACAGCTTATTATTTCCTTTAACAACAATTTCATTTAGCAATAAACTTAACACCAAAATAGAAACAATCAGAAGAAACAATTAGTCATATCCCACGGTGATAGAGTGTAAAACGGACAATTAACCTTTGGTTTCCAAAAATACCATGGACTGCAGTCAACGACTTTTATACTTGGTATTTATAATGCATCTTTGTACCTTGATACAAATGCGACATTTTGTAAATTAAACAAAAATAAATAAAAAAAATTAACACCCAGTGCGCTGCGACTGAAATATACAAGCGTTCATGGAGTATACCAAACTTGTGCTGGCAATGTGCCAGGTTATCGACTAATCAAAAATAGATTCATGCGTTCAGAGACTCCACAACCAAACGGGTATTTAAATCAACAGCAGATTTCTCCATTCTATTTGTTTTAAACAACATCTCGATGATACATACACAGATATGCAGTGTTTAGAAAATAAAATTGTGTATTAACAAAATCTATTTACTTAGTGCTTCAGAAAAATGTATAAAATTATTCCATTATATAATTTAAAAAACGATATCTTCTTAGAAGTTTAATTTTATTATTTTATTTGTATGCTTGTTATATTTATAAAATCTTTCTGAAAGTCTATTTTTTTTTATTTTTACTCATTGTTCGATAAATCAAAGAAAATTAAGAAAATTAAATTGTTTTTGATGGCTTTTAATCCCCAAAGAGTTTTTTGCCCAAGTCCATCATTCTGTGGTTGCGGCAGACACGAAGGGCATCCGCCTTTTTAAGAACGGATACTACACTGGGATTTGCTTCGACCAACTGACTCAGGAAGTCTTCATACGCCGACTTAACATTGGGCTGTAAAGTACCAATTTTGACCTTCTTTAACGTTTGAACGATACCTTCAGCCCAACCACTTTCGACTGCAAACTCAGATATCCATGGGATTAGAGGCAATACCCCGCACATTGTCTGCATGCCTAGGAACCATAACTCGGAAATCTCCATCCAATGCTCCTTGTATGCGATGGAAACTACCAGAGCTGTTGGGTCATTAGATTCATCAATGTTGTATGCATCCCAAAGGAAACGTATTGTTGCTTGGATGTATCGGCATATAGAAAAATCGTTTTGCTTAACCTTGCTCGATTGTTGTTTCAACAGCAGAAGTCCAAGGACAGCCAAATGGCCGTGCATTACAAGGTTATCGGGGGTGTCCTTAAGTTCAGGCAAGTTATCGTAAACGAATTTGAGCAAGTTAGCAAACACAGGACTCTCCTCAACAATTTTCGGTTCGAGTACAGTAAGATTCATCAAAATGTTGCACAAGCTTACAACAGCTGTGCGAGCATCTTTCATTTCTTCTACTTGTTTGGGCGTTGGCACTGGGTCTGGTTCGTTCATGCGCTTTAGGCGTTCTGCTCTTGGAATCGGTGGTTTTTTATAGTGAGAAATCGAATAGTAGAACTCAATGGCCTCGAGAAAAACTGCATCTTGTTTGGAGGTGAACATGATTTTTCTAGCATCGTCTTCGACAGCTAAATGACAGAGAGCAGGTAACATAACACGCAGTATATCGACGGGTGATTCACCATCTTTGTTCTCCTTGCGATGTGATCTGAGGTCATAGAAAGTCTGGTTAGCCAACTTGAACATGAAAGGCAAGATTTTGTAGATTCCGGGGCGCATTGCAGTTGTTTCCTGTGCCAGCCACGCTGATAAAATGCGCACAATAGCACAAATGAATCCCTTGTCACGTTCGTTCATATTGTCCTTTACTTTGTCGTTGGACACGCGAGTTAGCACAGCAAGAACTTGGTTAAAGGCACCTTTCAAAGCCGTGTACGTTGTCTGCTTTTCCTTGGGTTCCAAGTCGATTTCGTCGCCAGCCATGTGCTCGATGCATAGCTCCAAAATTATAAAACAGCATGTGATGAGTTCGGCATTTTTGAACGTAGTTTCAAGTTTTTTCTCGTCCATCTGCATACGGACTTCAATAGCGGCCAACTGCAGCAGCAACAAAAAGAATTGCTTCGAGTCATCCATGAAAGCCCATTGTATACCGAGGACTTGCAATGTCGTTGCTATGAGATGAAGGGTTGGATCTCTTTGTTTCGGACCGATTTTACTTTTCAAAATATCACTGCAACCTTTGAATACGCTCTCCGGCCATATTTCTCCAACCAGGGTGTTAACAATAATCTCACGTCGGCTAGTAGTGAGAATCGATGAAAGAATCTTGCATAGTTCGAATTTTCTGTCACTATGATCAGTTTCCATGTCCAGTGCGATCCTTTGGATTAAGGCGTGGAAGGGTTTTGGGTCATCGGTCCACGACGCTGGCCCAAACTTACTTGTCAGCATAACAATCAAATGTAACGCCTCGTCAGTCTGAAAACTTTGTTGCGAATAGATCTGCGACATTTTAGGAATCGCTCCTATTGACAGCAAAGCGTTTTGTCCCGACTCGTATGAGGCAATGCTCTTCAAACAGCTGTAGGCTTCACTAACCACAATCAAATTATCGTCATAGTCGTCGTCGTCGGCAGTCTCTACTATTTCCAACAAAGTGGGTATGGCGTCGATCATATCCTTATGCGTAGCTAATTCTTCTTCTTGACAGAAACAAGTTAGGATAGAAAGGGCTACACTCTTGTAAACCAATGGTGGACAATCACTCGGCAAGTCCTTTGAATTTAATAATTTTTTTAGAAAACCAAACCCGATTGCCTCGAATAACAGTTTTTTGGCAGGTGGATTGCAATCTTTGCCCTTCACCAATTTCGTGACCATAAATAATGCGGCAAACTTTTCCGTATCGGTTTTTGAGCCTTTTAGCATGGCAGCACATTTTTTTACGGATTCCGGTATGTCCGCCATTTTGAACCGTAAGTTAAATTAATTTATAAAAATAAAAAAAAATAGTCTATATAAATCTATTGGGTGTGCGTTTGACAAGCGGTACGAAACAATCTTCTACGGCGCACGTACGAGAACTGAATGGAATTATTTTCCTGCTCGGCGAAAAGAGCGAATGTTCTAACAATTTTCGGTGTTTATTTTCGAACTGAAGAAATATTTTAAACATCCATGCATTTGTCGAATCACTTCGGGTTCGGGGTACGTCGGAATTTATATTTAGATTTTTATTTTTCTCCAACATAGGGTGAGAATGACAATATTTTCGAATAGACACACTTTATTTTATTTTAAATGTTTATTAATACCTGATTGGGATAATAGGCTTATTAGTTTATACAAAATGATACAAATATGAGTAGATTATTTGATGTGAAATTAGCATTTTCAATATTGCCGTTTCTTTCAATTTACTTGTTGTAATTCTATGAATAGTTTTATGTCGTTATACTACTTTTGCTATATAAAAATGATTTATGATTGCTTGAGGTTGGTGAGTTTTGATTTCCTGCATAGAAAATTTTTGTATAAAATAAAGGTTTATAACTACTCTACTCTAAGCTGCTCTCTTAAAATATATCAAACTAATTACAGCCTAGGGTTAATTAATAGATAAATTCAGATTAAACAACAACAGAGTTTAGAAAATTAAGAGTTTACAATTTTATAGCTTAAAGCTTACAATATTTTAAATTTGTATAACTACTTCCTAAAGTTGCCTGAAGATATACAAGAAGTTAAATAAACCGTGAAGAAGTGAAGGTTTAAACCATCTCGTGCGCTGCTTTTGACAATATTGCGTATACACAAACCGTCGCGATGGCTGATATGAATGCCGCACATATTCATTTGAATGGCACACATCTACGCTATATGTGGATTGCGATCACGTTCCACTGCTGCGTTTAGTTACGCGACTTTTATTGAACGCAGCAAGCACCATTTGCTCGCTATATCGCATGATATTTCGAGTTGAACCTGGCAGACTGTTTTGTGAAAACTCTGCTGCTTCTCCTGAAATAAGCAACGGAAATATGATTTATGGAAAGTTCCTTTCTTATTTATTTTGTACGTGATGCAAAGCTAGAATTGAAGCTTTTAGATTAGATTAGATTTGGTTTTTTGTGTCTAAAATTTCATTTTTTAACATTTGTTTTTTTGTTTTTGAAAAATTGCCCTTGGCATAATGAATCGCAATATGGCATTGATGTAAACAGGTGTTTGATCCCATTTTTATCGTGCGTTAAACATTATCGCAATCGCCACCGCTACGCTTGGGTTTGTGCAGGAAAATCCTTAATACAAAATACTGAGGTTAAACCAATTATGGATTTAAATGCTCAATCTTTGACGTAGACAAAAACATCAAATGAAATTTGTTTATAATAGTTTTTAAACCGGTTATAACTCGTTTTAAACCTAGTTTAATAACAAATTTTACATAAATTGACATTTCAATGTTTTTGTACAACCTATTTTGATTACTCTTGTTGTTGTTCCTTCATTTTATATTCGTGCTTTGAAATTGAATTGAATGTGAACAAATTTGATAAAATTATTTTTGTGAAATGTTGCATTTTGCATTCTTTTCATAATTTGAAATGCAAAGAGATTGGTAAAAGAACAAGAATGAAAATGATGGTGTATTGACTTGAAGAACAGAAGTGAAATCACAATGTGGTTGCTCACATTGCAGAGAAGTAGATACAATTTCTCAAGTAATCTATTCTGTTTGTCTATAAAATTCATGTTCAAAAATTGTCCATACGTAAAGCTTTCAAATCGAAAAGTATAAAAACACTTACATTTCTTATAAGTTATTTCTAGTTTCAATATGTCGCAAAGAGCGAAACATAATTATTTATTACTGAAGTCTTATATAATGTAGGTAGACTTAAATAATATCTAAATACCCTTCCCCATGTCTAGGACAGTCGGAATGAAGATACTGTTTATGGGGCCATGTATTTTTTAGTTTTGAGTCACTTCAAAAGCTAAATCAGTGATAATATTGATACCAATATAAAATACATGACTCAAATGCTTCCAGCCAAAAAAAACTTTATTTTGACCAACCTTTAGCATAAAATGACTTTTAATATGTCTATGGTCAATTTTAAGGTAGTTATCATTGAAATAAAAAAAAGTAATAGGCTGTGCTAAAATAATAATTAGGTCTCTTAAAATTAACATTAATTGTGAGTTTCAAACAAAATATCAGCCCTATTCTGCTAAAAGTTCGCGTTAACATTTGCATTCTGCTATCCGCGGGAAAGAAATGATGGTTCCATTTCGATAAAAATAAAGTTAAGACAATAATATTCTCTTTAAAATTTCAAAAATAAGTATTGGTTAAGATTTGCATTCAATAGACATAATCTTTAAATTAATAATTTGAGGCAAATTTAATGAAACATTCACGTGAATTGAAAGTTTTGATCGAATCGTATAACAGAATAGGGCTGTATATCTAAGTTTCTTATGTGAATCACTCTTACAAATATCCAGCACTTAAAAATTCAATTTTCCCAAACAAAAAATACACTTTGGGCGAATTTATTTTATCAGTGATAACCACGTATCCCTTAAACAATGACGCATGCAGTTCATGTGAATCTCATTTTACAATGACGCGATAATTAATTTTTACTAAACCATGACATAACAAAACCGGCATAACTTAAAATTAGCGATTTTGAACTGAATATATATCTAGATTGTGACGAAAATTTTCGATCTCAACTCATTTATTAATCATACACCGGCAGTACTTCTCAATTTCACATAAGAACGCCTTGTTTTTTGCACTAGTATTGATTCAAATGTTTTGCTTCTTCTGACAACTTGAGTTATTAAAAAAGATAAAGTAAGAACATTATAAACCCGAGGTTCACATTTAACAACAGCTTCTAAAAAAGCAAGATCTGGTATTTGCATGTTGCAAATAAGACAAGTGACAACTTAACATGTTCCAATATTACAACAAGGAAAAGAAGAATGTGACGAGCACCCCTTTGTAGCTCTCCGAAAATACCTACGTCATTTTTGGAATTCTAAGTTATTGCAAAATTGCGAAATGTTGAAATTGTTTTTGTTTCAATGTATTTTGAGGCGCCTCACAGTTTCTAAACAAAACACGAAGAGACTCACCAGTCCGTACTCAATCTTCCCAATCTAAACAGGCTCATACATACCTAATTGCCACTTTTTTCAAAAAAAAAAAAAAAAAGGCTTGAAAGCTTATACCAATGAAATGTTTTTTTTTTTTGGAAAACTAAAATTAAAATTTGCAATTTTCAAATCATCAGTAAAAATTTTTTAACAATCTAACAATCATCATTAACAACTGTCGTTTTTTGGTACAGCTGTGATAAATATTGTTAAGAAGATTTTAACATATTTTTTTTGTGGTACAAAAAATATTAATTATTAAAATGAGCTTGTTACATTATACTTGTTGCTTTGTGAAACAGGCCTCTGGTTAAGGAAAGTTAACTATAGACTGCGTTTTCAAAAAAGTGAGCGGTATGATTGACCGAAAAGCAAAATCTGTAGTAAGAGAATTTCGCATTTAAATCCCATATAAATAAAGTTCACATTTTCAAAATTTTTGGCAATGGTAAAAAGGTAAAGTGCGAGAAAAAAACAAAAGGAATTAGTCAGTGCTGATGCTGAACAAGGGCACGGAAACAATAAAAAAAAAACTATAAATTGCATATTACGTGCATAGACTGTTCTTATAGCCATACTCATTATGAATAACATAAATGAGATGTAGGGAATATAATTATTTTAAAGTTACCAGTCGAGCTGACGACTAAGCCAATGCATACAAAAATCATAAAAAACTATTGTTAATGTAATAGAATCTTGCAATAAATGAATTGAACTTTCTATAAAATATGCACTACTTATGTAGGTACCTACCTACCCACTCATTTTTATTGCAAAATAAAGGAACATTTTAATTAAATGGATTTTTAAAAACTATACAATAAACAAGCCTTGAAAGAACAATAAATAAAAATTAATATGTAAATAAAAAAAATCTTCAAATATTTGTATCATTATTAGTCTCTTCTGCTCGTACTATTAAACGTTTGAAATGGTTAAGGTCACGATTATGCTCTTGTGTGGAGCGTGTATTTTATCAGCTGACCGACAAATATATGTAGCTCTACCGGAAAACTTGCAGTGGGATGGTCTAATTCTGGAAATGATTATACTATTTCTCCCACTAGTTTTGTGGCCGACATGAAAAACATTATTTTTTGCAAACAAAAATGTGGAAGCACACGCGAAGGCAATGTCGGCGGTCGTGCATCAAAAAACCAACTTGCCAATGCTTTATTATTTTGGCAAATTATCAAAAGTTCCAAAATCAAAAGCGTGTTCAAGTTGTTTGTTCTGGGGACTGTGATAGCAAGAGGAAAATTGAAAAAAAGTTCTTTTTAACTGTTTGCCAACCTTTGAACTTTCGGAACACGCGATGTGTTTAAATCTCGATATTTATTTATAAATTACGCCGCAATTATAACCATTTTCGCGATAAACGTTTGCTTAATTTTTCAATTGAAGTTACCGCACTTACACGTTGCACGAGGAAGGGAGGGAAAAGAAAGAAAAAAAAAACAACCTAGAATAGTCATTTGTCAGAGATTCAATTTTTTCTGTCGATGGTTATACAACTTTTTCTTCTACGCACAAGGAAATGCAATAACGTAGCGCTACCATGACCGCAGGTGATTTTATTTTTAGAATTTCATAATCTACTTCAACGACTTTCAAAGTGCCTCTTCCCAAAAAAATTGCTTAAACAAAGAAAAAATTAAAAAACAACGAAAACTCACCTTTCTGCAGGCCTTTGAGTCACCTTTTCTTGTTGGGATAAGAGTATTATCGAGATCAAAAAACAGGGTAGATATGTTTGAAGGATTTGGTATTTTCCCAACCTTAACTATTTTATTTGCTGCCATTTGTTCGATTTTGTTTTAAAAAAATTATAAATTTTAAAAGAAGAAAGTTCCTGCGAAAACACAAAATGCGAGTGGAAAGTTTTCGCTTTTGCATCAGCAGACCACGAATTTGTGATTTGTAATAGAAGTGTGATGTTAAAAGAACCAGCAAAAAACTCAGCTGATGTAGTTTGGTATAATGTAGTAGAATTAAAGACCGATAATAAAATGAGTACATTCAATACTCGAATGGTATGCCCTCTTTCACACGAAGAAACACATTACAACTCGTAAAGGAGAATTTTAGTCATTTTATTTTCCTATGAAGTTATGCTACATTTACACGACTGACAAATTGGCAGTATTCTGGCATTTAACTGTCAAAAAAATGACAGAACAATGGAAAAATTGTCAGTCGTGTAAATGTAGCGTTATGCTGCATTTACACGACTGACAAATTGGCATTATTCTGGCATTTAACTGTCAAAAAATGACAGAACAATGGAAAAATTCATTCTTTTGGCAGTATAATGACAGAAAAATGCCAATTTGTCAGTCGTGTAAATGCAGCATTAGTTTTTTTCACACGAAGATACAAAATCGTAAGGCCTGGCGCCCACTAGGCAACTTTTAGTTGCTGGGTGTTGCCAGCAACTACATTTGCTTGCCTTCGCCCACTAGATAACTTCTGAGCAATTTTTGAGAATTAATGTTATTTGTGTTTTTTTTTGTATTTAGTAGTAACCTATCTCAATTTGACCTGTCTTAAATGCAAAATCAATGTAAGATTTAAATGGACTACAAATAGAAATGTTAAATTTTCAAAAGTTGCTCGGAAATTGCTTAGTAGGTGGGGATCAGCAACTCAAAGTTGCCCGCAGCAAATTAAAGTTGGCGGCAACTAAGTTGCCCAGTGGGCGCTCTCCCATATAAGCCAATGTAATGTTGCTGGGGGTGAGCAACCAAAAGTTGCCTAGTGGGCGGCAGGCCTTAGGCCAGGCGCGCACATGCAACTAAACAGTTTGGTTTCCATTTTGAGCACTATGGGATTATATGAGATTCCGCGCACAGAAACCAGTGGAGTCTCATATAATCCCGAGTGCTAAAATCTAAACCAAACTGTTTAGTTGCATGTGCGCGCCTGGCCTTAGTCTTACGCTATATGGGCCCTTTTGTTTGTTTTCTGTCTCATCTTTCTTCTCCTTTAAACTAATTGGGGTATATTCATAGTCACTTTTAAACTCCAGTTTATCTTAGACTGGGGTTTATTCAATGTTATTTAGATAGGATAAACCCAGGTCTAAGATAAACTGGAATTTAAGGCCAGGCACGCACATGCAACTAAACAGTTTGGTTGCAATTTTGAGCACTATGGGATTATATGATGAGAGTCCGCGCACATAAACCGGCGGACTCTCATGTAATCCCAAGTGCTCAAAATCGAAACCAAACTGTTTAGTTGCATGTGTGCGCCTGGCCTAAAAGTGACTATGAATATGCCGTATTATGTTCGAAAAAAGGCATGACTCGTATTTATTACAGCAGACATACAAATAATATTTTGAACTATTAGTCGTTTTTTATTATCAGAGATGATCCATATAGATCATCAAAATACATGCATTACAACAACAACACGAGATCCTGCTCTCTATTGGGATCACGTTTCATGAACCAAAAGTTAAGTTTTTGCTATTACTTCTCAGTTTTGCAAATGATTAGGAATTGTGAACTTTATACTGTAAAGAAAAAAGAAAACCAATAAATGGAAAATAAATAAAAGTAAGAAAAAAAGAGATAGATATACAACAC
This sequence comes from Leucozona laternaria, assembly GCA_932273885.2. Classification (NCBI taxonomy): domain Eukaryota; kingdom Metazoa; phylum Arthropoda; class Insecta; order Diptera; family Syrphidae; genus Leucozona; species Leucozona laternaria. The sequence continues at coordinate 282,176,255 of OW026366.1, forward strand.
AGTTGTCACTAAGATACGTACTGTTTTATTTTCATCATCGGCGATACTAAAACACGGCTATTGTGAAGTTCCGTTGCAGTGCAGTTCCATCGAGTGCGGTCTTACCTTTATTCCGATATATTCTCTGAACACATTCATATAACTGGTATAAATAAATGCAAGAGTCTCACCTACATCCCTGGTGCCTGTTCTCCCAAACTAAACAAAGGAACTCAAAAAGCAAAAAGCCAAAAATGACAGATAAAAACAGTTCAATGCGAAGAAGATTATTAAATGGTATTTCATTTTAAATTTTAAGTTAAATATCTATAATGTGTAATTTAACATTGTTTAAAGGAGGATCTTCTAACAAAGAAGATACTGATGAGGAAGCTTTAATATCTCTGGAAAAGCTGGATCGTGCTTCTCCGGATCTCTGGCCAGAAAAAAGTAAGTTGTGTTTTGTGTATTTTCCCAAGTGTCTCATCTTTTATTATTTTTTTTGTTGACATTCCTCTTTCAAGTCGATACTCGAAGTCGAATAATTAACCTTTAATTTAAAATTTGATAACGACCTCAAGTTTTTCGTACGCGTTTTTTCTGAAGCTTTTTTTCATTTGCTCCAAGTTCCAGGAATTACTGATTTTATAGCCATGAGTGACACCCCAATCCATGCATCTTCATCCACTTGGTCAAAAGGGCTTTCCCAAGAAGATGTACTGGCAATGCATGGTAAATTATAATTATTAAATATAAACCGAAAAATTTGATTATAATCATTTGGTGATTTGTAGAGCTCGGAGTTTACTCTACAAATGGTCTGATCATGGAAATCAAGAAGCTGTACGACGAGGCATACCAGCTAGGTGTGGTAGAAGCCAAAGAGATGACCCGCGGCAAATATTTGGGCATCTTCAACAACGTGAAAAAGAAGTCTTCTCCGTAGGAGTTCGATACACATTATAAACTGATTGTTTCAAACTTGTAGAAAGTAAGGAGTCGTAAAATTTTATAATTAAATTCAAAAAATATATATACCATGTTTTATAAAATATTTATTTTTTAATTCAATGAATAACCAATATGTTTGAAGTGCCGAGGTTTAATTTGATGGATCGTCCATTTGGAATTGGATGAGAATAACAACAAACGTTGCAGCAGAAAAGGCCATCTAAAAAGTATGGAATTATTATTAAAGTTTTGTTAGCTAATAGGGCTAACGAACTACTCCCAGAGTGTTGACATTTATTGCAATGATATCGCCAGCTGAAAATTGGATTCGTTTTTGAAGTAGATCTAAAGATAGATCTTTTATGAGTGCACTCAGGTGTGCATCGGTTCCTATTGCTGCATTCTGGGGTAGTTTTGTAATGAAATAATGTTCCTGAAATTTTAAATTTTTGCTGTTACTATCAGTCTGCAATAATAGCCGTGTTCCTTTGGAGGTGGCGAAGTACTCATGAGTACAAAATTGGTTTTCCTACAAGAATCATCTACTCGCTATGAGAGCACGAGTAGTTGGTAGCACTAGATTATTGTTTCTATCTAATTAAAAGTAGTTTACCACCTCCAAAGGAATACGGCTAATGAGTCTACATCGCCTTCTTAAACAAATATGCAATACTGATGTGAACATAGATAATAGAATTTTAAAGTGTTGACTCGTTCAATATTTGAAATATGAACAAAATATCATTAATTTAAAAATGTTTAAACCCAACTTTCTTGACAGAAAATAACATAAAACACGGGTTTTATAGCTGAGAAATCAGTTGACGCTTAAATTGAAGATAGAGGCAACCCTTATGGGAGTTGATGGAAATTTGGGTTAATACACCGAGATGACTTACCAAAAAAAATTATAGGATTGTGACTTTTGTCATTATTGCCTCGCCTAATCATATTCGCTTCACGTATCAAACATGGTAAATTAAGCTTACGCTTAAATGATCTCCGAAACGTTCAACTCGCGGTTTTTCAAATTATGCAAAAGAAAATTTGTACTGACGCGTTTTTTGCTGATCACTATTACCGGCTACTTACTCCTTGAATCTATTATGAATATTTCTTACCAATATCTCACAAGAATTGCAAATCCAAAAACATGCAAGCAAAACAAGTCCTCGTACCAGTAAGAATAGAAGGGAAACTAAAATTATAGAATGTCAAGGAAATTTGTTTATTATAAAAAATAAATCTTGCATTTCCATTTGAGCATACACTTAGGCCCTTATTGCGAGTGTCGTTTGTTTATCGATAAACGACTTTTGTCGAAAATCAGACAACGACAATTGAAGATATCTGAAGTTCTTGTTGCGTCAGATGCCATCAGCTGTGTTTTCACAAGTGGTTACAACCACATAAAGCTATCCAAATAGCTTTGAATACAAATTTTAACACGCCCAACGTTTTGTTACGATCGACTTTTATCGAATCGAACGTTGAACGACACTCGCAATAAGGGCCCTAGTAACCTATGTACAAATGTATCCATGAATCATGAATTCCATCGTAATCGGAATCTTGCCGAATCCCGAAAAAATCTATCACAGGATCCGTTCGTAATGCAAATTGTATGGGATTTTCCGATACGATAGATTCTCTGATTTTTCGGGATTCGTTACAAGTTTTCGATTACGGTGAAATTCAATATATGGCTGAATGTTTAGTCTTAAAATATTTCCTACCTGTTTTATAAAAAATCGTACTTCCGGTTTCGAAACTTCTATAAGCCCAGTATGCAGTAAAAGTAAAATCACAATACATCTTCAACAGTACTCCAACCAGAGAATATTCACATAGATCCTCAATCATCTTAACTGCCATCCAAATCTCATTACGAAGTTGGCCTATTGTGCTGAAGGCTTGCAGAGTATGCTGCCGCTGCCTCGATATCCATTGGTTGTGGAGTGTTGCACCAGAGTCAATTATAACTTTTGTTGCTGCCAAGCATAAGTCATGTTGCATATTATTTGTCAAATTAACAAAAAATATGAACTCAAATAATTTAGTTTTCAAAGTTATATCCGAGTAAACATTAAAACACCATCTCATCCAGGTTAATCCATCCAAATGTAAGATCCAAGACAATATCATCAGCTCTATAAGTTCCAAAGATAGGAAAACGTAAACCCGAACTGCCTTCCAATTTAATTTCGGAGAAGTACGAACACCGGCATAACACTCGAAGAATGAATCTTGATGTATTTTTTGAAAGTTCAAGATAATTTTATCGAATTTGTCAACTTTGTATGAAGTTTCCAAAAGTATAATAACATGTACAATCCACAAGACCAAAAGACTTGAAATGTTCACAATTCTTGAAAGTTCACTATCACTTTGGATTACTGATTGTTCGGCATTCCAAAGTCGCATAAAAGGCACGGATCCAACTGTTATGAAAACAATTGATATTTGAAGTGCCCTTAAGTTTAATTTCATTGGAATCAAACCAATAATGGTCATAAATTTACGAAGCAAACGAATGAAACGTAAGCAATCGGAGTAAGAGGACATTCTTCTTTTAAAACAACTAATTTCAACGCTACTGGTTTTTTTTAATAACTGTTAATTAGTTTTCAGTTGTTCGGTAACTTTACCTGAGTAGAAAAGTAAAAAAGCTTCCAATCACATTAAGTTGTTTATCTACTAGATACATCTCCCTAGTCTATATTGAAGACTGACTTTATATTTGAATGTAATCCTCATATGTGGGTGAGTGAGTATGCAATCGGAAGTCACTAATCATTTTGTCCCCTATTTTCTTTTTGCTATGGGTATAAAAATAACACATGCTGTTTTACCATATTTATTTCAATATCAATGTAGATAGTAAATAATTATGTATGAATGTATATACTTTTTTATGCGAACTTTGAAGTTAAATTTGGCAATTAAAAACCCAGACAAATTTAAATAAGTAAAACAAATCTGACTCAATGACCTACATACATATATTGCAATATAGGCTATAACGTATTGTTATTGGTGGTGTTTCTTATAGAAGTTTGAAGATTAAAAATTCTGGCTCAGTTATTTGTTTAAGGAAAATGAGAGTCAAACGAATTTTGAACTTTATAAAACACCCTCAAAATTGATGTTGTACGTTTTTTGTATATTTGGGTAAAAGCAAAAGTGATACAAAATATTTTTTTATTTATTTTCCTTATAAAAAAACAATAATATTTTAAGTTTCAATTCTGTCCTCACTGATTATTTATCGCTTTGTAGTTTAAATTGGATCAGTATAACAATGTAGGTAGTTATCGCTAGAATAATCTTAAAGCAAAGCAGAGGTTAATAAAAATAAAATAGAAAAGTAAAATAAAATACTTACTTCACCAAAACATTGTAAATTTATATTGAAATATCCGCCACAGGAAAATATTAATTTTTGATGTGTAAGCTGCAATGAGTATTCCCTCAGACATAATTTCAGAAGGACATCTGTATCGTTTGGCTTGAAGTCATGAATGTTTCGTATAATTTTTCCATACTAAAAAAAATACAGATTCTATTTGTAGGCAGTCCAAGATTTTCAATAAAATGAAATTCGGATCTCAGAACCAAATTTTCGACTTAATTATCCGTGAGGCGACCGTAAAGTTATCTATATCTCATAGCGGCAGCTAAAAAGGAGAATTTAAATCGATGGCTTAGTTAAAAATATTACCAAAATTGCTGGTCATTTTCATGTTTGCTTCGGTTAGAAAATGCACTTTCCGATAGCATTTTGGGCATATTCATATTCCATAAGGATTTTTTATGAATGAGGTATCAAATGACAATTAAAACTGTCATTTTAAGGAATCCAGTGGTCGGTTCATGACGCTAGTTCCACCACGTTTCTGCAGCCATGGTTAATAGGTATGCAGAAATGGCGGTCATCGAGCCGACTAGCTCACTGACCCAATCAACGCAAAAAGCGCCGTGTTGATACCAAAACTCGTTTGAACCTATGGTTGTTGAATGAGTTTGTGGACAAACAATATGAAACTCCGTCTCGTCTCAGACCGCGTTTAAAAAAGAGATCAAGTCTTTGATCTTCAGTTCGTGAAGGTCGTCAAAGAAAGTCTTTCCAAGTGAACGTATCCTAAAACGGGCTAGGGCAGGGCATTTACAGAGGGAGTGAACTAATGTTTCCTTTTCCTGCTGATTCGCACAGCTACGACAAAGACAATGGGTTTTGTAAGAAAAACCCAGTTTCACCACATGCTCTCCTATTGGCCAGTGCCCGGTGCATGTTGCAACGACCCTGGAAATGTCTTGCCTTGGTCAACACATTAGATCTTTTGTTCGAGCTTTATTGTAGGCGGGCCACATCTTCCTAGATATAACACAGTTGCTTAGACTGTCCCACAAACGATTGGATTCGGTGAGAAATGAGATAGGTTATCTTAGAGTCGCCTCCCGGGCTATAAGAACAATAACTTTTACTACAAGTTACAAAATTGCAATTTGTAGTAATAATTGAATAGTTTAATTATTAGTTCATGTATAGCGTACTTAATAAAATATACGGAACTTGGGATATGCATACATTTTTGAATTATATTTAGTTACTTACCGTTTGAATACACACGTCACACAGGTAACAAGGTACCAGAATATCTAACAGCAGAAAGGTAAGAGTAAACATCCTTGCTGAAACCATTTCAGTAAATTTTAAACTTAATATAGCGATAGATTTCAAAATATATACGTACATACATATGAATATTTCAAATATATTTTTAGTGTTAAGATTATAAAAGTGATTAATATTTAAAAAAAAAAGGATTTTGATTACCTACATACACAAAGCCAAACTTATTAACATACTATAAGTGATCAACACACATTGTAGTTGCAATGAAGAGGCACTTCTTTAGGTGTAATGGGAATATATCACTACCGTCGAAAGTATCGAGGCTGGAGCGAAGGTATTAAATGGGGCTGGAACATGTTTTACATAGAAACTAACAAGGGGCTAGCAAGGGTTGTGAAAAATGGTTAAAGCGTGTAGGTTGGGTCGAGATATGGAAAATTCGTATTGGAAGTGTGGGGTGTCTATTCCCCCGTTTAGCCGCGAGGGGGAATTTTTAAATTAAGTTGTGTTAGTGATTAGTTTTTGAAAAATTAATTTTGAAACGCTCTAGTCATTAAATAAGTACCTCCCTCACTGTGATAATTTTTGTTTGTCTTACGAATTTGTTAGTTTCCATTTGGACGCGACTAGAGATATGCCAATTTATAACGGTTATAACAGTTCTTCGCCATTAAATGTGGGCGTGCGTTAACGCGCGACTTGAATACAAACTCTGGGTGCCTGAAGCATGCCCACCGGCGCGGAGGGACCTGGCCCTGCGGGGCCGCAAAAACAGTACTTTTATAAACTAAAACTGTTATACTTGGCACTTCCTTAATATTTATTAATATAAGAAAAAAATAATTGGTCGCACAAAATAATCACAATGAGACTTTCATTAAATAATCAAATAAGGCATGTCGCTATGAAATTTCGGCTCTGTGCTGTATACGAATAACATTAACAAGTACATTTTTCATTTTTACTTACATGCATTTACATATACACTTGCATCATTAAACTTCACATACATCCAGTAAATTATATTAGTTATAGAAATTCCATTCCAAACAAATTGACAAAGTATGGTCAGTGAGAAGTAATCATTAAATGCGTTAACCGTCTTCCATATTTTGGATTGCATATTTTGAATGACAACAATCCTCTTTTGCAGTATTAATCTCTCTGTAAAAAAATTACTATCACTGCTGTTGTTGATGATTTTTTTTTGCAACTCATTCATGCAAACGAACAATTCGCTTAGCAATTCGTTGAAAACTTGTACCAACACACAAAATTCAACACTCTTACATCGGATTGCGATTTCCGAGAAGACGCTTAATACCCATTGATAAATCGGAATCACATCAAATAAATACATGTACAGGGTCAATAACGGAGTCAGAAGTATCGTTATGAGCATAAGGCCCGAAACACAGAGCAATTGCCGTTTGAATGTAAATCGTGAGCAGAATTGATGCATTTTATTCGAAATGTGGAGCGAATCCTGTTCGATTTCTATTACTTTAAATAGGACTCGTTTTAGCTCGTTGTATTTGAAAAACACAATCACGTGCATTATTGAATGGATTAGTGTAAGCGTTATTAACTGAGCAAATCGTAGGCCGTTTGTTAAATAATCATTATTTGAACTGTAGCGTATCGAAATGTATCTACAACGTTCGTAGGCAGTGAAAAGTGTAGCTATGGTTAGAATAACTTTGTATGTGTAGAATGAAATTGAAAACATTTTACAATTTAAGGCTTCTTCCGTAACAACTGGAAAAGGAGCTATTCCACATATGCAAAAAATTAACTGGTATGGCCTTGTAGCGTCCAATAGATATAAGAATTTCTTAACCATCCTGTGAATTCTACAACAACGATTTGATGAATTAAGAAGGTTGCTAAACAGCTAAATTGTTGACCAACGAACTACTCGGCTGGGCTAAGTATTTCTTATAAATGCAAGTTAGTCAGGTATTTCAAGACCGATGAAGAGGTATGCATGAATAAGAAGTAATTGTATTGATTAATTTATAATTGACGATTCTTCTCCCGATAATAATTGTTGTGAAGTTATACATGACAGTTTGAATAATTTCTGTGACCGACCCACGAGTTTAATTTAACAAAAGAATACCAAGGGTAAGTAAGTACTTAGGGAAATTAGTTTCTTTTCAAAACACTTGTTAGATGGACGGCTGTATGATATAATTGTATACTACCTATACTGCATAAAACCTATTTGAAAGAAAGAAACGAAGTAATGGCGATTAGTGTTTGCATTATTGTAATAATTTCTTAATTAATTATATAAAAGTTTGTTCGCTTAACTTGATTAACAATACATAAAAGAAAAGTGCGTTTCGCCCAGGTACGACAATTGGGCTCATCAGTTAGATGTTGTCGTACCCTTCTAAGACGCAAGATTTTAGTCGAAGAATACCGACACAAATATATTTTGCAACACGGACATGATGCAAATTATATTTTTCTAGGGGAACTTGGTTAAGCTCTAACACCTATGTAGAAATGATTGTTTGCCCGTGGTCTGGCATGTTTTAAGAAAGAAGAAGAACGAAAACAATAGAAAAAGAAAAAATTATATTGTTTTTGTTTTTGTTTCAGTGGACTCCCAAGCCAACGCGATGTACACCATCTGATTTCTTATATAAATCTTAATTTATGAGAACAAAATTTTAAAAGTCTTTGGACCGGTTTTAAAAATAATAATTAATTTAAATAAATCTATATACATACCTATATAAAAATGAATCGTGGTGGGTTCGGATGCTTAAAACTTGAGAACTACTGCACCAAATTAAGTACTTCCTTCTACGGGTTTGTTCGTAATTGTACCGAGAAGGTTTAGAAAAAAAAAGAAAAGTCGAAAAAGTCTCAACAGGTGGCGCTGTAGGCGAAATTTTCGTTTTTCAGTTCAATTCAATTTCCGTTCAACAAATGGCGCTGTAGGCGGTTAGGAATCTGGTTTTTGGGATATTATTCTTCAACTTTTCTTATTGGTAGGGTAAAGTGGGGTAAAAATAAAATAATTGTCCGATAAGAAATTCTTTTTGAAAGGTTTTTCTAAGGAAATGGCTTAAGGGATATTTTTTTTTAATTTTTTGTTTATAGGGTAATATGGGGTAAACATAAAGAGTCTCCGATTGAACAAATTCGTTTTTGTTTGAAGAGTTTTTCTTAGGAAATGGTTTGAGGGAAATTTTTTTTCAAAATTTTATTATTTGTAGGATGAAATAGGGTAAAAACAAAAAATTGTCCGTTTCAAGAAATTCTTTTTTGATGTATATCTGAGAATAATTAAAGACGATTCTCATTGGCTCTGTTCGTCGGGTCACAAGTCAGACATTCGTTCGAAAAATTCTGGAAAGATGGCACTGTGCCACAGCGTTGAAAGTGGCCAAAAGCTGGACTTTGATGGTGTGGAGATCTTGGCAATGGAGAAACACACTTGCAAACGCAACACGTTAGAAACACTACACACAATCAATGAAAAGAACAACATGAACCGTAAACAAGACGTACAAAACATCTCAGCGGTGAACTGCTCCTTAGTTTCCAACAGTAGATCCAAAACTTGAATGTACTTATTCGTAAGTTTATGTAATTGTATATCATGTTCGCCCTACATACTTTTATGTAATCGCTTCTTTTTTTTATAAATAGAAATCCCCTGAAGAAAACGGAAACCACCGTCAAACGTTGGGAAAAAGTGAATGAATTAATCTTTCATTTTATTCTCTGATATATATCTAACATTCAACTTTTTCAAAAATTTCACTAAAAAATATTAAAAAATAAATTCTTTTTGTTTAAAAGTGTTTTCTTGGGAAAAGGCTTTCGGGATATTCTTTTTCAAAATGTTAATAATTAACAATTGTAGGGTGGAATGGGGTAAAAATAAAAAAATTGTCCGATTAAGGAAATTTTAAATTTTGTTTAGGGAGTAAAAATAAAATCGGGTTTAAGAAATTCTTTTTGTAATTGAAAGGTTGTTTATTAGTGGATGGCCTCAGGGATTTTTTTTCAGAATTTATAGGGTGAAGTGGGGTAAAAATAAAAAGTGGCATCTGATTTCCAAAATTCTGTTTGTGTTGGAAAGGTTATTTTTAAAAATTTTATATTTATAGAGTGAAATGGAATAAACACAAAAAAAAAGTTTTTTGAAAACAAAAATTATTTCTGCGTTGGGAATAAGTAATAAAGATTTGGCGTAGATGATCATATTTTAACGAATTTCACCATTCGTAACGTGAAGTGGGTCAAAACTCAGTTAGTTGTATTCAATTACAAAATTTGTAATTTTATGCGAAGCTTAGGTTTGTCTACCAGTGCGAAGCCGGGCGGATCAGCTAGTTATTTATATTTATTACAAGCTTTGTATACAATTTTTAATTCAATCGTTTTATCAGATCAGTGCCTACGTTCTGTAACTCTCGCATGGATAATATTGGTCGAGAAACGATGCAAAATGGAATGAAACTCATACTATTTGTTTCAAATTTCATCGTTTCTCGACTGATCGATGAGAGAGTTACAGAACGTAGGCACAGATTAGAGATAGCCAAAAATAAAAAACCATCTTTGAAAGGTATAGATAGTTAATAATAGTGAAATGTAAATTTTAATAATTTTAAATGGTAGATATTACCAAAACCTTAGGAGTCTTTTTTGAGCAAAAAAGATTTTCCTTAACGGTTTTTAAACGTTTTTACTTGCTCTATAGAGGGCAAGTATTGGTTATAAACAACACAAATTAAACAAAACCCTCCTTTTTCGTCTTCCGTAGCATAGTAATGTCAAGTTTGATCAAAATCTCGAGTTCGATTTTGTTCAAAATTCCATAACTTGCCATGTTTATGTATATGCAAGTAGTACCTAATGTATATCGCAAGTAAAAAGTTATAAATGAAAAATTTCGAAATGAAACCCCGCGAAACGTTATTTTGCCATAAAGTTATGGCGAAACAAACCAAACATGTGTTGTACCATTTAATTTGGAAAGAAAGAAGAAAGGCCTGCTTTAACCGGTTGAAGGTTATCCATTATTTACACGACATCCTGTATATGTACTTTTGAATTAAATGAGCCAAAGCCAAATAGCAGACTTAGCATTTTTAAATTGGATTTATTGAATTATTGATTCTGAATAGCTAGCTTACTATGCCTAACAACCGTGTATTCTTACAATTAATTAATAGAAAATGTATCTGACAATTAATTGTAAGGCGATAAATTGTATTTTTTTCAGGCCCGCAAATTTGTATCGTTGTCTGACGATTCTGACAATGCAGAAATTGTCAGATGTACTTTTTTAACATCATACAATTTTTTCATTGTCAGACTATAACTGAATGCAAGGACAAATGGGCGCACGACATTTAATTCCAATTTCGAAAAAACATCGGAAAAAAAGTCAGGCCAAGGTGCAACTGAATCAGTTTCCATAACCTGGAAATACTTTAAGCAAATGTTGTTTTTAGAAGCCATAATAAAGTTCTTCAATCAACACAGTCAACATCGTCTTTAAAATTGGTGTAGCATCCGTCCTACTGACGACGAACGGGTCACCTAATGCTTTGACCATTACGTGCGACACTTTTTTTGCACTTCTTCTTCATCGCTGCTTTCTAGTATAATATTTGTATATATGCAGCCAAAACAGTCGGGATTGCTATTTCATTTTTCAATTCCATTTTAAATATTGTTTTTTTTCGAAAATACTTTCTCACAAAATTATTGTGTTTAACCGCTTTTTGAGAGCTGGAAATAGTTTGACAGAACTGGCAATTAGTTGTGTGTTTACACGGTTGGTAGTTATTCAGCCAACTATCTGACAATAAATTGTCAGGCAACTTCTGACAATAAATTGTAAAAGATTGCTAGATTTTCCACCAACCGTGTTGGTACACACAACTAATTGTCAACTAATCTATTATTGTAGATAATAAATTGTCAGACATTGTCAGGTCTGACAATATTGTAAGATCTACCAATCGTGTACACTTAGCTTTAGGTAAGCAATATTAGCCGTGCTTTTTTGGGATTTTATATAATACTAGCTGTAGCTGACCCGCTCGGCTTCGCTCGGGTAGACAAACCTAAGCTTTGCATACAAATTACAAATAAAGGTAATATAAATATTAAAGCTAATTTTTGTAATCGAATACTACTTTATGGACTATAACTTACCTACTTCACGTTATGATTGGCTGTATATATAAAAACATGATCCTCTAATTTAAACCTTTAAACACAGAAAGGATTTTTGTAATAAAAACCAAGTTTTTGTTTTTATCCCATTTCACTCTATAAATAGCAATTTTATTTAAATAACCTTTCAAACACTAAAAGAATTTTTTAAATCGGATTTTTTTTAATTTTGTCCCCATTTCACCCTACAAATTTTATAATTTTGAAAAAGAGTATCCCTAATACCATTTCCTAAGAAAAACCATTGTATATAAACTCTATAGTACTCTCATGGAACAATTTTTTTTACTTGGGCCTCGGTTGTGCTGGTGGCGTTGTAGTCAAGTAAAATTGACGTTGCAGACTGAGAGGATTCTATATATGTTATAAATAAAATACTGTGAGCACAGTTAAGAGAGCAAACGGGAAAGGGAAGGTTGTATTATTTTCAATTCGTATATTAATAAAGCGAGTAAGAGAGATAAAATTGAATCAGCTGTTCGCGTCGTGGCAACGACAACAATTAGGAGGAGCAAATTAAATTTTTTTGTCATTTTTTGACGTTTCTTTTTGAAGAATACATTTTTTGGTTCCTATGAGCTATAGACTTATATTCATATGTTTATACATTATGCTTTTTATTTTTCAGCACGATTTGAATTTGTTTTTAGATTTTCAGTTTTGTTGATTTTCAAAGCAACGTTGTTTAATTTCACTATAGCTTAGTGGAATACAACGTTGTTACATTTTGAATTATGGTGCATAGGTAGGTATACCCAATTTTCAAGTATAGTATGTACATAGGTATAGCTACATATATATTTAATAGATTTTTTCACAGTAGGTATTTTATTATGTTTGTTATTCAAAAAGAAGATATGTAGTTGGAATTTTGAATAACAAAAATAATAATAATTATATAGGTATTCGGTAGGTAGGTATAATTTGTTTTTTTAACGTTTAGGTAGGTATGAAGGTATATACGAAGGTACATATATGTAAATATCAATTTAGGGATGTAGGTGGTTTAATTTTTAAACATTTAAAAATAATATAGAAAGGTATCTAATTTACATAGATATGAATGTATTCGGTAGGTAGGTATGTACGTAAATTTTAAACATTAACCAACCACCCACCTATTAAAAATTATTTTTAAAAGCAAATCAAATAGCTTTTAGGTAGGTACCTACAACCTACCCAGCTTTCTTTTTCGAAAAAAATACAACCTAGGTATCTACCTATTTCTGGGTAAAAAAGGTACCTTTCTGTCCAAAAAAAAAATATTTTGTAGGTAGGTACCTGACTAATTATTCGATTTAGAAAAAAAATAAATTCTGTTTTAAGTAGGCATTATGTATTTAAATTGAAAAAAAAATTGAAATTGAAATTGAAAAAGGAATACATATGGGCAGTTTAGCAAAATTTGAAAAAAATCAAATGTTTTTTTTTGGAAAAAATTTTCTTTCATCAGCAGACAATTTTTCAAAAACTAAAAAAAAATTAAATTTGGCTAGTCAATTTTGAAAATCCATTGAAATACACCTAAAAACTATTTTCAAAAAAAAAATTACATTTTACATTTTTCCGAAAAAAAAAACAGTTTATATGAGTAGACAATTTTTAAATATTAACAAAAACAAACAAAAATTTGGTGTTTTAATTTAAAAATAAACAATTGCAATGCTCCTAAAAATTATTTTTTCACAGAAATTAAGGAAAATATTTTGAAAAAAATAGTTTTTTTAAATACAAATAATGTTTATTAAAAAAAACAATTGCAATACTCCTAAAAACTATTTTTTAAATAAAATTAAGTTAAAAAAAGTGTTTTTGTGAGCATAAATAAACATTTATTATTTCAAAATGACCTCTTAAACTTATTCGCAAGCAAATAATCCCACTCCCACTGAAACACCCACTTAGTCGTTACTATAAGAAACAAACCAACCTATATGCCCAATTTTACTAAAAAAACGGTCAAACTTATATGAAAAAGTAAGACGTGCTTACCACATTTGTTAATTGTTTAGCATTTCAAACCGATTTCTTACAAAATTTAACTTAATTAAGTATTTCTAACTTGTGTCATCAGCATGTTTTTATTAAATTAAAGCCTAATGCAGAAAAATAAGTGTCTTGTTTTAACTTTCCAGAACATTGATAATTAATTTTCAAGAAAAAAACACACTAATTTTAATTAAATCAGGATACTTTTCTCTTCTTAAAGTCTAAACTATAAATTTGTCTGAATAAAAAACCTAAGGCAACATGAATTTAAAAATCAAACGAAAAACTGCACGTAATAAATTCATCAGATGATAGGCAGGTATGATGGTTAATTTAAAACTTTTCAAGTTTCAGCTCAAACGGATTTTTTTTCTTCAGTTCTTAACTAATTTTTATATTTTGATGTCCAGCTCAATTTATGAAAAAGTTCAAAAAAAATATTTACGTGCACTTCTGATTCAACAAATACACTGTCTAAGTTTCAGCTCAATCTGATGGTTAGTTTAGATTTTACAACATAAACGAACAATCATCTGTGTATATGTACCTACATACATACCTATATAGATACAAATAAAGACCTACCTAATGTAAGGCATCTAACTTGAGTTCATAAAAAATCTTAAATAGAGCCATTCTTATACCTTCGTATAGTACCTATTTACATAACTGAAATCTCAACGGAAAACCTCTACCTACAAAAGTGTATAACATCCTTCGCTAAAAAATTCAGTCAAAAAGTATTTTTTCAAAACAAAATTATTTTTCTCAGTGGTAACCGAGTTTAAATAATTTACATGCATATTATACATTTATGGGCATTCTCAGTCATACGTCACAGCATGCATATACCTATATGCATATTATACATTTGCTCTACACCCTAACAGAAACACACGTCACAGCAATTACAAAAATTCAGCCTTCTTTTGAACAATATTTTATTTTCGTTCTTTCTATTCCCAAAAAACAAACAAAAAAAAAAAAACATTTTCCCCTTTCTATAAAAAATGATAAAAGCAAAAAGAACAAATTAGCTTTTTTCCTGTCCCCCTTGAACTCCCATACATTTTGTATAGGTTCTTCTCTATCGTCAATTTTCCATAAGCCTTCATTATAGTTCTCTTATTTATCTCTTACTTTTAATTAAATTATTTCCTACTCTGCCTACTCTTAAAACTGGACACCAAAGTCTGCACAAATTTTAGTTAGGCCGCGGTTGCCCAGGTGGCGTCGCGTTCGTTCCTCTTCATGATAGTACTATAAAAATATATATACAATGGAAAAACCTTTCGAACAGAAAAGAATTTCTTTAATCTGACAATAATTTTACTTTGACCCCATTTCACCCTAAAAATAACAAAAATCGAAAAGAATATCTCAAAAGCCATTTCCTAACCGTCTACAACGCCACCTGTGGAAGGATAATTTAATTGAATTGAAAACGAAATGGGTGCCTACAACGCCCCCTGTTGAGAATGTTCCTACTTTTCTTTTTGCTAATCCTTCGCGGAGCAATTACGAACAAACCCGCAAAAGAAAGTATCCAAATTGGTTCACCTGTTTTCAAGTTTTAAGCATCCGAAGAAGATAGTATAGTAATAAATTTCCAAAAAAACCCATCCGAGGTAACCTGGTTTTTATATTCCACATTTTGTACTATGGGACAGCTGTCAGAATAATTTGTATAAAAAAAAACACTAATAAAAGATATTTTGCCACAAATCAAAAGTAAAACAAAAAATATGGACGACTTGATCGCACGAACTTTCTCTTGTGGTTAACAACTGTGTGTAACCACCAGAGCAGTAAGCCAGTAAAATACAAACTTTTTTATAAAATTATTTTTATTTCAAAAATAAGGGCACCAAAATCGAATCATTGATATTGATATTCTCTAGATAAGTCTATAAGGTTCAAAAGTCACTCAGATTCCTGATCCTCAATGCTTACGTTCTCCCTAATGTTTCGAAATATAGATGTGAGTTCTACTAAACATTCACCCAAATTTCTTAGGTTTAGTTTTTTGCATTTGGAATAAAGTCTTGTTGTGAAAATCTGAATACTCCAAGGAAACCATCGGTTTGAAGAATATATTTTTTTTTATATCGTCACCAAAACGATGTCTTTGCACTTTTTGTTGGTTTAAGGAAACAACAAAGTTATGATTCAATTTATACTATGGATAATATAATATTATGTATCAATGAAAGTGTTTTTACTATGTGGCTTTGTTTACATTTGGTATTGTTTATGTTATGATTGTGGCTCTTGAAGAATGAATGTTATTACATTACAGTATGGATTGTGGGGTCATCAGCTTAAAATTGTGTATTTACTCCCTGTTTTAAAATATAGGATAAATAAGTTAAGTATCAGCTCTATTCTGCTATTCACGTCAATCGCACTTTCGATTCACCCATTCGATTCCCTTTCGCTCTACCTTTCCATTCTGCGCTACGTCGGGTGAACTTGATAAACCCAAACCTTTTGACATTCACGTAAACAGCTGATCATGTGCAAATCTTGGGAAATTTGGGTGAATTGTTTCGGTTAATCATTTTAAATTAAAAAAAAACAACAAATATAAACAGTTATTAAACTTTTTTTCCACTTCCAAACAGAGGAATAAGAAAATCAACAAACAGAGCACTTGTTTTTTGAAAAACTGGATTTAATTTCATTGCAGACAATAGAGGGATGAATTGATCTCTATTTGTTGTTCTACCCCAAAAATGATAATAAAGCTATCATTTACAGACAAATATTCTAAATTAGGCAATAAACTATTTACCTTTCACTTATATTTTACTAATCACTTCCCAGGAAATCCAATAAAAATTAAGAAATCCGCAAAATTTCATATGCGGATCTGAATTGTATAGAGTGAATGCGTTCACGTGAATAAGAGAATACCGCGGAGTATTACCGAGTACCGACTTTATCTACTTTAACCCAGATTCACTTCGAATGAATAGCAGAATAGTGATTAGTGAATATTCAAGAAAAATTCCCCCCGATGAAAAGCAGAATAGGGCTGCATATTTTATTTGCAGAATTTAGTTCAAAATTAATAGCATCTGCTAGGTCACAATCTGCTTCAAACCTAGTAAGAAGAAATAAGTGTTTTAGAGGCACTCATTGCTCTAAATCTGTTGACAACCATCAAGTGTCAGACAGTTTTAGAATTTTATTTTTCACATGGAAATATTCCTGAATTTTCTAAAAATCTGTTTGCCTTTCTGCACTTTGAGAGAAGAATTGCGTTTAAAGAGCAGAACAGTAGTAATGAAAAAGAATTATTTGAAGATTTTGTATGGAAAAGTAGTTCAGGAAAAGAAAAGCAGTACTTTGGCTGTGTTGGCAGTACGGCAGTACGGGATTGTAACCACACATTGGAGATGTATATAGTTATTTAACGAGAAAATATTAAAAGAGTCAAAAGTACTAAAAAATTGATTTTTTGTTTAATGTTTTTAAACAATTTTAAATGCTTTATTGTTTAAACTATTGAGAAGCATCAGATTGCAAAATTATAACAAAATTGGTTTAACCATGGCAAAGATATATACCAATAACCCAAAAATAAGACAATTTTCTTAAAAAAAACGTGGAAAACGTAATTTCGTTATGTGAATTTTTTGAAAAAAACCTGAAGCAGTTTTCTTATAATTGACTTGGTTTTTGTACGAACTTTAATCAAAATCGTTAGAACAGTTTTTGAGAAAAATTGATAAAATCAAAATGTTTGTATGGCAGCTACCTACCCGTTCTAGATGAACAAAAATAAAAACGCCCTGTACCAAATTTGAAACAAATCGGTCAACCTGTTTAGGCTCTAGCTCAAATTTTTGGAATTCTCGATTATCGTAGTGTTAGTAATGATTACAACCTCGACATTTTTTTTACTCGAAACCTATACCCTATAGAGAAAGTAAAAATAACTTGAACCAAAAATTAATTAAAGTAAGGCCCTTATTGCGAGTGTCGTTCATCGTTCGATTCAATACAAGTTGACCATACCAAAACGTTGGGCGCGTTAAAATTTGTATTAAAAGCTATCTGGATAGTTTTATGTGGTTGTAATCATTTGTGAAAATACAGCTGATTTCATCTGACGCAACAAGAACTTCAGATATCTTCAATTTTCGTTGTCTGATTTTCGACAAAAGTCGTTTATCGATAAACAAACGACACTCGCAATAAGGGCCTTACATAAAATGCGGACAATTCCATTCGATACTCGAATAAACGTTACAGACCCATCCCCAGTAGGATTCTACTTCTGCTGTTATTGGCAGTAATTCTACTGTGGATGTTGTATTTGTAACTCGTGTAAAATGTTACTGTACTGTGAACAGGTTTCCCAAAAAGACACGACTATTATAATATTCAAATAATTCGAAACGAACGTCGTTTAAAAAAAAAAACAAAACTTATTTTCGTAAGCAGAAAAAAGTTAATCAAGAAGCGCAACTAGTACTAGAGTTTGAAACCATTTTATGAAAAAATAAAAACAATGACACTCATCGCACCCACAATCTAGCACCTAAATTTGTTCACAATTCTGTAGCATATCCTGGAATATATTTTGTATATGTACAGAGGTAGGTAGGTATGTACGGTACTCCTAAACATAAAACACATAGAATTCAGTTGAATGTTATTGTTAGCAGGTGAATTCATTGATATTGTAGATGTAGTTGTAGCATCAGGTTTATCTGAGATTTTTTTGTCAACAACGATTTTTGCCCTTTGTTTTTATCTAACGAACAAGCATTAGTTATGTTAGTGTCCTGGAAATACGAAGCAATGTTTGTGGCAACACGTACCACCAGTGCATGGTCATTGAAAGAATTGCAATTGTTTCCTGTTCGACAGGGACAGAGGCCCGCGTCACGGCACGGCTAAACTGGTGAAAGTAAGCCAACTGTGACCAGCAAACGGCACGAAAAAAAAAATAAAAAAAAACATCCTTACGCAAACGAACTAAGCGCATCTGGTAGAATGTAGGTGAACTACCTACTATGTATATTGACCTACAGCTCTGGCACTCGATATTAATGTTAGTAGCGGATTTACCATGCTGTGAAGGCAGGCAGAAGGAAGAACGCAATTTATTTGGGGCGCAGAAATGTACTTTAGGCGTGTTTTTTTGCAAGTTAGGGGGAAATTGGCTGAAAAAAAACACGCCAAAGCTAAGCAATTTACATACGGTTTTTTTCAAGGCTTTTCACACAAATAAGTACGGATAACTGCACTCAGCTTATTTGAGAACTCCCTTTAATTGAAACAATTTCCTTTCCCCCAAATAATTACTTTGTTCTGAAACAAATCCGCTTAATGCCGTTTTCGAGTGGGCGTTCGGATTTACTCCTTTTCCACTCATTTTACTCCAAATTTTCCATTTTACATATAGGAATGGAACATTTCCGAAATCCAACCGAAAACGACATAAGTGAAACACTGAACGCTTCCATAATTTTAAACAAATTTTCTGCATTTGTTGTGTTTCAAATAAGCGGAGTCGACTATACATGTTAAATGCAACAACAATTAATCCCCTTCGGGCTTAGCTAAGCACAGAGAATTCTCGTGGCTTAATTTAGGTAAGCATGGAGAAAAACTGTGTTATCGGTATGAATTACGAATTACATAATGCACTTGCTATCGATAGTTTGTATGGAAACCCAATCTTTATTTCTGTATTGCCGTCGCTAGTCCCCGATGTCATTTTTGATGTGTAAACATCTATGCTGGCGGTAGAGTGAAAAAAAAAACGTGAACGTTCGTGTGCAACGTTACGTCGTGCACTTTACGTTGTAGCACGTTACGTTACGAAATCTGATTTACCCCGACCAAAACAAATTGATTTTAACGCGACCGACAATTAGATTATACTTTATCGCGACCACTCATTTATATTGTTTTTACCAACGACGAAAGCAAATTGTTTTTAGCGCGACCGACGATTTTATCATTTTAACACTTATATTTTTATATTTTTTTCTTTAATTTTTAATTATTCCCCGAACAATATGGATGCGACACTAGTAATTAAAAAGAAAACAAAATCAAAACAAAAATAATAATAGTCCGCTGTAGGGATTGACAATTGACTGTAGGTATGGTAGGTCAATAGCTGTAGGCATGGTAGGATATCGGGTGCGTTCAGTGATACAAATCTGAACTTAAATTCTACGTTTACATTATACTGCTTTTAAACGATGCAATTTCTTCTTGCAATTTGTAGGCACGTAGGTGGCTGGGATATACAAAATAGCTGAGGTTGAACAAATTACAGAGTTATCGGCTACTTCTGTACTTGCACAAAGTTAACATTCACAGCGTCCAATTCCATAGGCGATTGATGGTGTCAATCGATTGAAACTGCGATTTTATTGATTTCCTCTGACAACAACTGCAACTAAATATTCTAAAAACTTAAGATATATAAGAAGGTTTTTATAATACAAATTCTATATACTACTGAAATACATCAGCCAAGTAGAAGACTTAGCACTATTTAATTGGACTTGTTGAATTATTGATTCAAAATAGCTTTTATCGGCCTTTAGTCCATAAAAATTGGCGTTTCGTCCCGGCGATCTCACTTGGACTCATCAGTTGACTAGTGAGTGCCTTGTCAATACGCAATTTTTATTAAGTTCAGTTCAACTTACATGAACTTTTTGACAAAAATCCAATGTGAACTATATCCAACAAGATTAAAATTCTTAATCATTAAGCTGGAAATTTTGCCCAGGGCCAGGCTTTGTTTTTATATGAAGGTTTTTATAATACAAATTCTATATACTACTGAAATACATCAGCCAAGTAGAAGACTTAGCACTATTTAATTGGACTTGTTGAATTTCCAGCTTAATGATTAAGAATTTTAATCTTGTTGGATATAGTTCACATTGGATTTTTGTCAAAAAGTTCATGTAAGTTGAACTGAACTTAATAAAAATTGCGTATTGACAAGGCACTCACTAGTCAACTGATGAGTCCAAGTGAGATCGCCGGGACGAAACGCCAATTTTTATGGACTAAAGGCCGATAAAAGCTATTTTGAATCAATAATTCAACAAGTCCAATTAAATAGTGCTAAGTCTTCTACTTGGCTGATGTATTTCAGTAGTATATAGAATTTGTATTATAAAAACCTTCATATAAAAACAAAGCCTGGCCCTGGGCAAAATTTCCAGCTTAATGATTAAGAATTTTAATCTTGTTGGATATAGTTCACATTGGATTTTTGTCAAAAAGTTCATGTAAGTTGAACTGAACTTAATAAAAATTGCGTATTGACAAGGCACTCACTAGTCAACTGATGAGTCCAAGTGAGATCGCCGGGACGAAACGCCAATTTTTATGGACTAAAGGCCGATAAAAGCTATTTTGAGTAAGATATATAATTCGCCGGCTATCTCATAGTGACATTCATTTGAGGTTCGTTCAGTATAAAACTAAGATTGAACTTTTTGTAAGTTTTACTCAGAGGAAAGATGGAGTTTCATAAGGGTTGCAAGTTCGTTGACAGTTCTAACTGGATATTTTAATTCGGCCCCCGTCAGTCAAACCATTAAGTTTCTTTGGAATTAGGGTACGGTGTCATTTAATTGAAACCACGGTTTTAGTGCTCCCCACTGACAGTTGTTGTTTGTCGATGCTCAGAGAGTGATTACCATAAACAATAACCATGTGTAATGTGAAGTCATCTTAAAGTTGAGAGTGAACTACGAAGCAGGAACTTTCAGTACCGAACCTTCACCGTTCGTTGGACACTTCACCACCAGCCTTTTAGTGCTTGGAAATATCGTTACACCGGTTCCCCCACTGGGTATTTCGCTGCCGTTCTTTCAACACTAAGCTCTTTAAGCACTGCCTACAGATAGGTAGTGTAGTGTTAATTATTCAATATGTTTCTTTTGATGACGTTCAGTAACAAAAATTAGGAACTTGGACAAACGCTGATGTTTACACATATTTAACCGTGAGTCCCGGCACTCACATATTTTTTTCAATCAAACTCCTCCGGGCTTACAGAAAACCACGCCTGATTTCATAAAATGTTCCATTTGATTTATTTATCGTCAGTTTTATTTATGTTAAGATAAGAATCTGAAGCAGAGGAGAGATTTTGAATGTTTTAAAGATGATTTTTATGGGGTTTTCCATTGGTAAATTCAGATAATAATGAAAAAATTGATTTTTTTATGGCGAAAGGAACATGATTTCAAATTGATTTATTTTTGTCATTGGTTTCGTGGAGTTTCATTTCTGTGTCAATATTTCATATAAACTTAATCTCTTAATGCACATTTAGAAGATAAAGATGAGCTTAATGAAGTTACCGATTCATTTTAAATTGCTTTCATTTATTATGACCAATTATTTTTCACATGTTTTTAACACAATTTTCACACCTAAAATTAATTAATCAATGCAAAAAACTCATTTGCAAACTGACAGCTGTAAATTATGTTGGTATAAGTACAGGTAGGTGGAGGTAAATCTGCCCAACAATTTAGATCCGCAAAATAAATGAATTTATTTTGCCTACTGGAACGCAAAAATTGTCAAAATCGGCTGTTTGACAGATCCGAATCAAAAATAAATTGATATATTTTACCAATGGAAAACCTCATTAAAGATCATTTTGAAATTTCGTCATGAACAATTGTGCAAATTTTGTCGATATGTTTGATTTAATAGAATAAAAGACATAACATCAAATGATTCTTTTTAAGTAAAATATTCTAACTAAGCTAACCAGCATTCGAATTTTGGAAAAAAATCCTAATTTCTTAAATTTTCAATGATTTTCATCAGATTTGTACATTTTGCTTTTGAAATACTGCCACAAACAGGAACTACAATTAGGAAATAGGTTCAAGGAAACTAAAAAAAAAGTTCGTTGAGTAAATATTAAGCCAAATTTATTTCGATATTGGGAGCTGTCAGTGCGAATTAAATTCTTCCTGCCAAATATTTCGGGGCCTTTAAAAATCATCAATCTTCCGAAATTCAAAGGAAGGGAACATTCGAAGGGACATTTTACTGACGATAGCCTCCGTCTGCTGGTGTGTAGTTTACAGAAACTTATTTTCAAAAATAAAATTCAAAACAAAGTAACATTGATTTATAGAAGATTAGATCCTTATATTTGTTTATTATAGACTGGCGTTTTTGTATGATTTATAAATTTTTCTTTCACCAAAGCGTTCATGCATGTTCCGACAAGAAATATTATAAATACCTTCTACAGTACAACACGGATAAGTGCCTCACCATAAATGCCTCGTTTTGAGAGGTAGGTGCTTATGCGGGTTAGGCAGTTATAAAAAACCCGCTTAAGTTATTTAAGAAATAGGAAAATAAATCACATCATCTCATTACTATCGATAACCTTTTAAAAAGCGAACTTTGTATTTACAAAGTAAAATAAACAGATATTTTGGCTTCTGTTGCGTTATGGATTCTGTAGTTAATCATTTTTTCTTCAAGACGCTCGATTTAACCATCATCTATGTTGTTGCATGAAACATGAAAAGAAGCTTTTGTGTTTTTCTGCAGACTTCAATTGTGTAAATTTCAAAAAAAAGTAACAAAATAAAAGGCAATAAAAGAAAGGTACTTATTTGATGAGTTTTATATGAAAAAGTCTTTAAAATTTCTAAAAAAAAGAAACTTGCGGGTTAGGCATTTAAGCGATAGGCACTTATCCGGGTTTTACTGTATATACTTTACCGAATGCGGATAAAAAACCTTCCGTTTTAGTCTCTAGATAGATGAAGGTACAGAAGGACTTCTCTTAATCGTTTTTTTTTTTTAATTTTAGGTTTAACTTTACACGAAAATTTATGTAAAGTGACAAAAAGTACGTCTTTATATGGAAATTAGTTCTTGTTATTATAATCATTCTCCAAATCAAGACATCTCCACTGCTCCTTTTTCACGTTCACTGGGAGGACCAATTTAATTTTTGAACACTTTTCTGGCATAACACAGAAGAAAGAATTCACTAATGAACCGCGTTCTCCCATACAAAAAATAACCGAAAAAGGAAACTTACTTCGTAGAAAAAAAGTGCCAGGTTCACGAAACGGTATACATATGATTCCTACGGCCGGTCAGTTTGTAAATCCACTACTGTTGATGTACTTAAATACGATTTTATAGTTGTATTGTGGCTTATACTCATTGTACTTCAATTCGGATGATTTCAAAGGACAGGACAAAATCGATACCGTAACTAGGAGCAGAGCCCAAACAACAACTGGTTGCTAACCAAGGACTTAACCTAGTGCAAAACAATAATTAATGTACATGACATTCCCGTTTCTTTACTAATGCTCCTACAATTCAGTTTGTTCATTTCTGTGTCTCGTATTGTATCCATAGAATACCAGGAATACACTGGATGTCTGTATATCTGAATCTGAATTTGAATCTGAATCTTCTCAACTGTTGTGCAAGTCATAAAATATTTAAGTAATAAAACTGAAAAAAGAACCCAACAAGCACTACAACAACAAAGTCAATGAGGATGCATCCTCAATCAGAACTGGAGAATTATAAGTTACAAGTGGAGCTGCTCCAGGAGAAACTACATCGAAGGTAAGAGCGATAAAGTATAACTTACCTACTTCTTAGTCTTGATTTTATTTGATCCTGGACGGACATTTTTCGAAGGAGAATGACAGTCTTATATGATGTTGACAAAAATCATATTAATTTCTTTTTTTTTCTCCCTTGTGGCTTTGTACGGTGGACGTTTCTATTTTTGTGTTCCGTATAAAAAGTGAGGATAATCGCCACGAGCTAGAGGAAAAATTGGAGCAGATAATGAAAAAGCGAATCGAGCAGTAAGTTATTTTGTCCCCGGCTCTGTTGTGCTTTATGCAAAGTGGGGGAAAATGGTAGATTTTCCATAATAATTCCATTCTATTTTTGTGTAAAGTGAGAGGACATTAAGGTCAAGAAGTCAGCTAAAGTATCAACAATTCTTGGATGAACAGAAAAAACGGAATGAACGTAATCGGAAGCTTGTGGAAATGTTGGAGCGGATAGACCAGCAGGCAGCAGCATTATCAGCAAGAAGTGAACGACTTAAAATGATGAAGGTATGTTCAAGCTATTCGTACGTATGTAGATGTATACATTTCAAAAAATGTCATTTTATTGCAAACATGTTTTTTTTTGTATCTTGAAACCTCATTTGAATTTATTTGATGAAGTAAGAAACTAATATCCTGAATGACGACAACAACGACGACGACGCATTGCGACTATAACTTTTTTTTATAACCTTGGTTGTTTTGATTATTATGGATATTGTGTGTCTGTGTCTTTGTTTATTTTCATGAATTCCGAAAAAGTTTGAAAATATAATATTGGCAAAGGCATATGCCGACATTTGCATCACAAACACCATAATATTAGTTTTTCTGCAATAAAGAACGTGTGCTATCCAAATAAAAGTTTTGGAAATTATTATCTCTGTGTCCAATCTGAATCTTTTTTGTTTAAAGAAATTTCATTAAAGGTATGCGCAAATAAGTAGGTACATTTTTCTTAGCAAATGAATGCTTATTAGAGATGTGCATCAGTAGTGGTTATAGGAAATTTTATAAAAAATTTGTTGTCTTATGTTCTACACAGTACAATTCTATTTTTTACCAAAAGCGATATGAACCGGCGGTAGCTATCTCCCATAAAATCATATCGCTTACCAGTCAATTTCTTTTTAAACATTAATATTTAAGGGAAATCTCAAACTCATTCAAGTAACAAATAAGGCGACCTTTTGTATTTGTATGTTATTATAAAGCTTAAAAAAACCAATTTGCAGTATGAACAAATAATAACAACTAAATAAGTTCAGGATGTTCCATATGCGACTTTTAGATTTTTTAAATAGATAATTCTTATTTACTTTGTAATATAAAAATGTAAACGTATATAATATTAGCACAAATTTGATAGTTTTAATTTTAGGCTTCAGTTTGTTTTAGTTTAACCACAGTTTCTTCCCGTGCTTAAGTTAAGCCGCAAGAATTCTATGCGCTTAGCTAGCTAAGTCCTTATCGGATAAGTTGTTATTGTATTTAACATGAGAGTTGCTTAGCCTTGACGTCGCTTTTTTGCACCAATTTCCTCGGGGCTTGCAAACAAAATACGGCTTATGTTAGATAAATGTTCTAAATTAACGCCAAATGCCGAATTTTTTCACATACTTATTTTATTATTTCCTCCTCATTTTCCATGACCGTTTTTTGGTGAACTATTTTTCATCATGGTTGAACGAAGCCAAGTTTTGACTCTTCTTAAGGTACTAAAGATCCTTCAATCGAACTGGTATTACAAGGTAACGCTAGGGCAATATGAAGTGCAAGTTGTTTGGAAAAAAACTTCTGCTTCTTGCAGGACATCGCATAATTCTAAAGGGTCCGCCAAATAACTTTTTTTTTTTGAAAATGGCGGAAAACATCGAGTGTAGCTTCGGCTGTGTAGCACGTAGCGCCGTCCTGTTGAAACCAAATGTTGCCAATATCCTCCTCTTCAATTTTTGTGAACAAAAATTCGTTCAACATTTCCCGATAACGATCGCCATTGACTGTAACGGCCACTCCTTGCTCATTTTCGAAAAATGGCCCAATTATGTCTCTGGACCAAAATCCGCACCAAACAGTGACTCGTTTTGGGTGTATCGCCTTTTCAATGTATGCGTGCGGGTTTTCTGTGCCCCACATGCGACAATTTTGCTTGTTTACTACCCGCCAAGATCAAAATGAGCTTCATCTGAAAATATGATTTTTTTGGCAAAATCGGCATCTT
Organism: Leucozona laternaria; assembly: GCA_932273885.2. Taxonomy (NCBI): domain Eukaryota; kingdom Metazoa; phylum Arthropoda; class Insecta; order Diptera; family Syrphidae; genus Leucozona; species Leucozona laternaria. The sequence goes on from OW026366.1 coordinate 282,202,872, forward strand.
CTCTAAGTCGATCGCAGGCCCACTTAGCGAAGCGTATACACAACCATATTCGTTCAGCGGAAGGATAAAACTAATTATTTGTCAAATCACACATGAGCTAAGTGTTACCATTCACGAAATAAGCACTAGTTGAAAAAAAACGTTAGATGGCGGACTCTTTAGTTTTTGAAAATCTTCAGCGGACATATTTTTTTTGTTTTTCCAAAGATTGGACTACGATTCAGCTTCTCTAATAAAAATTTGTAGAGCGTATATAACTTGCCAAACAATTTTAATTTTTCATTGAATTCGTTTATGTTCATTTTCAACATATTCACTGGTTTTCATTTGGGAATCTAAGTTCAAGCGCTGCAATCAAAGAATCTAAATATGGAATCAAGAGCCATCTTTTCCAAAATTTAACTGCAGTTGATGAAGGGTGACTTGGGCGTTTTTTTTTGACGGTTCACTGTTCTTGGTCTTTGAAGTTCGACATCAGTTTCTTCTGCAAAACATTCCATCGATGATCTTTTGCGAGATTTATGATTTTGTGAATATGTTTCGTGCAGGTCTAACGTCGTGGAGGTCTAACATTTTTGATTGCAGAATATTCACAACTTTTTTTGATTGCAGAATATTCAAAGCTCATTTTAAGATAAGCTGAATTTTTTGCTATTAAGACAAGGCATGTATAAAGAATATTAAGGAGGCCAGGACCGGACCCCGGTTGTCGAGCCGACGATGATGATGATGTTTGTGTAATAGCAAAAATCAACTGAAAAGGAGTTGTTTTTACTGAAGAGTTTCCTTCCTATAGAAAGCTCTTTAAGTCCATTGGCGATGCTGGCAAAATGCTCTTTGATTTCGATGCTTTTTCGCAAAATATGAGTCTTGGGAGGCAACGGTCTAAGGATTTTATTGAATTCAGGCCGACTCTCCATACGACCGGAACTAATGTACGAGTATGTGTAAGAGTAATAATCCGATATTCGCATAATCTTCTACCTTATCAATATTGGATAGACTTCTTTCAAACTAAAAATTTGTTGCAAATAATGATATTGTATTTATTCAGCAAATAATATCTGCTATTAGATGTAGGTACCTACCTGATTTATTAATTTGTATTTGTATTTGCTAAATATCGACGTTCGTAGTATGTGTTGGAAATATCGCTTTCAACAATGCAATATCCGATAATTACGATAATTTTGTTGACCAATATGTGCGATGAATTTTTAAATTGCGATATATCACAGATAACTTGGTAATTAGCTTCGCCTAAAAAATTGAGAGTTTCAATAAATTTGAAAAGACAAATCACGAAAATTAAAATTACCTATTGGTTTCGATTTTAATATGTATTTTAAATAATCTTAAACGTACATTCATATGTAATTAACTCAATCTTTTTTTTATTTTCTAGCTACAATACGAATTATATTTCTCAAAACTTGTACAATCGTATGCAATGAAAACACTTCAAAGCATTCCTGCGGTTTCACTCCGTTCGATTCAGAAGCCATCTAATATAAGTGCGACATTAAGAACCAATGACGAAACTGTCCCCACAGAGGCTTTCCAAACGCTGTCGGCGTCGTCTCCATTCAGCAACACTCCTCTGTTTCAAAGAATTCCTCTACCTGTGGTTATACCAATCCCAAATGAACAAAACCGATGTCAACCCAGTTGGACGTTTGCTAGTGCACCACCAGGAGTTTTAATAGCGCTTCCCAACAATGCAACCCTTCCCATGTCATCGGACAACGTTGAAAATAAGAAAATCCAATCCAACTTTTGTTTTGATTACTCTCAGTTTCCCATTGGATACCTTCAGGCGGCTACATCAACTCTCCCAATGCAATATAATGTGGCCCAAGCCTCCTACTTGCAACAACCACACCACCAGCAAAAACCATCAGTAGAAAGACATACCAAACCATTGTTCGCAGCTGATGATGACATTAAACAATCCAGACCGCACTTTGAGTTTAGAGCTGAAACCCCTTCGTCTTTTCCATTTGCCGATGTTAAAACTAATGAAACAATTCCGAATAGAACGCAATCTAACCAACTGATTTCCGAACAACGAGTATGTGGCAATAAACCCAAGAAATACGATGATTTAGAGTTCAATGAAGACAAAGAGAACGGCCATCAGGAGTCCCAAAACTTAAAGCAAACTGGAGAATCGATGTTCAATAAGGATTTGCCAGTTCCCCATCAAAGTTTAAAGGTTGATAAATTACCCAACATAAAACTGAATAACTCCTTCCAGCAGCAACCGATTCAAGAAGGGAGGAGGATTGTACATGAAGGAAACATACCTAATACCATTCATTTCCGTACCGACAACGAACACGACGACAACAAGTACATCAAATATATAAAAGAAATGGAACAAACGTACGAGAAAAATTCACCCATTCCCCCCATTAGCTTGACTCCTCAAGAGCTCAGCGTTGATAACATCACGACAACACTTCAAAAACGAAAAACAGAAAAAATCGATGAAACGAATGTTGGAGACGAAGAAAAAGTAAACGACATGGATGACAACGAAAAGAACACTTTATCGGCCTCCTCAGCTCCTTTGGATGGTAAATGTAGCATAGAAAGTATTGGTGATGAAGCCCTTACTTTAACGAAGAAACCATTGGAATATAGGACCGAGGAACACATATCTAATACTGCTCCTGCCAGAAACATTGATCCCAGTAGGGATACGGAACAAATAACTTTATTTAATGGGACAAAAAATTCCAAAGATGAAAGCACTCGAGCAAGTAATAGAACCACTGCAATTATTGATGGTGATGTAGGTGAAAATAAAGAAAACACTGAAAATACACGCATGGATCCCAATTCCAATTCCAATGCCAATGCCAATCCCAGCACCAACAGCTACCGCCCTCTACACTTTGACAAGAAAGAGAAAATGTCGATTGAAAATATAGAAACTGCCATTTATGGAGACCTTCTGACGAAACCTGAAAACTTTGCTTCTTCTGATGCTACTGTCTTGCCATCAGATAATCCGAGAGGAAATGGAGGAGGCGATAAGGAAATTGAGCAAAATTCTCAGCAAACTAAGGGATATGAGTTTGCTAATTTGAAACAGGACTCATATGAACAGGATCCGGTAATGGGGGAAGAGCATCAGCAAGTGGCACCATATGCAACGGAAATTGAGCAGATTGAAGCGAAACATGATGTAGTGGTGGAAAACAATCAAGAAACCTATCCTTATACTGATAATATTGGTTCAGTGGAAGAACAGGAACAGCAACAGCAACAGCAGTATGATATGCAAAATTACAGCTATTCAGATCAAAGTGCAGTGACAAGCCAGGAAGGTGTGCCTCAGCAGGAATACTCTTACACCGAAGATGGACAATTTCCTCAAGGTGAAAACTATACAGCCGATTATCAAAACTACGATGCTTCTCAATATCAAGCTGAATATGACCCAAACGCATACCAATACGATTACAGCCAGGCCCAATATGATGAAACTAATCAACCCCAATACGCACCCGAAGCTTATAGCCAAGAATATCAGCAGGATCAGTATGCAGGGGAGTATGCCAATTACGAGCAAGTGGCAACCAACGAAGGTGAAACTTCTAATCAGACCTATATCGAAGGAGACTACGCACCAGTGGACCAAGAAGGTTCGGGAAATCAAATCGAAGAAAATTATTCTCCAGAACAGGAAGTATTCGACACAGAAAAAGATGATAAACAAATTTTAGAAAACCCCATAGAAACGTCGTATGAAGAGAAGGCAGAAACGGAAGCAGATCGAAATCCAGAACCAGAGGGCACACAAAAAACAAGCCAACCCACTTCAATACTGTCCACAGAAAAAAACAGCGATCTAACATCGAAGAAGAAAAAAAGAGTCAACTTCGTGGATAGCGAGACGGACGACAGCTCTACACAGCAGAAACAGGGAGGAGTTTCAAGTGAAAGTGATTTTGACTTTTCTACTAATTAAATACGAAATGTTCACTGGTACCTCTTGTGGGCTTAAGAGGTCGATTTTTGTATTTTAAATAAATAATATGAAGTGACCTATAGCGCTATAGCCCACAATTAAGAACTACAGTGAGGTTTATAAATAAAAAAGATGGCGAAAAATGAATTAATTTAATAATAAAATGGTAGAATGAGATATAAAAATACAACAACAACATTAAAAGGTATACTTAATAAAAAATGTTATATGTACGTTACTATGGCTTTGTTTAGCGTTTTTCATGATTTTTTTGAGAGGTTAAGTATTGGTTTCGTTTAAAAAAAAATCGAGGTTGTATTCAAAAATAATCATCGTTGATTGAAAAGTCCAAGAAACTGGATTTCGTGATACCGTCCGTCGCGTCGCGTCAGTCTTTTCTTCAGTGCGTATGTTCGTATATTGTAATTTGACTTAGATCCTAAAACGGGTATGCTGATTTGCTTCACTATTTTTATGTAGGTACCTAACTCTCTAAATGGGAAATTCATATTTTTGTTTTAGCTAATCTAGAACAGGTGCTACAGCAGGGTTGCCGATTTAGCGACTTTGTAGCTATATCTAGCGACATTTGCACTTAGAAAGCGACAAAAAATATTTGAATGTCGCTAGATTATTTCTAGCGACTTTTCTAGCGACTTCTGAATTTGTGAGTTACGACATCCAAATAATTCTTTTTATTCCAAATTACGTCCCTGTTGGTTGGAATAATAATTTGAGATTTGACCACATTGCAAACTGTACCCAAATGTGAGTGCGGTAGTCTGAATTAGTGTTGGATTAACATCGATAGTCTAACGATATTTTTTTGCCATCGATACTCTCGCCGATAGTTTAAAAATATCGATACTATCAAAAAAAATGCCATATATATTTTATTTGAAAACAAACCAGTCTCATTTTCTTTTTTCTCTTCATTAAAATCAGAATACCTACTTATATTTTTACAAATTTTACTTTTTTTCACGAAAAAATTATTGTCTTTAGTTTTGTAGACGTTTGTTTGGTTTAAAATGTTTTGTTTTGATTGTTTTATTGATCTTCAAGGGCCAAGTTCAAGGTGTTCAAGTGTTCAACTTTAAATTTGTTTACATTACTTAAAAAACCTACACTGGGCTTCATTCACACAAGGATGGAAATTGAATTGCAGGGAGAAATTGCAATAGAACAGTTTTTTGTTTTGATTTTTTTAAACCTTGCTTAATTGATTTTCCTGCTCGATATTAAAAAAAACTACAGATAAAAAACTTAAAACATTTAAATATTACGGTTACTTGACGGATAAATCGGACAAAATGGGCAGTGAAATTAAGCGGAGAGTACTGTAATTTTGTATAATATATTCAATTTTATGTATGCTATAAAAGACTTGTGATAAAAATGAAACTGGGCCCGTACCGCGTAAGACTAAAGCGATCGCCTTATTTAGTGATTGTCGTTTTTACGATTGCTCTCTCTATCTTTCCCTATAAATAGGATAGAGACAGCTATAGTCAAAGCGACAATCAAAAAATTGATATTCAACTATCACCTTAGCCGATTCCACCCCTGAATTGTTTTTTTTTTGTTTTAATAATTTTATTATTTGGTCCTTTATTCCTAAGTTTTTTCGTTACCCACTTTAAAAAATAAATAGGTTGTTCAGAAAGAAAATAGTTTAATTTCTTTCTCTGGCGACTTCTAGCGACTTTCTGCTTTCGAAATTTCAGCCAATCTAGCGACTTGTGGAGGTTGGTCTAGCGACATTTATTTTCAGGTTGCGGCAACACTTGCTACCATACAACAATTTTATTTTTTAATTCTCTCGGGAACGACTTTGATTAAACAATTTTGATTAAACTTCTTACCTGTTATGACGAAAGTAAATGGAAAAAAACTAAGTTTCATAATTTTTGCAAAATATGATTTCTTTTTTAAATTATTTGCGTAATCTTTTGCAATGGAAAAGCAATATTGTTATAATTTTGCAAAGTGGTGCGTCTCAAAAGTTCTCTCTTAAAAGAAGTATTTTCCGGTTAAGTTAAAAGCAGAAAAATAAGACAGATTTCTCAAGACCCTATTTTTTTGCATGATGCGATTTTTTTGTACAAAACCTGAAACATAGAACACAGTTCTTTCACAACCATTTCGGTCATTACAGGTACGAAGTTTAATCAAAATGGTTAGAGCCGTTTTCGAAAAAAAAAAATTAAAAAAACTGAAATCGTTGTAGGAATGGCGTCAGCTACCCGTCGCTGGGCCCATAACCTAAATAGAACTAGACAAGACATTAAAATCTTTTGTATTGGAAAGATCGAAGCATGACCCGTGCATATATATACTAAAACAAATAACGGGCAGCTACTTATTATTGCTGTATAAGTCTACGATTTTTTGCTACACTCAAACAACACCAATTGGCTTGATCAAATAAAAGTTCAACTTCATCAGCAATTCAAAATTAAAGAACTTGGAACCGCAACACAAATTCTTGGAATGAGAATAACTATGTCTGACTGTTCAATTGCTTTAGATCAAGAGCAATATCTTGAAAAAATCCTTCAAAAATTTGGTATGGAGAAAGCTAAACCAACAAAAACACCTATGAATACGAGCGAAAAATTATCACTCGAAGATTGTGCAACCGAACCCAAAGACATTGAGATTTCTGAAGTGTTTATGTCTGTACTACAAATTGTTGACATCGTTCTATTTATAGTCTTAATCTCAAAAACGTTTGTTATATCAAAAATTCGTTAAATGGGGTTTACTGGCCCATACAAGAAGCTTTATGAAGGGGAAAATTGATTCCAATAAATCAATTAATGCTACAGCTAAACACAAAAATCGTAAGGAATTTGGAAAACCACCCTAAGTTGAAAGCCCAGCAACAGCAACTATATTCTAGCAACAATTAGATCCCAGGCATCGCATCGTGTATATGGGCTGGTGTGTGCACAAAAATCAAAATATTTTTTGATTTTTATGACACCTTGTCTGACACCAGTGCATACACTTGTGTTGTGTTTAGGGCCACTTTAGTAATCAAAAAATATAATAATATTGTAATAAAAATAGCATTGTTTAGAGTTCTTTGCCGTACGTTGGGCCCCTGTTGTTGAGCCGACAAGATTTATTTTTAGTTTTAAGTTTAAGCCAATTGTAAGTAAAACCAATTATTATAAATACAAAATTTTAATCCAACAAAAAAAAATTTGTGGCTTAATTTCCTGCTGCAGATATCAACTGAGGAAGAACGATAGCTTTTCAATGACTGTCAGTTTGTAATAATATATCCATTTGTTATCTGAAGGTGTGAGGGCCCCTTAGTGAATTTTTTTTAAACAATTTTTTATTTTTTTTTAATTTCGGTTACATTTTTTTTAACTTAATACTTGATAAGTTTTTAGAGCAAAAGTCCACATTTAACTGTAAGCAATATTCAAGTTTTTCCGAATATGCTCTGGTGCTGAAAATGTTGGAAATGAACGAGTTAAATTAAAAAAATATAGATAATTTTAAACATTATTTATTTAATTTAACAAGATTATTACACAAAGAGGTATTTAAAACTTAATCTTAATACATACATATATAAACAAATTCAGTTTAGTTACAAGAACGGCTCGACCGATTTTAATGATATTGTTGTATTCTTCTCCGCCCCAAAAAGCAGAATAACTATATAAAAATTAGAAATTAAATTTCGGACCCGTTCAATAGAAGTTATAGAACCCTGGTGTGCCCCAGGGTTCCGTTTTTGCTCAAATCATCTCTTATAATTTACTATAGATTTTACTTATCGCTTCATTAAAGCTTTAAACTTCGAATCTTCTGTTTCAGATCCCTGCTCTTCGGATGTGGAAGTGCACGGTTTGATAATGCGATAATGTACGATTGCAAAATATATACCCGCCTGCAATTTAACCGGCTGGACCAATAGACGTGCGTTCGCACCTGTCAAAGTTAAAATACATAAATCCTCGTTAAAGTGAATAGGGGAGAGTGGGTACGAAAGAAACATTTTTGATATTTCATGCCATTAAACATAACAAAATATAACCTAGTGCATATAAATGAATGAACATTTAGCTACCTTAAGGTACAAATTCGGTATCCAACTTTATCCTTGATCCTTTAATGTATGACTTGAAAGAGAAGGCAAGGGCAAATGTTACAATCGTCCTTCCCGGTGCTGTGTGTTGATTGTAACACGGTGAAAGGACGGTTGTAACACCATATAAATGTATGAAGAAAAAATAAAAAAATGGTAGCTAGGCCTAAAAATTCAATTCTAAGCTAATACCATAAAACACTTATGTATTATTAAAAAATAAACAAATTCCAATAAAAAGTCATTCTAATCCGGGCTTGATAATAAATAGCTTAAGTTAGTATAACATTATTTCGAATTTATTTAAAAAAAAATAACTATTCTGATATCTATCTCCAGCTGTTGAATAAACAAAGTCAAAACTGAGTGTTACAACCGACCCACCGCTACTTTCGTACCCACGCTCCCCTACAATGGAGACGCTGCCGTGAATGCGTCTCTGGGATTTAAATAAGCGTTCGAATGCGCTTCTATTGTGTTCAGCCTGCTAAGAACCCAAAATTGGCTCTCCTGTATACTGTCTGTTTTCATTGAAACGGAATGTAACTTGCCTGCCATTATACATGAATGGGAACGTTCAAAAAGCTTTAGTAAGCAATCTGAATAGGTTTGTGTCGTTGAAATCCCTTGTGAAAAAATCATCTCGAGTCAGCTTATACAAAAACAACTCAAGGTAGGAATATTCATTTTTTGTGGATAACCATTAAGCCTATTTTGGAGTTTAGGGCATCAAAAACCTTCGGGAAAATATGGACTGGTTCCGAGGAAAAAAATTATTATGGTTCACAAAATCACAAAACTGCATTAAGAGTGGCTCTTAAAATAAAAACGAGGAACCATTCTCTTAAATACAGAAATAATATTCAAGTCCATTGGAAGCAGATTTATTGAATGAATCAGAAAAATAAATGATTTGATTCCATCAAATTAGAAAGCAGAACAGACCTCTTTTACCTATAAATAATTGAATTCAAATATCGAGAACATCTATCTCGATTTATCTTACTACCATCTGTCTCACGTAATCTAAGACCCTTTTCAAACATTCTTCAAACGTTAATGGATGAATATTTCACATCGAAACGCGTATCCAACTTAAAAAAAAATAGTAATAAAAAAATAAAAAAAAATACATAAAAATGATATCACTCAAAAAAGGCGGCTCTTCACATGTAGATGTAGATATACGGTTTGTGACAGTCATTTCGCCCATTTCCGAACCGTAAGTAAGATTGTTTAGCGAAAATTTGATGTTTCATAAATTTATTCCGCAACCCACACTTTTCTTGAAATATACCTATACACAAAAACATAAATTTTGATACGGAAGGTATCTTTGTATAGAGTTATATCTAACTAACAACACGTTTCCATCGAGTATCTTCAAAGTTGACAATCACGTTTCGAATACAAAAGTCAGAGTGGAAAACAAAAACTTTCCATAAATGCAAATTTCAAACAAAATTACCATATGGATTATCACTCTTGGATTATAGCTGCGATGAGCCCAACCACAACCTTAACTTCTATATTATTATTCTTCCCCCTCCATTCAAAGGGGTTTAGTTATATTTTAAGGTCTTGGTGCTGCGTGAGTTCGCAAATATCTAGCTTTTAAATTTTCACAGAAGAAAAGAACGAGGATAACACGAACACACCTAGCGATATTATCACAGCACCGATACTAAGGAACACGGTTCGAGTAGCGACCGACTTAGGAAGTTGTGCTCTCTTTCCATTTCCTCTGAGCTGCGAGCTGCGACAGAGAATGTGTTAGCATAATGACTTAATTGCTTGCATAATTTTTGCTATTTCGCTCGTTAGATGTATGTGGTAGGTAAGTGTTTACATTATGCGATAAAGTCTCGTATCTGTCGTTCCAGAAAACACTTCAAACCGCTTTCAATAATCAACTCAAGTTCTCGCCTTTACGCCTCTGCGATAGGTCCTCATAAAACGTAAAAGTGAAAATGCTACTTCCCTATATCTACATACTATGAGCGTCAAGAAACACAGAAGTAGCTTGTAGGCACATCAAAAGCAATTGCAAATTATTTCTCGTTGAATCTGAAGTAATTTGTATAATTTGCTCATTGTTCCTGAGAGTATTTTACGAAACAGACATGTACGTGCGATAAAGTTTTGTGTATGTGTAATTAGAGGCCTAGGTAAGGTATAGCAAGGATTTTCCAAATGATGTCTCATGCCTGCAGTAAAGCACACCTGCTTCTTCTTCTTCTTCTTCGGCTTCTGGTTCTTGTCTGAACGTTGGAGTTGGATAAATCATGTCCTAGATGGTGTCGTAGACAATAAAGGTGTAGGAAACTTCTCTGTACTTCTTGGCTTTTGTGATTATCCATAATTTTGGTGGGTTTCTAGTGAAATTTATGATTATTGCTGGCCGATTATGATTGTCAGTTTGGCATTAGGAGACGTGCTTTAAAAAGTATAAAGTTCGTGATCCAAGTCCTACAAACAAATTGTTTGTTTAGACTGTAGCGGAAGTTCATAACCGCTTGACATTATAATATACATACCTAGATACATATTTTATGCCAAGAATTCCTAATCGGTCTTAGGTCATGTCCATGAAGATAAGAAGGCACATCTTTCTTAAGTATCAATTTGTATGAGGTAAGGTATTTTATTATAAAATTACGACGCTAAATTATTAGGTAAGACGTCTGGTATGATCATAAACGACAGATAATATTAAATATATAAATAATATTCTCAAGCCTAGTTTCTATAAAGTATTTCTACATAAACGTCTCGCAGGTGTTTTCCACTCGGAATATTCAATGTACTTATTTACTTATTTGTTCGGGTTAAACATTCAAATATTCTTTTTCTTTAACACATTTAAGCGGCGGGCGCGGCGTTTTAAATTTATTAGACTTAATGTTAGAATAATTTATTGGTATCGTTATATCTGAATAAGGCGCAAAAGAGATTTATGTTGGCCTTAAACAATCCGATAAAATTTCAAATTAACTGGTTCGTACAAGGCCGTAACCAGGGAGGGGGGGGGGGTCACAGGGTTTTGATCCCCCTCCCCCCGAAATGTATGATATTTTAATCAAATTTCTGCTGTAGTTATTAATAATGTTCAAAATTTTCTGGCGTTAATGTCAAAAGGATTGGCGTTAATGTCAGTTCATCGACAATTTGGAATTGACACTGAGGAATTTATCGATTGACACTGAGGAAGTTATCGATGTATTTGAAGCTAAGGCCTAGTACGCAGCTGATGCGAAACTAAAAATCCCATACAAAAATGACAACGAAATCATAAACGAAAATTTCGTCCTCCTTTTCGTTTTGCAGTACGCTGTTCGATGAGCGAAATTGATAATTGTAACAGATTATTTGGAGAGGCCTCCGCTCTTTTTTCGCACTCAATTAATGCCCGGACCATTAATTGTGTGCGGAAAAGTGACATTTGAGGTTTGTTCGTGTTTGAAATATATAGACGCGTGCCGACGCATGTATTTGACTTTTGTCAAAATAAAATATTTTGTAATAAGTCGTGACTCGTGAACTTCCGCACAATGTCTGCCCTTGAGGTCATAAATTCTACCAGCCGGTCGTATTGCACCTGGTTTGTTTTTTTTTTTTTTTTTAAGAAAGGCACATACATGTTTACCAAATAAAAAAACGCTTACTTTACGAATCTTTTTTTTGCCGAGCCTGAGCGTCCATTTTCCGCTTCTAATTTTCTGTCGGGGATGAATTCGTGATGCGTTGCTGCCACTTTGACATTTCATCGGCATGCAACGCACGAATTTGATATATTCAACGCACATTAAATTTCTTTTCGAAGATCTGTCCGATTGGCCTATCGGAACGGCTACAATGATACAAAATTCGTACATTTCTTAGAAATCGGAGAAAATTTTCTTCCGATCGGATACGATAATAAGGGTGATAGTTTTTTTTTTAAATATTTAATACTCTTGTAGTGATACTATTTAATATTGATGTTATGTTCCTTCCTAATATATAAATAATAACTTTAATTGGAACTGTACGATTATCTTTTATATAAATAATAACTTGTCGTAAGTTCCTATTCAATGGAACTGCATGATATATACAATTATACATATGCACATAATATGTAAATGCATTAACCTACATACCCAAATGTTCAAAACAAAATTGTGTATAATGTGGTTGAATTTCGGCTAATGGGCTATTCTATTTTTGATTACTAATTGGTGAATTTTATTTTCCGAATTATATCCCCCCCAAGGCTACGGCCTTGGTTTCGTAGTAGTACACATACTTGTATACTAGAATTTATTTAACCATAGTTAACAATATGAACAGGAAAAGAACATTTATTATACATAGAGGTTGATTATTTAAGGTTGTTTCAAATTCTGTGTATTTATTAAGTTTAAAAATGAGGTTTAAAGATCCAAAAACCTGTTTTGACCTACTTGACTATTATTGAAAATCAAAATTTTGAAAGGTGCCTCAGACTGTTCTGAGCATTACCTACTCCAAGTATTTGAGTTAAATGTTTAAGACATTTAAATTAAGGGCTAACTTTTAATTTCTCAAATTTTTGTATCGTTTCCAGATTCCATAAAGCAATGTTTTTGTATTAAAATGTGTATCCAAAAAAAAAAAAAACAACTAAAGCCGGAACCACACTACTCTCGTTTGGAGTGTTGCGGAGTAGTATGCCGCTGTCATTCCAATACATTTCATAGATTTTGGGCACAACACATCACACGATACAAATATGGCTCTACATATGAAATACATTAGAGCGATAGCGACACATGACTCCACATAACACCACACGAGAAAAATCTGGTTCGGTCTTTATCTTTATTTTAAAGAAAACCTTCGGTTTTAAATATTTGATGAATATACATAAATATATGTATTTGAAGTCCTAGTCTGCTGTTCAACTCGATTGAAACTTTACGTACCTACCCGTAAAAGTTTCATTTAATTCGTCTCAAATACTTCTATAAAAATTAGTGGAGTTAGTGCAAATCATTGGTATTTATTTTTCAAACTCTCAAGTGAGCCTAATTGTTTAAATTTTATTTTGATCGTAACTAACACGTGCCGCGCCACTCTACGCACGCCGGCCGTCGTTCCCATGTGGCGCAGTTAGGGGAGGGAGCATGGGTGGCAAAATTGTCAGTACTAAACTTGTGTTCTGGTTTGCACTAACATTATGGGGGAATTTACATATGTAGCTACTATCTACTTATATTGCCAATTATAGATACCCAATTTTCTCTATACTTAAAGATAGCAAAATTTATATTCTGCCTAAATAGCAACTGGTTGTCGTATTTTTCCAGAAGTATGTGTACAAAAATGATAATGTGAACAGAATCTATTCTTTTGTTGAAAGGAATTTGACATGAGGTTACTTCGACTCGATCCCAACTGTGCCAGGCTAATCTATGTACCTTATACCCACATATACATACCTGAGCTCCATACTAAATCCTTTCCTTACACATCCTTTTTCACCTCACCTAACCTGGGGACCACAATGGATCCATTGAGATCCGAGTGCCATGATGCGGCTTGTCGTATTATCACCCCTTCTAACCTAACCTAACCTAATCTATGTAACTTGATATTTATTTAGGGTCTCATTATAAACCATAGATTATTATTATAGGAATGACAGCCGAGGTTTCGCAACTTAATAATTTTATAATCTTTGCTCAAAACTCTGAAATTTGTTGTCTCCTTCGTTGCTCCGCCAGTTGCGATAGGAGTTTCTCAGGAATGCGACGAATAAAAACCTAGTTAAATAGAGCTATGCTTCAAAATCGTTTCTCGATTGTATCACATTTCGAAAATGAAATTGTTTTGTTTATTTTAAATGCTTTATTTTGCGAGTGAAATAAATATTAAATTTCTATGAAATATTAAATTTGTATTTCTAACTAGTAACTTTTCTTAAATACAAACAAATGCAACGACAACTGAATTCAGTTGACCTTAGAGATGGAACAATTCAAAACCAAGAGGCCTGCCGACGTTTCTTGAGGTCAACCCGGCGAACCCCACATGCGGCGCCATAATGTGAAGCAGTTGAGTGGGAGAGTTGTGATCCCATCCAAGATCATGACTGTCGCCGATAAAGGAGAAGAAGAAGAACTTTTTTTAAAAATACAACCACTTTTACTTTTTAATTGCGCTTCATCGTCAGGATTTAGATTTTTCTGCAGAGTTGAGAAACGCTCCACTCTGTTAGAGAGTGAATTACCTCAATTATCTTTGGCTTGTGTAAAGCTGCGATATCCACTTTGGGGGAAATTAAGATTTTGATGCCATATTCTTATTACAAAAATATTCATTGTATAAGATCACTTAAGTCATATATGGTTACATAGTTACATAGTTATTACGGAAAAAAATTATCGGAAAATATCGTTTTGACAAAAGCTCTGTCTAACAAACCTATTGATTTTTTTTTATTAAAAGTACATTAACATATTATATTAAAAATTAGTGGTTTAATTAAAAATTTGTAGTGGCAACTAGTTGGAAAAATCTCTAACTACCCCAATGGTCGTGCCCCTATGACGACAGATAGCAGGATACATTATGCACATCACTGGCTGAATAGAATAGAAGCGCGTTCGAACGCGCGTTCGCACCTGTCAAAGTTAAAATACGTGAAATTTCGTTAAAGTGAATTCAATGGAGACGCAGCCGCGAACGCGACTCTGGGAGTTAAATAAGTTTTAATAATCATGCGCGTGCGAACGCGCGATCGAACGCGCGTCTATTGTGTTCAGCCAGTCAAGGTACGTTCACGCGTCTGCACAACATGCACAGTAGAATAAATGCCAATAAAAACATAAGTAGAATCCTACTGCGGATGGGTTTGTGACGTTTCTGTCGAGAATCGTTTATTCGAGAATCGAATGGAATTATCCATTTTATGTGACTAAAATAAATTTTTGGTTCAAGTTATTTTTTGTTTTATCTACTTTTCATTTGTAGCAAACTTTATCTTTTATTTCTGTTTTTTTGTACAAGATATTTTGTCACTGTCCGATGGTACAAAATGTGGAATAGAATAACGAGGCTACTGTGGATGTTTTTTTTTTTTTGGGAAATTTCTTACTATACTAAAAACACGGCTTATATTGCTTAAATACCCATTGAGCAAAAATTTATTTATATCGTTGAACACATTTTGTTTGATAAAACAGCGAATCTAATGCCAGTTGTTTTTGGGCCTATTCACTGAAGTTTCGGGGCAAACGATGGTTATTGGGCTTCAATTCTTGCAAAAACTGGATATCTTTTATTCTAATCTCTCAAACTTAGATCCATTAATTAGACGGACGAGCCAACCTATTGTGAACAACGCCACGTCCGTCGATCGATAATAATTTTGGATCTTCTACAACACTCTGCTACACGCGATACAATATTCTGTTTAGTACAGGCAGTCTTCTTATGCGTCTTATGCCCAATTTCATAAAGGACTTTTAAACATTTAAAAGTCCATTTAGTCTTAAAATGGGGTTTTTGGGTTTCACCAAGTGCTTTTTAATTTAAAATGCTTTTAAACGCCCTTATAAACTAAAAGCTCATTTTGGTCTCTATAAATTTTAAAAGTCGCATTTGTGAAGTTTAATGTCAGATGTCAGCCAACGAGTAAGGAAGTTGTAGATGATATTTGATAATATTTTGCACTCACTTTCTTTATTTAATTTCTTGCTAATACAAATTATGAATAGGTCGATACAAAAATATTGCTTGTGTGTAAATAATAATCTTTTGTGATTTTGTTTTTAGAATAATTGCTTTATCATCTTCATCTGAGGATGAAGAGATATAGTAAGAAGTCCAAGAATATTCCGAGTTCATAGGAATCCGTTCTCGGAATATTTTTTTGTAGCATTTTTTTCCTACATGTAATGCTTTTTCACATGCATTTTGAATGTGAGAGGGAAACAACCTATTTTTATTTAGAGGGATGTGAGGCAAATCAAATTTTAACTAAAATTTCCCTTGAATTTCCTTTTTTGATTGGTGAAACTGGAAATATTTAAAGGTTTGATAAAATTTAAGAGGACACTTTAGATAAAAGGGTTTTTAGTATTTTTTTTAAACTGGTCAAGAATACGACGAATAGCAGTCTTAAGCCATGTCCAGATCAATAAAAATTTGCGTTGTGCACCGTGTTCGGCGCAAATAATTGTGTAGATGCAAAAAAATACGTAAATGTGGACGTCCGGGTGCACACAAATTTGTGTGTCAAATTCAACGCACGCTATCCGATTCCGATGGATTTTCGGCGCACACGAAAATATTTGCGACGCAAAGTTGTTTTGATGTGGACAAATTGATTCATCAGTTTATTAGAATTATTTTCCGCTCAAACTGAGCGCTGTCACGTGGCACTCTTAAGCTAAAATTAATTCCGAAATAAGTTGAAATTTTCCGCGGAAATATTTGCGGCGAATAGAAAATTCAAGGCGCACGGCGCACAACGTAATTTTTTATTGATCTGGACGCGGCTTTAAATGGTCGGATATCTCAGGTGTAATATGGTGCAAGTGGTCTATAAGTTTGGCGTAGTACAGCACCATAATTTTGGGATCAAATTTCTTAAGTTGTTGAAGAATGTGCGATAAATTGCAAATACTACTAAATAATAATGATACACTGAAAGTTTGCATTCTGGTTTTGACAGAACTTCGTACAATTTGAATGTATGTGATTGAAAAGAAGAAGGTGGAAGTGATAGAGCGAATTTAGTACTTAACTGCTAATCTTAGTCACATTTACCACTCGCATGCAGGAGCCTTTTATTTGAAAACTAAATTACAGGTAAGTATACTGCTTTGCAAGGCATAGCTATCTAGACTCAATACCAATTTTATTGTTCAATATAAAATATGTTTAATGTTAAAGGTTTAATAAAATAGGTACTTGTAGGTAATGAAAAAAGAAAGTACAGTCAATTAATTGGAGAATCCTCAAAAAAGCAGAATATTTATCGTTCACAGATTTCCACATCATCAATGCTCTTATTCATTATTTTTCCATTAAACACTTGTATGAATCATCTACATATTGCTGAAGTACTTATGGTTAATGGATCAACAAATATGAGGAAAAGATAAATGAATTGGGTCTGGTGGTAACAAGGATACTTTGTTAAAGGGTATACTTAATAATTGATCCTATCTGTAGTGGCTTGCTTTTAAGTAAAAAAATGAATGGACTTAATTCTTGTTTTGTTTTGGACTTTCACTTCTCCTCTTGTGATTTGTGAGAGTAAATGGGTATCTACACTTAATCAAAATCATGGTTTGTAAAGGACATATTAACAATACTCACTAAAAGCAATATTATTTTATTTTGGTAACGTATAAGTATATGTAAGTGAAACCATATCTATGTTTAAACATCCTACATACAAGGTGGAGCAAAACTTCTCACCCGATGGCTGTAATCATAATTATGAATGAAAACTTTTGTTATGGTCTCAGATTATGTTTATTTGAACATCTTCGGATGACAACTTTTGTCCCTTGAAGTGGATCTTCAATCTCCGTAAGATTTATTTTAAGTGCAATGGAAATACTTGTGTTGATAATATTCCTACCTTAGCGGATTTAAGCAAGGCTTCATAAATTTGAAGTATTTCATATCCATTAAGTACTCCAACGCATTTGTTCCTTCTAAATTGGTTAACATTTAAAACGGACAAAAATTTTGAAAGTATATCTACCAATCGAAAGCTTTAAAAATAGCCGTCAAATACCTGACATTTAAAAGTTGCTATGAAATTTATAAATATGTATTCATAGGTAGATTATGAGCATGTAGGGTTGTATATGTATATTGTTTTAAAATTAAACAATTTGTATGTTTAACAAATATTTAAAAAATATTTTTACATAGGTACTGTAAAATATATAGTTTTAATTGACAATCTGAATAACGATTTTGTATTCTTAAAACAATTATTAAAATCAACTCTTAAAAAACCAATAAATTAGTTAATATCAATGTTCTAATAAAAATAGAATAATAAACAAATCAAACGATAAATTCACATGTGAGAATTCAATTCATAAGTATTTATATGACGTTATACCTGCAATCAAAAATGTTACACATTATCCTTGGAATGCGTTGGATACTGAATTCAAAATCAGTAGACAATAAAGTGCATTGCAACATCTTATACTCTAGAACTTCATCAAACAACAAAAGCACTTGAGTTTTAGAATCATTGAACATCCATTCGTAGCTGTTAAAAGCACGTGTGTCGTGTGACACCCACCCGTTCACATAAATGTTAGAAATGCGGTCGAGCGTGGCAACCGAAACGTAGTGAATTATTAAACCAAAGCATAGTGGGAGAGTAACTAGGTTTCCGTGTTAATGGGAAAGTGTTTTTGGGGACCTTTTTGAATAGTTCCTTTTGTTATGCATTGTATGAACAGAGATCCTTAATATTTATGGTGCTTGTAGGACCTTTAAATATTAAGCTTGTGGCTGGAGCAGAGGTAAGTATTATGGAAGCATAGATAGTTGCCAAAAATAAGAACCCGATCTTCTTACCTTTAATTTTAATTCTAATAAAATAGGAATGGAACAAATCAATAAAAGTACCTACCAACTGACCTCATAAATTCTCAAAATTAATGAAAAATTGTGTAATAATAAATTAAATTTTTATTTTCTTTTTTCCAAAAAAAATTAAAATATAGATACTTGCATGACTAAGAAGAGGAGGCTCCTCATTTGTAGATTCTAGGATTTAGTGAAAATCTGAAGTAAGCTAATGGTCATAAGAAGATAATAACTATATAGTATTATTGATAATTGGGCAGCCATAGACATTTTTTTATGAATTTTTGAAAAGAATTTGGATTTTTTTTAAGATTATTAAGTTGATAGCACTTTATGTGTGGAATAAGAAAAAAAGTAGCTATAAAAAAAAATTATAGAATGGTCATAAAAGTTCTATAGTTATTTAATAATTATATTGTTCAGCGAAAGAAGTGGAGATACCTGTACTAAATTGTTATGATTTTTTAAAAAATAATAAATAATATCGAACGAAAATTCAGTCTTGTGTATTCGGTGAAAACATTTTCCACATTAATTAGTTTTTGTGAATGATTTTTCACTTAGAAACTTACCTTTTAAAATTCTTAAGCATTTGACTTACCTGTTGGCGCGCACTCAAGCGGTTATGAATACCCTTAAAATGTTTTCACACAGTGCGAGCGTTTAGGAAATAGAGGGATAATGGAGTAGGAGATAGCGATGTAAATTTGCTTTAAATGTTTGGATATTGAAATTGGAAGGAAAACCAGGGTTCGGTAAGGAATTCCACATTCGTGCAGTACGGCTGAAGAAAGAATCTATATACTTGACGGAAAGTTAGGCTCAAGGGTATACTCATGAGCATTCCTAACAGAGAGGGTATGACACGTATGACATTGAAATTGTTTAAGAGGAGGAATGCAGCTAGCTATTTCGTCAGAGCAACGTTTAAAAAAGTTGCGATAAAACAGAGATAACCAAGAAACATTTCGACGATGTTCCAATGAAACAAATGTTTCCGAAATAGTGAAAATAAAATTAAAAATTAAATTAAATAAAATAGATCGAAAATGTTTTAATATTTTATTTTTTTGTTTTATTTATTTTAAACTTTTGGTTTTTAATCACAACTAATTTTAACTTTTTTTTATAATTTTTCGCTACGCGTTTCGGAATTATAATTCCATCATCGGGCTGTTTGCAACTTAAAATTGTTTGTACTTGTTGTTGGGTCGAGCTTAGTGCATTTTATTGTGTCATCATCCTTTCCTTTTTTTGCTTTTTCTTCCTTAAGTTGGTGTTGTTTACTTTCTATAGTGTTTCTTTTATTTTAATTTGTGTTTAAATTTTATTGTTTTTATATAAATTATTGTTGTGGTTTTTACTATGATGTTTGCTCTTTTTCTTTTATATATTTTATTGCAGTGTCATATAGTTGATTCGTTTTAAATAGTAGTTTGTCGTTTAGTATACTGTCTTCCTCTAGTTTGTGTGATTTGTAAATCTCATATTCTTCGAGGGCGTCAAGAAGTTTTCCTTTTTGGCAGCGGTGTAGGGGGACGAGGTTTGTGTTAAAATCGGTGTAGGTATGGTTTGTCTCTATTAGGTGTATTGCGAAGCTAGACTTAGAGTTTACCTTTGGTTTATGTTCATTAAACCTGTCTAGAAATGATCTCCCTGTTTGTCCTACATAATATTTGTTGCAATCATTGCATTTTAATTTCTGAACACCTGTGCTTGTTTTTGTGTCGTTTTATTTTTTTGGTTGTAGAAGTTTTGATAAGTGGTTATTTGTTTTGAATGTTTGTCTGTAGCATGTTTGTGTATTCAATGGATATATATTTTGTTGGTTCTATTGGAGTTGTATTGTTTTTATTACTGTCAGTTTTGTTTAGTTTTTCTTTCTTTTTTATAATAAGTTTGTCTATCATATCGATATTGTAGCCATTCGATTTTGCAATGTGTTTAATTGTGTTAACTTCGTCTGTATAATCTGTTTCTTTCATTGGAATTGTTAACAATCTGTTTACAAATGCATTATATGCTGCCATTTTTTGTGTTTGTGGGTGATGTGAACTTTTGTGGATTGTGGTGTCTGTGGTGGTGGGTTTTCTGTATACTTTATGTTCTAATTTGGTGTTGTTCTTTTTTATGTTTAAATCTAAGAAATTAATCTCACCGTTCTTTTCGATTTCGGTTGTGAATTTAATTTTATCATTTATGTTATTTAAGTATTTACTAAGCATATCTATCTGTCTAAATGTACCATCAAAAATTATGAATGTGTCATCTACATATCGGGAGTATGTGATGATTTTTGAGGAAAAAGTGTTGGGTGGTGATAATATGAATTGGTTTTCAAATTGATTTAAATAAAATTCAGCTATTAAACCACTTAAGGGGTGCCCATTGCTAGGCCTTCGTCCTGTATATAATATTTGTTGTTAAATGTAAAGTAATTTTGTTTTAATATTATTTTGAGTAGTGTTATCAATTCTTCTATTTGGATTATGTTAATAGTGGCAGTGGATATAAGATTATTTCTTATTATTGTTATTGTTTCATCTTTTGGTATGTTGGTGTACATGTTTGTTATGTCTAATGAAATCATTTTGTACCTGGGTAGTATATTTATGTTCGTAAGTTTTTCTATAAGCTGGCTGTAATTATTTAAACTGTGGTTATTTTGTATTATGGAATTGTCTTTGATGAGTTTTTGTAAAGTTTTTGTGACTTTGTAACTTGGTGCTGTTTTATAGTTGATGAGTGGTCTAATTGGTGTTCCCTCTTTGTGGATTTTGGGTAACCCTGTGAATCGTGGTGCAGCAGCTTTTGTTTGTTTTATCTTTAGTTTAGCAAGGTTTGTGAAAAGGTGATTGCATTTGTTTATTGCACTATTTATATCTTTTGTGTACATTTTTGTTGGGTCTTTGGCTATTTCTTTTATATTATTTCCGTTAAGGAATGTGTTAGTCTTTTCGATGTATTCATTTTTGTCCATTATTACGACTGTGTTTCCCTTGTCCCCCTTCCCTTGTTAATGTTTCCGAAATTGATCTGTTACCTATCAGTTTTAAAGCTCTATTTTGGATTCTATGCAGTAGTGATGTTTTGGAAGCACCTGACCGGATATGAGGGTTATAATCTAGCTTTGGGCGTATGTATGCTTTTTATATAGTAGCTAGATCAGAAGGGAGAAAAAAAAAATCTTGCGTCGTCTAAGGAGTTGATCAGTAACGCACATTCCAAGAATCGAAAGCTTTTCAGTTTCCTCGATGCAAGTTCCATTCATGTAAAGGGTTTTTCAACAGGAACGCTACAAAAGTAGAGCAACAGAGACAGCAAACGACGCCATATTTTTTGCCGTTCTTTTGACATTTCTCTTCAATAAGGTTTGCCATTTCATGATAGAAAGATATACGAGCCAGCAACGAGTCGAAATTATTAAAATTTACTACCGAAATTCGGAGTCAGTGGCCTCAACGTTAATCTTCCTAGCAGATCAACAATTGAGCGTCTAGTGGAAAAATTTGAATCCACAGGCATAGTACAAAATGTTCCCGTGCCAGTGAGACAAAGAAGTGCCCGTAGTGTCGAGAATATTGCTGCCGCTGAGGCTTCAGTTGCAGAAAGCCCAAATGTGTCTCTCACACGTCATTCTCAAGCGTTGGACATCTCTGTGACGTGGTTGTGGCGAATTTTGCGAAAAGATCTTGGCCTACATCCTAACAAGATTAAATTGACGCAAGCACTGAAGCCGCTTGACCACCAGGAGCGTCGTATGTTCGTGAATTGGGCTGAGCAACAACTTGAAAATGATTCGGATTTTCATCGAAAAATCATCTTCAGCGATGAGGCTCATTTCTGGCTGAATGGCTCGTCAATAAACAAAATATGCGGTATTGGTCAGGCAGAAATCCACACGTACTCCATAAGTCATCATTGCATCCTGAAAAAATTACGGTTTGGTGTGGTTTATGGGCCGGCGGCGTCATGGGGCCGTACTTCCTCCGTGATGATCAAGACCGGCACGTTACTGTGAATGGGGATCGCTACCGTTCAATGATAACCGAATATTTTTGGCCCCAATTAGATGATATGGACTTGGAGGACATGTGGTTCCAACAGGACGGTGCCACAAGCCACACAGCGAATGTCACAATCAATTTATTGGAAACCAAGTTTGGAGAACGTGTTATCTCACGAAATGGTCCAGTCGCTTGGCCGCCTCAGTCGTGCGATTTGATGCCGTTAGACTATTTCCTGTGGGGCTACGTCAAGTCTATGGTCTATGCCAACAAGCCAGCGACGATTGATGAACTTCGTACGAATATCGAACGTGAAATTGCAGCAGTATAGGCCGATTTATGCTTGAACACCGCCGAAAATTGGGTTCAGCGTCTGGACTTCTGCAAGCGTGCCCGTGGCAAAAGAAATCGAGTTTCATACATAATGGCATCGAACGTTATTTTACAGGAATAAAGAATTTCATTGATATCCAAAACCGTTTTGGTTTTATTTTAAAACAAACTTTTGTACTTTTGTAAAGTATGACAAACTAAGGTTGCTGTCATCAGGGAAACTGACAACAGATCATTTATGGAAATAAGAAAATGTATCGGAGCCTTCGGGCACACCAGAATTAACTTGAAACCGTCCAAAACAATTTGGATTGAACGGTCAGAAGGATAATTACTAATCCAGCGAAGGAGTCATTCGTTAATACCAAAAGCATGCATTTTCGATAAAAGAGCTCGATGTCAAACTCTATAGAATGCTTTTGAAATATCAAGGGCCACAATTTTAAGTTCACTAAAATGATGCAATGATTGATTCCACTTTTTGGTGAGAAAAGCCATCAAATTACCAGTGGATGTGTTGCAACGAAAGCCGTATACTGACGGTCATTGAGAAGCTCTAGTTGTTCAATATATTTCATAAGCTAACGATTGATCAGCGTTTCCATGACCTGGGAAAGAATGGATGTCAGAGCAGTTGGTCAGTTATTTGAAGGAGAAGAGTGAATAGACTTTTTTAGAGCGAAAATGGCCTAAGGAAAAGGAAACGTAAAAAAGCTTACGCAGTGGTTTCGCTGAAGTGGAAGAACACATCTTCAAGACAATGAAATGAATGCCCCAATAAAAAAGAATTAACTCGATTTTTGTTTTAATTATCCGATTGTTCAGTTGACACTAGCTCATTTGAGCTAATTCCCAACGAATGGGTTTAACATGTATACGAACTTTAAATTGTTGTAATTTTTTTATTTAAAAAATTTGGAATAAAATTACCTCTTTGGTGTACAATTGAAAGACTTAAAGAGTGGATGATGATCCGCCGTGGGGTATGTTAATTGAACTAATCAATTATCATATGACACCAAAAAACATAACAGTTAAAAAAAAGAGTTCTCCTAACAAAATAAAACCTGCAGTGTTGCCACTGAAGAATTTAAAATGGTCGCACGATAAGGGGCCACGATACAAAAAAGTCGCATTAGGAAAAAAATTACCTGATGTACTACTAATTCTTCTTATTTGTTCTTAAACGTTTTGAGTTAACGAAAGACTGTCGTTCAGTTCAGAGGTTAGACACTTAAACCGATGTATAACTAAAATACAGGATCTGTTTGAATTTAGATACGTTACTTCTTTATAAAGATCAGGTTGATGGGTTAAAAGTATATCTGAAAATAAGGTTAAAGTTCGAAAACTTAAAAGGCTTTCTAAGGACATTCACATTCCCAAAAGGAGAGTTGTATATGCTGTGAAACTCGACCAACACGTTGCAGCCGGTAAACGTAACGTTCCGTACTATTAAACGCAACGCTATGTTTTCTTTTGCTTTCGTGGTCAAGATTACAGAAAATTTCACAACTGTAGATAATTGAAGGTAAAATAAGCGTTTTCACAAGTAATGTTCGTATTTTTAGTTTTTTTACGGGTGTAAAGTGGGTACTGTGTAGACCAAGCGTGTGAAGAACACCGTACGTCTTGCCAACGATATAGGTTACGTGGGTTTTTCCAAGTCAGGCTTCGGTTTTTCGCAGGTTCAACCTACTCAATAGGGGTATTATAGGGGGAATTGTATTCAAAAAAACATATTTTGTACATAAAATCATTAGTTTTAAGAAGCACATTTTTCATTACTGTATACTAAAACTAAAAATGATAACGAAAAACATAAACATAAAAAGAATAACACATTTTGTAAAAATAAATATTGTAATGTGCTGCCACATTTTTAAAGTATAAAAGGCCGCAGCAAATCAAAAAAGTCGCAGTCTGTTTTAATAAAGAGAAGAGTTATCATACAACTATAAGTTGGAGAAACAAATCTCTTATTTTTTAAACAAATTGCATTTCATCATATCATCGTTGCGCTTGTAGACAGGCTGAACCCTAGTTGGTCGCCTGGCTCTTCTCCTCACATCACTTATCGCCTACAACTCTCACTTGTTCTTAGACAAGCTGAACGTCATAATACGTTCGCTTGGCTTGACATTTGGGAAGTTAGTTTTCATCCACTTTGGACAAACACTGTCGCTGGTACTTATCACTTAGAACCAACAATAACAACATCAAGCATAAATACACACAAAAAAAATTAGATAGTTCTAACTTACATTTAAAAAAAAACAACACCATTTTGATTTCTTCGGATTGAGCATTATAAACCATTTTTGTTCGACCAACGCTTAATTCCTCCTAGTTCCTCATGATAATACAAGCTGCAGTGTGTTCAATAAGCCCTAGTGGACATTTAATGTTTAGTTGAGCATCATCAGCGTACAAACGAATTGAACAATGTTTAACTACTGTATGAAGCTCATTTACATAGATAAAAAATATGCACGACTGGGTCGCACCAACTTGCTCTTATGCGCGATCACATTGTGGTTCTCTAGTCTGAAATAAATTAGCTATAGGAGTATATATTTTCTCCATTTGCCAAATCTTAGTTTAGTTTCAGGTGGTATTATGTGAGTATAAAAAAATTAACAATATAGCCTAGTGTTGCACATATTATGCAATATGCATAAAAGGAAATTATACTATTTAAACTGGTAAATTGTTTTAAATCAACAAAATTAGAAAGAAATTGATTAAAATACTTTGAATCCGTTTTAACCCAACGCGATGTACACCATCTGATTTCTTATATAAATCTTTATTTATGAGAAAAAAAATTTGAAAATCGTAGGAGCGGTTTTAAAAATAATTAATTTTTTATATATAAAATTTCGTTAACAATTTAAAGCATTTATTAATGTTGCGTTAAAAATTGAACTTCACAAAAAAATCTGCTACCAGTTTTCGAAATATCGAATTTTCAAAAAATAATTTTGATTTTTTTTTAAAAAATCCAAAAATCATTTTTTAGAAAATTTTGATACGCACTTTTATTTATATTTGTTACAAGCTTCTGTATACAAAATCTAATTTTATTCGGTTGATCAGATGTTGAGATAGTCGAAAATCAAAGAAACCGTTCTATGAGAGGTACTGTTAATAAACGTAAAATATAAACTTTAAAAATTTTAAATGGTAGATCGTACTAATTTTACCACACAAAAAAACTTTTATGAAAATCGTAGGAGTCGTTTTTGAGAAACAAAATATTTTTCTTAACGGTTTTTTAACATTTGTATGGGAGGCACCGTTATTTTTGAGTATTAGAATAATTTTTGTCAAAAATCTCCTAGATAAAGTTAAAAAATTGTTATTTACCAAGTTAAATGAAAATCGACCAAGTCGTTTTTGAAATATTGAGTTTTAAAAAAAAAATATTAAAACTTTTTTTAAAAATCTAAAAAATATTTTTTTGAAAATTTTGGTACACAGAATGTGTCAATACTTCTTCATAAAAAATTGATCAGAATCTGTTTAACCGTTTTCGAGAAAAGCGAAAATAAAAAAAAATGGTTCTTTGTGAGGTACCATTAATAACCATTTTTCGGAACTATTTTTTTTATTAAACAGCAACTTATAACTATTTAAATTTATGGAGTTCTTAAAAACAAATTCGGTAGCGCTGGATTTGAGAAAAATAAGTTTTTCCTTTTTGGCCAAGAAATTTTGTATGACAGCTACTGTTAATTTTGGTCCTAAAAAAAAAGAGAAAAAACGGGTGGGGGGAATGTCCAAAAAACGCTAGATACCAAGTTTAAAGAAAATCGACCCATCCGTTTAAGCTGTAGTCGAACCGACAGACAGACAGACAGACAGACGGACGTTTTTGCGAGACCCACTTTTTTTGACTTCTCTATCATCGTAATGTAAAGTTTGATCAAAATCTCGAGTTCGATTTTTTGTACGAATCCATAACTTCCCATATAGTACCTATATCGCAAGTAAAAAAGTAAAGGACCAAGAATAGATCCCTCAGGTACTCCAATGGGGTTCAATAAAAAATCCGAAAGGACTTTTCTTTGTTCAACTGCTTGCAATCTATCGGTTTAGTATGAATGCATCAGTCGAACTGCGCTGGGAGAAAAGTTATACAAATGTAAAAGTTTTTCGCAGAGTACAGAATGGTTAACCATTTCGATGGCCTTTGGAAAGTCTAGAAGAATTAAAAAAACGATTTCCAGATATCTTCTACAACACTTTATAACGCTGTAATGCAACTATTTTTCTCTCAAAAACCGGGTTGTTTTAAGGTAAGTAAATTTTCGTTTCTTAATGATCTTTTCAGATACTTTTGATAAAAATGGTAATATGGAAATTGGTCTGAAGTGATCACATTTAGAGGTTTTATGTACAGGTACAATTTTTGCCATTTTCCATTGCATTGGAAAGTCACTTGTAGAAATAATAAAGTTAAATATATGTGTTATATAAGGTAAAATTACTGGCGACAAAAGTTTTATAAATTTCACATAGCCCTGCTAAAAATTGCGCGTAGCACTTTAAAACTATTGCAAATTTATCGTATGATGACTTAAAGCAAAGAACAACTAATAAACCATGTTTTGTTACAACTCTTAACGTATAGACTCTACTGGTTTTTGTACTTTCAGCAATTTGGTTGTAGTTTTAACAATTCTGTAAATATGCTCTTATATTGTCATGTCCACTAAAACCAAACACCAACATTTATAACCCGATATCAAATTAACAACAAGCAATTGTGATCATTTTAACAATTTCATTGTGAATATGAAAGCAAACGCTGTTAAATTTGCATTCGCTGTTAAATACACAAATTTGGAAGTACATAGATAATAGTAGATTTGACTTCAACATTTTGCAAAATTTACAGCAATAAATATAAATGGGTTGTTTTGAGTGATAGTGTGAACAGTATTGATAATTTTTATACTTTGTATGTTAAATTTGACGTAAAAAATGATAATTCAAATAAATTCGAACAACTCCTGCATAAAGTAGGGAAAGTAGGTAAAGAGAACTTTCAATGCTTAACATTGAAAAATCGTTTGCAAGAAAGACAATTGGAACATTCTTTTTTTTTTATAAAAGTCTAATACAACATTTTTGAACAAATTAAAAAGGTTTGAATTAGAATACCTTTCTATTTTTATATTTTTAATACAAAAAAAATAGAATAATTTTAATTATGCGTTTAATTTAAAAAAAAAGTGACCGACTAGAATTTTTATTTAAGCGTTGCCAATAGGTTTGTTCGTTGAGCCCTGAAGTCACCCTGGGGTCGCCCAAAAGCGTTCTTTGAAAAACCTGAAGTCACCCTGGTGAAAAAATTCTGTGGTTTTTGAGACCTGAGGTCGCCCTGAACTCGCCCTGAAGTAGAACTACGTATTTTGCTGTGGCGAGTTGAGGTAAAGAATAAACTGCCAAAGTGACATGAGTTATTAAGCATATTTTTTGTTGCGGATTCATGTGGTGAAGGTTATTGTTTATTTTTGAAGAATAAATTGAAACAATACACGAATTAAATTTAATGCTAATAAACAGAAATAGAAAGTGGAAACGTTAGAAATTGTTTCTTATTAATTTTTAAGACATATTTGTAACAAATTTTAAGTTTTAATTATCAAAGCACAGAACTTTTTTTTCTCCGTTTAAATGTCAACAGTCATTGAGCGTTTTTTGAGAACTGGAAAACCCAGGTTTTTTTGACAATTCTTGGGGTTGTCAAGAAAACCTGGGTCAACCCTGGGTAAAGTTCAACGAACGAAGCTACTGATTGAAGCCATAATATAAATAATTCAAACGTCAAATCCAGTTTTGTTAAAAAATCGGTGCTTAATAATTGCTTTCCTACCTACCTACCCATTCGAGATGAAATGTATAAAAAAACAAAACCGTGTACCCTTTCAGGTCTCAGAACAATGTCCACGTACAGATACATACATACCGACAAAATGTATTACGAATACCACTTCTTTTTACTTTTCCATCAACTTACCGTAGTGATAGGTTTGATTAAAACCTGAACTTTTTCACTGGACATTAAAGTGACTCAAAAGTATTGGAAAACACAAATTTAAACCAAACTAAAATGCTTTAAAATTACACTGAAATATCTATCATCATCGGTACATACATAGCTACATTGAAAAACATGAAAAACCAGCACAAAAACAGCCTTAAAAAAAAACTCATCATTATTTTTTTTTGTCATTACAGCCTTACATTACAACCTTCACTTGAATGTTATTATAATAATCATGTCCACAATCTGTCATATTAATTTAAATAAATTTATGCTTGATCCTGAGAGGCTAATTAAACAGGTCTTCACTTATGTATACGCTAGCTCGTTTCTTATGCTTCTTAGTTCCCAGTTAATCTATAGATCATTTCTTTAAGAACTCGAACTCTGCGCTGCTGCTATTAATCTGCATGATGATCATAATCTTGTTGATGGGTTTTCCTCCATTTCTTCTGCCAGAAGAAGGTTGCCTTTATTATTTCTCTATTAGGCACAGAGGAGTGCCGTGTCACCAAAACCACCTATAAAGCATGAAAACCACCAAAGTGCTTAAGCCAAGCCACACAAAATCAGGTAATCGAAAATCAGTATTGCAATTCAAAACACGTCCTCGTTGTTACGTTACGTTCTGCTGTTATTAATGTCTCGAGACATTTAATATTTGGGTAAATTACCATCGAAATCCTTTCTAATTTGTCAGAGATATTTTACAAAGAAGCTTTAGCCCGCCCGCCCCTGCCTCGCAGTCGCTCCTCACCCGCATACGGAATTTGTGCGTCACTTTGTACTACTTACTGTGATAAATGGGATAACAACTCGTGGTAAGGTCTCGAATTTCTAGTCGAATTCTCATAACTCATTTTTATGGACTTCTTTCCACATGATAGAGTTGAAGTTGGAATACATGCTTACATCCATACGTTTAGCAGAACAAATTAATACTGAAAATCCTTTAAAAATTGAATGTTGAACGTGTGTGTAGAAGAACAAGGGCTTACAAAGTTTTCACATTTCCGGGAAGTGTGGAAGTGAGTATCCTCGTTCTACTTCTTCAATCAGGCTCACAAGCAAAGCACATGCCGGCATGTACCGTATATACCGTTTATATGACATGACATGTGGTGCGTGCGGATGTCTGACCAAGTGCCAATATATCACCAAGTTTGAGGCTCTTGTCCACCCATCTGTCACTAGAATGAGTATTGTAATGCCCTTGTTAAACATTAATGAAATGCATAAATTTGCGATGATATCTCGAAATGCATTGCTCTTAACTTAACTCAATCCACTCCACTGCAGTCTCAGCCCTCAACCGAACTACCAAACCATAACCATTTGCGTGCTTGATTTTGAGTACCTACTACCTTGCTACTGCATTTATGTGTTCTTGTGTTTGTGTGTTTACAAGCATTTTGGAAAGCATTCATTTTTGAAGTGCTAGTTATAGTTATTGCAGGCCCACTTCGCTTATCAGCTTTGCGTGTTTCTTTTAATGTTTAATGCACTTATAATTATTGCTGTTGTTTATATTTTTGTGGCAGAACAAAATGGGGAATATTTAATGTCCTTCGTATGGGTCGACTCATTTGGGGGTCTTAAACTGATTTCGTGGGAACAAGAGGATAACGTCGAGCAATGGTTTTTATTTTAGGACAAGCAGGATCTGATTTTTTGTGGTTTGGAGGAAATAATCCTTCTACAAGTTGTGTTTAAATTTGCGTTCAATGTTTTGTGCTATGGAAAAAATGATCCTTTTATATATGTTATGATGAATTTTATTTATTGTATAGGGTGTTTTTTTTAAGACGTGTGGTTTTCAATCTGGCAATACATTTTTCGGAGTTGGTCTTTTTGACAGTTATCACTTGATTTATGCTCAGTTTGTTTTGCCATTTCATAATGAATAGACTTACTTCTTACTTTTAGTTGAATGGGTACGTTAATAAGCAAAATTGTCGTATTTGGAGTGATCATAATCCACAAGCTATTATTGAGACGCCGTTACATCCTCAAAAAGTCACTGTTTAGTGTGCTCTATGGGCAGAGGGAATCGTTGGTCCATATATATACAAAAATGAAGCCGGCCATAATGTTACAGTCAATGGAGAACGCTATACAGCCATGATTAATGACTTTTTCGTGACTGAATTGGAGGATGTTGATGTGGACGACCTTCGGTTCCAACAAGACGGCGCTACATGCCATACAGCCAACGAAACAATCAATTTATTGAAGGAAACTTTTGGTGAGCGCATTATCTCGCGTCGTGGGCCTGTGGCGTGGCCTCCAAGATCGTCAGATTTAACACCGCTGGACTATTTTTTGTGGAGTTATGTGAAGTCGCTTGTCGACGCAGATAATGCCGAAATCATTGACGCCTTGGAAGAGAATATTCGGCACGTTATTGCTGACATACGGCCATAATTGCTGCGAAAAGTAGTTGAAAATTGGGCCTCTCAGCTGGAATTTATTCGAGCCCGCCGCGGTGGCCATTTGCCCGAAATCATTTTTAAAACATAATGGCAAACCCTTATCTTTATAAAAAAGCTAAATTCTTGGCCATAACATTAAATTATATGCGTTTTATTTCTTCTTTAAAACCACACGTCTAAGAAAACACCCTTTAAAACAAGAGATAAATGATAAATGCAGCCCAAGCGTTCTTGCTCCTACGACTTCTGTTTAGAGCATAAATCAGTTAAAATGTTGGTTGTAAGATATTGATTTTATAATAAAATGAACTATTTTGGACCGAATGAACTTGATATTAGGTGCAACAAGATGGCCCCGCCATAAAGGAAATTCAAAAATCTAAGTATGCAGGAATTTGGACCTAATTAGTACTGCAATATCAGTTAGTTAACAGCGGTACGGTACCATTGGCAAACGTAAATTGATAGACAGACACTTCAACACCGCCGATTGAGTGCGGTATCCTTAAGTGCTGCCATTAAAGTGCTCAACATTTGAGTGTCGCAGTTTTAAGTGCCAGATTTTTAGTGTGTGTATATTTTGTTTTCGTGTTGGCAAAGTAGTGTAGATTTCATTAGAAATGGTTAATTCACAATAAGAATTAATTTATATTGTTTTCAATAACAAAAATAAAAATCGTGTACTTTCTGAGCTAATTTAATCATTTGCATTTTGATTAGGAAATTATGCAGAACAGCAACTTGTGACAAAAACAAAAAAATTAATGATGCAAATTAATAGACACTATTTTTAATGGCGGAAGGCAATTTTTTTCTAGTTTTATTATTGAAAACCACTACATAATATCAAATTTGAAATTTGCGTGAACAATTGAAATTCACTTAATTAGCAATAGATTTCACTTTAAATTACAATCAAAACAATGTTCTAAATTTATATTAAATAATTATAAAAATACAACAGAAAATTATATCCATGATTTTTTACTCTACCGTGCAAAGGTTTTCAAAAAAAAAAACACTGTTATTACTGGCGTGGCAAGAAAACCGTGTTCTATTGTGACTTACCAAATTTTTAATGAAAAGGAAACAATGGCCATATTGAACAATTAACAATGCATTACCTATTTGTAGGCAGTGTTAACAAGTCTAGAGTTGAAAGGACGGTAGTGAACTACCCAGTGTCGCAACCGCTCTAATGAAATTTCCAAGCACTAATAGGCTGGTGGAGAAGTGTCCAACGGTGAAATTTCGGCACTAAAAAGTCCTGCTCCGAGTTAACAGCGATGAAAATCCCACCGAAAAGTGTCAAGTGAGTACCCAAATGTGAAAGCTGAATATGAACCATAATTTCATTTCGTAACATACCACTAGGAAAAGATCTAAGGTTCTCTGAAAGAGTGTGACATTTGTCAACCAAATTGTTTTGTTCAAAATATAAATTCTAAAATGAAAAACAAAAAAAGATTTTAGATTAAACAATGGCTTATAAATTCTTATCAAGGAGGACAAAAACAACAAAACACACATTTTAGGAACTTTTTCAAGATGCTGATGACTGTGACACAAAATAATATGTTTTTTATCTATATGCAAAGTGAGTACAGTGGTTGTCCAGTATAACGAATGATATAATATGTCTAGAGTTCATTCGTTATATCGAATTTTTTTTTTTTTCTTACAAATCTTAAGGTAAATAGGAAGTAAAACTGTATTTTGCGAATCCGTTAAAGTTTTGCGCATATCGAAATTTGAGCATTTGCTTTAATAAACGAAGATAAATACGTTGGACAAAACTAGCCAAAAGAAAAAAAAACATTTGAGGAATGGAAAATTTTGTATGTATCTTCCAATTTTATCATAAAGATACATATAAATATTAACACATTAACAGTGATACAAATTTGTTTTCTACAGAGTCGCTTTACTTGGTTGCTATTTTTGTTTGAATATTGGCATTTGACAGTCATTGAGAGTAGCAATTTACTATGGAGCATCTAACACAGCAATAACGTGTTGCTCGAGTTTTACAGCTCGCTATAGACGACCGCAAAAAATTATTATTATTAGCGACGAAGCACATTTCTGTTAATAATCAGAATAGCCTATATTTGGGCACTGAAAACCAAAGACCACTACAACTTCGTAGAGTAACTACATGGTGCGCCATTCTCGCCGACGGCGTCATTGAGCCATATTTTTGATGATGCCATAGGCAATGCTGTACTGATGTTACCACTATCGGAACATGTTGGAAAACATTCTTGTACCCAAACTGGATCCGTGCTACAATGAGAATTTTACGTGAAATTTTTCCCGGCCGGTGATATCGACAGGCCCCCACGATCCTCTGATTTGACGCCTAACAATTTTTTCTTATGGGGGTACAAGAAGGAAAAGATGTACATCAAAATACTAATCAAAACCTCGATACTTACGGATAACATAAGAAACGAAATTGCTGAAATTACACCAGAAGTCTGCGTAATTGTTATGCACGGCCAGAGGTGACCATTTGAATCAATCCATAAAACATAAATTATAAAATTATATTCCATTTAAAAGTTATGGCAAGAAAATATCGACCTGGAATAAAAAACGCATCCTGTTCCTGTATATTCTTCATAATTAAATACATAATATAAAGTTGTTTGTAGATTTTTTTTTCATTTTCTGAAATTCGTTATTTGTTCGTTATACAGAATACCTAATGGGACTTGAAAGAGGTATTCGTAATATCGATAATTCATTATACTGGACCACCACTGTATTTAGAATTAAAAACTGAGTATCAAAAATCACATGTGGAGAAATAATTATGTTTTCATGTGTATTTGGGAACGTTTTTATTTTTCATTTCCGGGAGGTGAGTACTAGGCTTTACTGGGAAAGTTTTACACAAGGGTAAAAACTCGTTTAAAAATGTTACTATTTATTTATGTAACAATCTATTGCTAAAATCAAAGTTTCAAAAAAAGATTTTAAGGGCCTTTTCTCCGCAAAAATTAGATAGATTTCTACTTGGCTGAGCTATTTATGTTCATAATAGAAATTTCGAATTATAAAATCCTTCATTATTTAAGTGAAGTTATGTTAAGGATTATTCACTTACCTTGCTCTACACGACATCCCTAGATATTTAGATTTTTTTTAGATTTATAAATACATTTATTTCTTGGAAATGAAAATACAATAATTCAAATTATCATTAAATAAATTAATAATAGAAATAAAGTAGTGGCATTTTATATTTAAAGAATAAACAGTACTAAATGCCACTTTAAGTTATACAAAGTTATCAAAAATAGTAATTTGGGTGGGGTGACCCTTATTCAAAAAAAATAAGTACATTTTAAAAATAAAAAAGTGTTAACAATTCAAAGTAATTATAAAAAAACCCAGATAAATTTAATTCATTTGCAAAGTAAAAAAGAGCAGAGAACAAACTCTCCTTGAAAACAGCAGAAGATATAGACGACAGTATTTTATTTATATGACAGGGGACAACATCTCTTCTAACTGTTCAAAGTTAAAACTAAACAACCAGTCCTTTACAAGTTTCTCAAAACGATTTGGTTATATAAGTGATCTGATCATAATAGGAAGTTTATTAAATAAACGTGGAGACGCAACAGAATAGAAATTGCGGAAGGCGGTAGTGCGGAAGATAGGAACATGAGCCATACATTGCATGTTACCACGAAGGTTATGGTTATCTAATATTTTGAAATTACGATTTCCTGAGCGCTTAAAGAAAGTTTTAAGGACTTAATAGCAGTAGGTATAAGTGTCGAACTGGAAGAACTTTCAACCCTGTGAATAGTGGAAAACTACGGTACAATCGATGTTTTCTGCTTATTTTTCTGATGACATATTTTTGTACCGTTAAAATCGGTTTGATTTTGTTTAAATACATTCCACCCATATTGTAATTTACATAATAAATTTTTTTAAGCAGAACAGGTGAGCATACTTTTTGGAGGTAGAAAAAATGTCTGAGTGTGGAGCGGAAATACTTTATTAAATTATCAGATTGATTCCTAAATGACATCTTAGAATCGATTAATAGACCTAGATATTGAAAAACATGAACGTTCTCAATTTTGAAACAATGATCACTACAGTTGAAGTTGTGAGAGTAGGTAATCAAGGTTGGAGAATTTGTACGATGGCAATTTACCAATTTGAATCTTTGGCATTCAGGCTCATGAAAAAGGATATCTGGTTCCACGAAGTTCTGTTGGGTAAGACTAAAGAACATAATTTTGGTTTTAGCACTTATGACTGACTTATGTTCCGCGAAACATGACCTAAGAATATATAGATCCCAGTTAATTTCACAAACTAGATCAAGGAGACTTTCAGCACCAAATGCACAACCAACGTCATCCGCAAAAGCAGTAACATTTGATTTAAGTTTTAAACTGAACAAATAATTAATATATATAAGGAACAAAATTGGTCCTAGCACTAAACCTTGTGGAACCCCTATATTAGTAAATTTGAATCCACTTCTAACTTTGCCAATTCTAACTCGTTGTGGTCTGTTATTAAGGTAGGATCTAAACCAGTCACTCATAAAGCTTCGTAGACCCAGATTTTCAAGTTTAGTAACCATTATATCATGGCTCACCATATCGAACGCTTTAGTGATATCAACGTAAAGCCCAGCTGTGAACTTATTATTATCTTAGTTATTAAAGATATCGGTGCAAAATTTCAGAAGAGCATCTTCCGTCGATTTTTTTTTGCTGAAAACCGAATTGCAGGGGATTTAAAAACTGTTATTTATTTAAAAAACCAATAAGTCTTTTTTTAATACTTTTTTCGAAAATTTAGCTTAGTGAAGAAATAATTGAAATGGGTCTGTAATTTTTAAAAATATTGGACCGATGTCGCTTTTGAAACGTCTCAAAATTGTTGATTTAGGATCGCATATTTTGTTCATTATTTGTCTCAGAGGCTTCGTAAAAACGAGTGTATGAATTTGAATATTTTTCTGAAGTTTGTTTAAACCCATTTACTAAGAATCTTATGTAAGTATTTAAGTTCAACAAAAGAACTTCATGTATCATAATTTTTTCTGCACTTAAATATACGAATTTCGCATCAGCAAACTTAATGTTCATGGCGACTTGAAAGAAGGTATCATTAAGGTACAATTACGACCAACAACAAATAAAATTATAAAACCAATTATTTAGAGTATTGTACCTACTTTAAACTTATAAGACACGTCAAATTCCAAAAACATACCAACTGAAAAAAACTGTTCATGCAAAATGCAAGCCAACTTCAATATACTTCTCGAGAATCTCTCTTGTATTTCAAACTCAATTATGAGTTTCATTAAGGTAGAATGAGATAAGTGGTATTATCCACTTGTCTAAGAATAAGTGCTTTCTGTATACAGACTAATTGAAAAAGGATTTTTTTGAAGAGTTAATAACTCTTTCATCTTTTGCATTTTGAAATTAACGACATGTTCTCTGTGCTTTTACACAAAACGATTCCTTAATGATTGCATTAATAAATTGTAACTTGTGTCCAGGGTTATCGGATAAAAACCACACCATAATAATGTGTTTATTTATTCCAATTTCCATCCCTTCATACCGGATGCTTACAACACCCTTAGATTTTGAGTCAAACATGCGAATGCGTTCCAAATTAAGACATTATATTAAAACATTCTCGCGTCACGACATTTTTATCATGATATTGTCAAGGCTCACAGAGCACCTTATGATGCTTAGAATCAAGCTTTCTGAAAGGGATAATGGAAATGGAAAACACACAAAAACTGGAAGCATCTCAAGGGTTCACTTAAGGTTTCGGTTGAAGTGTTGTGGGTTGTAAATAAAAATTTGTATATATATATTGGTATATGTACGTATATAATATGTGTATGTATAGCAATCAGTTCCGCACTCACACCGATGAAGGAATGAAGGATATCCTATCCACCTCAAACCGAAAGAACATGGTTAAAACAAATTTGCAGTTTAAAATAATTGCGTTTATTTTTGCCGTTGAAATATTTTGATATCCATGTGTCCTTGAGTAAATGGTTACTGAAGCAATTCATTTATCTTGTAACTAACATCCTGTGAGAATTGGGCAACCAGCTAACGAGTTTTTCTTCTCCTTGTTGGTATAAAATACAAACAAAGTGTTAAAGCAAAACATAAAAATATTGTTTTATTTTTATCGCTTAGTACACTCCGCATCAGTTTTTTATATTTTCTGTATAAACCTTACAGGAATAAAAAAGAGAGGACTATAAAACTGATGGTTCCTGAATGAAAAACCAATTTTTTTGGACTAAAGGTTATTATACAGGGTGATTCGCATAACGTGTGATAAAAATTTAGAGCCTGTAGGTTGGGTTTAGACAAGAAAAAAGTCGTACAGGAGGTTGGTACTATTCCCCCCATTAAGCCCTCCTGATAATTTTCTATAAAAAAATTACTTAAGACAGAAAACAAATTATTAAAAAATAACGGTTATACTAACAATGCTATGATATATTTTTTTGGTAAAGCCAGAAATCTTTTTCTTTTATTGTGTTTTTAAACAAAGTTGTTTTAGAGAATAGTTTTTAAAAAATTAATTTTCAAAATCAAAATTTTCAAAAAAAAATGTCACAACGTACAATTTGAAACTCAGCTAAATTATACAATTAGTTTGGAAATAATCTAGCCATTTTCAAGAAAATTTAAAGTATTATTCCCGTTCTAGACAAGCAAAAGCAAAAATTTCGAATTTCATTCTTAGGGAATGACAAAAACAATCACTTTTTAATACCTCAATTAAATTTTACAAATCGAACACGAAAATAATACTTGGCCCATGAGCAAGTTTAGTAGAAATGAACAATCAAGTGATGTGGATTGTATTATGTTGTATAGTTACATAAATTTAAAATTTGCATGAATATTTTTTAAATTGACAAAATGCAAAACCAATTAAAGATAAAATAGAAAAAGGCGGGGTAGGAAGAGAATTCTGAATTTGATTTCTCAGGAAAAAATCAAAACCATTCAATATCATACACTATGTATGTATGTACATAATTTTCTGAATTGATTTCTTATACGGCAGAAAATAATTGAGGAAGTGAATCGAAAAAAGAGCAAGTGTCTTTGATAAAAAAGTGAGACATTTCCTGGTGGACCTTCGATAAGCGTTTTGTTTGTAATGTAAATTATTATTTTTATATGCAGTTATTCAATTTTTAAAATCTATCCACGATAAGAGTTACGAAAATATTGGCGATGATTTTCTTTGCTAAAATTAATGCTTAATTTGTTTATTGAAGCTGATAAACACTCATTGAAAAAACAATAATGTAAAGATTTCTTAGTCTAGAGTCACATCGATGCTCGAATAGTTTACGTGTGTCAAGTTAGCACTACACTTTTAGAAATAAAATAAAATAAGTACACAGTTAATTGTATCTTTTTAGCAGTAAATTAGTTGTGGAAAAAAAAATTTGTAGCTCTACTATTTAATAAAAAAATGGTATGTAGTGCTAACTTGATATCAAGTTGGCATTACACTTTCAGAAAATAAAAATACTAATAACACAGTTAATTGTAGTTTTTTTTTGTTGTGGAGAGAAAAAAATTCAAAAAATTTTTTTGACGAAGTTTTCAAACAAAAACTAGGTAGTTTTTATTATTTATTAAACTATTCATACTAGAATGTCAGTTTATTAGACTTGACCATTCTTTATTCCATCAGTGGTGCTGAGCTTAATCCAATTTTATTATGAAAAACTTTCTACATGCCTACCATAGGGATCGAACCCACGATATCAGATTTGCTCAGTCTTAGAAGCCGTATGCACTACGCTTTCCGCCACTTGAGACCACTGACGTCACAGATCGAAAATGGGATGTTATTGTTTATCAAATGCATTTGGAGCATCAGTATTTTTCTAAGCGCCTAAGTGCTAACTGAACACACCCTTAGTGGTCGTATCCGAAAACCCAGACGTGATGACATTGAGATTTTTCTCGTGTCGTGTGCAGCTCTTAAGAGATTTCGTAACGAGTATACGCTATTGCAAACAGTCTTGCACATTGAAAATAGCATTATTATTGAAGGTTTTTATAGTAAAATTTTTAGTTTTAAACATTTTTTAACTGTTTTCATATTGAACATATTTTCTTAAGAATCTCCAGCCTAAAACAGTGACAGTTGTTAATGCAAAAAGTAAGCAAACAAACCTTTTTCCCATTTGAAATTGTCAAAGTGACATAATGGAGTTAGTATGATGAAATAGCCAGTTGGTGATTTTATATATTTACTAGCTGGCCCGCCTGGCTTCCCACGGGTAGACAAACCAAACCAACACAAAAAATAAGTATGTAAGCAAATTTTTGAAATCGAATACTATACTTTATGGGTTTTAACCTACTTCACGTTATGTATGGCTAAATATGCAAAAACATGATTTTCTAAGTCCAACCTTTACCTATTACTTTCCCAACATAGACAAATTTCTTGTTATTAAAAACAACTTTTTGGTTTTATCCCATTTCATTCTATAAATAGCATAACACAAAGACAAATTTGGAAATCAGATGCTACATTTCATTGTTACCCCATTTCGTCCTATAATGGCCAATTTTCTGAAAAAATCCCTATGGTCATCCGCTAAAAAAACAACCTTTCAAAGAAAAATAAATAATAATAAATAAAATAAGAACCACCTACAGCGCCATCTGTTGAACGGTTATTGAATTGAAGTGAAAAAAGAAATGTGCGCCTAAGGCACTACCTGTTGAGAGTTGTCCGACCTTTCTTTTTCCCTAAACCTTCGCGTAGGAATTACGAAGATACACGCAGAAGGATTTATCCAATTTGGTCCAGTCGTTTTCAAGTTTTAAGCATCCGAACACACCACGATCCATTTTTATATATAAAGATTTGTAGGTGTAGTTATTTGCCCCTCTTGTTCTAATATTCAGAAATTCAAACAAAATGTGCATCAGCACTGTGTAAACCATTTCAAGGGAAGTCATGACCTCAAGGGTCCATGCACGTACTATAGGGTGCGATACAGTAAAATCAACAAAAAAAAATATGCACCACTTGATCGCACGAACTTGCTCTTGTGGTTAAATACTGTGTGTAACCCCACATTGAAGATGCATAATATGTAAATATATATTTAAAGAGAAAATATTAAAAGAGTCAAAAGTGCTAAAAAATTGATTTTTTGTTTTATTTTTTTTTTTATTTATAAGATATTATGTTTTATTTAAATTTTTAAATGCTTTATTGTTTAAACTATTGAGAAGCATCAGACTGAAAAATAATAACAAAATCGGTCTAATCATGGCAAAGATTCTCAAAAAACGTGGAGTACCTAATTCCGTTATGTGAATTTTTTGAGAAAAACCTGAAACGCAGTTTTCTTAAAATTGACTTGGTTATTACGAAGTTTAATCAAAATCGTTAGGGCCCTTTTTTGAGAAAATTTGAAGAATCCAAAATATTTGTATGGCAGCTTCCCGTTCTAGATGAGCTAAATCAAAAATTCGAATTTTCCTTCTAGAGAATCACATACAAATGCTTTGTGCCAAATTTCATGCAAATCGGTCCGCCCGTTTAGGCTCTAGATCAAATTACAGTGGACGCACCGACGCACAGACGCACAGACCGACGGACGACACGAATAAACCCACTTTTTCGGACTTCTCGATTATCGTAGTGTTAGTATTGATTATAACCTCGAATGTTTTTTGTACACGAAACCAATACTTGCCTTATAGAGCAAGTAAAAAAGTAAAGAGAAACACAATAAAACGTAAAAAGTCAAAAAATTTCACAAAATTCGTAACTCGGACAGACATTTTGTTGTCACTATATTTTTATATGGGATGCCTGATCAAAAAAAAAACGACACCATAAAGCGCACATATTAAAAAGAGAAGATTAAACATTGCAAAAGGCCTAGCAGCATATTTAGCTAAAACAAAACATAACTTTACCTAGATAAGCTTTTGAAATAAAATCCACATTTACAAGCCTAAGATCCCACAATAACAGTTTTAAATGCACTAACGTCTAAGTAATGAATGGTTGACTTGAGTAGCAAAAAGCTAATCTTTTTCAAACAGCAATTCTTCAAACACCAACTGAGTGATTTTGAATCCAAGTTTAGCTTATATGTATCTCTCTACAATGTTCTTATCGCACAATAGTTGCATTTTCCAAATAAAGAGATACGCATCTATCCAAAACAACGCACCCAAATTTTGTGCATACACTTTAAATTACCATACTCGATCTCCTCTCTATTAACCCTGTTATTCTGGTGATTGTGATAAAGTATAGGGTTCGGACCGAAAGCAGAATAAAAATGAAGGTTATTCATTCGTTTTTATCCTTCTTCGTATGGTAAAAAAAATGCACATCATAAATTCTATACACTATTGAAATAAATCAGCCAAGAAGAAGACTTAGCACTATTTATTTGGACTTGTTGAATTATTGCTTAAAAATAGCTATTAACGGTCAAAAATGTTTAAAAACATTCATAGAAGTTGAACTCAACTAAATTAAAATAGCGTATTAACCCAAGGCCCTTAAGTGGAAAATGGTTGTTGAGGTATGTGTATGCTCTTTTAGATCGAAGTTAAGTTGGCATGAAAAGTAAAGTGCTTAGCACACATCCCTGTTTCACTCCAATATGTTTTGTAAATTCATCAGAAACAAATTCACCATCTCACGCGTAGGTAAGACGTATTGTTTTCGTACATTGCTTTCAGTAAAGATACAATTTCACATGAGATTCCCAGCTTCCAAAGCTTATAAAATATGTTTTTTCTATAAACAGATCTGAGATAAAACTTCTATTTGAGTGTGGCAACTCCTGATTTCTTTTTTTTTGTAAAAATAAATGATTCAAAGCATTTCTTCTTAATTTGGTACAAATCCAATAAAAATTCCAAGCGACTCACCTTCTATTTCAAAAAGTCAAACGACATGAGTTGAATAAAAATGAAAAAAACTTTATAAATATTGCTTTGTTTGTTTGATTGTATGTTTGTTTGTTTGATCGGGCAAATCTCAGAAACCACATGTCCGATTTTAGAAATTCTTTTGGTGTTTGAAAGGTAATTTTTATTCGATGACTTAAGGTTTATT
The DNA here is from genome assembly GCA_932273885.2 of Leucozona laternaria. Lineage (NCBI taxonomy): Eukaryota > Metazoa > Arthropoda > Insecta > Diptera > Syrphidae > Leucozona > Leucozona laternaria. The sequence continues at coordinate 282,245,548 of OW026366.1, forward strand.
ATTTTGGAAAACTCGGTACTTATAGGGTGAAATGGGGGTAAAAATAAAAAGTTGTATTCGATTTCAAAAATTCTTTTTGTAAAGGGTTTTCCAATAAGAGGTGTTATTTTGAATAGCCCGCTATTTCGGTAGCTGTCACTCTTAAAGCTGTTACTACGCCATTAATAAAAATGGAACGATACACGCTTCAACAACGCATTGAAATTATTAAAATTCACTATAAAAATGGTGAAAATTTGGCAGAGACGGTTCGTAAAACTAAAACATTTTTGGGTCGTCGTGAAGCACCTTGTCGGACCGCAATACAGAAATTGGTGGACAAATTCGAGCTGTTGGGACAAGTTAGTGATGTGAAGGATAAAACCCGTGCACGTCGCTCAAGAACAACTGAGAATATTGCTGTTGTAGCCCAAAGTGTTGAAGAAAACCCAGGTTTGTCCATTCCTCGTCGTTCTTTGGAATTAGGCACTCCACAAACGTCATTACACCGTATTTTGCATAAAGACTTGGGTCTTAAGGCTTATAAAGTTCAGTTAACACAAGAACTCAAGCCGGCTGATCATCAACAACGTCGTGTCTTTGCTGATTGGGTCCTTGAAATGCATGAAAATGATCCGGAATTTCATCGAAAAATCATCTTGACTGATGAGGCCCATTTCCACCTCGGAGGCTACGTCAACAAGCAAAACTGTCGCATCTGGGGCTCGGAAAACCCAAGAGTTATTGTTGAAAAGCCTCTCCATCCTCAACGCGTGACTGTTTGGTGCGGTTTATGGTCCGGCGGGGTCATTGGACCTTACTTTTTCGAAAATGAGGCTGGAGCAACAGTTACGGTCAATGGATTGCGCTATCGAGAGATGATTAATGATTTTTTATGGCCGGAATTGGATGGTATTGATCTGGACAACGTTTACTTTCAACAAGACGGAGCTACGTGCCACACAAGCAATGAAAACATCGATCTTTTACGGGAAAAGTTTCCGGACCGTGTTATCTCTCGAAGAGGTGATCACAATTGGCCACCAAGATCTTGTGATTTAACACCTTACGACTTCATCCCTTGGGACCACGTGAAAGATAAGGTCTACGCCAACAGCCCAGCGTCAATTCAAGACCTCAAAGATGGCATTCGTGAGGCTATCGAGTACATAGGGCAGCCACTTTGCGATTTGGTTATGGAAAATTTCATGAAAAGGATATGGTCCTGTAAGCGTGGTTCATGGCGGCCATTTGGCTGATGTTGTATTAACAGCATACCTTCCTCTTTATAATGAAATAAACATCCGATCATTTATCTCAAAAAATGCCATTTTTCTTTGAATATCAAAATAACACCTCTTATTGGAAAACCCTTTACATCAAAGGTTTTTTCTAGATGGCTTTAGTAATTTTTTTTTTCAAAAATTGATACTTATAGGGTGAAATGCGGTAAAAACAAAAAAGGTATATACGATTTTCAAAATCTGTTTGTGTTTGAAAGGCAATTTTTGTGAAAGTAATACATTTTTTAATTTAGCCATTCATAACGTGAAGTAGGTTAAAACCAAGAAAAGGCGTATTCAATTAAAATAAGTACCTTAAATATTTATCTATATTTTCTCTTGAAAGCTCATACCAATATTTAAAGAACATTTTAAACCTACTACGATTGTAGTAAAGTCCGATACCTGGCCGAATATAGGAAGTTCCTGCCAAGTCTTCTATCTCACAACTGTAAATTTTTGATTTCTCAAAGTGTGTAAGCGTAGGTTTCGAGAACTATTCAAATTCAACACAAAATAAAACTGCAAGACCCAGAAAGTAGTTGTTTTTGGGTTCAGGCGGATGGAGTGTTTGGTGTTCACTCATGCAGCTTTTCCCAATTCAGGTGGTTTTCGTAATCTTAATCCTTCTCACTATATTTATGTGTACCTATCTACACACATATACTTCCTGAAGAACTTCCTATATTAACCCTGTCGGGCTGGGATTGGCTGGAGTAAGTGCGGAATGCATTCAGTTCTTCTTTTGACTATGAATATTCATAAATGCAGATAAGAATTGAAATTGCAATAAAACAAATGGGAAAGCTGAGTAATGTATTGAAAATCAATATTGGAATTAATTTTGCAGGAAGAGCTGGAGCGGAATTTGTCCTTGTCATGCGAGACGAAATACTCTGCAGTCGGCTTGCTGTTGTTGCTGTTGCCGTTTGGTACAAATTCAAATGAAACGGATGTGGTGACTGCATCCTTCGATGGAGTTACATCCTTTCGTACATGAATGCTAAATGTGAGTGTGGTGCATATAAATTCAATCGACAGAACACCAGTGTGTTTTGGCCAATGGAATGTCGGCGTGCACGACGTATTCTCGACTGCTATAAATAATTGTTTGAACAAAAGGTTGTTGGTAAAATATTTTGTAAACATTGTCCATTTTGCTTGTTGTGGATTTATACAATGGCATTAAGTTCAAATTTACATTTTTGGACAATCAATCATGAGTGTTGTCTGTTGTCCTATATACTCAGAGAGGAGAGTTCACTAACGAATGAAAGCGCCAAGTTTACGTATTAAAATTTCATATATTCATTTTATCTCCTATATCTCTTTAGTGATGTAAATATGCATGTTAAACAAGTTAAGCTTCAAGAGGGATTTAGATTCTATTACCTATTCTCGAAAAGTTAGTTTGCATAAAAAAATTGCAAAATACATTTGATATTATTTCAGCCAAGCAGAGGTAAGTGGGGGAGTAAAATTTCTCCTTATATACCTAGATACTTGTATTCCTGTGCGTTACAGTATTTATTAGTATAGGAATAATATTATTGGACCGACAAACAAAATTAAATTCTTAATCTTAAGGGGATAAATTTACGATGTAAACTTTTTTTTTGCGTTAAAGAATTACACGCTTAGTTTTGTGTTTGTGTCATAAGTAAGTATGTTTGAATTTTTGCAAGGTAGTCAGGATGTTGGTACAAAATCTAAAATTGTAAAGGAGAATCTCAGGAAATTACTTTAGTATTTCTTTATAAGGCTTTATTCTTCCAAATCTGCTTTTTAAAATGTGCTGCGCCAGGCTAAGCTGTGTAAAGTAACGAATTTTTGTTCAAATCATTTTAAAATCGTTTCATTTCAAATTATTTTTTTTATAATATTATTATTTACGTTTTAAAATCATTAAAATGAAAAATATGAAATATGAAAAAATATCAATTTTTTATCTCGATCCAGTAACTTTAATAACCCTATAGCTTGAACACCCCTGGTTTCGTACGTCTTTAAGTTAACGAGCGTCCACTATATTTAGAAGCAGCAGTTACAAAATTGTAACAAAATAATACCAACCATTGAAACGATTAACGCGACTAACCAAAAAAACCAAGGTTATTTTCTACTTCCTTTGTTGATTACTAGCTGGCCCGCCCGGCTTCGCACGGGTAGACAAACCTAAGCTTTACAAAAGAAAATATTAATATTTGACTTTTTTTCCAACTTATATTGCTTTCCCAACACAGACAAAATTTTTGTATTCGAAAACCACTGTTTTATTTTTATCCCATTTCACTCTATAAATAGCATTTTTTTAAAATAACCTTTCAAACACAAACCGAATTTTTGAAACAGGATACCGCTTTTCGTTTTTACCTCCTTTCACACTTTCAACTTGTCAGCCTTTCACTCATTCAACCTTTAAACCCCAAATACCAAAAGACATCCACTGAAGACTGAAATTAACCTTTCAAACACAAAAAGAATTTCTTAAATCGGGCATTTTTTATTGGTATCCCATTTAAGCCTACAAATAACAAAATTTTAAAAAGGAATATCCAATTTCACGCCACAAATAGCTAAATAAAAGAAAATTATTATCTTTGAAGCCATATTTCATAGGAGAAACCTTTAAAATCTGTTTTTTTTTCAATCGGATCCGTCTTTTTAATTTACCCCATTTCACCCTACAAATTGATTTTTTTCGATATTTTAATAGTTATTTTCCTATTTTGGGCGGAGACAAATCCAACTAATCAGAGATCATTAAAATCTGTATAGCCGTTCTTGAGTTATAAATGGTGTAACTAAACCGACTTTGTTTTATATATTAAGATTTCTTGGAAAAGTTTTGACTGCAGCAGTCCAAAAGAAGCTTTTTTGCCTCAACATCTGAAGGAAGAAATATAATGTATATGGACATACCTGAAGAACTTCAAGCAGAAATTGATATGGTATGCAAGCTATAGAAATCATTATATGGTCTGGAGAAAAGTTCTCGATGTTGAAATGAGAAAATAAATAAATATTTAATACACCTTGCATATGAGAGATCAAGACATGCCTTTCCATTGTGCTGTATGTAGATGATATATATGTACATACTTATAGCTGGAAGATTACTACCTGAAATTATTAAAATCGAGAGGAAGTTATCAGAACAATTTCAGATGTCAGATTGTGGTGAACGGAAATACTTTCTTGGAAGCAAAATCAAATACGATAGACTTGACAGACCGATGATTTTATCTCAAGAAGCAAATATTGATAAAATATTTAAGAAATTTATAGACTGGTAACCCTGCTAGGACACCAATGGAGCAGGCAGATTATATTGCTGAAGGCAAGCAAATAACAAATCAACCATATCGAGAACTTTTTGGAAGTCTTATGTATTTGATGTTATGCGTAAGACCACCAGATTTTTTGTTACTACATAGGATTTATGGGACGCTTTCAACAAAATTCTACTGAAAGTCATGGGAAAGCATTGTGGCTAATTTAAAGATACCTTAGAGGAACAAAATATCTAAGATTGCAATTCAGGCAAAGAACGAACACTGAAATATTTGTTGAATACTTGGATGCAGACTGGACTTCAGATATAGTTGATCGAAAATCGGTAAGCGGTTATGATTTGGTCTGGCTATGGTCAAGTCAGAAATAAGTCACTATAGCAACATTGTCAAGTGAGGCAGGATACCTACATTATACTTAGCGTATATTGAGATGGAGAGGGGATGTTATCAAGAAGAAAATATTCCAATGTATTTAATTTAATAAGTTTTAATTTTTTATTTGTTTCTGTAGATACCATTTTCTTTAAATTATCTACATATCTCTAAATCCTTTCGACTATGCTAGCGGCGTTTTTCAGGCAGAATTACAGGCTATAAGGAAAGCATGCAAAATACTCAAGCAGGACCCAAACCAAAATCAAAATGCTGCAATTCTGAGTCTGACGGACAGTCAGGTAGCTGATGCTAAGGACATTCCTGCGGCTAAATCATCCACATATTGGCCAACACTGCCGGGATGAGCTCGCAAGCCTGAACATCAATCTCAGTTCCACTTTTATTAGGGTACCGGGTCACTGTGGCATTGAGGGAAATGTGCGGGCAGACGAACTTGGATGGAAACGATCATTCATGGCTTACTTGCGGAAAGAGTTTACATTACTCTCGGAGTAATCAAGGGCAATATACTTAAAAATCGTTTCACCGAATCCAATCGTAGGTGGAGCAGTCTAAGCAACTGTGTTATATAAAGAAAGATGTGGCCCACCTATCATCGCCTAGACAAACATCGACACGGTCGTTGAAACATACACCGGGCACTGGCCAATAGGAGAGCATGCGGCGAAACTAGATATTTCTTACAACACCCACTTTCGAATTTGTACGAACCCATCCCTCATCCCTAGGTTCAAGTAATCAAAACGGCACTGTTTTGCTCCAATTGTGTCAGCGAGCTATTCTGCTCGGTGGCCGCCATTTAAATTAATTACTCCCGAACCCCATAATTCCAAATGATTGAGGATTTCTGAATTTCGGATTTGGGATTTTGCATACCCAACCCTGAAAATTTTATAACATTTTCTCATATTAATCATTGGGCATAACTATAATAAATCAAGAACTTATGTCGAATCAGCAATCAGTTAGTTTAAGATAAAATCCAAATCTTAAACAGAATCAATATCAATAAACAATTTAACCTTGTTACTTACAATCCAAACACTTTTCTTGAATCTACTACAATTTCTGTCAAAGCTGCTCTACAAAAATTCACAACACATATCAAAATAAATAAAAATTATTTAGATACCTTCGCAGTTAAGTATTGTGATTTTTTTTTTAACAGCTACTATTTGTGTACTTGTAGGGTATTTAATGGATTAAGAGTATAAGAATCATTAAGATCTTATATCAAACTAGATGGCCCGCCCACCCTTAGCTTCGCATAAAAATTACAAAAGAAAATATAAATAAATATTAAAGCTAATATTTGTAATCGAATACTACTTTAAGGGTTTTAACCTACTTTAAGTGATGACTGTATTTATATCTGTTAAAAAATGATTCTCTAAGTCCAAGATTTATTACTTACCCGACACAAAAAGAATTTTTGTAATCAAAAACCAGTTTATTGCTTTTACCCCATTTCACCCTATAAATGCTAATTTTCTGAAAAAATCCCAAACGCTATCCACTAAAAACAACCTTTCAAAAACCAAAAGAATTTCTTAAGTCGGATAGTTTTTTTTTATTTTTAACCCGTTTCACCCTACAAATTACAATATTTGAAAAAGAATATCCCCAAAGCCATTTCTTAAAAAAACAACTTTTCAAACAAAAAACGAATTTCTTAAATCGGACTTTTTTTGTGCTTGCCCCATTTCACCTTACAAATAACAAAAGTTGAACAATTTTGTATTAGATACAAATATTATGCTACATTAAGTTAACACATTTCTAAACTTCATAATTTGTTGACATTTCCAACAAAAATTAACCCAATATATTAAGCTATGGAACAGAATTGACTTTCCGTTTTATGTAAATTCCTGTATTTGAAATCTTTTTGATTTTGTATGTGTGAGCTACCAATTCGTAAACTTCTTCTCAAAAGCTCAGTTCATTACAGACTAATTTTCGTCAGAAATAATAAGCTGGTATTTATCCAAAGGAATTTCAATTTAAAATCTAAGCACCTTGTGTGATTGCTTTGAGTTGCAAGGAATGAAGTCAGCAAATTTGTAAAGCAATATATAACATTTGCTGTAGTCATTCTCGCGTTTTTGATACGATTCGACAATAATTTGTAGTCAACTACAGGTTATTGGTTTCGCTTAAACAAAAAGCACTACGATGATCGAGAAGTTCGAAAAAGTAGCTTTCGTCATGCTCTGTGCGTCGGCCTTTGCATCCATCGTAATTTGAGCTAGTGCTTCGGGTGGTGGTCAGATTTGTATGAAATTTGGTACAGAATATTTTCATGTGATTCCCTAGATAGTACAGTCATTTAGTAATTTTACCTGGAAAGTTTTCCGGGAGTTTTGAAAATTGGCAATTTTATAGATTTCGATACGTGCTCTTTCAGCATTTCAACTTTGCCACCTCGTATATTTGCCGCTCGCGCCGCCATATTGGAAAAATGCCGCTTAAAAGCAGTTTTTTGGTAATAACTCCTTTCCGACACATTTTACATATTTACAAAATGAAACTATAGAAAATCTCCTACAATTTAAGTTATAACCTCTTTTTCTAAAGTCAATAGTTTCGGCGAATGAGCGTCGCAAGCCATTTTAAGGCGATGTTGTATTTTCTTGAAAATTCATTTAATTTTTTGTATGGTAGGTACCTACTCACCTATTTTCTTTTATGTAAATAATAAATACTATAGTCATGCTCATTACAAGACATAAAACTATTTTTTTTTATTTTTATTCGTTGTTGTGTACCAAAACGGTATATAATTTTATTATAAGACTCCGAATCTTCTTTTACTAGGTTTTTGTGAATGTTCATCATTCACAACACATTAAGAATTTCATCGCTCATTTTTGAGCTTAGCCAAGTTTTTGTTTTTCTTAACGGTACGGTACCATTGGCCACTGCAAATTGGTAGACGGACATTTCACCACCGCCAATTGAGTGTTAGATCTTTAAGTGCTGCCATTTAGTGCTCAATATTTGAGTGCCACCCATTTAAGTGTCAGATTTTTCGTGTCTGGATATTTTGTTTCCGTGTTGGCAAAGTAGTGTAGATTTTATTAGAAATGGTTAATTCAATTGTTTTCAATAACAAATCGTATTCTTTTTCAGCTTATTTAATCATTTGCGTTTTGTTTAGAAAATTTTGCAGAACAGCGACTTTTGCAAAATAAAAAAATTAAAAATAAATTATGCAAATTAATAGAAAATCATTTATTTACACTATTTTTTCTCGCGGGAAGCAATTTTTTCATAGTTTATTGTCAATAATAGGAAATTGAAATTCGGGTCAAAAATTGAAATATACAGAATTCGCTTGCTTAGCAAGATTTCAATTTACATTGCAATAAATAAAATGTTCTAAAATGTTGCATCATGCAAAAGTTGTCATAAAAACATGGGTTTAACTGGCAAATCTGTATTCTATTGTGACTAACCACATTTGAATTCCAAAAGAAACAATAGCCATATTGAATAATTAGCACTTCATTGTTCATTACCTGTCTGTATGCAGTGGAAAAAAGTCTAGTGTTGAAAGATCGACAGCGAACTACCCAGTGGCGGAACCGCTGTAACGAAAATGCCAAGCACTAAAAGGCTGATGGTAAAAATCTGGTGGTGAAGTGTCCAACGGTGAAAGTTCGGCACTGAATAGTCCTGCTTCGTTTTCTTAATGTACTGAAAGATAGCTCTGCTGTTCATATTGTGGCGGGAATGGAAAGGGTTATAGGTAGTGCTGCGAAAACCGATAAAATTCTTCCGCATTTTTCCAAAAAGGATCCATATTTGTCAGTTTTTTTTGGACAGTCGACGAAGGAATATTAGATCGGTGAGTTTGTTTCTTTACAACGTATTGGTAGCTCAATTCAATGACTTATTCACTCACACATTTTTCATTTATTTCTCAAAGCGTTTTGAAAGAAAATAGTCAGCATTCTTCCGATCTTCTTCAAAACGCTGGTTCAAGAAAATGATCTGATTTTGTACACTTAATTAATTCTGGTCGAATCCCTGTAAAATATTTGCGACTGACTGGTTCAAGTACCGTCGAGTAAAGAGCCACTATGAACAAGCAGACTAAAAAAGTCGAATGCGAATACCAGTAATTAAGTTGAAGGGCTCCTTGTTTTGTAACACAGTGCAGTGCTTCCATTACAACGACTAGGTATGTTTTACCTGAATACTCGTAGACTTTTGTATTTTGCTGTCCATCGTGTTTCACAGAACAGGAAGATGCTGGGAATATATTTTCATCGCAAATAACTGTCCCGGAATAAAAGAATTATTTCTTTTGTCGTCCCAACAGCATATGAACACTCAGTTCTTCCAATATTTGTTTGTATGACTTAAGCGTTTAGATTCAAAATAGCTTTTAACGGCCTTTAGTTTATAAAAATTGGCGTTTCGTCCCGGCGATCTCACTTGGACTCATCAGTTGACTAGCGAGGGCCTTGTCAATACGCAATTTTTATTAAGTTCAGTTCGACTTTCATGAGCTTTTTGACAAAAATCCTATGTGAACTATATCCAACAAGATTAAAATTCTTAATCATTAAGCTGGAAATTTTGCCCAGGGTCAGGCTTTGTTTTTATATGAAGGTTTTTATAATACAAATTCTATATACAAGTGATGTGCTGTGGCTGATGTATTTCAGTAGTATATAGAATTTGTATCATAAAAACCTTCATATTAAACGTTTAGAGTTAAAGAGTTATGCGAACAATTTTTCAACATAAAATGAGAAAGTAAATCCATTTTTTTGATTAGTAAACGATTTTCATTGTCTACAAGGGGGTAAAACGATCTATTCGACCAAGGTCCAGAGTCAGAGGAGGGCAAGTTATGGAATTTGACGAAAAAAGTGAAAAAAAATGACCAATTAGTCAAAATTCTCTGTTAAGAACTGATAAAGTGTTGGTAATAAAAAGTCGTTGCTCAGAGCCAGGGGAGGGCAAGTGCCCCCGGGCCGCTTTCTCTACCTCAAGTTGGTGTGGAAATGAGTTTTTCTGCAGGAACGTGTGTTAAACAAAACTACACTTTGCGACGCTCGTTTGATTTTAGAAAAAAAAGACATAAATTGTAGGAAATTTTCTCTAGTTTCATTTTGTACATATGTGTTTTTACTGTAAAATGTGTCAGAAAGGAGTTATTACCAAAAAACTGTTTTTAGTCGTCATTTTTACAATATGGCGGCGCGAGCGGTAAAGATACGAGGTGGCAAAGTTGAAATTCTGAAAGAGCACGTCAAAATCTATAAAATTGCCAATTTTCAAAACTCCCGTGAAACTTTCCAGGTAACCCCTATTTTTCCAACCAAATGACTGGACTAAGAGGGAAAATTCGAATTTTTGTTTTTTTGTGAATACTCTTGTTCTGTGAACAACAGACTATACTTTCCCCGGGCACGTTTGTTGTATTCAAATTAAGAATTTTCATGAACTAGAAATAAAAAAAAATTGCACTTTTCTGTTCTATCAAGCGTGAACGCCCCTTTTTCTAAAACTTATACTCAATTGCTTGACAAATTGACTGTAATCAATAGCACACAGAATAATTTTACATTTCAATGTCTTCACTTTTATTTATACGAGCTCGAGCTTACGAGTACCTATGTATACTTGAGAAAGTTTTATTCTATCATTTATCATTTTTCTTTTGTTTCTTTCCCTTTATTCATGATTTAAGTAAACCCTTTTAGATGATGCTGATCCTTGAAGAACACATCCAATCCAGGTATGAAGATAATTTCAATCAAATATAATATATTTAAAGCCATAAGATACAAATGTCGATATTAATGCCATTAAATACGCTCATAGAACATTAATGCTTAATCACTGGTAGATTGTGATCATATCAATTCAAAGTTTGGTCCTATATAGTTAAGTGGATTCAATTACCAAAACCTATATGAGTGTTTGGGCGATAAAAAACATCACACTAATGACACGTCACCAATCAGCTGCACACAAGGTGACATGGACGATTGAAAATTAATCAGCATGCAATGATAAATGATGTAAATTGCGTAGCCTCCATCACAGCAATGACGCCTAAATTGTATCTACGCATTTAGGATGAATTTTCACATCTGCTTCGTTTCTGAACAAAATATTCTCTCATCATTACGATGATAGCCGACAGTTATAGACCATCAATGATGGCAGCTAATTGACGGATGTTCAGTTTTGCATAATAGATTGCACGCGATAAACCAATTACACTGACGCGATTAACAAAACACGTTCAGCATGGATGCAATCTTTCAATATAAATGTTTTGTTGCGATAAAAGATACATTTTATCATTCTATAGACAAAAACAAAATTTAAACAATAGTGTTTTCATTTTCTTTTTTATTTTCATTACCTCGAGAACAGTTAAAGCGATAATTTATGTTGACAATATAGATGACATAAATACGTAGTGGTATTTTACTTGAAATTGAATTTATATTTTCTCCTTAACTGAAAATGAGTCTGCATATATTGGCATCGCAATACAGGGTCATAAGTCCACAATAGACATTTGACCCTCATGATTATGTTATAAAGGGTTTGTGAATTTTTCAAAAGTGTTGATTAGGTGATGATGATGAAAGGAATACATATAACACACATTTGAAAAACTCACATTAACTGCGTTATACTTTTGTCGAACTCATATGCAAACTGTTTAAACATTACACTTCTCTGTTTCAAAAACTGTTGTGATACCTACCAGGCTTAATCTTCCCCAACCTAAACATAATTTTGTGAATTCCATAATCGGCATTAATAACAGTATTGACTTAAGGTGTACTTACTTCCTTTTTGTGATTAGGGAATTATGTCCCGCATCCCGCTACAAACTGCACTATTAACCCTCGGCCTTTTTAGGGTGGGTTATAAGTTCAAAACTTATTTTTGGAATTATTTTGCACTCACATGTGTTCAATTTGCGGACTTTTAATCTGGGGACTTATGACCCTGTGGCTCTAAAAAAAAGAAAAACCTACTGATGTGTATTTTCACTGAATACACAGTTATATACCTGCAAATTATCATGTGTTTTAAAAATATTGACTTTTTGTTTGTTTTTGAAAGGAAATTACAAGAAGGGGAAACCAATTTGAAGTTATGAGTCAACAAAATATTAAGTATAATTATCGTATGCACTCCATCAGCTGTCATGTTATTTTAGCTTTAGCCGTATTTTGAAATGTTTAATTTATTCACTTAGTTGCTTGAAAACTGATATGCTTTTTGATTGTTTTTTATAATTTACATACATTGTTTAAAGGATAGTGTTCAACTGTGGGTGGAATTTCAACAGCTTATACATACCACCTATTTAAATTCATCAGTGCTGTAAAATAGCTCAAAAGAATATAAAAGGCTCATTGGTTTGTACGCGTAGGTATGAATTTATCATTTTATTCACATGGCGTTATCTCAATTTTTCGTTTCTTGGTTAGATAAATTATATGCATAGATAGTGTAAGCTAAAAGCCTGATATTCAGCGCTCTGCATGACATCAATCTTCCCCCTTATTTCTTTCAAATAAATAGAAAAAATTCTATAAAATTGTATTTACTTATTATTATTATTAATCCAACCCTAAGACGACGAAAATTTTAGTATTGTATTTTTATAACTTTTGCTATAGGTAATTGATAAATAAATAAATTTAAAATTATAAATTATAAAGGTGCAATGAAAAAATCTTTGGAAAGATACTTTTTTATTTCTAGTTAATAATCGAAAAACTGTCTCTGTGTTTAGAAGCAAGAAAATAACTAATCGTGTTAAATATAACGTTTTATTAATGTTTAAATCATCGAACTGGTACTTTATCTTTGTTAGTTAAATTTGGTGCACCGAATTTCACTGATTTAGACGTGAAATAAGTGTTTAAAATTAATTTAGTAAACTTAAAAAAATGAACTGAATCTACTTCACTATTTAGTTAGATATATACTTTATGTGATGTTTTTTTCTGCGTTGAGGTAAACTCGCCGGTATCCAGGATGCTTCTCAATCAAGCAACAAAACTTGGGCTTGGAGGGTCAGAATGAAATAGTTTTATTTCTTTTTAATTAATTTAATTTTTAATTAATTTTATTTAGTTCAAATTTTTAACATAGTATTTCATATAAACTGGGTGTATCACATTCGAGATTCTTATGATAACACGGTATTTCATACAATAAAATCCTTAATAGCTTAAAAATAACTAACACGGTACTTCATATAATGTGTCGCCAGTCCCCACCCCATCACGCAACCTGGGGTACGAAGCGGTCGGAATCGGAAACCCTCGGAGGAGAACCTTGTCCAGCGAGACGAAAACCTATGTGCCTAGCACACAAACTTAGGAACTAAACGTGTGGCACTCTCGCAGGAGCACCTTGTCCAGTCAGCTACTTGAAAAGGAGCCGAAAAGAAGAACCAAACGGTCGTGAGATTGTATAGAGACCATTAAGCCTGAACCACACTACTCTCGTGTGGTGTGTTGGGGAGTAGTGTGTCGCTATCGCTATAATGTATTTCATTTGCGTAGAGCCATATGTTTTTCGTGTGGTGTGCTGTGTAGAAATCTATGAAATACATTGGAATGACAGCGACAAACTACTCCACAACACACCAAACGAGAGTAGTGTGGTTCGGGCTTTATTGACCCTTAGCACACAAATTAACGAACAAGGCGGTAGGAAACTCTCTGTTGAGCACCTTGTCCAATTAGATCCTTGAATAGGAGCTCAGAGCAATGAAACGGGGTCGGGGATACTTATCGCAAACCCTATATCCCTGCAACCTAGAGAACAAAGCGGTCGGAATTCACGGAGGAGAACCTTGTCCAGTGAGCTTCTTGAAGAAGGAACCAAACATTCGGGGATTCTTATAGAAAACCGCTGTCACTAGTAGGAAACCTAGATAACAAAACGGTCGCAATTCTCGAGGGAGAACCTTGTCTGATGAGCTACTTGAAGAGGAGCTCGGAAGAAACGGTTTGGGGTTCTTATAAATAAATACTAAATAATAATACTAATAACAAATAATAATGATTGCCCTGCTCTTTCCCTTAACAATTTAATACAATTAGAGGATGTATTATATGGAGGGCTTGTCTCTATCCCTAATGCATTGTAGTGCCTGAAACCTTGATACAGGGTAGGGGCAGTGCTTCACTTCACATTAATTCTTGTATTTAATTAGTATTTGTTTATTGTTTTAAAGATATTGAAATGTTAATTTTTCGTTTTTTCTCCAATGTGCAGTGTTGACGACAAGATTTTTATTATAAAAAATTAGTAAAAAATATGTTTTCCGTAAGAAATAAAAAATGCAACCACTTTGTTAGAAATTTGAAAGATTGTAATTTTATTGGGTCATAAGACCTAGTGTATAGTCGATTTGTACACTTATTCAATTAATTCTTTGACGTTTAAATCTGCTGAATTTGTGGATTGCATTTGGTTATGTATAATGGGTCGTTCTCACATTATAAATTCGTCTAGATTTATACGTGTACTTTCGTACATTCTCCCGCCTCGCAACGAAAAAGGCTAATTCCATCCTTAAAGTTTGGCCTCGTAGGTTTACACACGACGATACGAAAATCGCAGCTTGGTATCACTGTTGCTGTCTACATATCCGAACCCTGCAGGATCGGCTAATGGCTCGCCATCTGTTTATGTCGTCATCTTCTTATCTCATTTACAATGTACATGAAAAGAGACAAACTATTAATAAATGTTATTTGACATATAAGACAAACACAACAGACAAGGTCAACAATAAAATGTAAGAAAAACATGGTAATAGTAGTTGAGTGTTGAATTTCCCATTATCGTATTTTATGTATCTCTCGTTCCCGCTAATCGTGTCAATGAATAAGTTATAGTAAAACTATAGTAAGTACAGTCTATAGCTATACTGATGTAGTTATCGTAAACTTGTTTTGTTGCTATTTTGTTGTCGTAGGTTCGTGTTCGGTTCGTGTTTATTAGTTTTCTCGATTTCGGTTGTGCGATTTAGGTTTAATTATTAATTAATTAAATTCGGTGGATTAATTCAGGTAAGTGATTGTTGAATGTTTTATTAAAAATGATGAAATTTTAAATATTCGTGTTTACGGAGTGAGCGCGCGCGCATTCGATAAATAATTTTCGCGATCGCGGTGTGTGCATGAATTGTGTGAGTGCCTTTTTTTTTATTATTTATTATTTTTGCTTTATTTAATTATATATTTCATTTATGATTGGCTTTCGATGCCTATAAATTAACTTTCAATTATAGTTATATAGAAAGTATATGGCGTGATTTTTTGATTCCTTGGCGTCTATATACAAGTTATGTATTGGTATATAACAGTCGAGAAGTAAAGTTTCCAGTTGGAATGTATTCGACTTCCAATTTTAATTTATCGGGAAGTTTGTTTACTTTTAATTTGAGTGAAAGTGAAAAGTGAAGATAATACTCAAAACAAAATAATTCGAGTATTTTAAAGTTGAAATAATTCTGAGTGGATTTCAGTGGTTTTGTTTATATTTCAGATTGTGATGAAAATATGAGTGACTTGAACTTGATGAAGTAATTATAAATTAATTAAATCGGCGCGATGTAATATAATATAATTATTTTGTTGTTGTGAAATTTGTGATACAAATTATATTTTCAATTAAACCAGTGCGGTGTATTAATTGAGTAATTTTTTTTTGTTAAATTCGTGAATTGTCTTCGGCGAATTATTTCGATAAATTTTCATCGATAGTAGTTAGTGTTTTTTTTTTTTTTTGTTTTGAATTTGATTTGTGTAAAGTGCTTTGAATTAATTTTTAAAATCGTTGATTTGTTTTTATTCATTGGTTTTTTAATATAAAATTATTTGTTTTATAAATATTTTGTTCGGAATTTTGGTTTTGCCGACGGGTTTGACATTTGAATGTGCATTTTTTTTTTTTTTTAGAATTTTGTGACATATTTGTGGATAGTGTTTGCTGAATTCCAAATATGTTTTGTTTACATGAAATATTTATTAAATTGTGAATTTATGATAAAATTAATTTTGTTTTATTTCGTAAATAATTATTAATTTTGCATGCGTTGCTACAGTGCGAATTTTAATTTTGGGAATTTTTGATTATATGCCTTGTAGCAGTATAATTAAATTAAATAATTTTATTGAAAATAATTTGTAATTTCTGCAAGTGGTGTTGCTGCTGAACAGAAAGTTTTTGTTTTTTTTTTTGGTTTTGAATAAATGATGAAAATGTTATTTGTGTTTCATTGAATAAATGATTTAAATGTTATTTTGTGTTTCATTTATCATAAATATAATATATATTTGATTACGTTATTATTTAATTGTTATTATATGAATTTTACAATAAATTGAAAAATATTTTTTTTTTTTGAAAAAATGATTTGTTTTATTTTGATAATGTGTGATGTTTATTCCTTTGATTGACGATCGATTTTTGAATTGAATTTGGAATTAAATTTCGATAATCTAATTATAGGTGCGATGACAATGTTTGTAATTTAACTAAATTTTTGATTTTGATTGATTATACGATGTGGGTTTTCTCGAATTTTGATTATTTAAACGATTGCGGTTTTTTCGAGAGATTGATTCGATGGTAGTAAGCAAATTTTTGTTATCGGGCGTTTCATCTGTCCGGTTTTTGTTTTTACCGTCACAACTCTCACAAGTCCGTCCGCTCCAGTATGTGTGCCTTCAATTCTTGCGAGATTCCAGTACGTCGGTGGTACGCGTTCGTCCTTAATGAGTACCAAGTCTCCTATTCTTGGCATCGGTTGGATTTGTGTCCATTTTGGGCGTTGTTGGAGGCGTGATAGGTATTCGGAATTCCACTTTTTCCAAAATCCTTCCGCGAGCGCTTGAACCCGCTTCCATCGGTCGAGATGCGTGGTATTAATACTGATTTCGCCTTGTGGTACTGCATGTAGCGATTCGCCGACTAGAAAGTGCGCGGGTGTTAGCGCGTTCAAATCATCGATGCTGTCAGAAAGAGGGCATAAGGGTCTCGAATTCAAACAAGCTTCTATCTGAGCTAGAAGCGTCGCGAGCTCCTCAAAAGTCAGCCTCTCGGTTCCCACAACTCGTTTCAAGTGGTGCTTGACTGATTTCACGCCTGCTTCCCATAACCCACCGAAGTGTGGAGAAGCAGGTGGAATAAAATGCCAATTAGTACCGTGATTTGCTAGTTCTTCCGCGATTTCCTTCCAGTTATGCTTTGCTTCCGTTAATAACTTGGCTAATTCATTATTAGCTCCAACGAAATTTGTACCGCAATCGCTATAAATTTGCTTACAGCCTCCTCTTCTGGCAGTGAACCGTCGAAAGGCTGCTAAAAATGCGGTGGTTGTCAGATCTGATACCACTTCCAAATGTATAGCCTTAGTAGCCAAACATATAAAAATAGCAAAATACGCCTTCAAGATTTTTGCACCGCGTGCTTTCCAAGATTTTATCTCAATGGGTCCTGCATAGTCGACGCC
Organism: Leucozona laternaria; assembly: GCA_932273885.2. Lineage (NCBI taxonomy): Eukaryota > Metazoa > Arthropoda > Insecta > Diptera > Syrphidae > Leucozona > Leucozona laternaria. The sequence goes on from OW026366.1 coordinate 282,263,031, forward strand.
GGTATGACTAAATGGTCGAGACATACGCACTCTAGCTGCAGGTAAATTTCCCATTTGTTGCTGCATTTCGGATGCCTTTTGCCGGTAGCAAGAAGGGCATCTATACAGCTGATATTTTACACTGCGTCTTATTTGTCCGATCCAATATTTTTGTCGAATATATCCGATCATCTGTTGGATGCCGCCATGAAGGGTGTTTTTGTGCGCATCTCTTACAACCAAACTCGTAAAGCGATGGTTGCCTTGTAATAATATTGGGTGTTGAGCATCGTAGGAGAGGAGGGAGTTCTCTAAACGTCCTCCTACTCTTAGAATCCCGTCTTTATCTATGAATGCGTTTAACGAACGTAGAGTTTTGGGCATTTTAGAGTTCATGAGAATTTGCTCAATTTCAGTTCGAAACATCTCCCTTTGTGCTGTTTTGACTATGATTAGGTGAGCTGCTTCCAATTCTTTGGGGCTAAGTGGACCCTCCAATGGTCCCAGTTTAGGTCGGCATTTGAATGTGAATCGACAACAAGTAGCGACAACTCGAATAACTTTGAGTAAACTCGAAAAGTTGTATATACACTGTAATACACAGTCGTTGTCAATTACATGTATGCTGAGTACCTTTATTTTTCGCTTTTCTTCTTCAGTGTCCATTTCAATGGGTTGATCTGGGAGATCGAAATCCCATTGACACCGCAGAAATTCCGGTCCATTCCACCATGCTTCGAGCGATTTCAATTCTGATGGATATACACCCCTGGACGCCAGATCGGCTGGGTTATGAAGCGTGCCGACATGTCCCCAGCAATCGATCCCTACTAACCGCTGAATCTCCGACACACGGTTGGCGACGAATGTGGTCCATTTGGCGGGAGTAGCTCGTATCCAGGCTAATGCAATCATCGAGTCCGTCCAAGCATACGTTTTTAAATTAGGAAGAGCTAGGACTTCCTTGGTGTACTGCAACAATTGTGCCAAAACGACTGCACCACATAGCTCTAGTCGAGGCAGAGTTATAGTTCGTTGGCTTGGTGCGACCTTTGTTTTGGACAAAAGCAGGTTTAAATGGATCTTGCCTTCGCTGTCTAACACGCGGATGTATATTGCTGCACCGTAAGCCTTCGTTGAAGCATCGCAAAACCCATGCAACTCGATCGCCTGGTTGGTCTTGCTCAGATGGGTCCACCGTGGAATTCGAAGTTGCTCGATCTGAGGAAGTTCTCGGTGAAAGGATTCCCAGTCTTTCTTCAAATCGGCTGGAATTGGTTCGTCCCAACCACAACCAACCTCCCACAATTGTTGCATCATTAGTTTTGCCGTGATGATACATGGCGAAATCCAACCAAGGGGATCGAATAACTTGGCTATTGTTGACAACATCGATCTTTTTGTAGTTGCTTCTGTTCCAGGTTGCAAATTTTGATAAGAGAAGCAATCATCGACGGGAAACCACTTGATGCCGAGCGTCTTAACGTGATTGTCCAAGTTAAAAGGAACCTCAAAATCCAGCTCACGATCCTGAACAGGAATATCTTCGATGATTTCCTTCATGTTACTCGTCCACTTCCTTAAGTTGAATCCCGCTGACGCCAAGAGTTGTTTTGCTTCGTCGCGTTTCCTCATTGCTTCTTCAATCGAATCTGCTCCACTTATCAGGTCATCAACATACATGTCCTCACGGACAACCTTCGCCCCCTCCGGAAAATTTTTCTGCTCATCATCAGCTACTTTCTTTAAAATTTTAATAGCAAGGTATGGTGCACTTGCTGTGCCAAAAGTAACTGTATTCATTTTAAAAATTTTTACAGGTGATGTCTTCTGCTCTCTCCACATAATCAGCTGATAGTATCGGTCTGGGAAACTAACCAAAATTTGACGATACATCTTCTCGATATCTGCCGTAAAAGTGACTCGGTGAGTCCGCCATTTTAGAACAAGATCTATGATGCTCGACTGCAGTTTTGGACCCACCATTAAACAGTCGTTGAGGGATTTCCCATCCGAAGCTTTCGCTGCTGCATCAAATACTACTCTCAGCTTTGTAGTGGAACTAGCTTCCTTGAAAACCGCATGATGTGGTAAGAAATAATGAAATGGAGTATCTAACACCGCATCATTTGCATCAATTTCTTCCATGTGATGGAGTTCTTCATACTCCTTTATACACTTCGTGTAATCCGCACAAAGTTTCGGATCTGCGTCAAGCCTCTTCTCGAGAAGGAGAAATCGTCGAAAAGCACTTTGTCGACTCGATCCCATCGCTGAAAGACCTTCACCTTTGAACGGCAGCTTCACTTCATAACGCCCGTCAGGTAATCGTCGTGTGTGCTGGTCAAAATGCTTGTCGCATGCGATATTCTCCTCGGTGTCATGTGTCTGGAACGGCGTTTCTTCCATGTTCCAAAACTTCTCCAGCTGTGATGTCAAATCCATGGTTTGGACGAAGCTTCGAATTTGCCGGGGAATTTCCGCTAGAACTTTCCCTAACACAATCCACCCTAGCTCTGTCTTTTGCGCAATCGGTCCGATGCCATCGTTTGGGCGTCTTATCTCAGGAAGGAGAATTTGGGCGCAAACGTCACTTCCTAAAAGTAAGTCGATCGGTGCAGGCTCGTAGAGATGGGGATCTGCTAACGAGAGACCTTTCAGGTGATTCCATTTGCCGGGTATCACTCGTTGGGTCGGGAGATGCCCAGTCAGCGACTTGAAAACCAAAGCCTGGACGGCAGTCTCAAACGTTGAGTGGCGGGACGCAAAACGTACTTCAACGGAGTGTTGCGTAGTGCCGCTGCTGACCAACCCTAACCCAGATACCTCGGCAATGGTGAGTCGCTTTTCCAGCTTCAACAGTTGCGCAGCAGCTTCGGTAATGAACGATGTTTCTGACCCTGTGTCGATCAAAGCACGTAAGAGGCGTATCTTACCATCTGTGGATCTTGCTTTGACAACTGCTGTCGCTAGAAGCACCTGATGTGCAAAACTGCGATCACCATGCGACGCGTGGTAATTAAAAGTTTGTCCATTTGACTGGAGCTGTTGTTGTTGTTGTGCCATTGGCTGGAACTCAGGCGCGTTTGGATTCACGGACGCCTGAAACGCGTTCGTAACAGGATTCTTCGACTGCTGTAAAGTACTTGCCACAGGCTGTTGTTGTGCTTGTGTGTTGCTCGTTTGTTGGATGTTCACATGCAATAGCGAATGGTGTCTTTGCTGGCAAAAATGGCAAGAGCTGAAGCTGAGACATGCTTGAAGAAGGTGGCCGTAAGAGAGACAATTTTCGCATACTTGGAGCCTGCGAACAGTATCTCTACGCCCCGCGATGTCCAAGTTCAGGAAACGTTGGCACCTTCTCAAGGAATGTTTGCCCTGGTTGCATAGTTTGCATGCTAACTGCTCGACACTGCTAGCTTTAGCTGCTGGTTTTGATGGCTGCTTAACGACCTGCTTCGCATGTAATACCTTTGTCTTGGCTGCTTGTACACGTGGCCTTGTGTTGACTGGTGCCTCTTCTTTGGTCCGGAATGCTGCCCCATGCTCTTGCTGACTAACAACCTCGAGAGTACGGAAACGGGTCTCCAAAAACTCGGTAAATTCACTAAATTTTGGTAAATCTTTCCTGTTTCCTAATCTTTCTTCCCACAGCTTTTGACAAGAACTAGGAAGTTTCTGGCAAAGAAACCAAATCAGGACGGTGTCCCAACTAGCAACCGGTACATCCATGTTCTCAAGAGCTAGAAAACACTCTCTTGAGGTGTATAAAAGATCTTTCAACCCTGCTGCCGTTTCACGAGTCAAAGAGGATTGACCAAAAAGCGTCTGCATTTGGATGTGGACCAGAATGCGCTTGTGGTCATACCGCTCTTTCAAAAGATCCCATGCCGATTCGTAATTCGCTGCTTCCACGGACAAGTTTTGCAAAAAACGCTGTGCATCGCCCTGCAAACATGATTGCAAAAAATGCAATTTGTCTATGTCATCCAGGCTTTTGTTGTTGTGCACAAGAGCCTGAAATCTGTCGTGGAAAGCACGCCATGTGACATAAGCACCGTCAAACTTTGGGAGATCGATTCGAGGAAGTCGAATACCCGAATGCGACGTCGGTGCAGCTGTAGATAGGTGTGGAGCACCTGTATTTGTCGACGCCATACTGTTTGGCGAGGACTTTTCAATGACGTCCACCAATTCTGCACGGTATTCTAAATAAATTTCGTTTATTTGCTCATAAACCACTAATAATTCGTCCATTTTTAGAGTTTCCTCCAGCAAACCTGCCCCAACGATGGCCTCATGATAGGATTTTGCAGTCTGCAAATCTTCCTCCAACTTTGATAAGCGCCCTGAAGTGTAAACTCTCCCCTTACGCTCTTTTGGCGCCTTTTTAAAATTGGTGAGATCCTTAATAATTTTATTTAAGATGCCTTTTTGCAGCTCACCATATTTATAATTTTTATTATCTGTCATTTTGTTATAAAATTGTATTTTTCTTTTATATTAAACAGAATGAATATTGAACGAGTTTACAAACATGTAACAAGCAAAACTTACAGCTTATACTGCTGCTGCTGCTACTGTCTATGATGCTGCAAAGTTGTTTGCTGGAGCCTCCACTGATGTTGGAAATTTTGTTTAATTGTAATTTTAAGTATAATTTTAAGTTAATTTTAGTTACTTTAAGTAAATTATAAAATTGAAAACGAAAAAAATCACTGATTAAATTGAAATTGTTTGTGAAATCTAAGTCATGTGACTATATTAGATCAATCGTAGATTGGATCTTTTTTTTTTTTTTGATATTATGAGCACACACTGCACACACTTTATTATAATTGTTTATTGTTCAAAATTGTTCGAATTGTTCGTAAAAACTGATTCTTAAAAGGCTCGAAGGACCAAATGTTGACGACAAGATGCGCACAAAAACACCCTTCATGGCGGCATCCAACAGATGATCGGATATATTCGACAAAAATATTGGATCGGACAAATAAGACGCAGTGTAAAATATCAGCTGTATAGATGCCCTTCTTGCTACCGGCAAAAGGCATCCGAAATGCAGCAACAAATGGGAAATTTACCTGCAGCTAGAGTGCGTATGTCTCGACCATTTAGTCATACCGGCGTCGACTATGCAGGACCCATTGAGATAAAATCTTGGAAAGCACGCGGTGCAAAAATCTTGAAGGCGTATTTTGCTATTTTTATATGTTTGGCTACTAAGGCTATACATTTGGAAGTGGTATCAGATCTGACAACCACCGCATTTTTAGCAGCCTTTCGACGGTTCACTGCCAGAAGAGGAGGCTGTAAGCAAATTTATAGCGATTGCGGTACAAATTTCGTTGGAGCTAATAATGAATTAGCCAAGTTATTAACGGAAGCAAAGCATAACTGGAAGGAAATCGCGGAAGAACTAGCAAATCACGGTACTAATTGGCATTTTATTCCACCTGCTTCTCCACACTTCGGTGGGTTATGGGAAGCAGGCGTGAAATCAGTCAAGCACCACTTGAAACGAGTTGTGGGAACCGAGAGGCTGACTTTTGAGGAGCTCGCGACGCTTCTAGCTCAGATAGAAGCTTGTTTGAATTCGAGACCCTTATGCCCTCTTTCTGACAGCATCGATGATTTGAACGCGCTAACACCCGCGCACTTTCTAGTCGGCGAATCGCTACATGCAGTACCACAAGGCGAAATCAGTATTAATACCACGCATCTCGACCGATGGAAGCGGGTTCAAGCGCTCGCGGAAGGATTTTGGAAAAAGTGGAATTCCGAATACCTATCACGCCTCCAACAACGCCCAAAATGGACACAAATCCAACCGATGCCAAGAATAGGAGACTTGGTACTCATTAAGGACGAACGCGTACCACCGACGTACTGGAATCTCGCAAGAATTGAAGGCACACATACTGGAGCGGACGGACTTGTGAGAGTTGTGACGGTAAAAACAAAAACCGGACAGATGAAACGCCCGATAACAAAAATTTGCTTACTACCATCGAATCAATCTCTCGAAAAAACCGCAATCGTTTAAATAATCAAAATTCGAGAAAACCCACATCGTATAATCAATCAATCCATAGGTCGCTGGTTCATATCCGGCTCGAAGGACCAAATGTTGACGACAAGATTTTTATTATAAAAAATTAGTAAAAAATATGTTTTCCGTAAGAAATAAAAAATGCAACCACTTTGTTAGAAATTTGAAAGATTGTAATTTTATTGGGTCATAAGACCTAGTGTATAGTCGATTTGTACACTTATTCAATTAATTCTTTGACGTTTAAATCTGCTGAATTTGTGGATTGCATTTGGTTATGTATAATGGGTCGTTCTCACATTATAAATTCGTCTAGATTTATACGTGTACTTTCGTACATGCAGTTCTTTTTCTTTTGTGGCTGTCTCGTCAATTCGTCATAATAAAATTCTACACCGAAAACTTCTGTAGATTCTCGGAAAACTGAGTACTTTTGAACTTACTGAAACTTGAATAGCGACCACTACGAAGGCTTCGGATTTGGAAAAAAACGAGCAATTCATAGTAGGTATACATCGTCTAAGTTAATCATCATCGTCAGCTCGACAACCGGGGTCCGGTCCTGGCCTCCTTCAACAAGTCTCTCCACCCATCCCGGTCTCGAGCCGCCGCCATCCAGTTGCGCACCCCAAGGCTCCGGGCGTCCTGGTCTACGCCATCTCTCCAGCGCCAGCATGGTCTACCACGCTGTCGTCTACCATAGAATGTACCACAAAGAACTTTCCGAGCAGGTTCCTTTTCGCTCATGCGAGCTAGGTGCCCTGCCCACCGGAGTCTACCGAGCTTAATTTTTGTCACGATATCTGCTTCAAGGTACAATTCATGATTGTACCGTCTCCGGAATCGTCCTTCCTCACATATAGGGCCAACAATTCTCCTTAAGACTTTTTTCTCGAACGCGGCTAAGAGGTCGGAGTGCCTTTTGCTAAGCACCCAAGTCTCGGATCCATATGTGAGTACTGGCAGGACCATGGTCCTGTACAGCAGCAGTTTTGAAGTTATGGTGAGATTTCTGGATTTGAAGAGCTTTGACAGACTATAGTAGGCTCTGTTGGATTTGAGAAGCCGCCCGCGTATTTCTTCTTCTATATTGTTATCGGCTGCTACTATTGACCCAAGGTATTTAAAGGATTGCACCACTTCAAATTCGTGCTCTGCTACCTTCATTGTTTGACCAACTGTTCCTCTCGCATTCGACGCCACCATGTACTTTGTTTTACTTTCACTAATGTTCAGCACCAGATTTTGTGCCGCCTGCTCGATCTGGATGAAGGAATCATGTACAGCTTGCTCAGTTCTTCCGATGATGTCGATGTCGTCTGCGTAAGCCAGTATCTGGCTGGATCTGTTGACGATGGTCCCTCTTGTTGCCGTGCCAGAGTCACGGATTGCTTTCTCCAACGCCAGGTTGAAGAGGAGGCAGGCCAAACCATCCCCTTGTCGGAGTCCATTAAAGATGTTGATTGGTTTGGATAGCAATCCGGCTATTTTTACTTGGCTTGTTACGTTGGTCATGGTCAACCTACATAGTCGTGTCAATTTATTTGGGATGCCGAATTCTCTCATGGCTTTGTAAAGTTCTACCTTGGCTATGCTATCGTAGGCGGCCTTAAAGTCTATAAACAGGTGGTATGTTGGGATGTTAAATTCTAGACATTTTTCCATCGCCTGCCTAAGGGTAAAGATCTGATCAGTTGTTGATTTGCCTGGAATGAAACCACACTGATATTGTCCGATGATGGTTTTAGCGTATGGGGTTATCCGGTCTTGTAGGATAGAGGAGAGTATCTTATAGGCGGTACTCAACAACGTGATACCTCTATAATTGCTGCACGTTGTGACATCTCCCTTCTTATTTATGGGGCAAATTATACCTTTTCGCCAGTCTTCTGGAATTTTTTCATTCTCCCACACGTGCACTATAATCTCATGAATTGCTTGACGTAAAGCTGGCCCACCGTGTTGAAATAGTTCGGCTGGTATACCATCGGGTCCCGGGGCTTTGTTTTTCTTTAGCCGGCCTATAGCCTTCTGAACCTCTTCTATGCTTGGTGGCGGCAACATAGGGTACTCTTCTTGAAGTAGTGGAGCCTCCACTTCTGCAGTGAGCTGACCATTTAGCAATTCATTGAAGTACACTTCCCATCTCTCCAGTATGCTTTGAGGATCGGTGATCAGATTTCCCTCTCCGTCCTTGCAGTATGTGCAGCGTGGTGTGTACTGCGTCATGTTTCGGACGGATTGGTAGAACTTCCGCGCCTGGTGCGGACCGCGCTCTCGGCTTTTCTCTATTTCACAGATTATGTTCTTCTCCCAGGCTGATTTTTTCTGTCTGTGAAGCCGTTTTTCAATTCTTCTGAGCTCTTTATATTCTCTTTATAGTCTAAGTTAATACAAAACAAAAACAGGGTTAACTCCGCTAAGCAATACCTTTCTGCCACCGAAATGGCCTGATCTTTTTTCCTTAATTCCCTATACTCTTGATTGGTACCAAGTACCCACACTTGCACGACTGTCTTATAAAATCTGCGGCTACAATACAGCGTGAACTTCAAAAATTAAATAACAAAATTGTAAGAAATTTTATAAAATCTAGTTTTGGTAGGGGGGGCAAATATTTTAATAAATCCTTAAAAGTTTTTTTTGTCAAAGCACATATTCCTGATACTCAACAGGAACGAGTTTTACATTTACCAACAGGTATGTGTAAATTGTCCCTTTAGCTTCATCAAATTGTTGTACTTTCATAATATTTAAGAACACAAAACAAACTTCAAATACTACAGGGAAACAGAAAAGTACTGAACGACTAAAGGAAGAGTCCAGTCGAAATTCTTAACATAGGGTAAAAGACCACAGGCTATATGTCCACAATTAACTTTTGACCCACTTGGAAAGATATAATTCTAAAAATTACTTTCACTTTAACAAGTAAAAACACAATGCGAGCTAGTAAAAAAAAAAGAAGATACCTATTTATTATCGTTTTGAATTTGTGAACATGACAGTGATCGGGAAAAGTTGAGTGAGGTAAATAATTACACATTCGTGTAGTGTGGTCAGAGAAAGAATAAGTATTTGTAATTGACAGTTTGGCTGAAATTTTTGACTCAAGGATGATCTTATTGTCAATCCTTGCCACCTCCTTCGCCATACCTCCAAAGGAACACGGGTATCTGTATTATTAAAATTATTTCGCTTTATAAAAACTGTTACTACTTTTGCTCCAAAGCGCTTTCAACCTTAAATTTGAAGGTAGTTACTTATGTTTTATTTGAAAGTATATCCATGTCAGTAAAACGACCTGTTAATGTACCATAACAACGAAAACAATTTTCAAATTGTTTAATCGTTATAAACACCTAGAAGAGAAAACTATCTGTACTTTTTTATTCAGTTTATAATTCATTTTTGGGTTGGAAGGATATGGATACTTTTTTTCGGGATGCAGTTTGCAGTGTTTTTATGTTAACTCTTAATGAGCTAATTGTTCTTAGTCATGGTAAGCATTTTCGGTCAAGTACTGGGATATTCAGAGAAAAGGACACAAACAATAAACCAGAAAAGAAATCTGGTGTACTTGGAGAGCGTAATTTACCCATCGCAACACTTAACGAAATTAAACTAAATAATGAGTTAAAGAAGCTTGTTGATTTATACATGGAGACCATGGAAGAGCTACAAAACACAGGGACCATTCAAATACTCCTTGCAACTATTAATCAGCAGATTGCGAAAAATAAAGATGAAGGAAAAGTAATTCAGGAACACAGTTCAAGCACGTCAGTCTTGAGAAATCTAAAGTTTAGGCTGACCGAATTTAAGTCCGAAGCGGAGGCGAAACTTTTAAAGGCAGGTGAAACTTTAAATAGCTTAAAATCCGACTGGCGCGTCATAAGCAAAGTAAATGAGTTGGAGTATGAATTAGTTAGAAAGTGGGAACACACGAGATTCACACAAGCAGTTATTGTTGGAGAAAAGGAAGAGGAGATCCTTGAAAAGAGCTTAGATAAATTTATTGCAAAAACGAGAAGAGAACAACGTGTCATATTTGATTTTGAGGCCTTTTCAAAGAGTCAGTTAGAAAACTACTGGGAATTAATCGAAATGTGGAAGAAGAAATATTCGAAGGAACTTTCTGAGCTTCTGAATAATGTTGCAGAAAAAGAAAAGAAAATCAAAGAAGTGAATAAAACATACGATAAGCATTACGAAATCTTTTGCAAACGAAAAATGTTTATTAAGGAATATTTAGAGCAAAAGGCTGAGCAGAATCGCTTGCACCAGCTACAAGTTCAACGCATAGAGTCGGCAGTTAAAATTCAAGCCTGGTGGAGGGGATTGATGGTACGGAAATGCCTTGGACCTTTTAGGAAGAAAACCAAGAAAAATAAGAAAGGAAAGAAGGGAAAGTAAAAACGTGCATATACAGTTTTATTAATTTAAATGAACCTTTATGTTATTAATTTTATTTCGAGCTGACGACAATGCAATAATTTATAAATTCATAAAATATATTATTTAAAAATCTGAATAAATAAAATTAAACTATCAATTTATCTATCTATCTTTTATTCATTTATACCATTAATTCGAGATCTCAAAGTCAATATTAACATCATTGGATTAGTGATAGGCAACAGTTTCAATTGTACACTTATTCTTTATTCAACAGACATCTTGAATGTATCAACAAAGGCGTACGGCGTCTTATGTACTTATATCCTCTTCAATCTTTTGAAAATGCAGAAATGTATCATGTCCCAAATTGTGTTCTATGTCCGGACATAGTTCTTGTTTGCACTTTGTTTTATGAATTATGTCCCACATTTTGTGGTATATCCCAGCATAGTTCTTGTGTACACTATAAAATGAAGCAAAGTGTTATACCCCAGAGAACTCAGAATTTAATAACAACCCACCATCTTTTAGGAGCGTTCGAGATATCGCAGTGTACAGTACCTCTAAATGGAAAATGGTGTTCAATTACCTAAATAGAATTATTTATCTATTTTTTTTTCTGCTTTTTATATTTATTTAATAAATGATTTCTTAATTTCTATATTGTTTATTAAATTTAATTCTATAAAACCTTGTAATACCGACGTTAAATATTTTCTTTCATTTTTTGTCTCTATTTATCACTTGTACATATATAATCATTCTCGTTAAACTAATTTAATTTTAATATTTGATTTTCTTTCACTTGGGAATAGACTAGACCACACTCAGGGTAACAACTTGGTAATAAAATTATTATAACATGTGGTAACTTCGCTGATTTGTCTTGTTGCTGAATATTTTAGGACTAATTAATTGACTTGGTGTGCTCACTTCGATTATCATTGGTTCCAAAACAATGGTTACAATAAAATTTAAGTCAAGTATTAATTATTAAAATGAAATAAAAACTTGATCAAATTTTCTTCATTTATTATTTTATTTATTTACTAGCTGTTACCCGCCCTCTCGCTGGGCGTAAATTTAACCATCTCATTTTCTTTTGTAGGATCAAATATATGTATAACAATACTTGCCATACAATTTTCTTAAGCCTTTTCTCAAAAACGATACACATTATTTGTTTATCGAATTCCTTTCAACAAAAGAATCGATTCTGGTATTCTCAAACAAAATCGATTCTTTTCTGTCAAAACATATCTTACATTTATACCAAGATTTCACACCGATCAACACACACACCATAAATATTTCACATTTCTAATACTTCAAATTGAAAGTTGGGGAGTTTTGGGAAGGCAAATTGTTTTTTTTTTTGTTGCAACGTATTTTAAATAATTAAACAAAATATTACACAATATTTTCCTCAATCACACAAAAAAAAGTATGCACGACTTGATCGCGAGAACTTGCTCAATCTTGTGGTTAAATACTGTATGTAACCCAACATTGAAGATGCATGATGTATATATTTAACGAGTAAATATTAAAAGAATAAAAAGCACTAAAAAATTTATTTTTCGTTTAATTTTTTTTTATTTATAAAATAAATTTTTTCAAAAAATTTTAAATACATTATTGTTTAAATGGTTGATGAGCATCAGATTGCAAAATTATAACAAAATCGATTTAACCTTGGCAAAGATATACGCGAATAACTCAAAAATAAGAATCTTTTCTCAAAAAACCTTGAATACCTAATTCCGTAATGTGAATTTTTTTGAGAAAAACCTGAAATGCTGTTATCTTAAAATTGGCTTAGTTATTACAGGTACGAAGTTCAATCAAAATCGTTAAAGCCGTTTTCGAGAAAATTTTAATAAACCAAAGTATTTGTATGGCAGCTACCCGTTCTAGATGAGATAAAACAAAAAATCGAAGTTGTCCTCTAGAAAATCACATAAAATTGCTCTGTACCAAATTTCATGCAAATCGGTCCACCCGCTTAGGCTCTAGCTCAAATTACAGTGGACGCACCGACCGACGCACAGACCGACGGACGGCATGACGAAACTCACTTTTTCGGACTTCTCGATTATCATAGTGTTAGTTTTGATTATAACCAATACTTGCTCTGTAGAGCTAGTAAAAAATTGGATTCTGCAGGATTTAAGTGCCAAAGATAAATCACAGAAAAAAAAAAACAGATGCCACAAGAGAAAAAGTGAAAACAAAATCCACTAATTTTTAAACAAATTAAAAAAATTTTGCCTTTCCTGGCCATCTCTTCCTCACCATGAAGTGGGAGTGAGCAAAAGCAACGAGACGTCAACAAAAATTGCAGGAGTCATTCCAATGTGAACACCGTCTAATGGGGTTTTCCATACCCACCCAAGTGGATCAAAAGTCAATTATGAAATTTTCCAAATCTGTATAAATAAAATCAAACGAAATGGTAAATATCGGAAAAATAAAAAAATAGACTGCACTTAAAAATTAAACGCTATGGTAAACGACACCATTTATTTCTTATTTATTTTTTTCCTTTAAAAATTGAATTTAAGTTTATTTTCCTCAATTTTTTTGACAGCACAACTGAGAAATTTTTCAGATAAAAAAAGTTCCTGTATTGTTTTTAAATCAGTATAAAGGGTGTTGCTTTTATCCCCAACATTATCCCGTTGTTTTTTTTGTTAAAAAAAAGTATAAATAAACAAACGCGTATGCGAATGCAATGATGTGTCAAAATTTCAAAGCAATCGGTTAAGAACTTTCAGAGATTAGCGATAAGGAACAAACCAACATTTACATTTTTATTTATATAGATTATTTTTCCTTCAAAATTTTGTCAGATCATCTTTTCAAAGTTTTTATTTTAAGTTTAGATAAAACTTGAAATGTGTATTATATATATGTATTTCCATTTTGAATCCCATAAAATATTGTTATTATAAATTACAAACAACTTTGCGATTTGTATTTGAAATAAAAAGTAAGTATACGCCACAGTGAACTTGGTTTAGTTTGCATGATTCTAAATAACAGCTTCTTCTATAGTGACGGCTCAAACAACATAATGTTACTGTGTGAAAACCTTCCAATTGTCTTCACTCTTAAAGAATCCAGGGCTTTGGATATATATCTGTGTTGTCAATTTTATAAATGAAGTGCGAAAACATGAAGGATATAATTTAAGTTAAATCCTAACAATAAAATACTCTTTGTTCGGGTGTTTATAATCTCCTCGTATATGTTCCATCTGGTTTCTCTTTTGAAATAGTAAATCTAACAGCAAAGCGGATGTCTTATAATCGTCTAGAGACAAAGTAAGAGTAACTAATAAATAAATCACCACCCGGAACAACATGTAACTGACTAAAACAACTTTCATGTACTTGTCCAGCATCTAACATGACCTTTCCAAGGAAAGTTCCATAAGTGCTTATTTTGTTTGGTCTTCAGAGGTTTGATTGTGATGAGACGATTCTGTTTACCAAGCAGTTTGGTATAATTACATAGCCAGCACGTGCCTAGGATAAAAAAATAGGTGGACATTTAGTGAAACAAACTTCAAGGGTAATTTCCACTTATATGTATGTATGTGTTTGTGTAGTGTATAAAAGACAACTCAACTTATATCCCCTCTCGCGTAAGTAAACATACCTTTAATTTTATACAATTATGTATGTCAAAGAACAGAAAAAGTACACTCTGTGTATTCGAAGAACAATTCTTGGTGATCATCTTTTATTTATTTGAAGCGAAATTGCCTAAAACAGTAATTGAATAAGAGATTATCCAGGGGGCTGAGTAACTTTAGGATCCAATTCTGTCCTCTCACCTTCGCCCTCACGCATTACGCAAATTCAAAATATAACCTAACACTGGAAATGCCGTCAGCAAATAAACATATATTATCTTATCTTCTATGGCTTACCTGTAACTACGTAGGGATTTTAAGCTTGTATTCCATGATTTGGGCGTTTGTAAGTCAGATCCAGATTCAAAACAAGGTTAGGTACAAAGGTATGATGATTTTTATATATATAGGTATATGTATACAAAAGGAAAGTAACTTAGGCGAAGATGACGCCTTTAAATCTATGTTTATCCGAACCAGGAATACGATTGGTGTTTGCCACCTTTTTACCTGCCATAAAAGTCCTGCAAGGACAACTTATGCTTTCCAAAAAAAAATTCAACTGTAAGAGGGGTTTGTTTTAATGAAAAACTATCAAATGTTTATATATTTTGTTTTTGAACATTAAAAGATAAGCTTTAAAAAATATGATATGAAACAATTTTGGATTTAAATTTTATATTTTTTCAGGGGTGGGGTACGATATCCCGCTTTTTATAATTCTGTTTTTTTTTAAAAAAACCTTTTTTTTTGTATAATTCCATTACTTATTATCGCGCTTTTGCAATAAAAACTAGTTGTTTTATTTTAAAAAATCGCGCAATTTTTTTAAATAGTAAATAATTTTTATTAATGTTTTCTAAAAAAACGGGTTTAGCGGGATAAGACAGGATATTGAAACAGGGTTATTATAATAGAAGAGATTTTGAATAAAAGGGATTTTAGAAAATAGCACTTTAAAGTAAAACATTATTTCAGGAGGCGGTATGTAATTTAAAACATTTTTTTCGCGATTTTCGAAAAACGGAATTTTAAAAATCGGGATTCCGATACGTTCCCTTTTTCAAGGGATCAGGTTTTAAGGCTTTATGTGTGTACCATTTTCCATTGCTATCACTTAAGTGTTATATAAAGAGCTTAAATCCAAATTTTTGGCCATCAATCTCTTTCAGAGTTGCCAATATCTCAAATTAACAGTAAATCGCTTGATTTTTGACAAAGTGATATTTTTCTATATTTCGAATATTGAAAAAGTCATAACCAATTATTGAAAAAAGGATTATTTTTGATATCTATTGGACGTTTTTATCATGCGCAATATATTAAAAAAAATCATTTAAACGATTTTGTAGAACTGATGGGTTAAAGCAGTTTTTTGATAAAATATTAATACGGATGTTATTCCCGAAAAAGGAATTTAGGGGAGCCTGGGGACCTATTATCCCCTGTTAGACTTGATCCTTTGGAATTATCTGGAATATCTTACTTCTTTTTTGTACTGAAAAGCAGAAAAACGCTTTTTTCCTCTGGTTTTGACCCTTAGACATAATTTTTTGGATGTGAACAGATAATGGTATATTCGGATTTTAGTTTTGTGTTTTCATTTAAAAAAATATTTTTTAACCGTATTTCATTTGTGTTCATAGTGGACGTCATATTAACAAATTTTTTGGCTTCATGCATCAGAACCCGTTAATTGCGGTAAGCCGTTCGTATTTTGTTAAATTAAGTACTCCATGTTTTTCATAAAAATGAGGAACAAATAATAAAAATGACCGGATTGGAGATTTGATCTGAGCGAAATAGGGGAGACTTGCTCCGGGGTTCAATTCTCCCAGAATATATAATTGTAAAGGAATTGTATTCACATCATCACATTATTTTCATATTATGAACAATGCCCAGAGTTTACAAGCCGAGGGAGACCGTAAAAAGACATGTACCGGTAGACCCTAAAACTTCATAGCAGATAATGGCAACCCAGCAAGGGATTGATGGTCAAAAATTTGGATTTATGCTTCTTAGTTACCCTAACGATCTAGGCCAAAATGTCTTTCCCAATAAAATATAAAATAAGTAAATAAACTTCCCTATGAATATTATTAAAAAATAATTGTTAAAAATGAAGCATTTATTAAATTAAAGATTATTACTAAAAACCTTTGAATTCAAGAGCATCTTCTGACGACCGAGCCATGTGGTCGCTTTTAAATTTAAGAGCAATTTATGTCAACCCAGTCGTGTGGGTTATTTTATTCAAAATAATGTTCTTCTTTTTTTATTTGTCGTGTCAAAACCAAAATTGAATAAGAATATTTGATGATTATATGAACTCGTAAATTTGAAGATGAAAGGCATGTTTACAGCCCTCTGTTTACCTTGGGAATCAATATATTCATAGTGAGCCCACTTTCGTGTGGGGATAATTTTTGTTGTTTTATAAATTTTTAAATATATGCACAAAAGTCCTGTTTTCTTTATTTGTGATAAATTTGTGTAAAATTTGTAAATTCTCTCAAATGGTTCACATTACTTCTTGGATGTCAACATATCTACATACATATTTGTTAAAACACTGGAAACGAGCTAACATTTTTTGAGTGTGAATATAATCGCAAATAATTGTTTTTGTGGTTCTTTTTTTCTGGGTAAAGTAGAGTAGCAAACAATGTTTTGTGGGTAAACACGAGTCGAGTATACCCCTGTGACAGTAACCCTATGTCAGAATGATATAACGACACATTAAGCATGATGACGTGGTGTTATAGTTCTGATTAATGTGCGTACAATAAAATATAGCTACACTCAACTGAACTATGTATGTTTTTTTAGAGTGACTACAATTCATCCGTTGGGTTAGTTTTTTTTTTTTTTTTAAGCATGCAAGGTTGAAAATAGTCATACCTTCTTAAAGCTTTCACACTTGATATGGGTTTGTTGTCAGCAAAGGGGATTATAATTTTAAATTGTGTTGATTTGAGTTTATTTTCATGGTGAGCATTGTTAATATTAAGGTTTAGGTGTTTTAAAAGAGATTAGTTTTCTGATGGTTTGTGATTTGAACTTAAATATCGAAATTCTAATGCAATGTCCGTTTTCAAATTATTCAAGTCAAGGATTAGAAACAAATTTTAAGAAGTTGGGGGAAAGGTATGATGCCATTTCAATTGGTCATGTAACGGCTTAGTTGACAGACAGTCTAGTTTAAAAAGGAAGAGGTATATTTTTCTTTAAATCATAAAACTGGGATAAATTCAGAAATAATGTGAATTAAGGTATTATGTGTGGTAAGGTATCTTTTAAAATTTGTTTTATTAAAGTTGCACAAGGAGTTGCTGCATAGCAATAGAAGAGCAACATAACTATCGAGACACCATTTTTTCGAAATTAAGAAATTAAGAAAACTAAAGGGTCCGCCAAATAACTTTTTTTTTTTGAAAATGGCGCAAAACATCGAGTGTAGCTTCGGCGCCGTCCTGTTGAAACCAAATGTTGCCAATATCCTCCTCCTACGGCCACTCCTTGCTCATTTTCGAAAAATGGCCCAATTATGCCTCTGGACCAAAATCCTCACCACACAGTGACTCGTTTTGGGTGTATCGGCTTTTCAATGTATGCGTGCGGGTTTTCTGTGCCCCAAATGCGACAATTTTGCTTGTTTACTACCCGCCAAGATCGAAATGAGCTTCATCTGAAAAGATGATTTTTTTGGCAAAATCGGCATCTTCTCTAAGTCGATCGCAGGCCCACTTAGCAAAGCGTATACACAACCATATTCGTTCAGCGGAAGGATTAAACTAATTATCTGTCAAATCAGACATAAGCTAAGTGTTACCATTCACAAAATAAGCACTAGTTGAAAAAAAAACGGCGGACCCTTTATAATGCTATAAAAATAGAACCTCACATACGATGAAAAAAAGGAACAATTTTGAATTACCTTTCTGGTTAGTCCAAGAGCTCATAGGAGATATTCGGCGTGAAAAGAAACCAAAATATATTATTTGACGTTTCCAGACTTTTGGTCAACCACTGTAAATTTGTCGCATTTGCTTTTTAAAATAATTTTTTTTAAACCAAAAACTTTGTCATTTGCACTTTCTGACTCAGGGTGCAAGAGTTTTCGGATGCGACCAATTTTAAATGGTTACCCAAAAGCCTTAAAACGCATTTTCAGCGGCACGCGTCTCTTGGCGGCTCGTTGGCCACATGAAATCTGCCATAACTTTATTAACAATCAGAGAGTGTTGGGGTGTGATGCATTCGATCTGTTTCATTTCCATAAATTTATTTTATTTTTGAAGCGATTTTTCTCGGTAGCATGCCACTATACACTTGCGAGGAAGCAAATGTATTCATTTTCACCTTTTGGTTTTTTTCACGCTGGGAACTCTTAAGCTTTATTAAAAACATTCACCTTTAAATATGAATTTAAAGAACCGGTAATATTTCCTATTCCCAAAAAAGGAGACTTATCTAATGCCTCTTATACAATCACTTAAGTGAATGGATTAAGCATAATAAAAAGCTCTAGGAATTCCAGGCGGGATTTTAGACCAGATATTCTACTTGTGACAAACTATTTGTTCTTGTATGTATTGCGGTATATTTTGAGCAAAAAAATAAGTTATATTTATATTCATCTTGGACTTCAAGACGGCTTTTGATACTGGGCTCTAGGTGATAGAAGAGCTATAGGTACAATCTTGAAATGACATCAATGGTTGGAAGGGTCTTAGAAAGTTTGTGTGATTTAAACCAGACACCTGTTTGGAACGGGAAGAAATGTCAAATCGGTTTGAGACAACAATGGGAGTCAAACAGGGTTGTTCCCTGAGTTCATCTCTTTTTGCTCTTTATATAGACGACCTGATTGACTGGCTTATAGGTGATATATTGATCAAAGCCTTAATGTTTGGTGACGATGTTGTTTTCTTTGCATATTCACCTGAAGCACTGCAACTTATGATCAATCATCTTGATTTGTACTGCAGGTAATGGAACATAGCGGTGAATTTAAGCAAATTCAAAGTGGGAAATGGCATTTTAACAATGAACCAATTGAAATTTTGAGAGCTTTTAAGTACCTTGGTGTTATTATAACAAGTATGGATTGGAAAGTCATTTAAAAGAAAAATTAATAAAAGCAAAAAAGTGCTACTCAGAAAGAGATGCTTTGAAAGCAATGTTATTTCGCACAGCGTAAAATATAAAGTCACAACAGCAGCAGTGGGTGAATCGAGATGGTGTATGTGATTTAAACTAGGTGTTATAAGGAAACGGTGGAGAAATTATTAAGGTTTTATGTTAAAAGATTTCTGCAACTACCTAGGAATACACCAAATTATATGGTAACTATTGAAACCGGATTGTCACCGCTTTTTATAAAAACTCTTAAGCTACATATTTGACATATTTTAAATATTCCGGTTAGTAGATTGCTTACAAGCTTAGCTTTGTTTGCCTATTCAAAGGAAAAGCCTTTTGTTTGAAGCTCGCAGACTATTGCCACGTCAATCTTAATCTAGGCTTACGCATAAATGAAGGTAGTGATGTTGAGGACGCGCTCTACAACCTCGTCATTAAAGTGGAGGAGCACTATATGAATGACTTTACAAACCAGGGAGCTAAATCTGTACACAAAGGACCTACAGCGTTCTGCAACACAATTTTTGTGGTAAAAAGTATTTTCGGGCTAAAAATAGTCAAAAGCTTAACTCTATGCGATATTTAAAAGGATTGGAGAGGAGAGCTAGTAAGACTGAATTGTAGACCTCACCGAGAAGAAACATAAAAATCGAACACAAAATCAACAAAAAAACGCTTATACGCATATAATTTTTACCATTTGTAAATAAATTTACCTATTTACAGGGTCTTTCACCAAGCGCTTCCTATCTTTAAACTTAAATAACACAAAGTGTGTAGGAGATATCATCGAAATTGTGTATTCATTTGAAAGGCCTATCGATGCCATTATGTATAGAATATAACAGCGTTCAAATGTCCGCCGCGGCTTCTATGGGTGATGCGGTACCGAAATGTCCAATTTTTCATGACTCTGGCGTATAAATATGGCTCATTTTTGACCGATGCCATGGGTTATGTTGCCTTTGGTGGCCGCTGTGGTTTGTGGCTTGTTCGCAACCCCAGAAGAAAAAGTCTAACGTGTTGATGAATGCTATATCCGTCCATGATGATTTGAAAAACAGACTGAACAATTAACAGGCAATTCGACAGATGTAGCTTCAATAATATGGCCGCTATCAACTGTCAAATTTCAGAAGTCCCTATTGGAAGACCCATTACCTTAACTTCTAAACTATAGTATGAATCGGGAAAAACCATGATTCAACGGTTTTTTGTAAATATAAATCATTAAATGAGACAATAATTCAAATGTATCTATCTTTCCATTAATGAGAACATATACTCATGGATGCCTTTAAATGAGTAAGCACAAGACGGACTCATTGAAACCAATGGCGATCAATAATCAAACTCCGTGACATTGTGCCATCTCATGACTTATGTAACTGTTACAAAAATTATATTTTGGTATTTATTGTTGTGTTAACGAGAGGCTACTAAGTATTGATGCAATTACAATAAACTCCTTAGAATTCCATCACTAAATGTTGAACATTTTGAATAGAATAAAAACACTTAATGCCACCGGTGTTAGTTGTACTGTGTTTACATTCTTTACTTCCAACGGTCCATCCATTTATCTTAAGTCGCTGCAAATACCATACACTAGTCTCCAAGTAGAAGATAAAGACGAAAAAAAAGCTATGCAAGCAGTAGAATAAATACGATTTAACATTATTTAATTTAAAAGACGATTGGAAACATTAAAAAGCTTATATCTGTTCTTTATTTTCTTCGTATTACCAGAACGTGAATATTTTGAAAACATCTGATATCCCGCACTCAATCCCACTTTCAGAATTATGTTTCTACCAAATTTAATATAAAAAGTTTTCTTTTGTTTGCTGAGTAAATCCCCAAAGTATCCCGCTATCATAACTAAATTGTTCGAATTAAAAAAAAATTCAAAGAACCGATCTGGAAAATGTAAGTACTTTAAATTTAAAAAAGAAATAGTTTGAGGTAGGTATATACAAATATTTAAATCATAAAATAAAGCTTAAACGATTTTGAAAACATTTCTTCTTTCATGTAACGTATTTTTTTCTTAATTCTATCGAAAACTGCTCTAATAATTTTGATAAAATTTGTTACCTATAATGTATAAAGTGATTGTAATAAAACTGAGGTTTAGGTTCTTGGCAACAAATACATAGGGCTTTAACGTTTTTTTAAAAAAATCGTCACATTTGTATGTGGTTCCCGACCAATATATCTCTTTTTTTAAAGAAATTAATTCATTTTTAGAATCTAAAAGGGTTGTTTTGTCAAATATGTAAAAGATTACCATTTTTGCATCTTATGCAAGGTCGTTGCCAGGGGGGGATCACAGGGGTTTGATCCCACCGAAATGCATTTCTAAATCACACTTTTTCGCTTCAATAGGTATAACATTTTACTCAAACTTCTGCTGTAGTTATTAATAATGTTCAAAATTTTCTGATTTTAGAAAAAAAAAAAGTAGAATCTATTTTCCTTCATAATTTTTAATGAACATAACCTACCGTACCTACCCTGACAACTTTTAAGTACAACCTCAAACGACCTAACCCCTTTTGCTTCAACTGCATATAGTATATCCAAAGCGGCCCATTCACATTATACAAGTGTGCATACAGTTGTCATATCATACTAGTGTGGCATTCCACCATGCACACGGTACAAATCGAGAAACCGGCACAAAAACTCTAAATATTTTGATTTTTTCTATACCTTGTGCCACTTGACGCACAGCGGTCAAAGAGTTCAATAGCAGCTCTTGGAGAATGCAACAAGAATCTGTTTCCTAACATCCACAAGCTTCTAAAAATTCTGGCGACATTACCGGTTTCAATATGCACACCGGAAAGAACATTTTCGACAATGAAACGTCTGAAAACTTATTTAAGAAATTCTATCGGTGAAGAAAGACTAACAGGATTGGCGTTAATGTTAGTTCATCGACAAATTGAGATTGACACTGTGAGTGTGAAAGTTTTCGATGTATATGCAGCTAATGCCGGTCGTCCACTAAGTGCTCGATACTTTCAACTAACTGCGTTCAAATTTTTGTTCAACTCTTTCGATGGATAAAAAAACTACCACCTCTTACTCTAGTGCAGCAACTTACGTTGTTCACGTTCAGAAACGAAAGTTGAACGAAATGAACTTTCCCAAATATTGAATAACCTCGTACACTATTTAATGAACTTGTTCGATTTTGAGGAAAAAAAAGTTTTTCGAGTTGATCAACTGCGTTTTCAATATGGTTGCTCAATAAGTTGATGGACGAGTTGATACCTTCAATCACTTAACCAAGGATCACTCGTTGGGGAAAGCGTTCAACGCACCACCATAAACGGATATTGATGCTATGTACCTACCTAATAAATAATAACTTGAATTGGAACTGTAGGATTATCTTTTATATTCATTGTCGTACATTTTTCTGCTTAGGTACCTATTCAACGGAAATGCATGATATATACATATATATAGCATTAACCTACGTGCCCAAATGATTAAAACAAAATTGTGTATGGTATGGTTGAATTTCGAATAATGGGCTATTCTAGTTTTGATAATTAATTGGTGAATTTTTTTTTCCGAAAAATGATACCCCCCCCCCCCCCCCCTCCGAAAAAATTGTCTGGCTACGGCGTTGATCTCATGTATCAAAAAAGGGACAATTACTATACAGCAGTAATCTATGTAACGGATAAGGATAGTTGTAATGCTTCAGCAATATGGGATTTGTTGCTAGTAGCTAAAATCTACTTGGTTGTATCTTCCCCAGGGGGTTTAAGCCATTGTTGTTGGAGATTTAACTCATTTTCAATGTTTAAATGTTATACAGAGCACAGAAATTTTAAAAATAATGACATTTGAAAATTCCCACATAAAAACAAAAACTTCGAAATTCAAATAATTTTTAAATTTAATTTTATTCAAGAATCCCTTTAAAGAATAGATATATATACACATTTAAAGTAGGTTAAGGCTATCTGTACAAAAGACTGTTATTAACTTGCAAAGAGAGTACATATTGCCAATAGACTTTTTCTCCACAAACGTGACCCTGCACAAGGAGAGATAAGTCAAAGTGGATGTCTGTTGTGCTTCCAAATAATATATCTCTTCGGCTTTCAATCATTATCTATTATGAACTTTGTGCAAAGTCAATTTCAATATTTCACTTTGTGATGAAGTTGACCATATTTTGGAGAGAAGAACGAGGCCAAGCCATAAACATTTTCCGAGACTCCTCTTCCTTCTAACACCTTACTTTATATTGTTTTTATATCTTTTTTGCACAGCTTTGGTTCTTTTCTCATGCGCTATATAACTTAAGAATTGGAGAAATTAAAAATTAAAAGCTCTTCACTAAACAGAACAGATGACAAACTCAACGAAAACATAGCAGACATGAAGAGCGCGCATGCGAGAATATTTCCATTGAAATTTCTCGACTTTTGTTTATAGTTTTGAAGTGTCAACATTATCACGAAGTAGAAGTTCATTTTACCAAATCACTTAACCCAATTAAATAAAATGAATCTCTCTGATATTCTCTTAAAACAATTTAAGAAAAAGATGCTGATATTTAAAAAACAAAAAAACATTATTTTAGGAACAACACAACATGTGTCATGTTTCATAAACATGTTGAAAGATTGCAGCAATAATTTTCCCTCTCAGAGATACAATATTTTTGCTGCTCTCTGATGGGGGAATCATACGTCACTCCAGGCGCCAAATAAAACAACAGTCGTTTTTCATAAGTGATTCCTGCCGGTTTCTATTGTATCTACATCTATTTTCTTTGTATATATACTCCAGAAGGCATACAGAGCTATAGGCACATTAAACGCCTTTATGGACAAACACCCTTATACCATTCAATTTATAACGATCCTCCCCCGAGCCCGAGTCTCGACACCGACTCCGACTTCGAATCATTGTCATTCATACAAAAGGATAAATCGTTTATCAGCGTTATATTTATTGCATTTTCCAGAAGGTCTTTGCCATTTGCTATTGAGATCAAAGCATTCGACATCAGAGTTAATTAAGCCGTCGGCCATCCACTAGATGCATTTATTCCTCTGTGTCATGCACATTGAGCTAGTTATCTTGTGCATATACAAGTATTTGAAATAGACATGAGTATATCTATAGATATAATATATGTATAATCGCGAAGCGTGTCGTAATTTAAATTCACAGAAGTCCGGCCTACAGCATCGAATCATTATTTTACTAGCCCGCAGTAGAAATTGAAAGATATGGATGCGTGCAGACTACGCATTTGTTAGTCAACTCAATCATATGATGGATGGCAAATACATTATAAATAATTAGATGCAATTTGGGACCTCTGAAATATATGCGTCTGCAATTAGCTAATTGGCTCCGACAACATGTGTGCAGTACTAGGATCTATGACTTGACTACGTAGATAACCAATAAACGCAGGGGAATAATTCTAGATAGCGATGTTGCACTTCCTATACTGGTAGTTGTGATGTAGAAATTATTATCGAACGAATTCCCTTAACGACAAAAGGTGGAAGGAAACCCTAAGCCAATACTCGAGCGTACACTTAACAGAGCACAACTTTTTTAGACAACTGTAAGTCACGAAGAAGGGAATTGGTTCAGAGGACCTAATAGAGCGCTAAAAAACAATTTGGTGTTATTGTGAATGCGACTGGGAAATATCGAGTCAACATCGATAAGTGCAAATTTAACCAAGCATTTTAGCAGTGAGGAACGCAGCAACAAACAAAAATCGAAGTTTTGTTTCTTACTATACATAACTTAAAGCGGGAACATCCCAAAAGACTTGACAGCCCACTCACTTTGACATGTGTTAATACATGAATATTTTTAGGATTGGGTCTAAAACCTTCATACATTCTATCCCATTTGGTGGTTTGAGGTTATGATGAAATTGATTTGTTTGGATGCAACTGTAAAATCGAAATATGAAAACACATTTTAACACACAAATTTGTCATTCGCCAGTAATTCTATCCCACCTTTTTTTTGGTTTTAATACTCTGTGAGATAGTGGGAATAATAAATTTAATTTTGACAGATTCTATTATTCTTCAGTATTCAGAAAACAAAAATCAAAATGGAGGAATATTGAGATAGTGAAAAAAAAATTAAATTCTTTGAAATGGTTGAATACCTACAATTTCTTCTCAGAGAGCAGCACTTTTCTGTGTCATATTTTCCACAATATGGAGAAAAGTCGGAGCTAAGTCTTACCATGATACTAGGCTTATGCAAATTCAATCTTTTTTTCAGTTTACTTATTTTGCCTTCGACGTTCGACCAAAGAGAAAGTCATAGATGTTTAAGCATAAAAAAATGCAAAATAGTATGACTTCGCATTGAATGACGGCTCAATAGCTTATTTGGGAAATCATGCAGAACACATTATGACAGATCACATGACTTCATGTTGTCAAACGAGCAGGTCATCGTTAACTCCCCTATTAATTTAATAGGTAAATAAATTTTGACTAGGAGAAAGTTTGGTTGTCGTTCCGAATGCTTCGCGTTGGTTTAGGAAAGCCATGAACTTCACTTCTCAATGTGTGTTAAATGAACCTAATTACATTTTAAACAATAAATAATTTAAATAAAATGAAACAGGATTTTTTTATATATACTAAAAACGAAACTTAGAATTAAAACAAATTTTATTGTAATACAAGTTAAATGTATTATGTGAGTGTTCTTACCCGTACATTATTTGAATTTATTAAATCATTAATTCTTAATCCTCTTTTGTTGGTCACGTCATTGGGTCAAGAGGATTAAAACCCTTACACTTAACAATCCCTGCTCCACCAGTGGAGTACGTACCTATGGTTATTTTCAATTCAGAAGCCAAGGCTGCAGTACTGTGATACAAACTTAAGCTCCACTGATAAGAAAACAAAACAAAATAAGAATATGTTTAAAAAAAAATAAATTGTTTACATTATAAGTAATTTATGAATACAATGTGCAAATATCAATTTTCTTGATAAAATATTGTAGGTAGACATGAACATCCTATATTTATACATACGTATCTTTCAGAATGTTGATTGTTTCCTGCAACGCAAATGTTCTCTTCCCGAAGCATGCGAGGCGTTTGAGACGAAAATATTGGACATATGCTGACCAAGTGGGAACAGTCTTCTTTGGATTTTAAATTGCACAAAGAACATAATTGGTTGAAACTTCCGTTATAAGGGCTTCCGTTTAGGCCGAGATATTTCTCTAAAGCTAAGAAGGTCGTGAAAGTAGTTGTTTTGCAACAAAGCGGTGTTGAGCTGCAGAGAATGTAGAATTCTACTTTTCGATTCACGAGCTTTCGCTGTAAGACTATCATACACAGAGTCTTCATGTCGCTGAATAATGCGGTATAACTGTTCTTTAAAAACGTCTGGCTCCATGGTCAGAACTTCCTAAACTTTTCCATTTTGGCATCCACCAATCCACGTTTCTGAACTCTATTTTTTTAAAAAGTCATGCGTCATGGTGAGAGAATCTTCACAATGTAATCTGCTTGTAGTTTGAGCAGATGCATGTGTAAACAGTTTAGGTAGACCAGTTTCAGGATAAAATGCATAATAAGGCGTTTTCAGTGGTATATTAAAAAGTTTTTTTATGAAATGTCTTTGGAATTTTTCAATATCCTCGTATTCGTCAATTCCCCACACCTGGGCAGCGTAACACAGAGTAGACTTTCCCACAGCATCAAATATTTTATATTTTGCTGAAAGTTTGATGCGTTCATTTAGAAAATAATGTTTCTCCAAGAGACATTGATCAGGCTTTTCGCACTTTTTGATTTTTCAGAAAGATGCTTATTAAAATTAATAGTACTTTTCAGTTTCACTCCTAGATACTTGTACCCGTTGGTAGCTTCTAGTTTAGATCCATTGAAAGACCAATTATAAATGTTCTGGCTTCAAGCTGATCTGGAAAACACCATGATTTTTGATTTGTCTGAGTTAAGGACAAGACTCCATTTAAGACAGTATTCTGCTAATCCATTAATCATCAGTTGAAGGTTTTCTGGTGATTCTGAAAGTACCAGATCATTGGCATACAGAAGAACATTAATGTTTAATCCAAAAATACGGATTCCTCCAGGAAGACAAGCTACCAAATCATTAATGAAGAGTGCAAACAAAAGTGCACTAAGAAGGCATCCTTGCTTAACGTCACTATTTGTTTCGAACCAATCGGTATTTGAATGAATACACGCATTCTTATGGTGACCAGTTTAGTTTGCCTCCAGGTATCGCATTTTGACTTTTCTAGTCGTCAATACTAATTACTATCTAATACTACCTTTATATGCAGAATCGAAATATCGAAATTTGAATTGAAGAGAGGGATATCAAGATTCCAACTCAATTTCAGTGAACGAGCTCAATCAAGTTGAAAAAAGTCCGATTCAACTCGATAAAGTTTGAAAGTAAGTCAGATTTCGTTTAAACACTGCTGTTAAATATATCAAAGATTGATCGTTATATTTCACTCTAGTAAATATATCAAAGATTGATATGTAAGTTCACACGACAAAAGTATTAATTGATTGATTTATAATAATCCAAAAGTTACATATTTAAAAATTGATAGAAAGCCAATATTAAATAAGATTAATAACAGTCAACTTAATACATATGTAGGGGAAGTGGGGGAAAAACCGCATATTTAGTAATTTCCCGATTTTTAAACTATTAAAGCAATTTTTTTAACGATAATAATAATGTCTTTATTTTGCAAGTCTGTTTATTGATTAGGGTACTTCGAGCAATATTATTAATAAATAGAAGAAAAAATTTGGATAGCTTTTAAAAAATGTTAAAAAAAAAACTGTTTTGCCCGTATGCGTGGGCAAAACCTTTTTCAAATAAGAAGGTAGACGCAGAAGTAACAAACACATGCTACGTCCACATTGACTTTAATTCCTGCAAAAGCTTCATGAGCCCATTCAGGATATACTGAAAATATATCGCAAGTAAAAATAAATATGCGGTTTTGCCCCATACGAATCTTACATGAGTTCTAGAAGTTTTTTTTTCTGTAAAATTGGTGTTCGTGTCGATTTTTATCGATGCAATAATAAAATAAAGAAGAAAATATTTTTCTTGTTGATTATTTTACTTGTTAACCACAATTTACTTTTTACACAAGCGATAAGGTCTTCTCCAAAAACCACAAAAATAACTGCAGCTTTTTGACGCCTTCACAAAACTACATTATCTTCGCATGATTCATGTCTTCCAATTTGCCACATTTTAACATTGAAAGTGTTGCCATTGAATAAGTTTTTTTCATGCAAAAGAGTAAAAAAGCGGTTTCGCCCCCATGTGCGGTTTTTTCCCACACTTCCCCTACCTACTATGTGAGTCAAAAATATTGAAATATCCTTGTAGATAAAGATAGTTACTATAGGCTGTATGCCAATAATTTACAGTAGTTTTAGAGTTTTGCCTTTTCGGGTTATTGTAAAGAAAATGTGTGGTTAAAAAAGATAACGTTGACTTTTTGTGCTCAGATAAGCTTATAAATGAAATTATAGAATTTTGAAAAATCGTTACTAGAAATAATCAACCTCAAAGATTTCAAGGTCTACAGAGAAAAATACGACATGATGGAAACAGGCCAATATTTTATCTTCCGATAGTTTCGAAAGTTTTTGAGAAATTCTTTTAATACACCTGCTCCCGGTTATCATCGAAAGTCATAATGATTTGAAGTAACCGGATTGTCAAAATTTTAGTTGGGAAGCTTAAAATTCGACTAATCGGTCACTGCATTAGCACTTTACGATAATCACTAGACGTGTGACAAACACTGTGCATATAAAAAAGAGAAAAAAAACCTGTAAGGCCCTTCTTCTAGTGTCAGTCAGCCAGACACCTAACAGCTGTCAAATATCTTTTTTGGTATATTTTCCAAGTAGCCAGAGATCTACAGTCTGACGTAAAGCCTCACTGCAGGTGTCTGGAAAGTGTCAAAGTAAATTGATAAAACCGCCACCTTCAAGATAGACAAGAAAACCGATTTGATAAAATAACGTGATTTTTAGATATATAGTCATGCATCTTTAATTGTTGCCTTCCAAAATCTTCCTGCTTCAAGGTTCATAATGAATAGGGTGGATTCTTACATTTAATAATATGACGTACAGTGTTGGCCAAAACTAAAGCACGAAACTATCTCATTTTGGAAAAATATAAAGAAAATCAAAAAAACCCATGAGAACCTAATAATTTTATTTTTTTTTCTAATCTAAATATATAAGACTTTAATTCATGATCAATAATTTTATCATAACTCACACCTTATTTAATATTCAACAATATAAGTTAGAATTCATTAAAAACTAGGTGGACAAATTCTTGACTTCATAAAAATTAAATACAAAAACACGTTCTTTTGCTAATATTTGGTCGAGCATCCATTGTTTTAAATTACTGCAGCACATCAACAAGCCATGGAGTCACTAAGGTTGTCAATTTATGCATGGGGATATTCATCATCATCATCGGCTCGACAACCGGGGTCCGGTCCTGGCCTCCTTCAACAAGTCTCTCCACCCATTACGGTCTCAATCCGCCGCCATCCAGTTGCGCACCCCAAGGCTCCGGGCGTCCTGGTCTACGCCATCTCTCCAGCGCAAGCATGGTCTACCACGCTGTCGTCTACCATAGAATGTATCACAAAGAACTTTCCGAGCAGGTTCATCTTCGTTCATGCGAGCTAGGTGCCCTGCACACTGGAGTCTACCGAGCTTAATTTTTGTCACGATATCCGCTTCAAGGTAGATTGCGTACAATTCATGATTGTACCGTCTCCGGAATCGTCGGATATTATTCCAGGCAATTTAAGATCGTTGAAAAATGGAGTCGAAGTTATCGAATTTCGTACGATGAATTTTCAGAATTAAAATTTCTCACAGATTCTCTATGTGGTTGCGATCAGCGTATTATACGGGCCACGGTTTTCATTAAGTCAATCTTTCACAAGTTTAGCGGGATATTTAGGATCGTTGTCACGTTGGAAGAGCTTTCATAACGGCATATTTTCCTCATCATTAGGAAGCAGACTGTTCTGAAGAATCTCCCGATTCATGAAACGATTCATTACACCATATACCTTGTGAAATGGCCCGTACCCTTGCCTTGAAAAACATCCCCAAACAATATTAAGCCTTCAGAGTGCTCAACTAGGCCCTTTGTAAAACAAAGGATTTAGGTGTTTGCCCTCTGGCCTGCCTGAAATCCAGCGGATCCCTATAAATTTAATATGGATACTCATCAGAGAAGTTAACCGTTTTCCATTTTGCTGGAGTCCAGTTTAAGTGCGTCTTCGTAATCTTCAGTCTTTGTATGTCGTTTTTCTGAGAAATAAATGTTTTTTTTATTGTCGGTAAGATAGAGTGCCACCATCAACCGCTCTTCCCTAGATAATCCTGTTTGAGATCTATAAGCCTTTTTTATTTTCCATACTTTTTGTCTATATGAGAAAATCTGTTTTGGTACCCCTGATGATTCTTTTATCTTGGCGACGGCAAGTTTTTCAAGTTCTATCGCCACTATGGACCGTTTTGACATTTCCCCATGCACGAAATCGTGCTATTTTTTGTGAAATCACCGTACGACTCATACAGACACTACTTTTTCTTTTCATCCGTTGTAATATATTTACTTTGATACTTTTTATCACTTATTATATCATTTATAATACTCGGTTTAATTAAATTTGAAGTAACAATTAAATTTGAAGTAAGAGTAAATTGACTAAATTTAGTTTTAGCTTTAGTTTTGTACACTTACTTTTTAATTAGTTCTGAATTATTTGTTGATTTTTAAATAAGTGATGAGTTATAATAAAATTAATGATTGTGAATTAGAGCCATACATATTATAATTATAAAAAAAGTAAAAATTATAAAATTATCATAGGTCTTTTGAGTTATCTATATATTTTTCCAAGGAGAGTTCATTCCGTGCTTTAGTTTTGGCCAACACTGTATGTCTAGCGGCCCTGGGATCTTGGTCTACTAGTTGTTAGTAAAGTTATCCTGATAATTTCTAATTAGCATTACAAACCCTTTTAAGAATCAAATCACATTAATCATACAATTTACTCGTTGCTCCAAATGTCACTTTAAATCCAACCCTATACCTAAATAAATTCTAATGTTCATCAGTTGACCTAAACATCTCAACAGCTTTCGTATTGATAAAGACGGGCAGTATACCGGAAAACTAATATGACCAAAATCTAATTAACTTTTTTCTTAAATACCACGTTGAAACTTTGACTTTAGAACTTTACCTCAGAATCGACCCACAAGCAGCTCCCTCTTGCAACACTATCAAATTAAAGTTTTTACCAGAAGGCAAGAAACTCTGAGCCAAATATATAAAGAATAAAGATACATCTATACACGGATGTAGGTGCCTAAGTTCACAAAGTTTTAGATATATTGAACAGAAAGATTCTAAAAGGCAAAGCAAAAAAAATAACTAAAAACCAGCAAAAGAGCACCAAGGAGGGCTTGAATTGAAATAAAAACAAAAAATACATCCCCTCTTTTAATTGCTTGCAAAATAGCAAAATTCCCTCAAGATATACGAAAATTAAATCGATGCTTTGAAACGTGATATTGAAACGGATGAAGGCTGCTCCTTCTAGGCATGTTGTACTGTGCAGAGGCAGAAGCAGAAGAAGAAGCGGGAGCTATAGCTTAAGTGAGAGGAGCGGATACAAAATAAAAAGTGCCAACATCCTTCAAGTTCAAATTGACCTATTTCTTCTTCGTCTTTCCTTGCAGCTTTCCGCACTCGGCATCATCATTCGCTTAGTTCCCAGTACCCGATGCTGTCACCCACAATAGCATTGGTGGCGTCCTTCCCCGCTGTTTTCTTTCTTCACACTTTTTCATTCAATTCAAGTTTTTTTTTTAAACCCGGGAAATAGTTCACAAAATTCCATTCGTTTCGTGTTTGAGGCAAAGTTGAAAGTTTTTAGTATGCCCTCAGTCCCCAGAGTAGCAAAAGGTTCCTCTGTATAAGTACATACATATATATGTATACCGACGCGCCGTGATGACGACTGACGATGACGAAGGAATTTTGCATGAAGAAATGACAATAAAACCTCACATCTTCATACTGAAGTGAACTCCACCTGGATGCAAATAATATTTGTATCTAGATACACGTCGCGTCGGTCGTGGAGCAAAGTTAAAACAAAGAAAGCCCGATGATCCAACAAAGGATGATTGCAATGAGTATAAACGTAAATAGTGCTTAAAATACGTGTTTCTTTTGCCAAATAAACCGCGCGTGTACATTATAAGGGCCAGTACACTGAAAGAAAAACTTCGTTCTATTAAATAAAATAAAAACTGACAAGTGAATGAATGTGTATAGATTTAATTGAATTTTTTTTTCTAATAATTGAAATTAAAATTAACTCGTAAGAATGAATTAATTAAATCCGTTGTCTTGTGGGAGCTGCGGGAAAAGGTCCCAGATAGAAATGGTATTGATTATTTGGCTCTTTACATTCCAGAAAAAAAAAACTTTTTGAAATCTTTTATAAAGAAGTTGAACCAGTTATGCCTTCTAACAAGAGGTGGAATGCTAAATTTTTGTAGTATTCACAGTTTATTTGCAACGTGATGAAAATCATCGAATTTGCAAAAAAAGGCTTCTAAAGGGTTTTCCAATAAGAGGTGTTATTTTGAATAGCCCGCTATTTCGGTAGCTGTCACTTTTGAAGCTGTCATTTTTTGACATTTGACAAGTAGAAACTACGCCATTAATAAAAATGGAACGATACATGCTTCAACAATGCATTGAAATTATTAAAATTCACTATAAAAATGGTAAAAATTTGGCAGAGACGGTTCGTAAAACTAAAACATTTTTGGGTCGTCGTGAAGCACCTTGTCGGACCGCAATACAGAAATTGGTGAACAAATTCGAGCTGTTGGGACAAGTTAGTGATGAGAAGAATAAAACCCGTGCACGTCGCTCAAGAACAACTGAGAATATTGCTGTTGTAGCCCAAAGTGTTGAAGAAAACCCAGGTTTGTCCATTCCTCGTCGTTCTTTGGAATTAGGCATTCCACAAACGTCATTACACCGTATTTTGCATAAAGACTTGGGTCTTAAGGCTTATAAAGTTCAGTTAACACAAGAACTCAAGCCGGCTGATCATCAACAACGTCGTGTCTTTGCTGATTGGGTCCTTGAAATGCATGAAAATGATCCGGAATTTCATCGAAAAATCATCTTGACTGATGAGGCCCGTTTCCACCTCGGAGGCTACGTCAACAAGCAAAACTGTCGCATCTGGGGCTCGGAAAACCCAAGAGTTATTGTTGAAAAGCCTCTTCAACCTCAACGCGTGACTGTTTGGTGCGGTTTATGGTCCGGCGGGGTCATTGGACCTAACTTTTTCGAAAATGAGGCTGGAGCAACAGTTACGGTCAATGGATTGCGCTATCGAGAGATGATTAATGATTTTTTTATGGCCGGAATTGGATGGTATTGATCTGGACAACGTTTACTTTCAACAAGACGGCGCTACGTGCCACACAAGCAATGAAACCATCGATCTTTTAGGGGAAAAGTTTCCGGACCGTGTTATCTCTCGAAGAGGTGATCACAATTGGCCACCGAGATCTTGTGATTTAACACCTTGCGACTTCTTCCTTTGGGGCCACGTGAAAGATAAGGTCTACGCCAATAGCCCAGCGTCGATTCAAGACCTCAAAGATGGAATTCGTGAGGCTATCGAGGACATAGGGCAGCCACTTTGCGATTTGGTTATGGAAAATTTCATGAAAAGGATATGGTCCTGTAAGCGTGGTCGTGGCGGCCATTTGGCTGATGTTGTGTTCCATTATTAACGGCATACCTTTCTCTTTATAATGAAATAAACATTCGATCATTTATCTCAAAAAATGCTATTTTTCTTTGAATATCAAAATAGCACCTCTTATTGAACAAATGACAAAAAAAAGTTGTTTAACATTTATATGTATTCAACAAAAAACTAAGCCCAGATTATTTTTCGGGGCTGTTAGCCCCGATGAAACCAGTATTAACAGACCCGCCGAAGTGCGTCTCTTTGATATAAAGGGTTTTTAATTGGCGGGGGTAGATTTTGGCGGCCTGTGAGCGTGGGGGCCTTAAAATGTATGACCATAGACAACGCCGTGCGTTCACTAACTGGACTTAAGAGCGTTTGAAAGAGGACTCCAATTTAGGCCGAAAAATTATCTTTAGCGACGAAGGTTTTTTTTTTTTATGAAACGATGTTTATCAGGTGACAATGCATCCTCAAAAAGTTACCGTTTGGTGTGGATTCGGGCCTGCCGGCTCGGTGTCTTTAGTTCGTACTTTTTCGAAAACGACATTTGTGAGGCGGTCTTTGTCGATGGCGAGCGCTACAAAACGATGATAAGCAATTTCTAATGGTCCAAATTGAACCATGTGTACCTAGACGACATGTGGTTTCAGCAGGACGGCGCTACGTGCCACACAGCGGACGCCACGATTGATATTCTGCATGAACGATTTGAAGATAACGATATCTCCCGGAGAGGTGACGTTAACTGGGCACCAAGGTCATGCGAAATTTCGTAAAATTTCCTGTCATGATTAAAATTTTTATAATTTAACTTCTTGCAGGATATTTTTTTTTTCTATGTGCATATTTACGGTAAAGGTATCTACAAAGCTTATATGTTTATATTATACAGTTAATATAACAGCCCCAACCATTCATTGAGGAAGCTCCGTTTCGCCAGGTTGACTTGTGAATTACTGAACTCCGCCTCACCCCCCGCCCCTTTTTGAATGAATATTGATAAAACCAGCGCGTTATCCACAAAACAAAGCCAACGTTTTGTGAAATGGCAGTTGTATTCAACACGTGTCTAATGTTCCGCAAAACTTTGCTGAAAGGAACAATGTAACATAATTCCGCTACCAATATGTTCGTGTTCAAGTAATAATAATGCTAAAAATACAATGGCATATACCTACTTTTGCATGTGGTGAACATCACCTGAACGACTCAAACTGAAAAGGAATTTGCTTTGGGGTTTCTTCGTGGTTTTGAAGGAGTTTTTCATGGAGGTTATAAAAACAATTGGTAAGCATCGTGCAGGAATGAAACTCTAAAACTTATCGCAATCAGCATCGTATGTGGCCAAAAGACATAATATTTTGTAAAATTTCACGTTGGCGAACTCCATCGATTGAAGACAATTGCTGTATCTTTTCTTCTTGGGAAGATGGTAAAAAATTTTTTAGATTCTGGTTGTCAAGTAATTGTAAATGTGTTGATGTCGTATATGATTAATGCTGATATATATATTTTGCGCTTCGCAATTTTTTGTGTGATCACGAAAAATTTGCAAGTTTTAAAGAAAATTTTGAAGAATTCAATTTCAAGAATGTTATTTGCTTTTTTTGCGTAGTACACCCAGCCGCAGACATCTTCATTGCTGCTTTATGTGAATCCATATCCAGTGATGATACAAAGTGTGTTGGAATAATTTTGGTTGGGGAAAGCCATATATTTTGAAGTTTTTGCACGTCGAGCGACGTCTGAATTATTTACTATTATATTGATTTCTCCATTTCCTCAAATAAAAGAAAATTTCAAAAACTTATTTTTACGAATTCTTTCCATTCACCGTTTCAAATAGTGTTATTAATAATTTTCTGTGACAGAAAAGAAATACTAAGAATAAGAAAGGATAAAATAGATAAATGTATTTACATACAAATAAACATGCACTTACATTGTATATATATATTGACTTTAAGTATGAATATCTTACTTGGGTTGAATAACATCGGCTTGCTGTAAGTGAAAAAATACATTTAAAATGTATCAATATATCAATGCCTCATTATTGCATTAGGATTTTTTGCCTCTATTAACCAAACTTAAAAACCATCTAGGTTCAAAAAATTTCATTTTAATATTTTTTTAACTTTTTTTTGTGTCTGCTGATAGAACAGTAAACAGAGTTTTTCGATAGACAACATTTTGTGTATGAAATGTTTTCTAACTCAATTCATCATAATGCTTTAACTTTTGAATGAAAAATACTTGCACCCGTAATAGTCACACCCGTTTAACATCGGTTTAAATTCAGTAGTAGGTTTGAAATATTTAAACATTTTAAACCAACTAATCGGTAATATTCACTCACTTAAATCGTTTAGATACGTTTATTAGTACGGTACTATTTATTAGCTAATATTCAACATTGTATTGGTTTATTCATTGAGTTCAAAATATTCAGTCTAGCAGTAAAGTTATCGTAGCGTCACTGTTGTTGAAAGCTATACCATTCCCGAAAACAATATGACTGAACATATTTTATTAGCGTTTTGAGAAACGGTACCGCCGTTTCATAATTAATAACGAAGTTATTAATTTGAAAAACCAAAAAAGAAAAAAGTTTCTTCATCTGATGCCGATTTGCGATAAAAATATACAATATATTGGGATTTTTCAATAAGAGCGCTACAAAAGTTTTTTTTAAATAAAACAAAAACGGTTTTGGATATCAATATCAATATAGATATCAATGAAAACTGTGAAAGTACGTTCAATGCCATTATGTACGGAACTCGATTTATTTTGCATGGCCACCACGGGCACGCTTGCAGAAGTCCAGACGCTTAACCCAATTTTCGACGGTTTTCAAGCTTAAATTGGCCGATACTGCTGCAATTTCACGTTCGATATTCGTACGAAGTTCATCAATCGTCGCTGGCTTGTTGCCATAGACCATAGACTTGACGTAGCCCCACAGGAAATAGTCTAACGGCGTCAAATCGCACGACCGAGGTGACCAAGCGACTAGACCATTTCGTGAGATAACACGTTCTCCAAACTTGGTTTCCAATAAATTGATTGTGACATTCGCTGTGTGGCTTGTGGCGCCGCCGTCCTGGTGGAACCACATGTCCTCCAAGTTCATATCATCCAATTGGGGCTAAAAATATTCGGTTATCATTGAACGGCAGCGATCCCCATTCACAGTAACGTGCCGGTCTTGATCATAACGGAAGAAGTACGGCCCAATGACGCCACCGGCCCATAAACCAAACCAAACCGTAATTGTTTCGGGATGCTATGATGACTCATGGATTACCTGTGGATTGCTGCCTGACCATATCTGATAATAAAAAACGGCTATTGATTAAAACTGAAAGTTGCGGTGACATTCCGTCTGAAGATCTTACCATCGATGAGCAATTGAAAGGCTTCCGTGGTCGCTGTAAGTTTCATCAATATATGCCAAGCAAGCCTGCCAAATATGAACTGAAGTTCTGGGTGGCTCAATGAGAGTACAACAGGAAATCCATTGAAATTTTCAATATACTCTGGCAGTTTTGATAAAAATAACAATTCTTGGCACAATCCGAAAGAATTAAAGAAATGTACCAAAACCATTTGTTGTCAAAGAGCTTCTACATAGATAAAAATAACGAACCAATCAAAATAAATAAAAAAAAACAGTACCGTTCATCGATTTTTGGATTTTCCCAGAGAATGGCATTGGTATTGTATGTTCAAAAACCAAATAAACAAGTCGTTTCACTATCAACACAGCACAATCTTGAAAAAGCTATTTCAGGCTGTCATAACAAGCCAGACATGATACTGGTGATACTGGATTGTAACCGGACAAAAGGTGGAGTCGATGTGTTCAACCAAATGGTGTGAATTTATTCCTGTTCCCGCCGAACTAATCGCTGGCCCATGGTTGTATTTTATGCTATTTTCTAGATGTTGCAGTCTTAGCCACAAAGATCACAAAATTATTAAGAAACGACAAAATAATTGAATTGGCAGAGGAGCTTATGGAACTTGAAAAAGATGACCGTTCACACCATACAAGATACGATAGCTTGGTTGCAGTTCGAATTATGGGAAGAAATTTACCAGTTTTTCAAGTAGTTGACAAGAGACTTCCTCGTAAACAGGTAACGTAAGTCCAATTTCTTTTTCTGAAAGATCTTTTATATTCAGACCAGATTTGTCCAGGAGCAGAAGACATAAAAGGAAAAACCACATGTGATGTTTGTGGAAAAACTTTGTCTGCATCACCAAAACATCACCTGCGTCAAATGCCTCCAAGAACTACCACCGATTATAGATTGATTGAATGATTCTCTATCAGTCTTCCTCTTCATTTTGTAAATCACCATCTATTGTTACCTATTCATTTTCAAATAAAGTATAAGTGTTTTGTTTAAATATTTTTTTTCCCATTTTAAGCCTTGGGGTTCGCACGAACCACAAGTTTGGTTTGCGACTTTTTTTCAGAAAAAAACTAAGTACTCGCTGTGCCAGAGAAATTAATCTTATATCACATAGTACTGATTTAGATTTTTATTTAAGTATAGAGATACATTCAAAAACGTGTTAAAATTATTCTTTTTAGTAAATTTAAAATTTTTAAAATAGTAAAGTTTTTTCGCCATTAAAAGCGGGCATAAGTTAACCCGCTTCGCGCGACTTGAAAAAAAAAACTCTGGGTGCCTGAAGTATGCCCACAAAAAAACAGTACTTTTATAAGTCAAAACTGTTATAATTGGCATGTCTAGAGTCACTTCCATAATAAATATGTTGTAAACTCGAGTTGATGTAAATAAACTTAACTAAAAACTAAAACTATTTGGGGGCATGTGTGGTGCATTGGAATATCACTTAAACACAAAATGACTAGCTAAAGCCCTGTAAAGAATTAAATAATCTACAAAAAAACTATCATCAAGCTCTAAAGGTTGACCGGGACCTTTAAATATAATGGATCAAAACTAGCCTATACGTATCATGTTGTTTTGATAGAAAGGCGACGAAATGTTTCCTAGAGTTAATAAATTACAAAATTTTCTTTAAATTCTAGTATTTGTTACCTATTTAGATCAGAAAAATTAAAAAACAAACTATAATTATCGTTATACAATTTCAACATATCATCTATCTAAAGATGAACTGCGTTAGAAGTTGGTACGATATTATTATAGGGTCAGGTATAGACCCCAAAGAATACGTTTCGGAACATTAAAATTAACCCAACACAAAAGGTGCATGCATCGATATAACCTTTACTGAGTTAAACAAAACGTAAATGAGAACGTCTAATACTTCCAAGAATATAGGTAGATCAATAAGTTGTATAGACGGCTATTATATGATGGAAGATTTAATTGGCTAATAAGCTAATTCCAAGAACCTCTTTTGAATGTCTTTAGAATTAATTCCACGGCATTTGTTGTTTGATGATTCAAAAATTTTATCTCAAACTCCTTAAAATTACAACGAGTGATTAATCATCTATCTTCGTTCAATGAATAATGGGAACTTAAAACGATAAAAAATATATGTATGTTCGTAACAAATAATCAATATTCATAGTTTAATCGAGGTACAACATCACAAAACGGTAATTTGTTTATTAATAGAAATCTACTTTCGTATAGATGGCATAAATGAAATCAAATATTTGGGAGTGAACAAAGCAACAAATTATGTAATTGATCTACAAAATGTTTGACAAAAATATGTAAAGAGATATATATGCACTCTTGAATTGGCAAGCGGACTATATTTCAAAAGAAATCGATTTAAAGGATGCACAACTAACAAAGAACATCAAAAAAAAAAAAAATACTGGCGGGTGACAGAATATTTCAGCTAAAATTTAATTCCATTTTCGTAATCCAATCCACCTTAAAGAGCCTCTATATCTCAACAAAATTAAAAGGTACTTGCACAAAGTGTCCTATAGAAGCGGAAGCTTGGCATCGAACATTTTACTCATAACTCAAACTTGAGTCTATGAAGGGTAATTACTTTGGTGACTTTAAACTCATTTAATTCGTTTTTAAATCCAGGTGTGCGAAAATCTTGGCCTTGATGGGTTACCCTAAAAGCGAAACTATCATAAGATTGGCCGTGTTTTTTTGCAAGCCCAAAGGGATGTGGTTGAAAAAAACGTCATCTGAGATGATCAACGACTTTAAAGAAACAAATGGAGTTTCCAAACAAACTATCGCTAGCAAGTATGCAATTCAAAGTTTTTCTCCCTGATTTAGTTAAGCCCCGAGAATTCTCCGCGCTTAGGTAAGCCAAAAGGAGATTAGTTGTTGTTGCATTTAACATGTGATTTGCTTAACCCCGACGACGTTTTTTAATGCGTCTTGGGTTCGGGAATTGTTAGCGTAAACACGGTCTTTTGCGTAGCCCTACAGAAAAAAATCTAACAGTTTCAAATCTCATGATCTTGGTGGAAAATTGACGTCGCCAAACGTAAAATTACGCTACCAGGAAACTTCTCAGGCAATAAAGCCATAATTGGTCCTGTTGTGTAGCTTGTTGCCTTGTCTTGTTCTTGTTGGAACCATATATATCGTCCAAGTTATGATCTTAAATCGCCGGCCAAAAAAAATCGGTAATCATTCGATAATATCGCTCCGAATTGACTGTAACCGTCTGCCCATTGGCATCTTCGAAAAAATACGGACCAATGACACCTTTCGACCATAAAGCACACCAAACAGTCACTTTGTCTGGATGCAACGGCACCTCTTCGATCACTTGTGGGTTTTCTGAGTCCCATATGCGGAAATTTTGTTTGTTTACATAGCCACCGAGCGAGAAATGTGTCGCATCGCTGAAGAAAATGTTCTTCGAAAAATCGGTATTTACTGTCTGTTGTTCCAACACCCAAGAAGCGTATCTACGGCATTGTGAATGGTCGGCAGGCTTCAAACTTTATGAGGATGTACGACACGTTCAATTGCTGCGAACGCCGGGAAATCGATAAATTCGGATCATCAGCAACACTTGCACTTGCAGCAGCAATATTTTCGACTGAGTGTGCATTACGATGATGAACAGGCTTTACGACATCAGTAACGCTTCCACTATCTTCAAATTTTTTCACAATTTTACCGATAATCGACCGACTAGCTCGATTATGACGACCATAATTATCGCATAATGAGCGAAAATTTGCTTTAAATCACCACTTTTGTGGTGATTTTTAATGATTTTAATGCG
Organism: Leucozona laternaria; assembly: GCA_932273885.2. Taxonomy (NCBI): domain Eukaryota; kingdom Metazoa; phylum Arthropoda; class Insecta; order Diptera; family Syrphidae; genus Leucozona; species Leucozona laternaria. The sequence goes on from OW026366.1 coordinate 282,304,379, forward strand.
TTTTTCGATTGTTCATTCAACTAATATTATGACACTTCAAATGACAGCCCATAAACTAAAGGCCTTAGGATTTAATGAAAAATTCTTGATGTGGATCTCGTCATATTTAAAGAACAGAAGTTATAGTGTTACTTTTAGAAATGAGCTCTCTGATCAATTTTACGTCAATTCTGGTGTTCCACAAGGTAGCCATTTAGGCCTTTTGTTGAATATAGACAAATGTAAAATAATGTCTTTTACACGCAAAAAAAACAATTGTAGATTATAGTTAATTACATATTAGATTCTTCTTCTCTTTGTGATCTGTCCGTCTTCTCTGATTTAGGTGTTATTCTTGACAGTAAGTTGACATTCAATGACCATTATAAATTTATAGTTAAAAAAGCTAATAAAATCCTCGGTTTTGTTAAACGATTCTCTCGCGATTTCCGCGATCCCTACGTCCTCAAGCTTCTTTACATATCTTTTGTTAGACCAGAACTTGAATACGGCTGCGTAATAAGGGCACCTTACTATTCAGTTCATACACACCGACTTGAAGGCATCCAGAGACGGGTTTTGCGTTTTTGTCTTCGTTTTCGTCCCAAAGAACCACACTACCTCCATATTCTCACAGGCTCTTACTCTTGAATCTCCCTTCACTTTCACAACATAGACAGTATCTCCAGCTTTGTTTTATTGTTAAATTAGTTAATGGTTCAATAATATCTCCATCAGCTCTGTGTCGTCTAAATTTAAGTTATAGTCAATCTAGCATAAGAAGACACTTGCCTTTATGTCCGATTTTCAGAACAAATTATGGAGTAAATAGCCCTCTCAATCAATTGATTTCAGTTTTCAATAAATATTATTTTTTAATTCTTTCCGTGAACGACAATGTCAAAAGTAATAAATTTAAAGAAAGCTTTTTTAACATATTGTAGATATATTTATTTATTTAGTAGGTAAATTATTTTATGTATTAAAATTGTATGTAAATAGATATAAGTTCTAACGTTAGATCATTAACGGATTAAATAAATGAGTTTGACAGGTGTCAAATACCAGCGCTACTAACTTGACGCCACGAAATGAATGACCCGTAAACAAGAAGTAAAAAACACCTATTTATATACAAGCATATGGCAACTTAAAAAACTTTGTGTGCCCAGCTTGGCCCTAAGCTGTCCGTTAGAGTTGACTCTTGCAATAGCGGGTATGAGGCAGTTAATCTTACGGTCGCCTCTCTGATTGCTAGAAGAACACTCCAACTCAAATAGAAAAAAAAGAGAAACATTTATTCTTTAATATAAAACTACGCATAATAAAAATTCTCATAAAATATAAAAATTCTAAGAAATCCTTTTGATTATTTTGCCAACATTCCATTTTCACAAAAAAAATCAATTGCCTTTTACTGACGAAATTGTTAAATTTGAAATCTAATATCTTATGCAAAAATAAAGGTAGTTCAAAAGGGACTTGTTTCAAGTCTTCTCAGCAAAAAAAAAACACATATTTTTTCTTTCACTAATATTGCGATTGCATTAATGAAAAATATGACCCATACACAAAACCTTTTATCAGATTTAATTAGAATAAAAAATACAATCTCTCACTCTCAGTTTCTCAAAAATTAGATAGAACATACAAACATACATACATACATATTTGCTTGAATAGGAAACCTACACGTTTATATTGTGTCATTTAAAGTAGCTAGGGTAATTCTAATATGCCCTAATGGGTTTTTTGACATTTGTACAAGGCCTCCTTTAGAGAATGTCAGGGACGGCAGCTAATCTCAGTTTTCAACTCTTCCAAAACGGACCTTTCACACATAAAAAGAAAAACAGCTACATAGGTATATACTATACACACATTGAGGACATCATGAAATATAATAAAATGCTCCCCATTAGTTTGACAGAATACCGTATCCCATATTTTATGTCCTTGACAGAAAGGATGATGTCAAAAGGACATTGTTTGTTCGATTAAAATCAGCACAAAAGTATTTGATTCTTGAATGAGAACGAAACCAAAAAAAAAAAATGTATATATATCTAAATACCTACTTATCCTACAAATCCAATGTTATGATAGACCGTTCTATTTCTTAAAGTCAAGTAATTTGAAAGGTATGTCCCAACTTAAATATATAGCTTACCTTTCTTATTGAGTTCTTCAAATCGATTCGAATCGAGTGCCTTAGAATTATGTTAAAATAGACATGAAATTACAGTGAAGACTCTCTTATGTGAATATTGAGGTCGTGGGAATTCTCATTCAAGAGTCGAAATTCTACAGAAAAATGATGTTGTTAATTTGTGGTTTCTTCCCCTTTTCCCCGTATACGTGTGGGCTAGTGAAAATGCTTGACGTGGATGTGGAGTATGAATTATGATCACGTAACTTCGGTGATGGGTCATAAGTTTGAGTCCCTGTATTGGATATTGGTTTTTGTAATTTTTTGTTTGCGTTGGTACATAATTCAATCTGACCCACCTACCACGTTAGACTGTCACGTGCGTCGGAGGTCTGGCAAGCCTATGTACTTTATAGACTTGTATATATTAATTATTATTGTATTAAAACATACTTTTTTGTGTGATGTGTCATCGAGAGTACCAATGTACCTGCAGTTCTGTTTTATTATAAGGATTATTAATGGATGAGTAACATCACCATGAGTCTTTTGCCGATTGAATTTTAGATTTGGCGCCAATACTGTCATCCGTGAAACGTGAAAATCAAAATTTGAGGTAAAAATATTAACAGCCATATTTCCAATTGGAAAATGGCTCTAAATCACAATTGCGAATTTCATTGCAAGTTTGAAGCAATTTTCTCAGGTGCAAAAAAGTCGCAAGTAGAATGAAGGTAGCATTTACTTTCCTCATTATTCTTCTGAATATGGATAATTTCTACAATTTAACAGTTCTATGAGTAGCATGATGGAATTGAGCTAGTCTTATTAGTGATTTGATGTTATACTCATTAACTAAAGGGAGGTTAAATAAGCAGTTACGCCAGTCAAAAATAAAAATTAGGTCGCAACTCGCAATTGATTTTGTAACGGGGTTAAGTTGTAGTTATCGAGCCATGGAAGTTCACTTAGAGCGAAATGGAGGAATCTATGGTGTATGTCGTCCTTTCTTTCAATATAAACATAGTGAGCAAAGATCCTAAAAATCAAGAAAAACGTGAATAAATAAATTTAAACAAGCTTATTTTAACACAACACCTTATTGTTTCACACAAAAAAAAAAAACGAAGTCAAATTACAATAAGAAAGGACTTACATTAAACGCGAATGCATTTCAAACGCTTCTTTGGCGTTCATCATCAGCACTAACTCGATTGCATAATCTGTATCATATTTTTGTTTAACATCGAAGAGTGGGTATGCGAAGTAACGGACGTGAGCTATACCAAAGAGAAAAGCGGTGTTCTAATCTCGCCTTCTTCTGCATTCAAGTTATTGTTTTCTTTTTCGATATAATAACTTTCATAAGCATCTAGTCTGTTGCACTTGTTTACATATTTAATCAAACTAATGCTATGCTCTTTCTCCCCAATTCCATGACCTTCAGTTACAATGTGATCCGCAAAGGCTGATTGTTTTAAATTGTTCTTTTTTGCACAATAACAATGCTCTTTGTATCTCACTTGTATACTGCGTTTAGTTTGGCCTATGTAACGTCGTTTACATACACCACATTCAATAGCGTATATGCCAGATTTTTGTTCATCAACGACTTTATCTTTCGTAGATGCAAAAATATTTTTAAGTTTTTGATTATTAGAATAAACCGGCAAAATATTGTGCTGTTTTAAACGGTTTTTTAATTTATTCATTATTTCCGGAACATAGTTGAAGACTTCTCTTTTCATTTCATTTATGACTTCTAAAATATTTTGTCTAAATAATGTTGTATTTTTAGTGCTGATGATGAACGCCAAAGAAGCGTTTGAAATGCATTCGCGTTTAATGTAAGTCCTTTCTTATTGTAATTTGACTTCGTTTTTTTTTTTTGTGTGAAACAATAAGGTGTTGTGTTAAAATAAGCTTGTTTAAATTTATTTATTCACGTTTTTCTTGATGTTATATGTTTCCACGTCGTTCAGTTAAATATGTCTGTTATGACAAATGATATTGATCCTAAAAATGTTATAGAAAGATATTTCATAACGTTAGGATCTTAAAACTCCTTAGATTTACGCTTGTCAGAACCAAGAACAGAGTTAGCCATAGTGGGTTCTAAGGTTTAGTTAACTATAACAAATATAACGCTTAAATCGCAATATGGTCGTCACTCTGGAAATAAGACTATCGTTTGTATCGGGTTTTTCAATAAGAGCGCTACAAGAGTTTTTTTTTTAAATAAAACAAAAACGGTTTTGGATATCAATGACATTATTTATTCCTGTAAAAGTACGTTCAATGCCATTATGTATAGAATTCGATTTCTTTTGAATGGCCACCACGGGCACGCTTGCAGAAGTCCAGACGCTGAACCCAATTTTCGACGGTTTTCAAGCATAAATCGGCCGATACTGCTGAAATTTCACGTTCAATATTCGTACGAAGTTCATCAATCGTCGCTGGCTTGTTGGCATAGACCATAGACTTGACGTAGCCCCACAGGAAATAGTCTAACGGCGTCAAATCGCACGACCGAGGCGGCCAAGCGACTGGACCATTTCGTGAGATAACACGTTCTCCAAACTTGGTTTCCAATAAATTGATTGTGACATTCGCTGTGTGGCTTATGGCGCCGGCCGTCCTGTTGGAACCACATGTCCTCCAAGTCCATATCATCCAATTGGGGCCAAAAATATTCGGTTATCATTGAACGGTAGCGATCCCCATTCCGAGTAACGTGCCGGTATTGATCATCACGGAAGAAGTACGGCCCAATGACGCCGCCGGCCCATAGACCACACCAAACCGTAATTTTTTCGGGATGCAATGATGACTCATGGAGTACGTGTGGATTTCTGCCTGACCAATACCGCATATTTTGTTTATTGACGAAGCCATTCAGCCAGTCATGAGCCTCATCGCTGAAGATGATTTTTCGATGAAAATCCGAATCATTTTCAAGTTGTTGCTCAGCCCAATTCACGAACATACGACGCTTCTGGTGGTCAAGCGGCTTCAGTTCTTGCGTCAATTTAATCTTGTTAGGATGTAGGCCAAGATCTTTTCGCGAAATTCGCCACAACGACGTCTCAGATGTGCCCAACGCTTGAGAACGACGTGTGAGAGACATATTTGGGCTTTCTGCAACTGAAGCCTCAGCGGCAGCAATATTCTCGACACTACGGGCACTTCCTTGTCTCACTGGCACGGGAACATTTTGTACTGTGCCTGTGGATTCAAATTTTTCCACTAGACGCTCAATTGTTGATCTGCTAGGACGATTATGACGACCATAAATTGGACGTAGCGCTCTTAACGTTGAGGCCACTGACTCCGAATTTCGGTAGCAAATTTTAATAATTTCGACTTGTTGTTGGCTCGTATATCTTTCCATCATGAAATGGCAAACCTTACTGAAGAGAAATGTCAAAAGAGCGAAGAAATATGGCGTCGTTTGCTGTCCCTGTTGCTCTACTTTTGTTTGTATTTAATCTCGGACTCCGCGTCACTAGTTGACATTATAAATAGGATAGGATCTAAATGACTGCCTTGTGGAACGCCAAATTTTCAATTTTGGACTGAAGGTATTTGATACTGAAGTTTAAAATAAAACTCAATATTTACAACTCTTTAAGTATGATTTCATCCATTGGAGAAAACCAGAAGGATATCTAAGAGTATTTTGTTTGAATGTAATTATTTTTTTTGAGATGACTATGAATAGTGTTGTTAAAGACCATGAACTCGTGTTGTTTAGTGGAAAATATTGGTTTGTAATGAAAGCATACCTTGTCGAAGACCATAAGGTTCAAGGACAAGCTATAGACCGAAAAGGATAAGGTACTTACAGGAAGCAAGAATAATACAATACTAAAGTTAACGAAAACATAAAATTTACCATTAACATTTTTAACAAACTTAGCTAATTTTTTGTATTTCAATATAATAATCATGTTTCTATTCACTTGAAATAAAATTATAATTCTACTACGGACATTTTATTTAGTTATTTACGTCTATAAGTTACAATGAAATTTTCTTAGACTTAGAGGCGTTTGCTGATACGAAACATAAATATTTTTGTTCTACTTAAACGCTTATATTCTACTTTTTCCTCAACATAAACTGTCATATAGCTCTTATGTTAAACATAAATTCTTAAGTTCGTTTCAGAAAATGGGACTAAGAATAATATGTGTGTACAAAATGTAGTATGGCTTAGGGAATCAGACCAATTCAGTTAATGAAGGGCATACTTTGTAAATCTTTTTTTAAATTTTTCAATACGTTGCATATCCTTATTAAATAAGGGAGACCAAACTACACAGCAATATTCCAAAATAGGATGAGCTAAAGAAACAAATAAGGGTTTCAATATAGGTATAAGAATCTTTAAATTAATAGGAGTTCCCAAATCTAAATCCCCACATAGCATTAGCTCTGGATATTATATAATGAAAATGCATATTAAAACCTGAATGCGAATCATAAATGACTAACAAATCCTTGTGGCTTATAACCCTTTGAATAATTATAATATTCTGCACTTTATTATAAATTATAATGGGCATTGCACATATTGAAAGTCATGATTGTGCATTTGTTTATATTGAAATGTAAGGAATTTTTAGAACACCAATCAACCATAAACTATCGGCAAAAGACTTAATTGACTTGAAGATTTTTACATCATCCGCGAACAAAAGACAATTTGAAAAAATATTTACTGAATTAAGATCATTTGTGAATAGCAAAAACAACAGCGGTCCTTGATGGCTGCCTTCCGGTGCACCAGATTAGTTCAAGAGATATTTCAGAACCAATGTGTTCGGTGTAAGAGTTTTATTAAAAAGGAAAGAAGGAAGTTAACAAAATGACAAATTCAGTATGTTATGATAATGCAGTGAGGGCCTTGTAGGGCCTGTCAAATAAAGTACACTACAATATAAGTTTGTTAGTTATACAGTATGAGTTAAAATTAATACGAATATTTCAACACAATCTTTACAAACTGCGAACGATCTACTAAATAACCGCTAATCAATTTAAGAGGGGTGGAATAAAATCCCAAAGATTCCAGTTTCTTTTGTAGAATACGATGACTAACCCGATCAAAACAACATCGGTTTGAAATCTATTTTCCATGTTCCTCAAATGAAAATTTAAAAAAAGGGCAAGATAAGTTGGAGTAGATAGTCCATGGACAAATCCATCCTAATTATCCGAAATATGATTCCTCACGGCTCCATAAATTTTTGTCTTTACTAAAGACTCAAAAACCTTGAAATTACAATTTGCAAATAGATCAATAATTTTTAACAGCTTGTTTTGGACCGGATTTAAAGATTGATATGGTCTCCAGATTTCGCCAAGTTACTGACTATACCATACCCCAATTACTTTTTAATAAAAACTATCAAGTTACCATCCCATCCAGGTCTACTTGGGAGGATGAGTCATTGTTGGTAGACGAATCGGTTCATTTTTATACCGATGGATCAAAAACCGATGCAGGGTTGGTGGATGTGTGTACTCAAGCAGACTAAACTAAGGTCTCTCATTTTGTCTTCTTAATCTTTGTAGCGTCATTGTTCCAGGCAGAACTCTAAGCCCTTAATTGTTAACTTTCTATCATCTCTCGTTGAGATGGCGCAGAAGATCAATATTCACTTTTGCTGGGTGCCGGGCCATAGGGACATTCCAAGAAACTGTAAGGCTGATGAACTCGCTAAAGAGGGAACTACAATACCTATATCAACAGTTAAGAAAGATATTGGTATACCCATTGCTACTTGTAAACTCATGCCAAAGCAAGATTCTGTAAGGAGAGCAAGCCTTAGGTGAGACAATCACCACTTGTTTGGCTACAAAACAGATCTGGCCAACGCTTGACTTAAAGCGTTCTAAGTGTTTGATTTCTTTAAGCAGGTCGCACATTAGCTCCGTTATAGGTGTCATCACCGGACACTGTCTTATATGTAGGCACGCCACGAGACTTGGCGTCTACTCAAACGATTTCTGCAGAAGCTGTATGGAAGAAAAGGAAGAGGAAACGATTCCTCACCTGCTTTGTTCATGTTCTGCTCTATTCCAAAGACGTAGAATGTAGGAGCTCAAAATGGTTTAATGAGTAGTGAAAAGATTTTCCTAGATCCATGTGGTATCAAAACGGGCCAACATTTGGTCTAAGTGTGTCGACTTCCCGTCCACAGCCACTTCTACCTACCCTAACCTTCGCCAAGTTATATGAACATTCGTTCAGGAACACTACTGGAATGTTATCAGAGCTGATTTTGTGTAGAAAGTTCTGCAATTATCTCGCCTTCAGTTATGAACATGGACCCCATATCCGTGAATTGAGAAATTTCAGACAAAACCTCCAAATTTGAACAAATCTATAATAAAGTTGGATTGAAAGAAGGCTGCAAGCATATGCACCTATTGCAGAAATCCAAGAGATCATTAGTAACTTTTCCGGAGTGTTTCATGTTTGGAGGGATCCCCACAGATTTAATTTTTACATTATAGATTTGCCATAAAGCTTTCGAATAATTCTTAATTTTTATTCAAGGGACCATAAATACTGCTTGTATGGGAACTTTTTTTAAATAATCATATTCATTACGCAATCGAACACAAATTGCTTCGTAAACTATCTTGCGTTTTGTATAAGACCTATGTAATGCTTTTTTTAATCGTCGTTTTTATTCACGTAATCAATCTGATTTTTTCAATCAGCTTATAGAAATTCGATGTCTCAATTCCGAACTCGTCTATCATCTTTCGGTATCATCAGACATTATTCTGAAATTATATGCATCTGCGGCAAGGGAAAATCCCGTTAATTGTTTTAGTGAATTAGTCTTGTTCCAAGTTTTCCGGAAGTTAGCACTGCATGATTCCTATCTTTTGAAGCTTTCATTTACAACAGAAGAACCTTTTCCAAAGAAGAAGAAGAATAACGAAAACAAAATGTATCCAAAAGAACGTTTATTCAGAAAAAAAACTGGGCCTGCAAACGGGTCCCCCAAGGGGATAGCTACGCCTCTGGCTCCATCCAAGGAATTTCTAAAGCAAAAGCAACATTTAACTAGTTAAAAAAAAATTCATTCAAATTGATTTCAGGTGTTCAACATAACATTCCTATGTGTTTTTTAAATGATTTTAATATTATTTTTGGTTGCATTTTGTATCTCATTTGTTTTAAGTCGAATATATTTTGTACATTCAATATGGAAATGGAAACTTATAGGCTTAGATATTTTACATACAAAACATTTATCCACGATTCATTGCATATTATTACAATAATTTGGAATTGTTTTGTTTTTGAAAATTCCCTCAATCGCAATAATCACGGAGACACGAAGAAAACAACTCGACTTTTCTTCTTCTTCTATATCTAAATAACAAAAATACCGTACAAACTAAGCAGAACGACGACTGTATGGACTGCCATCCATTTGAAAAGCCCTACAACCACAGTGGCTTGTTTTAACTGCATATTTATGAACATTTTGTCAACGAAATAATTAATGTAAATTGCATTTACTGGAAGTTATTTTGCATAATTTCCATGTCGCCTTAAAACCTCAGCTCTTTCTGCAGGGTAAATTGTTTGAATTACATAAGCAATTTAAAATAAGAAAAAAAAAAGTAAATTAAAAAAACAGGACACTGAAAATTTTCTATTTCAAAGTTCTGCCAGTGAGTGGAAATTAATTTTATTTTATTACCGAACTTTTACTTTCACCAACATTTTTAAAGTACTTTGGCGTGGTCGGTCGGTGGTATTTGGTCCGCGGACATTTTTCGCACTTAATTAAATATAATTTTCCTATCTCTGTCTGGAAATCAGTTTAGGGGTTGAATGGATGGATATGGAGAGCTTTACAAGCGTTTTATATTTTCATTCGCGGTCCCTGTGAGTATAGGGAAAGTGTTGGGGGTTACCTTTACAGGGATATACACTCTGTACATGGTAAATTACACCTCTAATTTGGGATTAGGGAAATCGATTTTATTTATCTACTTCGGTGTTATATTCATTATGAGCATTAGATTAACACTCTCTGAAGCCCAAATTTAAATAATTTTGAATTGCCATCAGTTCTCAGGAGGCGGACCAGATACACGATTCTATGGTCTCTGGTTTATAACAAAAGGTCAGCGTTGTTAAAAAAAAAGTTAATAACTTAGAGGAGCGAAGGTTGTTTTTGGCTATGGCAACTTTTTTTAGAAACAGATGTTCTTGAAAACGAACACCAGAAGAGCACACAAATATTATTTCTCTTAAAGTTGAATTGGCTAAAAAAATGTACCTTAATAGTTTTACCCCGGTATGGGGTAGATTTTTACGATATCTGTGAGTTTAAAAGCAACGCGAAAGTTCAAAACATGGCTTGGACGCTCAGTTTTTGTTGTAAAGACTGATATTCATTTAAAGTTTGATATTAATTTTTGTTGAATTTCGAAAATCTCTACACAATTTTTGTCTCTTTTTACCCGTTAAAATAAAACAAAATCCATATTGAATATGTATGTATTCCTTTTATAAGTAAAAAAAAATAAAACCCCTCTGAAAATAGCCAAGGTTTTATTTGCAACTTTACTGCCGATTTCAATGGCATTCTAGGAAAAGAAACAAATTAATCATGTTTATTGTTTTGCTTCTGTTCAACGTAGGTACATATGAGATTTATGACTTAAAATCTTTGAAGATTAATACTCAAAGCTATAAACTGAAGTCGACCAAGGAGTTCTAAAGTTATAATCATCAAAGTTTATTACATACAGCTACTGCTTTTGCAAATATAAAAGTGCTAACTGTGAATTTTTGTTTCAGCAATCCATTTTATTTTCCTTCCAACTCTCTCTCTAATATTTATTGGAAGAAATAAGTTCTTGGATCATTAGAGCATATCATAGTTTCAAGCATATTATTTAAAGATTTAATTCGAGTTATTTTAGGAAGAATACAAGTAGACTGTAATTGAAGTTTTGAAAAGGGTGATTCCTGTTTAAATATATAAGTGAACTAATGGTGAATATTGGTGATTGATAAAGGCAATATTTATTTATTTATTTATTTGATCAACTGCAGACTTATGTCTAAGTTGTTTAGGTATAACTGTACATTAATGAATAATAACAAAATAAATAAGAAACAATTTATGTAGATACATTGCAATCAAAGTAATTTACAATAATTAAAAAAGAAACACAAGATAAAATACAATTTGAAATTCGTTAAGAAGACAATAATTTTTTTTAAGACAATCTTTAGACAAATTAAAATCAATGATATTATAAAAAAAGTTAAAATGTTTACACATTATATTAACAGGTTCATTTAAACCATAATTAGATGTAGCAAACGATGTATAAAAAAAATCAGGATCACGGGTTGATCTAGATCGAGAGTTTATTTTCAGCATACTCAGGATGTGGGCAGAATTAATTGATCCAGATAAAAGTTGAATGAGGAAAAGGCAATTATTAACTTCTCTTCTTTTCTTAAGCGTTGATAGACTAAGTAAGTTCAAACGATGTTCATAAGGTGGAAGATGTTCATTTGGGTTCCATGGCAGATGACGAAGGACGAATAATAAAAACTGTTTTTGTACACTTTCCAATTTATTTATGGAAACAGTATATGCAGGACACCATACACAGCTACAATATTCCAGGATAGGACAGACCAGTGCACAATATAGGATTTTCGAAAAATAAGGATCATTAAATTCCTTAGAAAACCGCTTAATTAGTCCAAGGCGGCTTCTAGCCTTGCTTATTATAACGTCGATGTGTGAGTTAAATGACAGTTTGACGTCAAACAAAACGCCTAAGTCATTGAATGAATCTACACGATCAACTAGCCTTTCGTCAATAAAGTAAGAAGATAAAAAGTGTTTTCTTTTTCTAGAGTATGTCATCACTTTGCATTTATTTATATTGAGATCCATTCCATTTGAAATGCACCATTCGGAGGCTCTGTCAATATCATTTTGTAGAAATAAGTGTCCACTTGGAGTCGTGTAGCCATAAAAAAAAGCTTAAAATCATCGGCAAAGATTAATATATTTGAGTAAAGAATTTCCATGCCAATGTTATTAATAAAAATTAAGAATAAAAGCGGTCCAATATGACTACCTTGAGAAACTGCAGACAGCACATAAGTTGTAGACTTATGCAAGCAAAAACCATGTTGTTCAGGAACAATGATTGATTTGCAAAAGAATTGAATGTGATTGGTGACTATGTTTTCAAAAAGCTTTGGTATGCATGAAAGTTTTGCAATTCCTCGGTAATTCTCAGCATTGTTCTTGTTCCCACTCTTGTGAAGAGGTATACTATACAAAGACTTCCACAAGTCAGGAAAAACACCAGACGACAGCGAACAGTTAAATATATAAGTAATTGCAGAACATATGTAGGATTTACAAGTTTTAACAAATATAGACGGAATGTTGTCAGGACCATACGAACATGTACTCTTTAAGTCGTCTATATATTGCACTACTTCCGCTTCAGTCAGTCTTAAAAAAGGTATATCACAGTTTAATCGCTTTCTTAAAGAATTATCACAGTATTTTGGATTGCACGCAATGTACGTTTGTTGGAAAAAGTCTGCAAATATGTTACTTATTTCTATATCACAGGAGGAGGACTTATTATTATACTGCACGAATGGTGGAAAACTTGAGGCTTTCCTTTTAGAGTTTATAAACTGCCAAAAGATTTTAGGATTTTTTGAAATATTATATTCAGAATAATGTTTGTACATAGATATGTATTGAAAACAGAATTTGTTTGATATAATATTTGAAAACATAGAATTTCGCCAGCCATGAAATATTTAACCTTTAATTAATGTTTCATAAGCTTTATAATTTTCACAAGCAATTTACGTTAATTAAAAGTATGTACTATTGGCTCAAATAGAAGTGGGGAAATAGAAGTTAATAAAATTGGTTATTTAATAGAGGAGGATGGGACAAAAAGGTCTACAAGATCAATAACGGAGCGACGTAGGTTATGTCGCTGGAAAAGTATGGTTTTCGTTGTGTACTCTGCTTGATATTCGGTGTTCGGAAGATGTCTAACAAACTACCGGGAACCAGTGCCACCATAAAAAAATTTTTTTTTAACTCATCGGTCAGTGAAATACTTCGCCATTTTTGAACGCCGAAAACGAAGAAAATTCTCTGGCGAATTGCAGACTTTTTTCCTTATTTTTTTTTTTTTTTTTGATTGTAAAGGTTTTTTTGTGTGCTATTACCTGTTCATCTTGCTTCCAAGAGTCTTCTTTGGACGTTCATATCACTCACTTCCAAATGAGCTCTTTTCGGATTTGTGTAGCCGAACTTTTTGGATCGTATTTTTATGCTTCGATCATCCTGCTGTGTTGTTTACCTTATTATATCTCCGTTTTCAGGCTTTCTAACATATTTTATAGCATTGGCTATCATTTTTGATTTCTGTAGTAAAATATTTGCCTTCTCCCCGCAGCCCATTCAGTTCAAACGATTTCAGTTTTATTTCAGTTTTGTTAATAAAGGGTCATTCAATAGGGACTTCTGAACGGTGACAGTTAATAGCGGCCATATTGGTGAAGATACATCAGTCAAATTGACTGTCATTTATTCAGTTTGTTTTGCCAAATCACCATGGACCGATATAGCGTTCAAAAATACTTGCGAATGATAAAATTGTTTTATCAAAATGGGTGATCTGTTGGGGTAATGCTCCGCGCGCTTCGGCATTTTACGGTCATCTTCAGCAATGAGGCCCATTTCTGGATGAATGGGTACGTCAACAAACAAAATTGACGAATTTGGGACGATAGGCCAAACCACCTGAGAGCCAAGAGCGTCAAATGCATCCTCAAAAAAGTCACTGTTTGGTGTGGATTTTGGGCTGGCGGCGTAATCGGTCCATATTTCTTTAAGAACGACTTTGGCCAGGGCCCGTATCGCGTAAGACTAAAGTGATCGCTCTATTAAGTGATTGTCGTTTTTCTGATTACTCACTCTATGCTTCCCTATAGAGAGGATAGAGACATGCTATCGTGAAAGCGACAGTCAACAAATTTATAATCAACTATCACCTTAGCCGATTCCACCCCAGGCCATCACCGTCAACGGCGAGAGCCAAGTTCTCAAGCAAGGCACTACACCATTTTTACATGAACCAACTGAAAGGATAATGGAATTGCATGTTGCCTGAACATTAATGCTGTGGAATCTTTTTCTGTTAACGCACTCTTCACCATGAAAAAATAGTTTAATGATATGAACATGAGTGCAATCAATTGCACCTATCGCTAAAGGAAAGTTGTATTTTTCTTGCCATTTGTGTTTTGCATTCTGCAGTTCATCAGTAGTTTTATGGAAATTGATCCAATGGTGTCTTCTCCAACTCCAGTTTAAAAACCTGGATCACCTATGTAGCGTAGAAAAATTCGCATTTTTTCAATGCCTGATAAGTCACCACCCCTTGTTTCTGAACTTATTCCCAAGAAAATGATTCGCCAAGATATTCACATTTTTTTGTTGAATCTGTATAGAACGCGATAATAATTTTCAATTTGACCTTGCGGTTTAAAATTGGCATGATCTCCGACATTTATGGAAACAAAATTATAAAGAGCGATTTACTTCAATATTGTGCAATCAAATGAGCTAATTCACAAATATGAGCAGGCGCTCCTCTCGATGGAGTACTTGCTTTGCTTTATTAATACCTTTTGAGGTATTTTGTCTTATTTTGAGGAAGTGCTCATCAAACACGTAGGTGATCAATCTTTGAGCACCTTCTTAAGTGTTTTTTTCATACCAAAAGAAAAAACTGCTCTTAAAAGCTGAGTTTTGAGAAGGTGCTCCTTTTTATTCATACAACCCATTGTCTCAACCGATTTAAGTAAGACCTCTGGATTAATATAACACAGACATTTTAAACTGTTCACTCTCGGCTTTGAACCTAGATTCTTGAGAAGGATTTATTCTTACCTGAAAAACCGTTAATAGAATGTTCGTTTCCTCTCCAGGTCTTTCTTGGCTCACTCCGGGTTCCCCTAAGGCAGCCACTCAGGCCCTTTTTGTTTTATTTGATGATATTTATTATATATTTTCTTTTTGTTTAATGATATTAACATGGTTGTTATAAAATATTCCCTTAACTTATTTCTTTTCCAAGACTACCTATTTCTGCGAAACATGGTTCTACTCTATTTCCACTAGATTCATTAGACTGCGAAAAAAAGCTTGCAGCTAAATATTATGCCAAATGCGAACTAATTACTATTTCAAGTATAAATCATATCTTCTTCCCGTCTCTCTTTTTCCCATAAATGTTAATTAAGAATAAGCTATTAAACCGTAAATAAATATGGGTTTTGTTCCCAACAAAATTTAAGAAAAATAGAATTAAAAAGTAGTGATTTTTGAGATAAAGGACTTACAAAACTAGCTAATGCGGCCCATACACACAACACTTGTGTGGACACCGGTGTCATGACACATCCCCATACACATCACACCAATCGAGACACCGACACAAAAAAATCAAAATGTTTGATTTTTGGTGTCGGTGTCTCGATTGGTGTGCACACAAGTGTTGTGTGTATGAGCTGCTTGACTGACAAGCAGCTCATACACAAGTGTATGCACCAGTGTGAGACACAGTGTACCGAAAAAAGTGTGTGCACAAGTGTAGATAAGTGTCGTATGTATATGAGCCGCTTCAAACCTATGGAGAATTTGAGCCCGTTAAATGAACAAATCTTGTTGGAGAATCAAATCATACATGTTGCATTTGAAATAAGGCTTGCAACATGTGCGGTATGTGACATTTGTAATGGTTTACGTGGTATTTTCCATGTTGCTAAATTAAAATTAAAGCACTCAGAAAGCAAGACCACACGACTTAAATACTATCGCAATTTATTTCTCAAGCTTCGTTCTTTAAATCTCATACAGACATATCAAATATTCTTTTTCATCCCTGACAACAATAGGAACTCAATATAAAAGAACAAGAAAGGAACGAGTTGATGCATTCTGACACAAAGTCCTTTGTGCATATACCGACGTTTTTAATATCGTTTAAGAGTGAAAACAATTTCACAAAATGTCTACTTCATTATTGTGTACCATGACATAAAAAGGCTTAGATGTTTTTTTATTGCCATATCAAAAATCGATTTCATTCCACTCAGAATTCAAAACTGAGACAACAAGAAAATTCTTGGAATTGGAGATACGAGTATATTCGTTATTCGTTGTACTTATACAAAATTTTCTGGGAACGGGTCGGGTAGCCGTACTCATATAATCCAGTATTCTCAGTTCGGTAAGATATTTTGCTTAATGTTCCGGTATGCGAACATTGTTCGTCCTTCTCCTGTCATCCGTTTTTTTCTAGATCCTTTTTTCTTGTCGCTTGTCGTGGCACTGTTTGCATCGTGGTTGTTCTAAATATTCAAACGCTGTACTTCAACAACAAAAAAAGACCACTGAAAACTTGTTGAATATGCTGTTAAGTTCGTTTCGCTTTGCATGTGGTGGTTGGGGGTTTTTGGGTTGGGGACTTTGGGGGCTTCTGCAAGCTTGAGGGGAAATATTTATTTTCTTTCAGACCGTGGAATCAAAATCGTTTTAAAATCTGTCTTTATGTATAGGTATGTACCTTTATAATAATGTGCTTTCCATGTAAACGTGATTTCATTGAGGAGGAGACCTAAGCAAACTTAAATCGATGGGATATAACCCAGGAGACCTAGTCTTTAGTTATAACCCTGATCGTATTTTTTTTTATGTCCATTAGGCTCTTATGTAGGTAGAAGCGCTTAAGTCTTTTTAGTTATTTTGTCTGGAGTAAGGTATTACAAATTGTAAAATGTAGTGAGTCTAGAAAAGATAAGTTTGGAAGACGACTTACATACATAAATACGTGGAGGACAAATTCCTATAGTAGCCATAGTTTTGCTTACTTAGTAGGTACAACGGTTTTTCTCCTAGGTCATCCCATAAAGAGAACAAAATAATACCTATGTTTCACAATCATATAATAAATTTCTTGAATGAAAAATTTTAAAGTTTCGGCGTCAGCTTATTGTTTATTTCGAGGTAAAAAGTTCTAGCTGAGATGCTCAAGTATTAAAAAACCTTTACTTTCATCGTTTAGAATTATAAATTAAAATTGAAGAAAAATTTGTGTGAATAGAAACAACACAAAGAACGCCCAGTCAAGAAAATGAGATATGAGCGTCGCAATGAATTTATCCCATTCCACGCCTTTAACTTCAGTTTAAGGATAGCGAATTTATACCACGTGTCTGACTCGGTACCGAGCCTAAGTATTTGTTTCAGGATTGAGGCATTTGTTTCAGGCAGTGGTCGGGGTCGCACCTAACCCTTGGGTTTAGGCTAGGGAATTTATCCCTCCATCTGTACCCGTAAATTGTAAGATTTGTTTACGAAAATAAATTGTTATCTTAACCTTAAGTCGACCCAACATCTTGGGAAGACAGACATTATTCTTAAACGTGCCCTTCAGTAGACGTTCCATATGCGGAATACGCTTGCAGAAAAACTTACTGCAGTCGTTTTTTGAATGGCTCCTCAGAACACCGTTCGAAGTGAAGCTTCTTAGACTAGGCTCTGGTAACCGACCATGATGATTGATCTTGACGAGCAACAGTGAAGAGACTCCGTTTTGTATGGAAAATCTCTTACAACTATCGATATGGTTGCATTACATCGCCAATAGCTTGAGTTAATTTTAGTATCGGAGCAACTATTAGCTCTTTAAACAAAGTATTAAAAAGTTCCGAGTTTATGAGGAGGTATGCCATGCCGTGTAGTGAGAGCAATTAGCAAGTAAAGTAGATCTCACTTACTAAATACTTTTTGTCGATAAACTTCAAACACATGCATAGTCATTTGTACACTTTTGCTGAGTTAAAAGGCAGTTTTATTGAATTTGATTTGGCTAATTTTGATTCCCATATGGTTAATTCTATTAATGTTTGATGTCAAATAATTCAATAAATAAATATTTTAATCAACATACAAAATATAAGAAGGTGCTGTATTCGTTTATCCATTTTAGTGAAACTGAAGTTTAGTAAAACTCGAGTTAGTAAACGACTATAGATATGAATACAGGGTATGCCAAATACAAGTTTCTTTTTAAAAATGCTATTTTTTCCATTTATCATGGCTTTATTAGTAAGAGCAAACATTCCCATTAATTATGGAACACAACGTTGTTCAAGTGGCTGCCTCGGCTGGCTGCGCAGTAGCGCATTCTGTTTCTGTCACTCCAATTTTCCAAGATCTTGTTGATGGTTTCGGGCTGTAACTCACGGATTGCTTGGATGATATTTGGGCCTTAAGTGCTTGAATCGTTTCCATAACATCGGTCCTTCACGGTTGCCCTAAAAAAAATAGTTCAAAGGGGGCCGAGGCGGACAATCGATATCGCCAAGACTGCTGATAACACGATTTGGGAATTTGGTGCACAAAAGATCGATTGTGTTAAAGACTGTGTGGCATGGCACGCCATCCTGCATGAACCAGAGGTCGTCCAAGTCCATGTCTTGAATTTCAGTAAAAAAAAGTCATCCATGTAACGCCCACCGTTGACCGAAACGTTGTTCCCAGCCTCATTTTCGAAAAAAAAATGGTCCAATGATGCCAGCACACCACAATCCGCACCAAACTGTCACTCTCTGTGAATGCATTGGCTTATCGATAATAACGTGCGAGTTTTCCGATCCGCAGATGTGGCAATTTCGTTTGTTAACGGAGCCGCCGAGATGAAAAAGCGCCTCGTCAGAAAAGATGTTTATTCACTTTTTCAAAAAAACCCACTGTTTGGGATACACAGCACTCACTTTGGAAATAAGTTTTCAATATTTCTCAACGTTGTTGAAGCGTAAAGCGACTCATTTCGTTCCGCGGAGGTATGATATTGATTTTCTGCCAAGATTTCGAGCGCGAAACAGCTGTCATTGTCAAAATAACCTATGATTTAAAAAGAAACCACTAGATGGCCCACTCGTTATCTACGCCTCATTCCATTTCCAAACGCTGTTATCAGATGGTTCTCGAAACCAAAATCAAAGCAAGGTTTATTTTTATACATTTTTCATTTGACATTTAATTGTGGTATAGTTGTGTGCAAAAACTTGTCTCCCTAAAACGTCGGGTTTATTTCTTTTTATACTAGAATTTTTTAATAAAATTATATTTTATGCTTAACCATCACATTGTCATGATGTTATGTTACTTTCAACCAGTTTCCCTAACCTTTCGCTCATAGTTTGAAAACTTTCAAAAAGTTTTAGAGGGTTTTATTCGTTGCTTTTTGCCTACAGACAACCTTTTCTGGGAAAATAAACACAAAGTGAATTTGGCATGGTAATCATGCACCAGATAAACAACCACTCACTCTCTCTTTGTCGAAAACAAAAACACAGTCATTTTTACTGGAGGGCCCCCCGTCTCTTGTCCTGTCGTTCGGGTGTCCTGAATGCAAATTTAATCTATGCATCTAAAATACTTTTCAAAAGAAATTAAGCATACGCTTTGAAGTACCAACCGACAAACAGCATTACCCTTCCTAACATTATCCCTACAATTCTAACTCATGGGCTTATAGTCAAGGCATTAATATTTAAAAATGTCGCATACGTGTTTGCAACAGCAGGAATAGTCGACATGTATGGTTTTTTTTTTGGTAGAGTATGTTTCTTTATCTCGTCACTAGAACTCCGAACAGGCTTTTGTATCATTTTCGCAAATAATACTCATTTCACATAAATGTGTTTTTCAAATCTCATTTTCATTTTTTTTTGGGACGTACCCACATATGTTCCCTCAGTGCTCAACCCTCAGAGATAGAGTTGCATGTTATGGACTTTAGAGACGCTTTTGTGTGTGCTATACTGCCACCCATTGCCACCGTTTAATTCGTGTTGCCACGAAGCTTCTTGAATAAACATGTAAACGACCAACCTCCAACTCCTGTAGCCATACCCGCATACGGTATACATGGGGACTTTGTTACATGCTTTGGCAAAGTTAAATATTTTCAGTGTCCCCGCCATAGAAGTAGGTGAACAGTGAACAGTGAACACGTATAACGTCCCTAAATTTACATTTAGTTCAAGTGGGGTTTTCTAATTTTAATCACGTATATAAAATTTAAACCTACACCTCATTAAATTTCTCATCCTCTAAATAAGCAAAACGTAGACCCAACCTTCACATAAATCCCTCTAATCAGTTCAATGTTAGAGTGCATTTTAAAACATATGATTTAGGCTTTCCAGACCAAGTTTAGGATACGGTATTATGTAAGAACTGCTGCATATTTTCTTATTTAGCAAAAAAAAACAACAACGAATGTTTATGAGAACAAAACTTAACACTTCTCTTAAAACAATAGGTTTTATTTGAAAATATTTCTTCTATTTATTCGGTAAGTAATAGAAGCTATCTTATAAAAGGCTGTTTTTTTAAGAGGTAACCAACAGTAAAATTAAATAAATACTTACATAAAAACAATGAAGGAACATTTTAAACACCCTGATGTCAGCAGGGCAGTAGTTAACAATTTATTAACTTTAAAGCTCTTTACTAAAATGTTGCTAAGTTCGTGAAAAAGTAAGCAAACATACCCTTTTCACATTTGCTATTGCCAAAGTGACGTATGGAGTTAGTAAAGGGTTTTTCAACTGGCGCGGGTAGATTTTGGCCGCCTTGCGTCAACGAAACGCTAGATCAACCGAAACAAATCTTCGCTGTCTGTGAAAGTCCGTAGTTCTTCGAAAACGACGATGGTGTCGCCATCAACATAAAACGATAGCACTACGGATCGATGACAACCAATTTTTGCTGGATGAGAACGACATGTTTTTCCAACAGAACGTTTATCTCTCACATCAGATGTGACGTGAATTGGCCGCCAAGGTCTTGCGATTTGATATTGATATAGACTTTTTCTTGTAGGGCTTCCTGCAGTCGCAGGTCTGTGCAAATAAAACCTAACCACGGCTGGCTCGGACGTAGTCTAATCTGGAGGTCCAATTTTCGATGACTTTCGCAGCATTTGTGGTCGTATATCGGCAATAACGCGGTGAATGTTGTCCTCCAAGTTCGGTCAATCGTTTGTGGCTTATCGACGCAGAATAGCGACTTCACATATCCCCAGAGAAAATAGTCAAGCGGCGTTAAATTGCACGATCTTGGAGGCCAATTCACGGGTCCGTAACGTGAAACTATGCGGTTACCAAACGTTTCATTCAATAAATCAATTGTGGCACGTGCTCTGTGGCATGTTGAAACCACAGCTCCTGCACATCATGGTTGTTCAATTGATGAACGAAAAAGTCAGTAATCATGGCTCTATAGCGGTCACCATTGACTGTAACGTTCTGGCCAGCATCGTTTTTTTAAGAAGTACGGACCAATTATTCCATCAAACCATAAAGCACACAGTCAGTTTTTGTGGATGTAACGGCAAATATTAGCCATATGAAGATGAGAATGTTTCGTACGTTTCACCCTCCAAAACCCATTTGTTGTATTTGTAATTTCTTCCCGCGTCGATAAATAGATGTGAATTGCAACAACAATTTAACCGGTGTCTGAAGATCCCTACTGTCTATGTGTGAGGTTTTTATACACACATTCTCATTTTTTATCTGATATCTGACAGTTCAAGCTTGTAGGCAAATTAAAATGGCTGCCGGGGATTCTCATCTTCATGTGGCTAATCTGTGGTAACGGTGTCTCAAAATACACTTGAGGATTATCATCACTCCAAATATGGCAGTTTTGTTTATTGACGTACCCATTCAACCAAAAGTGAGTTTCATCGCTAAACAAAATGCGCTTATGAAAATTGGGATCAACGGCTATCTTGTTTTGGACCCATTTGGGCACAATTTGGAAGCCTTGTTCAGGCGTCAGTCTATTCATGTTAAAATGCCAAACCAAACTAAAAATAAATCACTTGACAAAATGGCCGCCAGTTAAAATAGTGTTGCCAACTAACTAAAAGTTATATACCTCTAAAAAAACACTCTGCTCTAAGAAAATATTGTCGTTATTCAGTGAGGCACATTTACATGTTGTTTTTGTGAAATCTGTCCAATCTGACGTCTATTATTCACTTACTGATGCCGAATCCTTTGAGTTTTAAAAATATTTCTAAAATCGATGTTTCCACTGATGATCTTATAAATATTGGTGATATAAGCCTAGTACGCAGATCGCGCTAAATTTTAGCTTCCACTTTTCTCTCCAAACATCAGCTAAGCCCCTTGCTTAATTTTGACATAAGAGCGTTGTGGAGAATATGTCAAAGAGAACAGCTGTTATCTGAAAAAATTTATATTTAACAATTTATTCAATATATTTCAATTTACTTTGGAGAGAATTTTGTATGAAAACGAAAATTTAGCGCGATCTGCGTACTAGGCTATACAGGTTAATTAAAGCCGTGTTCCTTTGGAGGTGGCGAAGTACTTATGAGTACTTTGCCAGCCATTTTGAACAGAACGTACAAAATTGGTTTTCCTACAAACTTCGCATCTACTTGCCATGAGAGCACTAGTAGTTAGTAGAACTAGATTATTGTTTGCAACCTCCAAAGGAACACGGCTAAAATTGAATCTGAATTAAATAAATTAAATGATGATAAGCAGCCAGGTTTTGATGGCTTTGCTCCTGTCTTATACTTTTAAAGAGTGTGCTGATGCTGTAGCAATTCCGTTTGAATATAATTTTAACCGTTCACTTCGTGAAGGTGTTTTTTTTTGTTGATTCTTGGAAATATTCAATTTTAAATATTAAGGTACTAATTACCGGTTGGTTGATGCTCTCGAAAAATGTCATCAGTGTGACGTAATTTATACAGATTTTTCAAAAGTTTTTGAAACTGTAAATCAAGCAATTCTTCTTGCTTAGAGCCTAAATTTAAGATTCCACTTTTCTCTCCAAACATCAGCTAAAACCCTAGTTAAGTTTTGACATGAGAGCGTTGTGGAGAATATGTCACAAAGAACAGCTGTTACCTGAAAAAAAAATTATAAATATTTAACAATTTCAAAGAATTTTTTTTTTTCATTATTCCAAGTAAAGGGTCCGCCATCTAACGTTCTTTTTACTTGCGATATAGGTACTATATGGGAAGTTATGGATTCGTACAAAAAATCGAACTCGAGATTTTGATCAAACTTTACATTACGATGATAGAGAAGTCAAAAAAAGTTGGTCTCGCAAAAACGTCCGTCTGTCTGTCTGTCTGTCTGTCGGTTCGACTACAGCCTAAACGGATTGGTCGATTTTCTTTAAACTTGGTACCTAGCGTTTTTTGGACATTCCCCCCACCCGTTTTTCTCTCTTTTTTTTTAGGACCAAAATTAACAGTAGCAGTCATACAAAATTTCTTGGCCAAAAAGGAAAAACTTATTTTTCTCAAATCCAGCGCTACCGAATTTGTTTTTAAGCACTGAATAAATTTAAATAGTTATAAGTTGCCGTTTAATAAAAAAAATGGTTCCGAAAAATGGTTATTAATGGTACCTCCCAAAGAACCATTTTTTTGATTTTCGCTTTTCTCGAAAACGGTTAAACTGATTCTGATCAATTTTTGTATGAAGAAGTATTGACACATTCTAAATAATATTGTGTACCGAAATTTTCAAAAAAAATATTTTTTAGATTTTTAAAAAAAGTTTTAATATTTTTTTTTGAAAACTCAATATTTCAAAAACGACTTGGTCGATTTTTATTAAACTTGGTAAATAGCAGTTCTTTAACTTTATCTAGAAGACTTTTGACAAAAATTATTCTAATACCCAAAAATAACGGTGCCTCCCATACAAATGTTAAAAAACCGTTAAGAAAAATATTTTGTTTCTCACAAACGACTCCTACGATTTTCATAAAAGTTTTTTCGTGTGTTAAAATTAGAACGATCCACCATTTAAAATTTTTAAAGTTTATATTTTACCTTTATTAACAGTACCTCTCATAGAACGGTTTCTTTGATTTTCGACTATCTCAACATTTGATCAACCGAATAAAATTAGATTTTTAATACAGAAGCTTGTAACAAATATAAATAAAAGTGCGTATCAAAATTTTCTAAAAAATTATTTTTGGATTTTTTAAAAAAAAATCAAAATTATTTTTTGAAAATTCGATATTTCGAAAACTGGTAGGGGATTTTTTTGTGAAGTTCAATTTTTAACGCAACATTAATAAATGCTTTAAATTAGCGTACCAATTATTTTTCTCAAAAATGTTAACGAAATTTTATATATAAAAAATTAATTATTTTTAAAACCGCTCCTACGATTTTCAAATTTTTTTTCTCATAAATAAAGATTTATATAAGAAATCAGATGGTGTACATCGCGTTGGGTTAAAACGTATTCAAAGTATTTTAATCAATTTCTTTCTAATTTTGTTGATTTAAAACAATTTACCAGTTTAAATAGTATAATTTCCTTTTATGCATATTGCATATGTGCAACACTAGCCTATATTGTTAATTTTTGTATACTCACATAATACCACCTGAAACTAAACTAAGATTTGGCAAATGGATAAAATGTATACTCCTATAGCTAATTTATTTCAGACTATAGAACCACAATGTGATCGCGCATAAGAGCAAGTTCGTGCGACCAAGTCGTGCATATTTTTTCAACTAGTGCTTATTTCGTGAATGGTAACACTTAGCTCATGTCTGATTTGACAGATAATTAGTTTTATCCTTCCGCTGAACGAATATGGTTGTGTATACGCTTCGCTAAGTGGGCCTGCGATCGACTTAGAGAAGATGCCGATTTTGCCAAAAAAATCATCTTTTCAGATGAAGCTCATTTTGATCTTGGCGGGTAGTAAACAAGCAAAATTGTCGCATTTGGGGCACAGAAACCCCGCACGCATACATTGAAAAGCCGATACACCCAAAACTAGTCACTGTTTGGTGCGGATTTTGGTCCAGAGGCATAATTGGGCCATTTTTCAAAAATGACCAAGGAGTGGCCGTTACAGTCAATGGCGATCGTTATCGGGCCATGTTGAACGAATGTTTGCTCACAAAAATTGAAGAGGAGGATATTGGCAACATTTGGTTTCAACAGGACGGCCGGCGGCGCTACGTGCCACACAGCCGAAGCTACACTCGATGTTTTGCGCCATTTTCAAAAAAAAAAAGAAAGTTATTTGGCGTTTATAATTTTAACCAAATAAAATGGATTCTTTTCTTTGTCTGAGATAAATAGTTTGTCTCCAAATATTAACCAAGTCGCTTTTTATTTTTACAAAGCAAAACTCACAAAAAAATCAAGAGTTACAGAAACCTTCAAAATTTATGTCGAGAATTAATGTGCCGAACAATTAGTTCGTGCGCTAAATTTTGACAGATAGTTCTGTACAGTAAGAAACAGAAATTTGATTGTTTTAGCTGGAGCTGCGTACCACTCGGCTTAAATGCTTGGCTGAATTTTAGCTTGGCTAAATTTTGCAGAGAGTTTTGTATGAAAAGGAAAATTTAGTGCGATCTGCATACTAGACTTTAATTGAAAATCTTGGTTTTTACTCAAACTCGTTAAAATGTTTAAGTTCTTATTTTACTGCTAGAGTCCAGTTTGTTTGAATTAACAATCTTTTATCTGATGTGTTGGTTGTTACTTCTGGTGTTCCTCAAGGGAATCATTTAGGACCCTTCCTATCTCAAATTTTTATCAATGATATCCCTAATTATCTCAAGTATTGTTAATGCCTTATGTATGCAGATGATCTAAAACTCTATCTAAGCATTAAATCAATTTCAGATTGTTTTCTTTTTCAGGAATATTTATCTAGTTTGTTAGCTTGGTGTTCCTTATTTATAGGATCGTTCTATACTTTTCTCTTTCTAATTTAAACTATCCACATGGGGAACGGCCCCGCTACACCATTGTAGACGTCGTTTGCTACATGAGTGAGCGATTTTAATGACAGCTTCTGCTATAGCGACTATTTTAGCTGAAGCTGCATCCCATTGTGTTCAGCCAGTTACATAATTGCAATATTGTATCTGCGATGTACATGGACATACGAAAATTACATATAACAACCGTTATTGATCTTCCAAAATCATGTACATAAATAAATATATTTGTTGGTGTGACAACTCCTGAAGACCCAGGCACTTATTCATAGAAAGAGATACTCCTAAAAGATTTTTCACTTCCTCGCAAGTGGAAGTAGCCGTTTTTGTTGTTAGGTGGAAGAGGCTGGAAATCAAAACCTAGAACTCCGACATAACAGTCCTACGCACAGTTCATTGAGCCACCAGCTAAAACAAGGTGGCGCAAAAGTCACCACCTTTTCGGAATATGCTATAATTTTTGCAAAGTAAACAGTCACAAACAAAATAAAAAAACAAAAAGTTTTTCATTCTTAACAAAATTACAGCCAAAGAACTTCGGGTGAAAACTCTTGCGCCACGTCACCACGTGAAAAATTTTGCGCCACCTTCTATATACCTACATAGTGAACAAAAATTGCAATAAACAAAACAGTATAATATGCCTATGCATCATCGATATTGAGAACAGTATCCCTTATTGCTTGTGTATCAAACTTGCTTGTTCATCGGACAAACCTAGGTTTTTGATCAATTTGAGTGTCAACTGTCAACATATATTGCTACAAAATGGAGTTCAAGTGAGATGCCTTCCTTACTACGCTTGTTCACTAAAATGTAATTGTCTTGAATCAATTAAAAACATTTGATTAAAAAATAATAATAAATGTGGTACTTTTGTAGAGAGTTTTTATTCTTGTAAACTATGAAAATATAAATTTACTCGAATAATGCAATTATGGTTCGAGAATATTTATATTTTCATGGTTAACAAGAATAATTTCAAATTTGATATCTAAAAAAGCCTCTTCCTCTTAACAATATTTTGTTTTAATTTTACATCTTGTTTGAGTTCTTGGAGAGAACACTTAAAAATGTTTACAAATACTTATTTTGAATTAGGTACTGTGCCTTCCTGTTTTCTTTTTTCTTGTATTTAATTTGCCTTTCTTGCCTATTTTTTTTTAAATTGAAAATGTGTGTCAAAAGCTCTGGAAGATGAAAACTTCCTTAATACCTGGATAACTGCTAAGTTAAGTTGGCGGTGTGTCGTTGGAACTTTCCAAGTACGAAATTAATTCTCAACAAGGTTTGACTTCATGATTTTGCTGGAGTACAACTATAAAAAAAAACAAACTTTTTTGCTGGCTCACTGTTATGTATCTTCTTAAATAAGTTTCTCAGATTTTAAAATTAACAAGAGGAACGATAAATTAAGAAGGAAAAATGTTATGAGTATGAAAACAACTTTAAATTGGACATTATGTGTACAATGTACACCTACATTCATACATCACGACAGGGATTCTTATAATTTATGCATTTGCATACATACATAAATGTTTTTCAACAATTTAATGAAAGTTTGCACTAATTTAACGTAATTTGATGACAGTTCCGACTACAAAATCGTATTGGTATTGGTTGATTTAGAACAAGTTTTTAGCTTTATACATCTTAAGGGTGTTTTTTAGAGGTATAGAACTTTAAGCTGGGAACTCTATCTTAACTGGCGGCCATTTTGTCAGCTGTCAAGTGATTTATTTTTAGTTCGGTTTGGCATTTTAACATGAATTGACTGACGCCTGAACAACGCTTCCAAATTGTGCCCAAATGGGTCCAAAACAAGATAGCCGTTGATCCCAATTTTCATAAGCTTTTATTAGGTTGAGAGATATTATGTACCGTCATCAGGGGAGGGAATGTGGGTCAGATACCCCCATACATTAAACGGCATCATCAATTCATACAATATACAATTCAGTAGGTATACATTATACGATTCATTTACAACTTTTTGTTACATTCTCCGAAAAAAAATATCACAATCAGTTAATATGCTTTTGAGAAAATCGGAAATAAAAAACAAAATAATTAATGGTGGGTAACTGTTGCATTTTTCGTATATTTTTTTTTCATAAAATGGTGAGAAAAAATTAAAAAATCACTAAATTTTTTTAGTTGTGGGCGGTGCCGAACCTGGAAAGTTTGCCGCCCTAGGTAAAAATTCTTAATTTGCCGCCTGAAATAAAAAAAGAAGATAACGACGAGTGTAAAGTTGGTGGTTCGAGTTTTCGCGTTAGCAGTTAAGCTTAATCGCTTTGACCTGGTAAGCAAAGTATTGCTAAGTTAGCCAGGTATGGGCTTAGAACAGAGAACAAACAACTAGAGTTATTATTGAGCTGAAGAGCCCTTAAATAAAAAAACACTTAGTTGGGTAGTTCAAAATCGAATACAATTTGTTTTATTTATTGTTCCGTATTTATACCTAAATGATCAATTACAATTTCCATAATATTCAATAATTAAACCCAAATTACTTCAGATACATACTGTCATATCAGCTTTTTTTGAATTACTTCATTTAATATACTGACCCAGTAAGAGTCATAAACTGACGCTGCACATTGGCTGGTTGGTAACCCGAATGTCTAACATGATGTGTTATGCTTCGCGAAGGTAGCGACAAGTAACATGAAATATGAATATATTGTGTTTGAGTCATTATGTGTCGTCTGGCGCTATGACGTATGTATTTGGGTTTAAGTATTGAATTAATTTATTTATTTTTGATGACTACTGGTGTGGTCCCTTCACACGAGAATATAACATTAACATAGGGTTTTATTTTACAATCAAAGGCTTTAGTCAAAAAACATGTTAACACAATTTTGAAACCAAAAAAATACAGGTTTTTATGAGCTTAAGTTTCGAGAAACGTTAATAGCCCCCTTTGGGGGCCCCGTATCAAAATTTATTCGAAGGCCCCCTTTTTCCTTAATGAGGAAGAGTCTTATAATCATATTGAATAAGTTTAATCTACATATAAGTGGATATATATGTTTTGTAAAAGTTGAACTTTGGATTTTCTGAACTCCACTAAATTGTAGGAGTTAAAGAGCAAACTTGGGACTTTGTTTGATTTTTGTTTATTCACTCTAGGGAGAATTTGCCATCATCTTGGAGTAGAGTAGAAGGTGCGGAAAATTTGTATCTTGAAAGACGCAAATACAAAATTCTTCAACGTGTTGAATTCAACAAATGGGATGACCACGAATTCATCTTTCGTTTTTTGGTGTTATTGTTCGGCCAACAACTTTGTCGTTTTCAACTCTGCATTTGGACCTTTGCCTCCTTGCTTGAAAATGAGTTAAGACTGACAAATAATTTTGTCAAAATATTCTAAGAAAATTTTCAAAACTAAAGGGGTTGTGACTACCCTTAAAATGATATACACAGCACGAGCGATTAGTTAGATTGGAGGGGGTTGAAAAGGAGATACCGATGGACATTGGTTTTCAATGTCTGAAGATCACAATGGGAGGGGAAAATTGGGCTGGGTGGAGCATTCCACATTCGTGTAGTGCGACTAAGGAAAGAATCTCTGTACTTAACAGTACGTCCGAAGTTGGGCTCAAGGGTAAACTGATGGGCATTCATAGAAGCGCGAGTATTACGGTTGAATTGTTCAAGGGGAGGAATGCAACTGGCTATTTCACTAGAACACTGTTTATAGAAATAGGGGTAAGATAATGATAGACATGAAACATTGCGATGGTACTCAAGAGAAATGTTTCCGTTATAGTTCTTTCACCTATCATTTTTAGAGCTCTCTTTTGTATTCTATCCAATAGGCTCAAGTGGGTTTTTGGAGCACCTGCCCAAATATGGGAGTTGTACTCAAGTTTTGGACGAATACAGCCAGATCAGAAGGGAAGAGAAATTTCTTGCATCGACGGAGAAAACCTAAACACTTAGCAGCGTTTTTGGCGATGTCAAATATATGGTCGTTCCACAAAAGGTGGTCTGTGACACAAATACCGAGTACTGAAAGCAGTTCGGTTTCCTCTATGCAAGTGCCACTCATAGATTTCAACTTCTAAATTGAGAGCTGAAGTAGTCGTTCCTGATCAAATCTCGAGTTGAGACCAACTCCGAAGCTTGCCAACATTGGATTTTCCGGCAAGTTGCACAGTAAAATTTAAAAAAATTGGTATTGAGTACATATTAAATAACTGACATTGTGATTCGTATTTGTATTTCAATACAAATGTCTGTGTTTTTTCGCTCCTGGTTAATATATTTTAAATTCTATTAATAATTTTGAATACAGTCCAAGCAATAAGTGATAAGCTAAATCGATAGATTTTTTACGAATCCGATTTTGCCGCTCTATGCCCGGGCCTCACGGGCCTTAGCCTAAATCGAGCACTGCCAAATGGGCCAAAACAAGATTGCTGTTGTTCCCAATTTTCATAAGCGAATTTTGTTTAGCGACGAAGCTCACTTTTGGTTGAATGGGTACGTCAATAAACAAAACTGCCATATTTGGAGTGATGATAATCCTCAAGTGTATATGTTGAGACACCGTTACGTCCACAAAAAACTGACTGTTTGGTGTGCTTTATGGCTTGATGGAATAATTGGTCCGTACTTCTTAAAAAACGATGCTGGCCAGAACGTAACAGTCAATGGTGACCGCTATAGAGCCATGATTACTGACTTTTTCGTTCATCAATTGAACAACCATGATGTGCAGGAGCTGTGGTTTCAGCATGACGGCGCAACATGCCACACAGCTCGTGCCACAATTGATTTATTGAATGAAACGTTTGGTAACCGCATAGTTTCACGTTACGGACCCGTGAATTGGCCTCCAAGATCGTGCAATTTAACGCCACTTGACTATTTTCTGTGGGGATATGTGAAGTCGCTAGTCTACGTCGATAAGCCCTAAACGATTGACCGAACTTGGAGGACAACATTCGCCGCGTTATTGCCACAAATGTTGTGAAAGTCATCGAAAATTGGACCTCCATATGTCAGAAATCATTTGAATCATTATAATTATCCTCGGATACTTAAATTCATTGAATTTCTGATACAATTTATCAGATTTAAAGACTTCGTTATGTAAGTTTTGTTTTTGTTAAGCCTCATTTTAATGGCAAGTCCAGTATATGTGTATGTATATAGTCAACATTAATACAGTTCACGCACCTCTTTGGCTACCGATGTTCATATATAAATCATTATAGCAATCGAGACTTTGTTTTCTTTTTCATTGAATTTTTTTTAAGCGCACGAGCTTCAAGCCACACCCTTTGGGCTATAGGTACCTATTTGCCAAATGATATGGGCTAAATTTAAAAATTTCCTTCATGTTGAACGTGATTTTCTTCCTTGTTTTTCTTCCTTTCATTTAAATGTTCACTGTACAATGTACAGGTACAAATGTGTATACTCCTTCCATGACTTCAAGTCAGTTTCTAGATTCGTTTTATTATTGTGTCATGGTTGTGAATTCTCGTCACGTTCGTGTTGACACTTTCTTATCGCTAATGTGGAATTTTCTTTCCTTACTTACACTTGCTGTTTGGATGTACATATCTACATACATATAATTAAGAATTGTTTTCAATTTTCAATCTGCAGTCAAATTGTGAATCCCCTCATTTTTCTCCATAGTCCTTATGTCTTGCTGTTGCTTTTGCTATGCTAATATTAAGAATTATATTTTTTCTTAACTAAAATGAGAAACAGAATTACCAATTTTGTTTTTGTTTTACTTAGCACATTGTACCAATTTCGTTATGTGTGTTCCTTTCTAATAGCTAAATTTCATTCTGATTTTATTTAAACTAATTTCTGAATGGTGATAAATAATAATAAGGAACATATGACGAACAAGCTTGCTGGCTGCTAACTGTGAATGAGTGGAGCTGATACTGACATCAATAATTTATTGCTCCCTAATTGCGGGCAGCTGGTTTTTATTTCCTTTGTTGGGCCTCACCCTAATCCCAATGCTGTTCTGACCCATAACTCCAATTGGTAGTTATGTTGTATTCGGTTGAATTATCCCCTAATATGTTACGATAAGAGTGATGATGTGTGGACTCCGCGTAATGGATCTCAGAGGACCAGTTTAGTCGAATGTATCTTTTTTGAAAGTATTTTGGTGAACGAATGCTAGGGAGTCTAGAAGGCGAGTGGTGTGACACAAATCCATTTCAAATCCACTGGGTCCATTTCATCTAATGGCATTTTGTTGTGTAGACCTATTTTTTTGTTTCATACCTAATGCGAAAGTCAAGAGAATATTTTGAAATAATATCGTTTGTATCTTATATATTTTATTGGTATAAAATCAAGACAAGAAATGTGTTAAGAGCTGAATCCGGACAAACCAAATGTGCGGGGATTCAATTTAATTAAGAAATAAGAATAGAAAATATATTGTTTTCTGTTTTTGTTTTAGTGGACTATATTGAATAAATTCAATTGAGAGTTTGTTGGGACCTTGTTGTATAGATACTTAAGAAATCCTTATAAATATGCAGTGTTTTGAACAAGCATATTGAATAAAAGAATATACCAAATACCTACTTGATTGAAGTTAAAATCATCTAGTTCAACAAGAAATGTTTTATATTTGTTTACATTTGTTTGTAATTGTGTACACTTGGGTTGTGTTTGAAGATGTGTAGGTATATTGTCCTTCAAACGTTAAAGCTTGTATAGTTTTTCTGAAAGTGAGTGGATATGAGAGGTATTTGTTAGCTCAAGTCATTAAATTTGTTGACTAAATCAAAGACGCACACGATTTTATTCCTCAAGGGAATCGTTCAGTCTTATATGTTCGGACGTGACTTGCTGATATGAGCACTCGTATATATGCTCTCTCCACAACATGCCAATATATAGGCTTACATTTGAGATCTCCATGTGTCCATGAAACCGGACACATATATTCCCTAAATTAATTAAACATATTTAATATACACATGTATATAGGAACATACTATATGTAGGTTGTGGTATATTTGTTTTGTTTTATGGGGAATCCGAAATCGTGAGAGTCTTTAGGTCACGAGGTTACCTCTTATTGAATCTGTTAATAAACTATTTTAATTTTGGCATTTATTTATGGAATACACTGCTTCCAAAAAGAAACTAAAGACATTTGTTTGAAAAATAATTCACGTGGATCTTTTTAAATTACAAATTCCGTGTACT
Organism: Leucozona laternaria; assembly: GCA_932273885.2. NCBI lineage: Eukaryota > Metazoa > Arthropoda > Insecta > Diptera > Syrphidae > Leucozona > Leucozona laternaria. The sequence continues at coordinate 282,337,686 of OW026366.1, forward strand.
TTTTTTGACACTGTCTCACATAGGAATACATATGTATTATAATGAAGAAATAACACAAAATATGTATAAATTGAAGGTATGCCAAGATCTTCAATTTTTGTATTCGGAGCTTATGTGAGTTTGGTTTATTTGGGGACAAAATCTTCTTTTGAAAATGTATAGGTACACGCGTTAAAAATCTTGGACTACTTTTCAGTCGTACTTAAGTATTACAGCATATTTTCAATGGAAGCAGTATTAGATTTAATAATTCACAAAATATTACATCATCACCGTCGGCTCGACAACCGGGGTCCGGTCCTGGCCTACTTCAACAAGTCTCTCCACCCATCCAGGTCTCGAGCCGCCGCCATCCAGTTGCGCACCCCAAGGCTCCGGGCGTCCTGGTCTACGCCATCTCTCCAGCGCAAGCATGGTCTACCACGCTGTCGTCTACCATAGAATGTACCACAAAGAACTTTCCGAGCAGGTTCCTCTTCGCTCATGCGAGCTAGGTGCCCTGCCCACCGGAGTCTACCGAGCTTAATTTTTGTCACGATATCTGCTTCAAGGTAGATTGCGTACAATTCATGATTGTACCGTCTCCGGAATCGTCCTTCCTCACATATGGGGCCAACAATTCTCCTTAAGACTTTTCTCTCGAACGCGGCTAAGAGGTCGGAGTGCCTTTTGCTAAGCACCCAAGTCTCGGATCCATATGTGAGTACTGGCAGGACCATGGTCCTGTACAGCAGCAGTTTTGAAGTTATGGTGAGATTTCTGGATTTGAAGAGCTTTGACAGACTATAGTAGGCTCTGTTGGATTTGAGAAGCCGCCCGCGTATTTCTTCTTCTATATTGTTATCGGCTGCTACTATTGACCCAAGGTATTTAAAGGATTGCACCACTTCAAATTCGTGCTCCGCTACCTTGATTGTTTGACCAACTGTTCCTCTCGCATTCGACGCCACCATGTACTTTGTTTTACCTTCACTAATGTGCAGCCCCAGATTTTGTGCCGCCTGCTCGATCTGGATGAAGGAATCATGTACAGCTTGCTCTGTTCTTCCGATAATGTCGATGTCGTCTGCGTAAGCCAGTATCTGGCTGGACCTGTTGACGATGATCCCTCTTGTTGCCGTGCCAGAGTCACGGATTGCTTTCTCCAACGCCAGGTTGAAAAGGAGGCAGGCCAAACCATCCCCTTGTCGGAGTCCATTAAAGATGTTGATTGGTTTGGATAGCAATCCGGCTATTTTTACTTGGCTTGTTACGTTGGTCATGGTCAACCTACATAGTCGTGTCAATTTATTTGGGATGCCGAATTCTCTCATGGCTTTGTAAAGTTCTACCCTGGCTATGCTATCGTAGGCGGCCTTAAAGTCTATAAACAGGTGGTATGTTGGGATGTTAAATTCTAGACATTTTTCCATCGCCTGCCTAAGGGTAAAGATCTGATCAGTTGTTGATTTGCCTGGAATGAAACCACACTGATATTACACATTTTTTTAATACATTTTGTATTGCATATTCAAAGAAGTAATATATTTTGAACTAAATGCTTAATATTTCCCTGATTTATGACAAAAAAGAATAAAATACAACAAATCGATATTACATTTGAAGATAAAGTGTCATAAAAAGCATTAGTGACAGGATTACTTGAAAATAAATTTCCCAAAAGTAATGCTATTGATTTTAAATTCTATTCCAACACGTATTCAAAAGAAGAAATATTTTCAAAACAATACAAAATATGTAGTATTAACTACTGGTTTAAATTTAAATACGGAATGGTTTATTCCATGCCAACAAATTAAACTAAATCTAAAATGATATTTAATAATACATATTTTGGGTTGTACTACAGCAAAATTGGTAAAAATTGTGTTACACTCCCAGTTAAAGAAATGTAATATGCACAAGGTTTAACATTTTGTGATATTTTTTGTTCACCTTCTTCGTATTACAGAAGTGTGTAACACATAAAGTATTATTTTTTAATATTCCATTACCATAAAACATTTTTTGTAATAATTTTATATTACATTCTAATAGTTTTGTATTAAAAATATTATTTGTAACAATAAAAGGATTAGAATCTTATCCATAGGATTAGAATGTATAACTCAAAGGACTAGAATGTAATCCAAGAGATTCAAATATAATCCTGGAATATTAGAATGCCTTTCATGAAAATTAGAATTTAACTTTGCAAACTTTTATTTTAATAATCCGGATTTTTTTCAATTCCTAAAAGTATTAAAATTTAATTTTTTGGATTTGATTAAAAAAGGAAGCGTCCTTTTTTAATCCAAGAATTTTAAAATATAATTCAAATTGTATCAAAAGAGCAAGGAAGCAAAATCAGCCATATTTAAATATGAACAAAATGATTATTGTATATTTTAGGGTTACCATAACTTAAAAAATATGATTTTGACTAAATAACTAACATGCCTTTTCTATTGAGACCACGACTTTAAAAATCTGTACGTTTAATATTTAATTCATGTATTTTGCTTTTAATTTTTGATGATATGACACTATTTCTTGTTTAAAAAGAAAGTATTTACCTAAATAAAAAATGTGGGTACCGCTCGTCATGTGCATATGTACATAAATAGGTGATTCAATCAACTATTTTTTAAGAATTTTTCTCTTCAGTTGTATGCACTGTTAATCATGTGTTGGTATTAGACATGCACAATTCAGAATTGTTTAACTTCAATTTTTTCTACCTTACCATTCCAAACTTGATTGTACTATAACTATTTCTTCTCCAAATAATCTGCTACAAATATCAATTTCGCACGTCGAACTGCAAAACAAAAAGTAGAACGATATTTTTCGCTTATGTGTCATTTTTGTATAAAATTAATCGCTTTGCATCAGCAGCATAGTAGGCTTTAACTTGAAAAACAGTAGATACTCCAGGACGATACATCGTGACATATTATATTAATTTTATGGCAATGTTCGCATAACATTAACTCCGCACTATAACGGCAGTTTGCATTTATTAGTTTAATGCATAAAAACATTTAAAACGAAATAACTAGGTATGATTACAAATACATACCATATATTTTTTCCAACAAAAGAAAAAATAAATGATCTAAAAACATAAAGCATGGTAACCCCATTTATAATTAAAAATCGAAATTAAAAATTTTAAATATGCATTATTTTGAAGGATTACAAAAGTAAAATTGATAAATTTTAATCCAAATGTATTATTTTGAGGGAACAATTTCCCCAGCTATTGGGAAATTTTTTGTGTTCATAACACTGATTACTTTTCAATATTAAAAAAGGATTAACCAGGTTTTTAAACCGTTGCATGTATTTAATTCTAATAAAATGTTGGTGTGGTCCGAAATAGAATACAGATTTTACTGAAAAATGGTCCAATATTTTTAACCGTGTACCTAACTACCTAACTTAAAAAGGCGATTGCAAATTTGTTGATGTTCTTATTTCTGGACGTTACTTTGATTTGTTATTAATGTTAATATTTTTTGGTTTTGATTAAGGGTGGTCCAACCATAATGCACGATGTTAATTGTGCGTCACACCTTAACGTTAAGTTAGTTTTTTGCTCAACTTAATTCGACATTTCTTTGTTTCAGTGTTTGACAAATTCAACAATGGAGAGAGGTAGGTACACAATTAAGCCGCGCATTAAGATTGTTAAAGCCTTTTACAAAAATGGGTGTTCAAATAAAAATGCATTTCGTGCACTTCGTGATTTTTTTGGTCAGCATATTCGACCAAATGTGTACAGAATTGCCGCGTTTGGGCAAATGAGAATCCACGGGTGATTTTTGAAAAGCCGATGCATCCACAAAGAGTGACTGTTTGGTGCGGTTTATAGGCTGGCGGCATCATCGGGCCGTACTGCTTCGAAAATGAGGTCGGCCAAGCAGTTAGTGTGAACTATGTTGGCAATCGCGAGATGAGAACGGACTTCTTGTGGCCAGAAACTGAGCATATGGACCTGGACGATATGTGTTTGCAATAGGATGGTGCCACTTGCCACACAGCCAACGAAACAATGGCTCTTTTGCGCGAGAAATTCAATGGCCGTGCTATCTCACGTCGTGACGATGTTAATTTGCCGCCACGATCATGTGATTTGACACCGTGGGACTTTTCTTTGGGGATATTTAAAATAAAAAGTGTATGTCAATAAGCCAAAAATAATTCAAGAGCTAAAGGATGAGATGATTCTGCACAGTAACGACATCAAACCTCAATTATGGCTCAGAGTCATTGAAAATATGGACCATGGGATAGAGGTATGCCACCAAAGCCGTGGCGAGCATTTGGCCGATATTTTGTTTCACACATAATTGTCATAGAGTCTTCTATCATAATAAAAAATATTAAGATTATTCTCTGAAAACTTTTTGTTTTATTTACAATTTACATTGTGCGTTTTCGTTGGACCACCCTTTATAATATTAAGAACTAGTGCCCCTTAGTTGCCCTGACCAGTCAACCGTTGTTGGTGTTAGTTGGTAATTGTTAATTATACCGTGGAATAAATTAAGTAGTTATTTTATTTTTATTTTTTTTTTTCTAACTAACTAACTATGACAATAACTAACTAAACAACTGATTGACTGTCTATTTCCGAGTAAAGAGTTGTTTTGAGTAAACTCGTCGGGCGGGTGGCATTGATCCAGGATTTTGTTCAAGGGGGATTTCGTGTAATTTTGCGTATACCTTTCAAAAAAATCGATAACTTTTAAATGGGATCATGACGTTATCTAGAATTACAAAAATCTCGAATTACATTATCCCGAATAATTTAAATAAATCTAGAAAAAAACTATTTATTTGATGAGCTCTTTGTAACTATTAGAAATTATTTAAAAGTGAGTAACTAACGGGTGATTTTTTGGCTGGTTTGGTTTTGGCAACACTGGTTTTGACAGCTGACGTGTGTTTAGTACCTTGTGTCACTGTCAAACAGCTTCAGTTTGGTTTGCAATTTAACCGTGGATCGTCTTACAAATGAACAACGCTTACAAATTATTGAATTTTACTATCAAAATTCGTGCTCGGTTCGAAATGTTCATCGCGCGCTGCTTGTGTTCAGCGATGAGGCTCATTTTTGGTTGAATGGGTACGTAAATAAGCAAAATTGCCGCTTTTGGAGTGAAGATCAGCCAGAAGCATTGCAACAGCTAGCAATGCATCCCGAAAAAGCCACTGTTTGGTGCGGTTTATGGGCCGGCGGCATTATTGGGCCATATTTCTTCAAAGATGATGCGAATCGCTACCGAGCGATGATAACAAACTTTTTTTTGCCCGAAATGGAAGTTCTTGACTTGCATGATATATGGTTTCAACAAGACGGTGCCACATGCCACACAGCACGCGAAACAATGGCGCAATTGCGAGGCGAGTTTGGTGAACAGTTAATTTCACGTTTCGGGCCGGTCAATTGGCCGCCTAGATCGTGCGATTTGACACCATTAGATTATTTTTTGTGGGAATATGTCAAGGCTAATGTCTATAGGGACAAGCCCGCTTCGATTGACGCACTGGAAGCCAACATCCATGCATTCATTCGTGAGATACCGGCCGATATGTGTGAAAGAGTATGCCAAAATTGGACTCAGCGGATGGGCTACCTGAGACGCAGCCGCGGTCAATATTTGCATGAAATTATCTTTAAACATTAAATTGCAAGGTTCAAACTATCGATTCAAATAAATATTTCATTCATTTTTTTGAATTTTTTGTGTTTTTTTTTTTTTAAAAAGTTCTAAACCTCTTAAAAAATCACCCATTATAAGGAGGTGCAGTCAACTAACTTCATTACATGGGAAATAACTTCACCTCTATAAGTGGGAAATAATTTCACTCTATATCGGTGAAGTTCTTTCGCACTATATGTGAGATTTATATTTAAACAGAAAATGTATGTGAGGTTATTTCCCACCTTGACACTTTTGAACTAGTAAATATCATTGATAGTCAGGATCTATTTTTGATGTAAGCCAAGCTGAATCCTCCGTTTTTATGCAACAAGAACAACCAATGTTTCCTCCAAGCCGCACACGATAGATGGTAAGCAATTGATGCATGTCGGGTTTCGAGGAATCTGTGGCCGGACCTTTTTAAGAAAAAAAAACAGACTTCCTTCTCTATTCCTTTTGGTTGGAATCCAAACGGGTCTCAGCTCAATGGGAACCCACATGAGCAGAACGCACATCAGTTCATCTGATTTATGCAGAGGGTGTCAAGAAAAAGAGGAGGAAAAGGGCTTTTTTCACTTCCTAGCTTCGTAAGAACCAGAAAAACAGCCGTTGGAGGTGGCATTATTGACGAGCTGAGCAAAATCTGGTTTTTGCCACCGTGGCACATCCTAAAAAGATTTCAGGATGGTTCAGGGAGGCAATGAGATGCACACCAAGGCTCCACTAACTTCTTTCCTCACCCATCCTCATTTTCACCTCACCTACATCTTGGGGAGCACAATGGATCCATTGAGATTCGAGTGAGATGATGAGGCTTACCGTATTATCACCTCTTCTAACCAAACTTAACCTTCCCAGCTGTAATTTGATGATCTCACAATTTAATGGTACATATACATCGCCGAATGCATTTATGTGAAATCGAGCAACTCGAAAAGTACCGTCGTCCGAGAAAACTGTTGACATAGTTGCCTGCCTCGCGACTGAATATACCCTTAGAGGAGCAATGGAGTTGCTTGAGCGCGGGGTGAGCACCTGACAAAAAGGAAGTTCAAATCCTGGGAACCCGCGCAGAAGACTGCCCAGGGTTCTGTTGCTCATGAAAACTGTTGACATGCATACACAAACATTATTTCAAAAATCATATGAGTATGATAGAACTCGAGAAACCTTTCACTTGTATGACAATGATTAAAACTTTGTGCGCCCAAATCTTAAAAATTGTCTCAAAAGTGAAAGGTTTTTTGAGGTTTGGGTCAAAAGTGAGATTTTTTGTCGGTATAGATTTTGATTTGATGGGATTTTAGTTATTCGAGATTATAAATGTACTGTACCTACATATTCGATAATTTGGTTTTCTAGATTTTAGTTCAAGATACTGTCTTCCGAGATTTTATCTTTCTAGATTTTGGTTTTCGATATTTCGTGGTAGACCCCTTTTTAGTTTATTTTCCATGTCTATTTAATGTTAAAGTCTTATTGAATAATGCCCGGTTTTTCTAACTTAAAAATGGTAAATATAAAAAAATGTACTCGTCCTTACAGAAAATGAACAAATAACTTAATGTAAGGTAAGTAAGGACAGTATTTACATAATACAAAATAAGTTTAGTTTTATAGTTTCTCTCCAATCTTCTTCATCGGACTAGTACTGTTCGCTAGTTTTAGCATCTTTAAGTTTTTCAAATGTAACCACGAAAGTGGCAAAATCCTTTCGATTATTATACCATCGTGAAGGTAAGGCTCAGATGGAAGAGGTAAGATACATCGGTTTCTATAGGAAACATTGCAATTGTCCTCCCCCTGTATCCGGGCCTGGTTATGACCAGACCAGTGTCATTTCTCTCTTGGAATTTTAATAGAATAAAAAAAGTAGTGCCTGGGACGAGACTGTTCAATTTTTCACGGTATAAGTCCTTTCTCTATTTTTGGACTATTATTTCCTGTCATAAGAAAGATAGATACTTCAAGCTAAAACAATTCTTAGTCAAATACCAAGGCATATTTTTACTATATTTTTATGTTCAAAAGTTCCAGTTTATGCGTTTATAAAAGTTAGCGAAAAAGTCATTACCCTTGAAATATGCCTTATGGCCTTTTCGATTGGTAATCCGGGAGAACGATTTGATTCGTGTGAACCCTTCTAGAACGATTCTGAAAGCAGAGGCAAATTTCTCTTCTTTTCAGAAAAATAACTGTCATTCTGACTCCAATCAAAAGGCCATTAATTTTAGAAAATGGTGCAAATGTCAATTCTACATTGACATTTTTGTGAAGCAAACAGGAAAGGCATGAATCACTATATTCTCTTAAAGAACGCGAAATAATTTTTCCAAAATAGTCCAATAATTGTTCCAATAACAATTAATTAAATTATTTAACTTGCGTTGAAAGTTGCGAACGAAAGAGCGGAACACATTTAAATTTATTTTCAAGGTACATAATCTTGTTCAGGATATCTTTCCTTTATTAAAACTTCGAAAACTTTTCATTGACTTGGCACAACTCTTGAGGCAACTCTTCCTTTTCGCCGCATATTGGTTACTTTATTGTTTACATTAACCTGTTGATACTTTTCTGTACTATATTAAACAGAGAGGCTCGTTGATGTTTTTAAAGATATAATTAAAGCAAGTCTCAAGTTCCTGGTACCTACAAATCAAACATTTACCCTCGAACATGCCTGAAAATGACACAGTTTTTAATTACTTTTTCGGGATTAACTTTTACTTGTTTGCACAGGGACAAATCCGATTAAATATCATGGATGGGCGAACAAACTGAATTGTTCAGTTTCAGCTAAGCAAATATTTTTTTTTCAGTATTTAATTCTCGCTCAATCTTTGGGTTGCTATAAAGTTGAAACTCCGAATAAAATCTTATTCAAATAAAATTTGAAAGTGTAAATAATATTCCAAAAGCAACTGTTTAAGCATTTTATTGTTTGGTTCTTAGACTTGTGAAATCAAGAAGAATTTATGTGCTTAAGTACCTACACCTACACCTACCCTCAATTCCTTCCTATGCTTGTATTTGTTTGATTAATTAAATATTGCTGGCCTACAGCAGTTCAAGCTCAAGCACCTAAAAAGGTTCTTTTTATATATAGGAATATAGATATACACCTACCATACCTACCCTACCTAGGCCTGTTTGGAATTTAAAAAAAAAATTCTTTGCTATAGCTATATGTATTGGAGATTATAATATTGTTCTTTGAAATATAATATGAAAGGAAATATAACAGAATTCTGAAATTTGAACCTATTTTCGGGATTTTCAATTTTCAAAAACAATCTTGTATAATTAAAACTTTATTTGCATAGCAAAAGTTGAAATTGTTGTTGACAAGCTAGGTACACAATTATCTCCGTAACCATTAATTAAAGCAAACAACTATACACTTTCCTTTGTTGCGCATTGCACAACACCCACACTATTTCTATTCAATGTATATGATATATACATATATGTATGTTTGTCGAGGTCTAGGTAGATACAGATAAGAAATAACAAAAAAAAAAAATTGATCTGTAGCTATTCCTCAATTAAATTTCTCTGGGTTTTTGTTCTATCAACGGACAGACCTTAGCTAATTAAAGTTAATTAGTCCTTCCAGATGTCGTTTCCTTATCCTGACACAGTAAAGTCACCAATTATCTGCCATAGCATCACAACTTACAACACCCCACTGATGACTAAAATGAGGCCCAACATCAAATGAGGGAAACACGCATTTCATCACTTGAAAATATCCTTAACACTCACGCAGCACATTTGTATTCCACTTAGGTAGGTATACTACATCTAGGCTATATATTATCCCTCTAACACACATCCAACCTCTGACAGTTTTATTCATTTCCACCTTCCTAGTTCCTCTACTAATACCTCTGTGCTCTGTGTCCTCGTCGAGTTTTCGGTGTTGATGTTGACACAGCCCCCGACACCAAACAAGGATATGCCCTATTCCATAGAAAGTGTGATGATGAAATCCCATAAAATATACAACAGATGTGTACCATTCAGGTTATAAAAATACGAGTCATTCTAGATTTTCTGAACACTGATGGTGGAAATGGAAATGGAAGGTGTAGGTGTTGGGTATAGGGTATAGGGATACGGGTCCCTTTGCCTTTACATTCTGTATAAAGGTGGGCCACTAACTTATACAAAAAAATGAAAACAAACCCAAAAAAAAAAAAAAAAATGCAATGCTCATTCAGTCTCCTGTGCTTTCTATGGTCTTTTTTAATGGAATGACAAACGAAGGCATAAATATAGTCTCGAATTTGACTGCGAGCACAATAAAAAAGAAGGAATTAACACCACACATATGGCGATATATTTTAAATTGCTATGCTCTAGGTTATATAGAGCACTTCCAATTCTCTCCACAACCGAACTGAAAGGATTACATAAATCATTTCCCATGTTGTCGAAATAACCTGCTATTGACATGTGACCCAGTTGCTATATTACAATGGACCAAGTGTTTGGCCATGCGGCTAACAAGCTAGAAACAATAGATTGCAGGATTTTTGGGAATCGTTTATACATTTCCCATTTACGAATATTATTACGTTCTGATTGTTAACAAATTCATATTATTATTGTATTTATAATTTTTAACTATATTATAACATGATGCTAAAAACAATCCAGATAAATGGACAAATATGTCAATATTTTTAATAATTTTACATAATTTGTATCGAAAAGATTTGAAATTCAATACTCGGAAATGGATACACAAACACACATCAACTTTGGTTGTTTGTTTATCATGTATAGGTCGAACAATTGTACCGAGTTGTTTATGAAACCGGATACAAAAATATTTAGTAAATTTTTTGAGTCGATGCACTATCAATTAAAATATTTAAAATAGTATAGATAGATGAGTTGATTAAAAAAGCCAACTTTACCTTTAATTTTTTGTATGCAGAAAACAAACAAATTAAAAAATCATTTATTTATAACAAAAAAAGGCACTTTTGCTGTTAAACATATTTGAACATTATATTTTTTTTATTTATTTTATTTACATCAATAAGAGATCGTTTAAATCTACAATAAGACTACAGAAAGATAACATTTGGATTTTTGTTTTTAAATAATAAAATAAATAACAATATATAACAAATATAGCGGTAATACATTATAAATGACATACAATTATATAATAACTAATTTAAAAAGAATAATAGCAAGTAATTTTTTAAAGTATTTCTACTTGTATGAAAATTGAAATCAATATAATTGGAAATAATATTAGTTTCTCTGACATAACGAGTTATAGGTTCATTAAGTGCACAATTTACCCTATGTTCGTTTTCGCGAAGAAGGCAGCGTTCTCTTAACTGACGAGATGGAGCATAAAGGTCAATAAAAGATAGTAAAAAAGGGCATTTAATGTGATGTGATAAAATATCACTTATGAACATAACTGAAAACATTTTTCGTCTTTTTTTCAAGTAACTGAATGCCCAGAAGTTGGCATCTAGTTGAATACAACGGAATTTAGATGTTCCAACCTAATTTCAATATTGTGAACCTAGTAAATTTTTTTTGTATAGTTTCAATTCTGTTTGAGTGAATATTATAGTAAGAGTTCCATATCACACAGCAATATTCTAAGATTGATCTTACATAAGAGTTGTAGAGGGATTTAAGGGTAAAAAAGGATCTTTAAAGTCTTTTGAATTACGCTTGATAAAGCCTAGCATAGAGTTTGCTTTAGCTACAGCATATTCTACATGTTTGACAAAGTTTAATTTTGAGTCAAAAAATACACCAAGGTCTCTTTTCTTCAAAACTCTCTCAAGGACATGATTATCAATATTATATTGCAAGAAAATTAGTGAAAAATTGCGACAAAAAGAAAAGCATTGAAATTTAGAGACGTTCAAGGACAATTGGTTAACTGAGCACCACTCCGTTAGTTTATCCAGATCATCTTGTAAAAGAAAACAATCATCAATAGATTTTATCATCATCATCGTCGGCTCGACAACCGGGGTCTGGTCCTGGCCTCCTTCAACAAGTCTCTCCACCCATCCCGGTCTCGAGCCGCCGCCATCCAGTTGCGCACCCCAAGGCTCCGGGCGTCCTGGTCTACGCCATCTCTCCAGCGCAAGCATGGTCTACCACGCTGTCGTCTACCATAGAATGTACCACAAAGAACTTTCCGAGCAGGTTCCTCTTCGCTCATGCGAGCTAGGTGCCCTGCCCACCGGAGTCTACCGAGCTTAATTTTTGTCACGATATCTGCTTCAAGGTAGATTGCGTACAATTCATGATTGTACCGTCTCCGGAATCGTCCTTCCTCACATATGGGGCCAACAATTCTCCTTAAGACTTTTCTCTCGAACGCGGCTAAGAGTCGGAGTGCCTTTTGCTAAGCACCCAAGTCTCGGATCCATATGTGAGTACTGGCAGGACCATGGTCCTGTACAGCAGCAGTTTTGAAGTTATGGTGAGATTTTTGGATTTGAAGAGCTTTGACAGACTATAATAGGCTCTGTTGGAATTGAGAAGCCGCCCGCGTATTTCTTCTTCTATATTGTTATCGGCTGCTACTATTGACCCAAGGTATTTAAAGGATTGCACCACTTCAAATTCGTGCTCCGCTACCTTGATTGTTTGACCAACTGTTCCTCTCGCATTCGACGCCACCATGTACTTTGTTTTACCTTCACTAATGTGCAGCCCCAGATTTTGTGCCGCCTGCTCGATCTGGATGAAGGAATCATGTACAGCTTGCTCGGTTCTTCCGATGATGTCGATGTCGTCTGCGTAAGCCAGTATCTGGCTGGACCTGTTGACGATGGTCCCTCTTGTTGCCGTGCCAGAGTCACGGATTGCTTTCTCCAACGCCAGGTTGAAAAGGAGGCAGGCCAAACCATCCCCTTGTCGGAGTCCATTAAAGATGTTGATTGGTTTGGATAGCAATCCGGCTATTTTTACTTGGCTTGTTACGTTCGTCATGGTCAACCTACATAGTCGTGTCAATTTATTTGGGATGCCGAATTCTCTCATGGCTTTGTAAAGTTCTACCCTGGCTATGATATCGTAGGCGGCCTTAAAGAAACAGGTGGTATGTTGGGATGTTAAATTCTAGACATTTTTCCATCGCCTGCCTAAGGGTAAAGATCTGATCAGTTGTTGATTTGCCTGGAATGAAACCACACTGATATTGTCCGATGATGGTTTTAGCGTATGGGGTTATCCGGTCTTGTTGGATAGAGGAGAGTATCTTATAGGCGGTACTCAACAACGTGATACCTCTATAATTGCTGCACGTTGTGACATCTCCCTCCTTATGTATGGGGCAAATTATACCTTTTCGCCAGTCTTCTGGAATTTCTTCATGCTCCCACACGTGCACTATAATCTCATGAATTGCTTGACGTAAAGCTGGCCCACCGAGTTGAAATAGTTCGGCTGGTATACCATCGGCTCCCGGGGCTTTGTTTTTCTTTAGCCGGCCTATAGCCTTCTCAACCTCTTCTATGCTTGGTGGCGGCAACATAGGGTACTCTTCTTAATAGATTTTATGCATCTGTAGAAATTTAAATCATCAGCAAATAGAAGTCGAGCTGAATTTAAGAAAATATCAGGCATGTCATTAATAAATATTATAAAGAGAAGTGGACCAAGATGTTTTAATTGCGGAACACCTGAAGTTACCATAACTGGATTTGAAAGCACTTGGTCAATGGATACAAATTGTATACGACCCTTAAGGTAAGACCCTAACCACTTCAACATGTTTGAATGAAAACCGAAACTCTCCAATTTTTTAATTAAAATAAAGTGACTAACTCTATCGAAGGCCTTCGCGAAATCAGTATAAATAACATCAATTTGGTATCCTTCTTCAAGTTTATTCAAAATAAAGTTGGAAAAAATTGAAAGATTGGTTGTTGTAGATCTTCCTGTAACAAAGCCATGTTGATGTGGCGAAATATGTTTTTTAAGTAGAAAACTCAACTTGAAATATACAATTTTTTCGAAGAGTTTTGGTATACACGAAAGTTTACAAATCGGACGATAGTTAGATATTTCCTGCTTTGGGCCAGTTTTGTGAATTGGAGTTAAAAAAGATTTTTTCCATTCTGAAAGAAATTCTCCACTAGTCAGAGAACTTTTGAAAATGTTAAATAGGGGTTTACAGAGAGAAGTTGCACATTTTTTAAGTACAATTGGGGGAATTTCATCAGGACCAGGGTTGCTATCGGTTGTTTAATTTGTTGACATAATAATGCAGAAAAGTTTAATATCTAATGCTAAATTATGTTGTTTTCAAACGCAACGTTAGGTATTCCTTTTTTGAGTTTGCGCTATGAATATTGACTTCATGGGAAGTATGACACATAACAACATCCGGCTGGAATTACATTATACTCCGGTTCTACGTGATCCATATGTTTTCAAAGAAGGATCCGGCGTCATTGTTCGAAACTAAGAGTCGATTTGAGCCTTGCCACTAATCACGATTGATCGATAGTCAATTTCAAGCTATTCAAGTACCAAATCCAGGAACGTTGATATGTTATGTTGGTTTAACGTCATATACACGCAGTCTACGTTTTTCTACAGTTGGTATAGATATAGTGTTTGGTTGGTTTGATATAATCACTGTTCCAATAAAGCTGTCCATTAAGAAAAAAATATAATTTTGGTTTTTCTTGGCTTGGTTTACTTATGGCCATTAAAGAATGCAAACAAATTATTTCTTTTTTCCCAAAATATCATCAAAACCTTATTTTTTATGTTAATATGTCTTTTTTATATGCTCAATAGAGCGAGCTCGGCATAGTTCCTCGTATCTAACTCTCCAAGTGGGTGCCGGGCGGACAATAAGCACTACAGTTGTTTTGTGCGATGTCAAAACAGGTGTTTAGCTAAGGTCAGGGTGAATTGCTGGGGAGTTCCTTTACTTCTCAATAGTTCAACTCTTCAGCAATGCACTCTGATAATTGATACGAAGTTCCTGATTTTGCAAGCTGGTGCCAAAGAAATGAAAGGCTGGGGGAAAAACCAGTCATTAACGAGCTCTTTCGGGTGCACACGGCCCGGTATATCGGCTCTACCGGGGCTCGACCAACTATTTCCGACATACTCGTGGGACCAAAATTGTTTTTCAAAAACCCAAACCCCCGTACGATGACATCACAAACGAGGACAGACCCCAACAACAACAATAACATTACACACATCAACGAACTTGGCAGCTCATTCGAAGATGAGCTGCTTGCCTCCAGTCAGGAGACAATCAGGAGTAGTAGTACACAATCGTCACCAAAACCGTCAGTTAGTACCCAGAACACCAGGGGTGGTCAGATGCTAACTACAAGCCAAACCAAAAGCCAACCAAATCAAAAACAAAAACATAAGTCCTACAGCTCGATTCGCAAGGCCCGCTTCCACAGTGCTGTCTTCATTCTTAAAAGATTGCTGAGAGGGAAGAAAAGCAAGCACTAAGCGAACGCTATCGCGAGGACAAGTTAAAATACTCCAAAGTTGTCGAAGGACGACGCGTTAAATCTTTTAAGGGACATGTCCTGAAGATGTCCTAAGAAGACGAAACTATTTTCATAGTAACATATTGAAACGAAGTTTAATTGATGTGAAATTGGAGAAACAAAAGCGGTTATATGGGTGGTTCCACGGAGCGCTACTATTCCGCAGCGCCTGAAACGTGGCCGCCAAATTATTAAAGTTTTGTTAAAAGAAATACTGTTTAAGCGGCCTCACAGGGCTAGGGCCTTCCGCCGGCCGGTGGGCATACTGCGGGCACCCAGAATATTTTTTCAAGTCGCGCAAGGCACGTTAACGCGGTGACGTGAAATAATGCCCGACGAAATAAGACCACATTAAAAATATGACCTTAATTCCATGTACAAATTGAAATAAGACCCGGCGGGCCTTATTTCCAACCGTAAACTTTTTATTTTTGTCTAAATATAGAATTTATTTTGCCGGAAGTTATAGTGTCCTATTTTAAGTTCTAATATACATACATATGTATTTTATTTGAATTATAAATTCATTTTTAAAAATTTTCCAAAACCAGAGCTAACTAAGTAAATTATCCACACAGTTAAATTAGGAAACAGTTTTTCTGTGGATAATGCATTCGACTAAACAAATTGTATGGATAAAACATCAAAAGCATCTGTTCAATTTATCCTGAGTTAACTCACCAAATTTGATGAGTTTAATCGGGTTTAACTTTAATCTCACACTGACACTGACTTGTTTTACATATTCAACGCTCTTATTAATTTTTAGTCAAACACTAAAAATCCGATGCTGATGTCTTCTAATTTTTGAGAAGGATTAAAAATAACTTAATCTACTTTACATCTTTTTAAGTGGAAATAGGATCTTTAAAGCAGCTTCAACAACGGACAAGAAGGGAAACTTATTTCTGTTAATGCAATTTTCTCAAAAACTAGAAGACATTTAAGCATCTGGTTCAAAATTTTAACAAATCGTACCGACTGACTCACAGATCTACTCCAAATTTGATATTTGAAGCCATCGTTGTATACAGATAGATTGCATTTGTATATGTTTTTTTAATTACAAAAAACGTTTGCCTTATGTTACATTGCTAAGAATTGTCCCCTTCAAATATTTAACCGTTTATTTGATTTTGTGCTTTTTTAATTACGTAAAATATTTGGCATTTATTTTGATGAAACCCATCGCCATCATATCAGATTCCAAACAACATTTATTTGATTATTTTGTCCTTTATCCTTTTGTATTGGATCCTTTTGGAAAAAAATAAAATGGTTATTCCATTTTTCGATTGAAGTTGCATTTATTTATAGTGAAGTGCCCTTAGCGCACTTGAAGCCAATTCGCGTGCGTATAACACCAGGGACATGTTGTTGGAATGATACTAAAGGGTTTTTTAACAGGAACGCTCCAAAGTAGAGCAACAGGGACAGCAAACGACGCCATATTTCTTGCCGTTCTTTTGACACTTCTCTTCAGCAAGGTTTGCCATTTTATAATGGAAAGATATACGAGCCAACAACGAGTCGAAATTATTAATATTTGCTACCGAAATTCGGAGTCAGTGGCCTCAACATTAAGAGAAAAAATTACGGTTTGGTGTGGTTTATGGGCCGGCGGCGTCATTGGGCCGTACTACTTCCGTGATGATCAAGACCGGCACGTTACTGTGAATGGGGATCGCTACCGTTCAATGATAACCGAATATTTTTGACCCCAATTGGATGATATGGACTTGGAAGACATATGGTTCCAACAGGACGGCACCACAAGCCACACAGCGAATGTCACAATCAATTTATTGGAAACCAAGTTTGGAGAACGTATGTTATCTCACGAAATGGTCCAGTCGCTTGGCCGCCTCGGTGGTGCGATTTGACGCCGTTAGACTATTTCCTGTGGGACTACGTCAAGCCTATGGTCTATGCCAACAAGCGAGCGACGATTGATGAGCTTCGTACGAATATCAAACGTGAAATTGCAGCAGTATCGGCCGATTTATGCTTGAAAACCGTCGAAAATTGGGTTCAGCGTCTGGACTTCTGCAAGCGTGCTCGTGGTGGCAATGCAAAAGAAATCGAGTTCCATACATAATGGCATCAAATGTTCTTTCACAGGAATACAAAATTTCATTGATATCCAAAATTGTTTTTGATTTATTTAAAAAAAACTTTTGTAGCGCTCTTATTGAAAAACCCGATATATATAAAATGAATACCATGGTATTAGAAATATCATACGAATTTTGAAAGTTTTTGTACTAAAATAGGTACATACATGTAATATAATACAGGTACACTGCCAATCACTAGGATGAGGCCACACATTTTGAAATCGATTTTCCCTCTTTATACCTGTCGGAAATTGTTCATCTTGAAACATTTGCTACCTGTGAGTAGGTACGTTTTTTCCCATAAGGAAGTCATACAATTAAAGGAATAACGAACTACTTGCAAAGCATTTAAAAAGGTGCGCCACTACCACTAGGAGGAGCCCACCTCACATGCAAAATCTCAGAAAAAAAACATTTTTAAACACATATTTATTAAGTTTTTTCCATTAATAATATCGTCATTTTGCGAAATTCCCTGTATAAGACGGTTTGGAATTTGAATCATATACCTAAAGTTTTTTTTTTATAATCAAGGGAAGTCTGGTCCAAGGCATCACGGATAGATTCCATTAAGTTGTCAACCACCTTCATAAACGTTACGAGATAGCCATATGCCCAAACGTTTGCGATTATGTTTAAGTCCGGCGCTTAGGGTGGCCATGGCAAAAGTTCCACGTCTTCTGATTGAATCCATAACTTCTATCAACCCTGAAAGTGTGGATGGGGGCTTTGTCTTGCTGAAAACTCCAAGGTGGAGGTAATAAAATATTTTTCACTTTTAGAAATGAACATTGTTATGAAAAAAAAACTTCAACTCAATTGCTCCATATCGTAGGTAATAGCTCCCCACACCACGACACCTGATGTATACAGCTATGATGTCTTGCCAAAATAAACTTTTTCTTCTCATATCATAGAAATAAAAGTTTTAACAATTGCGACCGTCAAGATTAAACTTTTTTGTCATCCGAAATGACATCGCGTTTCCATTAACTGCTCCAAGCGACATGTTCTCTTGAGAAACTCATTCGAAGCTCCTGCTCGTACGAAGATTAGCTCTTACTTGCCTCAGCACAGCTTTCTTTCTCAGTTTTCTTATGGTGGATACTATCACTTTTTTGTATTATCCTTCGGACAGTGCTATGGTGGCTGATACTCTGCTTTTGGCCAATATTTATTCGCTGGTATAGTAGAACTTGAGGCAAGCCGTATAATTAACCGCTTTACTCTTGGTTTTGTTGCTTCGGCTGAGCGTCCTTTTTGATTTTTCCCATAAATTTGTGAATCCGCAGGATAATTATTGTTTGCAATAGTCCTACTTCTATTCAGTCTCCTTGCTATTTCTCGACCTGAGAGTCTCAAAACGAGTTCTTTTCAACAATTTTTAAATATTCTAACTAAAAGTTTGAAAAAATCGCTTATGTGAACTCCTGCAACGAAATATTCGTAAAAGCCTCATCCAAGTGGCGCACCTTCCTATAAGCTTTTCAAATAAAGGGTTCGCCAAATAACTTTTCTTTTTTGAAAATGGCGCAAATCATCGAGTGTAGCTTCGGCTGTGTGGCACGTAGCGCCGTCCTTTTGAAACCAAATGTTGCCAATATCCTCCTCTTCAATTTTTGTGAACAAAAATTCTTTCAACATGGCCCGATAACGATCGCCATTGACTGTAACGGCCACTCCTTGCTCATTTTCGAAAAATGGCTCAATTATGCCTCTGGACCAAAATCCGCACCAAACAGTGATTCGTTTTGGGTGTATCGGCTTTTCAATGTGTGCGTGCGGGTTTTCTGTGCCCTAAATGCCACAATTTTGCTTGTTTACTACCCGCCAAGATCAAAATGAGCTTCATCTGAAAAGATGATTTTTTTGGCAAAATCGGCATCTTCTCTAAGTCGATCGCAGGCCCACTCAGCGAAGCGTATACACAACCATATTCGTTCAGCGGAAAGATAAAACTAATTATCTGTCAAATCAGACATGAGCTAAGTGTTACCATTCACGAAATAAGCACAAGTTGAACAAAAAAGTTAGATGGCGGACCCTTTGGTTCAATAATTGATCTTGGGAAACTCCAATGGTCATTTCTAATTAACCCTTTTAATTTTTTGACTCCTTTTGGCTAAAATACTCACAGGAGTACCTACTACTAGAGTAACGAAGTTTCGATACCATGCTATATACTATTGGCGTTTTTCTTTTTTGGATCTGAGCAGATTATGAGCAGAGTCCTCAGATTTAATTATGAAACACACTTGAAATGTCATTTCATAGCTGTGCCTGTTAAATCACTACCAAAAACAAATGTCGTTGGCTTCGCTCCATTGAAATGTTAAATTCACCTTGCATTTAGTGAACATCAGGATAACGTTATTTTTTTAATGTGTAGTGTGGGTCGGTTTGAGTATACCATTTGGTTTTCGGGTTTGAAAGCCCCCCCACTTGGCCGTCATCTTGGAAAAGTTTGTGTAAAATGCTTTTTCGCGATATCTTGAGAACCATACATATGTCTCACATAAAAAATGTGAATACCATTTTTATAGAAAATTTAATTCCCTAGAACTTAAGTTAGAAAGTTAGAATGCTAAAAAATGTAAAAAATAAAGTTATACCTAACTAAAAATAGACGAAAATTTTGACGAAAAATATCATTAAGGGATTATAACTTTTTTTTGCTATTATTAATTTCGCAAAAGTTGACACTCATTAAAAAAAAACAGATTATTGTTTGACAGTTCCGTTGCATAGCGTTTAATTTTCCGCATGAGAACTGTATACCTTAATTTTGCCTAAAACAAAAGAAGGCTGGGAATTATCGGTAATAACAATCTGAAATGTTTGCCTTATAATTTTGGGCGTTTATTGTTTTTTATTAGAAATACAATAATTTGTATATTAATTTTAATTCATAAACAAAAAAACATTGGTTTCCCATTTTTAAGTATGTGCCAACTATATGCACATATGTGCCAACCAATGTTTTACATAGTATTTTGCATGAGATGTGATAGAAGGCTTGACTAGGGTGTTAAGGTTGGGTCATGGCAAGAAAAAAGTCGTATAGGAGGGGGGTCTGTTTCCCTCTGTTTGGGCGGAAGGGTTTTTTGTTTTTTGTTTTTAATTGACTTTAACTAGAAACAAAAATATTAAAAAAATAAAAATCAACTGCAACACTTACAATGACATGGTATATTCTTTTTTAAAACCACCAATTTATTTTGTAATTATTCTTTTTAATTCTGTTTTGAAATTAAATTATTTTGCTGAATAGTCTTTGAAAAATTAATTTTAAAACTCAAAATTTTGAAACAAAAATAATAAAGTAAAATTTTGAACAACATTAATATTTTTTTACATTTAGAGTTTAAAAATTAATTTTTCAAAAAACTATCCACTAAAGAAATTTTATTTAAGAACAGAATTTAAAATAAAATGTGTAGATATGCATTGAATTTTGAAAAAAAAAATGTTGAAAAATAATTTTTTAAAAAGAACAGGGCTGTGTCTATTTTCTGTACGATACAGAAACAATAAGATAGCCCAGTAAAACTGGAATTTCACTCCAAAAAAAATCTGACGAAACTTAATTTTATGACTTAATCATTTACTAAAAAGCTCCTTAAATTTGTACCATTGCTTTTGATTTTGTGAAATAGAAGAGGAAACATTTAGTTTTCTGTAAATATCTGAAAATCTATCAGCTATTGGAATAAATGTTAAAAAAATTGTAGCTTATAAAATTCAATACAAAAATATGTAGGTTAATATGTATATAGGTATAAGTAAAACACTTTTTTCGTAGAGCCAGTAGATTTTTAGAAGAACGTACGTGAACGCCCCCACCCCAGTAACTTACACCACGGGATGTGGAAAAATGGTCATTAAATAACAAACAACTGATATTCTAATATTTCCTATAATTTTTACCTGCAAACTTTTTCACAAAAAATATATATTTTTTCGATGTAATGTATGTACCCTTCCACCGTTCTTATAACTTTAGGTCTGTTCCAAATTAAAGATGATTTTAAGGAAATGCTAAGCACATACAAAGAAAACTCTCTAACAAAATTCAGCTCTGTCCGATTTTTTTACCTTTTTTTTTTTTTAATTTTCCTAGGCTATACCTTTGATATTGCTTTGATATTTTAACTCTGAAGCAAGTTACCGAACTAATGTACCATCAAAGCCAAAGGATAAACCTTTGAATTCAATGAAAAATAACCCGAATATTTTATCGGAAAATTACAATGGTGTTAAATTACGGAGTTAAATTGAATATAATTTCTCATCATCCCAATCCTTGTCAAAGCCTCTTATCAGATAGCCCATCAAAATGTCCTTCCTTTGCTTGTGACTGCTGGCGTAATCGTAATTTTTGATTAAAACCCTACACGAAAGCAATACCTACTTGTCTTATAAAAAAACAAAAATAAAAACGATAAGAATTCTGCCGTTGGAATATTTTACCGTTGTCTAGTTTTTGCTTTTCCAATTAACGTTTTTGTATTAATTTTAATGAGTCCCGTATCCTATTCCAAACAACAGTTTTGTTTGTAATTTTGTCCCTTATTCCAATATCGAATCCTTTTTGGAAAAAAAATAAAATATGTTAAGAATTTTTCAATGGGAATTATATTTTAATTATTTAACTGAAAAAAGGTTTTAGGTCTGTCCTTTGTGACATTTAATGCTGAACTATTGACACTTAATAAAAACACATGGTGGATAAATACATAGTATATGTACCTACATTAATCTTAATCAGTTAAAAACATTGATGATTGTGAGTTCGTAAATGCTATGGAGATCGTATCACAAATAGGAGAACAAACGGAACTAATTAAAGTCTATAGATACATTTTATACAACTTTCTTTTAAAATTACGTTTATTACACTCGTACCTTAAAATAATCAACATATAAGTATAAATGTTATAACGTATATATCATTAAGTTAACGAGCTGCCAAGAAAAATAAATATTTTTATACCTACTTGTATAAAGACATGATAATAAGGGTGAATTGCGCATTCGTAAAAAAATAATTTCAAAACTTAAATTGGTAGGAAAAAAGATATATCTGACCGGCTAGGCTTTCTTTTTGTATAAATATGGTTGGTCCAATTCTGAAAGTAAATAGCGCAAAAACCGACAGGGATTTGTTCTTGCGTTTATATAGACACGTATGTACGTGTGAATGCGTCATGATATCGAATACAAAATATGGGCAGGTTTTTTTCTCAGCAAATTGACGTTTAGTCCTGGCAAACGATGATGTAAGATGTCAATTTGAATTTTATTTTGAATAAAATGATTTTAAGCCCTGTACGTATCTTTAAACAATTTACAACTACTTACTAGTATCGTTCTATACACGTCTAAAACAGTGACAGTTCGTTCAAATAAGCAACCAAACAAACCTTTTTTACATTTGTAACTGTCAAAGTGCGATATGGTATATGAAGTTTGTATATCAGGGACTGTTTTAAGTGGCATAATTATTATGTTTTAAGAAAGAAGAACGAAAACAATAGAAAAAAAAAATTATATTGTTTTTGTTTTCTTAAAACATGCCAGACCACGGGCACACAAACATTTCTACATAGGTGCCAGAGCTTAACCAAGTTCCCATAGAAAAATATATTTTGCATCATGTCCGTGTTGCAAAATATATTTGTGTCGGTATTCATCGACTAAAATCTTGCGTCTTAGAAGGGTACGACAACATCTAACTGATGAGCCCAATTGTCGTACCTGGGCGAAACGCATTTTGGACTAAAGGTCGCAAAAAAACTTCCAATTGAAATTATTATGTTTTCAGGTAATTACTATTTGAAGTTGGTAATTCTAAATCTTGTTTCTGGTAATTACTATTTTGCACCACACCTATAATTAAATCTTATTTATCTTTTTTTCCATTAGGTATTCATACTCTAAATTAATACTTTACTAATGAAATAATAATATTGCCGAGCCATTGCATTGTACTTCAAAGATATATTGATGCGCAGTCAGGAGGATATTATTCTTTTCTGACTAATATTGAAAATTAACATAGTATTGCTTTTTAGGTGATATTTTATTCATTTTTCAAAGATTTAAAAAAAAAACTTCAGGCAGGCTCATAAACCCTAATACAAATGTCCGTTGATGTGAAAAATGTTATGACGTCTCTTGAAAATTGCAAGGGACTGCCAGTTCCATCCAGTTTCGTTAGTAAGTTAAAAAGTAAAATTGTGATTACTGGCGGTAACAAGTTCCGGCATAATATCGAGTTGAATAAAGGAATACGGTCAAGGTCAACTCGCGAAATCGATGGTCTCGTGAAAATCAGCGATAAACTAGTCGTGTCTTTACAACAACGATGTCAATGTGAAAGCGAAGAACTTTTGCCTGCTAATGAGGCTTTCTTTAAATTTGACGATAACCTATCAGTGGTTAAAAAATTGCATAAATTGATTGCAGCAGATGTAGACTTGGCAGCGCTTCATCTCCAGTTTATTGATTTTCGCTCAATTTTTATTCAATATCTGGCTGAACCTGAACGAAAGATACTGTAATTTTAAAGAGTTCCAGAACAATATTAGCACGTCTGCTTGCTTACATGCCTCATTCTGCGGATGTTGAAAGATACATAAAGTGCTTATAATCTCTTGAAAACCAACTTAAGACCAAATTTGTGCATCAAGACTGAGAACAAGTATTTATATACATATATATTTCAATTTAACGAAACTGAAAAATTGGAATCCGAGATGATTCATCAAGTATAATGACTGTCAATGTTGCGTCAAAATTGTTCAATCGATACAGTGACACGCACCACAAAAGCAACCGCATTTCAAGGGAATATTCAGTAATTGTGAAGACGATGAAGATGAGTACGAGTGCGGCACCGAAAAAATATTCGATCAATTCCAATGAATTTAAAAATCAAAACGTGTTATGTCTGTGTATCGTCGTCGTTCAAAAAAAAAATTACTTTTTTTTCGAGATGAGACACCTCTGGTGAAAAAGCCATTTTAAACAAAATGTAGAAATAAAAAGTTTTGCAGAAGGTCCCTAGTCCTATATTAATAATTCATATTTCTAAATTTAAAAAAATCTTAAACTCAAAAATTATCAAATTCCTGTCTGTAAAAAATCACTAACTAATGCAAAACTCCGATTAAAATAGAAATGGACTTTGGGAGTTTTCATTGAACGGCGACGATATATTCTTCGAATGAAAATGAAGATCTTAAATAAACACGAACATTTTTCGTTTCATGCCTTTGAATAATGACTTTTATTTTGTTAGTAATTCAGATTTTTTCTTAAAACTGGTTTCACCATTACAGTGGTGGTGCATTATACTGACATTTTTTTTTTTAACTCCATTAGATATTCTAATGTAATGAACTTATAACGAATTTCAGAAAATGAAAAAAAATGCAACATTCAACATACAACTACTTATAACAAATATAGAAAACAAACATGTTAAGCAAGTCTTGACGGTAAATGTGTGTCTTTATGATAATACTATCTGGCCCGCCCGGCTTCATATGGGTATAGATAAACCTAAGCTTCGCATACAAATTACAAAAAAAATATCCTTGCAAACGTTTACAAAGAATAACCTTTTAAACGCAGGCAGAATTTTTTCAATCGAATACGTCTTCTTCATTATACCCCATTTTACCCTAAAAAAGGCAAAACTTTGAAAAAAAGAATAGTTAATGTTCATTGTCATGTCCAAGGAGTCTTTTTACCAAGTTTCTTGAAAATAAGTTTAGTATTTTAGACGGTATAGTGGAAAAAAGAGACAAATACATTTTCACTTCTATAATATTAATTAATAATTATAATTAAGATTAAGATTATGATTGAAAGATTCATACATAATTTTCCATAGCTGATTTTTTTTCGTTTGTTTTGCTATGTCCAACTTATCCGTCTTCGTTTATGTAAACAGATGGTACAATTTTAGTTCGCTATGTACAAAACTAAAGGTTTTGTAAAATACAGTTTTACTTCCTTTTTTTCTAAAAAATTGCAAAAAAAAATATTAAAGTATAATTCCTGGCTTTGTTATGCGAATCAAGTTTTTGGATTTAAAAAATAGAAGAATTCTTTCAGAGATTTTTCTTTAAACGCATTTTCAAACTCCTCTTTTTATTTTCCCACATACGCTAGTCATATCGAGGCCGCAATCCTTCAAATGTATCTATTTATAATGTAAAAATCTCAAGTCATAAATAAGTTTCCAAAAATAATAAGTTCCCCAAATAATGCCAAATATGGAAATTAGTTTGGTTTTTTTTTTTAATATTTAAAAAAAAGTTATTTTATAATCAGCCTTCATAACAGAAAACATAAAAAACAACTTAAATAAATACTAAAAGCAACTCTTTTAACACTTTTCAAAAAAGTCATGATAATATGGACCAGGTTGGTGTATGGTAAACGTTGTGGTCCAAATTACCGACACGTAGTTTGTTTGCCCGGTGTTTAATATGGTACACGGGGTGGGCCATATTACCTGCCTTTTCGTTGTTCTTTTTATTTTAACCCATTTTAAAAAACATATTCATAATTTTGGTTTCACATAATGAAATATAAATCTGACCACAACAAAGTCTCAAAAAATATTAAAATATTTGCCCAAATTTAGTTTAAAGCCACTTAGAAAAATTTACCAAAAAATTATATGGCCAATGTAAAAAAATTAAAACCTCCCATTGCGCGCAATTTTCCTGCTCCTGCCTGAGTCTTCACTTTGTATAAGGGTATCTTCGAAATAAATGCACAGCGGGTAACCTACGCTCTTCCAGTAGGGACATATTACGGTGGCCCTTATATTATTAACATGGGCCATACACGCAGCACTTACTCTATATAAGTATGCTTTTAGATGTAATTTAGCGGCACAAAGACTGGCTTAATCTCGCTGCGAAACATAGTGTGGAACTAAATCTAACCCTCGAAAATATAAATAGTTAGCAAAATAAATTTTATGAGTTTTCAAACAAACGAAGAATTTCCTAAATCGGACATTTTTTTAACCCTATTTCACCCTACACATAGCAAATAAAAAAAAAAACATCTTTTCAATAAATAGCCATTTCCTAAAAATAACCTTTTAAACGCAGGTATAATTTTGTCAATCGGATACGTCTTTTACATTTTACCCCAATTCACCCTTCAAAGTGAATTTATCCAAAATTTTATTATTTGTAGGGTGAAATGGGGTATAAATAAAAATGGTCAGATTTAAGAAATTCTTTGTGTGTTTGAAAGGATATTTTGAGTGGATGGCCTTAGGAATTTTTTTTTTTTCAAAAAATTGATATTTAAAGGGTGATAGGATGTAAAAACGAAAAGTGTTATCTGATTTCAAAAATTCTGTTTTCGTTGAAAAGGTTAATTTAAAAATTTGATATGTAAGTAGGTATAGAGTTAATTGGGATAAACATACAAAATTGTTTTTGATTACAAAAAATTTTTTTCGTTGGGAAAGTAATAAAGGTTGGACTTAGATAATCATTTTTTTTTACGAATTTCGCCACTCATGACGTGAAGTAGATTATAACCCAGTAATTAGTATTTGATTACAAAAAATAGCTTATAATTTATATTTTCTTTTGTAATTTTTATTCGAAGCTTAGGTTTGTCTACCCGTATGAAGCCGGGCGGGTTAGCTAGTGTAGGTATATTAAGATTAGTAAACAATATAAACCCTAAAAACTTAAGAATGTTAGAATTCTTGAGCGACTTCGTGCGACCCAGTTGTGTATTTTATATTCTTTAGACGACAGCCATTAAAAACCAGAGGACAAGAGTAATAAACAAAAAAGAGTATATTCTTTATATACATATTTTTATAAGGTAAAAATTATTATTAAAGTGAAAATGAAAATGCGAAACACGTTTCTGATAAACAGTTTATATCTTTCTGCCAAGGACGACGTTCTTGCTGAACACTTTTTTATTTTATTTTCCAGGAAATCATTGCATCACCATAACCATCAGAACTACCACACCACCGAGGATCAAAGGAGTGTAATTAAAAGAAAATGCTACTGCCCGTAGGTCCAGTTGTTGATGCTGCAGTTGCAGATGGAAAAAAATATAAATCTTACCCGCGTTTGGAGTGTTTGAGCAGAACATCAGGGTTGGTGATGTATTTTAATTTCCTTGCACAGAGCGATAGGGTATATAATAATTCACACACCGACCGATGACGACGAGCTCCCTCCTCTGTTTCAGTGTTGACACAATTCCCTAAGGGAGCAAAATCAATAACTCAGGGATAAAGTCAGATGTTTGGTTCGGATGTTGGTTGGGGTGCTGATGCTGACGTGATTAAGTAAGTAAAGGGGATGTTTGCTTGCCGTGAGTCTTAGTATTTCATGTGACATTTAATTTTAATGTGTTTTGAGCCGCCAAAGTATATATCGTGTCACATGTGCCCTTCTAATCGCATTTGACCTTCATCAATGAACCTTGTGAGAGATTGATTTCATAAACAAGCAAAAATGAACATTCATGGCAAAGTAGGGCGGCTGATGAATTAATAACGGCTACTGATTTATCTTCTATCGCGAGGACTGGACCAAGTTGAAAATCCAATTAGATTACCTACTCATACTGAAATACTAATCTATATGTTTAGTTCGTAAATATCTGATTGGCAAAAAAAATGTTTTCAGCATGAGATTAACATACATTAATATTAAAAAATTTAAATTGATTCTGTGAGGCAGAATTACAGATGCAAATCACATAGATAAATAATTGTTTTCGTCTTTCTATTATTGTATCTTTTGTTAGTTCAAACGAATGCCGTTATATAGATATATCCTTGACCTTTAAATCCCTATCTCATCATCTTAAGCGAAGGTCGTCTAGCCAGATGCTTAAAATATAGCACATACATCAATTTCGTCTAAAATCTCATTGTACCATGGTAACTCTATCGGAGATGGGAAATGTCTTGCTTTGCTTTCGTGTTCCCTTGGGTTGACTTCGTAAACTTTTTGGGAAAGAGCATGACTGTATATGATTTTTTTTTCTTTTTAAATCCCACGTTGCAGTGCAGCACCTCCACTTCATCGCTGATTCTTTGTGTTCAAATATTGCTTTTACGAGCTCCAGCATTAAGGAAATTCCCTCTCAAACAGTCCAAAAGAACTTTCATCTCCTTTGGATGGGTCCATTCTCCATGGTTATAGAGTTTAAAAAAAAAGTTAACATGTAATACTCTATTCCTCAATTACTTTGTTGATTCAAAAAAAGTGAGAAGCAAATTTATATTCTTCGTTTGACTTCCACGCTAATGACATCAGCAGTGATTTTTTCAGTGATCAGGTAAAAAAGGAAATTGAAGTCAGTATGACTCACTTCGTAGATCCTTTTATAATTTCTTCAATAATATGCTGGTGTAATATATGTAATTTTGATTGTCTGATTTATATATGTAGATATATATCCAGAAATCTTTTTATCCCGAAGAATAAATTTAATTTCAGCTTTAATTTATCAGCATAAAATGTGTAACATGGTATAACAGAAGTAAAGCAAACAATTTCAAAAGTGCATCATCCCTCAAAATTTTTAGGTATTTTCGGTTTTCATACACAATAAATTTTACACTACTATAAAAAAAAAAACTTGTGTGAGTGCCGGGACTCACGGTTAATATGTGTAAACATCAACGTGAGCGGATCCAAAACGGACTTCTTTTTGCTTGAAGGGGATCTTAATATGTTTTTCACTGAACGAACCCATCCTAGCATGCAGATCGTAACGTTGCACACCGTAACGTTGCACACGAACGTTCACGTTTTTTTTTTTTCACTCTACCGCAAGCATAGATGTTTACACATCAAAAAACTTACTTATAACGCTCTCAGAATAATCGTGGCCGAAGAAATCTTTTATCATGTCGCAACAAAGTATAATAATATGAAAATATAGCCGGAATTTGTATTCACTTTTTCCATAAGATGAAATTTAACATTTTTTTTTTTAAGTGACTCTAAAGATGCCCATTATAACAGTTTTGGTTTATAAAAGTACTGCTTATGCTGCCCACAGGGCCGAGGCCCTCTGCCGGTGGGCATACTTTAGGCACCTAGAGTTTTTTTCAAGTCGCGCAAAGCTCGTTAACGCACGCCCACTTTTAATGACGAAAAACTGTTATATGTAACTGTTATAAATTGGCATGTCTTTATAGTCTCGTCCTTTTTTATATGTGGAGCCCACTAAAGGGGTTGTGACTACCCTTAAAAGGATATACACAGCACGAGCTATTAGGTAGGTTGGAGGGGATTTAAAAGGAGATACCGATGCACATTGGTTTTGAATGCCTGAAGATCACAATGGGAGGGGAAAATTGAGCTGGGTCAAACTCGTGTAGTGCGACTAAGGAAAGAATCTCTGATCTTAACAGTACGTCCGAAGTTGGGCTGGAGGGTAAACTGATGCGACGGTGTTCAAGAGATGTAAATGTTTCCGTTATAGTTCTTTCACCTATCATTTTAAGAGCTCTCTTTTGTATTCTATCCCATAGTCTGAAGTGGGGTTTTGGGGAACCTGCGCTTAAATACTGGAGTTGTACTCAAGTCTTAGACGAATAAAGGCTTTATAGATCACAGCCAGATCAGAGGGGGAGAAAAATTTCTTGCAACGACGGAGGAAACCTAAACACTTAGCGGCGTTTTTGGCGATGTCAAATATGTGCTCGTTCCACGAAAGCTGTTTAGTTTCTTCTTTGAAAGTGCCGCTCGTATGGATAGCAGATGACATTTTCCTGAACTGTGAATTTCTGTCCTCAGAAATAGCTTGAACAGAAAATCACAGATAGAGGAAATTTTTAAGTCTCTCGAGAGGACTCTTTTCTGTGTATAACAATGAATTTTCTGAGTACGGCTTAACAAAATTGTATGGCAAGTATTATTGTTATATTTCCTCCTACAAAAACGTTTCCGGGGAATGTAGAAAGCAAGGAACCAACTGAAAAATGAACCCATGCATTCAGGCTGAAATTAATTGGATGGAATCGCAAATATTTTAAAACTAAATTTACTAAAGTTAAATTTACGCCCAGCGAAGTTGAGGGGGTAATTAATAAACCAAGAAAGAACATTGAAGCAGTTCAAACAATGCTAATAATTATGTTAACAATTTAAATTTTTGATAAAATGGTTATATTTCTTTTAAATATTGGTTTCGTAAAGTGTATAGAATCACCTCTTCACAGTTTTGTTTCGACAATAGAAAAATTTTTCAATAGCAAGGAATACACACTAGCCGCATTACTAGATATTGATGGGGCCTTCAAAAACGTATATAATAGCAGCTGACCCAAGAAACATTCTTAGCTGCTTAATTGCTTTAAATGCGCTTCCAGAGCAAATGTTAGAGCTTGATTATTTGAGAAAGAGCTCTAGATGCACCCTCAGAGCAAGTGTAGGGCTTGCATACAGCTAATTCATTGAGTTTGAGAGCACATTTTTGCCCGTAACCAGCTTTTTATCAGTGACGAGTGGCTTTGAAGCTCTTTAATATATTTATATGATATCCTAAAAGGAGCACTTTTGACAGATTTTTGTTTGTATTAGTTTGTGAGATCCAAATGATAAATAAAATAAAAGTATCACAACAAAATTCATTCATTCAGGAAGAGTAAATTTCATTTATTGTGATGTCAACAAGCTAGTTATTATTTATTCCTAGAGACATAATGTATCTAATTAATTTTTTTGCATTAACGTCATTGAATTTTAAGTGCGCGCTTAGTTTTTTCATAAATGTTTTGGAGGCGCCTTCCAAATTATGTATTTTAAGCGGTGAAATGTGAAAATTAAATTGAACAATATAAAAATTGGTTACATAAATTTATAGAAGCACGAAATAAAATGCTTTGTTTACATTGCAATCAATATTGTGTTTTATATTTGAACTGAAAGATTTAAATATTTTTAAATGAATGAAAACAAATAAGTCAAATAATTTTCATTTGTGTCGCCATGTTTTTTATTATGGACAATATGTCTCTTTAATAGAGCTGCAATATCGCCTTGAGAGCAATGTTACAGTTTTCCATTCAGGGCTTTGTAGAAAATAGGGTGTTTTGAAAATTGAAAGCTAAAAAATGTTAAGTGAATACGTTATTTTAAATTGTAGAAATAATTTTGAATTCAAAGAGTACCTACTTGCCATTGAAGTGAATAAAGTTTTATAAGCACCTTAAATTACTAAAGGAAGTACTTGTGCGACTAAGACGTAGATTTAATTTTTTTAGGGAACTGCATCGTTTATATATTTTAATAAAAAAATTGGCAATTCCGTGCTTAATTCGAATCTTAAGATTTCCCTTATAAATTGAAAGGAATTTGTTTATTTTCCACTGTTTTAAGTTTTCCAGTTGAAATAATTTTTGTTTTAGTTTATAACACCCTATAATATGATTGGGAGAATGAGTATTTATTCAGCTCTATATGTGCATTATTGGAGCTCTATTGATGAATTTTTTTGACATAAAATTTTGTGTGAGAATATTGGTAATTGAACTCTACAGCCGCTTTCAGTGTAGCTCTGTTAATGCAATTTTTTGACATTTTGAAAGATTATGCTTTAGTATTGTGCGCATGTGTTATTAGCAGCTCTACAATGCCTCTATCTATGCTGATGTTTAGAGTTTGCTCGTTGCAAGATCTCATGAACTGTGTTAAGGAGCACATTTTCAAATCTGGAAGCGTTGTAAAGTTAATAGAGCTAAAAGTGTCATAAAAGTGTCCTAAAACTGCGTATATAGAACATTATTTTGAAATATAATGTACGGAGCTTTGAAATAATCTCTAACAGAGCTGTAGCTTTGGATTTCACTATCTAGGAGCTGTAGAAGAACAGTTAGCTCCAACGATGTTGCTTGGGGAGATTACCCTTAGAGCACTTGGTGTTGATAATGACATCATTGATTGCATAATGTGCATGCTGAAACCAGACGTATTTATTCAGAACTCGGAGGGAGCGAGATAAGGGTGTTAAAATCGAAAAGTATCTAGGTGTAATCCTGGACAAAAAGCTAAACTGGATTCTGAATATCAAGGAAAGAGCTCGTTAGGCAATTTTTGCACTCTACTCGTGCAACAGAATCAGCGGAAAAACCTGGGGACCTAATCCAAAAATCATTCAATGGATGTATACAGCAGTAGTGAGGCTGGTACCCCCTTATGATGGTTGTATAGTCTGGTGGAATGCGGTAGAGAAAGCTACCAATCTTAAAAATCTAACCAAAGTTCAAAGAATGGCATGTATTGCGGCCACAGGAGTAATGAGAACCACCCCGACAGCGGGGCTTGAAGCCCTACTTAATTTTAAGACTCTTGACTTATTTGTACAAGACTCAGCAGCAAAGAGTGCACTACGACCAAGCCAAACAATTGTCTGGAAACGCAGTCAAGTAGGCCACGCTCAGATTCCAAACAAATATATAGGTATTGTAATGAGTGCACAGACTAAATTACCCCCCACTTAGATTTCGATAGACCATTCACTTCTAAAATTCCTAGTAGACAGAAATGGGATGTCACCCGCATCCACACATCAGTGACCCAATGGTAACATTCTTCACCGATGGTACAAAAATGGAATGTGGAGTTGGAGCGGGATTCTTTTCGGAAACTCTTGACATAGCTAGCTCATTTAGACTCCCTGACAACAGCAGTGTCTTTCAAGGTGAGGTTTTGGCAGTAACCAAAGCGGCTGAACGGCTGTCAATGTAAGCGGTACCACCAGCTGATATTACCTTCTTCATTGACAGCCAAGCAGCCATAAAGGCACTTTCTGCCATCGAAATAAAGTCATAACTCATTTACCGCTACCGCGAAGAGCTCAAGATTCTTGCCTCCCAGCACAACGTTAATGCTTTTCTGGGTGCCTGGCCGTATAGAAATTCCGGGAAACGAGAAAGCAGACGAACTGGTAGGAATTGGATCATCAACTGATCCTAGCCAGGCAGAACAAAACTTGTACGCACCTATCTGCTCCTTTAAACAGAATGTGGAAAAGAAAATTCTTGAGAAAACAAATGAAAGAAAGACCCTATTTGACTCTTGTGCGAATACCAAGAAACTTTGGAGATGTTTTTACAAAGGAAAGACAGATAGGATCTTAAAACTAAATAAAAAAACACTGTACTCTGGTAGGTATCGTTACTGGACACAATCTGCTGAAGTACCACAAGAAAAAACTGAGGCTCAGCACAGATGATTTTGAGAGGTTGTGGCGATGATGAAGCACATGAAGACTCTTCTCACTTCTTATGTCACTGCCCAGCACTCTTGCAACTAATATATAAACACCTAGCAAGCTACTTCTTTAATAACCTAGAATAGCTCTCCAACTTTTCCGGTGTTAAGTTATTCAAATTTATCAAAGCCTCCGGATGGCTTGATACTCCATGAAAACTTTTATAGGTAAATTTATTAGGAGCGTTCAATCCTCCAGGGTATCACAAGAGACCAACACTGATCTAAGTGTGATAAGATCCTCTATCAGCCCAAAAACCTAACCTTACATTGGTTTTATTTCGCATTAGAAGCGTTTCATTATTTATAAATTAAGTTTCAATAATATTTCCAGCGTAATGATTAAGAATTATCTTCTTCGTCATAGTTTACATTGGATTTTTGTCAAAAAATTCATGTTAGTTGAACTGAGCGTATTGACATGGCCCTACTAGTTAACTGATGATTCCACCGTTAAAAGCTATTTTGGAGTTAAAGCTTGTTTGTATTCTTAAGTAGATATACATGTCAGCCTTTTCAACAATAATTTTACTGACCCACTTTAATTGATCTGTTTTTAAAACATCATATCCGTCTGAAAATGATTTCCGTGTAAATCATACGCTTTGAAGTGATTATCTGAGATCTACAAATTTTAAACTTAACTTCTCGTGTACAACCATTTAAACTTGATAATTTGAATTAATCAACCTTTTGTGAATTAGCACAAATGAGCGAATAATTTCTGTTTATCGTAGTATACATACATATACATTCATATATCAACTCGTCTTTTATCTGTAAATAATTTCCGCACAACAGGAAGATGTTTTCATGTTAAACACCGACATCAGCCTACCAACCGCCCCCAAATCCTTTAACACATCTCACACAAAAATCTGTTTATTTTTATGAACCTGTGTCATGAAACCAGAAATAAATATCATCATCCACTCGTTTCAATTAAAATTCACTTACACTTTTCACCCTTATACGTTTTTTTTTGTGCAAGGTTGTATACCTACCCATCGCATGCCCCACAACAACCCCAACATACCCGTAGCAGTTACCCTTGTGCCTGTCCTTCCTGCTTCATCTACCAACAACTTAGACATAAGTTGCCTTTGCTTCCACCTTTAGTTAGCAGCTCCTTAGGTTTGCTCGATGTCCTACCACAAGGTCTTGGAGTGCGTTAAAAACATTAACAGTGCGAGAGAAACCATTTTCAAAGATTGAGTAAGGCAGAAAAAGAAAACTGAGGGTATAGCTATAGTCAGCCATGAAGCTCTTGCTCTATATAAGTATATTTATAGGTAGTGGCACCTCCAATCTTCTTTAGGGACTGTGTATTGCTGGAAAACATTTGAGTCCAAAGAGAGGAAAAACGTGGGTGCACAGCGTTCACATACGCATGCTATTAGTCCAGTCAATGACGACACCCTAAAAACTGAACGAAACTCTTAACTAGTGCGGTATGGCAAAATATTCTCTACACTAATTCAGAAAAGGGGAAACATATTTTGTCGAGACCTAAATTTACTGAGAGCGAAAAACTTGCACTACATTCCGTGAAAGGAATTTATTAAAATAATTGCATATATAAATAATGTTGCCGCTGGCTGAAGGCTGATACGTTTACACTTCAACAAACACATAACATTATTTACATAGAACGCAGAACGCAGAACGCATACACCATGTCAATGAGATGTATGTTGAATATATTTTGGAAGACGAGGTGTGAGGCTTTCGAAAAAAAAATTTAAATTTTAATGAAATCTTTTCGAAATTAATATGAAGACGTTTAATTTAAAGTAGGTAAGGTATAAATATTAATTTGCATTTTTTCTTTGAGGTTCGTTGTCGGAAGTAAAACGTACACTTACCTTTATGGCGCACGTGTTTGCCCTGCGATCAAAAGATTAAAATTACAAAAAATTGGAATTGCCGTTGTAAAGAATTTAAAATTGTAGGTACATCAATATTTAATTTAAGTATATCCTTGGAATGAATTTAAAAGATTTGCACTGAGTGGAAAAATAATGATTACAAATAGAAACACTAGAAAGACATAATTGCAAATTTAAAAAAAAGTATAACGTCCTTCAGTAATATGCCCAGTTTGTAACGGGTGATTTTTTAGCTGGTTTGGTTTTGGCAACACTGGTTTTGACAGCTGACGTGTGTTTAGTACCTTGTGTCACTGTCAAACAGCTTCAGTTTGGCTTGCAATTTAACCATGGATCGTTTTACAAATGAACAACGCTTGCAAATTATTGAATTTTACCATCAAAATTCGTGCTTGGTTCGAAATGTTCATCGCGCGCTGCTTGTGTTCAGCGATGAGGCTCATTTTTGGTTGAATGGGTACGTAAATTAGCAAAATTGCCGCATTTGGAGTGAAGATCAGCCAGAAGCATTGCAACAGCTACCAATGCATCCCGAAAAAGCCACTGTTTGGTGCGGTTTATGGGCCGGCGGCATTATTGGGCCTATTTCTTCAAAGATGATGCGAATCGCAGCGTTACTGTCAATGGTGAACGCTACCGAGCGATGATAACAAACTTTTTTTTGCCCGAAATGGAAGTTCTTGACTTGCAAGATATGTGGTTTCAACAAGACGGTGCCACATGCCACACAGCACGCGAAACAATGGCGCAATTGCGAGGCGAGTTTGGTGAACAGTTAATTTCACGTTTCGGGCCGGTCAATTGGCCGCCTAGATCGTGCGATTTGACACCATTAGATTATTTTTTGTGGGGGTATGTCAAGGTTTATGTCTATAGGGACAAGCCCGCTTCGATTGACGCACTGGAAGCCAACATCCATGCATTCATTCGTGAGATACCGGCCGATATGTGTGAAAGAGTATGCCAAAATTGGACTCAGCGGATGGGCTACCTGAGACGCAGCCGCGGTCAACATTTGCATGAAATTATCTTTAAACATTAAATTGCAAGGTTCAAACTATCGATTCAAATAAATATTTCATTCATTTTTTTGATTTTTTTGTGTTTTTTTTTTTTAAAAAAGTTCTAAACCTCTTAAAAAATCACCCATTATAAGTAGAGGTGTACTGTTTAGAACGGAATAAGGAAATGTACGTACTCAATGCAATGAACGCAGGATTTTTATGGAAGGGAAGGAGGTTAAATTTATTCAAGAAAGAATTAAAGTGACTTTTTTCAATTATAAATCTTAAAAAAAAAAACAATTCTCAGTATAAACAAATACAGTGGGTTGCCAAATTAATAGGGACAGTCCAAATTTTTGCTAATTTTTGAGTTTGAGTGTCGTTAAAGAGTTTGTTTGGTTCTAAGTGTTCATAAATTGATTCGTTTTTCACAGCCTGCTAACTTAACGGTGGTTTGAAAATGTCAAACGGTTATTTGAAATGTTTTTTGGACAGTAAAATTAATTTTATAGCAGGCAGTGCAGTGAAGAAAAAAACAAGGGCGATTGGAAAAAAATTATGTTTTATTTAAAATAAGATTTTGTTTGTTTGGAACAACAGAACGGACAGACAGAAAAGTCAGAGATATTTCTCTTGAAAACCGCAAAAAAGCATATCGACTCTTACAAAACTGGTGCGAGACTCCGGAATTATTGTATCAAAGAGAACATTGCAGCGACGTTTGGAAGAAGAACACATCACTGCCTGTCGAGTCGGCCAGCCAAGAAACCACGTCGCACAGAAGCCATGAAAATAAAGCGTTTGTCTTGGGCTTGAGATCTTCCGTCACATGACTGTTTTTGGCTGACAAAAGCAGCTTTGTTCGGCGGTGGCCAGGCGATAAATCGTCGAAAGAGTAAAATATCCTGTGAAGATAATGGTGTGGTCAGTCATCAGCAAAAGAGGTGTGGGACGCTTGCATATCGTTCAGGGTACCATGAGACCAGACCAATACAAAGAAGTTTTGCAAAATCGTCTCATACCTCAACTTAAAGATTGGTTCCCAAACAACAAATCATACCAATTTATGCACGATTCTGCTCCATGCCATAAAGCAAAGAGTGTAACAAAGTTCTTAAATGAACAAAAAATCCAAGTTTTACCGTGGCCAGGTATATCCCCAGATATGAACCCTATGGAAAACCTTTGGGAAATAACAAAAAGGGAAATTGCCAAAGAGGTCATAACTACCAAGGTTAAACTTATTGAAAAGCTCATAGAAGTCTGGCAACACTGTCCTGCAATAGCAAAAGATGCTAAAAAGTGCATTGAGAGCATGCCGAGGCAGTTAGAAGTTAGAAGTTAGAAGCTGTTATAATGGCAAAAGGAAACGTAACAAAATATTAAGTTTTCTCTGATATCTTGTTTTTTTTTCTTGTTCTTAACTAGTTGTTAAGATTTTTTTTAAAACTGTTAATTTTTTTTAATTTACTTTAATAAAATAATATTTTCAAATAATGAATAAGTACAATTTCGTCAATATAAACAATTTAAACATAATTTTCACTGATCTTAAACAGGTAAACTTAAGTTTGCTTAAACTTTTTGACTGTCCCTATTAATTTGGCAACCTACTGTAAATAAATAGGTACACTCTTGGCGCAAATTAAACATCAAATTTAGTTCTTGATTTACTTTTTTACTGAATAAAAAAAATGATTTTGAGTGATGGAAATCTTTGATGATATACACATTTGTGCCCGTTTTATCGCATTTTCCATGACTTTCCGCAAAACTTTCGGTGATAATTGTTCCTCGTTAAGGGCTGCGATTGTCTGGATGCTTGTTGGCATAATCTCTCGAATTCCAGTGGCCCCAAGGTGATTTGTATGACACCGTGCCTGACACCGGTGCATGAACTTGTGTTGTGTGCATGCGCCTCTTAAGTTTAGATTGCCAAAGCTGTATACACACTACCGAACATGCGGGAAGAAGAAAATTAAAGAGAATGTACAATGATCCCATTCTCTTCCCGCAAGTTTGCATTTTAAATTTTTTGTTCCAAAAATTTAAATTAACATAACACCCATATATTATGACGTCTATGTCTATTTTCCTCCTGATCTTGCCGGGAACGTGATATTGTCATAAGCCATACGTTCTCGATTCCCTATATTTCGTTGTTCTTGACTTTCAGATCTTCTACTCTTTGCTACAATTTCCGAATGACGGTCACGACGACCTATTTTCCAACGTCTAGTAGGTACGTCTTGGTCGTGGCATTTTTAAACTAACTAATTGTTTTTTTTTGTATATGACATTTGGAGTGAATTTATTTTATTTTAATTAGCTTACGTTTCTGAGGCCCAGTTTTTCAGTGGTGAGTTAAACCAGAGTAAGCTAACTCTAGAAGTAAATTAACCTACAGTCAACTGAAAAAGCTGTTTTTTGGTGGAGAATGCATGTGCAAAGACTAAACCAACTGGGCGGATAAAACATCAAAAGCATCAGTTCAGTTAATCCTGAGTTATAGCACCAAATTTTATGAGTAAAGTCGGGTTTAACTTTAATCGCGCACTGAAAAACTGGACATTAGAAACGTACGAATATATATATATATATATATTGTTATACAGTGGAACAACTCCAATAAATGTAAGAATTAATAATTTGATTGTGCGCTGGAATGAGGCTTATAAATGATTTTCAAAATTTATTTTTCTAAACCATTTATAGAAATGGTCCCCTTTCACTTAAAAAAAAATTATAAAAATTCACCTAGCTGGATTCTAGATACCCATCAGGTCAAACACAATAGTCACTCATCAAGACGTCACCCTTCTTCAAGACGATTTTTTGAGGCTGTCTGAATGGTGTGAATTAAATTATTTCCTGCTACAGAAAAAAAGAAATCATTCATTATAACTATGGTCTATCGGATGAAACTCTCAAAAGAGTCACCCAAAAAAAAGGTCTAGATGTGATTCTGGAAATGGAAACTAACATTTAAATCCCATCTTGATTTTTCACTTCTCCAGTAAAAACAAATCGAACTCTATGCTAAGAGTTCATAAAAAGAAATGACCGAGAATTTTATAATATTTTTAAGTTACAAAATCTTTATTTTTCCAAACCATATTATATAACAGCAATAGATAGAGTCGATATAGAGTGCAAAGGAGATTTATGAGGTATGCTAACTTTATTGGAATTTTGAGAATCCTAGTTATATTTAGTAATAATATGAATACTCTTGACCTATATGCAGGAAATTTGCGATCTTAGTTGAACGAAACCAAGTTTTGACTCTTCCTGAGGTACTAAAATCCCTTAATTCGAAGTGGTGGTATGAGGTAACGCTAGTGCAATAAAGTGCAAGTTTTGTTGTTGGGAAAAACTTCTTCTATTTGTAGAACACCGCATAATTCTAGTTGTTGAAGATCTTCAGCGGACATTTTGTTTGATTTTCTGACGATAATACCACAATTCAGATTATATTTATAATGAAACCTTGTAGAGCGTAGAACTTAGAATGTTTTGTTTAATTTGTTTATGTTTACCATATTTGTTGGATGCAAAAGACATAGATAATATGCTTCATGCGCTGCAATCAAGGAATCTTAATATGGAATTAAGAGCGATCCCATCCAAAATTCTACTGCAATTGATGAAGGATGATTTGAGCAATTTTGTTAACACTTCACTGTTCTTGGCCTTTGAAGTTCTGCATCAATTTCTTCTGCAATCAATTTCAAATAAGCCATATATTTATAAGTTCTTAAGCTCCTGAGTCCATATTCGATATTGTGAAGATATTTCGTGCACGCAAGGAGGTCAAACTTTTTTGATTGCAGAATATTCACAACTGGTTCAAGAGGTAAGCTGAAGGCATTGTAATAAATGTTGTTGGTGTAATAGCACAATGCAATTGAAAAGCAGTTGTTTTTGTTGAACATTTACCTTGAATGAAAAGTTCTTTTATTCCATTGACGATGTTGCCAAAATGCTCTTTGAAAATCACAATGCTTTTTTAATTTTCAGACCATCGAATCTCGCAAACTGCGAGTCTAGAATCTGCGTACGCTCTTGACTCAATGTCAATTATTTCTGTTCTATAAACCTCCCTGGAATAGTTTAAAACAAACTTTTCTTGTTAGTAAATCAATTTTAAAATTGTATGATACCATTTTTTGATTATTCGAATTAATTCTGATAATGTTTAATTCTGGTAATGGTTAGTGCTTAGGACTGTTATGTCGAAGGTCTGGTATCGAATCCTTCATCGTCCATCTTCATAAACAAAAAACGTGCTACTGCCTCTTGCGAGGAAGTGACCAATCCTTAGAGTATTGTCTCTTGTCATGAATATCTAAGTGCCTCTCACCTAAGATAAGACGTTCGGATCCGGCAGAAAATTGTAGGCTCGCTCTATTCTTCCAAACAAACAACACGCTCACAGGAATGGTTGTGACTTGTGACTTGTAAGTCGCCCTGCCTCTCAACGAGCTGTTGTCCCACTAAATCAATTTTTTTTTGCCTTTTTGTTAAAAATAATACATTTGTTAACATTGCTGTATTTGTAATTTCATCCCAGGTCGATGAATAGATGTAAATTGCAACAACAATTTAACCAGGTGTGTGAAGATCCCTACTGCCCATGTGTGAGGTTTTATACACACATTCTCATTTTTTATCTGATATCTGACAGTTCAAGCTTGTAGGCAAATTAAAATGGCTGCCGGGGATTCTCATTTTCATGTGGCTAATCTGATGTGGTATTGATCTACAAGGATATACGCCGAAGACCTGTACTTGTATAGATGAGAGTTAATTATTTCTGTATTATTGATAAGTTTAAGGCTACAGTACAGCTTCAATTTTTGGAATAAATACATTTCTTTCTCCTAATGGAAACCTCTTATAAACAGACAGGTCTTTACACGACGCCAATTTTAATAACCACAATAGCGTTTGTCTCTATATATACGCATTTTCTTGCATCCGCTTCCTGAGTTTCTTTCTCAGTAAGGAAAAATTGAAAATAATGGTAGCTTACGTTATCATTTTTGGGCAAGCAAATTAGTTAATTGTACCAATAAGTTGAATTGAAAATATCGATACCTATATTCCAAACAATACCTAAAATTTACATTGCTGAAATTATTATAAAGGGTCCTCCATCGAACGTTTTTTTTTCAACTAGTGCTTATTTCGTGAATGGTAACACTTAGCTCATGTCTGATTTGACATATAATTAGTTTTATCCTTCCGCTGAACGAATATAGTTGTGTATACGCTTCGATAAGTAGGCCTGCGATCGACTTAGAGAAGATGCCGATTTTGCCAAAAAAACTCATCTTTTCAGATGAAGAGGTAGTAAACAAGCAAAATTGTCGCATTTGGGGCACAGAAAACCCGCACGCATATATTCAAAAGCCGATACACCCAAAACGAGTCACTGTTATAGGTCCAGAGGCATAATTGGGCCATTTTTCGAAAATGAGCAAGGAGTGGCCGTTACAGTCAATGGCGATCGTTATCGGGCCATGTTGAACGAATTTTTGTTCACAATTGGCAACATTTGGTTGCAACAGGACGGCGCTACGTGCCACACAGCCGAAGCTACACTCGATGTTTCGCGCCATTTAAAAAAAAAGAAGTTATTTGGCGGACCCTTTATAAGAAATTAATAAAATGCATTATAGGTAACTCACGTTTTTTTCGAATTTTCAAATTATGTAATTTTTTTCAATTTATTTTCAACTTTCAAATGTTAACACTTGTATTTTCAATGCCATACTTCTCCATGAAATGTGTTTAATACAAACTGATTGAGTGCGAATAAATTGCACGCAGAAAAATGTCTAAAAATAAAATTCACTTGTCCAATAATTACTGGCTGACAAGTATAAGCCTGTGATGCTAGATGCAGATTTGGCATCTTCTCTTCTTCTCTATAATCTCTGGACGTGTGTTTTGAAATTGAAATAAAATTAAGTTCTTGCGAATTCACGCATCTCTTAAACGCAAAAACAAAAAAAAAAAAATAAACCATCGACTTCAGATGTAAGCAACATTTTACTGTCAACATTCGGAGAGAGCCTTTTTTACAGTTAACATGCGCGCTGCAGCGGTAGTTCACTCAGCTTCCGGCGAGAACACTGGCATGTCAGTTGCCCATCTGCCTGCCCTCGTCCACCGGAGCACCCCACCGTCCACCACATCACCACCAAGCCAAATCCGACAACACAATTCACCAACAACATCACATTCACATCAAAGACATTTCTATCTGGGCGAGAAAATGTTGAGAACGACGATTTCTGATACAAAAGATACAGATACCCGCCGCACTTAGTACTTAGTTTAGATTCGAGGGTTGATTTGGTCGGTTCGTTCTATCGGGCGTCTCTAATTCGTGTATAGAATTTAATATTGTGAGTGAGTGGGATTCGTTTTATTTTCACTCGGGAAAGTGCATTCTGTCGGTATAAGACATACTGACTCACAAAAATAAAAAAATAATAAACAAAAATCGAATTGAAAATAATGTTTATAACGATTCCAACATCAGAGAAGAATAACAACAAAAAAGTCAACAGCGCCATTAAGCGGGAGCTGGTAATGGATACAGATACAGTTTTAGCAATAAATTGTGATTAATGATAATTTGTTTTGTGTATCTGTGTTAATAGTACGCATAATAATTTTGTGGATTAAATTTTTGAAATTGTTTTTTAACAACAAAATATTTTTGTTTTTAAATAAAAATTTTTGAGTAAACCGACCTACTCCAACTTCCCTTCATCTCTCCCGCCGCTGTTTCACTTCAAATAAAATCAAACAAAAAAATTAGTCAGTTCAAGTTTATAAAACAAAGTTGTATAAATATTTACGGTTGATGTGAGAAAATTGTAATAATTGCTTCATATCTATTAACATACGAATGCACCAATGTAGGTATGTCGGCGGAAGTGGATAATCTTTAGTGATTTTTGAATTATACGCTTTTTCAACGGTAATTGCGGCAGTTAAAAGAAAACGAGGCCATACATTATATTTACATTCATTAAATCTACTTTGCTGGATTAATTATTACTGGACTATCGATTAATTGCACAATGTGGATATTAACGAACATAACTTCAAGACCATGAGTTAAAATTGGTAAGTACCCACTCACATACCCTTCAATTCAATGTTATATGTCAATGTAAATGCCTTAATAATTGAAATTGCAACATTAAAATACGCACTAATAGCTCCAGTTTCCGACTTCCATTTCGAGAATCCTTTAGAAAACGATGAATCCTTTCTCTGCTCTGATGGATCGCATCCCCACCAACACCAACACCAACAATCGTACACGAATCAATGCTAATTATATACAGTAATTTCGTAGTGCGAGATGGTGCGTTAAATTCTAGTCGAACGAGAAACTATGTTCAAAAGATACTAAATTGTGTCAATGCAATTGTGGAGTGGGTCTTGTTGGCTTGGATTTGGATACACACACACACGTTGTGGAGGAGGGCTTCAATAACGTATGGCCTTGTTCAGGAGGGACCTTTTGAATAAATTAATGTCAAAATATGGGTTCTCGGTTTTCCAATTTGATTGATGTATACCTATCACTTGCGTGTGACGTTATACTGAGGTGGCAGACTTTTATTAATAGAACGTTGACAAATGATTATGTATTATCTTGCTGTTGGTATTAGATAATTTAGGTACTCATTTATATACACCCAGGTATACTATTCGTATCTGCTTTTCAGGGATGCGGATGCGGATACTTTCTATGCCCTTACATATATCTTCCTAAGAACAAAATCTCTTCGTTTTATCAAAGTTTTTGTAGGTACACAAAGAAAATCCGAGTCGAATAAAACATAAGAATGAGCTGGCGTCTCAAAGAGGGCGAAGAGGCTTATCCA
The DNA here is from genome assembly GCA_932273885.2 of Leucozona laternaria. NCBI lineage: Eukaryota > Metazoa > Arthropoda > Insecta > Diptera > Syrphidae > Leucozona > Leucozona laternaria. The sequence goes on from OW026366.1 coordinate 282,382,136, forward strand.
TGCAATTGATCTCTCACAGATACATCTTATGGGTAAAAAAGATAACACCATATAGTGCTCATTATGAGTAGCAGAAACACATATAAATTTATCCTTGAGATTCTTATTTTTTTTTTTCCTTTCCATGAGAGTTTTACCTATGCGTTCAGGTACTTGAGCACTTAAGTGTATTAAGGTCATGTTTGTTTACATTCGTTGGCCACCTACCTATATCGCAACTTAACCGAAAGTAATTGTTGGACAATCTTCCAAGTCAAGCTAGGTTGAGCTTAATGGAGTAGTGGTGATTTAAAAGGACGAAGCAGTTTTCTTACAAAAACACTTTTAAATAAAAAAAAGGACTTGAGTTTCCTAAGAGACCAAGTCCTGTTCCCAGTGTTCATATAATATCATAAATTTATGTTCCAACGTTTTTGCTTTTAGAATAATTATCAACTCAAAGCGTTAATGTATTCCATGGAGTATATATAGGTATGTAAGTATATTTGAAAAGGACCACGCGAGGTAGGAGAGTAGGATTTTTAATTTGAGCCACCTAAAGTGATGGAAATGTTTCACAATTTCTTGTTGCTGCGATAACACTCTTTTTAACTTTGTTTTTCTGAGTAGGTATACTAGTTTTACCCACCCCCGTCATATTCAACATTATGCTTACCCTGCAATTCAACTTCAAAAGTTTATTGCGTGGCGAACTTGTACGGCGAACCGTGAACCTCTTTATGTTCTTAAACTTCTTTTATAAAAGTTAAATGAAGCAATTGAGGCCTGTTCGCTGCACACACATCCGAAGGATTTAACTTTTTTTATGGCGAATAATAAATTCTCTCTCCTGGTTTTTGAAAACTATAAAAGTTGCAAGGTCTTCCTCCCTTTCATTCAACTAGCTTGGATACATTTGAATTCGAGTAGAAATCGCAAAGCTGATTCGTATTTTTTATTTGTAAACATAAGGGAAAATACTCATTTCTCTATATACATAGCTAGGTACCTATCTACCTGCTGGAGATTAATAATAATAAGTAGATACAACCCGAGGTTTTTTCAGAGAGTTTTTGAGTTTCATAATTGAATTGCAAATTTGTACATATTTATGTATGTAAATATATAGGTAAGGTTCTGTATTAGGTCATAAGTTAACTTCTCTACCTCAGGTACCTACTCATAAACCTATAAATTCAACATAGTAATTAATCCCATTTGCAAGAATTTTTTTATTGAAGTTAGTTAAACTAGGGAGTAATTGAAGCAATGAAATGGTTTTTCCATTCTGCTTATCTTGTGACTAATACAATTTCAAACCTAATTAATTCACTGAGTTCTAGCATAAGTTCTAGATAAGCTGGAATAATGTAGTTCTGAAATATTAATTCGGAAGGGCGGGCGCTTTGTTCATCAGAACTTTCATTTTTACTCACTTCGACATCGTTAAACTATTTATGCACGTATATGTAACAATACAAACCAGAACCCATCCAATAGTTCTCGAAACTATTCAAAGAGACTTTATCCCTGCTCGTTAAGCCGCTGGAGTATAGAAATTGGCTAATGTGATAAAAGATTGTTACAACAACGATAGTCACAATTGACTGTCGCTGAGTTTTCAGTTGCGTATGATGATTCAATTCGATTAAAAATTTGCCAATTATTGTTGTTGTTTTTATTCAAAAATGCTCAAGCTTAATTGACGATTGCTATAAGCAGCCCTTGTTGTAATTAACTCTTATATGGCTTATAAATCGAGTATACGGAAGAAAAAGGAACACATCGACTAATAATTAGACGGATTCTTAATACACAGATGGGTTTTTGATTTTCATATTTTTAAGGAATGGGCTAAGGAGTTTTAAATTTTAAGTCATGGATTTTATTGATCTAGTTTTTTTGGTAAAAAATATTATTTTCTAATTTAATGTCATTCGGATAAAATCACAGTTTCACAATGCTTACAGTAATCAGTTAATAAATCTTTAGAATCTGTATGGGTTGATTTGATTCTTCCTTAATGCACAAGTTGATAAAGTATCAATTATTTTGATATAACTCACGTTACTGTATGTAATCTACAAGAGACACAATCTTAGTTTTTGATCAATCAAAATTTAATGATCTGTATGTATAGGTAGGTAGTCAACTTCAATGCACCAACGAATGATTTAAAAGACTTTGTTGATGCATTTTTAGCGAAAAATTCCCAAAAAAATTACCTCTCTCTATACAAACTGGATTATTTAAAATTGTAATCAACCTCGCCCATTTTTCCTTCAAAGCAATTCAAAACAAACAATAACAAAATGACGTTTCTCGCACCGACTCGCTTAAAAATATAACCAAAAAGGTGCGAGAATCTCGCATTTATCGCACCAAATATCGCTTCACTGTGCACAGCTACATAAGAATACATGTGAACACTATTCTCGCAGCTTCGCGGTTCTCGCACTACTGTGTTCGCAGTCTTATTAAACTGTCACGTTTATCGGATAGGCGTTTCTTGTATCTACCGTTCGTCAGCATAACATAACATTTAATGCATATTCTGTTTTTTTAACGAAGAATTGGCATAGTTCTACAACTGCTCCAGTGCATTCTGAGAACACACGACGTAACCGGTAGTCAACCCATTTCAAATGTTACGTTATGGCCCAATTCCTTCTGTGATAAGCTATTTTGACATTGAAGAATGATTCGAAACTTCTGTTGGTTTTCTTCCAAAAACTTTCATTTTCTTAAAATTTAAGGCCAAAGTTCTGTCAAAGTTCATATACAAAAAAAAACATGTGTTAGTGCTGGGACTCATGGTTAATATGTGTAAACATCAACGTTTGTCCAAATACAGTTTTAAGGATCCATATTTGGATCCGTATGCGAAGTCGTCCTTACGTTGTTGACTACGTGCACAGACCCAAAACGGACTAGTTTGCTTAAAGGGGATCTTCAGATGTTTTTCACAGAACCTACAATGCAGATTTTCGTAACGTTACGTGCTACATCGCAAAGTGTACTCGTAACGTCGCACAAATGGAAGTCCACGTTTTGTTTCACCCTATCGCCGGCATAGATTTTTACGCATGCGAAATCCATTGGGCTAAAATATAAAGAAATTGGCAGTTCTGAGAACTAAAGTTATAGGAGTTATAGCCATCGTTGCCCCCCTACTACAATTGTAGCGTTTTTGCTACATTTTTTTTCTACGGACAATTCAAAATTTCAGATATTAAAACTCTAGTATTAAAATTGACATCGAATTTTTGTAAATTAGATATGATTTCAGTTGACTTACAACTTTAGAAGTGAAATTCATCATTTGCCATATTCGTCTTTGTATTTCGTATTTAGTTTCGAAGAATTTTGCTCAACACAAAATATTGAAAATATTATCTTACAATAGGTCAAATCCCATCATTGTCAATATACAATGTTAAATTGTTTGAAGAACTTCATGAAAGATTTCACCTTAAAACTGATTACAAGATAAGATACTTACAATTGTGCTAGATCATTTTGAAATCGCCAAAGGTGAAATTCGGACTAAAATGCCTTTACTTAAAAATTTGCTATTTTATTGCGAACAAAATAAGCTTGCCTTCAAAAGAACTCTTAGACGAATTTTATCATGAAAACGTTGTGCAATTCTGGCTTAATTTAAAGAAAGCAAACAATTTTGAAGAAAAGCCAGCTTTTGAAAATGTGTGAAAATGCAATCTGCCTCATACCAGTGCAACTGCAGAAAGGAATTTTTCGAGCTTGAATTTAATAAAGGATAATCTGTGAAATAATTAAATATTTCAACTGTGGATGCAACAAAGCAGTCGAACTAATTATTAAGGGATGTTGAAGGGGTTTTTGTCCCACCTTACATACATTACATACACTCAATTTTTGTTTACTATAATGCAACACATGTATGTAAAAACAAAGAATCAATACGAACTTGCAATAATTTTTTAAGATATTTTATTTTTCTTTTATACTAGGCATTCATTTTCGTTGAAACTCTTGAATAAATAATATTTTTATTTTATGTTATCTTTATTATTATTTTTTTTTCTTTGATTATTTATTTTTGTTGTTAAAATCCTTGAAATAAAATTTTAAATTATCGTTATAGCTTGATTTATTTTCTTTTTATTTGAACAATTGGAAATGTCGTTTTCAAAAAAAAAAAACAAGATAGTACGTTTTAATTCTGCGGGGCTACATTTTCTACAAGTTAGGGGGGCAACACTGGTAATAGCAGCATTATTTCCGTATATATGTGCGGTGGCCGGCATTCGACGAATATTAACACGAATCCATCGCTGATTTGCAGGTTAAGACGCCATCCACATGAATCTGTATTATACTTTCACATTTTGAAATTCTCACTAAGATGCAAACTGACAATAATAATATTGCAGCAATCCGTATCGAAATTTTAGTGCAAATGTATACCAAATTATGTTTATGGTTATTTATACCAAAAAACATACTCTGCCATTCAAAATTTATTTAAGGCTGATTTCTTCAAATAAAAAAAAAGTTGTTTTACGGAATACGTTGCGACTCCTTCAAATAATTTGAAAAATTGTCTATATATTCTCTCTTTTCTTTTTAATTTCAAAAGAAGACCAACAAAGAATCAAAGCAAATATTCGTGGACCACCCTAACATATGCACAATAAAGTACTTATTTAATTTTATGACTTCCCGACATCAAAATGTTTTCAATAAGTAGGTATAGATGTTCTGACTGTGAAGTCTTACATATACGCACTTGTTTATGTTTATGATAAAAAATAAAACGTTCGAGTGCTACCCATAGGAAGAAACCGAAAATTTAACCAAAGGGATATTTTTTTTATAAATCGAAGTTAAAACGCTCCCATTTGATGGGAAACGACAGTTAATTAAAATTTGTATCAATCAGTAAATAAACAAACATATCGCTATACTGCAAAAAAAAAGAACAAACAAAACAAAAATCATTTCCCTATATAATATTTGTTATTTTTGTGTAACTTCTGCCATATTCATTTATTGGTTGAGAATAACTTCAATTATATTTACATTTCCTATTTTATATGAGTAAATTATTTTTCTATAAAACCTTGTCATGGGGAACGTGAAAGGAGCTTCCATTTTTTGTATTTAAATAATATGAGCTCATTGCGGAGCCGAATAATTTGGGCGCCCAGGGTGAATGTTTCCAAAGTTACATAGGTAACTTCACCCGGGTTGTTTACAGGATGGCATAGAGACAAATATTTTGTTATATTGTGTCTGTCCATGAACTTTATAAGTAAGTGGGATTATGATTATTATTTTTTTAACGACATTAGATTTGCAGGCGTTTTCTCAAGCTACTTACGTCTACTTAAATTTCGCTGCAATCCTTGGAGGTATACAAGTTCTTCAAGAACAAGATCTCAAAGTTCTGGATATTATGTGATAAATAAAAAAAAATAAATGAAGTAAAAACCCTGAATAAGTTTAAAGAACTTTCAAAGACAAAAGCAAAACAATAAAACATAAACACCTCGTCTTCATAGAAATCCAACACTCTTAGTCGCGTCTCAGTAATCGTTTCGTTTTATTTTGTGCTTTCGTGAAAGAAAACATCGGAGTTAATTTTGAATATGTTTACATGTTTGTGTTTTTAGCTAAAATTATATGCCTGTAAGACCTAAGGTCTTTTTTAAATGCAACCTGAATTGCACGGCACTAGTAAGAAGGATAGGAAAGAATTTTTGCTGGTACAGTGGACTGAGAAATACGGTTTATTGATTATCTCATGGAATTCCACCGTTGGCGTTCAGTTGTAACTGGGGGAATATAGAAAAGAATGCTGCCTAGAGTAGAGCTCTAACCCACACCTCTAAGTTAGCAGTCAAGCTTTTATTTTACATCGTTTGACACAAATGAAGCATGTTCTCACTTCTCACTTCACCTTATAAGAAGTGTTAAACAGCATTTGAGTTTTTGAAGGTGATGTCAACATTAATTTAACTTCTTAATCTTTTTGTTCAACGGAAACACAACACAGATTTATTTAATCTAAGACAATGACAATATAGCTATAGCCCAAACATTCACTGGAAGAGGAAGTTCCACTATGAGCCCAAGCTAATTCCCTCAATGCGCGAAAATCGGAGCGGCCCTGTACTGAGCAGTCTATACATGTTCAATACATTACGTTTGATTTTGCGGCATGATTTCATTTTTTTTTTTTTTTTTTTTTGTATAACACGTTCCATACGCAAACACTGACATAAATAATTCCTGTGGTGAAGTCCCTTCACTCACATCATAACTCTGCAGTCATCTCGAAATTCTATTTAGGAATTTTGACATTAAGGTGTGTCGACATCGGCATTGGCTTCACATCCCAGAAAAAAAATGATTTGTCTGTGAAAACATCGGAGTGAACATCATAAAAGTATCGATTGAGAGACGAGCAAAGGGATGGGAGCGAGTTGAGAAGAATGAAATCTGGGCGCCAGGATTCCAAGGAAGAAATCATCAGAATGATGGAATAAGAATGTCAATACCTATATTATATATATGATGTGTAAAAACAACCGAGAATTATATAATATACCTTTATATAAATTACTATATATGTAGAATATTCGTTTATATAGGTATAGGTACGAGTGTACTCGCATATATATATACGGCTCCTCTTCAACTTGCTTTCAAAACCAGAAAATAAAATTATTTTTTCTCACCCCTTAACCTATTGGTAAGGTTTCGGGATTGGGACTCTGTTGAAGGAAATTCTCTTACACTCGTTCGTCATACATCACACTTCATATTACCTAATGATATGCTATGAAGGTTTTCTCAGAACCTACAAATAAATCCTCCGATTCTAGTTGTTTCTTGAAATATTCGTACAATTCAATTTACAAAATGTGGTCTGTGGGCTCGAATTCAATGTGAAATCAGGGTGCGAAATGTGAGTACGAAATTGGAGCGATATATTTTGATGGAAACAAGCATGTTAGCATTCAAAAACACCAAACCCTTTTTTGATATAATTGGATTTTCACGTTTGGGATTGTTATCTTAACTAAGAACAATGTGTGGTTTAGGTCCTTTACTCATGCTATACCGATATCCAAGATAAGGGTCAATCGTATATATGTATCTATTCTATACACTACATCCAGATGATATCATATACATATGTATTCACATATATTCGTATTCAAGCTATTGAAGTGATTCAGAAAGTTGGCTTTATAATTCTACATATAGACCGCAATTTAGCATTCATTTGATTCGGAATTAGTTTTGTGTGTTTGGGATATTTGACGTTCCATATTAGCCTTCAATCGTTGGCCCTATATAGGTATATAACGTGGAATCTATTTGTTAACAAACAGTCAAAATCAGGCACTGAAGAGCCAAATATTTTTTAACCGAAAAAAGTTTTCCCCAGAAAAGGTCAATTCTTTGTAATCATTCTCGCTCGGGCTGGAGAGATGAATATTTTTTTTATGTATTTATTGACACATTCAAGATGTAAATGAAGCAACCGGAACCGGATTTGAACTTTTCTTGTGATGGTTATGTTTAATACCCGGAGAATGTTTTTTTTTGTTTTTTTTTTTTTATGGGGTATAGGAGATTTTAAGCTATAGAAGGAACAGACAGTTCTTTTTTGTCGGTGATCTGAAGATGTTTACTTTTTAATTTTGGTTATTTTGGAGATTCAATATTTTATAGCAGTTTTTTTTTTACTTTTATAAGCCCTAAGGTTTAAGCACTTTCTAAGAACAGAAAGAGGATTTTTTTGAAGATGAACATAAAAACGTGAATGTTTGAGATAAGGATGTTTATTTTTTGCCTAAAATAGCTAAGATTGACGTTGTTTCCATTGTCAAAGTATGTATATGTACATATATAATTAAATATTTACATATAAAGGGTGGGCCGAAAGTCACTTTTCTTTGCAAACAAATTATAGCTTTTTTCTTTATAAAAATACATATTTTCGAATTAGTTTTTATTATGTTGAAAACATAAATATTGGAATATTTAATAATGAAATACTAGACGATCGCACAGCAAACGGAACTGCCTAATTATTTTTTGGAAAATGCCCGTTCTATAATTTACACAAATTAATACATTTTATGGTGTTCGAAATGTTATAAGTGCTGAGACATTTCATCCTTTGATGATCAATATGAGCGATATGAGGACGTTAGAGATGTGAGAAGTACACGCAGAGCTCGTATTAAAGGGTCCGCCAAATTACTTTTTTTTTTGAAAATGGCGCAAAACATCGAGTGTAGCTTCGGCTGTGTGGCACGCAGCGCCGTCCAGTTGAAACCAAATGTTGCCAATATCCTCCTCTTCAATTTTTGTGAACAAAAATTCGTTCAACGTTGCCCGAAAACGATCGCCATTGACTGTAACGGCCACTCCTTCCTCATTTTTGAAAAATGCCCCAATTATGCCTCTGGAGCGAAAACAGTGACTCGTTTTGGTTGTATCGGCTTTTCAATGTATGCGTGTGGGTTTTATGTGCCTCAAATGCGACAATTTTGCTTGTTTACTACCCGCCAAGATCAAAATGAGCTTCATCTGAAAAGATGATTTTTTTGGCAAAATCGGCATCTTCTCTAAGTCGATCGCAGGCCCACTTAGCGAAGCGTATACACAACCATATTCGTTCAGCGGAAGGATAAAACTAATTATCTGTCAAATCAAACATGAGCTAAGTGTTACCATTCACGAAATAAGCACTAGTTGAAAAAAAAACGTTAGATGGCGGACCCTTTACATAGACAATTGTCCGAAAACATCCAGGTCGGTCGTTCAAGTTTTGCAGTTGGCACTGAAACTTCAACACAACGAAGTTCAAGACAGAGGGAAATCTTTTTAATATTTTATAAAAGCTAAAATCACCAAATCACTTTTCCAAATGCGAAAATGGTGTGTTTACTTACTTTTTTTCCACGAAATGTCACTGTTTTAGGCATGTTCAGCTTGGGTTTCGTAAGAAAATAGGTTAAGTATGATAGTAGTTAAAAATTGTTTAAGAAGTAAAGAATTAGAAAATTGTAATACGTTTGCATCAGACCATGTGAAATTTTGCGCCAATGTTCTTAAATGCATTTAAGGTGGGATCAATGGCGGATCTACTGAGTATTTTCGGGTCATCTAAAGGTCTTTTAAAGAACGTTGTACAAACTATTTCGAATAATATGTGCTTAGCCCTGAATGCATGAACACTTTTTATGATTGGCGTCATAAATCTCTAATCATATACATAATTGCCTCCATGGCTTATTGAATAGTGTTCCAAAAAAAACCTCTCTTCATTATCTATCGGTTTAATTTTTACAAAAATGAAGTTAAAACTGATTCAGGCTAAATAAAACAGAGATACATAGATAGATTTGCGTAGTCCACTTTTTCGTCTACGATATGTCAACGAATAATGCCAGGTGCAATATCTTCTTTTTTACAAATGCTAATTTGCTCATTATAGGAAAAAACTCTTAACAAATGTGTTGCGTCTTCTGTGTGAGATGCATAGTTCCAGCCAGCGTTGCCGAAAAGAAAAAAATATTTGGGCCATTTTGGGGGCATTTCATAAAAGTTCGGGCCACAACTCGTCAGAGAAAATTTTTCAAAAAATAAAAATAATTATGAAAGCGACATTTCTATTTATATTTTGTTAACTAACTGTTTTGTTTCTTTTTTTTTATTAAATACTGTACATATCAAACTTCTTTTAATTCAGTTATATTTATGGTGGTCTATTTGACCAAAAAAAAAAACCTAACAAAATACAACAAAAAGGTTAATGTTGAAAATAACATACGGGTATGACAGTTATTCTCATATAATTTTATGAATTATTTACATTATATTCTACGTTAATAAACTAAAACTTTAGTTATCTGTAAGACAAAAAAAGGGCAAAAATGAAGAATAATGGGCCAAATGGCCCAATCGGGCACATCATGGCAAAGCTGGTTCCAGTTTTCTTTATTCTATATTTAAAAGTGCATCCTAGTTTAAATTTTTTTTCTTCAGTCTGGTGCTCCATGTAGGTAATTATTGCGAAAACAAAGTTTTAACCCTTCTTCAAAGTAAAGTTCTGGCAAAATACTGGGAAATAATGAAATGAAGAAAAAATTTCGCAAAGAAAAAAATTGTGTAACCATTAAGGAGAAGCGCTTTCCTTTTTATACAGAGGAAAATCATTTGCATAAATTCTACAATAATTGATTATTTATTTCAACAAGAAAGAAGCTGGAACAATTTTACTTCTGTTATATTGTTTGTCTTCCAGAAGCATATTTTCTCTATCAAACTGAGAATCCAAAAAATATCGGTTGTTTAAAGATGGACCTGTACATCGTAATATCACTGCTGATTCGCTATGTCTTTACTTTGATTAAAAAATTGTGTCTTGTTCAAAAATTCGCCAAGCGAAAAAAAAAACTTACCTAACTAAAAAATCTAGGTTTTTTAGTTTTCTTCGAAAAAAAATATAATTATTTATTCCTGTTAACATGGTGGATTATTTGTTATTGTAATGACTAATTTGACATTTTTTTCTTCCAAAAATTCAAATCTCAAAATGTGGATTTTTCGAAATTTTTGTACATAGGTATTGAAGACTTTTTTAAATCTATTGTTTATTGACCTCAAAAAGATAACTCTCCTTCAATTATCTTTAAGAAAATGGAACGAAGGGGTCGTTATTCTGGTATTTCAAAATTTTAAATACTGTACGTATAAATATACAAAGGCAAAAAGTTTTTCAAATTAAAATTGAACGTAATAGACTTAGCTGCACTCAAAGGAATCTGATGATCGGCCTGGCAGCCGTGAATAAATAGCTATAACTCCAGCCTATAATAACTTGGTGGTAGCCCACTCAAGCGGTTGTTGTTTTATTCAAACCTTCAATATTAAAATGATGGTGCGTAAGCTTTGCAGCCTTAATGCGAGTGTGTTATCACACAGAAACCAACTTTCAATAGAAAATTTATTTTGATAATGAAAAAAAAATGCTATGCAGAATTTTTGAAACACAGAATTTCGAGAACAAATTTTTGTCACATTTCCGACTATGAACCTAACTCGAAAATATTTTGTCGATATTTCTACTTGTTTACCCTTAGTTAAACTATTTGACTTACCGAAACAGTTTCATGTATAATTAAAGAGATCATTTATTAATAGTTTTTGTGGTTTAAATTAACCTGATTATATGTTGAAAATAATACCACTTAAAATTGATATGGTAATTTTTCTTCTTCTATATGTTTCAAATAATTTAAAACTCTTTGTTTCAAATCATTGCATTTGTAATAATGAGTCCTTTCAGGTACACAGAGATATTTATATGATGTTTGCAATAGGCTTAGTCAAAACAACTGTACGAACTATGAGTACATATAAAGAGTGTTATTTTTAGACGTGTGGTTTTCAATCTGAGAATACTTTTTTCGGGAATGGTCTTTTTGACAGCTGTCACTTGATTTATGCGCCGTTTGGTTTGCCATTTCATAATTAATAGACTTATTTCTGAACAACGTTTGCAAATCGTGCAAATTTATTACCAAAATAATGGTTCGAAATAATTTTTAAAACATAATTGCAAACTCTTATCTTTATAATTAAGCTAAATTCTTGCCCATAACATTAAATTATATGCGTTTTATTTCTTCTTGAAAACCACATGTCTAAAAAAAACACCCTTTATGTACAGTTGACTCTGCCTATATACACTCCACTTAAATGAAACTTTCGGTTATATGCGACAGGAAACAGTTTTTTTCAGTGGTTTTTCACACAAATTAGTATGGATAACTGATGCACTCCGCTTATTTGAAAACTCTCTCAATTATTAATTTATTATTTTGTTTTGAAACAACTCCTCTTAAGTGAAACACTGGAGCCTCCATGCATTTTTGAAGTTAGAACACACCTAAAAACTGACATTTTAAGTTTCATTCTATTCTCATCGTTCCAATTATTTCAACTGTCACAATTATTAAAAGTACGTAATTTTATTTGTTGTTCGAGGTTAATTATCTTTGGGAATATTTCACATCACATTATTTAAAGGGGAAATTAAGTTGCGGTTATACGAAGTTTTGTATATCCGTAGTTCATTTTTATGAAAACTCCGCTTATTTGCAAGGAATTTTCTGCATTTCTTGTGTGGAAAATAAGCGGAGTTGACTGTTCATACATATACCTCTTACAAAAAAATAGATAAACTTTCAAATGCAATATACCTACTGTTAACTTATCAATCCTTTTGCGTGACCTTTATTAAAATTGCAAATGTAATTAATCTTAATTCTTTCTTGATATCTAATTGTATTATATTAAGACCTGAAGAAGTACGTAACCACGTACAAAGCGTCGTCTAGTTTAGTATGGCAATTAGATAAATCAAAAACGACCTTAAGCCCACTTAGGATTACTACGTATACCCTTTATCTACAAGAAAGAAATTATAGTCATGAACAATGGAACGGTGTTTTTACTATGCAAGATTCAGTTTTTTTTTTCTCTCAAGAACAAAGCCTAAGTGCTCTTGATATAATTCTTTGTCTATGAAAAAAGTGTCTATATGTAAAAATAAAATGTTATTTTTCAAACTTAATTAGAATCCCTGCATAAGCTTAGGTACTGTAAATAAAAGTGTATAGAATATAGCGGTATAACTTTACCTAGGTACCTTTATATTCATAATCCAAATAGGTGCATAAGGCTAAAACCATTTTCATTCCAAAATTACACAAAAAGGATTCGAAAACGTTTTATTTAAATTTAATGTAAATATTCATAATTACTTTCACAAACTTTCTCCCGGGAAGTTGGTTGGTAAAATGTTAACTATACTTACTCACGTAAAAAAACACATTTCACAGAACAGAATGCTGTTAAAAAAAACTTCCTTTGGACTATGTGGATGTGGATGTGGATGACGGTGCCATAAATTCGCTTGAATATTTTATATTGTAAAGCTAGTTAGTCACGAAATTCATAGTGGCAAATTGTCCTTTATTGTTATTTATATACAAAACAGCCATGAAATATGAAACCAATGTAAAGCTATTGTGTGTGAAATGCTTTTCTTTTTTCTCCTCATTTCCCTTGCACTCTTTCAACGCGTTTTTATGAGTATAGGTATGTGCTACCAAGTGAATGTTGCAGGATACCCCCGGGCGTGTGTCCATTGCCTTGTTTTATATTTGGTTGCAAGCAGCACCTCTACCAAGTATCGTTTGTCTTTTACATATCATATCACTCGAGCTTTTTATGGAGAACGCATACATTCTCTAGACACACTCTTAGCTGCTAATTGCTATAAAAGATACACATGACTTTGACCACTTTAGGTTGTTCATACTAGAAAATGCTTTGTATTTTGTTTGTAACCTCTTTGGTACTTGGACTCGTGTATGCCTATGTCATGCCCGGGAACATCATTTGAAGAAAGGATAATGGAAAAGGGTCCTGTGTGTTTCTGCATACATAAAATATTTAATAACTAGAAGTTGATGTAATGAACAGAGTTTCAAATTAAACAATTAACCATTTTTGGTTTATGAAAGTCGAGAAAGCCTTATTAAAACGTTTTAGCGGTTAAACTTCTATGCCAATTTAATTAAACCTAATGCTAAGTAGATTAAACCTCAAGAATGGACAGGACATAGACCATAAGTTTTTCAAATTATCCAGTCCTTAAAATGGTCACAGAGTGTTTATACGTCATAAAAAAAATTCTTGTTATTCATGTAATAATTGATGGGGATGTTATTTTATCTAATTGTATCTGTAATGTACATACCTAATTGTTTTGAAGTTATTTTTTTTTTTAATTAAAGATACAATATACAAAATACATAATGTGAAAATGTGGTTTACATTTCGTTTAAACTAAAGCGATGGTCATAAAGTTAATGGAGCAACAATTTTTTAGAGTTTTTTTGAGAAATGCAAAGTTTTATTAAATATTTAGATCTGGAAGAGATGGTGTTTTTGGCCCAATGTAAATAAGCCTTAAGTCTTAAGACCACTTCCAAGCTCGTTGGTATTTTGAAATTTGAATGTACACATAGTTATTAAGGGAATTCAGATGAAACATAATATCCTGCGGAGAGGGTACAGCAAAGTACCTACTCCTCTAGCCTCTAACCTACGTATATGCTGATCGTTGGTATTTTTCTCTATTCTACGCTGTTTCCACAAGGAATAACAAGAGACATTGAAATGTTACAAAATTTTGGCTAGGGTGGGTCAGTGTGACTATACTTTTTTGGTTTTCGGGGTTGAAAGCCCCCCTATTTGACCACCATATTGAATACTATGGGTGACAGCACTAGCAAACCCCAGAGCAATTTGTTATATCATTCCATTGTTTTCATTAGACTTACAAATGTGTGAGTATAATATAGGGTCATTAATTTTTCGGTTTTGAAAGTAAAGCTAAATAAAACATCACACACGCAGCGATAAATTTTTGATGAAAATTTTTGATAAAATATTTATCATTCAAATGGCCGCCTCGGGAAGGTAGATTTTAACCACTTTTTCGGACATTTCGGGGGGTATCTCGGCTATAACTTGAGAATTATGGTTTTTAATGCTTCTAGAGTTCGGGGATTATTCATGTAAACACGGTTTTTTGTGTTGCCCTACAGAAAAAAATCCAACAGTGTCCAATCGCATGATCTTGGTGGTCAATTGATGTCGCCAAAACGTGAAATTACGCGACCAGGATACTTCTCAAGCAATAAAGCCATAATTGGTCGTGCTGTGTGTGTGCCGCGTCTTGTTGCAACCACATATCGTCTAAGTTAAGTCATGATGTTCAATTACCGGCCAAAAAAAATCGACCACATCGCTCCAAATTCACTGTAACCGTCTGATCATTGACATCTTCGAAGAAATACGAACCAATTACACCTTTGGTCCATAGAGCAGGATGGTGATGCAAATCCAAATGCAAAATACGCCATAGTGAGGTGTACGACACGTGCGATTGCTGCAAACGCCCGCCGGGAAATCGATAAATTCGGATCATCAGCAACAGCAACACTTGCAGCATCAACATTTTCGACTAAGCGTGCAGTACGATGATGCACAGGCCTAACAACATCAGTAACGCTTCCATCAGTAATGTTCACAATTTTACCGATTGCTTGCGTAGTCGGTGGATTATGACGACCATAATCATCGCGTAGTGCGTGAAACGCTGCTACGTTTGAATCACCACTTTTGTAGTAAGTTTTAATAATTTTAATGCGTTGTTCGATTGATAAGCGATCCATTATCGTAAATGGCAAACATTCAAATAATATTATTACACTTCAAATGACAGCTGAGTTTAATAGTTACAGTAGTACAATTTATATCCGCGCTAAGATTATTAGCTCCATAAAACTTCCAGTGCCACAGTTTCTTTCCGTAATATATAAAAAAAAAAACGAAAATCCTTTTTTGTTGTTGCCTTTTTTTGTTTAACCAGGACGCGAGTTTGTTTTCTTCGTCAAATTCCCATCGGACTTGAAAGAAAAGCACATCTTGTATTAGCTCCAATAAAGAAATGATGCTGACAAAGTCGATTTGAAATCGATGTATATTATCTATTCGTGTTATCGAATCAAATTATTTCATATAGGAAATATCCTATGAATAAATTGCTAAATTTCATTGTACGTGTTTTTATTATTTTATACCTAAAGAGGTTCTCCTGGCATCATTCAGATCGCAGATTCTACTCTTTTCTTTAACTTAGCCATCTGACATTTCATTTAGTCCGTTTGTAGGCGTATGGAATCTAAGTTGAAATGGGATTGAGTTTTCTATACAACCCTGCTGTTTAAAATATTCTTAATTCCCGATACACCTGACGTATGGTGGAAGGTGGTTGCATTCGCAACACACCCATTTTAACTCAACTTTACATATTGGTATTTTACACATCTATACAGAATCATTCACTCGTGGTCGTTAGGTATTTCAGTAGATTCGTAATTCTTTAAACTTTTATAAAAAAAAAAAAAATCCCACATTGGCAATATTTTTTTTTCTGAATGGTCTAAAGTCCAACTGTACCCGGTAACAAGGTTATCCATTATTTATTATTTACTGAACACCCTGTATACCTTATTTTCATAATGAAAATATTTTGATGGTTTCTTTTATGAGTTATACTAAAATGTTTACCTAGAAATGGGGGCCATTTTTTTTTTATTTTTTTTAAGGCATTTCAAAAGAATTGTTTGTCATTTTTAAAAAAAATTTAAAAACAAAAGAAGTTGGTTTTTTTTTGGAACGAAAATGTGTTTATAATAATAGATATTGCAAAACAGAGATTTTTTTGTTTCTAAAAAACTGGAAAAAGCGAAAACAAATAGTAATTATTATTTTTAAATGCCTTAAAAATAAATGAAAAAAAAAACGAAAATCGGCCAAAAAAACCATACATTTTAGTAAAGGGTCCGCCACATAACTTTTTTTTTTGAAAGTGGCGCAAAACATCGAGTGTAGCTTCGGCTGTGTGGCACGTTGCGCCGTCCTGTTGAAACCAAATGTTGCCAATATCCTCCTCTTCAATTTTTGTGAACAAAAATTCGTTCAACATGGCCCGATAACGATCGCCATTGACTGTAACGGCCACTCCTTGCTCATTTTCGAAAAATGGCCCAAGTATGCCTCTGGACCAAAATCCGCACCAAAAAGTGACTCGTTTTGGGTGTATCGGCATTTAAATGTATGCGTGCGTTTTTTCTGTGCCCCAAATGCGACAATTTTGCTTGTTTACTACCCGCCAAGATCAAAATGAGCTTCACCTGAAAAGATGATTTTTTTGGCAAAATCGGCATCTTCTCTAAGTCGATCGCATGCCCACTTAGCGAAACGTATACACAACCATATTCGTTCAGCGGAAGGATAAAACTAATTATATGTCAAATCAGACATGAGCTAAGTGTTACCATTCACGAAATAAGCACTAGTTGAAAAAAAAAACTATAACAGCCATATTATTCACTCAATTAATCCGGTTTTAAAATTATACCTTTGTTAAAGGTGAGTTAAGTCTCAAAAGTTCAACCCAAGTGCATAATATTCACTCGATAAACCCGTTAATATATGTACCCTATTTATTAAACCTTGTCGCGTTTAATCCGATTCAATTTTAACTGCCCTTCAGGGAGCTGTTAAAGAAGTTCAACCCAGCTGTAAACTAAATTTTCACTATACACAGTTTTGCTTTCAATAAAAAAAAAAACAACAACAGAAAATTCAGTTCATTTCGAACGATGAAATTTGAAATACAACAACAAGAAACAGAAAAAAAAGGAAATACATGCTGGAAAGTGTCAAATTATTGACATTCCGTATGTTTATAGTCGAGTTTATACAATTTTCATCGGGTTGTTATGCATTTTTAATCCACCGTGTTAAATGCGCGTCTTGAGTGAATATTATGCACAAAAGTTAAAATAAAAAAGTTTAAAAAATGCGGATTAATAGGACTTCACTAAAAATTTATTTACACCTGGAGTGAATAATATGGCTGTAAGTATGTACTTAATTCTGTGAAAGGTTTCTTAATCGAAAAACCATTGCCTATTTTGGAATTGGCATGAAAACAAGTCAAAATCTATAAATTTTGTTTAATCAAAACCCGAATTAACTTGTCTTGCTAGCCCTTAGATAGGGCAGAATAAATGAGTGTATAATCAGACATATTTTAAATGTTTATATCCATTAAGTAGCTATTAAAGCTGAATATGTATTTGTATTCCCTGCACGAATTAACATAATGTTCTATCTCATCAAAATAAAGGAAAGGTAAACAATTTTAAAAAATAAAACGGGTTAAATCTCACCCAAGGGTATGATTCGGGCTAAGCAATGAAATCGATAAATTACCATCGTTCATAAAAACAGGTGCGATTAGGCCCACATTATAGCCTGTTTGTACGCACCATTGATTCACGGATTTAAACTATGAATATTATATCTGTAGGTTCTTTATCCTATACCTACCTACATACACATGTAAGTAAGGCCATAAATTAAAAACGACTGCGTATAAATCTGAGTACATGAAATAAAATTGTTATACCGCAAAATAATTTGGTGCTAGTGATGTTAATTGCATTTTAGGCACCACATATCTCATTTATTGAATAAAAAAGTTTATCTGTTCTAATTATACTTCACTTAATCCCTGTTTTGGTTTTAGCTATTTCTCTGCCAATAAACGTAACTTGATATGTTCGTAATAAATAATATTTAATTTAGTGAAGAATGCAGTGAAACCTATATGACAGGAATTTCACACGATATGAGTTTAGATTTTGAAAATAGTGCATTTATGTGCAATTATTATTTTTTGTGCAAAAATATTATGATAACCACATGATTTGGAGGTTAATTATTTTATTTGTTTAACAACAAAAGATGACTAATGTGATACACCAAAGCATTCATAACAGTTTGATTGTGTTAATTAAAATATGCATTTTCCTTAAATAGATTCGTAAAAATGGCGTTCGCGCAAAACTGTTTTATATTTCTTTTGAAATTTGAATAGTTCGGCAGTCGTAATTATTAATACAAATAAGGCAACAACAAAAAAGTTATAAAATGTAATGAAATGAAGGAAATTAACTCAAATACAAAAATTAATTTATTTATTCATGTACTAGCTGACCCGCACGGCTTCGCACGGGTAGACAAACCTAAGCTTGGCATGAAATTACAAATTTTGTAATTGAATACTACTTACTGAGTTTTGACCCACTTCACGTTATGAATGGCAAAATTTATTAAAATATGATCATCCACGTCCAAACTTTATTACTTTCCCAGCGCAGAAAGATTTTTTGTAATCAAAAACTTTTTTTTTGTGTTTATTCCATTTCACTCTATAAATATAAAATTTTTAAAAATAACATTTCCAACACAAACAGAATTATTGAAATCAGATGCCACTTTTCATTTCTACCCCATTTCACCCTATAAATTGTGGAAAAATCCCTGAGGCCATCCACTAATAAATAACCTTTCAATTACAAATTAAACCCCCGATTTTATTTTATTTTTACTCTAAGCTAAATTTAAAAAAGAATATCCCTAAAGCTATTTACTTAGAAAAACTCTTTGCAAAAAAAAAACGAATTTATTCAATCGGACACTTTTTATGTTTACCCAAGTTCACCCTATAACCAAAAAAAAAAATATCCCTTTAGCCAGTTCCTTACAAAAACCTTTTAAAACACAAAAAGAATTTTTTAAATCGGACAATATTATTTTATTTTTACCCCATTTCACCCTACAAATAAGAAAAGTTGAAGAAGAATATCCCAAAAGACATTTCCTAACCGCCAACAGCGCCATTTGTTGAACGGTAATTGAATTGAACTGAAAAACGAAATATTCGCCTACGGTGCCCACCTGTTGAGACTTTTTCGACTTTTCTTTTTTCCTAAACCTTCGCGGTACAATTACGAACAAACCCGTAGAAGGAAGTACCCAATTTGGTGCAGTCGTTCTCAATCTCAAGTTTTAAGCATCCGAACCCACCAAGATTCAATTTTATGTATATATGTAGTTACGAGTTTCAAGCTCCACAGATTACCTACTATAAAATAAATTATGTTATAAATATTATAAGCTTAGGTTTGCTTAGACAATAATTAAAATAAATTCTTAAAATAAGTACAATATATCATTTTTGAATTTCATTCTGGGAAATGGGAGACTATTTATTCTGTTGAACTCCCTAACTCACCTTGAAATTGGTTCATTCATACCGTAGTTAGTTCTATGTCTAGGTTGAAAAAGAAGGTGTCCTTCCCTCAACGTCCTTGTTGGAGCATAAATACAAATTAAAAATAGTAAGGTAGGTATATCACGCATAAAAACTATATCATGAATAGTTTTTCGAGATTTAAGCCGCTGCAAACCCAGAAGATTTTGCCTGGGTAGGGAATTTGGACAAAAATTCCAATACAATTTATAAAAAAACAAACCTTGTAAAACGATTCTGGATGTTTTGAATTCTATCGGAAAATAGTTGTTGGTGGAGGTTCCAGATGACATCAGCATATTCAAGATTAGACCTTACTTAAGCGCAACAAGGATGTAAGGCTCGAAAAAATTAGTAGAGTTTCTTTTTATTAATCCTAACATTGAGTTACATAGCTTTATGGTGAAAATTTGAAAAAATGAATTGTAGAGAATAAGGAAACTCAAACTCGAATCACAAAGCATTTTTTAACGTTGAGGTTTAAGCAGTTTGATTTACAGCAGTGGAATAAATTTATCTAAATCCACTTGAAGTTTAAGACAGTCGTAATCGTTTGATACTTTCAAAAATAGTTTTAGGCCATCACCACAAGACATTGGCT
The DNA here is from genome assembly GCA_932273885.2 of Leucozona laternaria. NCBI lineage: Eukaryota > Metazoa > Arthropoda > Insecta > Diptera > Syrphidae > Leucozona > Leucozona laternaria. The sequence goes on from OW026366.1 coordinate 282,402,532, forward strand.
AAAATTGATATGCTTGACAATATCATCAATAAATATAAATTTGAATTGCATTTATAAAGAGCAAAGGACCAAGATTTAATTTTTATTTTTATTTAATGTTTTATTTAATGTCGGCAATTATGTATGGAATATAATATCACCTAAATTTCCGCCTCTCTTAGTCTCACAAATGCGAGCCCTTTTGAGCACATTTTTCATTACATTTCATTAATTTCATCACGCATATTTTGTTTGAGTTGCTCAAGCGTTTCTGGTTTGTTTGCATAAACCTTGCTTTTCAGATATCCCCACAAAAAGAAGTCCGAGCAGTCACATCAGCCGACCGTGGAGGCCAATCAACATCACCATTTCTTGAAATAACTTGTTGTGGAAAGAGGTCTCGCAGTAATTCCATTGTAATCCTGGCTGTATGCGATGTGGCACCGTCTTGTTGATACCACATGTTAATCAAGCCCAAAGCATGCAGTTATGGCGTTAAAAAGTTTTCAATCATATCACGATATCGCCCCCCAGAAGTTAGGTCCAATGATTCCTCCTGACCAAATTGCACACCAGATTGTAACCTTTAATGGATGCAAAGGTGACTGATGAATAATTTGAGGGTTTCCCATTGCCCAGAACCGACTTTTCTGTTTATTCACATATCTATTCAAATGAAAATGTGCTTCGTCACTCATTATGATTTTTTCATGGTAGTCGACGTGTGTCAAGTTAGCACTACACTTTTAGAAATTAAATAAACTAAGTACGCAGTTAATTGTAGCTTTTTTGTAGTAAATTAGTTGTGGAGAGAAAAAAATTCTAAAATTTTTGTTGACGAAGTTTTCAAACAAAAACTAGGTAGGTAGTGCAAACTTGACACTCTCAGTCCAGGCATTAGAAAAGGAAATTAGGGAATCTAAAGATGGCATTAATTGTAGCTTTTTTGTTGTAAATTACTTGTGGGAGGAAAACCTTTCGAAAATCGATTGATTCGATTACTCAACCATTCTTTGACGTTTCCCTAGAAACTATCGATAACAAAGTGATGACGATGAGTAGCTCCGAAACTCTGGACTTTTCTGGGAATTATGTTGTTTTCGTTGCATTTAGTATGGTTTAGCTGCGGCCTCAGTTTTTTCATTCCCTTATTTTTTTTAATTTATTTATTCCTTTTTATTACTTTTAAAACTTAACATTTCTTATTTTAGTCCATTATACTATGCATTTGCCTAACCACAGCAATTTTTTTTACCCCGGCCACATCGTTTAAAAGCAGTCTTGGAAATAAGGTGCAAACAAATCGAACACAACTTCATTGAATTCAATTGAATCAGAATCGAACAACTGCTGATTTATGCTTTCGTTTCAACCAATTCAGATTTGGGTGTCAGATCTCAAATCTTACTGGCAAAACGAACACAAAACGTGATTTTATTTTGTTTTATGATTGTATGAGTACCACTTTTAAATCAACACTGGTAAAAGTCACTTTTCCTTGATGTGTGTGCAAGTGCGGGTGAATTTTTTTCTCTCCACAACTAATTTAAAACAAAAAAGCTACAATTAATTGAGTACTTTGTTTTTTAATTTTCCTAAAGTGTATTGCTAACTTGATATCAAGTTAGCACTACATACCATTTTTTTTATTAAATAGTAGAGCTACAAATTTTTTTTTCCACAGCTAATTTACTACTAAAAAGCTACAATGCACTGTGTACTTAGTTTATTTAATTTCTAAAAGTGTAGTGCTAACTTTACACTCGTTGAAAATCGGGGTTTGTCATGGGCTAGCTGTAACATTCTATTGGCATATGTACGGCGGCGTAAATAGTCTTGTGGAAGAAGCTCTTGCGTCAACTGAATCTTAAATGTAAACAAATGCAAATCCTTGTGCATAATTGTAGCCAAAGTTGTTCTTTGAAGACCAAGCTCCTGAGCATGGTGTCGAATTGAGGTTGATGGAAAGTTTTGAACACTTCCTTGAGCAGCAGTAATGTTTTCAGCCGATCTTGCAGTACGTTGTGGTCCATGCTTGGGCCTATCATCTACAGACCCTCTTTCTTCGAAATCATTCACTACACGATAAATAGTGCGTTTTGTTGGCACGTTGTTTCTCCCAAAAATTTCACGTAACTTTCTCATCGTCACAGTAATCAATGATTGATTTGATAACATGTTTTAACGATTAAAACACGTTGGTTTATCGAATATTTTTAAATAATAAATTTGCCACGTGTCTACTTCACGACTGCCAAATATGAACTGTCTGACTATAGTGTTTGCCGCAATGGCGGCAAAACAAAATAGTATACCTTCCCGGCGGATACCCTGTATATTCATCAATTTTCATTTCTTGAACTCTACCAACTATAGGAATGAACTGATCCACTGAAGTAGGTTTGAATTCATGCCGAATATTTCAAGTTTACGAAGCAGTTTATTGTGACATACAGAATTTAAGGCCTTTCTTAAGTCTATATAAAAAAATCATCATTGATTTTCAAAAGATTCAACCACGAAAGAAGAAAAACATGCTAAATAATGTCCTTTTCGTTTGGGTTTCGGAACTGTTTCATTCCTATATAAAATGGGAAATTTGGAGTAAAAGGAGTGAAAAAGGAGTAGCTACGAACGCCCACTCGAAAACAAAATTAGTGACACTCGATCTTCCTGAAATAAGTCGATGTTGGGCACTGCTAACATGTTCCTTAACAGGAAAATCACGTTTGATTTTAATTAAAATTTCCAAAAGCTAAGGAATTGCATGATAACTTACAAATTCCCATATAGTTTTCAACGTTGTTTTTCGAGCCCGATTGAAATATTGGTTGCAAGGACCCAGGTTTCTTATTTTATGAATTTGAAACATTATATGCAGCAAGTGTCAAATTTATAAAAAAAGATGCTTGCTCCTTTTTTGAATTAGTCTGGAAATTAAATATTATAATTTGTTCCCCAAGTACATCTTTAGAAACATAATTCCATCGTAATATAATTTATCAACGGTGTTTTAACACATACCTTCGAGCCAAATAAAGGGTTTTCAACTGGCACGGGTGGATTGTGGCGGCTTATGGCGGCCATGTTATTTTTGTCAAATCTGTTGTTTACTATTCAGTTACTGATGCCAATTCACCAGTGCACGTTTGAACAGCACGTCTAAATGATAAACCTTTATGTTAGTTAGTGGAAACGTTGCGCGCATTGCTCCCATTTAACAATAGACGTGGCGGCCCTTTACAGCCGACTCTTCAACGTTTGGTGACCACATTTGAGACGACAGGTTTGGTAATCAATAAGCCAACATTCGTATGTTAAAGGAACGCAAGATCGGCCGAGAAAATCGTCATGGTCCGTGAAAGTGTACAGCAGAACCCGAGGCAATCACTTCCTGGCCGTGTTCAAGAACTCGGCCTTTCGGCTTTCGCAGACTTCAACTTGGCGAATTTTGCATCGGGACTTGGGCCTACGCCCGTACAAGATCCCAATGACTCATTACCATAGACAACGCCGTTTATTTGATGACGGCCGAAAAATCATCTTTGGCGACGAGGCCCGCTAGATTTTTTTTCTGCGGGGTTTCCTGACGTCGCAGGTCTATGCGAATACACCACAATCGACCTATTCCCTTAAGGTGAACATAAAACAGCCCATCGCTCAAATTCAGCTGGTTCTATGCGAAAGAGTCATTGAAAATTGGACGTCTCGGATCTGTGCCACCGCGTAAGAATCCAAGATGGGCGTTTGAACAATGTCATATTCCATAAATAATGGCATACATGAGCCCTTAAAAAAAAATTTTTTTTTTGCTAAGACCTCACACATTTCAACATCTACCCGCCCTTATTGAAAACCCCTTCACAATTATTTAACGAGCACCTACAAGAAAAATGCTGAACACTTGTTGTACCCATTCTAACATACGGCTGTAAAATTTTTTGTAAGCTTGATAGTATTAGCCAAAGGAAGATGAATGTTATATTTTATTTTTTCTTTAGTCTTAGTCGCTATGATCACATATCTCAGTTTTCCAAAAGTATCTATGGGATCTCCTTTGACAACTTGCTTAGACTTCGAACTCTTGTCGCACGCTCTTTAACATCATCTGTACGCGTCAATCTTCTAACCTGTATGATACATTCCAGTTCTCGCATTCAAGACGAACAAACCAAATTATCATTCCCCGTTTTTCTTGCCTAACGTTCGAGCGACAGTTTCTTATTAATTCAGCTCGTTTGTGGAATTCCCTTCCACGACATGTTAGGGATGCGGATACAGTAGGGAAATTTAGGAAAAAAATATTTGCTTACTATTCCTCGTCGTAGTAGGCCCTCCGGTTGCCTGATTGCTGTCGGCTTTGTTGCTCTTCTGTTCACGTGTTTTCTTTATATTTTTACATTAAATTTTTATTAAATTATAATATATTTATATTTCTTCTTCAAACGTATTTTTTTTTTCTTCTTACTTTTAACTAAATTAATTAATGATTACTCCATACACACGAGTTCCTAATTTACACTTAATTGTTAATAAGATGTAAACCTTAAAATTAAGTTACCTTTAATAAATAAAATACAAATACAAATACAACGGTCAACACTCGTCATCTCTCAGGCAATCAACACAAAATTGAAAATATGTACCTAGTGCAAGGTCACGATTATGTTTTCATTAATTTTATTCTCAAAATTAAAACTAAGGTCCTATTACAACTTTAATGCTTAGCTTAACCAAATCTGAAGTGCGTATTTTCTTTTAATCAAAAATTCACCACCTACACCGAACGCACTTTTCAGGACATACATATTTACTTACGAAAACGAACATTACTTGAATTGATGAAAACGTGAACAGACACACCTTCCTTTTATTATTTAAGTCGAAATTATTTTCATTTTCTACTCTTAATTTGAGCAATTCAAATTGTTTATGAACATTTCTCAAACAAATGAAAACAATATATTTTTAGCAGAGAAAATACATTTCCCCCCTAAAATTTAGTATGTCTATATATTCACTTTTAGCTTTCACGTAAAATATTGCCACGTCGTAATTATAATCAAGTTTCATTCCCTGATGTCCCATTTGAGAGCATTCTGCGAACCTCAATACATATTTTCTGCTGAGTTGAAAAAAAAAATAATACCTATCTACTAAAAAAAATCAACTTCTTAGTTAAGTCGCTTAATCCACTACTTTGAATTCAGGATAGGTAATGGTGGTTATGGTTATTATAGAGATGTGTTCTTTAAAAACATTTCTCTTACGAAATCCCAGTTTTAAGAGCTCCCAATCGAGTAGGGCAATGTTATGCATACCAATTCTGGAATTATTGATCGGTAAGATGAAAGAATTGAGGTTGGACAGAAGTTACAAACAATACTACATATTTAAACATGGCTAATACATGGCCAAACCGTTCCCCAAGCCAAAACCAAAATACTTCCCAAAAAGGATCAAATTTCCTAGGAACCATAAAGCAGAATTATAAATTTGGCTTTCCAATTATTTCATCTATCCCATCGTTCGTTGGAAGTAAAATGGTTGCCAGTTAGATACCATCGCCCTATCTCATCCCTCTTCCCCATGGGTAGTCTCATTAATAATGAATAAAAATGTTCCTATCAAAATTTCATCATAAAGGCATTGAGAGGAGGAGTTTTTTTAATCATATCAAAGTTTTCTGGGTAAATGGGATTTAGTCTTCACTTTTCGCCGATTTTATTTCGAATTCCGAAAATCACAGGAACTAATACATAGAACCGCAAAATGTGTCAACACTGCATATGATACGCGTCTCGAATTTTGATTATCAGATGAAAGTGAGGATGTTATGTTGTTCGCATTGGCATTGGCATTGGTATTGGTATTGGTATTGGTATTGGTAAACGTGCTGCTAATTAGCCACCCACCTCGCCCCGTTGAGATTCATCTGAACTTTTATGTGAATACCGACAGACAATCGTTTAGCTCATCGGTTTGGTATTTTTGTTTTTGTTTGGGATTCGTGATACATTTTTCAACACCTTTTTTTCTCAGCTCTAGGCTACTGTTGTCAAGGATATAATTGCGATGTGATCTGTCAAACAGCGCATGCTGTGCAGTACTTTTCACATCTTAATTTGGAGCCCAACTCCGGTTGGTATAGGTATTGAAATTCCTTGTGATGTACAACGTACATTCTATTATATGCATGAACGAGTCCTGATACTGACGGGTTTAACATTGTTGTATTCTTTAATTGATGTAATGCCGCTGTTCTTCGACAAGGCCCTGCTTGTGATGGGGTATGAAAGGCCTGAGAGTATTTAAGTTCTGGCCTTAATGTTTCGACATTTCCAAGGACCTTTTGTGTGCCAGGGCCTGGTATCGATTGGAAGGATGCTAATGACATTTAAACAAAAATAATCGCTTTGTGATAGATCTGGATTGAACTCTGCCAAGTGGTTCACTGAGGAAATTCCCATTATCAGACGCTGCTGTGAGGCGGGTACGGGTACGTATAGGTATAGTATAGGTGCTGAAAGGGTGCAAAAGGGGATGACATTGAGGCTCGCAGCGATTTGTGAAGATTAAACTGCTCTGGGTCGTGAATAATTTTCACAAAATGTGGATTGTTTGGGGCAATCGATAGGAAGGATAACCAAATTAGCCTGTAAATTAATCCGCTCTGCGATAATATAAATATATGTATGTACATTTTCTGGGTTTGTAGCTAAAAGGATTTGGTTCATGACTTAAGGATAAATTAACTATAATATTTCGTGTATTTGATGTCAAAACAAAAACTCTTAAAAATATATGTATATATGTAGTAGTATCTAGTTTTATTACCCGAATAAAAGTCTGCAAACTTTTGCCAATTTCATTTTATGTATCAAATTTTGTTTAAAAGAGCATATAGGGCTTGTAAGATTATAAAGAAGCATTTTAAAGTCGAGCATAGCCAAGAAAGTTAGTTCCATGCACAATGCATATGAAAATATATATTTATGTAACAACATATTATGTTATATTTTTAACGTAAATGGTGGTTTCGGTTGGAAGTTTTATCATTTAAAGGTCACATTTCTTGCCAACATCGTGGTAAACAAAATTGTAATTGAAGTAAACTTTTAACTCGCGATACATATTTAGGTATCAACCTACTGTATAACATACTTTGACCAAGTCTGACATTACGATGCCAGATTTGGTAAAAGTATGTTATACAGTAGGTTGATACATTACGATGATAGGTACGTATATGTCCTATAGGTATGTATATAGTCATGAGTAAAAGAGAGAGAGAGCAATTCTACATTTCTTTTAGCTTAATTAGTTTGAGTAAATCAAATTCTGTATGAACAATTCTCAAACAAATGAAAACAAAGCCAGTAAGCACCATAACCGCCCTGGGGCTATATTTTTGCTGGCACCCCCTTGTAGCTACCCAAACCCAAGTGAAAAACCACAGAAAAACGTTATAAGTACCTTAAATAAATTATCATTTTTTTCATTTATTGATAATTTCATACATTATAAACATTTATTTGATGTTTTGGGCAATTTCAATTGACAAAATTGCCAAATTTGACAGTCATCATTGAGACATTGTCAACCGCAGATAGATTTTTATCAGCTTAAGCCAAAGTACCAGATCGCTCCAAATCGCCACAAATCTTAGTTCTCATACAAAATTCTCTAAAAAATTTAGCTAAGGTATAAAACTTAGCCAAGCATTTTAGCCGAGTGGTAAAATTTTTGTTTCTTACTGTACATCACTATCTGTCAAAATTTATCTCACTAAATAATTGTTTTGCACATTAATTCAGGAGCTAAATTTGTGCAGATTAAACAATTTCATATTATTTTTTGAAAAATTTAAGTAAAAACTTTTTTTAATTTTTGTAATTCAAAATTTAACGAAAAACTGTAAATGACTTAAACTAAAGGGTCCGCCAAATAACTTTTTTTTGTTTTTGAAAATGGTGCAAAACATCGAGTGTAGCTTCGGCTGTGTGGCACGTAGCGCCTTGTCTTGTTGAAACCAAATGTTGCCAATATCCTCCTCTTCAATTTTTGTGAACAAAAATTCGTTCAACATGGCCCGATAACGATCGCCATTGACTGTAACGGCCACTCCTTGCTCATTTTCGAAAAATGGCCCAATTATGCCTCTGGACCAAAATCCGCACCAAACAGTGACTCGTTTTGTGTGTATCGTCTTTTCAATGTATGCGTGCGGGTTTTCTGTGCCCTAAATGCGACAATTTTGCTTGTTTACTACCCGCCAATATTAAAATGAGCTTCATATGAAAAGATGATTTTTTTGGCAAAATCGGCATCTTCTCTAAGTCGATCGCAGGCCCACTTAGCGAAGCGTATACACAACCACATTCGTTCAGCGGAAGGATAAAACTAATTATCTGTTAAATCAGACATGAGCTAAGTGTTACCATTCACGAAATAACCACTAGTTGAAAAAAAAACGTTAGATGCCGGACCCTTTATGATATTTTTTTATTAACTATTATATAAACTACTTTAAAAATATTAAATTAACGGTTAATAATATCATGTTTATATTTACCTAATTTTGTTTTTAATTTTATTCTTATTTATGGGGTAAATGTAAACAGCATAGTTAATCATCTTGAAGTTTTGGAACAGAGGCTTTAAGTTGTTGAAAAACGATGTATTGGGCTTTCAAAACTCGTAAATCTTCTTTATTTCAGGGGAAACGATTCGATGATAGTTAATGTGATAAGATTTGAAGGTCATGATATTGTTCTTCTCAGCACAGCTTGCTTTGGCAACGTTTTCCGATAATTATGAAAAATAATTTCGAAGAATATTTCCGAATGAAACGTATTTCGCAACAAATCATTTAAGATAACACATTTAAATTTTTATCAATTTTAATTAGCGATCAAAATATTATGTTAACATTTACCCCAAAAATGTGTTCACAATTTACCCTCAGCATAATATTTTTTATGGGAAATTTAAACAAGAAAAAAAAGTTAAATCCCTTCTAGATTTTGTTTTTTTTTTTTTGTTTTATTTAATGTCAATCAAATATTATAACTAAAAAGTGTATTAAACAAAACTTACGTCTGAATTTTATTTAAAAAAATATAATTATTTCCCTAAGATTTATTCAGTAGGTGCGTTCAAGACTGCATTATTTGTATGGATTTTGAACCCACATTGACCCTACCAATTTTTTTTTCAAAAATTATATGAATAAACGCATCTATTAAATACCCAAAAATCTGTACAGCTGTACGTACGACACCTTTTGCCATCAGGTGTTCCAGGTCCAATTCCAGTTGCACTATTCACGCAGTAATGCACAAAATATGTCCTCCTACTCGGTGTGGGACACTCCGGATTCTTATTTTTTTTTTAATATGCCATTGCTCTTGATTTCTTTAAGGAACTTAATTATTTTTGATTTCTTTTTCTCTCGGCACGATCCACTTTTTGGCGGAATAGAAAAAAAATTGATATTTGAACTTTGAGCTTATTAAAAATGCTAATTTGTTGCGCAAACCTAAAATTTTAAATTTTCTTATTAAAGTTTCCGCTAAAATAAGTTTAAAGTCAGTGGACGAAATTAATAATTAATTCTCTGGTAACTAAAATTATGTAGATTTCTGATTGCTAATTTGTTGCGCCTACATGAAATTTGTAGGCCACTGTCGAGAGCAGCGGTACATTTGCACATTGGGAAAATATTTTAAACTTAGCATTTTATTATTTATTTGGTGAGCTCAACTTTGAATATTTTTGAATTTTGGGAATGGCAAAAAATAAAAGCGTATAAACATGCGGGGAAGCACAGATTTATTTTATGATCAGAATTTGGGGAACAAAAAATAAAAACAAATCGAATTTTTAAGTTTTTTTTAAAGTTTAACTGAAAGTATACTAATATAAAAATTATTTAAAAAAAAAAATAAAAATTCTCATATCAAAATCTAAGAAAAATACAAGCAAAAAACAGTTCCCTATGAGTTTAGTCAACAAAATTGAAAAAATCTAAAACATGACCTCTCAAGCAGTTTTCCATACGATACGAATACTGCAGCACCGGGCAGGGCACCTCATCAAGTTTTATTAATAAACAAGCATCAGCGCTATAGTAACAACGAAAATAGCATTTTACAATATTCCATCATTTTATTTGTCGGAAAAGTTGTTTGCGAGTTTCACAGCACCCAACGCTCAACGCGCTTTCCATACAAACCAGCCAAAGCAGCTGTTGGCAACATGTCAAGAATTTTATTTCTGTTCGCATTTACGAAGAAGGGAACTCTCGACTCTATCGTATTTTTATATTTTCACAAAACTCAAAATATACTCACAAAAACAGAAAAAAAAAAAAAAAAACAAACTTAAAAATTTTGAACACGCTTGTGCCTATTTTCGAAAAAATGCACCTGCGAGCATCAATGTGACGTACATCAACACATGGTACATGCATTTAACTTTAATTTGTTGCATATATGCACAACATTAAAAAATACCCATACTTGTGCAAAAATAGCAACATTTTACTTGAGCTTCATGCGCGCCACGCCACGCCATGCCATAGCGTAATCAACTGGGCGTTTGAAGAAAGAAGAAACTCCGCAATCCCCATACGAACTTCACGACTCGAATATGTTGTTCCTAGAGTTCATAGAATGATTTAATTGGAAGAGATATCTCGATGTACAGAAAAGATCCAAGGCGAACAGATGGAACTTTTCCTTAATGGAATGCGAACAACTTTTTGAGTTTTTTTTTTTCTCTGACTGAATGAAAGTAGTAATTAATCAAGAGGAACAAAACATGCTTCCAATTCCGAGAAGCACCTATGAAGGCGAAGGGGACTCCTATCCATGCTTTTAATAAAACTCAAAAGTTGTGTTTGTATTTTTTGTAGTGTCGCCTTTGTTTTTTTCTGCTAGTTAGTTTTAATTTTAATAGAAAACAGAAAGTAGAGAAAGAGATGTGTTTTGTTGTGTTGTGTTTACTAATAAAATACAATTATAAAACTTTATGTGCCTTTTTTAAAAATGCACAGTGCATATGGCGTTTGCAGCTCGTCTGCCATGTTTATTTATTAACTAATAATTGTTTTGAATATGACATGGAAAAGGAGCTCAAAAATATAAGTCAGAATAAAAACAAAATTATGGAGTTTTCTATAGCAGCGTAATGAAAACCAAGAGACACTGCATCAAGTCGCCTTTTTATAAACAAGAACGAAAGGATGTTGGAGACTCTTCAAATGTGTAGGTGACTTTCCTCAAAGAAAATGTTATTACCAACACAGTGGCGTGGCTAGGAGGGTTCTAAAAGGGTCATATTTCCCCTCGACAATGGATTAGGGGCGGCAAAACCATGCTCGTTTATTGAGATTTGGAAAAAAACTCTGAAAATTTCTAGTTATTAGAACTAAAAACTGTTATTATGTTTGGCTTTCGTCGTCAGAAAATGGTCACTTTCAGTCCCATTATGACTGAGTATACTCATTAAATTATTATTACAAGATTTTATTTCCCTTTAAAGTTACTTACATCACAATTTTTCCATTTGTTTTTTTGTTTTACATTTTAATAATTTTCGATTATAAGTATCGGGTTTTTCAATAAGAGCGCTACAAAAGTTTTTTTTAAATAAAACAAAAACGGTTTTTGATATCAATGAAATTTTTTATTCTTGTGAAAGTAAATTTAATGCCATTATGTATGGAACTCGATTTCTTTTGCATGGCCACCACGGGCACGCTTGCAGAAGTCCACACGCTGAACCCAATTTTCGACGGTTTTCAAGCATAAATCAGCAAATACTGGGGGCCAAAAATATTAGGAGCGGTAGCGATCCCCATTCACAGTAACGTACCGGTCTTGATCATCACGGAAGAAGTACGGCCCAATGACGCCGCCGGCCCATAAACCACACCAAACCGTAATTTTTTCTGGATGCAATGATGACTCATGGAGTACGTGTGGATTGCTGCCTGACCAAAACCACATGTTTTGTTTATTGACGAAGCCATTCAGCCAGAAATGAGCCTCATCGCTGAAGATGATTTTTCGATGAAAATCCGAATCATTTTCAAGTTGTTGCTCAGCCCAATTCACGAACATACGACGCTTCTGGTTGTCAATCGACTTCAGTTCTTGCGTCAATTTAATCTTGTAAGGATGTAGGCCAAGATCTTTTCGCAAAATTCGCTACAACGACGTCACAGAGATGCCCAACGCTTGAGAACGACGTGTGAGAGACACATATGGGCTTTCTGCAACTGAAGCCTCAGCGGCAGCAATATTCTCGACACTACGGGCACTTCTTTGTCTGACTGGCACGGGAACATTTTGTACTGTGAGTGTGTATTCAAATTTTTCCACTAGACGCTCAATTGTTGATCTGCTAGGACGATTATGACGACAAAAAATTGGACGTAGCGCTCTAAACGTTGCGGCCACTGACTCCGAATTTCGGTAGTAAATTTAAATAATTTCTACTCGGTCTTGGCTCGTATATCTTTTTATCATAAAATGGCAAACCTTATTGAAGAGAAATGTCGGAAGAGCGGCAAGAAATATGGCGTCGTTTGGTGTCTCTGTTGCTCTACTTTTGTTGCGTCCCTGTTGAAAAACCCTTTATATGACAATAATTCAAGAATAATATAACAATTAATTCAAATTAGTTATACAGTAAATGACGCTTATAAGAAAAAAGTTTCTTATAAGAAGAACACGGATATAAGAAACAGAAGTTTCTCATTAGAAATGTTCCTTCACAAAACAACCTTCATTTTTAAACAACAAAATATAAATTCACTTTGTTTAAAAAAAAAAGAACAAGAAAATTCACAGCTGAACTGACATTTATGACCTTTCTTTGAGAATGTATATCCTAAGGGCGTATTTGTTTTTATGTTATACAAACGTTTCTAATACACATATTTCACAGGAAAACTGAGAATCGGTATTGTTAAAAAATTCATTATACCAGTGTTTTTCTTATAAGCGTGATTCTTATAAGCGTCATTTACCGTATAAAGTTTTTTTTCAAAGTTTAGTTTGGTCAAATATATTTTTAGAAAATTTGTATATGAATTAAATTATTGCTATTTCTTATAAAGTATGAATAAAGTTCTAGATATTTCTCAAGAATTGTATTATCTGGTATAAGCTTCTCCAACACTGCCCACTGCTCTCTGTCTTTCGCTTCTTGTATCAATTTGGACTTTGAACTACCAAATCATCCGCCCATCTCTTTTTATGTCTTCCCACTGGTCTTTTGTCTTCCGGAGTCCATTTGGTTACGATTTTTGTCCGTCTCTGGAATTATTCCCTGGCCAGCTTCATTTAAGTGCTCAATTGCGCTCTAACACGTGGTTTGGTGTCTTATATCTTGGTTTCTAACTCTTTGGCTTTGTCTTAATTTGAGAAGTTTTCTGTCCATCTTCGTTTGGCATGTCCTTAGTTTCCCTTATAGGTCAGAAGTCAAGCAAGAGTGTTTCAAGTCCATAAGTCATAATATTCCAGAGTTTGCAAGATAGACATTTTCGTGCGTTGTTATTTATGTTTGAAAGCTAAGAATTACCTTTTTACGAATTACTATGAAGGGCTGGACAGCATTACCCTTTAATAGTAACTTGTGTTTTTTACTTTCCGTTTACCAAGTTTTGAAGTTATCTTAAATGATAACAAAGTCGTTAGAGCCATTTTAGTGGATTTGTGTAGGTTTTAAACAACTGGATTATTGTTTGTGGGGTTATGTGAAGTCGCTTGTCTACACAAATAAGCCCGAGATGATTGACGCCTTGGAAGAGAATATTCGGCTCGTTATTGCTGACATACGGCCCCAATTGCTGCAAAAAGTGGTCGAAAATTGGGCCTCTCGGCTATAATTTATTCGTTCCAGCCGCGGCGGCCTTTTGCCCGAAATCATTTTTAAAACATAATGTCAAACCCTTATCTTTATAATAAAGCTTAATTCTTGGCTATAACATTAAATTATATGCGTTTTATTTCTTCTTGAAAACCACACGTCTAAAAAAACACCCTTTACAAAAATACAGGCAACAAACCCTGAAAATTATGTAATTTGCAACTTGTTTTCCTTGCTTAAAACAAACTAATTTGAAGGTTTGAAAAGCTTTCAATCTTTTTCCAAAAAAAATTCTGTAACTTTGTTTTGGCTTTTGTATTTATAATCTTTTCTAAAAACCATAAAAAACTAACTTACGTACGTGCGCTGGAAGTAAAACTTCTTTTCTCTCAAACAAATCCTCTCGCCTCTGTCATATTCTTACTTATAAACGTACAAACATTTTGTATAAACCAAGATAACAATTAATTGTTGATTTAAGATTATAATGAATTCTTTACAAATTGGTTAGATAATCAAACTAAAGTTGACGATTTTCGCTTAGCTATTACACCCCGACTCCACAGGGCATTCAGATACCCAACATCACAACCACAATCCAATCAGCGAATTTTTACCGCTGGGCAAATTATGTCATGTCGTTTCACAAACAAGGGAAACATACAGAAATTCCCTTCCGCACTACTTCTACCTTTTTCCTTCAACATTTACCACCACATTCAGCGAGAACCAGAAAAAAACTCACACACATGAAACGTCAAATCTCATGCCCAAGCTTTGAACAGCGGTCATGTCGTGTTGAAAAAATAGTTTTCGTCGATATGTTGCTGCACGGACATGGATTTTTGTGCCTCCATTGGATTTTTTCTAGACATGTTCATAATCCGAGCATCGTTCATGCCAAGTGGAGGTGGCATGTAAGGGCCAGCTGTACAAACGTCGATGTCGGTCAAACTTTTATCCGTGGTTGAGCAATTTTAGTCCACCGATTCCGGCGAGTTAACTGAGGTTCTCATTTGATTCAAATTTTTATCCGAGGTTTAGCAATTTCAACTCACTGATTTCAACTCATCGATTCACCTCAGTAAAATCTCCGAAATTGGGACGAGATTTAAGGAAGGAAACGAGACGCAAGAAAACGAGACGAGAACGTGACATTATTCACTGTAAGCATTTTGGAATTATAAAACCATTTCCCAATTCAATGGCAAGAGACTTTTGACGAGATTTAACAAAATAATAATATTAGCTGCATTTTATTATCCTTCAAATCTGATCCTGATAAGATCATGATAATAAAACCAACAGGATCACGGTGAAAAAAATGTTATATACCCATCTCTTTTTGTCCTTTTGTGTATTTATTTGTAGGTGTTCGTTGTCTTCGTTTTTACTCAAAAAGCCAGGAAGTACTAAAGGTGTGTGTTCAAAAATGGATTTGCAAATCCAAAAGCAAACCTGGACCTTGAATTGTTTTTGTAATAAATGTATTTTCGTGTGCAAATCCAATCCGGATCAGATCTGGGGGAAATTAACATACCTACGAAAGCTTACTGACTTACAATTTCTTAATCAATTAATTTTACGTAACGTGACGACGTAAAATGCTTTATTATGCATATCCTCGTCATAGTTTGAAACTAATTTAACAGGAACGACGAGATCTCGTCACACTCACGTTTCGTTTTCTTATCGCATCCATTGTGTTCGAGGACTAATTCCAAATGCATATGGCAATGCTGTTTTAGATTTGTCAGCGGGTTAAGGATTCCTCGTATATGGCAATGCTCGTCTACGTTTGTCAACATTCAACAAGATAGTTTTGTTTACTTTGAGGTTTTCTTATTTTAGGTAAATTTATTTGTTCATTTTAAGTAGTTAGTTTATAAGTTAAGTTGGAAAAAACTGATTTGTGTTATCTAGCATTAAGTGTTTAATAATTTAAATTAAATAAAATGGCCGAAAAATGAAAATCGTTTTCTGTTCTGGTGGCTGTTCTTCGCTGTGTTTAATTAAAAAAAAAAAACAATTTTCATTTTTTTTTTTAATGAAATTATGTGTTTAAATTTTGTGCCGGTTAGTTTTTGTGGCTCTTTTGCCAAAAAAAAAACATTCTTTTTCGGTATAAAAAGATGTTTTTTTAAAATAATTATTGGTGGGTAAAAGTTTTTAATCTGTCGCTAAAAATTCTGTCGGTTTTTGACAGATAAAAAGTGTCGGTTTGACATGTCACTGACAGCTCCATATGAAAATTTTTACCCCCAACGCCGGAAAAGAAGTTTTACTTCAAAAATATTAAAGTAATATTTGACGAATGTTAATTCAAAATTATATTTAAGTTTCGCCTTAAAAGACCAATCTTAAGCATAAGTAATTTGATTTTTTAATTAAAACAAGGAGATATTTATTTTATACAGCACGATGCCCTATGAAGCAAAGTTGATGTCATTAAAAATTTCAAAATAACTTACCCAAGGTAAAACAAAAGCCAAACAGGTGACAAACAGGTAATTACAAAAGTCAAACCAACTTAACAATTTTCGACGTTTGAAATCCTGTGACTCTGACTCACTAACCAGTTTGGTTCTTCATGTGTAAGTTATTTGGATGCTTAATGCTTCTTTCAACTAACAAAATAAATGCTGCCGACAGAACGCCGCCATTTGTTATGATACAAAAAAAAAAAAAAACAACTATAAATTTACTGCCCTGGTTTAGTGTATATTAGAAGCGTCCATAAAGTTTTTTTTTTTTTTTTTAATTTTTTTGGATAACATCTTTTTGGGCGTTTCCTCATCCTCATACATAAAATGATGAAAAGACTTCTTTAAGTAATCACAATTATTGCTGATAAATAAACAATCGGTCTTCGAGTTCTCGTTCTGTATAAATCATTTCTTCCGCTTAACTAAATGAAAAAATATAGAAAACATTATACATATAGAAAATTGAATAAACAGACACATGAGTTGATTTATTTCCGAAATCCGAAGGTTGATATAAATTCTAAATGTAAAAATATGATATGTATATACATTGACGTCCAAACTTTAAGATTTCTGTCGTCTTTGGAATATCGAAATGAGTTTTTAAAATGTTAGCATTGAAAATATTTTTGATAGTTTATAATAATTGAAGCTCGGAGGAAAGCTGGCGACTTTTTAACTCAGTATCTTTTATATGAATAGTTATAGTGTGGTGAGGGTGGCCTCGGGATGTTGACTTTATTTTAAATCCAAAAAAAAACATAAATCTCGAACATACCAAAATCTGCAATCTATACAAATCATAATTTTACGTTTAGTCTTGAACTAAATGCATAATTTTTCAGTTTATCAAACGATTTATTCTTCTAACAAAGTAAGAATATTTAACAAAAAAAAAACAATACAGCCAGGGCCATGAACGAACACAACGTACCAAGCAAAACCAACAAAATAGCAAGATTTAGTTACAGAATCCCAAATGGCTTAGCACTTTGTTGGTGGTTTAGTTCGGGATTTTGATATTCAGGATTCTGTAACCACGCGATTTTTAAAACCAAATAGTATTTGTCATTTGGGACTTAACATGCCGGATTTTGTAATTTGGGATTTTGAAATTCGGGGTTTTGTCCATACGCGCCTGCAGGATTTTATCCATGAATTTTTTTTTAAATAAATGTTTTCCTTTATTGAAAAGTTAGATATGTAAGCCGTATTCCTTTGGTGTTGATGCACTATACTCATGAGCAGATGCAAACTATACTCAAGCGTTTCATTGAAAATCTGTAGCAAAGTTCTAATGCGTGTTTCGCCAGCTCCAAAAGAACACGGATTTTGTTGGCTATTTACTGACATATCACTGGCTTTTTAGAAGTTTGAATCGAGATTTGTTCTACAGGGTGGCCCAAAAGTCATTTTCCTACGTATATCTGTAATAACTTTTGAACGAAAAGATACAAAATAATGAAATAAAATTTTATTATTTAGCTATGGAAAATCATATTGGTTAAGTGGACAGCATTAGAATGCATGCATTAATGGGCTCTTTTGATGGCACTTCCCATGACTTTTTGTATTGTTGCTGGCATGATTTGTGTCGAATTGTCGAAGATTCAGGATCGGTTGCAACACTTTCCCTAACGACCTGGATGTTTTCGATTGATCGTGGGGCGAGTGTTGCTGAATACCGTGAGCAATCGATTCGACGCCGATCTCAACATATTGGCTTATCCCGTGATGTCGGCAACATTTGGTCCCAGCAAGACCGAGCTACGGCTCAAACTGCGCTCGAAAGAAGCTATATTGAGAAACATCTTTGGTGGACAACTAATTTCGGGTTCCGGACCTGTAAACTGCCCACCTAGATCGTGTGTTATCACACCTTCAGACAAAAGTCAAAAGTCTTCGCCAATAAGCCAGCTACGATCCAGGGTTTGAAAGCCACCACTCGCGTCATTCGGGAAATACCAGATGCAACGCTGGAAGCAGAGATCCAAAATTGGACCTTCAGAATGGACTATGTACGGCGGCGTAGTCGCGGGCAACATTTACTCGAAATAATATTTAAAAGACAAATGTCAGACATTGTTCTTTCAGGCCATAACAAAAGTTTCTACCATTTAAATTCATTTTATGTTTTATTTAAAATTAAAAAAAAAAAAAAAACAGGGCTTAATGAATCACCCTTTATTATCTCTTTGAAGAGTGTATCTGTTCTTCAAATAATAAATATTGCACAAGATATTTTCAAAAAAAAGTTGGAAACAAAATTATAAATTAACCATCTCCAAATATAAAACATCGATTTTCAATGAACTCGACCTAACCACTTAAAGTTTTGTAAAAAAGTTTCCAGTTTTGTACCAATTCTGACTCTCAACAAAATTCTACCAGTACCAACCCATTCGACAAGGAGTTGACTAAGAATGTCATGCAAAGAACAAGAATGTAAAAGTTGCTTAAAATGTTTTAACTTTACCTTTTCGTCATCACGCTGAATTCACTTTTCCTCAGTGAAGTGGAATTTTGATGGAATTCGAATTCTGAAGTAAAATTTCTTATAGCCATAGATACAAGTATCGTACATAAAAATATAAAAATGTGTATGTACATACATATATGCTATGTAGGTTGCTTGGTGAAATAGCAAGGAAAAAAGAAAGGATACTTATACACTCGGGGTACATAGAAATACTTTTCTTGGTTACACATATTCACATAAGGAGAAAGAAGAAAAATTTTAAAACTTTCTGTTTTCGTCCCCTATTCCCGGGGGACTACATTCAGAAAGTTATTTACCTTACGGAACACATGCAATGGGCGTTGTAGTCGTTTTTCTGCTTCTTTTCGTCCAGTTTCGGTCCTAGTTTCAGTTTCCCAGATAATACATACCTCGAATAAGAGGAGGACACTGTGCTGTGCAACAGATTACGTTGAATGTTGAAGAGCATTGATGTGGAAAGCGCATGCATTGATTTTTTTGGTCAGCTTTTAGAATTTTTAATTTCCTGATGTTCAACTGTTGGAGAATTTTCCCAGAAGTCGTGAACGAAACGATTCCTGTTGAACGGAAAAATTGGAGTTTAATTAAATTTCATCATTATTGACTGGATGTTTAAAAAAAAATAAACACTTCTAGTCTTTCGTTATACTCACTTGAAGAGATTTATTTACTTTGAATTCTCAAGGGTTTAACTTTTATGACTGCAATAAAATTTCATCACTTTGTGTATACCTATATGTGATCTTATTTTGTAGGCTGCATTAATTTTTATACTCCGTCTAGTATTAATTTTTCTACTATAGGAATATCTATAAAATTCCATATTGCTTTGGAGCTCGAAGCAATAAAAATGTGTAGGAGTTGTTTAATTTCCGCCACAATAGCGTCTTCTTTTTGTGTTCAAAGGCTGAACGGGGAAATTAAGTTAAATTAAAAGCGTTTTTTTGAACCAAACATTATTTGTGGGAGTTTAAACAAGAATCGAAATAGGTACATATCTACTTTTATCTATGTTGTTTTTTGTGTAACTACATATATTTATATTATGTACATATTTGTCCCGTAATGTGATTTTTATGTTAATGATTTTGAAATTTGATATTTTTGCTGGAAAAACAGGAACATAATAAATATGTAGATATGTATGTACACAGTACACATTGTAAGTAGGATTTTAAAGGTTTTGATTTTCTTTCGTTCAAGTTTGCACAGCAATACAAATGCAGGGTTGAGTATCGCAGGTACTTGTTCTTGTGTTAGGTTTTGAAGCATCTTTTCATCTGATTTTAAAAGAAATAAATTACCCATGGTAGTTCATATTTAATGCACCGAAGAATTGAAACTGGTTATTTCAAATTGTCCAGTTTTGCGGTTTTATTTTTATATTGCATTCATTCATCATTGTTAATGGTGTTGCACATAGTGAAGAACATATAGAAGGCGCGGTTTTCAACAGCTTATTTTGGCTTGTCGGATGCAACAAATTTCCGTATTTAATGTAAAGATCTCGGTTTAAATCATACAAAGTTCATACGTGTCAGTCTTGTCTTTGGTATCTTGTAAAGCTTGAGCAATATCCAATATCCATTGATTTGGAGTAAAATTTCAATCAGCGATTGAATCCATTTCTGGCCTTGCAGTGGCTATATCAAATAAGCTAAAGTGCTGTACTTAAACTAAAGAGGATCAAGAAGAGATTCAAGAACTGTTATTACATCAAGACAAAACAACGGTTTGGTGTGGTTTATCGGGGTAGTGGAAACATTGGCCCATATTTATATAAAATGAAGCCGTCCAGAACCTAGGGGAACCTGGGTCACATGATCCCCTTTGAGACTTAATCTTTAGGAATTATCTGGGTTATATTAGTTGTTTTTTTACCTCCAAAGTAGCAACACACTATTTAGCTCTGGTTTTGAACGTGAGAACAATTTTTTTCGGACGGAAACAGATATGCTACAGTAGGCTTTGAGTTTTGAGCTTTCCTTTGAAAAAAATGTTTTTTTAACGGTGTTTCATTTGTTTTTAATATTGGACGTCCCAGATTAACACATTTTTCTGCATCCGAAACCTGTTAATTTTGGTAAGTCGTTACGTATTTTGTTAAATTAAATACTCCAAGTTTTTCATAAAAATGAGGAACAAATCATAAAAATGACCGGATGGGATATTTTTGATTCCAATGAAATGGGGAGATTTGTTCCGGGGATCAAGCCTCCTTCAGAATATTTTAATTTAAGGTAATTTTATTTCATCACACTACATTTTTATATTATGGACAATGTCCGTCAGAGTCTACAAGTGAAAGAAGGGCATTAAAAGAGATGTCCCGGTATATACCATACAAGACTTTAAATTCGTTAAAAAAACAGATTGACATTCCTTTTCTTCGTTGCTCAATGTTGTCAGTTGGGTAGTAGTAAACATACTTTCTCTAAAAAAAATGCACAGATAACAGGTTTAACACAACATGGTTAAGTAGTGCGTTTTGCTAAATTAAAAAAAAATTAATAATTACACATTTAACTGGCCACTTCATAAAAGACGACATTTTTGAAATATAGGTCAGTATCAACTCGTAAAGAAAATCAATTCTCCGACTGTCAATAAGTTCAATACTAAACGTGTTTTCTTATTGCAGTTCAAGAAATCGTTGCGGAAATTTAAATTGAAAAATTGTGTAAATTATGAATATGAAATACAAGATTATTTTGTAAGCTATTCAACAGGATACAGTTGATCCCTCTAAAACCAAGTCTACCCTGTGTCCAGATCAAGTCTCCCTGAATAGGGTACACTTGATTAATTTGGGTTCTTTTAGAAAAATTTAAAAAAATGTACCTATTTCGTTTTACAATAATTTTTAGTTTAACCATGAAATACTGTAAACAATTTAAATTGTAATTATATCATTTCATAAAAATGGGAAAATATCTTTTACTTTTTGAGATAATTCAAAACTTATAAAGTGGGCATCAAGTGCCCAAAGGTTCCTTACATAACTCTAAATGAACCACTAGGTAACAGTTAGTCATAAATAAAAAAAATATCATACATATGTATTTTATAAGTCACGGATTTGCTTTCTACTGTCTATGTATAATGTGGGATATCGGGAACAAAATTTTCCCAGGAAATGTTTCCCTCCTTCGAAAATTTAGAATGTGAATAAAGGTGGAAAGATTCCATCGGAGTTTTATGGTATCGGGAATTAATTTTCCAGGGGAGTTTGGCTCTCATTTCGGTGAGCCAAATTCGACATTACCAAGTGTAGTGGAAAAGTATTAGCGTTTCAAATTTTCGAAGAAGGAAAACATTCCCAGGGAAATTTTATTTACGATAGCCCCAATGTGTACTTTTATGATAATGATGAATTTGGTGTGATTTTGATCGAATTTTTGAGGCAGGAGGTTTCATGACTGTAGTAAATTTTTACACCTTGAAACATTTTCAAAAATATATTACAGCCCTATTCTGCTTAACGTTCGCGTAAACATTTGCATTCTGCTATCCGGGAAGAAAAATATTGTTACATAATGCGTATAAATTGTGATAAAAATATAACTAAGACAATAAGATCCTTTTTAGAATTTCAAAAACAAATACTGGTTGAGATTTTCATTTGAAAGGCAATAGTTTTAAATAAATAATTTGAGGCAAATTGAATGAAACATTCACGTGAATCGAAAAACTCGATAGAATAGGATAGCAGAATAGGGCTAATAACAAAAAATTAAGTTTTCGGAAAACAAACTATATATATGTAGATAATTACTTTCTTAAAATTGCCCAAACAAATTTAAATGAATCAACTGATAAAGTCATGGTGTTTATAAAGTATGTATTCAATTTTCAAAAAACTAAAATTGAAAATGTTTACAATGCATCTGATCCTAACCTAACTTACTGTATCTACCTATATCACAGTCCGCAAATCTTAGGTAATATATTGCTCAGGTTTTCAAAATGGAAAGTGTCAGAATTTAAAAATGTCCATTTCAGTGCCCTATTATACATTCATTAAACAGGCCCAGATACTGGCTTACGCAGACGACATCGACATCATCGGAAGAACCAAGCAAGCTGTACATGATTCCTTCATCCAGATCGAGCAGGCGGCACAAAATCTGGGGCTGCACATTAGTGAAGGTAAAACAAAGTACATGGTGGCGTCGAATGCGAGGGGAGCAGTTGGTCAAACAATCAAGGTAGCGGAGCACGAATTTGAAGAAGTGCAATCCTTTAAATACCTTGGGTCAATAGTAGCAGCCGATAACAATATAGAAGAAGAAATACGCGGGCGGCTTCTCAAATGCAACAGAGCCTACTATAGTCTGTCAAAGCTCTTCAAATCCAGAAATCTCACCATAACTTCAAAACTGCTGCTGTACAGGACCATGGTCCTGCCAGTACTCACATATGGATCCAAGACTTGGGTGCTTAGCAAAAAGCACTCCGACCTCTTAGCCGCGTTCGAGAGAAAAGTCTTAAGGAGAATTGTTGGCCCCATGTGTGAGGAAGGACGATTCCGGAGACGGTACAATCATGAATTGTTCGCAATCTACCTTGAAGCTCGGTAGACTCCGGTGGGCAGGGCACCTCGCTCGTATGAGCGAGGAGGAACCTGCTCGAAAAGTTGTTTGTGGTACATTCTATGGTAGACGACAGCGTGGTAGACCATGGTAGACAGGACGCCCAGAGCCTGGATGGCGGCGGCTCTAGACCGGGATGGGTGGAGAGACTTGTTGAAGGAGGCCAGGACCGGACCCCGGTTGTCGAGCCGATGATGATGATGATGATGAATATATATTTAAGGGCTTTTTTCACAATGTCTGGTTAAAGTTCTAAGAAAGCAACTTTGGAACTTATATTAGTCAATTATAAACTTGGCACTCACGAGAATTGGAAAAATCAATTCAATAAAATTGGGTTGCGAGAGGTAATGAGCCTTTAGGATATAAAATACTTGATTATTGGACACCAAAGATATTTCTCAAAATGTATGTTGTTCCGTAACTCCAAACATTTACCCTAGACATCTGTATAGATACATTTACCAATATATTATGTAATTAACAATAATTTCCCACAAACTATTTTGCTGTATATAACATGAACTACGTAGATACCTATACATTATGCATTTAGTTTGAAGCTATTGTCAAGGCTTAAGAACAACGTAAATTGAGTAACTTATGTTACAGCTATAAACTGACGTTCCCCCTCAGTTTCAACTTGAAGCTGTAGATGCTACACATGCGATTCAATGCGATAATAAACACTTTCAACTTGTCAACGAAAATTCTGTTATATCCTTCTATTCCTTCTAGCTAGGTATAACGCTGTGCAATTCAGGTCGCATTTAAAACTCTGAAGCAGACCTTTATTTAAAGTTATTGAAATACATAACTATTATTGCCATTCTAGCGTACTACATAGAGCTGTTGCTCTCGGAACAGTTTACTTATTTGATTTTGCTGAAGCTAAATAGTCCACAGTCATATACGTTCAAATTAGTAAGACAACACTGTATGAAGCTGTATCTACATAAGAAGGAAAGATTTCTAGGGTTAACGCAGTTAAACCCATATATTTATTGTCTATAAAAAAAACCTTTAGCAGGATAGAAGTTTCATTAATTTACCATAGATATATATTTACGATATGCCCCACGAAAGCCTCTACTTCTACTCCTACTTTCGGTAACCCTGGTTTATATCGCCCCTTGGGTGTGATAGAGTTTTCCCTCATTTAATTAACCGAGCTTCTTCGCCTACATTCATGTTAGGTTCGAACTACATTAAGAAATAGGACGCCATCATGTATAGGAAGGAGATAAATGAAATGATGCTCAGTATTGGTCCCTTAATCACTATACTGTCCACCATCGTTGTCCTGCTGTGCTTTTTAAGTAATTGGGCAAATCCCTCACTCGAACACCATCCACATCCATTCCAACGTGGTGATAAATAAGGGTTGAATAAATTTCAGAACAAGAACAAAAAAAAAATAAAGGAACTTTTTGCTAGTTCAAAAATTCTTTTTTTGTTTTATTTTGAAAGTAATAGAGTTCCATTTCGTCGACAGAGGATATCCTTGGAGCGACATTTTCTCGAAAATCGTATAAAATATTTGAACGATATATTGCGATTAAAGAACATAGTAGTACTCTCGAACTGTTTTTATTTTCTTCGACTTTTTTTATTTTATGTAGGTAAGTATATAGCTTAGTGAAAAATAGATTATTTGCAAACATTCTCGTCCATTGTTTTTCCAACACAATCAATTTACGTCACAGAAATATGTACATAATGATTTCGACAGAGAAATAAGATAGTTAGATTCTTTTCTTTGGCATTGTCACGCACTGGATTATTGAGTGGTGGGTGTACTTGAAATTGATTTATCAAAATCCTGCGAATTTATATTTTTTGGATGAGTGGGCTTATAAGAAATTTCTTAAATGTACAGTATAAACCAACTCCGAGATGCATTATAATATTTATTTAGGACCATAATTCAATCGATCAGAGCTCTCAGTGCATAATCGGCTCTCAAAATTTGACGAAGGCATAAATAGCTTCCATTTTTTGGATGCCACTATACGGTGTATCGAAAATTGTGTTTTCAAACTAAGTTTTAACTTGGGATAATAGGTTTCTTGATTTGATTCAAATCTGGCATCACAATGGTAATGAAGATTAAACAAGTCGGTCCGTAATAATGTCTGTTTGTGTTTGGATATAGTCTGATTGAACAAAGCGTTTTTAGGGTTTTTGGGGCACTCCACAGATGGGTTTTTGAATTTTTGTAAGACGAAAAATTAGAATTTTCTTTATTAATTACACTTATGCTTTTTAGTAAGACAAAAAATAACTTTACCCGCACCTACAATTAAAAAGGTCTATTTTGACTTGATATGTAGGGCAAGTTTTTATTGAATTAGTGTCATTTTCGAGGTTTTAATGAAAACTATCATTACGATAGAGAAGAAGCGGTCGCGTCGGTCGACCGTCTGTTATTTGTCTGTGCATCTGTTTCCCCGTCCGTACAGGTGTTCATAGAGCTACAAATGAACGGATTTGCTTGAAATTCGGTATAAAAAGAAAGGTCTTATGTGATTTATAAGATGTGAAATTTGAATTTGTTTAACTCATCTAAAGGGTGTTTTTTTTTTTTAGAGGTATAGAACTTTGAAATGGAATAAAATAAAGATGATTTTTTTAAGTTGACATGAAATTTACTTTATTCGAAAGATAATCTTCTGGCATTATAATTTAAATATGATTTCTGGCATATGACCGCCACGGCTGGCTCGGACGTAGTCTAATCTAGAGGTCCAATTTTCGATATCGGCAAGAACGCGGCGAATGTTTTCCTCCAAGTGGTCAGTCGTTTTGGGTTTATCGGCGTAGATTAGCAACTTTACGAACGATCTTGGAGGCCAATTCACGGGTCCGTAACGTGAAACTATGCAGCTACCAAACATTTCATTTAATAAATCAATTGTGGCACGAGTTGTGTGGCATGTTGCACCGTCTTGTTGAAACCACAGCTCCTGGACATCATGGTTGTTCAATTGATGAACGAAAAAGTCAATAATCATGGCTCTTTAGCGGTCACCATTGAATGTAACGTTCTGGCCAGCATCGTTTTTAAGGAAGTACGGACCAATTATTCCACCAAACCCTTAAGCACCCACCAAACAGTCAGTTTTTGTTGATGTAACGGTGTCTCAACATACACTTGAGGATTATCATCACTCCAAAAATACGGCAATTTTGTTCGTTAACGTATCCATTCAACCAAAAGTGAGCTTCATCGCTAAACAAAATTCTGTAATGAAAATTGGGATCAACGGCAATCTTGTTTTGGGCCCATTTGGGAACAATTTGGAAGCGTTGTTCAGGCGTCAGTCTATTCATGTTGAAATACCAAACCAAACCAAGAATAAATCACTTGACAACTGACAAAATGGGCGCCAGTTAAAATAGTTTTGAAAACTAAAAGTTCTATACCTCCAAAAAAAAAACGCCATTTAGAAGTGGTAAGTGGTAGCTGTCAAACGACGATTTCGTTTGTGTTCAAATTTTCTCAAAAACAGCTCAAATGATTTTGATTAAACTTCGAACATGGAATGTCTTAACTCTAAACCATTTTAATTTAGAATTTATTTACGGAAATATAGGAGTTTGACGTTTTTTTTTTGTTGAGAAAATAGCCTCATTTTTGGACTTCATTAAAAGATTATAAGAACAAACAAATATTAAAAATAATGATTTAGTTTCTGGTTCATGAAATGTTTATTTTTCAAAAGAATCCGACTTAGCAACTTTTCTGGCTGCACCCACTGTTATTAATGTATTGGCTAGTACGTATGAATATGAACCTAATAGTAGATAGTCATTTTTTAAAAAGTCATTTTCAACTCTGCTGGTCACCATGAATGGAATCAAAAAAATTAAATATATCAAAAATGGTTAACAAATTTTTTGTGTAGAACTTATTACAAGATACTATAATAGAATATGCAGAAAATTTTAAAAGAAAAATTCATCTTTTTAAGTGGAGTGACTGAACTCCATAAATGCGTTTCGCCCAGTTATACGATAGTTGCAGTTGAGCTCATTTGAACTTTAAACTTGAGTTATTATGTAAGTTATAGCTATATCAAGAATATTTTTTTACAAGGCAACTTCTAAAACAATTTATAAAAAGTCCTGTTTTATAATAATGTTTATCATCAGAACTATTTTGACAGTCCAACATTCTCATAGTCATCTGTGCAGTTCAACCTTTAAAGATAATACTCCATTGAATTCTTCATACGTTGCTCCTCACTTTAATTTAAGTCTGTCAATGTGTTCGAGCCCGGAAAGTGAGTGTGACAACAATGCAGTCATGTGTCTGTTAAATTTTTAAAATCAGCATTTTTAAATAAAAGATCTGCCACCCACGAGTAGGTTTTATATTTTTATATTTAATCTGAATCTTTTAAACCGACCTATATAATTTATTTCAATTACTTTTCTCAACCAAGAAATATCAACATCGAAAGACCCAAAGGACGCCATAACAAAATCAAGAAAATTTATATATTTTAGATAACAAGGTGTCTGTTGGCAAAATAATATCTAACAGATACAACAAATAATTCAATTGAAAACAACAAAAAATATATGTATATCCTTGCAGTATATTTTTATGGATTTTTTTATCAATAAGATTCAAAGAATAACTTCCACTTCAACATCGGAATCGAAAACATAATAATCATTCACTGTAGGCGATACAAGGGGCCTTCTACTCTTTTCATCGTTTTGTTTGAACATTCAAAATCAACCGCTCTGGAGGACACTTAAGGTATACTTTTTCCGACAAAGTGTCATAAAATTTGCATACTTCAACCATTTCCTCAAAAACCGTACATAACCTTCATCAAGTTTTTATTACATTTCACATTGAATCGCAACCATAATAATTACCATAGAACACACCATAATCCATGTAGGTATTAAGGTTTTGTGTGGAAAGAAGTCAAAAGGACTACGATTGGCATTGGTAATCTGAACAATCATACTGAATGGTTATAAATGCCCCCAACGATGGCACGAAATGTTGCAAAAGGATTGTGGAAAGTAAATTTTTAGTTTAAACATAAAAATCATTTATAAAAGGGTTTAAAACGTATTAACCGGGTGTTTCCAGTTCAACTCGTTGGGCATTAATGGGTAATAAGTAAATGTATATGAACAACTTGTTAAATTGTGTTCTGTTGAAATTAAATTTGTATATTTAAGTTCTCATCTTAGGTGAAGTTTTTCTTTAAATTGATATTGAATCAAAACCAAAGAGAAATATGGATAGATCACACTTGGAAAAAGCCTTAATTCACGACAGACAATTTGTCATTTTTTTCTGATATATCATAGCCATTTTATCGCTATGAAAAATGGCAGAAAAAAAATTAAAGTTTGTCAGCAAATTCAGCATTAGGAATGATAAATTTGGGATGTTTGTTTGGTTTTAACGTACTCACAGTGATTTGTTTCGAATTAAATTTACCTAATCAAATATCATCGGCTTTCTGTCAAAATCAAAGTGAAAAAATGACATTTAAATGTATTTCACATAAGGGTTACTTTCAATTGGCGGGGGTAGATTTTGGCGGCCTTTGGCGGCCATTTTGTTTTGGTGACATCTGTCAAACTTGTTGTTTATTATTCAGTTACCGATGCCAAATCACCATTGGTGCGTTCTTTTTTTAACTAAAGTTAACTATAGTTAACTTTCATCGTTCCTTTAATTCAAAAAAGTAAATTTGAGTAACTTTATGACGTCATAAGGTTGTTCCTAAACCCTAGGTTAAAGTGTCAGAAAGTAACTTTTAGTAATTTTTCCAACTCATCTCATTGATATGAGTTGAAATGGTTAATCTGAAACTGCTGAAACTGCATTGTTTTTATTTTGTGGTTATCTTTTGTTTACTTTTCGTTCTTTTGATCTGAAATTGCATTTATTTTTGTACATGTGTTTTCAGTTTAACTAATTTTTTCTTGTCGATTTCGATTTTGGGAATTTTTTATGTTATTATCTGATTAATTTTCCTTTTTTGTCGACATTTTATTCTTTCGATTTGGTCAATTTTTTATTACAAACTTTGTGCATTGTGGCCATAATGAATGAACAACAATGTACACATGTACACATTATTGATTCGATTTTGTCCAAAAATTAAGTATACAGAAATTTAAATAACAAATTGTTTCTATTTATGAAGTGCAAATAATACACATTTGCATTGACAGATCAACCATATTTATAACTTTGATCGTTCCTGAATGAAAAGTTACCCAAAGTAACTTTTTTAACTATGACATTCCAACTTCTATTTTTGACACATCGACCATAGTTAACTTTAGTTAGAAAAAGAACGCACCACATGGCAAGTTACACGATTTAGCAGCACGTCCAACTGATAAAGCTTTAATATTTATTATATTTGTTTTACGGTTTACATGGTATACTCATTCCAAGTCAATTATCCGAAGTTTGGTAGCCAAATTAAAATTTGAGTAGACTGATCCAGTGAAAAATCAGCCAATCGTCAAAAAAAAGCGTCAACGAAAAGCAAGATCAACCGAAAATATCGTCGCTGATATCTGGGAGAGTCAACGGATAGCACTGCCGATTGATGATAAACAATTTATTGTAGCCCAAATTCGATGACATGCATGACATGAACCACGAAATGTGGTTCCAACAGAACGGTGCTACGTGCCACACACCAACCGCCACAATTGACATTCTGCATGAAAGATTTGAGGGTAAGGAATTGGCCAACAAGATAATGCGATTTGACCCTTTTCGACTTTTTTTCTTGTGGGGTTTCCTGAATTCGCAGGCTTATGCCTATATAAACCACAATCGACCGATGCTCTTAAGGTGAACATAACACAGGCAATCGCTCAAATTCAGCCGGATCTATGTGGAAGAGTCATTGAAAATTGGACCGCTCGGATCTGTGCCACCGTAAGAAGCCGGGCGGGCATTTTAACGGTTTCATATTTCATACATAATGGCATTTCAAATTGAAAACGGATTTTGTTAATACCTCACTCACAGCTTGTTTTATTCCATTTCAACATCAACCAGTCCTTATTGAAAAATCCTTTATGTATGTAAATATATGCCCGACTGGATCGGATGTAGATGAGACAAAACAAATATTTTAATTTTTTCCTCTATGCAATCACATAAAAATACTCTGTACTGAATTTGAATAAAATCGATCCAACCGTTTAGACTCTAGCTCAATAATTTAAAGTGGACTCAATGACGCACAGATGCACAAACGCATGGACGCACAACGTTTAGAGTGACGGACAGTATGACGAAACCCACTTTTTCGGTCTTTTCGATTATCGTAGTTTTAGGTTCGATTACAAGAAACCAATAAATTACCGTCCGTGCGGTGGTCTTTGCGTCTCTGCGTCCACTGTAATTTGAGCTAGAGCTTAAACGGGTAAGCCAATTTGCTTCAAATTTGAAGCTTACATATACAATTTTCTCGGAAACGGCTCTGATGACGGTTTTGATTAAAGTTCGTACCAGCAATGACCAAAGTAAGAAAGGTTTTTGGCAAAAAATTCATATAACGGCAATATCCATTCCTTTTTGAGATAATGGTCTCATTATTGGCTTAATCGCGTTTATCTATTAAAATTTTCGACTTAAGAGGTTTTGGCAGAAAGGATATATCGGGTTTTTCAACAGGAACGCTACAAAAGTAGAGCAACAGGGACAGCAAACGACGCCATATTTCTTGCCGAATTTATCTTCAATAAGGTTTGTCATTTCATGATGGAAAGATATACGAGCCAACAACGAGTCAAAATTATTAAAATTTACTACCGAAATTCGGAGTCAGTGGCCTCAACGTCAAGAGCGCTACGTCCAATTTATGGTCGTCATAATCGTCCTAGCAGATCAACAATTGAGCGTCTAGTGGAAAAATTTGAATACACAGTCACAGTACAAAATGTTCCCGTGCCAGTGAGACAAAGAAGTGCCTGTAGTGTCGAGAATATTGCTGCCGCTGAGGCTTCAGTTGCAGAAAGCCCAAATGTGTCTCTCACACGTCGTTCTCAAGCGTTGGGCATCTCTGTGACGTCGTTATGGCGAATTTTGCGAAAAGTTCTTTGGCCTACATCATTAAAAGATTAAATTGACGCAAGAACTAAAGCCGCTTGACCACCATAAGCGTCGTATGTTCATGAATTAGGCTGACCAACAACTTGAAAATGATTCGGATTTTCATCGAAAAATCATCTTCAGCGATGAGCCTCATTTCTGGCTGAATGGCTTCGTCAATAAACAAAACATGTGGTTTTGGTCAGGCAGCAATCCACACGTACTCCATGAGTCATCACTGCATCCCGAAAAAGTTACGGTTTGGTGTGGTTTATGGGCCGGCGGCGTCATTGGGCCGTACTTCTTCCGTGATGATCAAGACCGGTACGTTTCTGTGAATGGGGATCGCTACCGTTCAATGATAACCGAATATTTTTGGAACCATTTGGATGATATGAACTTGGAGGACATGTGGTTCCAACAGGACTTCGCCACAAGCCACACAGCGAATGTCACAATCAATTTATTGGAAACCAAGTTTGGAGAACGTGTTATCTCACGAAATGCTCCAGTCGCTTGGCCTCCTCGGTGGTGCGATTTGACGCAGTTAGACTATTTCCTGTGGGGCTACGTCAAGTCTGTGGTCTATGCCAACAAGCGAACTTCGTACGAATATCGAACGTGAAATTGCAGCAGTATCGGCCGATTTATGCTTGAAAACCGTCGAAAATTGGGTTCAGCGTCTGGACTTCTGCAAGCGTGCCCGTGGTGGCCATGCAAAAGAAATCGAGTTCCATACATAAACGCATAAGACGTACTTTTACAGGAATAAAGAATTTCATTGATTTCCAAAACCGTTTTTGTTTTATTTAAAAAAAACTTTTGTAGCGCTCTAATTGAAAAACCCTTTATATTTTTCCAATGGAAAATAAATATTATTTTAACTTCGCGTAATCTACAAATCTATAAAAACTTTAAACTTTAACAAACAAAGAATTTTAGAGGTATTACTATAAATATTTGTCTGGTTAAAATAGAAATCACCCTGTCTAACGTTTAAGGGTAAGTGAAATTATTTTCCATTGTTTTTAACCTATTGAAACATATGAATCGAAAATTTTTTCATTTATCCAAACAAAAGGATAATATTTAATCGCCCATCATAAGATGGGCTCACCGTCATCATGTTGCAATAAAAACAACATATAAAGTTATAGAAATGTGTATGAAAAATAATTTAATCCCCTTTGTTGTACCTACCTATAGAAACACAAAAAGTAATTAAATAACATTTATGCTTTCTTTTCAGCTCTAAAATATATCATCAAAGTTATAATTTCATTTCGATGGCAAAAGGAAGTAGTGATCATGATGTGTCAAGAACTACAATTTGAGAAGAGCAGCGTGACGTCCATCCCCAGGCTAGAAGAGCATTGTGCGGGTCGAACAGAAAAGGAATGATTTGCTTGTGTGTTAAGTGCCAGCAGGATAAAAGTGAAAACAAGAAATGAAATACTAACAGAACAACCTATTCAAGGCTTGAAAATGTTAAGTGATAGAATTAATTTCCTTCCTTTTAATTTTATATTTTGTCTAACATTAAAGTTATGTCCCAAATTTTACTCCCATCGTAAATGAAAAGAATAGAAAAAAAAACTAAATCCTTGTGAACAAAAGTGAATCCTTCTAAAAATTAATTAACTGTAATTAAGTAGAACACATATCAAAAGAAATCATACCCAATCGGCTTACATAAAAAAAAGAGTTTTTTTTTGTTATGAAAAGAGATATGTTATCAAACAATTAAAAGGCTTTTATAAATCTAAACAATTACAACGAAGCTTTCAAAAGTAAGAATCCATCCCATCCATGTGTTGTACTATGAAAAATGGGAACAAATCAAAATTCAATACTAACAAAATGTCTTTGGAGTATCGTTTCCCAGCAACTAGTTCTTTTAACTGTACTGACGTCTTTGGCTGGAAGAACGGGATGCGACGATACACAGGATTTCCAAAAGAACAGTGAGTCAATATTTATTTTTACTTAATTACACATAAATTGTCTAATTTCGCTTAAACTTTTGATAAACAAAATTCTTATGGAGCTCAAACGAACCGTAAATTATTTAAGTTCCTAAGTGGCAGCCTTTTTAAGAACTGATTATTTGTTGTGTAAGATATTAGTTATAAAAAGATGTTTGAAGCAATATTTGTTGGATCTCAATTCTTTAGCAGAAAAGCGCTAAACTTTGATGATTACACGATATGGGGATTGGGATTTACGTGGGGTTTAGAAGGTTGAAATAATTGAAGCGTTTGATTTTTGGTGAGAAATTTGAATGTAACGGGTGATTTTTTAGCTGGTTTGGTTTTGGCAACACTGGTTTTGACAGCTGACGTGTGTTTAGTACCTTGTGTCACTGTCAAACAGCTTCAGTTTGGTTTGCAATTTAACCATGGATCGTCTTACAAATGAACAACGCTTGCAAATTATTGAATTTTACTATCAAAATTCGTGCTCGGTTCGAAATGTTCATCGCGCTTGTGTTCAGCGATGAGGCTCATTTTTGGTTGAATGGGTACGTAAATAAGCAAAATTGCCGCATTTGGAGTGAAGATCAGCCAGAAGCATTGCAACAGCTACCAATGCATCCCGAAAAAGCCACTGTTTGGTGCGGTTTATGGGCCGGCGGCATTATTGGGCCTATTTCTTCAAAGATGATGCGAATCGCAGCGTTACTGTCAATGGTGAACGCTACCGAGCGATGATAACAAACTTTTTTTTGCCCGAAATGGAAGTTCTTGACTTGCATGATATGTGGTTTCAACAAGACGGTGCCACATGCCACACAGCACGCGAAACAATGGCGCAATTGCGAGGCGAGTTTGGTGAACAGTTAATTTCACGTTTCGGGCCGGTCAATTGGCCGCCTAGATCGTGCGATTTGACACCATTAGATTATTTTTTGTGGGGGTATGTCAAGGCTAATGTCTATAGGGACAAGCCCGCTTCGATTGACGCACTGGAAGCCAACATCCATGCATTCATTCGTGAGATACCGGCCGATATGTGTGAAAGAGTATGCCAATATTGGACTCAGCGGATGGGCTACCTGAGACGCAGCCGCGGTCAACATTTGCATAAAATTACTTTAAACATTAAATTGCAAGGTTCAAACTATCGATTCAAATAAATATTTCATTCATTTTTTCGAATTTGTTGTGTTTTTTTTTTAAAAAAAGTTCTAAACCTCTTAAAAAATCACCCATTATAGCTTAGCACCGTTATTTCAAACACAATCGATATGGTTGACATATAAAAAGCTCACTACTTGAGTTGTAATAGTCGGATTTTTTATTGTAAGGGATGTAAATAGAAATAAAACGTCCCTCTATATTTTTATGAAGGGCCTCTGAAAGATTATGATCAGGTGGGAGGGGCAAATTCGCATTTCATTTTATTTTGTATGCAAGATATCGGTCGGTCCAAAAGTAATAGGATTGACCCAGATTAATTAGTGCATACCATTTTTATTTAGCATAAATATTCAAAAGAAACGACATTTCAATTTTTCATGACGATTAGTCCAGAAGTAGGTACATATTAAAAAAATCGTGTTTAAGTGTTGGCAGGGCCGGACCAACCATATGTGACAGATGTGCAAATGCACAGGGCGCAAAATTCTGGGGGAGCATTACCAGAGGAGCAATAAAGTGTAATCTGATATTGTGCAAACAAATATATTCTGCCATTTGCATTTTAGCCACAAAACTTGTTCAAATAATCCCAAAATAACATCGAACACAACTGTGCTTAGTTATTTCTTGCACACTATATAACTTCACTTTCATTGTTGGAGAATTTAACTCAAAATATCGTAAAATTAAAGATCCCACTAGACCTCTACGCATTGAAAGTCTACCTCTTGGGTAATGTGGAAAAGTCTTATGCATGTGTATCAGTGTATGTATGTATTTATGCAAATACAAAAAAGGTCGCTTTCTACAAATCTTGCACAGGGTGCATGTATGGCTGGGGCCGGCCCTGAGTGTTTGAATACAAATAAAAAGAATAAAAAGAATGAGAAATAAACACTTATTGAAGTGAACTTAGTTCTCACGCAAGGTTTTGTTGCATTTAATTTTTTTTAAATAGCTCAGATATACAGTGGTGAGTTAAACCATAGTTAGCTGACTCTAGAAGTAAATTATCCCACAGTGAACTGAGCAGGCAGTTTTTCGGTTGAGAATGCATGCGGAACTACTAAAAAAAACTCGATGGATAACAAATCAAAAGAATCTGTTCAGTTAATCCTGAGTTAATTCACCAAGTTGAATGAGTTAACTGGGGTTTAATTTTGATTTCGCAGTCAAAAATTTGACTTAAGGGAAGTCCCATTTTTTGCAGTGCGGGATTAAATTCAAACTCGAAAACAAATAGTCAAACTTAAGTTCATACTTTGCACTGTCAATTTACCGGAATATTAAGTGAAAGAGCTCTATTAATTAGATAATATTATTAAATAGAGAAAAGAGATAACAGTTTATCGCCATTAAAGGTGAGCGTGGCATTAACATTAACGCGCTTCGCGGAACTTTAACACAAAAAACTATGGGTGCCCGAAGTATTCCCACCGCCGCTGGTGGGTCACCGGAGGAAGGGCCTGGCGCTGGGGGGCCGCATGAACAGTATATCTTGTTCTAAAAGGGAACTTAAGTGATACTCAAATCGCTGAATATGTATTTATATTTTTAGTTCAACTTTTCTGAGCGAATTTTATTATATTAATTTCTTCCACATCCACAAATATAATATAAGCACAAATTTGAATTCGTTATGGTTAGTGTTAAAGAGGTTACTCTCACTATTTTAGTAGCTATTTCATTGGAAACCATACCTACGCAACATTCTTTTTAAATATATATAAAAAAAAAAACAACTTTTTTGTGATTCAAGGGTACAAAATAACCAAAATTACTTAATTTCTTTTGATGACTACAATTATGCGAAATGGTTCCAATTAAATTCGTACAAACAATTTCTGTCTAGAAATCTTGACCATAAAAATTAACTCCACACCATCAGAGCTTAAAATTCACCATAGTCTCCTAAAAGGGGATTCCTTAAAAGAGCTAGCTTTACACAATTTACTTAAAACGATTAGGTATATGATGCTGACATTTTCAATCTCAAATTTTATTAAAATAACAAAATTAAAGGTCCTTGGTAGAAAGCCATCATCACCATTACCTACAATATATGTGTGTATTCTATAATCCTATTACTCTGTTAAACATATAGAACACCACAAAAGCCTCAAAGCAAAATTCAGGAGGTTTGTCACTTGAAACATGTACAGAAAGACTTATTATATGAGCAGCATGTATAATGTATTTATATATTATTATGTATGTTGTCTGCATCTACGCAGATAAAATTAAGATCGCACATTCTTTAGCAAGAATACATAGGTATACATAAACATGTACCTAAATTATTACAACACAATATGCAGATACAACAAACGAGGAGGACTCAAGCCTCCTCTCAACTTGAGCACCTTAAATTGTGCGTAAGCTTATGTATGGAAGTTTTCAGGTGAGGGCTAACGAAATGCCTGACAATGGGAGGCACAGGACTAAGAAATGAGATATCTGATGGCAATTTACCAAAATTCCAAAATGGTTCTCGAATGTGAAGGTGAAAGATTCCTTTTAAGTGCTCTCCCGTTAATTGAAATCTCAAGTCATACAGATTGAATTATTCAATTAAACATCCTTTTCTAAAAATGGAATCAGAATCGGCATTGCACCGAGAGGGCGAGCACCAGATATAATGGGCTTTGTACCATTTCCTCTGATCTGAAATGAAAATCAAATAAATGAGCTCTTTGATGGCATTGACTCCCAAGTATGTAAACTTTCATCTGGTTCAGTTAATGCGAGTACTTTATGGAATGCTATTTTCGGATTTGACATGTGTGGCTCTTTTACTACAACTGCAACCCTTTGACAGGACAAACTAATGTATGTACAATCTGCGGTGTTGGCGGCAGCGAAAGAAGGGGGAGGACCAGAGTCATAATTATCAAGGCAAAATAAGCTGACTCCTCCATTCAACGTTTCAAAGAAATGCCTGCAGATTGACTCTGTAGGTTAGGTACCTATACATATATGATGGTTCTTTTCATTCATGGAAATGGAAAGCCCCCAATCGTTTGTACAACCTCATACTCGTAAACTAATATAAAAACCATGGTGATCTTTGCACTTGAGTATTTTGACACATGCTTCCTTTGCAGCAAACAAAAAAACAAATTAAAATTATAAAAATAGACATTGTTACAAAAATCGGTCGAAGAAAAGTGGGGACTTTGTTTTATTTTGTGTCTTTATTTTTATTTAGTTCGATTACGTAATACAATTTATTTTGTACGCTTTTTTGCGTTAGTGATCTTTTTACGTGGGATAAAAGGAAAACCTAAGGGAAATACCAGAACGCTCATATTTTTTTTCTTTCAAAAATTCTAAAATAAAAATAATACCTACACCTACGGATCACCGAGTTATAAATTTTTGAGAATTGAAATATATTCTGATTAATGTATGTACCTACGTTTATGTGTGAATAAGTTAGTTTTTAAACATCTGGACACATTCTTCGAACACATTCAGTATGCGTCATAATCAGCAAATTCCCATTATGAGTTCATTCTTCGTTATATATGTATATGTTTTCTTCGAATTTTGTAATTGGCAACCTAAACTCAAATTCTTAAAAAAGATTTCTCCATGAGTCCCTCAGTTATTCATGCTTAACATTTTGCAAAAATTTAAGAACAAAAAACGGCCATTATGAGTATCTTATATGAACAAATTATAGATGTTAAGCATTTGACCATCATAAACAGACTTTCGGCAAATTTTTTTTTTTGTTTGGGCCTGGCTTGTTCTGAAATTTGAATGTTTGATTGAAACAACAATACCTATCTGTACCGAGATTTAGCTATTTCGGCGAGTGAAGTGAGATGACTCGCCTTACGCGCTGTTTCATCTCACTTCATTCGCAAAATTGATTTAGCTATTTAAGTGAAATGGGTAACTTCGAATTTAGTTTTTAACACTCAAATGTTAAAACCAAAATATTGCATTTCAAAGCAAAAATGATTTTACAAAAAATTGATGTATACCAAAGACTATCTTTTTTATGTTTTATGTATTTTATGACATAAATAAACTTTCATTATTTCAAATAAATACATCCATTTATAATTACTTAAAGTTTATGTGAAAAATTGATAAAAAAAGAAACCTTGGACAAAAGGAATAAAAAAATGTTTAGTGTTTATCAAAACGGAGTTTAATTGGGACTTCATAAACTCAATTAGTACCTGCTTCTGGTGCTGAGTTATTTTTGACTAAAATAATAAAAGGAACAAGGAAGATGTAAACAAGAAAACTTCAAACAACAAATCAAAAAAAATGTTCGTCAAATATTACTTTGTGCACCTATGTAGTTACTTATACCTACATAATGTATCTACATGTGTATACAAATGAATTTACTATATGAATATTTTTGTTTTGATTTTATATATAAATATGATTTAATAAAATAATTATTATACATTATTATTACCATAAAAATTACACTTTCCTTACTTCTTTAGTTTGAAGCATAGGTATCTTTACAGAAATAGTTATGTTTACCTACATTGTTGTTTTTGCAACCTAATTTCTCATCCGTGAAGAGATGTGCAACAATTTCTTGAAAAAAGAACACATACCTCTGCAAACAAAATAATTTTACCAACACAAACACCAAGTCGCGGCTAAAATATCCGGCGAGTAATCTGACATTTCATTTCGCTCGCCCATTAGCTTTTATTAGCTAATCCCCAGTTTCACAGTGAAAGTTTAAACTCCACTTTTGGTTTAAAGTCCAGTTCGACAATCATGTCAATTGCACAGTTTCGTTTCAACCTTAAACTGAGTTCATTCTGTAGTTTAAGTTAAACGCCAGTATTCCTCCGTTTAAACCTCAGTTCAACGTTTTGAACCACTTGACAACAGAGTGACATTTCAATTTTACAGCTGCCATTTTATACATAACCAAATTTTGAGTTCATTTACGAAAATGTGGAGTTGAAATCGTTTACCTCCGATGCCTTGTTTTTTTTCTTTCCATTGCAATTAACCAGTCTTTTTGTTTTCTATAATGTGCTTATTTTTCATAAATAACCCAATCACTGGTCACAACGATAAATACTTTGAAACAAAACAAAGTCCCCTTTCACACGAGGACACAAGTTGCTGGAGATTTTTTTGACGTTTTCTTTTAATTTTCTTAAAAATCTCTTGTACCTTTCACATGAAGAAACAAAATGGTGGAAACTTTCTGTAGTTTCCTTTTAAAATAGCTTAGTTGAACACACTCTACTGTGTTTGAAGAGGAATGTCAAAAAAATCTCCACGAATCGTTGACCGGGAAGATTTAGTTCACCCCACTTACGTCGTACTATTCTTTCTTACAAAGTGAATGTTGCTGGAAACTCAGTTTCCTCGTGTGAAAGGGGACAAACTTTCCCCGATTCTCAACAACACAAAATATTTGTTGTTTCGCATGTTCTTTTGATATTTGCTTCAGAAAGAGAAAGAGAAAACAAAGAAAATGACACAGCAATGCTGCCAACTTCATTTCATACAATTTGTTTAAACGACAAGTTCAATTGAACTAAAGTTCAGATTACACTGTGAAACCAGACGAGTTGAACTTTAAATTTGATCTCAAGTTCAGGTTCAGCTGAACTTAATTTTAAACTTCCACTGTGAAACTGGGCATAAATCGATTTTCAATGAAAAGTGACTCGTCTGCATCTCACTCACTCGATGCGGTTTCAAATTAACTAAATCTCAGCACTGTAGTGCGGCTAGTACCAATATTATACATTATTTTATAAGACACATAAACTAAATTTGTAACAGAAAGATTTGTGTCACAGCTGTAATCTGTTTGGTACGTGCCATAAACAAAGAATTGAGAATATAGAGCATATCCATGGGTGAAAAATATTTCTGATTTAAGCGCCATCTATAAAAAAAAATAAAACGTTTTTAACTAAACAATTTGTAATATATTAATTAACAAATTAACTGATAAAAGGAAATCACTTATTGACCCTACAGGCACTAAACACTCAATTCCCCATGCCTCTAATCGTCCTTACCAAGTCCGCGATTACGGCCGTCTCTTTCTATCAACTCATTGTTTTCAGAATGAAGTACTGCCAAGTTATCCGTTGTTACACTTTCTATTTTTGTGAACTTCTCAGTTTAAAAGTAATACAGTAGTCCCTCCATAATGTGAACTAATTAAAAAACGGCGTTTTCGGATTTTAGAGGGATTCACATTACTGTTCAGTTCTTATAAACTTATTGAAACAACTTTCGTATTCATTTACACACAGTTTCAACATTTATTAAGTTTAGAAAAAATAAAAATAAAATAGTATTAATTAATGATGACAAAACATCATAACAAAAAGCACAACAATGTAAAA
The DNA here is from genome assembly GCA_932273885.2 of Leucozona laternaria. Lineage (NCBI taxonomy): Eukaryota > Metazoa > Arthropoda > Insecta > Diptera > Syrphidae > Leucozona > Leucozona laternaria. The sequence continues at coordinate 282,443,573 of OW026366.1, forward strand.
TCTAACTACCCAACAAAATAACTTTTACACTTTTACAAAAGAAATTCACATTTTAGAGAGCGAAAATTTCAGATGTTCTCATTATAGAGCTGATAATGTTAAGTTTTGGCGGTTCACATTTTAGAAAAAATTCACATTATCGAAGGACTACTGTGTATTCATTATGTACACTACACAAGTCAATCGGAAAATTATTTTTTGAGTTTTAACTAGTTTTAATTTTTGTGTTCAGCGCCATCTATTGGGAAACTTGAAAACTTTTAACAAAAATGTACTTCTTACTTCATAACAAATTTGCATAAGTTGCAGCTCAATCAAATGGTCAATTTTTGAGCGCCATCCATCAAAAAAAAAGAATTAAAAATGTTTAGTAACGTGCACTTCACATTTCATAGCAAATAATTATATTGTTAGTTTTTTGTTTAAAGCGCCATAAATCGAAAAACTTGACATTGATGAACATCGAAAGAAAAGTCGAAATACAAACATTAAAAAAATTTTCTCCAAAAACGTCAAAACCTTAGGTATTTTTGTTATTCAGATTTCTTTTTGTCCAAAACCTGAAACACGCACTCTTATTAAAATTGTTTTGGAAAAAAAAACGTACGAAATGAATTCAAAATCTTTAAAGCCCTTTTTTGAGAAAATTTGAGAAAAAAAAATAAAATCTTTCTATGATGGGAGACAGTGATGCCGATGTGGCACCATCATGTGCTTTTGGGACATTTTAATTTAAATGGTAATAAATAGCACTTCAAATGGTAATAAAAAAATATTGTTTAGAATGTTTATACAGCATTTTACAGGATTCAACAAAGTATTGGTCAGAATTAGGAAACATGAGAAATTCAATCGACGAGCAAATGTTTCCAAATATGTAAAGGGTGTTTTTTTTTACTTGCGATATAGGTACTATATGGGAAGTTATGGATTCGTACAAAAAATCGAACTCGAGATTTTGATCAAACTTTACATTACGATGATAGAGAAGTCAAAAAAAGTGGGTCTCGCAAAAACGTCCGTCTGTCTGTCTGTCTGTCTGTCTGTCTGTCGGTTCGACTACAGCCTAAACGGATGGGTCGATTTTCTTTAAACTTGGTACCTAGCGTTTTTTGGACATTCCCCCCACCCGTTTTTTTCTCTTTTTTTTTAAAAAAAGGAAAAACTTATTTTTCTCAAATCCAGCGCTACCGAATTTGTTTTTAAGAACTCCATAAATTTAAATAGTTATAAGTTGCTGTTTAATAAAAAAAATGGTTCCGAAAAATGGTTATTAATGGTACCTCCGAAAGAACCATTTTTTTGATTTTCGCTTTTCTCGAAAACGGTTAAACAGATTCTGATCGACTTTTTTATGAAGAAGTATTGACACATTCTAAATATTATTATGTACCAAAATTTTCAAAAAAATATTTTTTAGATTTTTAAAAAAAGTTTTAATATTTTTTTTTGAAAACTCAATATTTCACAAACGACTTGGTCGATTTTCATTAAACTTGGTAAATAACAGTTTTTTAACTTTATCTAGAAAATTTTTGACAAAAATTATTCTAATACTCAAAAATAACGGTGCCTCCCATACAAATGTTAAAAAACCGTTATGAAAAATATTTTGTTTCTCAAAAACGACTCCTACGATTTTCATAAAAGTTTTTTTGTGTGTTAAAATTAGTACGATCTACCATTTAAAATTTTTAAAGTTTATATTTTACGTTTATTAACAGTACCTCTCATAAAACGGTTTCTTTGATTTTCGACTATCTCAACATCTGATCAACCGAATAAAATTAGATCTTGTATACAGAAGCTTGTAACAAATATAAATAAAAGTGCATATCAAAATTTTCTAAAAAATGATTTTTGGATTTTTTAAAAAAAAATCAAAATTATTTTTTGAAAATTCGATATTTCGAAAACTGGTAGCAGATTTTTTTGTGAAGTTCAATTTTTAACGCAACATTAATAAATGCTTTAAATTGGCGTACCAATTATTTTTCTCAAAAATATTAACGAAATTTTATATATAAAAAATTAATTATTTTTAAAACCGCTCCAACGATTTTCAAATTTTTTTTCTCATAAATAAAGATTTATATAAGAAATCAGATGGTGTACATCGCGTTTTGTTAAAACGGATTCAAAGTATTTTAATCAATTTATTTCTAATTTTGTTGATTTAAAACAATTTACCAGTTTAAATAGTATAATTTCCTTTTATGCGCATATTGCAAATGTGCAACACTATCCTATATTGTTAATTTTTGTATACTCACATAATACCACCTGAAACTAAACTAAGATTTGGCAAATGGATAACATATATACTCCTATAGCTAATTTATTTCAGACTATAGAACCACAATGTGATCGCGCATAAGAGCAAGTTCGTGCGACCCAGTCGTGCATATTTTTTAGAAGTGTGGTTTTCAATGTGGCAATACTTTTTTTCGGAGTTGGTCTTTTTGACAACTGTTACTTGATTTATGCTCAATTTGGTTTGCCATTTTATAGTTAATAGACTTACTCCTTAACAACTTTTGAAAATTGTGAAAATTTATTGCCAAAATAATAGTTCAGTTCGCGCGACGCATCGTGCTCTGCGTCGAATATTCGGTCGACATAATCCCAAAATGGCATACATTCGAGCAACCATGGATCGGTTTCACACTACGTTTACTCTAGTGAATAATGCGGATCCTCAAAGACGATGCGTTTTATTTCTTCTAAAAAAACACCCTTTATATCCAAATTTATGATCAGACTTTTAGTTTTACCACGTTAGTGCATCTGCTGAAAGGGTTTTTTCACGTTTAAAAAATATTAAAACCTACCCATAGTAAAAATCGCCTTTCTTATAAAGTTATTAAATCACTTTTGTCGTTTAATGAAAGAATAAAGGCTGAAACTTGCCAACATTTTATACCACCTAAAGACTTATATTGGTATGAATTGACAAATTCCTCGTTGCTTTTATTTATTTTTTGTGATGTTTCTTTTAATGAAGTGCTTCTTTTTAATTCGTTAAATCATTATTTATTAATTCTGTGTTCATTTATTCTTGTTATTCTTTAAGCTGTAAATATATGAGGTGCAATTAATAAAATTAAAAATTATATGAAATCAGAATTTTTTTTTACTATATATTTCTAAAATGGCACTCTCTGTTGACAGCGTTGGCAATTTCAAAATTTTTTTTTTTCCGGCAACACTGATGGGAGTTAAGAAAACAAGTAAATTGGGGGTGGGACAATTTGTGGAGAACCAGTGCCTACGTTTTGTCCATGCGAGATGGGAGAGATTTACAGACCGTAGGCAGAGGCACATGGCATATTGACTTACAGCTCTTAGCCATTCCTGAATGGACTGGGCCTGCAATTGTCTGCCAAATCCGAATTTCTAAGACGAGAGACACTCTTCATTAATAACGAGATACTCTTGAAAGATTTGTCACTTCCCCAACAAGAGACAGTATTTAAATTTTTAGATCGAATGGACTGGAACCCGATCCCCAGACTTCTGGCATGACCGTCCAAAACACTTTCTATAGCACAACAGTATAATACTACCACTTATGCTTTATATGAAGAACAAGTAAAAACCTCACGCATGAAAGCATTGAGCGGTTACAATAAAAAAGGCTTCGTTTCATTCATATTGGTAGGAAATTATTCTTATTTTGGGCCATTTTAACCGCACTAAAACTACATATTTCACATTTGTATGTATTTTCCATTCCTTTTTCCTGTTTCAAAAAATACATATAAAAGAAATTAAAATCGATTTTTTAATCACAGTGTTTCTAGTTGAAGGTGAAGTTGAAGCCTTGTGTGACTCATTTTTTATTATTTTCCGTGCTGGTTTTACATAGAATAACAACCATCCATTATTTATTACCTTTCCAAAGTTTCATAAGTCCCCATCAATTGATGTTCTTCAAAGTATATGTATGTAGCATCGAAAAGCTTTAAATATTCAAGTATAATTTATTTTAACACCAATAAAACCACAAAATGTCTAAAAAACTTAAAATCGATCTTTTAATGCGGTCAACATTTTCAGATTTATTATTCCTTCTATATTAACCATCTTCCATTCCACCCTCTGTAGTCCGTACTACATATTATCAGCCCATTCCATCATCCTGCTGAATGATAAAACCTCTTGATCCAAGGATTCGAAACTTTTTGCACGTCAAAGAGAAAATGACCTGTTCAAAACCAACCTACAAACCATCAGCCAGCGTGTACACTACATCAATCAAGATGTTTTAAATTGGAGTAAGCGAACCTGCCAAGTGAAAAATATAAAAATAAAAAAAAGGAAAATAAAGTGTGAAGAGGAAAATTTATCGGCAGGACTAAAATGTCTTCTGATTAACGTCGTCGTGACGTTTTTTTTTTAAACTGTTTCGGTATGCTTTACCCTAAGTGATGGCGGACGGATGTGGGAGGTAGAATCGTACCTACTGAGGGAAGGGGCGTTCGCAATAAAACAAATAATAAGTTAATTAACATCCGCAACAATCGACAACATACAGCACTCCTTAAGGGCAGTCTCCTGATAACTCCACATTAAGTTTAAATTGTTCACCCGCTGGGTGTACTCAACAGCCTGCCATTACACATTTTTTTATGTTTTGACAGTTTGTGAGCAATGAAGGCGAATAAAAAAAAAAATGCAAATAAAATGTGAAAATAATTTGAGAGTCGGATTTGTGTCCCTTATCGTTCTGCGTCATTCCACTAACTCAGATATTCATACAATGAGAGTGCGTGGGTGGTGTGAGTTCAGGGTATCTTCGGGGCAGGACCGCATTTCTTCCAAACATACCTATCCAATCAGATTAAAGACAGAGCATAAGCCCTCAAAGAATTAAGTTTGTGATTATAAAGTAAATTTAAAATTTAATACCTTTTTTAATGAAAAATCTTAAAGTTATTGGCGGAAAATTTTATAAAAAAAATTAATTTGGTGGCTCTGGATCTGAACGGCAAGGGTGAGATTCCAGATATACTCGTGTAGGATTTGTCACTTACTAACTTACTTTTAAACATTTTAAATCAGCTCTAACTCATTTTTAAAGTGAGAGTCCGCTATAAAATCTATTTTTTTAATGTTTTTTTTTTTTTCATTTTTTGTTAAAAATTTGACTAATGTCATAGGGTAAATGTAAACACAGCTCAAACCCCACACAAATAATGCAGTCTTGAACGCGCCCACTGAATAAACCTTCGTGTGTTTACAGTTGAGTTTTTATGAAATGATTAATTTAAAAGTGTTTTAGAAGTCTGGAGCTTCGGGAAATATTAATATTTGAAAATTGAAATTGGTAAAGATAATAGTGTGTTATTTTAAATGATTTCATGCTAAATACATTTCATTCGGAAATATCCTTTGAAATTACTATTCATACTCATTGGATGACGTTGTCAAAGCAAACTATGCTTATACCTTCAAATCTTATGCGTATCCTGTAACTTTCATCGAAATAAAGTAGATTTATGAGTTTTGAAAGCCCAATACGTCGTTTTTCTTCAACTTAAAGCCTCTGTTCCAAAACTTCAAGATGATTTACTATGCTGTTTACATTTACCCCATAAATAAGAATAAAAAAAAAAAAATGGGTAAATGTAAACATGATAATAACCGTGATTTTAAAACCTTTAAAATCTTTAATACAGAAGTATTGTATTTTTCGGTACATTTTCAATTACAAAAATAAAAAAAAATAAAGGGTCATTCATTTATCGGTTTCGAAAGTATAGCTTAATAAAACACACACATCAGTAATACATTTTTGTTGAAAATTTTATTTTATTCTAAAGTTTGGATTTTGCCATTAAGTGTACAAAATAATATAATTCAAATGGGTGCCTCGGGAAGATTCGCAGCATGCGATTCTTTTGGGGTAATTTGTAACCACTTTTTCGCACATTTCGGGCGGTATCTCGGCCATAACTTGAGTAATATTGGTTTTTAATGCGTCAAGAGTTCGGGGATTAATCGACTAAAATTGGTGGCCAATTGACATCGCCAAAACGTGAAATTACGCGACCAGGAAACTTCTCACGTAAGAAAGCCATAATTGGTCGTGTTGTGTGGCTTGGTGACCAGTCTTGTTGGAACCACATGTCGTCCAAGTCATGATCTTCAATCGCCGGCCAAAAAAAAAGTGTACGACACGTTCAATTGGTGCAAACGCCGGGAAATCAATAAATTCGGATCATCAGCAACGCTTGCACTTGCAGCAGCAATATTTTCGAATGAGTGTGCATTACAATGATGCACAGACATTTTGACATCAGTAATGCTTCCAATTTCTTCAAATTTCTTTACAATTTCACTACAATCATCGGGAAATGCGAATAATTTTAACGCGTTCAACTAATATTATGACACTTCAATTGACAGCTGAGTTTGACATGTGTCAAATGCCAGTGTTACCACGAAATGAATGACCCTGAATGACATCGTTTACAATAACCAACATTGACCCTACATCTTTTCTATTCCCATTACCGATAATAATAAAATTTTGATTGCTTACCACTTCTTATCGCAAGCTGATAAATGGTCGATAAAGCACTAACATCGCTGTGTACTGAAACCGCCCCACCATTCACGCGAATTCGTTTTAGGTTCGAAACTCTCTATCACAAAAGAGTCCTCCCGAAATTATTTTAAATTTTTTCAGATTTAAAACAATAAAATTACAAAAAAAAAACAACTGTTGAGGGCCCATGAACATAAAGTGCTTTAAATTCAAGTTGCCTTAATCCGGCACTGCTCAGGGATGACTATACTCTGGGTGGTAAGTAGAAAAGGACAAATTAAAAATCAAATTAACACTAAAAACCAAAAACGGAGGAAAATATTTTAATTTGGGTTTTGTAAAAGCTCTTTTTATGTGTGAATGAGTAGATATATATCTCTTTTTGTCATTTTTGGAGTGTCCTTTCTTCTGCTCGATTACTTATGAAATGAATGGAGTGAAAATCTGGCGACACGAGATGAAAATGGCAGCTGCTCATTTTTTGTAGGTTGCCGTTGCCGTTGCTGTTGCCGCGAATGGATGGTTAATGCAATTGTGATGTAATTAAATTAAATATAATTATTTTCCTTCCTTAATTCAATGTGGAACGGACAATTAAAATGAGTGAAGACATCCCTTTCCAAGCAAATGGTTTAAATGCAAAGTTACATTAAAAGTATCATTCAACTCTAAGAAAAAGAATGTGGGGTTTTAGGAAAAAACAAAAATATTATGATGGGGAATTGTTATGAACTGAACACACACATGTTAAACATTTGTTTTTATTCTTGGATCTATTTAGTGCGTGTGAACCAAATATTTGGTTTTGGAAATAATTCTTTGTCACATTACTGATTGTTGGAAATTAAAATAATACACATTGTGTGAGAATTATTTAATTTGGCTTGCCTCTCTGAGTTTTTTTCACACTAGATTTTGGGGAATTTGTAACATTGCATTGTCATGTTGTCAATATGTGTCAAAATTCCTTTTTTTTTCTAATCAAAGTGACTGTCGATTAATATGCTAATGGTGTTCGTGACCCTTGAATTGTTTTCGCTATTCCCATACAAGAAACATCTAGACAAAGCCAGAATTTTAATCTTATTGGGAAATTGATATACTTACAAAGTGACATAGTAGCACCAATAGATGTTTTCTTATCCTGGGGATTTGTTTTATATTAACATACTCGATAATACACAATGTATCTACATATACATACATAGGTATATTATGTACATACATGTATTAAAAGCAGATATTTTTGTTAAAAGTATCTTTTGTTTGCTTGGAATGTTTGAAGAGCCTTCTAATGGAAGGAATTGAATTTCTCTATTCTGTGTGTTACTGAAAAAAGGCAAGAGCAAGCTGCATTTTATAGATACTTATAAGCTATATAACTGGTTTTGTTGGGAATTGAGCTTGAATCTAAGATCTTTATATAGAAAGGGTAATAATAATTATGATAATAATAAAGGGTCCGCCAAATAACTTCTTTTTTTTTTTGAAAATGGCACAAAACATCGAGTGTAGCTTCGGCTGTGTGGCACGTAGCGCCGTCCTGTTGAAACCAAATGTTGCCAATATCCTCCTCTTCAATTTTTGTGAACGAAAATTCGTTCAACATGGCCCGATAACGATCGCCATTGACTGTAACGGCCACTCCTTGCTCATTTTCGAAGAAAAATGGCCCAATTATGCCTCTAGACCAAAATCCGCACCAAACAGTGACTCGTTTCGGGTGTATCGGCTTTTCAATGTATGCGTGCGGGTTTTCTGTGCCCCAAATGCGACAATTTTGCTTGTTTACTACCCGCCAAGATCAAAATGAGCTTCATCTGAAAAGATGATTTTTTGGCAAAATCGGCATCTTCTCTAAGTCGATCGCAGGCCCACTTAGCGAAGCGTATACACAACCATATTCGTTCAGCGGAAGGATAAAACTAATTATCTGTCAAGTCAGACATGAGCTAAGTGTTACCATTCACGAAATAAGCACTAGTTGAAAAAAAAGTTAGATGGCGGACCCTTTATGTTTCGTCCTTGGCAGCTACTGACAAACTGAATTATTTATTTCTGTTAAATTTTGAGACAATACTTGGCATATTGGTTTTTCTAATTATTATAAAAGACACATAGTCCTACAGCAAGTATAATCGAGTGGGGTCAAAACGCATGATCTCTGTGGTTGAATCACTGGGTCTTGTCAATTAAAAAAAAAGGTAAAGCTAAAACTTGGATTTTTAAGTAAAAGCTAGATTTTTGTTGAATAAAAATAAGCATAAACTAGCAAGTTAAAGATTTCTTTTCGTAATAACTATTTTAAAATAGTCAACGCTAGATTCATTCAGTTTTACTTGTTTTTTCAGCCTAAGCTTCACTTTGTGTGAATAAAAATAGATCAAGATTTTTTTTATCTTTAACTAGTTCTTATTTTTAGTATTGTGTTTAGTTATAGTACGAATATGGCCGAGTTTATACGCGTAAGAAAAACAAAATTGTACAAGAAACGGTTAGAAATTAGTGATGAGGATTTTCATAGTTTATTTCGGTTTTCAAAAGAAAATTTTCAGTGACTTTCTGATTATACTTTTTAGGAGATTCAACAGAGCGTAGAGAAGGTGCACTGACCTCTGAGCAGAGAATGTAGATATTTTTGAGATATCTGAGTGAACCTGGATTTCAGTGCGTTAAAGGACAAGATCTTGGAGTTGAACGCTCTTCTGTATGCAAGACTGTTAAGCACGTGGCCAACAAGATTATGTAAATGGCTCAGAATTCATATTAGATTTCCGTCGAGTCGCAGAGAAATCGAAACAGAAAGGGCAAGATGGGCGGAAAAATATATGTTTCCCGGATCTTTTGGGGCAATAGACTGCACCCATATAACTATCTCCAAACTTCCAAGATTAACTGATGAATACATTAATCGGAAAGGCTTCAACAGCCTTAAAGTACAGCAAGCGACATGCAATGCAGTCGAAGAATTCACAAGTGTGGACGCCCAATGGGCAGGGTCAGTTCATGAATGAAATGTACGATTCAATCGCACGAACTTGCTCTTGCTATAAGATGGCTAGGCTTGTAATATCGGGTTTTTCAATAAGAGCGCTACAAAAGTTTTTTTAAATAACACAAAATGAATTTTGGATATCAATGAAATTCTTTATTTCTGTGAAAGTGCGTTTGATGCCATTATGTATGGAACTCGATTTTCTTTCCATGGACACCAGGGGCACGCTTGCAGAAGTCCAGTCGCTGAACCCAATTTTCGACGGTTTTCAAGCATAAATCGGCCGATACTGCTGCAATTTCACGTTCGATATTCGTACGAAGTTCATCAATCGTCGCTGGCTTGTTGGTATAGACCATAGACTTGACATATCCCCACAGGAAATAGTCTAACGACGTCAAATCGCAAGACCGAGGCGGCCGACAACTGGACCATTTCGTGAGATAACACGTTCTCCAAACTTGGTTTCCAATATATTGATTGTGACATTCGCTGTGTGGCTTGTGGCGCCGTCCTGTTGGAACCACATGTCCTGCAAGTCCATATAATCCGATTGGGGCCAAAAATATTCGGTTATCATTGAACGGTAGCGATCCCCATTCACAGTAACGTGCTGGTCTTGATCATCACGGAAGAAGTACGGCTCAATGACGCCGCCGGCCCATAAACCACACCAAACCGTAATTTTTTCGGGATGCAATGATGACTCATGGAGTACGTTTGGATTTCTGCCTGACCAATACCGCATATTTTGTTTGTTGACGAAGCCATTCAGCCAGAAATGAGCCTCATTTTTCGATGAAAATCCGAATCATTTTCAAGTTGTTGCTCAGCCCAATTCACGAACATACGACGCTTCTGGTTGTCAATCGGCTTCAGTTCTTGCGTCAATTTAATCTTGTAAGGATGTAGGCCAAGATCTTTTCGGAAAATTCGCCACAACGACGTCACAGAGATGCCCAACGCTTGAGAACGACGTGTGAGAGACACATTAGGGCTTTCTGCAACTGTGCCTGTGGATTCCGATTTTTCCACTAGACGCTCAATTGTTGATCTGCTAGGACGATTATGACGACCATAAATTGGACGTAGTGCTCTTAACGTTGAGGCCACTGACTCCGAATTTCGGTAGTAAATTTAAATAATTTCGAATCGTTCTTGGCTCGTATATCATCATAAAATGGCAAACCTTACTGAAGATAAATGTCAAAAGAGCGGCAAGAAATATGGCGTCGTTTGCTGTCCATGTTGCTCTACTTTTGTAGCGTCCCTGTTGAAAAATCCTTTATAAGAATAGGTACAATTACAAATTTAATGAAAAAGTATGAACTTGTGCGAGGTGTTAATTAAATGTTAGAGAATAACTCAAAAGTTTTTTCGCGAAACTTCTTTAAATATCAGAACTGTTTTTTTGGAGCTAGCCGGTCTAGATGAATTATAAAATCAAATTTCTCTTCTAGGGCATAACGTACTAATTTGAAACAAATTGCTCAACAGTGAACACATTGACGCAAAGACTGACGGACAAAATGATAAAAGATTTTTTACCCGCAACCAATACTTGCCCTATAGAACAGATAAAACGTTATGGCAAAACAAAATGCAAATCAACCTTCCTTTTCGCTTCGGTCTGCATGAAAGAAGTTCTCTCTAAAGCTATCTAAGTCAAAGCATGTGAATAAAAACCGAGATCGAAGCTAAAACTAGAATTTTACAGTTGACGCTATTAAAACTTTTTTTTTAAATTTTTTTAATCACATAAAACAAAGTTTAAGCTTTAGCTGCTAGTAAAAGCTATGACTTGTTGGCTTTAGCTTAATTCAAGAAAAAGTTTTCACTTTTTTTTTTATTCACAACACCCACTATTTGGAGTGATGGAAGCGTTCTTTTGGTGTTAGTCTATGTATGGTTTATTTATCAAGCAGTAATGATCATACAAATAATAGCACAGTGAGTTATTTATTTATAATTAAAAAAAAGATTAAGAGTATTCATGCAATAATTGTGAACCATTAAGTGCATACTTTCACGAAAAGCATTTGGTTCTGGAATGATATCTTAAATACCTAAGGTTTGTTGTGTTAATAACAAATAGGAAGCTAAATATGTCAACACATCAATCAAGCTAAATACAGTTATTGATGGACTAAAAGAGGGTTAAGCTGCTGGCTCCGATAGAATTCCTGCTGAACTTTTCAGGAATGGCACAAAGGAGCTTATCGAAACGCTTACCTCTTTATTAAACAAAGTTTTAGAATTCAGAATAATACCAGAAAAGTTTAAGGAAGCTTCAGTGTTTCCTATTCATAAGAAAAGTTCTACATTGGATCCTGAAAATTACAGACGGATCTCTTTTCTGATAGCAGCATACACAATTTTCACCGCTCAACAGTGATGACGACCAAAAGTCTTTTGCATCAATTTCAGGCTGGGCTTAGAGCGGGATATTCTACCATCGATGATATTTTCGTACTAAAAATTATTGCTGATTCCCTCCTCGCAAGAAGAAAAAAGATTTATGTTTTCTTCGTCGATTTCAAAGCAGCGTTTGATACGGTTGCCCGAGATGCCTTAATAATTATATAAATTTGGCAAACTTATATAAAACCTATACTTGTATACAAAGGCAACGGTTTGGAATGGTTCTGACATATCGGTTTCAAACCAAAACAAGTGTTAGACAAGGATTTGCTCTAAGTCTTAAGAATCCGTTCTTGAGGCTGTGGAGAAACAGATTTTACATAAAGAGTATCTATCGACTTTCACCCAACTCGCCAAACTACATGATCATGATTGAGACTGCGCTGTCACCATTATTTCTCGAAACATTGAAACTTGAAGTAGATTATATACTGAAAGTTATTCAAGTGCCTGACCACCGGCTTCTGAAAAAAGGATGGTTTAATGAATGGTTAGATCTGGTTGAAGAATGTGGAATGAATCTAAACATTAATACAAATGAGCCTTTTGTATGGAAACCTACACAAACTTATCGAGTGCGTGGATGATCGTTACAGGCGAAATTATGAGGCAGAAGCTTCGAGTTCTTTGTACAGATCAATTTTAATCGTTCGGATTATTCTCTTTATGAAAGAAACTTTTTTAGATATGAGTGTAGAATAGAAGAAATTTCAATGATTTTCCAACTATGTATATATACCACACAGAGACGACCTACCAATACTATGCGATTTGTGCAGTCGGAGAGAGCAAGAAGATGTTTTCCATGTTCTGGGTAAACGTAATGTCCTGAAGTGAGCATCGCCATTTTGGATTTTCAAAAAAAAGAAAAAACTGTGCTACACTTGTAGCAAACTTTTCACAAAATTCGCAACTTAGCAAAATTTACGGATGAATTTTTTTTGAAAAATTACGATTTTCTTAAAAATCTAAGTTGTGCTGTATTGTGCGATAAAAGACAATATATTGGCACATCAACACTGTTTTCAGGGTTTATAAAGTTTCATTTCACACACTTACTTTAACATAAACTTAGCTATAGATGATTTTAGAATATGGATAAAATGTTATGTTCAATATACAGGCACAGCACAAAGTAACCCAAGACCAGTTTAAGATGACCAGGTAAACAACTCTATGAAACATGAAGTCAATAGGTCATGTATTAAAATTGAAGTGTACCTACAAGACAAAGTGTTGAAATGGCACGATTTTGAGTATAACGTTGCCGTCATGTCAAATTCTTGGAAATGTTTGTATTTAAAAGAATTTCATGTTGAAACAACATGATATCTTTAAAAATTAACTACAATTTTTAAAAAATTGCCGAATTAATTTAACCACGAATATAATGCTAATGAAATCATGAAAGCTTCTGAATTTTCTTCAACTTTATACGGGAAAGAGCACTTTGTAAGTTTTGCAACACACTAACTTGTAAAAGCTTGTACCGATGTTTTTCTCTGAATGGTTGTCTAAGTAAAGTAGTTGTGATTAATCATACACATATATTATAGTGCAGGGTTATAAGTCCAAAGAACATACGCCTGAAATGGTCTTTTGAAACACCACCAATAATGGAATATATTAAGTTTTTAATGATTTCATGCTATTTTTCTTTTGTTCCGACGCAAGTAACACCACTTGTCAATCCTAATGCCAAAAAATCCAAGCCGCTACATATTCCGGTTGCTATATTAATGTGTGTTTTAAAAAAAAAACTACTCCATATTATTTCGGTGATGAGTAGAGTGCAGAATTCAAACTTACACTCAAGCTTCAAAGCTTGCCTATACTGTAAATAAACTTTAAATCCTTTAATCATGTGTTTAATGTTTATAATATTAAAAAGGTCAAACATCAATAATATGCCTAGATTATTAAGCATCATTTATTCTGCATTGGAATGTAATAAGCATAAGATTATATGATAAATCTTACGAAAACAAACATTATCCCAACTAAAGGATAAGATTGTACATGATAATATTTAACTTTAATCCACTATTCAATCTGAATTTAAGTGATTCCAGGCAAGAGATAACTCTCGGCAAAGTTTGAAGATGTCCCTGTACTAAATGATATGAAGACCCCTTGTCATATCTGCCCAATTTTTCCAACGAAACAAAAATAAAACAAGAAAAAAATCAATTTTCTTTGCGTGACACAAAAAGTTATTCAACCTTCTTGGTTCTACAGTTCGTGGACAGAATAATAAGTTGTGCATGGACTTGGACACAGATCTTAAATGTTTACGCTTCATTTCCATCAGGCTCGATGCTTATGCTTATGCCTTCGTCTGCCCTTCGTTCCTCGCTAACAATTTTCTCATTTGCAATTTGCCAACATAAGAAGAAAATTGGCCTTTCCTCTAGGTATAGTTGTTGTACTCAACTCAGCAAAAGGGAAAACAAATGGTCCAACATTTATATATAGTCCCTGCCCTTACTCGTATATATTTGTCAAGCATCAGAGGGTTGAATTGGAATGAAATAAGTGGTGTTTTATGCTGAAGCGGCGGTAAATGTTAATTAAAAGGTAAAATCAACATTTAATGAAGCATTTCATTTAAGCAATTCCTAAATCAATCTTTTCATCATTTCTATATAGCTTATTCTGGTGTGGGATGTAATTTTATCAACTAACACAAAATTTTTCCATTTATCAGGACACTTTTCTGTCATGATGTAGATTTCAAATACCTTAACTCTGCAGCTCTAGCCCTAAATAGAACGGATTTATGTTAATTGATATATATTTACAGAAAGCATAAGTCAATTACTAATTCCCCAGGCGCCTTTTATTGCGACTTCAGCTGAACATCGGCTACGGCTTCGACATTTCGACATCAGAAAAGGCACCGACCGACCATCCTCCACCTTATAAACGATATACAAAGTTAATTTATTTTTGTGGCATCTATTTTTAGGACACTCAATCTAAATTCCCAACTTTTTTGTTTCTTGTTCTCGTTAGGTGTATACTCTGTATAGTGTATATGCCAACGAAAATACGGTAGTGTACCTCTATTGCTCGCCATAGTCGAACATCAGTACAGGCAAATGTTGAATAGAAATAGCGATGTCACTGATTCATCTATTGGATCTCGGAGGCCTAGATTGGCTGTAGTTTGATTTACATTTGCATAATTGTGTCGTATCGAACACAACAACGCAAGAAATAAATACGAGCAGAACAAATTATACGATGGCGCACAACAGTGGTGCAGCATAACTTCAAAATTGGAATAAAATCAATAAACAAGACACCACATTTTTAAAAAGCCGCTCAAGACTCAAGAATTTTTTTTTTGATTTAATCTACAAAGGTATATTTTTTTAAAGGCGAAAAGATTCATCTGAAATGAACTCCAAGGCTGAGACAGGCCAAATTTATAACTTGAGAACTAAAACCAATAGCGTTTCACATAATTAATATCCAGTGAGATAGTGCTAAAGGGGTTTTATAAGCAAACCGCCTACCCTTGGCATCCACAAGAAATAATTCATATCAAAAAATCGACCATGAATACATTGGAAATTTCCAATGGAGACCAACTTTTGAAAAAAATCTAGAGCACACTCTGTTCAACTGCCCTATTGTAAAAGTCAGAAAACGGAATATGGCATACTTAATTATTTTGCAACGTCTCTGAGGTATTATTTGTTTCACCGGTAAAGCCTCATAGGATTTCGATCACTCCGGGGTTACACAGTTACATACAGATTTAAAGAGTAGTGTCCCTTGACATAATGGTTAGTTCGTTAGACTGTCATGCCGGGGGTCTGGGATGGAAAATCACACTATACCACCTATGTAAAATGTCTTTTTTTCAGAGGCACTGCTTTAAATTTTCCAAGACCATCTCTTGTCCTGATGATGATTGAGATGTGTTAGTCACTAGGTTAGGCATTTGTTCTCCACGAGCTATGGGGTCATCTAATTCTAAATATTTACATTTTTTTTTAAAGATTAAAAGTCGTATTTATGAGATTTTTTTAAAACACGCTTAGCTTAGACAGTTGTCCAGCTAGTCATTGGCTAAATATTTACTTTAGCCATCTCCCTATTTATAAACGGATTCCATAAGTTGTCTACCTATCCAGGGTTGTTATCGAAATACGTCCTCATATATTCTCTGACATATCTGTATTATGTCAATCTGGAATGAACTACTAATGAATTTGAGTGAACTTTGTAAAACAGTTGTTTCAACTATTATACAAACATTTTCAATTCAAGCATCCACATTTAAAGGGATCAACAATAATAATAATGAAAAATCAATTAAATAGAAAAATGTCTGAGAATTGGGATAACCATGATAAGGTATGAGGTGTGAAATTAAACGAATTCATCATGTTAATATTATTAAACAAATCAATTGCAGCAAAGGGCATTTTTAATTTGGAAATTTTTTTAGTTTTTAAAATCCAAACAATTGACAGATAAGAACAAAGGTCAATCAAATGTCACTGGGTACGTTCAACACACATTATGTACATTAATTTAAGATTGACGTTATAGACATTGAACGTTCCCACTTAAGAATAGGCTTAGCGCTTAGATCACCAATTTCTGTGTCTAAGATGGACAAATGAAAATGTTTATAAATAAGGTTTTGGAGTTGGATGGTGTGCTAAAGTTAGCTATGCTTTAGAATGGGATTATTAATGCCACTGTAGCTAAATTATTGGCCCTAGTGGCTATAGTGCATGCAGTACATATCAAGGTAAAGTTTACAAAATTGTAATAATAATATTAGAAAATCTTAGTCTATGAACTGAAAGGCAATATATTTCGGGGTGGCCACTCAATCAACAGGCGAATCAAACGCAACTTAATTTTTCAACGCAACTCTATGGACCAGTTCACTGGCCTCCATGATCTCCCGACCTTACTGTATTGTATATTTTTGTATGGGGAAGAATGAAAGAACTTGTTTATTCCACTGAAATAACATCGAATTAGAAGGGCGTATCCTCGAAGCGTCATCAAAAGTGCGACAGCAGTTGTTAGAATCAATAAAAATTCAACGTGAAATCCAAAAACGGGCTCGAGCACTAACAGCACACAAAACCAAGGAGGATACTCTGGGCACCCGTTGTAACTATTTTATTACACATTTAAAATATAAATTATTTAAAAGCGAACAAAATCATTTTTTATTTAAAATATTCGGTGCTTAAGGCAAAACCCCCTTTTTTAAATCTTACCCGCTGCGGGTTTCCTCATATCACAGAATCTATGGGTTTTTCCACGATCTTGATATTGGTTTTTACTTTTATTAGTGTTACGTTCATAAGAATAAAACAGTAAAAGGTTATGTTTCTTACGCATTTTCTGAAGGAAATTGACCCCAAAGTCAAACAATTGGCATGGTCAGGAAAAATGGAGCAGCCTAAAAAGCAGATATCTTTATACTTGAGACAAGATATCAAATTTATTTCAACAATTACAAAAGCTGGTATTTCCTCTAAAAATTAAGGCCTGAATGAAGTTTATATCATAAGTACAAACAGCGCAATTATCGCTAACCTTGGTCAGGGTACACCAAAGTAAGCGTTTTCTTAGATCCACGATAAATGATGTCAACATTTTGAGATAGACCTTAACTGTAGAACGATTTTTTTCTTAAAATATACCTACACAAGAACCACTCCCTAAAACACTTCCAACTAGGTCTCTGTATAAAAATCGATTTTCTTAAATTCTATCAATAAATTTTTAACACAGTGCTGTCATCAAACTTTGCGCATGAGATTATGCTTAATATGCGCATGTGCATTAATATTCACAAACAGACAAATTGATCCAGACTTTACACATCCATCTGAATAAAGTTATTTGACTTATTTTGTATTTTTTAAAATTGTTCAACAAAAAAAAACAAAAATTAAATGAAAATAAATTTGTGGTTTCAATTTATTCCCACTTAACCATGAAGGCTGACCCACTGTGTCGAGTAGGAGTATAAATCTTCAAAAAAACAACGCATGGTAATATATTTCTTTTATTACTTTTTTTTTTGTTGTAACCTTAAAAGCCTTAGTAAACAAAAGTCCCCATGGCGGGCTGGTAGTGTTTTCACATTTGTTTTCTTCAAGTATCAGCATAATCAATAACTTATCGGGGGACAACAATATGTTTGCAATTCAAAATAAAAAGGTTTTATCTTTAAGAAGGGTTGACATAGAGCCTCTTTTATGGACTTGAAATGATATGATAATATCTCTTCTTTTTTCCTTCATTTTTTTTCAGTGGCTCAGTTTCCTTTTGTTTTTGTTTTATGGTATAACAAATTGCATTTAAACCATGCGAACTTTAAAGGGGTCTTTCATGAACTTTTAACGGAAACTCTTGTAAATATTTTATTATTTTATTTAACAAAAAGAAATTATATAACTGCATTTCAATTTTATTTCGATGGCATTAAAAACAAAAAAAAAAACAGCGCACATTATCGAGAATCACCGAGCAGTGATGGTTTCGGTTTGCATTTCCAAAATAAGCGAACACAACAGTTTCCGTTTCCTGTTTCGAACGATGTAAACATACTTATACTACTCATTGTATTTTGTGTGTTGGGAAAAGGGGTTTATTTAAATTTCATTTTATTTTAAGCGGATGGAGAAATTAAGTAATTTAAAAATGTAAATGAGTGAATATTATAGCAGGAAAAATCTATGCATTTTTAAAATCCTTTCGAAAAATTATGATTGTATTTGTGGTATTTTGTTGCAAATTGCAGATTGCAGGTGAAATTGAGTTTTGAATTTACGCAAATATAGAGTTAAATAAAACGGACAATATTTCACACTTACTGACGTATGAAATGCGCACCAATAAAGCACAGTGGTTAGAATATTAAGCGACATGTAGATTTAAATGTTGATTTTTTGTTTTGTTTTTTTGCTTTCAGAAATTATGCTTTAAATCGAATAGTAAAAAATATTTCTGGAATCGAATTTTCGTATGAGCTTTGAAAAGAAAAAAAACTATGAAGAAATATTGTTTGGTTTAACACAAAGGGTTTTACTTAGAAATAGGAATAGTATAGTTATTCAGAATATGAGATTATTTTCATTTCATTTATTAGTTGGATAAATGTTCACAAGATACTAATTCCCTTACGGTACAAAATATTGCTTGAAAACGCCTTAGCAAAGAATTGACATTTAATGGATTCAAAAATTACATAATTCAGTTAAAGTTTTTTAAGAGCAACTACTTAGGTATGTACAATTGCTTTGTATTTCTTTAAAATATCAAAATAAAGGGTGTTTTTTAAGAGGTATAGAACTTTGAAATGGAATAAAACAAAGATGATTTGATATGACCGCTACGGCTGGCTCGGACGTAGTCTAATCTGGAGGTCCAATTTTCGATGACTTTTTCAAACAAGTGGTCAATCGTTTCGGGCTTATCAACGTTGACTAGCGACTTCACATAAACTGACAGAAAATAGTCAAGCGGAATTAAATCGCACGATCTTGGAGGCCAATTCACGGGTCCGCAACGTGAAACTATATGCGGTTACCAAACGTTTCATTCAATTAATCAATTGTGGCACGAGCTGTGTGGCATGTTGCACCGTCTTGTTGAAACCACAGATCCTGGACATCATGGTTGTTCAATTGATGAACGAAAAAGTCAGTAATCATGGCTCTATAGCGGTCACCATTGCCTGTAACCTTCTGGCCAACATTGTTTTTAAGGAAGTACGGACCAATTATTCCACCACACCATAAAGCACACCAAACAGTCAGTTGTTTTGATGTAACGGTGTTTCAACGTACACTTGAGGATTATCATCACTCCAAATACGGCAGTTTTGTTCATTGACGTATCCATTCAACCAAAAGTAAGCTACATCACTAAGCAAAATTCGCTTATCAAAATTGGAATCAATGGCAATCTTGTTTTGGACCCATTTGCCAAATCTACGCCTGGCTAGGTGATCCTCTGGCTTCAATTCTTGCAGGAGTTGGATTTCCTTAGCACGCAAACGGCAAAATCTTCCATAAAGTGGATGGACTATCCAATTCATGTGGACGATGGCGGATAGACTGATTCAGGTCGTCCTCTACGCTACGCTCTACAATAGCAATTACTATTCATGTTGAAATGCCAAACCAAACTTAAAATAAGTCACTTGACAGGTGACAAAATGGCCGCCAGTCAAAATAGTGTTTCCAACTTAAATTTCAATACCTCTAAAAATAACACCCGTTATATCAACAATTAAGAACCATTTGACCTTCTGATTTATAAAAGATCTTCCAATAGGGACTTTCGAATTTTGACAGTTGATAGCGGCCATATTTTTGAAACTACACCTGTCAAATTGTCTGTATTGTCAAATTACCATCAACGGATATAGCGTTCAACAACATGTGCAAATGATAAAATTGTTTTATCAAAATGGTTGTTCTGTTCGGGCAAATTTCAGCGCACTTCGTCCATTTTACGGTCGCCATAATCGTCCTACCGAGAGGATAAATTTGAGTCCACTGGTTCAGTAAATGATCAACTAACACCCGTAACGTGGACGAAAAGCAAGATCTGCCGAAAACATCGCCGCTGTCCGTGAGAGTGTGCAGGAGTAGATTTCTCATCGCTCACAAGAACTCGGCCTTTCGCAGACCACAATTGGACGAATCTTACATCGTGAATTTGGCCTGCACCAGTACAAAATTCAACTGACAAAGATGCTGAAGGTACACGACCAAAGACAACGACGTGTTCGCTGAATGGGTTCTGGAGCAGTTGGAAACTGACCCTTATTTTCATCGAAAAATCATCTTCAACGAAGAGTACCTTTTCTGGATGAATAGGTATGTCAACAAACAAAACT
The DNA here is from genome assembly GCA_932273885.2 of Leucozona laternaria. Taxonomy (NCBI): domain Eukaryota; kingdom Metazoa; phylum Arthropoda; class Insecta; order Diptera; family Syrphidae; genus Leucozona; species Leucozona laternaria. The sequence continues at coordinate 282,464,438 of OW026366.1, forward strand.
GGGACGAAACCAATCCACATGAGATCCAAGAGCGTCTGATGCATCCCGAAAAAGTCACTGTTTGGTGTGGATTTTGGATATTTTTGTAGAACGATTATAGGTCGATGATTCCAAACTTCTTTTGGCCTGATTTGGATGATATTGACACCAACAACATATGTTTCAACAGGACGGCGCTACTTACCACACATTGGAAATTCTGCACTAGCGATTTGAGGGCACTTTTTCTTGTGGGGTTTTCTGAAGTCGTATAGGTCTATGCGAATAAGCCAAAAAACCACAGCGGCCCTGAAAACCAACATCACCAATGCAATCGGTCAAATTCAGCCTGATTTATGCGCCAGAGTCATTAGAAATTGGACATTTCAGATGCGCCACCCAGAGAAGCCGCGGCGAACATTTGAAGGATGTTATCCTCCAAACTTAATGGTATCAATAGGCTTTTCAAACGAATAAAAAATGTCGCTGATATCTCATACACTTTGTTCAAATTAAATTTAAAAATAGAAAGCGCTTAATGAACCTTGTACTTATTTATTTAGCTTCATCATAAAACAGTAGGTGAGACTTTATGGGGACGAATGGCTCAGATTCGTATAGGTGCTTTAATTGGTACTTTAGTATTTCTGATTTTTTTAATAGAAAGGGTCAGTATCAGGAAAATATCTTAACACCTTGAAAGAGCTCCTTCAAAGCGCTCTAAACAAGCTAGTACTTTTGGCAGATCAGGGGGTAGGTATCAGGGCTGTCGTTTCATTTTTGAGAATGCAGTACTTCAACAAAAAAAAAAAGCAGTACACGGCAGTACGCCAGCAAAATTCAAATTTTTTCATATACATAACACCAAAGTCGGCCCAGCTGATATTCTCTAGATTGATCTATAAAATTCAAAAGAGCTCTCCACTAAGATTCCAGATCCTAAATGCTTATGTTCTCCATAATGTTGGAAAATATAGATATGAGTTTTACTAAACATTAACCCAAATTTGTTAATATTCCTGTTTGATAAAATTTGATAACGCCTTCAAGAGACAGCCATATTTTAAAAGATAGTTTTTAAATTTTATGATTTTTCATATCGATATACTTCTAATTTTTTTTTTTAAATCTGTTGGCCTTTTTTGCGCTATGAGAGAAGAACTGCGTTCAGAGAGCAGTAGAACCAATGAAAAAGATTGATTTGAAGTATTTGTAGAGAAAAGTATTTCAGGAAAAAAGGCAGTATATTTTAGCCGTGTTGGTAGTACGGGGTCTCTAAAAGCAGAACAAATACTGCAATTGCAGTACTTCGACAGCCCTGGTAGGTATATTAGATGTCAACCCTCACAAAACGTATATCTTGAACAAAGACTCCCCATCTGTCAAAGGTATGCCTCATTAACATACTCAGATCAAGCAAATTAATTGGGCCTAATTTTGGATGGGGAATTAAGCTGGACATATAATAACAAGAAAACTCAATAGGTCTCAGTATTTCACTTTTCAATGGCTAGTTCATCGTTCTAAAGTCCAAACACTGTGGCGATTAAGGAAGTCTGATCTTGGCGTAAAGAAAAAGTGATATCAACTATACCGGTATCCCCATCTTCTCAGGCAGCTTAGTCCCTATTAAATTACTGGACTCTGACTCTACTAAAGGGTGATTTTTTAGCTGGTTTGGTTTTGGCAACACTGGTTTTGACAGCTGACGTGTGTTTAGTACCTTGTGTCACTGTCAAACAGCTTCAGTTTGGTTTGCAATTTAACCATGGATCGTTTTACAAATGAACAACGCTTGCAAATTATTGAATTTTACTATCAAAATTCGTGCTCGGTTCGAAATGTTCAGCCAGAAGCATTGCAACAGCTACCAATGCATCCCGAAAAAGCCACTGTATTGTGCGGTTTATGGGCCGGCGGCATTATTGGGCCTATTTCTTCAAAGATGATGCGAATCGCAGCGTTACTGTCAATGGTGAACGCTACCGAGCGATGATAACAAACTTTTTTTGCCCGAAATGGAAGTTCTTGACTTGCATGATATGTGGTTTCAACAAGACGGTGCCACATGCCACACAGCACGCGAAACAATGGCGCAATTGCGAGGCGAGTTTGGTGAACAGTTAATTTCACGTTTCGGGCCGGTCAATTGGTCAATTGGCCGCCTAGATCGTGCGATTTGACACCATTAGATTATTTTTTGTGGGGGTATGTCAAGGCTAATGTCTATAGGGACAAGCCCGCTTCGATTGACGCACTGGAAGCCAACATCCATGCATTAATTCGTGAGATACCGGCCGATATGTGTGAAAGAGTATGCCAAAATTGGACTCAGCGGATGGGCTACCTGAGACGCAGCCGCGGTCAACATTTGCATGAAATTATCTTTAAACATTAAATTGCAAGGTTCAAACTATCGATTCAAATAAATATTTCATTCATTTTTTCGAATTTTTTGTGTTTTTTTTTTAAAAAAAGTTCTAAACCTCTTAAAAAATCACCCATTACAATAAGGTGTGGCAATGGAGCAGTAGATGTAATACTTGACTTAAAGTTTTTGGGTTCGAGTCCCACTCGAGGGGGACAGAGCAAATATCCCTTCTTTACTGTAATTCTCTTTATCAGTTCTTCTAAGACAAAGTGTGGGGCAAATCAACAAAATCCTCAAACACAACACAATAAATTAATACATCCACCATAGTAAATTATTGATCTTCAATTTTCACGGTTGTGACATATGTTTTTGGCCATTATTTTATTTTCAAAAATTAGGCCGGAGCTCGGAAAACAATGACCAATGTCAACGCACATTGAATATTTTTGTTACTTTGGTTGTGTATTTAACGACTTATTTTCTTTAAATTTTTTAAACATGCATAAAGTACATATGAATAAAATCAAATAAACTGATTAGTTCGTCCATTAAGCTCAAAAGTATATATTTAGTGGGATATACAGGGGCACACATGAGCCTCTATATATAGAATAACGTACTGCTCCAGAAATAAACAGCTAATTTTATTAAGTTGAAAAAAAAAACTTTTTACAAGAGAAAACTTCTGCATAAAGCAAAAATATACTTTTGGCGAGTCTAAGGAATATACATATGTAAATACATATACCCATCATATATTTATAATAAATGTATGTACATATATCATCCTCCAGAAATCGCCCCTGCCATGTTATATAGATGTAACAAACATTTAGAACTTCATAGCATCAAAAACGTCTATTTGGGCGTCAGGAATTCAGGTGCTAAAATATACATATCAATTGGCAAATGGAAGTACGTGATCAATTTTTTGATTTTCCACTTCATCATAATGTCAAAATTGATTGAAAACTTTGAGTAGAAATTTTTCACAGCACTTGAGATTTAAAAAAAAATAAAAGACGTAAAAGCAGATTTCGAATTCCCCTAAATCACTGCTTTAACTTAACTTATACGTTTTTAACATGCCAATAATATAAAATTACTTCGATTTAAGTTAATACATCAAAGTCCCAGATATACAGATACCCTACATATACTGCCTGGGACTATGATTTTATTTTATTTTTTTTTTCCGAAAAGTGTGTTTTATATTTTATCGTACATAGGTATTCAAATGAATTTTAATAAGTTTTCTTTTTTATTCATTTAGTTCCAGCACGACTTGTGTGGGCGGCTGTGGGAAAGAGCGTAGATCTTCCATGCGATTTAACCCCACCCACAGAACAGGATTCAGTGAAACTACTTCTGTGGTTCAAGGACACAACAGGAATTCCCCTCTACAGGTATTGTACTGCTCTTTTATTTACTCCATGTTGAATGAATACTTAAACTTTTTGTGTAAATCGATTCGTTTGTGTGCCTCTTTGGCAAATGGGCTTAACCACTCAGAAAATTGATTAGCATTTTTTTCTGCTTTACCGTTTTATGTCCTCAATGAATATAATTAAGGCTTTGATTTTCTTGTTCGGTTTATTGATTTTATTTTTTTAAACTGATTTTACAGAGGTTTTTAATTTGAGATTTTTTTTTGTTTTTGAATTCATGAAAGTTTATTTCTTTATTAATTCTAATGGATGACTGCCACTGAGGGCCAAGTTCGACCGTTATGTTTGCTAAACTTCACGTTTCAAAATTGAATGCCTCCCTTAATATACATAAGCAGATTTATGTAGTTAAATAAATGCTATAATTTTTACAACAACATACCGTAACTTTAAAAAATATAAAATATAATGCGAGGCTAGAAGTGGCGGTTTTAAGCATACCTATATGTAAGGTTATGATATATTTATACAATATCATACATAGTAAGATAAAGAAGGTTATTAGTACATAGGTACGTACAAAGTTGAGCAATGGAAATGTTGATATGCAAAAATACTCATACTTATCTTACCTAGCTTCCACTGCTTATTAACAAAAAATTTCTAAATAATTTTGATAAAGAAACCTACGTAACACAGTTTAACAAAATTCTAAAATTGAATTGATGATCTAAAACAAACAAACAAATATTTTATAGGGAGATGCCGTGCGACTATCCGAAATGATATTTATAGTGAAGCGCTCGAAACTATTTGTTTAGTTCAAAACAAACAAACAAATTTGATGTCGCGACAGCTCGTGCCTTTAGAACCAAGACCTTGTGTCTTATATCTCGAGGTACTTTATCATGACAAGAGATAGGTTTTCGGAGGTTTTGTCACTTCCTCAACAGAGTACACTTGAAATTTTTGTTTGCTTTTAGGTAGAACAGGCTGGGAATCGATTCCCAGACCTCTAGAGTCGCACTTCAAAGCACTTTCCTTTACAACAAGGGCTATAGCCGCCCTTACCAATGTTTTGCTTTTTATTCAAATATCCTTCGACAAAAAAAAGAATAATTTTCACACCTGGCGAACCTTGAAACGACTTTGACCGCGTCGTGTTTTTCAAACAGTTTCAATATTCAATATTCAACCATTTTGTTTTCAAGTGTTTGGTATCAAACATGTCACTATAGGCCACTACAGTAGATACGTAAGCTTTTTAAAAAAAGGGTTTTGTTTAATTTGTTCAGCATTTATTTAGTGTCTCAAAGAGGCAGGGTCGGAAAAAGAAATTTATAAAAAAAGTCCGCCATTTTGAGAAATTTCATCAGCACCCCGGAGCTACACGAGCCAGTACTGGCTGGCCAGTTGGGTTCAGACATTGCCTGTCAAATTCGTATCTGTATACTGTCTGTGACAAGCAAGTTGCTTGAAAGTGGGTCGTTCTTTTTCTCTAGATACTTTAGTTAAATTTGGTTGATCTTTCAAACAAAATGGGTTGAACAACGAATCAAAATACATTTGGAATGAATATTCAAGAAAAAAGTTGTTATTACAATAAAATATAATGTAAAACAAACCTTTTTCTTTGCAAAATGGTCAGCGGTTTTTTGCTGAAAATTATATTCAGCGACGTAATGAATTCTGAATAAAATAATGCGTTCTTTTAACGCGCGGTGCCGCAGTGTATACCATTTTATTTTGAATTTAACTAGCGGCAAAATCACGCATATGTGCACTTCTCAATAACAAACAATGTACTGAAAGACGCAACTGCGTGTGCGGTGACGCAGCGGTCTCGTGGAAACCTGCGAGTCTTTTTACCCGCAAGAATAACGCGCGATGCTGCAGCGTCATGGCACGTGTGTGTGCACCACTTAATTTATTTGTGAGAAGGTACCTACTGTAAGATGCAAATGCGGTGCCGTTGCGGCACCGCGCGTTATATTTACTTTTCTTTTGAAATTTCAATGTTGATAGTGGTGCCAAAAATATTAATCAGTGACAACCATAAAACTTACCAACTTTAATTGAAGGATGGCTACGATGAAGATGGATTAAAAAACCTCTAAAAAATTTGATAATTTTTCCATTTTATTTTCTGCTCTCTTTAAATGCATTTTCAGGCAATCGGTTGATATTTAGAGTAAAATATTGTAGATACGATCAAGTATAACATGTCTCCTATCCATCAACCCATCAGCTGTCAAATTCCATTGAAGCATGGCTTCGATGTCAATACATTGAAAAACTTCTAATTTTCCGAATTTTGAAGATTTTATTTTTTTAATAGGGCAATTTTAGAGCTTTCTCGTGACTCGTAAGGAAATATTCGAAACATCAAATATTCTGTGAAAGTGAATTTTAATATTTTAAAAATGCCTACAAATTGCAAACTAAATTTCTTTATCGAATCAGTTCAGAAATTTGATTAAAAGCAACGATGAATGTTGGCTATGGTTAAAAAATGAATGCCCTAGACTGTCTGTTCAACTGGCTTCGAATAAGACACGCCAATTGACGAGAAAGTTGCTTAACTGCGTGTATTACTAATTAAAAAGATTTTAGATTTAGATTTTTTTTAGACTGGCTAGCCAGCACTGGCTATGTGGGGCCTCCGGGTAACTCTACACTCTAGCCAACGTAATAAAAATTGAAGAAATCTTATCCTTCTTTTTTTTGAACAATCTAAATAGACAAAGTCTTTAAAACAAATGGACTGGGGCGTTTTAGCAAAAGCTCGGTAAGGAGATTTTATGTTTTCTAATCCTAAAAACAAACATTAGATCGAAAATAGACACATACTTCTTGACACAAGAAACTTAATATTTTAAAAATTAAGATATGATGGAGATTGGGCATATCTTTCAATGATGCATCAACATGTTGCTAAATTTGATTTTTTGAATACAAACAAAATTTATTTCCATCTCATTATCTATTTGAGTTTTACTTTTTGAACGAATATTTTGAAAGTTGAAAAATGAAACAAAATAAAAAGAACTAGTTATCATGTGCCTGAAAACAAGCTTCAAATTTTAACTCAAACGTGAAAGACCTCCTTTAGTTTGACACTTTTGTCTACTTTTTGGAATCTTGTAAGAAAGTATATAATATTTATTTGAGCCGGTATTTGTTTGTAAAAAAAATTATCGTTCCTAAATTCGAAAGGTAAAGTTAAATAAGTTGGCTAGTTCTGGCTTAATTATACATGATACTATGTGTAAGTATACCAATACATTACACGTGAACGTGACCTTTCGATTTCCATTACATTTTTCTTTTGATACCCACGCAACTTTGTTTTTGTTGATATAAAGGTTCATTCCAAACACAAATTTCTCCATTAAAGTTCTCATGTTACCAGGCTAGACGGAATGTGAATGACATCGAAACATTGGGTACCTCCAAAATACTTCGGTGTTCGGTGTTATCCAAATCCCAACCCGCCAGCCATCATCACGAGGACGATACATTCGTATTCCTCTGGGATATTAAGTCAATGAACGTCCATGGCCCTCGTTCTCGGATAGAATAAGCAAACCTGCAGCAGGTCCTTGATGTAATGAAAAAGTTCATTACATTGTACCATGAGAATATGAGATTAAATTTAAAGATAGATAGTAATAGTGTCCAGTTACCAGCCGCAGTCCCTTCTAAGCAAAAAAAAGTAACCTTATATTTATATCATAGCGTCATGGTGGATAAAGTTTTCATAATAATTCTCTAGCATCAGTATGATAATGCATTGCAATAACGTTATACAAGCCGCATGTGGCAGTATACCTAACCTATATCTATTGCGGGCTCTGGAAAAAAGTAATTAATTCAGTTTTTAATTTATAAGATGATATATTATTTACTTTACCAAAAAGCTCTTATATTCTATGCGATACAGTTGCTTTGGGATAGTTATTTTACAACGAATAATTTGGATTCTAATGTACAGTTCAGGTATAAGAAACCGAACGTCTTCATTATCGAGCTGCTTTCCATATTGAATTCATTTTTTTGTAAGATTTAAGTTGGAGTGGTGTTAATGACTATAAGGAAATATTTTGCGGGCATAAATTAAACGAAATTACATTTTCAGATATCTAAACAAAAACAATATTTTGTATGGCAAATTTTTAAAAGTTGTTTGTCCATGAAATTAGTCAAAAAATCTATTTTGTGTAACGAAAGACAAGAAGGCTGATTGTTTTTGAATATTTTTTGACAAAATCCGCGAATATATTTCCGAATTTCAAAACTAAAGGGTTTTTCAACAGGGACGCTACAAAAGTAGAGCCACAGGGACAGCAAACGACGCCATATTTCTGGCCGCTCTTTTAACATTCCTCTTCAATAAGGTTTTGACATTTCATGATGGAAGGAAATACGAGCCAACAACGAGACAAAATTATTAAAATTTACTACCGAAATTCGGAGTCAGTGGCCTCAACGTTAAGGGCGCTACGTCCAATTTATGGTCGTCATAATCGTCCTAGCAAATCAACAATTGAGCGTCTAGTGGAGAAATTTGAATCCACAGGCACAGTACAAAATGTTCCCGTGCCAGTGAGACAAAGAAGTGCCCGTAGTGTCGAGAATATTGCTGCCGCTGATGCATCAGTTGCAGAAAGCCCAAATGTGTATCTCACACGTCGTTCTCAAGCGGTGGGCATGTCTGTGACGTCGTTGTGGCGAATTTTGCGAAAAGATCTTGGCCTACATCCTTACAAAATTAAATTGACGCAACAACTGAAGCCGCTTGACCACCAGAAGCGTCGTATGTTCGTGAATTGGGCTGAGCAACAACTTGAAAATGAGTCGGATTTTCGTCGAAAAATCATCTTCAGCAATGAGGCTCATTTCTGGCTGAATGCGGCTTCGTCAATAAACAAAATATGCGGTATTGGTCAGGCAGAAATCCAAACGTACTCCATGAGTCATCATTGCATCCCGAAAAAATTACGTTTTGGTGTGGTTTATGGGCCGGCGGCGTCATTGGGCCGTACTTCTTCCGTGATAATCAAGACCGGCACGTTACTGTGAATGGGGATCGCTACCGTTCAGTGATAACCGAATATTTTTGGCCCCAATTAGATGATATGGACTTGGAGGACATGTGGTTCCAATAGGACGGCGCCACAAGCCACAGCGAATGTCACAATCAATTTATTGGAAACCAAGTATGGAGAACGTGTTATCTCACGAAATGGTTCAGTCGCTTGGCCGCCTCAAACGTCCGATTTGACGCCGTTAGACTATTTTCTGTGGGGCTACGTGAATTCTATGGCCTATGCCAACAAGCCAGCGACGATTGATGAACTTCGTACGAATATCGAACGTGAAATTGCAGCAGTATCGGCCGATTTATGCTTGAAAACCGTCGAAAATTGGGTTCAGCGTCCGGACTTCTGCAAGCGTTCCCGTGGTGGCCATGCAAAAGAAATCGAGTTCCATACATTATGGCATCAAACGTACTTTCACAGAAATAAAGAATTTTATTGATATCCAAACCGTTTTTGTTTTATTTAAAAAAAACTTTTGTAGCGCTCTTATTGAAAAACCCTTTATTAAAGACCTAAGAAGAAAATATTGATGTAATTTTGTTTAAATTCTTTTTTCTTACTTCTTACATTTTTGCATTTTTCTCGTTCAGTAAAAAGTTTACGTAAATTGTGTTCGTAATACACATCTAAGAGCACGGAATTTCCGATCATTTAATTCTATCGGGTGATTTTTTAGAGGCATAGAACTTTTTCTTAAAATAAAACACAACAAATTCAATGGAATGACCAAAATTTTCGGTTTATTAACTCAGAAATTTCATGGAATTTAATGTTTACAAATAATTTCTGTCATATGGCCTCCGCGACTGGGTCTTATGAACGCCATCCTGTCGGTGTAATTTTGCACCACTTTTTAGAGCATACCTGGTGTTGTTTCTTCAATGGTGCGTCCAATGTTGGTTTCTAATTGATCAATCGTTGCTGGTTTATCAGCATATAGAGAAGAGATTTGACGCACCCTCAAAAATAGTAGTCCAAAGGTGTAAAATCACAGGAACGAGGTGGCCAATTCACTGGTCCATTTCAACCAGCTCAACAAAGTGATGGTTGCATGCGATGTATAGCATGTTGCGCCATCTAGTTGAATCCATTTTCCCTCCAAATGATTTTCATTGACATGAGGAATAAAAAAATCACGAATCAGTTCCCTGAAGGGTTCGCCATTCACTGTAATTTTGGCAACGGTTTCAGATTTAAAGACAAATGGGCCGATGATGCCTTCAGCATGACGTAAACCGCAGCAAACAGTGATTTTTTCGGGATGTAATTGAGTCTGAAGAGTCTCAGGAGGATTGTGCTCACTTCAAAAACGACAATTCTGCTACCCGTTAAGCCAGAAATGAGCCTCATCGCTGAAGATGATTTCACGATAAAAAATCTGGTTCAACTTCCAGTTGATTCTCAGCCCGTTCACCGAATTTTGGAAATAAATGTCCACGATTTCTAAACGTTGTTCTGGAGTAATCTTTTAATGGTGATTTGCCAAAGTATACTGAAAAAAAGTCAAACACAATTCATTAGTATGACAGCCAGGCCCGGCAGGTAATATATGTGTAGTGTGGGTAGTAAGCCCCACTTGAGATTTTTCGAAACTTTTCAGAAAAGCTTAGAAATTTTCAATCTCATTAATGAAAAAAAAAACGACCGATGGCAACACTGGAACGATTCGCTGTAGGCTAAAAAAGTAGATGTCGATGATGTGGTTAAGTTCTACAAAGATGACTTTTACAAACAAAGACTTAGTAGCAATAGGGACGTATTCCTACAGCTTTTGAAAAGACAGAATGAGCAAGCAAAAAATTTGAGAGAAGTAATTAATTTTTTGCAAAAATAAGTCTGGAGTCCAGGGATTATTCCCGAGTTTCTACGGTTCGCCCGGCTGCTAATCACAATCCCAGGATCATCTTGCTCAAATGAACGAAGTTTCTCCGTTCTTCGTCATTTAAAATTTTACCTTAGGTCAACAATGCTGCAGGATCGGCTCAACAATATTGCCATATTGCATGAATACGGAAAATCTAAATTTGGTTTTTATTAAATAAATTTATTTCAAAAGACTCAAAACGAAGTGCGGTTTTCGCATTAAAAAAACTATTTATTCAAAAGTATAAATTAAGAACTTAAAATGAAAAAAAGGGATGGGTTTTTTTTATTAGTGAATTTATGCTTTTACATCTTACACCAACTACCCATTCGGTCTGAAGCTGTTCTGCCGGGCCTGATAACAGCTAGTTTGACTGACAGTTATCCTTCTCGGAAGTTATATACCTCTAAAAAAACACTAGTTATTTTGAAGAGGATAAGATACCGCAATTCAATAATAATAATTCAATAAGAAAAACGGCTGAATAGTCGTATAAAACATTATAATAACCTCCGCTACACTAATTGTGTTTTTGGAAAACTAATAATTTGTTCCTGATCGAGAAGATCAAAAGTTGATCCAACAATTTCGTCAGTCTATCTGATCTGTCTTTAATGTCTATATGTCAGAGTGATTCACATAACATGCAAAAAATGACTACAGAGCATGTAGGTGATCAGGTAAAGCAAAAAATATCTTTAATCTTTTAGGAGGTGTCCATTTCCACCTGCCTGGGAGGGGAAAGTTTAAAAAAAACAATTAACTAACATGGTTTTTCCTATAGCCAGAAATCGTTTTTAAATAAATTTATTTTTATAAACGCTTTTTGAGCATTATCATAATATATAACAAGCTTTTCCGCATGGCTTCGCACGGGTAAAAACCCACTTCACGTTATGAATGGCTAAATTTATAAAAATATAATCCTCTAAGTCCAACACAGAAAGAATTTTAATGTTTGAAAACCACTATTTTAATTTTTATCCTATTTCACCCTATCAATATCATTTTTTTAAAAAATAACCTTCTAATAAAAACAGAATTTTTGAAATCGGATACCAGTTTTGTTTTTACCCCACTTCACCCTAAACATACAATTTTTTTGAAAAAAAAAATCCCTTAAGCCCTTGGCTGAAAATAACCTTTCAAACACCAAAAGAATTTTTGAAATCGGATACCGCTACGTGTTTACCCTATTTCACCCTATAAATACATAATTATAAAGTATAGTGAACTATACAAAAAACCGGTTTTGCCGACATATCAAGCTACTTAGTTTTTGCACTACTACACTACTACTTTTTAGGACTTTGAAAAAAAAAAAATGTTATTTAGTATTTGTGAATGACGCTTATTATTTATGTGTACATCAAAACTTCATTCCAGACTCTTAGTTTTTTTTAAATTAATTCTTGTTTTATTATTTTTTAGCTTGGACTCACGCGGAGGAAATGTCAAATTAGCACCACATTCAGCAATAGCTAGCGATTTGGGGCAACGATTGTTTTTTTCAATCGGCGACGACCCCAAAGAATCAAGATTGCAGATTAGTGACGTCAAGACATCCGATGGCGGCGTCTACCGTTGTAGAATAGATTTTTTTAATTCACCAACACGAAACTTTAGAATAAATTTAACTTTAGTAGGTAAGTTTCGGTATAAAGGACTTCTTCTCGTAAGGAAAATAAAAAAATAAAAATAAAAAAAGGCGAAATAAAACTAAGAAACAAATTTAAAAAGATCCGAAACTAATTTAAAATTCAATGAATCTCTAATAGAATTTCAGCTGAGCTTCTTGTTTAGTACTTTCGGCTTTAGCCGGGTCTATATTCTCAAGAAAAGTTTAAACTTTTAATATCGTCTTTCGATTTTTTGCTAATTCTTTTGATGTATTTTTTTTTTGTTAAACTCTCCATTCTATCCAGTTCCTCCGGATGAACCTCGTATATTCGATGCACAGGGTAAGGAAATATCCCAAGTGGCCGGTCCGTTCAGAGAAGGATACGAACTTTTTTTATGCTGCCAAGTAAAAGGAGGTAAGTGATTTGTTTAAGTCAAACCCTTGTCACATTTTCCTATTCTTTGTGGTTGTTGTGTGGTATGTCTTGGTCCTTTCTGTTCATTTTGTTGTATCTTGCTGTGTGAAGAAATTTCCTTTTTAATTAATCTCTGGACAGAACAATAAAGATAAACATTTATTGCAATAAGTGCAGAATCTAGTGCTTTTTGTGGATCGATGGATTGGATGGGATGAAAAAATGCTCTCTTGTTGAGCGTTGTCATCAATTTAAATGCTGAAATTTGTCATTCGTTTTATTAATGCAGCTTTGGTGGTTTAATGTTGTTGTTTTTGGATTTGTTTTTGGTCTCTGGGTCTGGATTTGTATGGCCATTTGTAAATATAAATCTTTAAGCCATGAGACTGTAAGGAACCAACGCAATTCTTCAAGCTGATGTATATAATTAAATTGAGAATTGATTATGGATTTGGTCTGGTAGCTTTGTATAATTGATTTTGGGATTCATTTTATCTTATTGAAATTAATTTTGAATTGTTTATAAACCTTAAGAAAGATGAGGCAAACGCTTTTGGTCTTCAGGGCTTACAGGGAAGAATTATTTTTAGAATTTTTATTTTGACGAACTCAATAAGAAAACAATGAAATTAAGCCACGCTCTACTATCACATGGATTCGAAATATGCATACGTTTCGATCATTCGAGTGTCGAAATTGTATGGAAATTCTGTCTGCCTTTATTTGTCAGTCTGTATGTATGTGGGTGGCTATCCATAGGGCGTCGTTTCCTATTTTAAAATAAATGAAATTAAGTGATAATGCTTCTGAAAAAAATTGTAATAATCGCTCACCTCCACGGGCCAAAAAAAAAAACCTTCCAGACTTTTGTCTTCGATATCACGACGAAAAGGTTCACCTACAAACCATCGTACTCAATTTTTCGATATATTTCTACACCCAAAATTTGCTATCAGCTCTTAGAACAAAGCCTTTATTCGTCCGAAACTTGAGTACAACTCCCATATTTTTGCAGGTGCTCCAAAACCCCACTTGAGCCTATTGGATAAAATACAAAAGAGAGCTCTAAAAATGATAGGTGAAAGAACTATAACGGAAACATTTACATCTCTTGAGCACCGTCGCATAACGTTTCATGTCTATCATTATTTTACCGCTATTTCTATAAACAGTGTTCTAGTGAAATAGCCAGTTGCATTCCTCCCCTTAAACAATTCAACCGTAATACTAGCGCTTCTAGTAATGCTCATCAGTTTACCCTTGAGCTGAGCCCAACTTAGGACGGACTGTTAAGTACAGAGATTCTTTCCTTAGTCGCACTATACGAATGTGGAATGCTCTACCCAGCCCGGTTTTCCCCTCTCATTGTGATCTTCAGACATTTAAAACCAATGTGCATCGGTATCTCCTTTTCAATCCCCTCCAATCTACCTGAACGCTCGTGCTGTGTATATCATTTTAAGGGTAGTCACAACCCTTTTAGTATGCGCGCTAAATGTATGTAAAACAAAAAAAAAATTGTGATATTCGATTCGGGTATTATTATAGAGACCAAGTACAGTAAGTACATCATATTTTGCTTTTGAAAAGACCACCAAATCATGGCTAAGAACTTATACCTTCAAATTCCAATATACTTATATTGGTCATTTGCTTTTATTTTATTTCATTGGTTCTCTTGTGGATAGTAGTTACATAAATATGAACATAAATACTTAAACCCATATTGCAGGTTACTTAAGGCTCGATGGCAATTGCTTTGGCTGCTAACCAAGACACGCTATAATTCTTTTATATATTTTTACTCGTATCGTATCTCTTAGTTTCAAATGGATGCCTCCGAGTGTTCTATCATGTGATAATATATGTAAGTATCTAATAACCACCTTACTCTCAGTACGCTGTGTCAGCATAATATTTTCATGGCTTTTTGTGTCCTATTTCCGTGCCAGTGAAATAGTGAAATATGAAGCTTCGGCATAATATGAGTTTAAAATCAGTTGTGCCAAAGCAACAAATCGAAGTCACACATGAAATGTCTAAAAAAAATTAAAATATCTTTATTGAAGCTATTACGATATGACATTGTGTTTTTCTAGAAATAACTTTTTGCAAGTGGAGGTGAACCATACAATGTTTAAATATCGTTTCAACACATTGAAAGTGAAGAAAATAATTAGGTAAAAGTTGACTTATTGGAAACAAAATTTAATTTGATGTGTTATACGGGCATTATCTATACCTGATGTTCACAAGCTTCAAAATTGATACATATATGTATATAAATACTCATATGTAAAGGGTCTTTCAAAACAGACATCCAAACTTTGACAGTTGATGGCGGCCATATAGTTGAAGATAGATCTGTCAAATTGGCTATCATTTATTCAATCTGTTTTGCCAAATCACCATGGACGGATATAGCGTTCAACAAAACATGAAATAGGCAACGTTCCGCTCGCTTTTCACCGAAAAAATAATTTTCAGCGATGAGGACCATTTCCGGATGAATGGGTACGTCACCGAGATCATGCGATTCGACCCTGTTAGACTTCTTCTTCTTTCTTGTGGGTTTTTCTGAAGTCGCAGGTCTATCCGAATAAGCCACAAGCTAACAAAACCCTAACCCATATCGGTCAAATTCAAATTTGGACATTTTGGATATGCGTGCCACCCAGAGAAGCCACGGCTGAAATTTGAACGATGTTATATTTCAGACATAATGGCATAGGCCAAATGGATAGGCCTTTCAAACAAATAAAAAATTTCGACGATGGGATCTATTTATTTAAATTTAAAGATAGGAAGCCCTTAATGAAAGACCCTTTACTAACATATATGTACCTAAATAACATGAATAAGATGATCTCTAAGTCAATCGAAATCTGAAATGAATTAGGTCGGCGCGGCGGTGCAGGCATTTGTGTTGTTTGAGGAGTTATTTATCTTTGATTTGATTTATTTATTCATCTGTCGATTAATTCTATCAGACTACCAATATTTAAAAATGTAAAATTAATAAAATAATAATAATAACTATAATAACAATAATAATAATAAGTAAATGGAACTAAAAAGATTATATTTTAATATAAGTAACTATAAAGTATACATACATAAGTACAAATTTATATGCATTTAAATCACATTAAGGACATTTTGTTTAAAAATACATCTAATTTCACTGAGGTCGATTACATTGCAAATAGAGTTAAAATCAGTACAGGATTTAGAAATAGTATCACTACAGCCATAATTCGTTCTATGGTACTCAATTAAAAAAAAATCTCTAGATCTTATAGATCTAACCGGAGCATAAATATTGAAAAGAGATAGAAGAGGAGGACAGTCTTTAGAGTTCCTTCTAAGAAATCCTAACATGGCATTGGCTTTAGCAATTATATAGTCTTTATGATGTATAAATCTAAGTTTATGATCGAAAATAACTCCTAAATCCATTTTAAAATTGACTCTGGTGAGTTCAGAATTCGAGAGCGAATAGATAAAATAAATAGGATTGCGACACATGAAAAAAGAAATTATATTACATTTTGAAATATTCAAATGCAGTCTATTAATCATACACCAATTGACAACATTATTAACGTTCTCCTGAAGAAGTCTACAGTCATTAATGCTACTTAAAGACTTAAAAATCTTCAGGTCATCCGCGTAAAGTAAGCAGTTTGAATGCTCTAAGTACATAGGAAGGTCATTAATAAAAATAAGGAACAAAATAGGACCTAAATGACTACCCTGCGGAACCCCCGATCGATTAAAGATAACCTTTGACATTTTATTACCAATACGAACAAATTGCCTTCGGCCAGTTAAATAATTTGAAAACCACTTAAGGAGTGAGGAATTTTATGAAAGCTATACTTTCCAACAAAACTTTACCCGATTTGAAATTCTATCAGTGTTGATACGTATGTACAATTATTGTACATTAGATATAATGAAAAGCACAAGATAATTTCATGAACCCACTATTTAGATGATTTCAAACCACATCTGCGAACACCACGTAGAATCCGTCACTCTGTCAGTTAATTCGCTGACTCAATTTTACGATGTAGCCTTGAATTCAGACTTAATTTTAAGAACTCAACCTTTAAGATGGGACTGTTAAAACAAAAGTTTTATTATGAGTGGGTTCACTTCATCTCATCGTCTCAGTATTTTATCTTGCTCCTTACATGTTCTTTTTGGTTGATTCTGTTCGATTTTTGCTTTGTTTTTGTTTTTCTACTTCTGGACCCATGTTCTATAACTCTCGCATCGATAAAATCAGTCGAGAAACGATGGAAAATGGAACAAAACTCATATAATTTGTTTCAATTTTCATCGTTTCTCGACTGCTTTTAACCATGCGAGAGTTACAGAACATGGGTCCTGGTTGCTCTTTTTTGTATGGAATTATATCATTTAATAATTAAGTTAAATTTTATAATAAAATTTTATAATTGATATTTGAATAAATCTATACGCATGTACATAGGGTTACCCCACCCTCAGGTATCCCTTAATTTGTAAAGCCCATTGAACTGGCATCATATAAATACAAAATGTCCATATTTCCACTAGTTATTTTGTATTTTAAGTATTATAATGTATTTACAATGAATTCAAAGTGAAATAAAAACTACATATCTATCTATCTATCTATTTATTTTCATGAATGGAATTGACTCTCAAATGACATAATAACCTTTGTAGTATAAATTTTTTTGCCCGTCCACTGTATATACTGACCTTATAATATTGATGATCAGACAATTATAGGTTATAGGTTTTGAACGGGAATTATAATCGCAACATTCCACTGAAGTCCGTCGATTGATGATGAACAAGAATAGGCGTTTTCCTTTGGAGGTGGGTAAGTCCTTGTGAGTACCTAGATAAAAACTAAAATCTAGTAACTTTATCTACTCATGCTCTTTTCGCGAGTAGATGGGATTTGTAGCAAGACTAATTTTGTGCGTTCCATTCAAATTGGCTAACAAAGTACTTGCAAGTACTTCGCCACCTCCAAAGGAAAACGCCTAATAACAAACAACCAGTCAAAGATCTGTGAATCGGATGGAATGCTATGTTTCTCCCACACGGACACGCTTTACCCTCTTTGCCATCACGGTGTTTAACAATTTTGAAAAATCGGTGTTCGTTTTTCGTACCAACTTCTAAAAAAAAAACAACATTATTTACAACTTAACAAAAAAATCGATTTAAAAAATGTTATATTAATTTTGTGTCTGCTCCCCTGTTACAAATCTTAGATGCGCCTATATGGGCTACTGTCCCTTTTCTATAATTGACGCGCCTTAAAAGGAGTTGTGTCTACCCTTTAAATATTATGTTTTTACACAGTGCGAGAGCGTTTAGGAAGCATAGAGGGGTGATTGAGTAGGAGATAGCGATTTAGGTACATTTGTCTTAAATGGCTGCATATTAAAATGGGAAGGAAAAACAGAGATGGTTAATTAATTCAAAATTGATGGTGTATTACAGCTAGAGACATTTTGACATTTTGGTTGAACAAAAATTAAAAGAGCCTGTAATTCTTTCATTTAAAATAACCATGATGTCTTTTTCGTATACTTATGCATAGTATACACTTGGTCCCGTTCAAATAAACTTTTGTTGGGCGTTAACATCTCCTTTTTGCATCCCTAATCCACCTCTATATATAACTAAATATCCTATAGTTTTCAAATAACAAAAATACCTATATTCATTTACTAGGTCGGCCCTTACCAAAGGTTACGTGGTGGAGAGATGATATAGAAATGATAGGCGCAAGTCATTCTTCCGTAGAAGAAGGTGTTGCGGTGATGGTAAATCAACTACTAATTGGAACAGTGACGAGAGAGTATTATGGTTCAAAGATACAATGCAGAGCTCAGGGAACAAGGCTCATACCTCCAGTAGAAAAAGATGTCACAATACAAGTTCATCGTAAGTCATACTCGTAATTACTCGCCACATTTTTTATCCACTTTGTACAAAGAAATTTAAAAAAAAACCGTAGATATAATAAAATAAACATTTCCACCCCCATTTCAATATCATTGCAGTGAAACCAGTACGAGTGAAAATTATAACGCCCAATGACCTACTTACAGCTGGACATCCTGTGCCTTTACGATGCGAATCGTGGGGATCATATCCCGCAGCGAAAATAACATGGTTACTTGATGGAGAACCTATACGAAGTGCTGACGTTACCGTGCATAGTGATAGAGAGGTAAACGAAAACTTCACGTAATAATATGTACATATGTATCTGTATTAATATATATGTAAAGCATGGCTTTGTGTTTTAAAAGCATTTACTTGTCATTCTCTTTGCCTTGTCTAACGAAAAGTTCTTGACTTACCTTCATATATAAATTCTATAAATGTGCATAGATTATAGGTACCAAGATAGATATATGGTTACGGGTTTTTATGACGCAAGGAACCTCCTTACAAACTTTACTTGTCGCAAAAAGTTTAATTTTGTGTAACTCAAAAGGATTCACAAGATAGGTGAATACTTTAATATTGAATAGCTAGATTAGGTGTATCTACTTATTTACCTTGAAATTGAAACAAAGTTGAGAAATGTGAGGAATAAGGACCGAACGACCTTAAGAAATTTTCTGATGAATTACAAGTTTTACTACAAGTTATTTATAGGGTAAAAAGACAGAAGGAAAATAGATAGAAAGTATTTATTCTTCAAGTTCATAAGTGCAATTAATTGCAATTTTTGAACAATTATACTAACCTACTGCTAGAGCGGCAATTTATATACTTTTTAAATTGCTTATTATTATTTCCTCATGAAACAAGTTGCAAGGTGAAACTGATTTAAAATACTTTTTTCAGTTAAATAAAGAGCTTTTAAAAGATAGAACAAAATTTAAAATTATTATATCGACTTTTATAGTGTATATAGTTAAAACAAAATAATGATCCTATTTACTTAAAGATTATTTAAAGATTAAAAAAAGGACTTGTATTTAAAGGGTCCGCCAGCTAACGTTTTTTTTTTAACTAGTGGTTATTTCGTGAATGGTAACACTTAGCTCATGTCTGATTTGACAGATAATTAGTTTTATCCTTCCGCTGAACGAATATGGTTGTGTATACGCTTCGCTAAGTGGGCCTGCTAGAGCTGTGTAAATCGTTCATTTCAAATGATCGAATCATTCAAGAATCGATTACCAAAATGATTCGATTATTTGAATCAATCGATCATTCGATCATTTTCATTGCACTCAATTCATTATTTCATGCAGTTCCGATTCAATTTTTGATGTGTAAACATCTATATGTCGGCGGTAGAGTGGACTTTCCTCTGTGCGACGTTCCGATGTACAAAGTTACGCAGCGCGTATTCTCGGAAATGAATTGACATTTGAACACCTGTCAAATTAAAAGTGTTCTAAAGGACCTAGAGAACTGGAGACTTCAGGTAATTTCCAACTCCTAAATTGACGTACTCTGTTCTTCTATCCGCCGTAATAAAAATTTTAGTATATTTTGACACTTGTCAAACTAAGTGTTCTAGTGGTCCCAGAACGTCGGCCGTGAGACTATTGTTATACCCACCTCCTAAATCGATTGGCGTACTCCGTTTTTTGATCCACCGTACCAAAAATGTTGGCATATTTTGACACCTGTCAAACTAAGACAATTTTTTTATTTCGGTTTCGATGAAATACAATCTGCGAAGTTAACAAATACTGTACCGATTTGATCGACCACATTCTGACCCATATTTCTTTTCTCCGGTCGTCGTGAAGCACCTTGTCGGACCGCAATACAGAAATTGGTGGACGAACTCGAGCTGTTGGGACAAGTTAGTGATGTGAAGAATAAAACCCATGCACGTCGCTCAAGAACAACTGAGAATATTGCTGTTGTAGCCCAAAGTGTTGAAGAAAACCCAGGTTTGTCCATTCCTCGTCGTTCTTTGGAATTAGGCATTCTACAAACGTCATTACACCGTATTTTGCATAAAGACTTGGGTCTTAAGGCTTATAAAGTTCAGTTAACACAAGAACTCAAGCCGGCTGATCATCAACAACGTCGTGTCTTTGCTGATTGGGTCCTTGAAATGCATGAAAATGATCCGGAATTTCATCGAAAAATCATCTTGACTGATGAGGCCCGTTTCCACCTCGGAGGCTACGTCAACAAGCAAAACTGTCGCATCTGGGGCTCGGAAAACCCAAGAGTTATTGTTGAAAAGCCTCTTCAACCTCAACGCGTGACTGTTTGGTGCGGTTTATGGTCCGGCGGGGTCATTGGACCTTACTTTTTCGAAAATGAGGCTGGAGCAACAGTTACGGTCAATGGATTGCGCTATCGAGAGATGATTAATGATTTTTTTATGGCCGGAATTGGATGGTATTGATGTGGACAACGTTTACTTTCAACAAGACGGCGCTACGTGCCACACAAGCAATGAAACCATCGATCTTTTAGGGGAAAAGTTTCCGGACCGTGTTATCTCTCGAAGAGGTGATCACAATTGGCCACCGAGATCTTGTGATTTAACACCTTGCGACTTCTTCCTTTGGGGCCACGTGAAAGATAAGGTCTACGCCAATAGCCCAGCGTCGATTCAAGACCTCAAAGATGGAATTCGTGAGGCTATCGAGGACATAGGGCAGCCACTTTGCGATTTGGTTATGGAAAATTTCATGAAAAGGATATGGTCCTGTAAGCGTGGTGGTGGCGGCCATTTGGCTGATGTTGTGTTCCATTATTAACGGCATACCTTTCTCTTTATAATGAAATAAACATTCGATCATTTATCTCAAAAAATGCCATTTTTCTTTGAATATCAAAATAACACCTCTTATTGGAAAAGCCTTTATTAATAATTCAAAAAGATATTGATATCGAAAATCGAGATTCATTGAAATGATTGAGATTGGGATTGAAAATCGAGAATCATCGAAATGATTGAGATTGGGATCGATTGAAACGAAAATTTGTTATTTCAATCATCAAAAATCATCTTTTCAGATGAAGCTCATTTTGATCTTGGCGGGTAGTAAACAAGCAAAATTGTCGCATTTGGGGCACAGAAAACCCGCAGGCGCATACATTGAAAAGCCGATACACCCAAAACGAGTCACTGGTTGGTGCGGATTTTGGTCCGGAGGCATAATTGGGCCATTTTTCGAAAATGAGCAAGGAGTGGCCGTTACAGTCAATGGCGACCGCTATCGGGCCATATTGAACGAATTTTTGTTCACAAAAATTGAAGAGGAGGATATTGGCAACATTTGGTTTCAACAGGACGGCGCTACGTGCCACACAGCCGAAGCTACACTCGATGTTTTGCGCCATTTTCAAAAAAAAAAAGAAAGTTATTTGGCGGACCCTTTATATTATTTTGTTCGAAGTTACTTGATTTTACATTTATGTAAGTAGATATAAGTTATACTAATACAAATAAGAAATAAAAAACATAAGCGCATGTGGTAAAACTGTCACTGGTGATTCTTTCAAAGTATTCATATAAGAGCATCCCATTTTGTGCATTATAGATATGTAGCCATAACGAGGTACATTTTTTTGTATTCGCATGAATATACTTCGATAAAATTGTGTGTACGTGGAATTCATTCAAGTTAAACTATGTGGGAGTTTTTGTTTTGTGTTTTTAAAAAATATTTACAAACTTTCCTTTTTTTTTTTTGAATTAGATTACTCGAAAATGTTATCAAAATACGAACTATCAAATGTTTGAAAGCGAATAAACCCATCTTCACCACCAGATGCGTATTGATTTTACCATCGGAAGTGACTCTAGACATGCCAATTATAACAGTTTTTTTTATAAAAGTACTGCAGGGCCAGGACCCTCCGCCGGTGGGCATACTTCAGGCACCCAGAGTTTTTTTTTTCAAGTCGCGCGAAGGGCGTTAACGCACGCCCACTTTTAGTGACGAAAAACTGTTATAACTGTTATAAATTGGCATGTCTCTTGTCTCGTCCTTTACCATTAGAATGGAATGCTAAACTATTTATTGGACCGAAATGTCCCTTCAAACGAGCGAATTCTTCTTCGTAAATCAGATGGAAGAAACGTGAATCAAATTTGCCGGCTTGAGTTGAAGTTGTTGTCACTTGTTGAATTGAAGTTGTTGTCACTTCCATAGCATCTTGATTGATGCCGAACTTATCTCTCAGTTTTGTAGGCCTTAAACCCACATACGCTATTCAGAGTCGAATAATTTTGCTGATGTATCTTTGGTAGCGGTAACAAACATTGTACCATCCTTGTTACTTTTCATGTCATTGATACCGGCAGTATGATCAACAATAACCTGGATGTAATTTTCGACTGTAACATAGGAATTCTTAAAATGGGATCCTGTTCCGATATACTGGAATCGGCATTCCTATAACATCGATGATAAACAACTCAGAGTTCTGTTGCATAGCCTTGTCTGTTGAGTACGCAGCCTGGTTGCCCGAATAGCTAAGGTGTGTCGTTCTCACTGACGAATTAGCCGGAATTTATGCAATTACTTATCCGTATTCAACATCCCAGATTTTTGTCGACATATCACCAGCATCTGAGATGAGTTTGGACGATGCATGTCCAATTGACATCCAAACACCAAACAGTTCCCTTATGTCCGTTGTATAAGTGTCGAGCCTTTCGCCGTTCAATGACCACCAAACATTTGGCTTTTGGTCTTTAGAACAGGAGAACAACAAATCACCTTCGCGATTTTATTTGATTTGTGTAATGGAACACTCATGTCCCTGGAGCATCAAAGGTTTCATTTTTTTTAATAGATATTTTATGCGAATTTATAAAAAATTGAAAATTCCACGGATTCGCATTATGCAAAGGCGACCTCGATAACGGGGTATTTTTTTCCCGATTTATCTCCTGGAACTCTTGAACTGGACATACCACAATGAAACTGATTTCAGTTCCTTATCTTTGATAAGGTTCAGCCTTAACTCTTATTTTGAAAATTATTGCGATTATTTTTTTATTGCAAGAACTGTTGCTGCTATTGGATTCTAATAAATATTTTGTGAATAAATTGTACCTTATTGCTCCAAATTTGGTACATAGCTTTTTTATGCGATTCCCTAGAGCGAAAATTCGAATTTTTGTTTTAGCTCATCCAAAACGGGTTTCTCAATTTTTCTCGAAAACAGATCTAACGATTTTGATTAATAATAAAAAACCTGCAATAATAAACAATACCTGCAATAACCAAGTCAATTATATGAAAACTGCAGTTCAGGTTTTTCTCAAAAATATACATAGTGGAATTTTGTATTCCAGATTTTTTATCTTATTTTTGGGATGTTCGCTTATATCTTTGCCATGGTTTGACCGGTTTTGTTATAAATTTGCAAAATGATGCTTCTCAATAGTTTAAACAATAATGCATTTTTTTAAAAACACTTTTTATAAACAAAAAAAAATCAATTTTTTAGTGCTTTTGACTCTTTTAATATTTTCTCGTTTTTCGGCACAAATACCCCCTTAGTACTCACTTCGTCAGCCCTGGCAAGTTTGTGCAATCGTATGCATATTTTTTAACTTTTCTACATGTGTCTCTTTTTTAAATTAAATAAGAGACTATACAAACTTATTTAACTTGTTTTTTTTTTTTGTGAAACGGAACAGATGCAAAAGAAGATTTGCAAATTTTGCATTTTTTCTCCTCGAACCAACTTTTCTTCCGTTCCGACGTCCCCTCTTTTTCTAATGATTTCACAAACTACTCTTATCAAAAGAAAAAAAATCAAGTATGTACCATATGTCAAGAAAGGGAAACGAAGTCACATTTTAAAGCGCTTGTGCGAACGGTACATCGTTATTTTATGATACACGTATTTTTTTGACAAAAATATTGCGCGTAGTTCTTATCCATAATGTATGCACATCAAAAGACTGATGGCAGCGCTAAAGTTCACCACAAACATTCAAGAAGCAAATGTGTATAACGAAACGGGAAATCCACTGAGTTTTCCCCTAAAATATATACATATTACCAACATACACATAGGCTTACTGCTTACACATATAAACTTATAGACCACCCACAATTTATACACACGAAAGCCCAAAAGTAGGATTTTGTATGTTACATATATATTCAAACGCGTTTATAAAAACTGGCCTCAAGGTCAAGTTGTTTGTGAAAATTCCGATTCATAAATAAATAAAATAAAAGAAAAAAAAAATAAACTTATGAATGCGCAGAAATTTTAAGAGTAAATTTATTAATACAAAGTTGACTTGATATAATAGCAAGAAGTGTATAAAGTGTAGATACAATATGCCGCAGTGCTTGCAGGATGTGGCAATACCATTTTTTTTATTTGAATGTTTCATCAGCACATAATTCAGTTTATGTGTGAACTATTATCATGTCATACAAATTCAATATGCAGTAAACTCCGAAATCAGTGACCCACAATCTATGTCCGATGGCAATTTCTTCAGACATCTACAGTGTATCATTATACTATATTACTCCAATCTTAGATCAGATAACAGTTTACATTCATTGCCGTATATAAATTTACTTGATTTATGTATAGGTATGCCTACATACATATATAAGATGAGCTACATTTTATTAAAATAAGCCAAGGTGACTTTAGAGCTGTCTTAAGAATTTGGCGTCTTTTCAAGTTTAATTTGTGCATACACCTCCTCTGTACAACACAGTTTTGAACAGGGATGGAGTAGTAACAAAAAAAAAATTAAAGAACAAAATCACGTGTGTTACGCAGGTAATTTTACTTATGGTAATCTTAATATATAGGGTCATTCATTTCTCGGTTTCGAAAGTAAAGCTAAATAAGACACAAACAGCGATACATTTTTGATAAAAATTGTATTTCATTATAAAGTTTTGACTTTGCCATTAAGAGTGAAAAACAATTTCGTTCAAATGGCCGCCTCGAGAGGATTCGCAGCATGCGATTCTTTTGAGATAATTTTTAACCACATTTTCGCACATTTTGTTGGTATCTCGGCCATAACTAGAGTAATGTTGGTTTTTAATGCGTCTTTAGTTCGGGGATTATTCGCGTAAACACGGTGTTTTACGTAGCCCTACAGAAAAAAAAAATCTAACGGTGGCAAATCGCATGATATTGATGGCCAATTGACGTCGCCAAAACGTGAAATTACGGGACGAGAAAACTTCGCACGCCAATAAAGCCATAATTGGTCATGTTGTGTCGCTTGTTGCCCCGTCTTGTTTGATCCACATATCGTCCAAGTCACGATCTTCAATCGCCGGTTTCAATTCGACCAATTGCTGCGAACGCCGGGAAAACGATACATTCGGATCATAAGCAAAACTTGCACTTGCAGCACCAATATTTTCGACTGAGCGTGCGTTACGATGATGCATAGGCGTTATACGACATCAGTTACGCTTCCGCTTTCTTAAATATTCTTTACAATGTTACCAATTGCTTGCGTAGTTGGTCGATCATGACGACCATAATCATCGCGTAGTGCGCGAAAAGTGGCTACGTTTGAATCACCACTTTTGTAGTAAGTTTTAATAATTTGAACGCGTTGTTCGATTGTTAAACGATCCATTATCGTAAATAGCAAACATTCAACTAACATTATGACACTTCAAATATCAGCTGAGTTTGACAGGTGTCAAATGCTAGCGCTACCAACTTGAAACCTTTAAATGAATGACCCTGTATACAAAAAATCTGTTTGGTTACACCATTTATAACGCAAAAACGGCTAGACCGATTTTAATGATCTCTGATTTGCTGGATTCGTCTCCACCCCAAATAGCATAACAACTATTAGAATCCCAACTAACAAACTCCCGGAGTTAAGCTCTTCAAATCTGAAAAAAGCTCCCATAAGATTCTTTTAAATCCTATAGCTATACTTAAGAATGAATCTCTTGTTATGAAACTCAAATTCGTCTCATAGCATTTTTATTGTAAGAGCTAAGCATTTTTTAAATTTGAAAGTACTTAAATCCTATATCTAAATCTATTTAAGTCTCATAAGTATCTCGTTATGAAATTAAAACTCTAAACGTAATTTTTAGTCTTTATAATCCCATAATAATACTTCAATGAGACTATTCATAAATAAGTTTTTTTCAAGATTCTAATAGTAGTTACGACGCCAGCTTTGAATATCAAACGAACAGATGTTATAGTTGAATTGTACAGTGCGTTCTTTTTGTTCCCAAAACTTGCTTCTGTTCATGTTTCTATGGGATTAGTTATTTGATTGGTGGTGGCAGATGTAATTTTAGATTTCAAGGAAAAGTTTGATTCTTTTCGTTGCGAACAAGTTTCTTTGGTTGATTTTTTGTTCTCTTTGTTTACCTAATTTCGGGGCTGTAGAACTGGAAGTAGTGAATTTGATCATATTCATAAATATTATAACAACAATTTTTAGCACCGAAATATACTTAACAAAAAGCACACATTTCAAACTTAAGGTAGTTAATATTACGTATATTAGTGTCAAAAGCATTATTTTGATAGAATTGATCGAAACAACCTTATTAATTGTACAAATGGAAATCACCATGAGTATCCCATAAAGTTTATGGTATATCTGTTATTATTTGTAGGTTTAAATGGGGTAAAATGAAAAGTTGTATTCATTTTTTAAAATTCTTTTTGTATATCAAAGATTGTGGCAAAGGCGATGGCTCTCAAAAAATTGATATTTATAGGGTGAAGTAGGATAAAAAACAAAATAGGATATCCGATTTTAAAAATTCAGTTTGTGCTGGAAAGGTTATTTTTAAAAATTTGAAATTTATAGAGTAAAATGGGATAAACACAAAAAAGTGGTTTTTGATAACAAAAATGTATTCTGTGTTGGGAAAGTAATAAAGGTTGGACTCAGATGAACATTTCTTACCGAATTGAACTATTCATAAGTGAAGTTGGTTAAAACCCAGAAAGTAGTATTGAATTACAAAAGGCAGCTTAAATATTTATCTTTATTTTCTTTTGCAATTTTTATGCGAAGCTTAGGTTTGTCATACCGTGCGAAGTCGGACGGGCCTACTTGTTTTTAAATAAACCATTTTAAAGAAAATCGATTTTAACAAAACAATTATAACTCTAACTAATCCTATTTATTTGCAGGATTCTAATCTAACCACAAGCATATTAACGTTAAAAGTAACTTCGGAAAATGACAACTCTGAACTTACATGCCGTGCATCGAATCCCTGGTTTTCTGGAGGTGCTATAGAAGATAAAAGGATAATCCGGGTTGCATGTAAGTACAAATATCTTTTCAATACAAATGTATATCCTTAGATTACTAAAAACTTGCAAAATGTTGGTTCATCTATTATCTACCGAGCAATGTAAGCAGAACTTTACCAAAAGAGTATCTTAAAAACTATACATCGTCGCCAAATGAACTCCCATACCATAATCCCCTTACCATACTTTGAGGTGCGTGAACAATAATATTTAAAATATTTTGCCCAATTATACCTTCATCACGATTAAAAGTTATTTGAGTTATTAAAGTTATGTTGCAGACTGTAAATGTTTTGGACTCTTTTGAATTTTAATTGAGCTTAACAAACTTTTAGCAACCATAGAAAATATTCAAATGATTCTAAAAGTCTACTCTAAGAGTGAAATTCAATTTTCTGCTACTGGCTTACATTTTGCTTTTAAACCTTTCCATTACATTTATTCCATTTTCAGATCCACCAAGTGTATCGGTGCACTTGGCAAACGAAGATCCTAGCCGGGTGGTGACAAGGGCGGAGGGGCAGAATGTCACATTTAAGTGCAGAGCTGATGCAAGACCACCCGTGTCGACTTATTCATGGTTCAAAAACGTGAGTATATTTTGTGATGTATATTTAAATAAATGTCGATTGCACGAGTAAAAACGAGAATTTAAAAGCTGGCACGTTTTTTCATAAACATTTTCCCATATTATTTTATTGAGTGCTGAATAAACTGTTGAAAGGAATCATATGCAAAATTCGTACCTAATACTTAACCAACATTCTTTCTTGTGAGCTTACAATTTTTTTCTTTTAATTTTACTGAATTTGTTGAAAGTTTCATAAATGAATAAGAACTGTGTCTTTAACGAGTGAAAGGAAGAATTTAAATGGTGGTATAGGTTCTTTTCATATAGGTACATACTTTATTGAATGCTGAATATACTGCTGAAAGAGAGAATTAAAGTAAAAATGTTCTTCGAACTTATATGAACAGAAAATTTTAATTTTTTTCCTTATTTAATGCTGAGCCTGCCTGTAGGCTAAACAGGCAATTGCCTAGGGCGGCACTTGAGTAGGGCGGAAAAATCAGTTAAATAATTCAAAAGCGAAAAAAGGGTTACACATCCGCTTTCTTTAATAACTAAATTTGATCTTCTTTGTTGTTCATTCTAAATATGTAGGATTATTACAGATTCTTTGATTGAATACGCAAAAAGTTCGGAATTCGATGAAAATTCATTAAAAAAAAACTCAACTTGGTAAAAAACTTTTACAAAAATTAAAGTTTGGATTGTCAACAGTAATTTGGAACGAGTTTTTATGCCAAATAAATATCCTTTCGAAAATTCTTCAGTCAAAATCAATGGACTTTTTAACTTGTTTGGAGCATTTAGATAAATTTCGACAGTACCTACATGCTGTAAACATTGCTAGCTATACGAAAATCAACATTCAAGTGGATTTCATTGTTGATTTCGTTGTGATTTGATGAGCCAAGTAACCGCCGTAATCAATTTGAACAATCTCTTGAAACAATCGATCCAAAATTGAAATTTAAAGCTGATGTCTTTTTTTACGTTTCCATGTTACGCTATCTTCTCTCGATGAGCGCTTTGCGTAGTATCAATTTCTCAGCCAAAATGTTTGATTTCTTTGCGATATTTCAAAGAAGAAGATTAACAGCAACAATTAAAAATGAAGTTCTAAAAGATATTAAAGCTAAAGTTTTCTTGAATGAAATTAATAGGTAGACATTTTACCAAACTTCTGCTGTTGTTAAATACGAACCTTTTTCAATTTATAAACTTTACAATTTTTAATTGAATTGTATCCGAATTAAAGTACTTTTATAACGTTTTCTGTATGTGTTGCATCAGGTAAAGCTATAGCTTCTCGAAACTTAAGGTCATAAAAAACCTATCTTCGGTCAACAATGAGAGATTAAGGGCCAGTTTCACAGTCAGAAAAGTGACACTTAAGTGGGTAATTTGAAAGATTAATTCCCAATATCACCGTTCACTGTTACCTGAATAAGTGGCACTTAAGTCTCCGATGTTGGTGACTTAAGTTCCACTTACGCTAGCTATGAAATTTAGCTTAATTTCCTTATATGGGAAACTTAAGTGCCACTTATTTCGGTAAGTGTCGACTGTGAAACTGGCCCTAACCGGTCCTACACCTATTTCAATTGAAAAAAAGACTTGGTTAATTTTGCATTAAAGAAGAAGAAATCCCTACAAGATTTGCAAAAATTAAATCGCGCGGGTGTATGTATACCACACAAAAAATTGTAAAGTATTATTTTGTGAATGAAAGAACTTCAGATTTTAATAGTTACAGTCAATAAATGTTAGAAAATATTACGATATATTTGCTCAGTCTGTCATCGTCAAAATCCTAGGGTCAAAATTATTCATATTTGGGCATTTTATAATTCCGAATAACTTCTTTCGAATTTTCCTTCATTACTTTGGAAGAAAAAAAGAATTAAATATAAACAGGGCTTTTTATCTAGAAGTAAGTCGAAATGAATCTGTATTTCTTTTCGTCTAATTTGATTAACAGCTCCTTAAATATTTAAGCAACGAATCCAAGAAAAATTAATTTTCAATTTTTTACTGCAAATGTGATTAGTATTTCTGAGGCATTGTGTTTATACATAAACTAACAAGTAACAAGAGTACAGAACAGAGTCCTCTGAGATTTCAAAAATATAAATTTGATAAAGTTGAATACTTAATTTATTTGAAAGCTTTGAGCTTGAGCCCCTTCTTAAAAATAGGTAACTTAGGGATTTATTTTTCGAGCATCGATCTGTTTCAACAATATAGATTAAAGTCAAATAAACTAAAGACAGTATTACATTATCATATAAATATTGATGTTTGCCAAATAAATATGTCTTAAAAGTGTAAATAAGTGTGATAGTAAAATTTATATGACAAAAAATAAATGGAGCCTAACACTCTATCGTCATACAACAAATACTGTGTCATATTTTATATGACATAATGCGACATATATATGTGTACATATGACAGTGTAATATCGACTTAAGAGTCAACTGTTCTATTTGATAGAAGTTTTAATTCTATCAGGAGTTTCATATCAGACATCAGTCGATAGTACCAAACTGGGCTTATTTATATTTCTATAATCAATTTAATATGAAGGTTTTTATAATACAAATTCTATATATACTACTGAAATACATCAGCCAAGTAGAAGACTTAGCACTATTTAATTGGACTTGTTAAATTAATGAATTTTAGTCAAATAAAAAATTCAGCGGTGTTCTGACAATTAAATAAATAATTCCAAATTATTGATAGGTATTTAGCTTTATTTCGTTTGGCGTTATTTCACGTGAACATGGCCAGTATTTTCGTCATTTACATTAAACCATAGGTGGGTAGGTAGAAATGGCGGCTCAATGCAATCTAGCTCAATGACCCAATTAGCGCTGGAGTGCTCGCCCCGTTTTGATACCGTAACTCGTATTGAACTGTCGTTATAAAGTGATGTTATTAGAGAGACTTGTGGATATATACCCCTTTACGAATATAAATAGGGTGTATCCTTAGTAAACCTCAGTCCGCTTTCGCGCGGTCTTAGGAGTCCAACGAATACAGTCAGGGCCGGACCAACCGCATATGTGCAAGATGTGCGAATGCACAGCACAGGGCACGAAATTCTGGGGGCGCATTACCAGGAGCAAGAAAATGTAATCTGAACCTGCGCAAATAAAATTTGTACTGCCATTTGCATTTTAACCACAAAATTTCTTGGCCAATAACTAACTTAACTTTCATTGTTGCATTCAAGGAGAAAAATATCGTAAGACTAAAGATCCCACTAGACCTGTGCATTGAAAGTCTACCTCCTGGGTAATGTGGAAAAGTCTTATGCATGTGTATCAGTGTATGTAAGTGTGTATCAAATATAAAAAAGGGGCGCTTTCAACAAATATTGCACAGGGCGCAAGTTTCGCTGGGCCGGCCCTGGATACAGTACAGTATAGGAGTTAGAAGTTTAAACCGAAGTTTGTCCTAGATCCACCTAGTCGAGGAAAGAGATCAAAACTTTGATCATCATCTCACAAAGTTCGTTTAGGTCGCCAAGAAAATCCTTTCCAAATAATTGCATTCTCATTCTCGCCAGACCGGGGCATTTACAGAGGAAATGAACGACTGTTTCCTTTTCCAGCCAGCTCCTACAACTACGACAGTGAGTATTATAAGGAATGCAAAGCTTCTCAAAGAACTTGGCTATGTCTAGCCTTTGGTCTTAATATAAAATCAGTATAGTTCGGGATTTATTAAAGATGTGCCAGATCTTTCTAGTTATAACGCAGTCTGTTAAACTGGACCACCTTTACTATTAGATTCAATACGACAAATTGATAATACATAATATATTGCCCTTCATAACTCCGACCGGAATGTTGACAGTTTCTGCAAGTGAGCTATGAAGGGCTGATCCTTGCCTGATGACCAGTTCATCAACCCGCTCATTTCCTTCAATGCCACAGTGACCTGGAACCCAGATAAGAATGGCCCTGAGGTATAAGCATTATGACTTGAGAGCTCATTCCATCATTGGAGAACCAATTTAGAGGATGATATAGCCTTTCAGTATAGAGGTTTTGATTAAGGTCTTGTTTGAGTAACTTGCATGCTTCCCTATAATTTCCAGTCATTCAGCTTGAAATACACTAACAAAGTTGGGTAGCCGAAAAGACCTAGAGATGTTCAAAGATTCAGAAAAGATTCCTGAACCAAACCAACAGCGCACTCCGTCTTAGAACCATCAGTAAAAACTGTTGTGTCGAAGTCTCTCGCCAATCCTTCTAGATGGAAATAAAACTTTAAAATCTTTATTGAGACCCAGAGCAGGAGTGGGAATCAAATTTGTGATATTGCTGTGACCATATGGGCTTATCAAATCAACAATTTGTCTCCTGTAGTCTAATCGCGCTGCAGGACACTAAATATTTAATGTGTACATAAAGTGGTAAAAGGTTCAGAAAGACGCTTAAGGCATCCATGGGGCAGGATCATAGGTTCCCTGTTGTGCCAACGCTGGCTGTTCTTTGAACATATTGGACTATACCAGTGACCAAATATAGAGATGACTTAAATATTTTAATAGTCAGCTTAACAAACAAATTAACTCGTACCTATTTAAAGTTTATGATAAGCTCAACTGAGCATTTTGTAGGCACTTGATGGAATATCTTGAATAAAGATAAACAAATAAAAACACTTGTCTTTTGTTCCACGGTAAGTAAGTAAGTCTTTTAAGTCTAAAGTTTATCGTGGGATCGATGGGATAGGAAACCGGATAATATTGCAAAGTGTGTGTCAAAAAACTACACTACCTCCTTATCACACTTGTTTCGTTTGTTTCCGCTTTAAATGACAATTCATATAGCCACGGAATAACATTACAAATACAACCAATTGGGTCTTGGAGGGTTAGAAGTACCTATGACTAGAACTATTCGAAAGTTTTGTATCGTTATAGGGAGCATAATTGAGTTTCATATCGAACATTTTTTCTGGACTGGAGACTCTTTCCCATTTTTTTTCTTAAATCTAATTTTTCCGTGGGATAACATCGAAATATTTTGAAAATTCGATAAAAAAAAATAACACTCTAGTACGGTATAGCAGGATGCACTATGCACAGGCACACCTGAGGTTTGCAAATATTTATGTTAAAATTCACTTGCGTTTTTGCATTATCATATGCATACGGACTTACCTACACATATTTTTATACAAACAAAAAAAGTTGGCAACTTAAACCAAGTTTCTTTCTTTTGACTTGCAATTGCCAACAAGACAATCATCAAATAATAGCATTTAATATGAACAGTACAGTGAACATGCAATCAAATAGCATGGATGCATACAGAGGAATTAATTTCCGCCCCTTAGAATACAGAGATCTGTTTTAGAGAATTTAATTTAATTCTAGTCGTAGTATTTTGATTTCAAACTCTTTATTCTTTTCTTTCCCCAGGGAATGCGAATGTCTGGCGAAAACTTGGAAATATTACATTTGACAATGTTAGAACGGGAGAGCGCAGGTTCATATGCATGCGGTGCAACGAATACAGAAGGAGAAACCAGAAGTTCCAGTCTAACGTTAAAAGTGCAATGTAAGTATATATTTTACTAAATACAGTACTTGCCGAATTTATTGTGTCGGAATAAATTTTAAAAATAAGTTTTATAAAAGATATATATACATATGTATGTACAAAATTATGTATGTTTCTACTCATCGTTCCATTTTTTATACATAGTTGATTTGAATTCGTGTATAGTCCAGTCAACGAAGGAAAAATAAATGCAAAAAATCATGTAGTCTGGGTAAGTGTTTTAAAGGGTAGGGGTGACCCCCATGTACAACATACCAAAAGTCCCCAGCCCAGGCCCGCGAGCTTTAGACAGGAGGGGGGGTAAAGGTCCCCTTTTTTAGTATTTCACGAATATTTTGAAAACCAAGGGTATTAGCGGAAAAGTATACACTACAAAATGAAAGTAAATTAAATTTTCTACAGAAAAAGTTTTAATCATATTTTCCCTAGAAGCGATATAAAGGGAGATGCGAGGTGAAGAAGTGTCAAAAAATTTTAAAATCGGCAATTACCTTACAACTGTAGTGTTTATTGATCAATTTACTTATAGGAAAAATGGAAAAAAGTAAAAATACATTCTTTTACTACTGCCTCACATCTTTTTCTAATATCTCAGATATATAAAAGGTCCGCCAAATAACTTTTTTTTTTTTTGAAAATGGCGCAAAACATCGAGTGTAGCTTCTGCTGTGTGGCACGTAGCGCGGTCCTGTTGAAACCAAATGTTGCCAATATCCTCCTCTTCAATTTTTGTGAACAAAAATTCGTTCAACATGGCCCAATAACGATCGCCATTGACTGTAACGGCCACTCCTTGCTCATTTTCGAAAAATGGCCCAATTATGCCTCTGGACCAAAATCCGCACCAAACAGTGACTCGTTTTGGGTGTATCGGCTTTTCAATGTATGCGTGCGGGTTTTCTGTGCCCCAAATGCGACAATTTTGCTTGTTTACTACCCGCCAAGATCAAAATGAGCTTCATCTGAAAAGATGATTTTTTTGGCAAAATCGGCATCTTCTCTAAGTCGATCGCAAGCCCACTTAGCGAAGAGTAGACACAACCATATTCGTTCGGCGGAAGGATAAAACTAATTATCTGTCAAATCAGACATGAGCTAAGTGTTACCATTCACGAAATAAACACTAGTTGCAAAAAACAAAAACGTTAGCAGCGTTCGGACTTTACTGCGAAAGCAGTAGATTTACTTCGCTTTTTCATACATTATCAAAGCTACTGCACCACTGCGCTTTGCTAACAATCTACTTCTATTTTCGATTTCGATTCAATTGAGAACAAATTTGGTTTGTTACTAACTACATTCAAGACTTTTTGCTCGAAAGTGGAAAATTATAGAACAAAAACAACCCCTTTGATATGCCTGTGTGTGTGTAAAAGCGGTTTTGATCTGTCATTTCAGATTGATTTGACAGATGAAGCACAATTTTTTCGAAAACAGGCATCTCTAGAGTTTTTGTTTCTACATTTTTTCACTTTCTACCACCCTTCAATATGAAATTAAAATTCTACTTCGAAAATGCTGGTTTCACTGCGATTTTTGTTTCAATCTACTTGAAATGCGATTTCTGAAGTCCGAACCCTGAACGTTAGATTACGGACCCTTTAGTTACGTGTTGATCATTATTTATGTACATATGTATGTTTCTACCAAACGTTCCGCTTTTTATAGTTTATTTGAATTCGTATAATACCAATACATAAATGATTAATTTTAATTTTACTACAGAATTTATGTAAATGTCAGAGTTAAGCAGGGTTGCCAGTTTAGGGGTTTTTCCCCCATATTAAGAGGAGTGGTAATCAGGAGGGGGGATGTTTGGGAGGAAATCTAGGGGGATTAGTTTAGAGATTAAAGAATCGTATGAGTATTGAAACAGCTGTTAGATATTCCACCCAATTTAAGAAATGCTGAAAACCTTCAAAAGTGTGAAGATGTATCAAACCAACAGCCAAAACGGAGATGACGATAATATTATTAGATTTTTTTAATAAATTTCAAACAATTTTATTTTATTTCTTTTTATTTTAATTTTTATATTTATTTACTATTCGAATATTTATCACATTAGTGGCCAATTTCTTCACAGAGTCCTAATACTAGTACCGGTACTAGTCCTAAAATTAGTACTCAAATCGGTATTAACTCATTTCTCCACACCAGTTCTAGGTCCTAGTCCTGTCAAGTTGGCACCGAGTACTATTTATTACTCGGTATTAGCTAGGACTTTCAAATCGGCAGTAAGGCCCAGTTTTTCAGTGGTGAGTTAAGCCAGAGTTAGCTAACTCAAGATCTAAATTAACCCACATTTAACTGAAGAAGCAGTTTTTTGGTGAAGAATGCGTGCAAAACGACTAAACAAACTCGGTTAATAAAGCATCAAAATATTCTGTTCAGTTAATCTTGAGCTACATAACTCACCAAATTCGATGAGTTAACTCGGGTCTAACTTTAATCTTGCACTGAAAAACTAGATCTAAGGGCTTGTTTCACAATGTCTGATTAAAGTTCAAAATAAGCAACTTGGAACTAATCAGCCAATTATCAACCTCACTTATACGTTTCACAATATCGGAATACTTAGTCTAACTTATTATTAAAGTTCAAAGTATATTAATGGCCAGATGAAGTATCAATTAGCGAATTTACTTGGCAATTAAAATATTAATTATTTCAAAATTTATCTTTGGGGAAATTTTGTTTTCATATGGCAACACTATTCTAACGTAAAGCTCTCACATTATTTCGTTGCCTACTTGTGAAGTGGTTAAGTTGCTTTATAATAAATTTACAAAAAAGTTACTTTAATTTAAAACAAGTTTAAAATCTTCAAAAAATATTGAAAGGTCTCTTTTTTTTTAACTTGAGTTCTAATTCTCAGGTGTTCAAGATTAAGGACCTAATACTTGAACAGGAGCAAAAAAGGGAATATAAATAGATGTTATGGGAAGTTGCCACTGTTTCAAATTTGTATATTTGATACCAAACTAAAGGAAAATATAAGAGAGCTTAGCTAAATTTAACCGATTTTCTGTTGCCAAAACCATATTATGCTTTACACAAGACGTTTGGTGTCCCGAATTTCAATCTTTCTTCAGAATTGCTCACCTGGATCAGCATTTTGAGATAGACGATATAAGAGAACTGCCAATTTAAAATTTACGAGTTTTATATGATAGTGGGATTTTCGGGAATTGAGTAGGGTGAAACTTTCAATTAACCAACAATTTTAGCAGCAGTGTTGCAAAGATTAAAAATTACTTTAGAAGGCGAAGATAAGAAGTTTTAAATGCTGCAACTGTTTTTTCGGAGAAAAATTATTTCTCATAACAACTATGCTCAGATAAAGCGATAAAGTCAGTTCACTTACAAAACTTATAACTCAAGAACGGCTGGACCGAATTTAATGTTCTTTGATTTGTTGAATTTGTCCCGAATAGCAGAATAATAATAATATAAAAAATTTACTTTGTAGGGTGAAAGGGGGTAAAGTGAAAAAGGCGTATTCGATTAAAAAAAAACTCTACCTTCAAAGATATTTTTTTTTTTAAATTGCAATTTGTAGGATGAAATTGGGTAAAAATAAAAAAAAAATTGTCCGACTAAAGAAAGTCTTTTTGTGTAATTTTATGCAAAGCTTAGGTTTGTCTACCCGTGCGAAGCCGGGCGGATCAGCTAGTTCTAAATAAATAATTTGTAGGTTCATAAATAAATATCTTTGTTTTTTTCATTTATAATTGCAGATTCACCAAGGTGTAAGCCTGGCACAGAGCAAACCTCAGTGGGTGCTATAAATATGCATTCCATATCTGTCAAATGTGAGATAGATGCCGACCCTTCAGATTCAATTAAATTCAGTTGGACATACAATAACACTAGGAATGTTTCTCCGGTGAGTTATTTTCAATCTGTGTTGGTCCTTAAGTTAATTGCTTTTTAAAAATACATTTGGGTTTTGTAACAATTGACCTATTTTGCATTTAAATTAAATATCTTCTCTTTTATCTCCAGGTTTTGAATTCAAGAATTCTATCGAATGGATTGGTTAGCACAATGACATATCTACCCCAAACCGATTCGGAGCTAATAACACTTGCCTGCTGGGCCAGCAACGCTGTCGGACGACAAACGACACCCTGTTTGATTCATATTCTGCCTGCCAGTAAGTTTATTTGATTCGTCGTTTCGAAATTCCTTCGGGTCGTAATACATTATGTATCGAATCTACTTGCCGGATAAACAGCTTCAACATTTATCATGTCTCGGTATTATCAGGCGAATATAAATTAATATTAAGTGGCCCCAAGGGATTTCAATATGCGAACGTAAAACATTGCGAAAACAGAACAGAATTGAATGTGTGTACATATATTAAAAATGTTTAAAAAATCATTTCCCAAGCCAAATCCTATTGGGCTTTAGTCTCTTTCTTAACGTTTTGCGATATGACGCGACGTGAAAACATAAACCCATATACCTATACCTGCCTATCGTTCTCTTCTTGCCTTCCAACCAACAAAGCTAACAATAATTTAGATAAACTGAGAATCCTCTTTATTTTTCGACGGTGGGTTTTATATCATTTCCGAAATAAGTTCAATAAAGTGGAATAATTTAAACCAGACAGCTTAACATATCACAAACGCATTATGAACACACGCATAGATATAGTCGCAGGTACCCTATACCTATACACTGATGCCTACTGATGTATGGGGGTTGTGTTTTTGAGAATGTGATATGTTTATCAGAATCAGGATTTTAATTTCACAAACTTCCCGGCAACCAACACGCAAAGGACTAAAGAAAATAATCAATTTTGCTGTCAAGCTTCAGAATAAAACTGTTGATCAGGTGTACCTGCTCGTATGGTGCTTCCTGATGTGGATGTAGATGCGGATGGAAAGAGGTAGAATGTTGGTTGTGAAATGAAAATATAGATACGTATTGCTGTTGAATTTCAAAATACACAAAAGTATGTTGTACTTATTCATTTTCTTTATTATCTATCACAGAACAGAAACCTGGATAAAGCGATTAAAACGGATATGCTGTGATGAGAAGGCTTAATAATGAAATAAAGCCCGAAGCAAACCCAAATGTAATTGTTTATTCAAATTAATGTTAATGTTCTTGTGTCTTAAGGAGAGCATAACTACTGATCAATATAGAATACAGCTTAAAACACAGTGACACAGGAGATAAAGTTTTAATCTCTAAATGCATTTCGTCCAAATTTGTTGCAATTTTGATATGTGAACCTATAGATAGAGTGCAGGTAAACAACTTCAAAAATTCTTCGAACACTGGTTAAGCTAGGGACGACGTTTGATTTATTGCAAAGATGGAGAGTCAAAAAAAAAATCCA
Organism: Leucozona laternaria; assembly: GCA_932273885.2. Classification (NCBI taxonomy): domain Eukaryota; kingdom Metazoa; phylum Arthropoda; class Insecta; order Diptera; family Syrphidae; genus Leucozona; species Leucozona laternaria. Next base: position 282,503,969 of record OW026366.1, read on the forward strand.
TTAAACTGACTGTGTCGAAAGGTTTTTTTTTTCGGCGGGGAGAGTGGGGAGGTGAAGGTTTATCAAACCAACAAAAATTATTTTGGTACAGTCTAGGTTTATGACACTTCTTAATGCTAGATGTAACGAAAAAAAAACCAAGACGATATACGAGCAACATTAAAGTCCTTTTACTGTTTTTTTTTTCCAAGAGCAACATCAGGTGCCAACTTACCGAAAGCACTTTGATATGAATGTCTTGTTGGTAAAACTTGGTTAAAATATTGTTTTATTTATCATGACAACTAAGAGTCAAGAGATCCATACAATTTTTGAATGTCCCAAGGGTGTTTTTAAGGGGAAGGGAAAATGTCTGCTGTTGACCCGAAATTTTATTTTCGTGTAGGTAATTGAGGTTCATATGTGAAATATGGTAGGTAGATGATTTAAAAGTATTTTTTTACCACCTTTCCTTTCATGCGAAAGTAACAATTTTCCGTATAGAACCGCAAAATATATCAAAAAAAACTCCTTTCGGCCATAAATATTTTGTATGAACCCTTTGCTTCTTGGTTCTCGTGACAATAAGACATTAGATACTTAAGAACCGAGAATGGTGTTCAAACAATTTATGTGAAACTTAAAAACAAACATATAGAAGAAATATTATTATAAGGCTTTGGATTTAACTACCACATTAATACAAGTCTTTTGCAAAGCTTCCAAGGTTTCAATGCCTCACACTTTGAGTGAAATCTGTGCATTTTGTTTATGTAATTTGGTTTCGAATAAGCTTATATTGTCATCTGAAAGGGCTTACGTATATATGTATATTCTTACCTTTCAAAACCTTCCATTCTTTCACGAAATTTTGTATTGCTTGTAGTCTTCACTTAACCCCCTATGCTTTATTAGGTCAAATATTTAAAACTAACTGAGGATTTCGCCGAGAGCGGGAGGAATTATAGAAAAAACAATTATAATTTATAATTGTTTATATTAAACAAAATTTGTACCTTTTGGAATGTCCTTCCTGTGTTAAAGCAAACCTTCTATTTGATGGTGGTTAACTTGAAACTGTTTCCAGAATTCTTGGACGCGCTGAAGCCGGTCTTATTTGTATGGAGCCATTTTCCTTGACGCGCTATCTTTACTAATATTTTTTTGAGCCTTGCTAACTCATCAGCTATAATTTTTTGTCGGGCCACGACTCTTGATATATCTGTTTCATCCATTATGTCTTTTTGAATGCCAGGTACCTTTGACTTGCTATCAGTAGCATCACTTGTTGAGAACTTGCTGGCTGTTGAAGAACTCCAGGAACCTCTAAGATTCAGGAACTTGTTATAAATTGGGAACCAGTTGATTTCATGAACTTGCTGTCTATCGGGAATTTGTTGATTTCAGGAGCTTGCTGTCTATTGGGAACTTGTTGATTTCAGGAACTTGCCTTCTATACCAGAATTATGGCCCTGGTAACGCTCTTTAGTTTTTAAAACAACATTTTAAGTAAATGGCTAGTTAGCCTTCTCAGTGTTTAGTCCTGACAAACATTCTTATTATTGTTGTATGAATAGCTTGTAATAGAATTGCCCCTTAACACTTGTGGGGGGGGGGGGGATGGAAAATCACGTCGGGATCACCAATGTTTAACGGTGAGACTCCTTTGTCTCAACGAATAGTAAGCCAAGGCACAATACCTTGACTCTGTTGATTGTAAAATTGGTTCATGTACCAATTCACTAATAATTCAATGTTTTGTGTATTAGCTACCTTACGCCGGGTGGGGAGATAGCTGATAAGGATTTAAATCAACTCGTAAGGAACGTTTCGGACTATAGGGATACTCGTAACAACCAAAAAATATATACGCGGATGGATCGCACGAACTTGCTTTATGTGGTTAACAACTGTAATGCAGCCACACATTGAAGATGTATGTTTATGGTTAGTTAATGTAATGACATCTTTAACGAAAAAAAGTTTAAAATAATCAGCAATACTTAAAAATTATTAATTTTTTTTTATTTCGTTGTTTCAAAAAATTCTTACAATATATTTGAATTTGTATGATTGGGTATATCAAAATCTGTAGAACCATTGAAAATAAGACTACTTTCTCAAAAAAAACGTGGAATACCCAACTTTTTCTGTTTTGTGCCGAAAACTTAAAACTGAGTTTTTTTTCAATCATTTTTTAAAAATCCTTACAACTGTTTTCGAAAAAATTGGAAATAAAACAAAAATCGTTGAATGGCAGCTACCAGTTATAAATCATTCGCATTCGATCTCCTTCATGTCTATTTTAATTACCTTGGTACTTATCTTCAGTTTAACGAACTTAACAAGTCTATTTACCAACGATATTCTAAATTCTAAAGATATTCCTTCTTGCAAAAAATACAGTCAATTTTACAATTTCTTAAAAAACGTTCTAAGATATCGAAACCTAATTATAAATGAATATTCTTAAAACTATAAATCAATCGCTAAGTTTCAATGAATTTACTACCGTTAACAATTTAACCTGACAGGCAACTTATAAAGTTATTGTAATTTAAAAATGAAAACCAAGCCTTTTAAAAATTTTGTATCTATCTATCTATCCTTCTTCCAGTTTGTTAAATTCAAAATAAATCCAATGGTTTCCCTACTTCAAAGGAACCACAAACTATCGCCAACCTTTTTGCTACTTTTTTTCTAACATTCCTTTACAAACGAATCATTCCGAAGCAGGACTATTCAGTGCCGAACTTTCACCGTTAGACACTTCACCTCTAGATATTCACCACCAGGCTTTTAGTGTTTGGAATTTTCGTTACAGTGTTTCCGCCACTGGGTATTTCGCAATCGTTCATTCAATGTAGTGCTTATTATTCAATATGGCCATTGTTTCTTTTGAAATAAAAATGTGGTTAGTCACAATTGATTACAGATTTGCCAGTAATACCCGTGCGACTTTTGTATATTTCAATTTTTGACGAAAATTTCAATTCATTATTATTGACAATAAAATATGAAAAAATTGCCTCCCGCCAGTTAAAATGGTGTTAATAAATGAATTTCTATTAATCTACATCATTTATTTTTTAAACTCGTGTTTTATTTTGCAAAATTCGCTGTTCTGCAAAATTTCCTAAATAAAATGCAAATGATTTAATAAGCTGAAAAAGAACACGATTTGTTATTGAAAACAATATAAATGAATTCTTATTGTGAATAATTTACAATTTCTAATAAAATCTACACTACTTTGCCAATACGAAAACAAAATAATTATCCAAACACAAAAAATCTGACACTTAAATGGGTGGCACTCAAATATTGAGCACTTAACGGCACCACTTAAAAATTCAACACTCAATCGGCGGTGGTAAAATGTGCGTCTATCAATTTGCGGCTGCCAATGGTACCATACCGAATAATTCACACCTTATTCCCATTATTTCAATTATTTACCAAATGTCTCCTTCGGCCATTTCTTCCTTACATCATCAACACATTGACCCATATGTCTAGTTGAGAACAAGCTAAATCAACTTAGTGATGAATTTATAACCGGCCCAGATGGTTTAACCGCCATATTTAAGAAAAACATATAATGTTCCACCCTTTTTCTTCCCCTCTCAAAAATCGATGTTTCCCTTTTTGAAGGCGAATTTCCCCAGAAATGGAAAACTTCTTTTATAACCTCAATACATAAGAAGCGTCCTAAATGCGAAGTGAAACACTATAGCCAAACTTTCACATTTTCCTAAAATCTTCAAAGTATTGAGGGTATGACTTTATCAAAGGTAGGTCCACAACTGCTAACTTGTGGAAGTTGTATCCTTTACCTTCTCAGCCATAGAGGAAGGAAGTCAATGTTGTCTCAAAAGACTCTCAAAAGAAATTTCACACAGACTTATACTTTTTAAATTGTCCATCCTTGGCTTAGAACCTATATTCTTGAAATGGATTTCCTCTTACCTGGAAAACCGTTCTAACAATGTTCGTTTCAGATCAGTTCTCTGTCCTCTGCAGCCCTTTCTTAGCTACCTCCGGGGTCCCGCAAGGGAGCCACTTAGGTACTCTTCTTTTAAATCTCACATTAATGATACTTACATGGTTATTAAATACTTCCATATTTCACGACATTAAGTTTTTCAACTAGACCTCCACCGTTTCTCAGTCTGGTGCCTTGAGTATTTCTTGGAGCTAAATATTGCCAAATACCAATCAATCACTTTTTTCCGTAAACTCATCAAATATCTTAGTTTTTATTTTCTTTTTATTATCTTTTACATAATAAACCCATTTCCAGCGTGGAGTCGATTGGCTAACTCAGTATCTTATGTGGCTGAGAGCTTAGCTTTCTATGATATAATTCTTAAAGCCAACTGAGTACTTGGTTATGTGAAGCGTTCGAACAAAAAAAATTCCGACCCCTACGTGACACGATCCTCTATATGTTTATCCCTTGTGCACCCACTTCTCGAATACATCTGTCAAGTGTGGTGCCCTTATCGACATACACTCATCTCAAAAATTGAGGGCATTTAACGTCGTTTCCTACGATTTTCCTTTTGTGGTCTGTCCTGGAATGATCCTTTGATCCTAACTTCCTGGAAAAACGAAGAGAAATAACTGTCATCCTCTTCATTCACCGATTTCTTTTTTAACACAAACCACCGTAATCTTAGAAATCTTCGCCTCTTCTATTTACCTTACCTACCCTACACTCTATACACACAGTACAAATTATTGCTCCAATGAACCTATACTACTCGTATGCTGAGAAGGATTAATGAGAACTTCAACTGTTTGGCCTCCTTAGTTCACCCTGCCTAAAATTCCGTCCTCTCAGTCATAGTCATAGTGATGATAATAATTGGTCAAATATTTCAAAAAATGATTTTCCGTAAAAATCTTTCTTTGTTTTGAATTTGTAGTTTTCTGAGGTAATTTATCGATACGTTTTGGTGCTTTTCTTTGACGGGGAATTTGGGGTTCTGCAATTTCAAGATCAACAACCGCTGTTATGGAATTTTTCCAAACTGCCTCAAATTTGGAATCACGGGAAGCGCCCAGCACATCAATAACAGCTTCTACTTTTTTAAGAGATTCCACGACACTAAGATCTGACTTCTGCAAATATTTGATTAAGCTTTCAATTCGATCGAAAATCTCAATCATTAATTTCAGATAGAAAATACATTTAAAAAACTCCATGTATTCATAAGAACCTGACACTTTGGCTGATACCGAACTGTCAGTTTCCTGATCTGGCGAACGATCATGGAAAAATTGCATCAGCTGAGCATAATTTGCTTTCACTGTCTTGATGGATTTAATATGTACATCCTATCTGTAAAAGAGAAATAGAAAGGGGTAGCTCAATAAAAATTGATGAAGATGGAAAAGGATAACATTAACTTTTCCCTTTTTTTTATATTTTAAAATTAGAGCGCAAAACACCCTGGTATATAAATATATGGAATATACATAATGTAGATTTCTTCCAAAATTCAATAAGCAAATAAGCTCATCCTAATTTGTTATTTTAAGTTAGTTTAAGTTATTAGTTTTTAAGTTACTTAAATAAAATTAGCTTGTATTAAGCCGAATAAATGGGGGTGTTTACCCCGCCAAAATTAAATTAAAATCGATAAAAATAATAATTCGAATTTTCCTCTCTAGGAAATCGTATAAAAATGCTCTGAAATTAATTTGAAGGAGATCGCGGTCCACCCGTCTAGGCTCTACCACAAATTATAGGGGATGCAAAGATGCAAAAAGTTGAGGCTCCGACTCCGAGGCACTCAGACCCGACAGAAATTACACGAAGAAACCCGTTTTTTTTTTGACTTCTCGATCATTGCAACAATAAACGATAGAATCTTCAAAATTTGTCTTTATAGAGCAAGTAAAAAGTATGTTCCCCCACAGCTTTCTGGAAAATTTAAACTTTCAATTGACAACCAATTTATTGACATTCCTTATGGAATATGTATATATACTCAGTCGAACATGATTCCGAAGAGGTTATTTTCTTTCCATAGACTACCAGCGGCTTTGTTAATGTTTGACCTTTAGATATAAGATATAGGTTAGTTTTTTTTTCTTCTTCTAAATCCGCCATGATACGGGTAGTCTTCTATCGCCTCCCTGACTAATGTAGCCCTTATTTAAAAAAAAAAAAATACAATAAGCTTGTAAAACGTAGAAAAGCTCTACCGTACTTTTCTCTTTCTATACATAGGACATTTCACCAGTTTCAGTTTTCGTTTATAATTAGTATTTTAAATGAAAAGATAAATGTTCATCGTGCAAATATAAAGTACATACATATGTGTTTGTATTTACCTATCTTTAAAATTAAACAAAACCAGTCTAGGTTGTTTTTTATACGTGAAGGTGTTCCATAGATTAAACCAAAACTCTACCCTCTTTCCACGGATTAGCTTTGATATCTTATAACATACAAAAATGCACTAATTAAAGATCAAACATATTTTTAAATACAATCTCATTCAACAGTATCTAAAAATATCTTTGCATAAAACCCTAACTTTTTTTGCACATTTGCGTTTCTCTTTAAGGCTGGCAAAAAAAATTTAGGGGTTTGGTGTCATGTAGTTGAGAAATAAAGACAAATCATTATCTGTTTGAGATTATTTTTTTTTTGCAACTTAAAAAACGTGACAGAAAGAACTTGGGAAAAAAGTTTAGGCAGATCAAAAAATTAAAGAACCTAAGGACGTAAATCTTATCCCTGATGCCTTAATGCAATTATGGAATTTATAAAAATACAACAAGACGAAAAGCCACGCCGCGCGCCCGTCATGAATGAACAAAATTAACAGAATTATAAGCAAACCATAACGGAAAATAAATTCAAAATAAGGAAGTGAAATGAAATAAAGTCTTTCAATTAGGTAATTGAATCTTAAATTAATATCAAGGACAGCATTTGTTTATAATTAGAAAAGTCTAAATGGGACCAAATCGCAGAATCTTGGTGGGAAATTCAAGTCATTCCTGCTAGAAACAAACCCTACCCCATTCATTCAGAATGTTCACTGTGGCGTTCGTTGTGTGGTGGGAGGTAACACGTAGTGCCGCACCGCCGCTCGCCATGCTGTTGGAATTGGTGCTTGGGGGCGTTTTTAAGAAAAATCCCTTCAGACAGTCGGAAAATACCCTTTTTGTCACACACATCTTTTTTTGATTCCCTTTTTATTTCCCACAGCATAAAAGAAGATTTTTTCACTAAGATTTTTTGAGTAAATTAAATTCCTTTTTAAAAAATAAACAGGAAGAAATTTTGGCCGAGAAGTGTTCTGTTATTATTAAAGGAATCTTTTGCTTTTTAGATTCACTAAAAATGAAGGAAATGGTCATCACTTAAAAAAATAACTTTAACATGTTTCTAAATAAATATTTATTTGAGTTATCTTTGAGAGGAGATCGATTTGTTTATAAATGATACAAAAAACTATTTAATAAAAATCATCAAAGCGGTTAACTTATTTATTCTCCTTTCTGGGTAAAATTTTATAAACAAGGAATTCCCACAAAATGAGTCGATTTTCCCTTTCGCCATTTAGAGTTAAAAATTCCCCGAGAAAGGGATTTTTCCCATGCTCCCCCAGCACTGGTTGGAACCAAATGTCGTACACATATATGTATATCATTCAATTTGGACACTATCCGTTGATGGTGATGTCAATATAATCGCCGTTTTCGACAGTACCTACTCCCGCGGACACTGGCGATGTAGATCTTCGGTAGATCTTGCGTTTCGTTGGCTAATTGTTTACTGAATCGGAGCCCAATGCGCGGTTCCTTGCCACCAGAGATTTTGAACTAGATATTAAAGTTTTATCATTTGGAAATTCTGTTCAATCGTGTAACTGAATAGTGACTGAAATATAAACAAACGATTTGACAGACGTATCCAAAGCAGGAAAGCCGCTTTGGATATTAGAAAATCCCTTATAAGTATTTATGCCCATTTTTGTTTGAATAAAATATTTTCCAATATAATTAATTAGTTAGAACCTACTTTTCATTACTTCGCTTTTTAGTCTGTTTGTTCGGCACAATTTTTGGCATCGATTTTAAAGCAACTTCCCGATGAACTAGAGAATTGCATTATTTCACATAATGTAGGTCATTAACATAGCATGCAGCCCACATTTTGCAATGAAATTATTTTATATTTTCAAGTCCTTTTAAATAACGCGGTATGTAAGTACCTATACTACATAATTAAAAGTTAAATTTTTATTAAAATACTTATTTTTTAAATTACGAGTTCTTATAGGAAATTAATTCTCTAGAAGTTTGTTCTACATCCCATAATTTTGTTTGAAAATGTAAAAAGGTTTATTTTTTTAATTTTGTAGAATATCTACATATAATTAAAATGATAAAAAAGTTTATCCTTTAAAAAAGTGTACTCCAGCTACACACCTCGCCTTACCTGCACACATATAAAGATTCGTGTCTAAAAAGGTGGTATTTTTATTTTTAATTGAGGTCGGGTGACAAATGTTTTACTAACCCAAGAACGCAAAACAAGAAGAAAAAACGTTTTCTTATCTAAACGTACGTATCTAATTAAGCTGGCATTGTATCGCGAAGCACCTGCACATTATATATACCTAGACCTCTGCCTTACATACCAACCCATCATTTCTATCTGGCCATTTTTGATAACGCCTGGTCCTGGTAATTAAAAACCACACGGTTATGTAATTCGCTGATAAAGTACACATGTATAAAATAGGCTATACGCACATCACACATATACGTACATAAATATGTACATAACATACATATCCCAGCTCAACTTGTGTGACACGAAGAGACAACAACGATGATGAGTTTGTATTTACCAGAAGCAGGACCCATATAGCAGTTCACCGTCACCGTCACCGGCAACGCTTAAACGGTGGTGTTTAAAAAAAAAGTACAGGACAGGACATTTTTAACAATTTTAATATGGGACATTAACATTACATACATTTTAACGCACTGACTTTTATTTAAAATTTGAAATGCTGCCGCAAGGCTCGCTGTGTAGATATAATATAACGATAAGAATTGTTTATATTTCAGATACACCTGAAGCCCCGAAGGGATGTGAATTGCGTAACGATACATTCTTGGAGGTTGTTTGCGTTGCTGGTAGTGATGGAGGCCTCATGCAACACTTTCTTCTCGAGGTTATCGGGGGAAATCCAATCTATTCGAGCGACACAACAAGAACTTTCACCGAACCTGAAACCAACGATAATGAGATTTCAACGATGAATGATCAGGTGAGGGTTATATACGTATACCGTACCGGCAGCTAGCGGGAGAGGTTTGAGAATTTAATTTATAAACATGAGAATACGACTGAACTGAACCGAGCTGAAACTCAACTAAAGATAAACATATACCTATAGGTACATTCAGTCAGACTCAATCCTTGTACCCAATCCTCATCCCCACTGACAGTGAAACCAATCCCTGTCACATAAATTGTTTCCATTTCAAAAGAGAAATCCGTACAATATCATCGGAAATAAGGATGCGAAACCATTTTCCGGTCGAATTGTAATTCGTCAAGTAATCTTGGAATGTATGGACTCTTTCGACGATTTGCTTGGCCTTGCTTTGTTTATATTTTACACATGGGTGCGGATGGTGTTTTCAAATTCTTTTTCCCTCTGATTGAATGATTTTGTATTTTTTTTTTTTTTTTTTTTTCATTTTTATTTTTCGATATCCATTCCTTTCATTCATGGGCCATTTAGTGACCTTTCTTCATAAATGTATAAACGAGATTTTATAAATGAAAATAAAATTCAAAGTTTATTTTTTTGTGAATTTATTTGGCAGATAGGGTATAAGGTACCTATACATTATATAATATTCCGACAGGACCTAATTTTTCCTTCCTCAAGTTCATGTTCGTTTTGATTTAAAACCCGTTGTTCTGTGAAATGTATGCGTGTGTTGAACCATTTTTTGTAGGTCCAATCAAAATAAGTCTCTGTAAGCTTAGATATAGCTTCACTAGGGTTACCAGCATTCTCCAACTCCTTAAAGTCTTTTTATGAGGTTTAGGTTAACTTTCATGTCATATTGTTTTAGTAGCCTTATATACTAGGGTTACCTTTTGCATTTTGAACTTATAAATAAAGAGGAATTATTCAATAACTAACTAACTTTTTGACTTTTACTTCTTAAAACCAAAACATAAAGAAGATGAATCTTAAACATCGATACAGAAAACAAAAGGGTGTTTTTTTGTTTAGAGGTATAGAAATATAAATTAAATAAAACACCGATGAATTGTGTTAATTATTTCCATAAAATTGACTTTATTTGAAAGATAATTCTTTGCATTTTTATTTGAATATAATTTCTGGCATTTGGTTACCGCGGCTGGCTCGGATGTAGTCCAATCTTTAGGTCCAATTTTCGATCACTCTTTGCAGCATTTCAGGTCGTTTATCGGCAATAACGCGGCGAATGTTGTTTGGCAAGTTGAACATCATCTCTGGCTTATCGGTATAGACTAGCGACTTCATATACCTCCACAGAAAACAGTCAGCCGATGTTAAATCGCACGATCTTGGAGGCCAACTCACAGGTCCGAAACGCGAAAGTTTCCTTCAAGAAATCAACTGTGGCACGCGCTGTGTGACATGTTGCACCGTTTGAAGGACGGGACTAGAGACATGCCAATTTATAACAGTTATAACAGTTTTTCGCCATTAAAAGTGGACGTGCGTTAAGGAGCTTCGCGTGACTTGAAAAAAAACTCTGGATGCCTGAAGTATATACCCACTGGCGGACGGCGGAGGGCCCTGGTCCTGCTGGGCCGCATAAACAGTACTTTTATAAACCAAAACTGTAATATTTGCCATCTCTAGATTCACTTCCTTTGTTGAAACCACAGCTAAATTTACATGGCAGATATGACAAAATGGCTGTCAATTAAAACTCCTCCTTTAGAAATGAAAGTATGTATTCTTTCGAGATCACAAGTTGTTTGATTACCTATTAGTCTTTTCGATTTCGATAATTATTTGCTTAATGGCCTCAAGATTTTGTCACAGGAAATTTGTATTTCAAAATCCAATTAGATACATTTTTCCAAGTTTCAGAGCAGAATTCAATGGTTTTTATCATGCTAAACCAATAATTTTCCATTTCTATTCCATCAATTGATATAATTGAGACTATAGATAGAAATTGGTGGCACGACAGCTCATGGAGACCCAAGCCTAATGACTTACAACTCTCAACCATTTATTTGTGTTGTTTGCTTGCAGGAATGGTGGGGACCTACAATTTTTCTGCCAAATCCGAATAGCTAAGGTTTTCCATTTCCATTTCTTTTAATTAAATTGATTTTATTGGCACTATATTATTATAAATAAAACCCTATAAGGGTTTCTTATTATGCTAGGACAACCATTTTAGGCCCTTAAACATTTGCATGCAATGTATACTTAATGCATTGAATTGTGTTTAGAAATTTGTATTTTTCTTTTCCCACGCGACCTGTTAACTATAGACTTTAACCAACAAGGTTAATTTGATGGCATCCCTATCCCGAAACCTCAAATCAATCGTAAGAACTTGAGTTGAATATATTTACACAAAGGTTTGGCAATTAAGTGTTTATCTTTTGAGTAGGTATACAAAAATACATATATGCCCAGTTTGAGAAATTCATAACGTACATAAGTGAAGTATAATAATGGCTCCAAGGGAGGAGAATAAATTCACAGTTCGATGATAATGAGGGTAGTTTTGGCCATTTCAGTTCCCAATGTGATATAATTTCGTAGTCAATTGACTGATAACGAACGGTCACGTTTTAACTGAAAAGTCATCGGAAATGGTTGGCTATAAACATTTACAAGTAGGCTACAATAAGTCCCAAAATAAAATAAATACCAGAGGGATTGCAAAAGTAGCAACATAGATAAAGGTTCGATAAAAGCGAAAAGGTAAAAGGAAAAACAAAAATGGGTTTGTGGCACAACTCGCCGGCCCGGCCGCGCCAGCAGTCGTTTTTATTTTATGGTGTTAAAATAAATTACTTATAAAAAAAGAGGGATTGAATTTAAATTCCTGCCGTCCTTTTAAAGAAAGGCAACCAAGTCTGTGGCATAAAAATTGATAAACATATTTTTGATTTTTAACAAATCAAATCAAATTGAATAAAATCGAATCAAATCAAACAATAGAAAAAGTCAATAAATGTATTACATTTTGGTAGTGTTTTTCCGATTTATTCCCAAGCATTTTATGCAAAGTTGCGTTGGTTAGCCTTTATTATAAATATATGTATATGCCTGTTCGTTTGTTTGGCTCAACTTTTGAAAGTTATATTTATTATATTTCTAATCATAAATTGTATAATTTTGGTGGAAAAAAATATAGTTATTTATTGTTTGAGGTTAGCATATGGAATATAAAAATTTGTTATGATTCAAAATAGCTTTTAAGGGCCTTTAGTCTATAAAAATTGGCATTTCGTCCCGGCGATCTCACATGGACTCAACAGTTGACCAATAAGGGACCCGTCAGTACGCAATTTTTATAAAGTTTTCCAGTGTAAAGGGTGTTTTTTTTAGACGAGTGGTTTTCATGAAGAAATAAAATGTGGACTGTTCGGCGTCTCTGAGGTTATCCACTAGAGTAAACGTGGTGGGAAACCGATCGATGGTTGCTCGAATTTATTCGATTTTGGGAATATGTCGACCGAATATTGGACGCAGTGCGCGATTCGTCGCTCGAACCGAACTATTATTTTGGTAATAAATTTGCCCGATTTGCAAACGTTGTTCAGGAGTAAGTCTATTAATTATGAAATGGCAAACCAAACTGAGCTTAAATCAAGTGACAACTGTCAAAGAGACAAACTCCGAAAAAAGTATTGCCAGATTGAAAACCACACGTCTAAAAAAAACACCCTTTATATCGAACAAGATTCAAATTCTAAATCATGTATAGCTGGAAATTATCGCCCAGGGCCAGGCTTTGTTTTGACTCATTCGAAAGGAAGTTCATCGGAGATGATAACCTTGATTATTCGCACTTGTGAAATTCACTTTCATATATATATATATATATATCATGGTTCATGGATGGACAAAACTTTTCTGGCCTCAAAAATGCAACTCAGGTGATTCATGCCGAAATACAATAGCACGTTAATCCTTGTTAATCCTTATTTTTTCAAGAAAGAAGAAACAACAACTTTCACGTTGTTTCGCTCCAAAACGGATCATTCCCGAAATCAACAATTTTTTTAACCTACTTGTTTTGCCGGCGATTAATAGCTTATATTAATTTTTAATATGTAGATAGATACTTTCCAATTATAAAAATGAAACAAAAACTTAATTTTATTTTCAATTATTTTACTTGTAACACATACTACAACCCACTTAAGTCACGAACAATAACGTTTTTACAATAAACCATAAGCCTTATATCTTTATAAAGTGGGGGTAATTAAGTACTTAACGGAGTTGCTCCACTGTATACTGGAAGACGATGGTAGTTGGCAATGCGCCAAGTAAGATATATTGATGTAATTTATCCGATATCTTAATTAATTTAAAATAAAAATACTGACGCTTCTATAGTACCTACCTATCTACAATATCAAATGGCGTATCAGCATAATCATTGTTTTTATTGAAACGATGAACAAGGAAAATGGTACTTAAAGAAACCAAAATTTGATAAAATGTGTGAGTATCGGGATTCATAGAGAAGATGTGTTTTTACCTCAGGGAAACAAAAGAAAGGCACAACAAGAACGAATTGCATTTTAAAGCTTCTTTTCAGTAATATCCGTTACCATTCTGCTCAGCATTTTCAGTTTCCCCATACCGATAGTTAAGATGTTAGAACATCAACAAATCTTCAAAATAAAATTCCTATTACTCACCCCTTAAAAAGATACAAAATAAATTCCGTCAAAAAATCACCTTAAAAACATAATTTTTCAATTTGCCCAAAATATCACCCGAATTGAAAATTTCTTACGCATCGATAGCTTTATTTACATATGTGTCACCATTATTACGGTAGATATAAAACTAATTCTCATCGAACATTACTCTGCTTTACTGCGAATTATTTGGCAAACACCGATTTAAGGATTTGTTGTTTAAACAAAGCGTTCTACTGATACTGAGTCTATGATGAGCGTACGTATTTAAATTATATGATGCCATTTTGTTGAAATAAATGATTTCCTAAATGGGGAAAAAAAACCCTCCAATATCTACCAAATCTTATCTGAATGAAGATGTTGATATAGGGTGATTGGCATAAGGTGTGACAAAAAGCTAGAGCGTGTAGGTTGGGAGGGGGGGTCTACCCCTCCCGTTTAGTCAGGAGGGGCCATTTTCTAGAAAAAAATAGTTAGAATGCCATGGTACACTTTTTTTTAAATCCAGCAATATCTTCTCTTATTGTTTTTTAAATAAAGTTGTTTTAGAGAATACTTTTTGAAAAATCAATTTTCAAACTCAAAATTTGAATAAATAACCAAATCGCAAAGTGGCTGCCCTATGTCCTCGATAGCCTCACGAATTCCATCTTTGAGGTCTTGAATCGACGCTGGGCTGTTGGCGTAGACCTTATCTTTCACGTGGCCCAAAAGGAAGAAGTCGCATAAGGTGTCAAATCACAAGATCTCGGTGGCCAATTGTGATCACCTCTTCGAGAGATAACACGGTCCGGAAACTTTTCCCGTAAAAGATCGATGGTTTCATTGCTTGTGTGACACGTAGCGCCGTCTTGTTGAAAGTAAACGTTGTCCAGATCAATACCATCCAATTCCGGCCATAAAAAATCATTAATCATCTCTCGATAGCGCAATCCATTGACCGTAACTGTTGCTCCAGCCTCATTTTCGAAAAAGTAAGGTCCAATGACCCCGCCGGACTATAAACCGCACCAAACAGTCACGCGTTGAGGATGGAGAGGCTTTTCAACAATAACTCTTGGGTTTTCCGAGCCCCAGATGCGACAGTTTTGCTTGTTGACGTAGCCTCCGAGGTGGAAATGGGCCTCATCAGTCAAGATGATTTTTCGATGAAATTCCGGATCATTTTCATGCATTTCAAGGACCCAATCAGCAAAGACACGACGTTGTTGATGATCAGCCGGCTTAAGTCCCAAGTCTTTATGCAAAATACGGTGTAATGACGTTTGTGGAATGCCTAATTCCAAAGAACGACGAGGAATGGACAAACCTGGGTTTTCTTCAACACTTTGGGCTACAACAGCAATATTCTCAGTTTTTCACTAACTTGTCCCAACAGCTCGAATTTGTCCACCAATTTCTGTATTGCGGTCCGACAAGGTGATTCACGACGACCCAAAAATGTTTTCACCATTTTTATAGTGAATTTTAATAATTTCAATGCGTTGTTGAAGCGTGTATCGTTCCATTTTTATTAATGGCGTAGTTTCTACTTGTCAAATGTCAAAAAATGACAGCTTCAAAAGTGACAGCTACCGAAATAGCGGGCTATTCAAAATAACACCTCTTATTGGAAAACCATTTACTTTCAAACAAATTTCAATACTTAAAACGAGCTTGAATAACCACCATTGCCCTATCCATCATGACCTCCTTCACTGAATACGCGCACTGATTCAACTGATGAATTGCGAGGTTAAAAACTAATTTATTTGACCTATTAGTGCCAGTAAAATTTCTAAAATAGATTATTGATAATATACAACCTCAAAATTAAATTTCAAGTTAAATTATCCATTTTTGAAAATCCAAACCAATTATTTCAAATGGCTATAGAGATATTTTAGTTTTCCTTTAATTTCATAATAAATATACATCGATATTATAATAATTTTCAATCAAACAAATATTACTGAAATACAAACCTACCTAAGTACGTACAGAAAAAAAATACTGTTCAAATTTAATTATTTGTTTATACCTACCAACCTATACATCTAAAAAAAAATGCAAAATGACAAGGACAAAAATTAAATTTATTTGAATAATTCTGTCAATTAAAATTAAAATGGAAAATAACCTTTTTTTATCCTTATCAATCCTCAACAAATTAAATGAATTCAAACCATAACAAACCAAAAAAAAAAACAAAAAACAAAATTGAATAAAAGGGATGATTGTTTCAGTTTGGCCTTAGCTCTTTAGCTTGCAAATGATTTCATGCTCATCTTAAAATTCAAAAACTTTTTTTTTTCCTCCGGGTTCATTGAAAAAAGTACTTGACTAGGTCTTTCTCATTTAAAACAATTGTTAATTAGGAGTAAACGTCGCTTAGACATAGGATAGACCGAATTCATTTATCAAAAATGATTAAAAAGAAATATGAAACAACAGAAAAAAATTACTTTAACATTTCTCTACAAGAAATTTTTGTTCTCATTAAATATTCACGCAAAAGATAACATTTTATTTAATCACAAATTAATTAAAATTGAATTTTAGGTTAAGCAGTCTGTGAATTGTACTCGTTCGTGGTTCGAAGAAATTAGTATGCAAAACGTTTCGTTTCATTAATCGCTAAAGATATTGTAATTTCTTTTTAAATCATTAAATCATTACAGAGATTTTTGTCTCGTATAAGATCTAAAAGAGCACTACTAAACTTCTATAAGGGAGTTATAGAGTTGTAGAGTACACTACTAAACTATAGTTAGTTGTTACGCAGTTCCGATATTACAACCAAACAAATACAATAAATATCAATATGCCTAGTTATTTCATTCTTAAAACGCCAAAACTAATATCAAACAATAATCTTAAGATTGAACCAATTACAAGTCTAGGAAATATATTTTTAACCAAAGAAGAGGTTTTAGAAGAGTTATCGTCTCCAAATGGAAACAAAAAAGAGGACTCCGATAGAATATCCAGTTTGTTATTGAAAATATGCAAAGAAAGTCTAACTATACCATTAATGAAGTTATTCAATTTATCATTAAATGAATCAATGAATATTTCTTGATGATTGGAAAACTTCGGTTACTACACCGATAAACCGATACGCTGGTTCAAAACAAGACATTGCTAACTACAGACCTATTTCTAAGTTGCAATCAATCGCAAACATTTTTGAGGCGTCAGTTAAAAACGTATTTATGAGAACATAAGACATGGTACCTCTGAAAACATCCACGGATTTGTTAATAGAAGGTCTACTAAGGGAATGGAGCGTGGTGGTCAAGGTGATGCAACCTACACTGATTTTTTGAAAGCCTTTGGTCGAGTACAACATGTTATCTTGTTAGAAAAATTGAAAGCTTTTGGATTTAAATCTGATATCTTAAAGTTGTTTGAACAATATATCTTACTAAGCGAACTCAGTGTGTAAAGAAAGGTAACAATTTATCTAAGGAAATTAAAAACTTTTCCAAGGAAGCCACCTTGGACCTGTGTTTTTTGACTTTTTTATAAACGACCTTCCCTCTTGGGTGAAACATTCTGGTAATTTGCTGTATGCGGACGATTTTAAGATTTTCAGACTTATAAAATCTACCAACGACTGTGACTTCCTTCAACAAGACAGCATTAATGAAGTATCTAAACGGTGTAAAATAAACTGCTTGCATTTCAATATCTCGAAATGCAAATTGATGTCTTTCTCAACATCTCCTGGACCCATACAATTTTCTTATAAATTAATAATAAGGAGCTGGAGGAAGTTGACAAAATAAAAGATCTGCTGGTTATAATGGGTGATTTTTTAAGAGGTTTAGAACTTTTTTAAAAAAAAACACAAAAAATTCGAAAAAATGAATGAAATATTTATTTGAATCGATAGTTTGAACCTTGCAATTTAATGTTTAAAGATAATTTCATGCAAATGTTGACCGCGGCTGCGTTTCAGGTAGCCCATCCGCTGAGTCCAATTTTGGCATACTCTTTCACACATATCGGCCGGTATCTCACGAATGAATGCATGGATGTTGGCTTCCAGTGCGTCAATCGAAGCGGGCTTGTCCCTATAGACATTAGCCTTGACATACCCCCACAAAAAATAATCTAATGGTGTCAAATCGCACGATCTAGGCGGCCAATTGACCGGCCCGAAACGTGAAATTAACTGTTCACCAAACTCGCCTCGCAATTGCGCCATTGTTTCGCGTGCTGTGTGGCATGTGGCACCGTCTTGTTGAAACCACATATCATGCAAGTCAAGAACTTCCATTTTGGGCAAAAAAAAGTTTGTTATCATCGCTCGGTAGCGTTCACCATTGACAGTAACGCTGCGATTCGCATCATCTTTGAAGAAATAGGCCCAATAATGCCGCCGGCCCATAAACCGCACCAAACAGTGGCTTTTTCGGGATGCATTGGTAGCTGTTGCAATGCTTCTGGCTGATCTTCACTCCAAATGCGGCAATTTTGCTTATTTACGTACCCATTCAACCAAAAATGAGCCTCATCGCTGAACACAAGCAGCGCGCGATGAACATTTCGAACCGAGCACGAATTTTGATAGTAAAATTCAATAATTTGCAAGCGTTGTTCATTTGTAAGACGATCCATGGTTAAATTGCAAACCAAACTGAAGCTGTTTGACAGTGACACAAGGTACTAAACAGACGTCAGCTGTCAAAACCAGTGTTGCCAAAACCAAACCAGCTAAAAAATCACCCGTTATTTGACGAAAAATTAAATTTTAAAAATCAATATGACTACATAGTTTCTAAAGGTAATAAATTATTAGTTTTTTTTTTTTAAAAGAAACTCAAAGAATTTTATCGACCCGCATACATTAAAATCTTTGTATAGGTATTAGTTTAGTTAGGTCAAATCTTGAGTACTCTTGCTGTATTTGGAATCTGACTTACGATGTCAATATCAATAGAATTGAGGTGATACAGAATAGATTCACCAGGTATGCCCTAAGAAAGCTAAATTGGGTTAATAATGTTATGCCTTCTTATGAGCAGAGATGCCTTTTATTAGGTATTCAAACTCTAGAAATGAGGCTTAACCAATATTTTATTATGTTGGCAAGAGATGTTTGATGTTCACATATATGTAGATAGATATAGATACTGCTCTACTGGCCCTTTATCCAATTTTTGCTCCTTCAAGACCCTTGAGAAAAAAAATTATATTTTTTTATGTGCCACGTTGTTATACAAATTACGGTAAAAGTGATCCTGTTTCCAGTTTCTGTATATTATTTAATTCAGTTTGTGACATAATCGACCCACATTTAAGTAGATATTTGTTCAAAAAAGCACTGTTGCTAGTCATATTTTAAAAAGTAAGATAAAATTGTATTGACAAAGAATATTTATTCTATCATTTTACTTTTGTTTATTATGTATATGTTTTGTTATATCTAAAAGAGTTTGTAAGCTCGATAGAAACAAATAAATAATTAAATTATTCGCTTCGAAAAAAAAATGAATACAAATGTTAAAATCGAAATCTTCAATCTTTTCATTTGAGCCCAATCACACAATAACATGAACGTTCGCAAACAGAAGAACAGACTTCTGTATAAATCAACAGATGTTTATTTGAATCACGAACAGCTTCTAACCTTTGTAGTTCAACCTTTAGACTAAGATTTGCAGGTTCTTGGTTGACAAATTGAAATACTGTAATCAAATGATTAAAGTCTTAAGTTCGACTTTTCAGTTAAAAAAGTGTCTATTCTGAATTCATCTTTAATATCAAACATTTCAACCATTCTAGGCGACGCTTGCTCCACTGTTTCGTATACAAGAATTAAACCCGATGTTCCGACTGAATAATCTTGAGCCAGGCAGAGAATACCAGTTCTTAGTGTACGCTGAAAATGCCAAAGGAAGAAGTGAGCCGCCAGTAGTTATCGAAAGAGTTCGAGTTGCAGGACAATTGGGACCATACGGTAAGTAAATTGACGTCATTAACAAAATTATTAAAACTAAACCTTTTTAACCACATCCATAAAGTTTATCCAAATTGGTTTAGTCTGCTTATCTAATTTCATTTCATAAAATTTAAAACTTTTCGTCTAAACATTGTGTAAAGGAAAACGACCATGAAATACACTCAAAACTCAAAATAAAAATAAAATAAAAAAAAAATAAATAAACCTAATAGTTCTGCAAGGACATTTTGTTTTTTTTTTTTACCGGACATAAAAGCACACAAATTGCCTAATATTTGCTCAGCGCCAACTCCAAATAAATGAATCATTTTTTTGTTTATTACCTTTTAAATTATTCTTGGCTACATTTCGTGAATCAATTTTAAATCAATTAAGAACCTTCTTTAGATAGATTTTTTTTTTTATAAATTTCAATCATGGTAAACAAAAAATAAATGGGAAGAAAACATTTTCCATTTCACTTTGTAAAGCTTTTATAAGAAAAACATTTTTTTTGCCAAAATCTCAAGAAAATTAAAGAGCAAAAGAAAAAGACTCATTTTGGGAATTATTTATCTAATTTTTTTATACTGAAAATCACATAACCAGCCTCGTCAGTCTCGAGGGAATATGCAGCGAGATGGTGAACAGAAGACAGGAGAGGGTTCTTCCAAAGGAGCAGATGTGTTTCTTCACCTTTATTGAAAACAATTTCAGGTGGATGGAAGTTATAGGGCTAAAGAAATTATACCTAAATTCGTACACATGCTAACCGAACGATGATACGATGAACAGTGTGTGCCTCTTCAACACAACAATATTTCACCTTCCCGAAGTGCGCACACACACACACACATCCACACACACGAATCCAGAGTCGAACAAAAAGAAAAATTGCCAAGTTGGCCAGGATGTTATTTATGTCTTCACCCCCCATTAGATTCGATACAAAATATTAAATGGCCAAAGACAAGCAAAGAAGCTGTTCTGCGGAACTCCTAACATGTTTTTATTTTACAGATGTAGGCACCTTATAACTTTGCAAAGATATTTGTTTCGGGTTGCTTGTGAGTTTAGGGACTTGAAGTTCGAAAACGTGCCATTAGACTCGAACTCGACTGCTCCAATTGGTATAATGCTAATTCCAATCTCTCCTTCACCCAATTTGCTCATAGCCATTCAGATTTTATTAGATTTTCATTCCAACAATTTTTCCGTCATGCCTTACTCATTTTTTCCTGTTTAATTTCAGACGATCCAATCCGATCCAAGGATCCGACCCCAGCTGAAACAACACATCAGGGCAATGAGAAGCAATCAACTTTACTTATACTGGCTGCCGTGGTAGCGATAGGCGCCGTTATAGTTACGTCAATTATAGTTGCTGGAATTGTAGTCGTTTGCAAACACCGGCCCAGACCACCTGAGCCTCAGGACGTCCGAAAGAGTATGAGGTGCGTTGCATGAAACACAAAATAAATAACCCCCAAAGAGTTTGTAGGTACAGAGCGGTAGATGATATGGTGGGCGTGGGAGGTTGAGATGGTTGTTCGCTGATTAACTGGGATGCTGACTTTCATTAAGCTATACCTACGCCGACCGTAACTCCCTTTTATCAACCCTCTGTAGCCTGTATAGTTAACCTCCAACATTAAAGCCCAAACAAAGTGCCTATACATCATAGAGGTTGCCATTTTGACGAAATTCCGAAAGAAAGTAGGCAATTTGCTTTTGAAAAGCAATTCTTATTTTTTTGTTAATTCTATTTTGAAGGATATGCCTGTCAAGATTTTTGTGTCCTTTTCTCCAAAGTCACATTTCAGTAGGAAAAGGTATAGGTATGTATCTATAAAATGGAGAAAGGACTTATGTACATTATTTGTTTTCATTCAACTTGTTAAAAGTTTATCCTGTGATTGAAATTTATATCAGCGAGTCCTTGCTTTAAATTTGTCTTGCCATCTCCTTCCTCCTTAACTATGTACCTATAGTATATACCAGATACACACAAACTTGTGTCTTTTTTTAGTAACAAAAAGAGGTTTCTTTTCTTAGCAGCTGTAATATGAAATACTTGGCTTATGTCGTCCGTTGTCCTTACTGTCCTTTGTCCAACGTCCGCCAGCATTTATACAAATAAATTCGCTGCAAAAATTCCAGGGATGGCCGGTCGCCTGCCTATAGTTTGCCATTTCGTGGGTGGGATTGAGTAGATTTTTGTGCCCCTTTACTAATTCCTAAAAATAACTTGTAAACTTTGACTAATAAACATGGATAAAACATTCGCATAAATTGCGACTACTTTGCAACTTCTTCTTCTTCTTCTTCTTACTTTATACATTGTACAATTTGAATGAATGAAGTTTGTCTGTAACAGCGAGGATAATACAAAAAGGTACCCTATATTTCCGTCCTTCCCTACCATGACGACCTTTTAACGGACACTCATTTTAATAACAAAACAAATCTTCTACTTAAAATACTTAAAACTACAAATGATGCAAGATTATAATGCCCGGTCTCATCAGTAACGGAAGTGAACATTTGGATAAATTGTTCCCTTTTTTTTGTTGTCTTGAATATATTTTCGAAGGGTTTAACTATGTGATTACATGCAAATGGAGATCTTACTAGTGTATTTTGGTTCATGTTTATTATTATATGCAAATAAAAAAACAAATCTTGTCTATTGTTTATGTTAAATTTTCTAGGTTTCTCATTAGTAAAAAAAATGTGTAATAATGATTATCATTTAAAAACAGCACAGTGTCTTGAGTTCTAAGAGAATCAAAAACTAATTAAATTCACAATTTATTTGATAAAGAACTTTTAAGAAAATCTATGTTTTAACAATAGAGTATATGGCTGTGTTTACGTTGGCAGCGCAAGCGATGTGACTAGAACTGAGAATGAGCGACGATTTTCTTTGCGAGGATCGCAAATCGAATCGTTTATCGAAGTTTCAATGTTAATACTTGTATAAAGCGTTGCCTACGTGACTTGATCGTACTTTTTTGACACGGCACGGTGCGGTGGCAAGACCAAATGTTATATGGTACGTTTTTATTATTTTTGACGAAATTAAATGAACATATTGCTCCAAATGATGTAAAAATTGGTACAAGCTTTATTTTTACACAAAGCAGGAATAGAGCAATTGATTGTTTGGTATGTCTTTTTTTGTAAAGGGTCCGCTTCGGCTGTGTGGCACGTAGCGCCGTCCTGTTGAAACCAAATGTTGCCAATATCCTCCTCTTCAATTTTGGTGAACAAAAATTCGTTCAACATGGCCCGACAACGATCGCCATTGACTGTAACGGCCACTCCTTGCTCATTTTCGAAAAATGGCCCAATTATGCCTCTGGACCAAATTCCGCACCAAACAGTGACTCGTTTTGGGTGTATCAGGTTTTCAATTTATGCGTCCGGGTTTTTTGTGCCCCAAATTCGACAATTTTGCTTGTTTACCACCCGCCAAGATCAAAATGAGCTTCATCTGAAAAGATGATTTTTTTTGGCAAAATCGACATCTTCTCTAAGTCGATCGTAGGCCCACTTAGCGAAGCGTATACACAACCATATTCGTTTAGCGGAAGGATAAAACTAATTATCTGTTAAATCAGACATGAGCTAAGTGTTACCATTCACGAAATAAGCACTTGTTGAAAAAAAAAACGTTAGATGGCGGACCCTTTATGTATTTTTATATTTTTTCAAAATATTAATATTGAAATTTAAAGTCAAAAAGTAATGAAAAATTTCTTGATATTTAAGAAATTATCGATCGATTCTTCCTGTACGTACTTCGTGTAATTGGTAGAAGACCAGACTTGAGGGATTGACAATTCAGAAACTGTAAAGTTTTTAAATTTTTTGTTAAGCTGGGATTTTTTAAATAAAAAAAAGAAGAAGAAATTGGAATCGAAATATTAATTGAACACAGAAGTAGAAGTTATACTAAGCAGAATGAGCTTTCGCAATTTTTCAGCTTTATTGAACTGATTAAAGCATTGATTTGCAAACAATGCCAACTCCAGTCCACCTCAAATTACAATAAAATTTTAATTGCTAAATTAAAAGTTAAAAAAACGTAAACCTCAACATGCAGTTAAAATAGTAATAAAAAAAACTAAGAATCCATTCAAACAACAGTTCAATTAAATCAATGAATTGCCTCACTTAAACAAATTGAAAAGTACTTACTTCTTGTTGCATCCATGCGAAATCAAGTCACTATGGGTTTGCTTTATATGTATTTGAACCTACTTGCAACTGCAAAATGATAAAAATGTGAATGCATTTCTCCTTCTCTCTGTTGGTACTAAGCTATCATAAAAATGCAAAAAAAAAAAAAATAAAAAAATAAAAGGAAAATAAGGGAAGGTAAGTGGAAAATATCTGGAAATCGTTAGTGCTGCTGGTTTCATAAACAAGAACTTTCTGCATTATTTTGTTGCACAGAAGTTTGACCCCATTTGCCATAGAGCAACTTTCCTGTAGGTTTACTCGCAAAGTAGCTAAACCCCATCCTTACTCCATCCCTGGGGGCACAAAGCAGCAAAATAGAGAAACGTTAATCTAGGTGAATGTACTTTAGATTTTTTTTTTTTTGAATAAAGTGTTAAGTTAAAAATGGGCAAAGAGTTTTATGCTCTGCATCGCCCTGGACGAAATTAAATTCATATCTCCTTGAATTGTGGCACAAAAGTAGAACTTTGAGTTCTGAAGAACACTCTTTATTTGGTTTTACCAAAGGCTGTATCAAAATTCATTTGTTTATCTTTTCATATAAAAAATATCTCCAAAGAAATTGATACCTGTTGCATAAATGCAAGCACTCAAAGGTTTTATTTTAATTTGTTGTAGGTAAATTGTGAAAACCGCTTTAATTTTTATTTTATAGAATTAAGGGAATACGTTACGCACACCGTCAAAAAAAAACACACTTTACTTAAATTTGAGTAAAACATTTTAATTTTTTTTATTTTATAGTTTTATAGTATTTTATAGTAGGTATTTATGGAATATTTTAGCTGCAGTAAGTGAATGCGTACTCCGACGAACAAATGTTCTGAAGTATTTTTGAGATTTGTTCGTCAAAAAATAGTATCTGCACTTTAACAGTCCGAATCTTCAATTGGGAGAAGTCGAAAATTCACTAGCCCTTGTGATTATTCCTTGTGAGCAGGCCTAAGGACATACTATGGCCATGGTACCCCGGGCGAAATATTTTGTGGCGCCCCTCCTTTCAGGTGTTATTTCTTTCATATGCAGTTTTATTAGATACATATGCCTCTGAACTATAGGTTAGGTAAGAAGGGGCGATGATACGGCAAGCCGCAGCCTCTCACTCTGAGCTCAATGAATCCACTGCGCTCCTCAGGATGTGAGGATGGATAGGCAAAGGAGTTAGGAGTTGGGGTGCCTTCCTAAACCTTCCCCGATTCTGTATAAATTTCAGGATGTTTCTAAGTGCCAGAGCTGAGATGTAGCCCAGTTCTTCGAAAAAGTATTCTCCAAAGGCAATTTCCCTAACTCTGGCTAGGCTGGAACATTCACAAAGAAAGTGGGATGAGTCCGCCTCTGAACTAATATTATGGAGATTTTATGTAAATTACTTGTTGATGTTCATGGATTTTCCTGTTCAAATGTTGTTTCTTTTTTCTGCTTTTCTTTTACGGTTTTCAAAACCAGAAATTTTTTGTTTATTTCTTTCTTTCCTGGGCCATGACAATGTGAAAATATTATTAAGGACTTCCCCAACAATTGCTTTATTTCAAAAAATTTAATTTAAATTTTAAAATGAATAGGTACACGGTTAACTTTATTTATCGTTTTGAATTTCTATACTAAATACGAGCATCCACTGAGTTTTTAGAAGTAAATAAATATATTTATATATATAAGAAGAGCAAATTCCAGGGCCGCCTGAGGATTGTTTTCGATTTAGCTGAGTTTTCTCAAAATGGCCTGCATTAGTTTAGGTAGTTGCCATTCCCTATTTCTTTTTTGTAAAATTTACATTTCGCCATGATTTCTGTCATTTATTTTATCCATTTCCCATTTTATTGTTTTTTTTTTTTGTTAATTTTTGTTTAAAAAATGTTAAAAAATACCGTTCATTATTTTTCAAAATTTGGTATCGGCCCATATACTCCTTAGTTAATGCTCTTATTATTTGAAGTCTGATTGAAGTTCCCAGTTACAACTTGCTTGCGTAAAAATAACTTTTTATTTTGTGTGTATGTGAAGGGTGTTTTTTAAGAGGTATAGAACTTTGAAATGGAATAAAACAAAGATGATTTTTTTGAATTGACATGAAAGTTACTTTATTCGAAAGATAATCTTCTGGCATTATAATTTAAATATGATTTCTGACATATGGCCGCCACGGCTGGCTCGGACGTAGTCTAATCTGGAGGTCCAATTTTCGATGACTTTTTCCAACATTTGTGGCCGTATATCGGCAATAACGCGGCGAATGTTGTCCTCCAAGTGGTCTTATCGGTGTAAACTAGCGACTTCACATATCCTCACAGAAAATATAGTCAAGTGGCGTTAAATTGCACGATATTGGAGGCCAATTCACGGGTGAGTGACGTGAAACTATGCGGTTACCAAACGTTTCCTTCATTAAATCAATTGTGGCACGAGCTGTGTGACATGTTGCACCGTCTCGTTGAAACCACAGCTCCTGTACATCATGGTTGTTCAATTTATGAACGAAAAAAATGAGTAATCATAGATCTATAGCGGTCACCATTGACTGTAACGTTCTGGCCAGCATAGTTTTTAAAGAAGTAAGGACCAATGATTCCACCAACCCATAAAGCACACCAAATAGTCAGTTTTTGTAGATTTTACGGTGTCTCAACATAAACTCGAGGATTATCATCACTCCAAATACGGCAGTTTTGTTTATTGACGTATCCATTCAACCAAAAGTGAGCTTCATCGCTTAAAAAAAATTCGCTTATGAAAATTGTGATCAACGGCAATCTTGTTTTGGGCCCATTTGCGGATAATTTGGAAGCGTTGTTCAGGCGTCAGTCTATTTATGTTGAAATGCCAAACCAAACTAAAAATAAATCACTTAACAGCTGACAAAATGGCCGGGAGTTTAAATAGTGTTACCAACTTAAAGTTCTATGCCTCTAAAAAAAAAATAAGAGCGCTACAAAAGTTTTTTTTAAATAAAAGAAAAACAGTTTTGGATATCAATGAAATTCTTTATTCCTGTGAAAGTACGTTCGATGCCATTATGTATAGATTTCGATTTCTTTTGCATGGCCACCACGGGCACGCTTGCAGAAGTCCAGACGCTGAACCCAATTTTCGACGGTTTTAAGCATAAATCGTTCGATACTGCTGCAATTTCACGTTCGATATTCGTACGAGGTTCATCAATCGTCGCTAGGTTGTTGGCATAGACCATAGACTTGACGTAGCCCCACAGGAAATAGTCTAACGGCTTCAAATCGCACGACCGAGGCGGCCAAGCGACTAGACCATTTCGTGAGATAACACGTTCTCCAAACTTGTTTTCCAATAAATTGATTGTGACATTCGCTGTGTGGCTTGTGGTGCCGTCTTGTTGGAACCACATGTCTTCCAAGTCCATATCATCCAATTGGGGCCAAAAATATTCGGTTATCATTGAACGGTAGCGATCCCCATTCACAGAAACGTGCTGGTCTTGATCATCACGGAAGAAGTACGGCCCAATGACGCCGCCGGCCCATAAACCACACCAAACCATAATTTTTTCGGGATGCAATGATGACTCATGGAGTACGTGTGGATTGCTGCCTGACCAATACTGCATATTTTGTTTATTGACGAAGCCATTCAGCCAGAAATGAGCCTCATCGCTGAAGATGATTTTTCGATGAAAATCCGAATCATTTTCAAGTTGTTGCTCAGCCCAATTCACGAACATACGACGCTTCTGGTCGTCAAGCGGCTTCAGTTCTCACGTCAATTTAATCTTGTAAGGATGTAGGCCAAGATCTTTTCGCAAAATTCGCTACAACGACGTCACAGAGATGCCCAACTCTTGAGAACGACGTGTGAGAGAATCATTTGGGCTTTCTTCTGAAGCCTCAGCGGCAGCAATATTCTCGACACTACGGGGGCACTTCTTCGTCTCACTGGCACGGGAACATTTTGTACTGTGCCTGTGGATTCTAAGTTTTTCACTAGACGCTCAATTGTTGATCTGCTAGGACGATTATGACGAACATAAATTGGACGTAGCGCCCTTAACGTTGAGGCCACTGACTCCGAATTTCGGTAGTAAATTTTAATAATTTCGACTCGTTGTTGGCTCGTATATCTTTC
The DNA here is from genome assembly GCA_932273885.2 of Leucozona laternaria. Taxonomy (NCBI): domain Eukaryota; kingdom Metazoa; phylum Arthropoda; class Insecta; order Diptera; family Syrphidae; genus Leucozona; species Leucozona laternaria. Next base: position 282,532,177 of record OW026366.1, read on the forward strand.
CATCATAAAATGGCAAACCTTACTGAAGAGAAATGTCAAAAGAGCGGCAAGAAATATGGCGTCGTTTGCTGTCCCTGTTGCTCTACTTTTGTAGCGTTCCTGTTAAAAACCCCTTTAGAACCAAAGAATCAGCTTATTATACATTGAACAATATACACGGTGATGCTTCTGAATAAAATAAATTGCAGAAAAAATAATTCCTCTTTCAGAATCCGAGATATAGAAACTTTGGATGGTATGAAGTTTGGATTGTTGTTTAATATACCTGAAAAAAAGAAACAGCAGTAACACTAGACAGTTGCACCAGCCCCAAAGAGGTCCAAAATCAGCAGATTTCTAGGATAAATCGAACTGAAGCAGCTTCATTTTAATTTTATAAGACAGTTGGCCCAGATGGCGCAACGAAATTAAGGCAAAGAAGAAAGTGATTTTTCATCAATACAATACAGACCTATGTATATGTACAAACATAATGTTTGTATCATATCCTTGAAAAATATTTTTATATCAATTTTATTTCAATCTACACAACAATATATGCATTTCTTAAAGTCAATCTGACATCTGATGCTTAACTTAAATCACATTCGTTTCGAAGTTTTCTTGTTTAATTACTGTTGAATGCTCAGGCTTACCTGCTCCCCTACACATTTTAGGGATTAAGGAATAACATATTTTAATTTTATATTATGCAACGAATTTTAATCTGCAGGAAAAATATACTGTACGTGTATGTAAAAAGTACTTTTAATGCGATACATTGACATGATAGTGATGCTGAGACATAAATACAAAAAAACTTAAATAAAAAAAACTCTCGAACTAATGAAAAATCTCTTTTTAATTCCTCCAGGGAAACAAAGTCCCTTTAAACAAGATAAAATAGGTTAGTGAGGAAAAATGTGGTCTTATTGTGAAACCGCTGGGAAAAGAATTACATTTTCACATTAAAATATACTCGTAAACATATACCTCTATCTTCATTTACAAAACAAAATATATAAACGTATACTAACTTTGTCTTTTTGACGTGGCACCATAACTATTCCCAATTGGAATGCTGCTAAGAAGAATTTAATGGGGTTAACATATAATATTTTCGTTTTCGCAAAAGTCAAGTCAATTTTTTGAGTTCCCGAATCGTGATGCTAATCCGTATTTATTAATAATTTTAATTACATTTTCATTTCAGACCCGCCCGAACGGATGTCCCATCGATGTACATAGAAGAAGACGAATTTAACGATGAAGAAAATCCCAGATCTGCGGACATTAGACACAGTAGAGTTGTCGGACCGAGAAGCAGCACCAGTAGCCATCACTATGTCTCCGAAGGATTTATCCAATATCCGCAACCAAGTCTGAACGGTATTCCATTAGCCTTATACAATAAATTATAGCATTAAAGTAGTTAGCTTACCATGGAGCCTTGAGTGTTAGCTTTAAATTCTATGTGACTGCAAACTAGTAGATACTCGTGTATTAATGCTTTGCAGTAAAAATTAATGTTCACTTGCATATACATATATCTAGTTTTTTTTTTTTTTACTACCCATCTAATTTTTTCAGTCTTGTGTAGTATAGTTTAATCATCCCCGTAGATTGTAGATTTATTTCTTCTTTTTCATGCACATAAACCTATAGACCGCACCTAGATACTAAATGTGTAGAATTTTTTACGTTGCATCGGGTGTTGCGTTGGATAAACACACATACAGTTGCATAACTAAAAATGAAACCATATATATTACCTGGCCTGCATACGAGTACAGTATAGCTACTCGTGGTAGTGATTTCAATTATTCTTCATGGCAGGTGCTTGATTTTTAATTATGTTTTTTTTTTTTGCTTTTATGTTAGGTAGGTAGGTAGGTATATGTTTCATAATGAAGTATCTAATAAGTTTGGTCCTTAATTAAGAATGTGAACTAGGTATAACTTCTGCTTTTTAGAACGTTACCTTTCACGTGTATTCGTAATTAATTTAATTTTTAATAAATGAGCTTTGAAGCTAACTAAAGTTTTTATAAATATTTCATTTTAAGACAAAAAACTGAGTTCGAATAAAGTTTATTTCATCAAACAAATCGGAAATTTTTCGACGGGATACATTCAAGTTCTAATACGAGTGCAGGCCACTCATTTTAGGCTTTTATGGTTTTTTCCTAATCACCTTTTTATTGCTCTGAAGTTACTCCAGCATCTAGTTAAAGTTTTATAGGGATATTATGCCACAAAATGTAGGTACGATTTTGAAATAGCTTTAATAGGTTTAATGTATGACGAATTCAATAATTTTAACAAATCAACTTATGCAGGGTGAGCCAAATGTAAACAGCTCTAAAGTAGGTACTTTAAAGGTTACTATGCCGAGTCACCAGGATTGAGCTTATGCTCTGTACCGGTACAGATATAGATCTTTCTTCAAAATCGAGCCACGAGGGTAGGGCTACCAAACGTCAGGATTAATTAGGAAAACCGCCGATGGCTGGTCGGACATTTCAGTAAAATGCACTTTTCCGGTTTAATTTTGGGCTAAGTTTATCTATCCCATAAGCGATTTGTATAAATAGGGTATCAAATGAATTAACGAATCCATTGGTCGGAAAGACTTTTTTTCGTTAGTGGGAGAACTTCGCTCACCAAACAGCCGAACCAAAATTGATCAAATGAGCTATTTTTCACACAGTCAAAACAGATCCGAGGCTCCCACTCTGAACATTGAATCTCCTGGAGTCAGGTCAACACAGTTAGTGAAGCCAGTCTTAAAATACAACCTTAAAAGTGCATTTTCTAACAGAAGCAACCTGGAAAGGCTTGTCCGACCAGCAGCACAGCGGTTTTGTTATGTTTTGGAATAAAGCTATCGGTTGATATATACTCTTTCAAACAGCCACGATGAGATAGGTTTAACGGTTGCATCCCAGTATAACAGTTTTTTTATGGTGGTTAATTTATTTTAAATACAATTTATTTTGAAAAGAAAAATTGTCGGGCTTTTCTATAAAAAATCGGGCTTTTCTCTCCTAACCGTCCTTTTAAATGTTTGTTAATGGTTACTTGATGCACGCGGTATAAACAACTGTGTTGAACTATTTCACGAGTGACCTGTATGTTTTCGACCGATCGTCTATAAGTAGGTCAGCGCGTACTTCTCACATCTCACATTTTTAACGATTTTGTCCCCACAGGACGAACTGTCGAACCTCTATAAATTGTGCAGGTAAATTTGCGTTTAAAATATTTACCCGCATTTTTACACAATTATAGCACACTTATCAAAAATGTGTACATTTGGTATCGATGAGTCTCTCCTTCGGTGGAGTAGCAAATGCCTTTCAGACCGTGCAAGTCGATTTGTTTTTGATAGTTTTAAGTCTGATATTCATTTCATAAATGTTGGTGTGCCAAAAGGCTCCATTTTGTATCCAACTCTTTTCCTTATTTTCATAAATGATCTCTTGATTTAAACTTCTAATCCGCTACATTGTTTCGCTAGCCTATGTGTATTACTGACCATCTCTTATGGAATGATCACAAATTCGATGAAGCCGAAAACGCAAGGAAATGCTTAAGTTTTCTTAAAAGATGCAAGACATTTTTTTCCTCTTCCGATCTGGGAACCATCTATAAGGCATACATACGCCCAAAACTTGAGTACAACTCTCATATCTGGGGCAGGTACCCTCTATAATACATTTGAATCTGTTGGATAGAATTTAGAACAGAATATATAACATCGACTACGGAAACTTTTGTTTCCCTTGAACACCGTCAAAATGTTTCCTGTCCTTCATTGTTCTATCGCTTTTTCTATCAACAGTGGTAATATGAAATAGCCTGTTGGATTCCTCCTTTACAACACGGAAAAGTCAGTACAAACGGACATGGGTCCATTTGGACCCTAAAATGTTTTCTTTGAAAATTGTTTGATATCTAATTATATGATATATTATTTAGATATAAACTTTCTAGCTAATGTATAAATGATTTGCAAACATTTTTTTTAAACAGTGAAGTTGAAATTTGCCTAGAATAGTCATATATCAGGTCATCAAAAAATTTGTTGACTTCAAAATCGATGAAAATTGGAATAAGTCTCTAGGCGCTCGCGCAGATCTGCCTTTGATATCTATAATTTTTATTCTTGCACATTTCAAAGAAAATGCTGGCCGATCGATGGTTGTATTTTACAACTTACTAGACGTGGCAGCCCTAGGCCCTAGCAACCGTCCTCATTTTTCGACACTTCAATCCACCTAGAAATAACAAAAATCTGTTCAGAAATGATAAGCTTATCAAACTGGCGGAGGAGCTGATGGAGTCAGAACTGAATGACCGTTCACAACCTGCATCACAAAACACAGTAGGAAAAACTGCTTTGGATGCCCTCCGCAATATGAAGAGAGTTCAACTGGTCTTACGAACAGTTCCCGAGAGGCTTCCTTGTAAAAGGGGCAAGAGCAGAAACAACTGCGATTGTTGTGGTAGATTTTGTTGCCTTCGCCTCACAATAACTGCCAACAACTTCAAGCTTAGTTAGTTTTATGTAATATATGTATGTTCTTATTGAAATAAAACGCATACATATATATGTACATTGTTATAAGAAAAAAATATGATTTTTGTTAGAATTTCAGTAGTGGGGTCCAAATGGACCCCATTTCAGATGTATGGACTGTTTCCAGAAAAAAAAAATCGCAGAAAATTCTGTAAAATTTCAGTGATCATTAAAACACAAAAAATGAATAGAAAATTGAATTTTGTTCACTGAGTAATAATCCCAAAGTGAAAAAATGAGAAACAAAATAGTTATGAGTGTTTAAACTTGCTCTGAGGTCCAAATGGACCCTATGACGTAAAGGAGGGTTAAAACAATTCCGCCGCAATACTCGCCTAGCTATTTTAATGCTCATACTCTTGAGCCTTACTTCGGACGCTCTGTCAAATTGTTACACTTTTTCGCGACGAACCGAATAAAATATTTATTTAAATTTAATTATTTATCGCGAAAACAAAATGCGACCGGCATCGACGATTTGACCACGACTTTTGGTTATAAGAATGTCAACCAAAAGGAAAGCAAAATAGAAAACGAAAACAAGTCCGAATTCGAAGAAGTGCAACAGGCAACAACAAAAGTGCTGCCACCACGGCTATGCTCAGCAAAGGGGTGGGTTCACTTTTTAACACTTTTATCGTGATAAAAAGTTAATTAAACTGATTGACGAAGTTAATCAAGAATTTATAATTATTGGATATGTTGATGGCCACAGGGGCGTCGCTGAAAAAGAAAATAAGGGCGCCAGTAATTTTTTTTGAATAAGGAAATTACAAACCTCCGAAGCGGAACCGACGGTGAAAGTATTTGAAATGAAAGAAGTTATTTATGATTCCGAATGGGAATTTAACACTTTTTATTAAATTGCTTGGGAAACCTTGCAATTAAGTAGGGCTAAAACCCAAGATCTTTTAGACAAAGAGAACAACAAAATTCAATTTTAACTAACAAGATGGACCGTTAACACTTGGTCCCGAAAGAACAAACGGAAAATGGAAAAACGGGTCGCGAGTTCCGCTTTATCGGAAAACTTACGGAACAAAAGCCAAACCGAAAATTAAAGATGAGTTCAACAAATAACTCTGGCAAACGAATTTATATGCAAAAGAAAACTAATTACAACACAACACTATACTTAGCTTTATCAACTCCTGCTACTCTCCTCCCTGACGACAACTTATCTGGACTTTTTTTTTCACCAATTTTTCGCCAAAATTCCAAAAATTTGCCACTTGACTTTTAAGTCACTCCACAACAATTATCTGCCTTGCTAGATATAAAAAAAAATCCCAACCGAAAAATAATTGAATCTCTTTTTGGATTTTTGAAAACTTGCTTTTATCTTAATTTTTGCTTTTTTTTTTCTAGGAACCTCTGGTTCGTACTCTATACGGGTAAGAAGTGCCCATCCAGGCTTTCACCTTGCCTGGACGACCTCTTCTTTTTTCCAATGCCCCAGTGCTTTCGGCCAATCAGTGACGTGGGCTTCGATCGCGTCATCACTCAGCAACACTCAGCATATTCGCGTGAGTGAGCCAACGCAGTTGAAACCCAGCAGCCTTTCCTACTCGCACTTTACACCCCAGCTTCGTACACCGTCACCATTGAATTCGCCGAACACTTGTACGACTTCCAGTGGGCGGCAATTCAATGGGTGCATTCAGCCACCTATTCTCACCCACTAATCTATTTTTAAAGAAAGTTTCAAAAAACCAAAACGAAACTCAACTTTATCCCGCGTGCATTTTTCCCCTTTTATTAAAAAACTAGCAACTAGTAACAAATTGGTGAAAAGCAAAATTCGATTATACACATTTGTCAGGATAGGAGATGCAGGCAGTTATTCCCTATTTCGCGAAGTTACTCTACGTCGTTGGGCTTTTGTGCAGATTTGGGGGATGAGGACTAGTGGTTAACGTTCCATCTTTTACAAAAACAAATAAGTTACTGTTTACGTTGGGCAAGCAGCCATTCTCACAAGGAGTAACATCAGCATCGGAGACCAACTGTCGTCCGTGCTTTTGGTATGTACAGTTTGTACAGACCGCCCGTCTGTTAAGAATTATTAGCGTTCGGGGACCAACTGTCACCCGCGCTCGGAATTAGTGGTTCAGAACAGACCACCTGTCTGTCAAATATGATGCAGTGGATCAACCATCCACTTAAGTGTCAAAATTGACAACTTCGATAATTTGTTTCTTCAAGGTACTGAGAGAGTGAACCGATGGCTGATGGACCATGGCTGCCCTTCTCTCTCTCAGTAAGTTGAACGAAACACCTGTAAACGAAAGTTGGGAAGAAAGGAACCTAGGATGGGGAAGCAAAAGAGTAATTCTTGTTACGGCAAAATTTTACCGTAACAAAATATAGAAATTCTTTTTTTAGCCGCACCAAAGATCAATCGCTCGCACTGTGTTACACCATGAAACTATAAGGGTAGTCATAATCCCTTGAGTACGCGCAAATTATAAAAAAAAAAATAGTAAACCTACGACGTTGCATAAATATCATTAATAAAGGTAATTAAAGTTGCATTTTACTATTGATATTCTCGTATTACAATGCATGTATTTTTTGCATGCTAATAAATGTTTGATGTGCTCATATATCGAAACAAACAAAGCTATCTCTTTGATTATTATTCTAAAAGACACTTTCGGATAACTTTTTCATAGCTTTTACAAAAATGTTCCTGATATTATTGTTACGACTATTAGAAACGAAAGGTGGAGTGGAAGATAAATCGAACAAAATGAAACTTATTTGACGCATAAAATAGCAGAAAACGGCGATCTAAGGAATACAAAATTTATTTTAACTGTGCCCTTTTCGTTAAAAGTCTCCATGTGATGTCCTGTTGCTCCTGTTGGAATATGTCTTTTTATCGTAAAAGCTTTTATGGTATTTTTTTTTTTGTATCAAACCCTTTTTCACAACATTATACGACATTGAGTTTTTTAAGGTCAGTCCCAAGAGACAATAATGTCAATCACACTGGGACTATAAGGAAATTTCTGGGCTATAGGTAGGTGTTTTATTGTTTTGATTGACATTTTGAGGTAAAAAAGGAGCGAATTAAAAAGTTCTACTGAATTCATGATGTAATAAAACCCTCTTTTGTTTTGCATTGATGGCTTGCGTAATGAAAGTAGATAGCGGCAAAGATTGTATGACTCTATAAGGCTATAGGTGTTTAAGAATAAAAATGAGCACATAATGATCTGTTTAAGATCTGCTGAAATGAAGGGAAGTTTATTTTATAGTACGAAACAATTGCTACTTTGGACTATTTTGAATGTTTGTGATGGGAAACGAAGGTTCAACTAATAAATGTATGAATTTGTAACCTTTTTTTATATTTTAAAACAAACAAAATAAAATACTTGTCCCATACAGAATAGAGTATTGAAGTGTATGGTTTTAAGACTTTTAAGATATAATTGCCTTTTGAAATAGGGCCTATTTTTACAAAATCGTATAGATTCGTAAACAAAATATTTGATTCTGTTAACCTTTCAAGCAAACGTCTTTAAACATACTTGCAACCTATAACTACGTGCTATTTTCTTAAAAAAGTTCTAAAGGGTGTTTTTTAGACGTGCGGATTTCAAGAAGAATGAAAATGCATATAATTTAATGTTATTGCCAAGAATTTAGCTGCATTATAAAGATAAGGGTTTGCCATTATTGTTTAAAAATGATTTCGGGCTAGTGGCCGCCGTGGCTGGCTCGAATAAATTCCAGCCGAGAGGCCCAATTTTCGACTACTTTTTGAAGCAATTGGGGCCGTATGTCAGCAATAAAGCGACGAATATTCTCTTTCGAGGCGTCAATCGTCTCGGGTTTATCTGCGTAGACAATGCGACTTCACATAACCCCACAAAAAATAGTCCAGCGGTGTTAAATCGCACGATCTTGCAAGCCACGCCACAGTCACACGACGCGAGATATTGCGCTCACCAAAAGTTTCCTTTAATAAGTTGATTATTTTGTTGGCTGTATGGCATGTACCGCCGTCTTGTTGGAATCAAAGGTCGTCCACATCAACAGGCACGAAAAAGTCATTAATCGTTCCACATTGACTGTAACATTATGGCCGGCTTCATTTTTGAAGAAATATGGACCAATGATTCCCTCTGCCCATAGATCACACACACCAAACAGTGACTTTTTGAGGATGTAACGGCGGCGTCTCAACAATTGCTTGTGGATTATGATCACTCCAAATACGACAATTTTGCTTATTAACGTACCCATTCAACCAAAAATGAGCTTCATCGCTGAAAAAAAAATTTCTTTTCGATATCGGGATCAACAACGATCTCGTTTCGAGCCCATTTTGCACATTTTGCATTCGTTGTTCAGGAGAAATTCTTTTTATTATGAAATGGCATACTAATTTGAGCATAAATAAATTGACAGCTATCAAAAAGTCCAACTCCAAATAAAGTATTGCCAGATTGAAAAAAAAACACTCTTTATATATTTGCAACCTATAAGTACGTGCTATTTTATTACAAAAGTTCTAGTAACGATAGTTAATGAAAAAGAAAATCACATTTAAAGTAGAAACCTAGCCTTTTTTCCATCTTTAGCGTTGTCAGCAAAAAATATTAAAGTTTCAAAAACCAAACCAACAAACAATCAAACTCTGAAAGCCTCCACAATCATAGTAAATTAAAACTCCTCTGTAGATCTTAAAAACCTGTTTAGTAGCTTAGATTTAAAGATTGCTCGTAATTAAGGCAATTCAAATGTAGTAACTGAATAAATAATTATCTCTTTATTAATTTTAGGTAGGTGGATGACTGATGTGACATGCGAAAGACTTGACGGTTGTATCTTGTATAGTTTCTGGGAAACAAGTGAAGATTCTTCCTAAAAGGATATATGTACTTATACATAACGTTAAGCAAATAATATGTGCTTTAAAACGAAAGTGCTTTCGAGTACCCTTCATAAATTAACTAGCCTCATCATGAGAATAAGATGTGGTAAGGTTTCATCCTTTTGTGATTTTAATCCACCCAGAATTCCTGTCTTTTAAAAGCCAGCATGTTTCGTTCAGTCTCAATCTCTTTTTCCCTCTGTTATAAGTTTTTTTTTTCATTAATCTATTCATCGTGCCAAATTAATGTGTGGATGTGGATACGAGTTTCCTAAGAATTTAAAAGAAGCATGTTTGTAAGGTTTATAGGTACATATGTAAAGAAAAAATGTTTTCATCTAAAATTTGTTAATTTTGCTTGTCAGCCCATTTCATTTTTCAATGTAGATTGGTGACGAATTACTTGTTTTTGTTGTTTCCTTTCTCTGTTTCAGTTTTTCATAGTTTTCATTGACTTTTTATATTTCCATAAAAGTGCCAGCTTTGGAAATTTTCCACTAAATTACTTTGTTCTAATGAAAACCTAACAATGTGGAATCTCCTAATTAAAGCCGAAGAACAATCTTTCACTTAAATATGTATGTAGTTGTGAATTAAATATATTATTATGACTGTAAGTACCCAAGATTCAGCCACAGAAATCGGACTCAAAGTCATCATCAAACTACTATACGGGTCCAAATATCAACCGATTATTCTAAGAACTGTCTTCCTTTTTTTGTGGACCCTCAGTCGATAAGTAAAAAATCATAACAAGTTGTGTTATATTCTCAGACACTGATAAAATGAATACAAAAAAAAAATTCTGTTCATTATTATTAATTTTCCCCAACAGTCAACGATATCATAGTTATAAGACCTTCGTATATTCCTTTCATATATCATTCAAATTATTTCGGTAAAATGACCATCACTAGGAATAGAGTAGAGTTTATGCATAAAACATTTTGATTCCTTATGTAAAAGTTGTGCTATATTTTCGGCAAGTCTTCCTGTCCTCTATTATTTATAAAAAAAGAACCATTATGTATGTTTGTACTAGGAAGAGGCATTATTGTTTGAAATAGAGTCTCGCATTCTTGGAATGAATCATGAAAGGATACCAAATACTTCTATCTATGTATATAATATAGAAACATTTATTAGACATAAAACTACTAAAAGATTCAAATTTAGAAATATCCTTAAGGCAGAAAAGCAGACTAAAAATAAAATAATATCCTGTTTTGTTGTTGATAAGTATTCGATTAAGGCCTTCTTAACATTACAATGAAGGCAAATAAGTTGATGATATAGAAACATGTGGGATATGGGGTATTCGATTTCACTTTTTGTGTTTGATGGCGTAGTAGTCTCGTATGTGGTTAATATACCTAATTTATATAAGTATAGGTAAATTTTGTTTCAATTAGGACACTCGATTTTTAAAAGCAGTTAAAACTTGTAGTGTGTCAGATATTCACAATTTTTACTTGCGATATAGGTACTATATGGGAAGTTATGGATTCGTACAAAAAATCGAACTCGAGATTTTGATCAAACTTTACATTACGATGATAGAGAAGTCAAAAAAAGTGGGTCTCGCAAAAACGTCCGTCTGTCTGTATGTCTGTCTGTCGGTTCGACTACAGCCTAAACGGATGGGGCGATTTTCTTTAAACTTGGTACCTAGCGTTGTTTGGACATTCCCCCCACCCGTTTTTTTCTCTTTTTTTTTAGGACCAAAATTAACAGTAGCAGTCATACAAAATTTCTTGGCCAAAAAGGAAAAACTTATTTTTCTCAAATCCAGCGCTACCGAATTTGTTTTTAAGAACTCAATAAATTTAAATAGTTATAAGTTGCCGTTTAATAAAAATAATGGTTCCGAAAAATGGTTATTAATGGTACCTCCGAAAGAACCATTTTTTTGATTTTCGCTTTTCTCGAAAACGGTTAAACTGATTCTGATCAATTTTTTTTTGAAAAAGTATTGACACATTCTAAATAATATTGTGTACCAAAATGTTCAAAAAAATATTTTTTAGATTTTTAAAAAAAGTTTTAATATTTTTTTTTGAAAACTCAATATTTCAAAAACGACTTGGTCGATTTTTATTAAACTTGGTAAATAGCAGTTTTTTAACTTTATCTAGAAGATTTCTGACAAAAATTATTCTAATACCCAAAAATAACGGTGCCTCCCATACAAATGTTAAAAAACCGTTAAGAAAAATATTTTGTTTCTCAAAAACGACTTCTACGATGTTCATAAAAGTTTTTTTGTGTGTTGAAATTAGTACGATCTACCATTTAAAATTTTTAAAGTTTATAGTTTACGTTTATTAACAGTACCTCTCAAAGAACGGTTTCTTTGATTTTCGACTATCTCAACATCTGATCAAGCGAATAAAATTAAATTTTTTATACAGAAGCTTGTAACAAATATAAATAAAAGTGCGTATCAAAATTTTCTAAAAAATGATTTTTGGATTTTTTTAAAAAAAATCAAAATTATTTTTTGAAAATTTGATATTTCGAAAACTGGTAGCAGATTTTTTTGTGAAGTTCAATTTTTAACGCAACATTAATAAATGCTTTAAATTGGCGTACCAATTATTTTTCTCAAAAATGTTAACGAAATTTTATATATAAAAAATTAATTATTTTTAAAACCGCTCCTACGATTTTCAAAATTTTTTTCTCATAAATAAAGATTTATATAAGAAATCAGATGGTGTACATCGCGTTGGGTTAAAACGGATTCAAAGTATTTTAATCAATTTCTTTCAAATTTTGTTGATTTAAAACAATTTACCAGTTTAAATAGTATAATTTCCTTTTATGCATATTGCATATGTGCACCACTAGGCTATATTGTTAATTTTTGTATACTCACATAATACCACCTGAAACTAAACTAAGATTTGGCAAATGGATAAAATATATACTCCTATAGCTAATTTATTTCAGACTATAGAACCACAATGTGATCGCGCATAAGAGCAAGTTCGTGCGACCCAGTCGTGCATATTTTTTTTTTTTATTTGGCAGAACATTTTAAGGCATTAGGTATGAAATATGTACATAACGTCGTTTAAATGTCCGCCGCAGCTTTGCTTCCCGTTGAATCGATGTCTTCGATGTATCAGATTAGGTCACAAAAAGTTGCTTATCACCGCCGTTGTTGGTTATGATGTTACAAACAGTGCTTTTCTCGGTATGTGTATTTGGTTTTGGTGTATACAGTGTCGATCGATATCCTTCTAAATTCTATAATTTATCTCATTTTATGCATATATGTACTTGCTATCAAAAAAGATGATATATCATTTTGGCAAACATTGGGTCAACGTTTCTCGAACCGAAATGTATTTAAATTTAACTGTTAAACTTACTTCATGAATGATTTTAGCGGCGTTAGGCAATAACGCCCAAAGAAATAACGCCCAAAGAAATAACGCCCAAATTGATTTGGAAATATAGCGCCAAAAAAATTCTGCACAATTGTTTTTGTTTTTTTTTTCTCGATTTGGGCGGTATTTCAATTTTTTTTAATTTTTGTTTAAAGAAAAAACTCCCAAAATAAAAATTTTAAAAAATGGGAAATAACGAGCAAAGTTGGAAATATGGACCAAAAAAATCCAGAGAAAGGAAATAACGCCCAAATTCTAGGAAAAAACGCCCAAAACAAAATCTTGCCAATAATTGTACTGAAACTACTCCGTTTTAAATCAAATCAACATTATTTTACTCTAATAAAATAAACAATGAGGTATGTATGGAAAAGCATGCTGCCCCCCTGCAACCCCCCAGCTTGGGCACAGTATAGGATTTGGGGTAGGTGTGAGACTAGGTGTAATCCTATAGTGTGTCTAAGCAGGGGAGTTGCAGCCTCACTTTTTATGCGCCGCAAGTTTCATTGAAATTTCACTTTGGAAATATCGCTCAAAATTGAGGAAATAACTCCCAAATTTTACAACAACAATTTGAATTGAAATCATTTGGGCGATATTTCCAATTTTTTTGTTTTTTTGGGCGATAAAAAAAAAAATTGGGTGATATTTCCAAATCGATTTGGGTGTTATTGCCTAACGCCGATTTTAGCTTCTAAAGTGGATGTTTAAGAATTTTTCAAAGTATTCGGCGTTGTTTATTTTTCGAATGTTGATGGGCAGATAATTCCAGAGACCACCGTGTGCACAAAGAACTGTCGTTTTGAGTTACAGTAGTTAAAACTACAGGTGCGATTAAAATTTTACTTCTTTGCTATATGTTTGAAATATAAGCTTTTCAAATAAATACTCAGGATTTTTATTTTGGGTAAGCTTATGGGAAAACTAGTGCTGGAAAATCACGATATATTAAAGTTACTATTTCTATACCGAGAGACATGGTCAATACGATTTAAGCCATAGACAAATCGGGCAATACCTACTGTTGAAGGCCACATATGGTTTCCGTGTACTTCTATTGTCTATAAACAGCAGAAAATCAGGCTACCATACAATAAGATTGGAAGAACAAGTGTTTTGGCTATTAATAATTTTGGTGTTAGTAGGCAGGCAACTCGCAGTTATGTGAAGAATCCACAATGCGGCATATGGTTTTTTCCAGAGCGCATGAGATATGATTTGATTAAAAGACCTACATTTTTAGCTGTTTCAAAGTAATTTAAGATAGTGCCATATAGTTCAATATTTGGAAAATAGGATGTTTCAAGCGCAGTAATACTCACAACGATAGCCTGACATTTATTTGAATTCAGTGTTAAAAGCACACATACACATAAGCCAAACTCAACCTCCAAAACCCATTTGATTACATTGTTGTATTTGTAATTTCATCCCGCGTGAATTGAGACAACAATTTAAAAAGGTTTGTGAAGATCCTTACTATCTATGTGTGAGGTTTTTATATACACATTCTCATTTTTAATCTTCAATCTGACAGTTCAAGCTTGTAGGCAAATTAAATTTGAACATCATTAGCACATATACATGTGAAATTTACAGTATTTGAGGACCGAAGGTAGATTGTTATTAAAAATCCTAAAAAGAAGTGGACCTAAGATTGATCCTTTTTGTAAACCGACATGCGTTGGAAGGAAATAAGAGAGTTGCAGAAATCGAGGAGAACCATCGTACATACAAGATTTGTATCTATTTCTTGCCGTATAGCATCGACTATTTTAAGAAGTGCTGTGGTACAGAAAAGATGTAATTTTCTGGTTCATTATTTTCTAAAAAGCCTTAGAAATGAAAGGCTTCCTAGGGACTGGGATAACTTTGGAAGCTTTCTTTAGTTTAAGGCAACAGGAGGTGCTTAATATGGTATTGAAGATGTAGGATATATAAGGTGAAAGGAACGGAAGAGTCATTTTGATGAACTTAGGATGCATTATATCGAGACCAATTTCATTTGATTTTATCTCATTTATAGCCTTATACACTTGCATTTCATTCACTCTGTACAAACTAAACGTTGCTAGAGAGTCAGTTGCCATACACTATTGAAAAATTCCTCTACCAATTTGACAGATGTTAACATGGCCGCTGTAACCCAACAAATTTCAAGCCTCCCAACCCAAAGAACCTTTGCCAGAGCATCGTCACTTTCAAACTGTTGCTTTCTTAAAAGTTAGTTCTTAGTTTATTGTACAAATATTAATTTTAATTATTATTGATTTCTATGTTAAAAATTGAAGTAAAAAATTATAATGGGTGATTTTTTAAGAGGTTTAGAACTTTTAAAAAAAAAAAACACAAAAAAATCGAAAAAATGAATGAAATATTTATTTGAATCGATAGTTTGAACCTTGCAATTTAATGTTTAAAGATAATTTCATGCAAATGTTGACCGCGGCTGCGTCTCAGGTAGCCCATCCGCTGAGTCCAATTTTGGCATACTCTTTCACACATATCGGCCGGTATCTCACGAATGAATGCATGGATGTTGGCTTCCAGTGCGTCAATCGAAGCGGGCTTGTCCCTATAGACATTAGACTTGACATACCCCCACAAAAAATAATCTAATGGTGTCAAATCGCACGATCTAGGCGGCCAATTGACCGGCCCGAAACGTGAAATTAACTGTTCACCAAACTCGCCTCGCAATTGCGCCATTGTTTCGCGTGCTGTGTGGCATGTGGCACCGTCTTGTTGAAACCACATATCATGCAAGTCAAGAACTTCCATTTCGGGCAAAAAAAAGTTTGTTATCATCGCTCGGTAGCGTTCACCATTGACAGTAACGCTGCGATTCGCATCATCTTTGAAGAAATAGGCCCAATAATGCCGCCGGCCCATAAACCGCACCAAACAGTGGCTTTTTCGGGATGCATTGGTAGCTGTTGCAATGCTTCTGGCTGATCTTCACTCCAAATGCGGCAATTTTGCTTATTTACGTACCCATTCAACCAAAAATGAGCCTCATCGCTAAACACAAGCAGCGCGCGATGAACATTTCGAACCGAGCACGAATTTTGATAGTAAAATTCAATAATTTGCAAGCGTTGTTCATTTGTAAGACGATCCATGGTTAAATTGCAAACCAAACTGAAGCTGTTTGACAGTGACACAAGGTACTAAACACACGTCAGCTGTCAAAACCAGTGTTGCCAAAACCAAACCAGCTAAAAAATCACCCGTTATAAACAGAATGTAGTTTGGGTGAATGGAAGCTATATTGGTCAGTAAAAAGTGAGTTCAGCAAACGGCTTTAAATAGCCCTTTTAAGATTTTGAAAAAAGTGCAATAAGATATTTATGTTTTCTATTTTCAAAATAAATTTATAGGTTGGCTTTTTTTAGAATATTTTGTTTACTCGTCTACAAAAAAAAAGTTTAATTTATATGAAGCTATTTCTTGAGTTATGTACATATTTATCGGATCGGCAAAGAGATGATATAGAATTAGGAAAAATATTGTATATATTTAATTTATGACTCAATTTGTAATTCACTCAAAGAAATTGGAAACATCTCCAGTCTTTTGAGCTTTATATCAGGATGCATAGACCTATACGCACTTGTTCGTGAACCTTTATTAAACACCCGCTCCTAATATTTGGCTCTTGGTATATTAACACATAGTTCTATTTTTTAATAGATATATAAGGTGTTGTTATTGCCCAATGCCAGACGTCTGGTTAAAAAAAAGGACAGAAGGTCTTAATGACACGATGACAGAAAAGAATTCACGTTTTCATACAAACTATATATCGGGTTCTTCAATAAGAGTGCCACAAAAGTTTTTTTTAAATAAAACAAAAACGGTTTTGGATATCAATGAAATTCTGTATTCCTGTGAAAGTACGTTCGATGCCATTATGTATGAAATTCGATTTCTTTTGCATGGCCACCACGGGCACGCTTGCAGGGGTCCAGACGCTGAACCCAATTTTTGACGGTTTTCAAGCATAAATCGGCCGATACTGCTGTAATTTCACATAGGAAGTTCATCAATCGCTGGCTTGTTGGCATAGACCATAGAATTGACGTAGCTCCACAGGAAATAGTCTAACGCTGTCAAATCGCACGACCGAGGCGGCCAAGCGACTGGACCATTTCGTGAGATAACACGTTCTCCAAACCAATAAATAAATTGTGTCATTCGCTGTGTGGCTTGTGGCGCCATCCTGTTGGAACCACATGTCCTCCAAGTCCATATCATCCAATTGGGGCCAAAAATATTCCGTTATCATTGAACGGTAGCGATCCCCATTCACAGTAACGTGCCGGTCTTGATCATCACGGAAGAAGTACGGCCCAATGATGCCGCACGCAGGCCGGCCCATAAACCACACCAAACCATAAATTTTTTCGGGATGCAATGATGACTCGTCGAGTACGTGTGGATTGCTGCCTGACCAATACCGCATATTTTCTTCATTAACGAAGCCATTCAGCCAGAAATGAGCCTCATCGCTGAAGATGATTTTTCGATGAAAATCCGAATCATTTTCAAGTTTTTGCTCAGCCCAATTCACGAACAAACGACGCTTCTGGTGGTCAAGCGGCTTCAGTTCTTGCGTCAATTTAATCTTGTAAGGATGTAGGCCAAGATCTTTTCGCAAAATTCGCCACAACGACGTCACAGAGATGCCCAACGCTTGAGAACGACGTGTGATAGACACATTTGGGCTTTCTGAAACTGAAGCCTCAGCGGCAGCAATATTCTCGACACTAAGGGCACTTCTTTGTTTCACTAGCACGGGAACATTTTGTACTGTGCCTGTAAATTCAAATTTGTCCACTGGACGCTCAATTGTTGATCTGCTAGGACGATTATGACGACCATAAATTAGACGTAGCGCTCTTAACGTTGAGGCCACTGACTCCGAATTTCGGTAGTAAATTTTAATAATTTCGACTCGTTGTTGGCTCGTATATCTTTGTGGCAAACCTTACTGAAGAGAAATGTTAAAAGAACGGCAAGAAATATGGTCTTGTTTGCTGTCCCTGTTGCTCTACTTTTGTAGCGTCCCTGTTGAAAAACCCTTTATAAATAAATACTTTTAAACTATGTTAATCAGACCGGTAGTACAGGTTTTCTCCGCGCTTAACTTAAGTCCTAAAATTACTCTGTGCATTGTTAAGCACCTCCCTTTTTTTTCGTATAATTCGCTCCGGGATTAGAAAAAAAAAACACCTTTTAATCTTCATTGAACTCATTAAAACCTAAACGTGGTTAAGTTCTAGATAGTGTCAAATTTAAAGCCGTTTAATTTTTTTATTGGAATTAGAAATTATACATAAAATAGATTGTGCAAATTAGTCAACGAACATTTTTTTAAATCAGATAACGATATTTCAGCTAAAAAATTCAACAGAAAAAGCCTGGTAAGAAAGTGTCAAAAATATAGCATTTTATAAAAATGTAAGCAGTGTTACGACGCGACGTCCATCAATGCTCACATGCAATTATTTTCATGTACACATTTCAATTTAAGCTTCTAACACCTGTTACTCCCAGACCCATCTATACCTTATGCGTAAAAAAACTTAGTCGTAGTTTTTTTTTTACAAGGCTTTTGCTCTATCAGATATTGAAATAAAGCTTTTATAGCAGAACTTAAGAAACAGTAAAATTAATTTAAAATTTCATCTCAAATTGCACACATTGAAGATTTTCCGTCTATCAAGTTGTTTTAAAAATATAAATTTAAGATGATTAACTAACGTTCTTTGATCTGGCTAAAGAAAATATTATTAATACTAAAATTCAACTTTGCTGTAGGATTTTGAATAAAACAACAATAACTTAAGTGCACTTCCAGTAAGGGTTATAACTATTTCATTTAATAAATGTTGTTATAAATATATATTGTTGCTACATGTGCTTTTTTGAACATCCTCTGTTTTACTCAAAATTATATCAGAACATAAATATCGATTTTTATATTCTACCAGATCTGCTTTCGAGTTGTTGTTGTCTTCCTAACTACCTATATATACGTTTTAAGAAGTTATCCAATTTTAAAAATAGCTAAGGTACACAAAATCAGAAACTATAACAAATTAAAGTCACA
Source organism: Leucozona laternaria (assembly GCA_932273885.2). Taxonomy (NCBI): domain Eukaryota; kingdom Metazoa; phylum Arthropoda; class Insecta; order Diptera; family Syrphidae; genus Leucozona; species Leucozona laternaria. Next base: position 282,551,136 of record OW026366.1, read on the forward strand.
AAATCTGTGAGTGCGCACTTCTGTCAGTGAGCTGAATATGCGATTTGTTGCCATAATATTTTAGAAATAAACATTTCAAAAGATGAGAATGAAATCCTTTTATGTCATCAGCACCAGTATAAAATATGATGGAAAAGTAACTCCGCACAAGGATCAACACAATGTCAATGGTTACGTATTGTTCCATCCACCTACGAATGTCATCTACCTCGATAGAGTGTAGATGCAGGAATAACAACACTCTCCGAACACAAGAACGATTTGTAAATGACAGATATCAATTTTGGACATGTGTTCCATTTTAATTATATGTCAATTGTGCTGAAGGAGGTAAACTCGGCTCTGAATAGCTCTATATATACTCCAACTCATACTCATAACAAAGGCTTGATTGATGAATGAAATCCCATTTGTGAAAGGACATTACACTACAATCCTCAAACAAATGATGGAAATATTTGTATTCAAGCTTTAATGAAAATATATATAATTAAATATAAAATACAGTCGGAGCCCTAAAATGAGAGATATTTATTTAATTATTTATTTATCTAAATAATTTACAAATAAATTTATAAACCATTTATAGTTAAGACTTCAGGGTAACAAGACCGTTTGAAGTCGTTTTAAAGAGAAATAACTAATAATAATACAAAATTAGAATAAAACTAAGAGTTACATATTTATTAATTAATTAATTTAATGCAAATTCTTTCAAATGTCACTTTATTTATTATGGAGTGTTGTGGCTTTTTGTATGTGATATGGATTGATTCAACATTGTCAGGATCAAGTACTTCAAGTACGTTGTTATCTTTTTACTATCTGTGATACAGGGCAGGTAATAAGAGCATGCCAAATTGACAATTTTACATAACAAAAATTACATTGGTCTGGAGCCTCTTTGGTGTAGTAATCACCTACTGGTGAAAAATATTTTTCCCAACCTCACGCGTAGTTGTTTTCCCTCAGGTTTTTATTGTAAGGAGTTCGTTTATAGTGGTCCTGGTATTTACGTTGGAAAGTTTGGCTAAAAATTATAAAAAAAATTCTTTAAATGAGGTTTATTTTTTTTTAATTTAACAGCCTTATTTAAAGAAATTTTTATAGCTCATCTCTAGAACGGGTTGCTGGTACACCTACACTGATTTTAGTTTTTTTTTTCCTCAAAAATAGCTAAGTCGATTTTGAATAAACTTCGTGATTTTCAAAACAATTTAAATAATCCAGAATATCAGGTTTTTGCTAAAAACAAATTGCATAACGCAAGTAAAGTTTTTTGCAGAAAAGTGTCTCACTTTTAGCGTATTCCCAAAATCTTCTAAATGGTAGGTATACCTACTCGATTTTTATATGAGTTAGCTGTCTGCTACTTTCTAGCTTTCGGTGAGGATGTCCCGATTGAATCAGGAAATGCAGTTACCCTAAGGAAGCAGCTCTATCGTATAATTGACAAGCATGAAAACTATCTACGGGATGGCTTTAAAGTCAATGCACGCAATTCTTATAGTAGGATACTATACTCGCAACTCGATATGAGCCTTAACCAATCGAACTATTTTCAAGATGCGTTGAATTACAGGGAGATTTCTCTTATCTTCAAGACAAGATGCGAACTCTTAAAACAGAATGGAGCACCTTATAATGGAAATTTTAACCAATTTTGCACATTATGTAATCTCAAATCGAAGGAAGACTGCTTTCATCTCGTCAGTATATGTCCGATCTTTGCTCCACAAACATACTTTGGAAGTAAAACCTTCACTATGCAAGAAACAATTAAAATTTTGAATGAGACGAATTGGAAAACTCTATATTTTTTCATTAAAGAGGTTTTTAACTATATAGAAATTTATCAATATCGGAATACGAATAGAAATATTAACTTATTGTTATTACATAAAGAATCGATACATCATTTCACTCGCAATATTTTTTTTTGCTAAACGAGCTGACGGCAAATGCCATAGCTTCCAAATTCATAAAATGTAGTTTATATATCTATCTATCTATCTATCTATCTACTTTCTAAGTAGCTCAAGTAATATCTATTAGGTACATTAAAAAGTTTAAACAAATATTTTTTTATGAATACGAAAAATAAGAAAAAAATATTTTTTTTTAATTATATTTGACTTTTTTCACATTTTGTTTTGATCAATATGATGACGTTATTGAGTCATTTACGATAAATCTTCAATAATTAGTTAATGTGATCCAGTCGTGAATTTTATTTTTTTGCTATACGAAATCCGCTTTTTGTAGAAAATAGTTTTTCAGAATTTGGATTAAAAATGTGGTTGTTTCGTTGAGCTTCTTAATTTATTTAAATTTAGCTTAGCCTTAGCTAATGCGAGCATATAAAAGGTTTTGACAAATTTTGTTACCAAAATGACTAGGGAATTATGTGCTTTTGAACGTACTGAAAATTGTTCATATCAAAATTACGTACCTACTCGTTTTATACTGCATTTAAAATAATATGTGTTATAACCTTAAGAAAAAAGGGTGGGTGCCTACAGTTCGTTTTGAATAAACTTCCTATTTTATATTTGTAATTTTCAAATTCGTAAAAATTGCGTTTGAGGTTTTTATTAAAAACTAGTTTGGCCACGCCACAAGTAGCACAAAATAGTATAATTTCGGTATTACATTTCTTAATTCATACTTTATTCAATCTTAAATTTGTAAACCTACGAATTTATGGCTTCTTTATTCATTCTTTATTTCTTCTTAATTGGGTATTTTCCTTAAGAACTTAAATTGGTGTGTTGGTGTTCACTTCTACTTAAAGTTATCTTAAATACTTCTTAAATTGGCATTTCTTAAATCGGTGTTTTTCTATTTCTTTAATACTTCCTTAATTCTTCTAAAAATTATTTATTTTTAAGGAATTAATTCTTTTAATACTTCTTTAAGTCTTCTCAATTGTATCTTGTATTATTAATTACACCACTTGATACGGGAAATGGTCGGTGGCGTGATGATTAGTGCATATTTCTGTCATGCCGGAGGTCTGGGTTCGATTCCCAGCCTCGTTTTAAAAAACATCAATTTTTTTTTTTGAACAAATTAATATTTTGAAAACGTGTTACTGCATTTTTTTAAATTACGTTTTTAGGAGTATTAAATACTTAAATATGAAATCCCATTTTTTCAATCTTTGAAGCAACTTGAACTTTGAGTTTTCGTTGTGCATATTTGTTTATTTAATACGATGTCGGTATTATAATTGCATCCTTTTAACTACGAGTAACATACCTCAATTCTCTTGCACAATTGAAAATCGAAATGGGTTTCAACCAGATCTTAATTTAGACAAGCATTGATATGCATCAGATTGGCTGAGTAGGTAGCGCACATGAAGGTAAATAAAAAAAAGTTGACTTCAGTGTAAAATAATAATATCATTACAGGAAAAGGCAAAAATAGTTGAAAATAGAAAATAAAAGTTTAAAAATGAAAGACCAAAACAAATAAGTGATAATACAAAATAAATACAAACAAAAAAAGATATATAAATTTTATTTTTGTTCAAAAAAAATGCTATACATCTTAAAGAAGGAGTAAAGAATTATTTAAGAAGGCTTTTTGAAGGGAAAGGAAATTTAATACCTATCTTAAAAGGAGTAAGAAAGTATTTTAGGCAAATTTAATTCCGAATTAAGCTTCTTAATTCCTTCTATGGGACCGCCCACTTGTGCCTTTTATCTACTTAATACGAATTTAAATCCATTTTAAAGAAGAATGCAGGCACCGCTTAAGAATTCTTAAATCCTTCTATAAGTAATTCTGTGCTTCTTGTGGCGGCGGCTTCGCACGGGTAGACAAACCTAAGCCTCGCATAAGAACTACAAAAGAAAATATTATTTTTTGACTTTTTGTAATCGAATACTACTTTCTGGGTTTTAACCGATCTCACGATATGAACGGCTTAATTTGTAAAAATTTGTAAAACTTTGATTGCTTTCCCAACACAGAAAGAATTTTTTTCATTCCAAAACCACTGTTTTATTTGTATCCAATTTCTATATATAGCATTTTCTTTAAATAAGATTTCAAACACAAACAGAATTCTTGAAATCAGATACCACTTTTCGTTTTTAACCCCCTTTCCCCCTATATGTAAATACCAAATTTTATAAAAAAAAATTATTCGAAAGTCATCCACCGAAATTATCTAATCTTTCAAACATAAAAAGAAATTCATTAATCGGAGATTATTTTATTTGTACCCCATTTCACCCTATAAATATTAAAATTTTGAAAAAGAATATCCTTAAAGCCAGTTCCTAAAAAAAAATATTCCAAACAAAAAAAGAATTTCTTAAATCGGACACTTTTTTAATTTTTACCCAATTTCACCCTACACATAGCAAATATAAAAAAAAACAATATCCTTGAAGTCATTTCCTAAGAATATCTTTTTAAACGCAGGTAGAGTTTTACAATCGAATACTTCGTTTTCCTTTTAACCCATTTCACCCTTCAAAGTGAATTTTTCCGATATTTTAATGGTTATTCTGCTATTCGGGGTGGATACAAATCCAACAAATCAGATCTTTAAATCGGTCCTGTCAATCTTGAGTTCTAAGTGGTGTAACTAAACCCACTTTGTTTTATATATATAAAGATAAAAAGAATAAATCCAATACCTGACTATTCTTCAGAAAAAAATTATCATATTTTTCTAAATTATCTTCTGTTCCCACGATTCCTTCTTCTATTATAAACCAGGATTTTAAATTTCCAACACGTTATTTTGAACAATGCCATATCAGATCGCTCGACATTGAAAATTCTCACTTCCCCCCATACATCAAGCATAAAATTATATTAATTTTGGTGTCAAGTAAATCTCAAAATATTTTTAAATCTTAAAGTTATCTATAAATCACGGCACCTTCATCATTAAAATGTTGCATTTTGATAGAAAGCCCGAGTTAAATGCCAAAAATATCTTTAACTTTTACCTATACAAAATCTACCTTAGATCGAAAGCACATATAAATCATACCGACAAAGACGCCTGCTCTGACTCTAATTTAAAAAAAAAAAAAACAACATAAATTATCTTAGAAAATAGGCCTTCTCTGTCATTCACCTAATCCTTTTCAAAGCTATGCAATAAGGTATATAGCTAGGAGCTGAAAAAAATCCATTAAGTTTGAAAGATTTTCAAGATTCAGAGGCTTCTCACATACATAGATATATATGAAACTTGAACTATTTCAACCTTAACGTAGAGACGTCCTTCACAGTAACAAGCAAATGTTTGTTCCTAGACTTCTTGTGTATAAATAAATGTCAAATGTCAACCACTAAAGAGGAGGTACATATACATATATCCTACACAAGATGGCGATGTATTAATTTACCGCCCGCCATGCGTATAGTGTAATTAAGAGAATATTGGGGCCAAGGAAAAAAAAAACAACAAATAACTTCCCATTAAAATATATATTATGTATCCACATAATCGAAATAAAACGTTTCTTTTCTACACAGTTCATTCATGATTGAATCGTGGAGCGAGGACAATTTAGGGTGACGCGACGAGGGTAATAATACTTTATTAGGATTTTTCTTTTTTATGGATTCGTCACATCAATATAATAATTTCATTGAATACAGTATAAGAATGGGTGATTTTATGGCTTGAAAGTGACGCCATGCAAACTGTTCACAGTGTATACCATACTCGCTGCTATAAGAGGAAATAATAAAGCGGGGCGGAAGTATTTTATTCGCTAAGGAACAACTAAAGTTAGACCCAAAATTGTAATATATGTAATATTGATCATCGATGCTTTGCCTTTTAGGAGAGCTGAAATTGCAATTTATATGTATTTGCATGTTGGTTTTGTCTTCAAGTTCTCTTGATGTTAAGATGTATAATATCGAATCCATATTTAAATACAAATGAAATGAAATAAAAATGTGTTCACTTAGATAAAGTTTAGTTTAGCAAAAAAAAATTACAATTCTTTAGTGATTAGTTCAAACATTTGCCGTGTTTTTTTAAAAGAGTGAACAGCCAACTCAGCTATTACTTAAAATTAACGATAGATTTGTTTCTTTTTTTATATCTAATCAGATTGAAGTCGAGGGGGGGGGGGCAAACCATGAATTCCATAAAGAAGTAGTGACGAAAATATCCATATTTTCCAACAATACCTAATATAAGGACATTTCAAGATACATTTGGCAGGGTCCAGAGCCAGGAGGGGGAGGGGCAAATAATGGAGAAAAGACAAGTATTTTTTAAAATTCACAGTAAAAAATGAAAAATTTGTTAGTTGTGTGGTATTGTCCACAGCCAGGGGGGGCAAGAAAATGTATCTTTCTTCATTACTCAGGCGCAAGGCATATTTAGGGCTTGTTTCACAATGTCTGATTAAAGATCTAAATAAGCAACTCAGAACTTATTAGTCAATTATCAACCTTACCTACGTTTCCCAATATCTGAACAGTCTAACTTATAATAATATAAGTCCTAAGTATCTTAATGGCCAGATGAAGTGTCGATTAACAAATTTAATTGGCAATTAAAATATTAACTATATTGTCTGGAAAATTGGAAAACTAATCGACAAATTAATTTATTATTTCAATAAATTGTGAAACACAAAGTTTTTCACTCGGAGGATTTAATTTTCAAATATTTTAAATGTCGAGTAAGTAATCAGAACTTAACTCAGACATTGTGAAACAAACCCTTAAGTCTAGTAGTCAAACAAAATTCTCTCCAAAATTTAGCCAACCTAAAATTCAGCCAAGCATTTAGTGGTGCGCAGGTCCATCTAAAAATATTTAATTTTTGTTTCTACTTTTCGAGACTTAGCGCACGAAATAATTGTTCGGAACATTAATTCACGAGATAAATTTGTACAGATTCTATAATTCTTGAATTTGGTGTAAACTTTGCTTTGTGAAAATAAAAATTTAAATGGAGGTATTCAATTCAATTCAAATAGTTCAAAAATACAAAATATACCGTAGAAATAACAAATAATAATAATAACAATTGATGAATATATAAACCAAAACATAATTCATATTTAAGAGAGAATAGTTAGAGGCACTTTATATTTAAATTTTTAAATAGAGAAAAATGCCACTTCATAATTCGAAAAAGTATTTTTTTATTGTGGGGTGAAAAATATGTAAATACAATTAATATCTCAAGTTAGTTATAATAATTAGGATACAAATATAATTCGACAAATTTTAAATTGAATGAGATTTTAAACAATAGAGTGCACTAAAATTTTGATTTCATTGTGATCATTATTTAAAAGCCACAGTTTAACCATTTTTAAAAAAAATATTTAAGGAACTCACGATTCGAAAATCCACAGGAAGTGCATTGAATAGTTTTTAAGAAACAATAGAGTAAAAATTTCGAAAGCTCGGTTTACGAAAACGCGGATTATTAACAGTGGGTCTAGCATTACTTCGAAGATTATATAAATCAGATATTGGACTTTGGCGATAACCACCTCTTATGAAAAAATTTTCAAATCTCTATAGTAATATAAATGTCTCACGGGAAGGATTTTCAGTTTCTTAAAGAGCTCAAAAGAGTCTGCCAAGTGGGACATTTTGCAAATTTTTCTTACAACAAAAGAAAAATTGAGCTGATGTATATCAAAAACAAAAGAGGTCCAAGCACAGAACCTTGGGGAGCCCCGAGGTTTATTATCTTCGAATTACCAAGACTATTTCCAATTTTCACTTTCTGAGATCTATTTTTAAGGTAAGAAGTGAACCAATCTAAGATGAAACCACGAAATCCCACACTAGTGCAATTTGTCCAACAGAATTAAATGATCAATCATGTCAAAAGCTTTTGTTATGTCCACAAAAAGTGCAGCATAGTCCTTTGTAAATATTTTCACAAAAGTCTTCTAAAGCATCTTCGGTAGAAAGATTTTGCCTAAAACCAAACTATGCTTATCACTAAAAAATTTTAGTTTGTCAAGATATTGCAAAACCCTGCTGTTTAAAGACTTTTCAAAAAATTTAGACATAACAGATAGAAGTGAAATTGGTCTTTAATTTGTTTAATCTTTTCTGTTTCCTTTCTTAAAAACAGGAATGACATAAGCACTTTTGAGTATATGAAGAAAAGTACCTTTTAAGATGCTTACATTTAGAAACAAACGATTATTTATATTTATCCAATGTTACGTTTTAATGGCTCCGGCATCTTAGCACCCCATATGTGGGATAATCGAAAAAAATGTATGCCATCTAAAAGCTTAGTAATGAGCCAAAAAAGGTCAATTATGGGTTTTAGCAATTATGGTCATCCATAGATTTTTTCTTGCTCTATATAGGGATATATATAGACAGGGCCGGCCCAGCTAAACTTGCGCCTTGTGTAAGATTTGTTGAAAGCGCCCCTTTTTTATATTTGATATACATACACTGATAAAGATGCATAAGACGTTTCCACATTACCCAGGAGGTAGACTTTCATTGCATAGGTCTAGTGGAATCTTAAGTTTTACAATATTTTGAGTTAAACTCTCCTTGAATGCAACAATGAAAAAGAAATTAGTTTGTGGGCACTTAGCACAGTTGTGATGGATGTTATTTTGGGATTGCTTAAACAAGTTTTGTGATTAAAATGCAAATGGAAGGACAAATTTGTTTGCGCAAGTTCAGATTACATTTTCTTGCTCCTGGTAATGCGCTCCCAGAATTTTGCGCCCTTTGCATTTGCACATCTAGCACATATGGTTGGTCTGGCCCTGGATATAGATAGATATAAAGATATAAGTTTCTCAAAGTTTACTATTTATAATAAAAGTTTTTTCCAAAAATCGTTAAGGCATGGCTGTGCCGTCTGCTCTATATGGCAAGTATTGGTTTCGGATAGAACAAAATTTCGAGGTTGTAATGAAAACTAACGCTACGATGATCGAGAAGTCTAAAAAAGTGGGTTTCTTCATGCCGTCCGTCGCGTCGGTCTGTGCGTCCATGCGTCTGTGCGTCCACTGTCATATGAGCTAGAGCTTAAGCGAGTGGTCCGATTTTTATGAAATTTGATGCAGAGCATTTTTATATAATTCCTTACGATTTCTTTGTTATAGCTCGTCTAGAACGAGTAGCTGTCATACAAAAGTTTTTTTTTTTTTTTTAAATGTTCTTGAAAACGGGTTAGATAACATCTTGCATCTTCAATATATGGCTGCATTAAGTTGTAAACCACAAAAGCAAGTTCGTCCAGTTCATGTCTTGCATATTTTTTTAAATAATTTCACTAAGTTTTTTTTCAAGGTCGTTGAGATTTTAAGCGCTTTATTTGTGGGATATTACCAAAAAACAAGTAAACCACCTTGATCAAGCTTTTAAAATTCGTAAAAAAAGATCTATGTCTGCCCAATTACTGAAACTATTTGAATTTTTCTGACGTCACCAAGCTCTATCAGATCGTATACCTTTTTTTGCGAACATCCCAAAAAAGAGGTGCATAAAATCACTGATGACATTGAAAAACTTTAATCATTTATTAGAAATGTTTAATGGCTGATCAATTTTCTGAAACTAGTTGATATTTTTTGACCAATTATTGGACTTTTAGATAGCATACTTGTTTTATGAATATCAAACATATGGGTTGCTAAGATCTCGTAGCCCGTATACAGGGCCGGGCCATCCATATGTGCAAGATGTGCAAATGCACGGAGCTCAAAATTCTGGGTCTGCATTACCAGGAGCAAGAAAATGTTATCTGATCTTGCGCAAACAAATATGAACCTACTGCCATTTGCATTTTAACCACAAAACTTGCTCAAATAATCCCAAAATAACATCCATCACAACTACAACTGTGACAAGTTATTTCTTGCACTATAATTAACTAAACTTTCATTGTTGGAGAATTTAACTCAAAATATCGTAAAATTGAAGATCCTACTAGACCTACGCATTGAAAGCCTCCTGGGTAATGTGGAAAAGTCTTATGCATGTGTATCAGTGTATGTAACTATGCATGCAAATATAAAAAAGGGGTGCTTTCTAGAAATCTTGCACAGGGCGCAAGTTTTTCTAGGGCCGGCCCTGCCCGTATACATGCATTGTTGATAAAGAATTCACAATTAAATACAGCAATGAAAAAGGATTAATAATCCAATAATATTTTGATTTGACGAATTTCTGCTAAATTTATCATTACATATTTTCATCGATAAGTTCAAAGGACATAATTATAATGTTGGTTTCACAGAAATTCATAGTTAAGGTCTAATTTAATAAGGTTATTAATTTTAAAATCCATACTTAAGGGTCACTCAATAATATATTCCAATCCTAAGGAGTTTTTGTTCGGTATTTTGAGTAGCTTACCGTGTTTTTATATTCTTAGGTTGGAATCATAACTTTGCTTCACTACAATAGGTTTATTTGTTTGTATGGGCAGTTCCGACAGCCGACAACTCAGAATTGATAATTGAAAGAAGATTACAGGATAAGAAACCTTCGCTATAGTATTATTTATATTTTTCATCATTGTTTAATCATGTATAGGTACTATATGAATGTAAGTACATACATGTTAATTTTTATGAATACTTTTGTAAGTTCTTAAACGTATTTCACAATTTATGTATTGCATACTTTTGTTTACCATAATTTTAACTTCTTCATTTTTCTAGTAGATATTGTTAATATATGTACGTATGTGTGTTTCCCACTAATTCATGTAACTGCATTATACTTAACAATTAATCCTTTGATTTTCTGCCCCCTTAAATTTGTTCTTTCCAAATCATTTGCAAAGCAGTATATATTGCAGACCCGGATCTGATATTATCGCGAGGAGAAATAGAATTCACCACTCTCGATGGACACTGCAAATAAAACTTATGAAATGCAGCAGTTACATGTATTTCGATAGTATTAGACTGTGGTTTATGTTTAATGAAAAAACTTCGAATGTATGTATTTACCAGGTGCATATTGTGCTTTTCGTTATTAAATATCAATATGACGTATACTTTAGCAATACTTAAACATAAAATGAAAAGTCCAAAGTGTTTTTTTTTTTTTTTTTAGACTAACAATGAATTTATATAAACGTGTAAAATATTTCTAATAATATTAAATAAAATACCAAAACCATATTTATAATATTAAAACAAATCTATAGACTTTTAGCACAATATTAAGTTATAAATAAAATTGTATAAAGTAATAGGAAAAATTAAATTTTAAGAACTGTTGAAGTAGTGTTTCGAAATAAATAAATAAAAAAAAATGTAACAAAAACAATTAATCGATAAAAGAAAAAACAATAATTATAAATTAACTGATTGAATATTACGATTTTTTAATAAAAGTTCAAATTGTGTTTTAAAGTAATGTTATGCTGTAATTATTATTAAAATAAATGAAATTATTGAGTGTTAAGCATAAAGACTAACTAAATTGTAAATCAAATAAAGTACATTTTAAAACAGAAACTAAATATTTGTGTTAATCTTTTTTTTTTAAATTCAAAGTGAGGGAATGCATTTATGGTAAGTTTGCGTGCTGAGTAATAATTTTATTTAAAGTATTTTTCATTGGCATACCCATAAACATAGGTGCCCGAAGGGGGGGGTGAACTTGACCTCCCCTGGCTCTGAGCTACAACTTTTGTCCACCAACATTTTATCAGTTATTATTATTAAGTTTTGAATTATTGATAATTTTTTTTACTTTTTTCGTCAAGCTCCATACGTCGCAACCCTCTGAATTTGGACCTTGGTCGAATAAATACCTAAATACCCCTTGTAGCCAATGAAAATCGTTTACTGATCATAGAAATGGATTTAATTTTTCATTTCATGTTGAAAAATTGTTCACAAAACTCTTTTACTCTAAACTTTTAAGTCATATGAAAGAATATTGGAAAATTGAGTTGGGTATGTAAAAGAATACAAGATTTGAACAAAAATTAATTTTAGTGATAAATGATGTAAGCGAAGTGTCCGAGATCAGAGATGCTGTTGGACAGTTCTTTGCGAAGAAAATATATTCCCAGCATCCACCTGTTCCGCGAAACAAAATTGGCACCAAAATACAAAAGTCTACGAGTACCTAATCAGGGAAAACATAGTCGTTGTAAAGGAAGTACTGCAAAAACTGGGCGACGATGGAAACCGTGTTCCAAAACAACGAGCCCTTCAACATTATTGCTCGTTGTTTAAACTTCACATTAAATAAAAACGAAAACAACTTTTACTGTAGGAAAAATTATATAAAAAAACCCACATTTATTCTCCGTTTCCGCGGAAGTAAAAACATTTTCTCTCACGGCCAAGGACCGATCGAGACTACTCATACAATTCATTTTACAATAAATTTTTTATATATTCATGGTGGACTCGGATGGCCAGTGTTGCCATACGTAACACTCGTGTTCGAATTTGACCTATTTAGTGTCTGCTTGTTGCTTGTTCATAATGACTCATTACCCGTCGATATCGATACTTGAACTAGTCGCAAATGTTTTACAGAGTTGACTAGAATTTATAAAGTTTAAAAGATCAAATCATTCACAAGCATTTTGAATTTTGATGAAGATCGCAAGAATGCTAAGAATCCCTTCAAAACGCTTTGGGAAACAATTGAAAAATGTTTGAGTGAATCAGGTATTGAATTGATAGTTGCCCGAAAATTGTAAAGAAACAAACTCACGGACCCAATTTTCTTTCGTCTTCAGAAACAAACTCACGGACCCAATTTTCTTTCGTCTTCACCAACATTTATTTTAGAACATTAATTTTCGTTCCTTGCTTGGATTCTCTTATGTCCCTTAAAGAGCGGTTTTCAGAAGGTGAGTAGGTACCATACAAAAATTAAATCAATTTTCAATGAAATATAACATCGCCTTAAAAATTTTTATCAATAATATTGTGTCTGCTCAATGAAGATGATGTTTGTGTATGGAAAGCATGAGCTTTAAAATTACATACATAATTAAGTCAAAGATGCAACGTGCTTCCACCAGCAAGTGTTCGAAATATGTATTCGGTATTCGTATTTCTTATTCTTCAGCTGAGCGATCTTAAGATATGCTGTCTTTTGGAGTATTAAGCTTGGGAATTTTAAATCTTTTTTATATGAAGCAAATCTACTTTGAAAACTTTTTAATTTCGCCTGTGATAATGGAAATGAGTAGATAAGTTGTTGCAATATTTATACCGCGAATACTAACAGACGATTATGATGTTTACGATGAAAACTAAGATACTGCGAATATGGATTACACGAATCCAATTATTATTAAATACAACACAAACAAATTTATTAAATTATTAAAATTCTGCAACCGGCCGGCCCTGGAAAAGGAAAGGTCGAATTAACGAACTGTCAAACGATCAACCATAGACGGGAAATAAGATAGAAGACACAATATCTAGGGGTGGTTTCTTCAAATTTTGATATTGCTACACGAAAAGTGAACAATTCAAAACGAATTAATTATGATGATTGTTGATGATAAAAAAAAAGTTATAAAGGAAAAATGTACATAGGTAAGCAAATACAAAAAAACTGTTGAGGGTTACCTTAACCGGGAAGCTGACATTAGTCTTCAAAAATATGAAGGAAACACAAATATTTGTATTCCCCATGGGAACTCGCGTAAATGTGAAATGAATTATTCTTTGAAGAACAACCAAAAGAATGGAAAAAATTTTAATAAAATGAAATAAAGAAAAATTGCAAAGCAAAGACTGTAAGAATGGACCGCTTTCACTTGGTCCCGAAATGAAACGGTAAAATTAAAATAAGTTAAAAATGGGTCACGTGTCCCACAAAATTACAGGGGTGAAATGAAAAAAAAAGGGTCAATCAAATATAATATTTTCAAACACTATTACACGAATTAACTACTAGTCACTCTACCAGTGGCGTAGCAAGGGGGGGGGGGGCAAGGGGGGCACAGGCCCTGGGTGGCACTCTGCTAGGGGCGGCAATTTGGAGCGAAAATACCTTCTCTTTCACGAGAGTACCTACATACTCATTTGAGTCAGGATAACATAAGATTAATGCGTTATGTAGATACTTTTGTAAGAGGTACATTGTTTTGTAGTTGTGAAACCAAATCTCGATGAGATGAGAGAAGAATACATAGGAGCATATTCATAGTCAATTTTAAACTCCAGTTTATCTTAGACCTTTGTTTATCCTATCTAAATAACATTGAATAAACCCCAGTCTAAGATAAACTAGAGTTTAAAAGTGACTATGAATATGCCCCATAGTATCTAATATCTATCTCTAAATTATGTACATAATTTGAGATCGAACGCGTACGGTTAAGAGCGATTGTATCTTCTACAGGCCAAACAAATGAATTAGCCAATAAAAGTTCACTCGAACTATTAAATTTTATTTTACAGCTTAGTCTTTTCCTAACATTTCCAATAAGTAATGTTGGAACTCTAAAGCTATCTAATAATAATAGAGCAAGAAATTACAGACACCATCGATACTGGACAAATAATAAGAGATTTTGCTTTGATGAAAAGTGGGAAAATACAATTTTAAAGAAGTTTTCTTGTTAAAATAAATAAAATGAAAAAGGAATTACATATATGTACCTGCATTATGTACCTACCTATATAACTTTTTCTCTTAAAATTTCACTTAAAAATCATTTTTTTAAACAATTTTTTTTGTGTTACTATTTATTAATGAATTTAATTTATTTAAAAAACAAAACTAATTTTAGGGAATTAATTAAATATGAATAATTTGAAAAAATAATGTATGGGCATAATTCTGATAAAGAAACCCTCAGTAGGTACAAGAACGCCTTTTCAATAATTAAACTATTTTGAATCATAATTTAGATAGGTCATCAAATGTGGAATTCCTTACACCCAAAAAATCGATTCTGTTTAGAAAAAGTCGATTTGTTGAGAAAAAAAGATCGATTTTTCTAGAAATGAAATCTTTAATTTTAAGCATTCACACACACTGAGAAGATTTGACATTTCTCATCAAGTTGAAAGTTTTTCTCGTGGCGCAAAAAGAAAACAAATATTCAAAAGTGTTTAATTCCACAATTTCAGTGAATAAAAGTGCAAATAAATGAACAAAAATGTGCGTCTGTTGGTTTACGAATAATAAGAAATAGCAGAGCTTCGATTCTAAACCTTTAAAGACGATTAACTCTATCAGGCGGACAGTCACCAGTGTGTTCCTTGCCGGATTATAAGAACTCCAAATTCCTGCTTATTTTCATTAATGACTTGAAATTTTTTGTTGCTTGTATAAACGTATAATAATTGTTTTTGTATTGCAGCTATTCACTAAAATAAATTTGGTTTTAATCTTATCATCAAGGCTACGCAATAAATTAAATGCACTTTGAAATATTTAATGTGAATTTGTAGGTGCACAACTTTTGTGTTGAAATTCCCGTCAAATATCACACACACCATCACATAAGAAAAATCATTTTTTTTCACAAATTACTTCCAATCGATCTAAAATGGTTGTAATGAATTGGAAAAAAATTTAATGCGAATTAACGTTGTTTAATTGATAAAAGGAGGCAAGTGATTTTTATCCGCTTGGAGATTGGGAAAACCGAAGGTTACCAATTATTATGGTAAAATTTTGGCTCCCGGAAATTACGCCAAAATTTTTTTTTGGAAAAAACGCCAGAAAATCTTTTCTGCTTCAAATTGGAAAAAGAAGCAGAATTTTTTGTGGAAAATAAGCCAGAAACATTGGAAATTGTGCCAGACAGAAATGGAAAAAAAACCAGAAAACCAATTGATATATTCTGACCTAATTTCCTAATATCAATTTGGAAAAAAAGCCAGAAAATGTTTTGCATTTTAAGAGTCGCTACTTGGTCAATATTGTAGACATTTTATCACAACAGGAAAAAACAGCCCCTGACATGCACCCGCGGCCGGCGCGGTCGCGGGCGCGGCCCGGCGCGCGTGACCATGGCGTTGCGGACGCGGCGCGGGCCGGCGCGGTTACGGCGTGGCTGCCACGCAAAAAATTACTTAAGTTTTCAATAATTTTTTTTATTTGTAACAATTTATTTAACAAAATAGAAAAGAACAAAATATTTTTACTAAATGTAAACTTGCAAAGTGTCTGCTACGATTTCCCGGCAGCATGGACATTTGTAATTTTCGTTTGAATCTGCAACTGCTTGAGCTTGCAACTTTAAGTTGCACTCCGAGCATATTTTCATATGTCTGCACGGAAACAACACAACGTTTGGTGGAAGGACCTGACATAAATATAATACATAATATTACATCCGCTTCTTTTACGTCTTCAGGATGTTCCTCCGCTTCTTCTTCCTTCGAAAACGTCATCGAACGACTCCATATCTGTGCATATACAGTTTTTTTCGTGCACCATCCTGTTGAGAAACATGATTGGTGTTTTTGTCTGCCAAAAGTTGGCTTGCTTCTTTAATTTTCGCGCTCTTATCTTTGTATTTTTTTTTCTTAATAGAGCCTGTTGCACCACCAGTCTCTACCATATTAAAAAAGTCGCGACTTTTAAAAAACTCCTCCTCTCGAAGAATTTTAACGAATTTAAAAAAGTTTCCCTTATGTTGTATCAATCTACCGAGGACTCCATTATATGCTTCCACAGCTGACGTCGTCCTTATATCCTTACCATAAACAGATATATTTTCTGGCTTTTCCTGTAATATAATAAAACATATATAGACAAAGCGTAATATATAATATTATTATAAACTGTATTACAAAATACAGTTTTCTGGCGTTTTTTCCTAAACATGAAAAGGAAAAAACGCCAGAAATTTTATTTCTGGCTTTTTTTCCAAATATTTTTTTTTGGCCTTTTTTCCATTTCTGTAAATGGAAAAAACGCCAGAAAATTTTTAGGAAAAAATGCCTAAAATTCCGAAATTTTGCCAGAAAAATTTGGGATTTTTTCCTAGGAAAAAAAGCCAGAATTTTGTATGAAGAATTTTCTGGCGTTTTTTCCAAAAAAAATTCTGGCGTAATTTCTTCTGGCGTAATTTCCGGGAGCCAAAATTTTAAATTTGTCGCTTCCCCTTTGCTTCGCTTGCTAAAAAGTAATAGGAACAACAGTTGACAAAATTTTTAAAAGAAATTTTGCCAAGTTTATATACATACAAAAGTGTATACATAACTGGTTGAAACCGTAGACAAAGTTTTTTTTTTTAATCTGAATCCCATTATAACAAAGTATAAATTAAGGATTTCGCATCCTTGATTATTAAAAAAATATCGAACGCCAACCGTAGTTGGCCTAACTGTTCGTACCGTACAAAATGAAAAGACAAAGAATATATTAAATCTATATTTATTTAAATTGTATTGTTCCACGTCTGCCAATCGACTGACTTCCTAACCCACCTATTGTAAATTCGCCCAGTCAATCAAAATGCTGACCAATCTATTTCGCCTACCGGATGAATGTAGGTATATCGCATTATGCACTACCTAAGCTAACGCAAAGGTATGTGAGTGCAATATCAGCAGGTTGCCACGAATGCTCGATGCTTAGTTCATGGACATCCAATCGGATCACGTTTCCGAAGGTCAACGTCGCTGGCGTGTGTTAACTTTTCACACTTCGAACAGTGACGTCAGTAATCGGCATCCGAATGTCCTTCTAATTTTGGTTTGCTCTTTCCTGTGGTAACTTTATAGTTGGGAGATCAAGTCTTCCGCTAACCTTCCGCCATACCACACATGCAAACGAGATGAGCAACAATAGGATGACGGCGTCTGAAATGGTGGAAATTCGTACCTTCTTCGTAAGGTTATTGAGGCGTTCTATGTTTCGGAGGCTAAGGCTATGGACAAATTGCGCATCTATTTTATGTCCTTTGCTAGTGATGTTCGTCATAATTGGTGGTAAAGCTTGCAAGACTGTAGAGCTTAAACTCGTGAACGTCCTGTTCTTAATTTGGATGGTTTCGTTGTTTAGCCGCACAATAAAAGTTCCTGATAAGGTTTGAATGGAGTTGTTAGACGTAAGTTCGCCATCAAAATTCGTCAGAAAAATGGTGCCTCTTGGATCAGCTCGATGACTTCATTGGGGTTAGTACGATACGTACATGCCGCGCGGCCACCTTTAAGTAGTCTAGCTAGACAATGCTCTTCTGGAAGAGCTTCTTCCCTGCAGACCGTTGAGTTGTTGATGGAGAGACAACTTCCCACTATGCCGTAGGTTTCTTCCTGATTAACTAGGACTCTATTGAAGTCGATATTGACTTGTTTATCATTAAGGATGGTTGGTCTTACTAGGAGCATGTTATAGTCGTCCTTTCTGACCTTTGGTATCGATAATACGTAAAGAAGCATTGAACTGTTGGCGTAAATCGACGGTGTTCCGAACTCAATGGCTTCAACTTCGTTTTCATATGGAAGCGTCTCGAATTCGTTTATAAGCATTGTGACTTCGTCGTGATTCAGGAGATTTGTATTGACAATACCACTCTTCGCCATCTGGCATGCTCGGACGATTTCATTTACTTCCTCCTTGATTAGTAAGACTTGGTGAATGATGTCTTGTTCAAATTTTTGAATATCTGGTATCATTATTTCATGATTAGAGTTGTCAATTACCCAGTTAATTTTCCTGGTCGTGTCCTCTATTACGTTGGACATTTTCTCGTTCACCTTGTATTGTTGGTTATTGTTCTCTACGATTTCCTGTTGACTTTGCAGAATTCTGTTCCAATCCGCTGCATCTGGATTTCCTGCGACCCATTTTAATGCCGAACCAATCCATTCAATTGACCTCTGCTTCCTCAGTGGTTTTGCCTTCAGCAAATTTATACGGTCGGTTACTTGATTAAGGTAGAAGTTAACCAGCTGTTTCCTGTCTAAGTCCCGGAAGTTCTTCTCTATTGATTCGGATACCTCTTCTAGTTGATGCTCGAATTGGCTCAAGTTGATGACGTGGACGAGATCAAAGTTGCCGTTGATTATCCAAGCCCGCTTCTCCTTGATGGAGACCAATGGTGATGTATAGGCAAACAGCTGCAAACTCTGGGCTGTTGCTAGGCAGGTTAGGCAGGTCAGTCTGTAATTTGACCAAAATCTAAGAAATATCTAGGAAATATCTTAAGCTAGTGAACGTTTTCTACTGTTTACTGATTCAATTACTTTATTACTCGTACATATATGTATGTACCTATATTACGTTCAATACAATTTGGATTTTTTTTAATTAATTCTAAATTTGAAAATTGTCTTAAATCTTTTTAAGTATATGGAATCAAGTTATGTTTAATATAGGAAAGAATATATGTAATTCATCTTATAATACAATTTGGAATTTTTTCTTAATCAATTTAAATTTATTTCTAAATAACAAAGTTGTCTTAAATCTTTTCAAGAATATATGTAATTCATCTTATCATTTTTTTTTTTTTTTTTTTATTTAAGCTTTACATTTTTAATGTGTGCCTTGTGCACCTTTGTGGCAGTTGATGTAATGACAGTTACTTTATTATCTTTAGCTACTATTACTTTTCGGAATAGTGGTTTGTTTTTTGCTTTTATGCCCTTAGAGGCTGTGTATATAACATCGCCTTTTTTATAAGTTTTGGGCTGTACTCTTTTCTTAGATCTATAGAGATTTGTCTCTCTTTGTTTTCTTTGTATTTCATGTTTTAATTCTCGATTGACCTTGGTCCGGAAATCGAGGTAATTTTGATAATAAAATCTCTGAGTTCTTTCGAAAAAGATGTCGCTCGGTTTGCGCTTAGTAACAGAGTGGATCGTTCTATTGTATCTGTCGACTGCAATGTTAAGCAATTCTTTCAGTCGCAGATCTTTATGCTCTTGTTTGAGGCAACGGTATATTTCTAAGATTGTCGAGTGGAATCTCTCGACTTGACCATTGACCTCGGATCGACGTACGGGTGTATTATAAAGTTTTATCCCTAACATTTTAATGATATTAATTATGATGGGGCTAAGAAAACTACTTTCATTATCAGTGACTAACATTTCCGGAGCTGTGAAATAATGAAGAATTTTGATGATTTTCTCTCGGAGGTGTAAGACAGATCTGTTCTTGATGTGGAACAGTTTCCCAAATTTTGAAAATTTGTCTACGCAGCTGATGAATTTTTCATTCTGGATTTCAACTATATCCAGATGAAGAATTTGACAAGGATAAGAGGGGAAAGGTGTTGATTGGAATTCAGGGTTACTTGGATGCCTATCATATTTGTTAACATTACAAATTTCACATGTCTTCGTGTATTTCTTGATAAGACTAGTCATTTTTGGAAAGTAGTAGCTTTCAAGGAGTTGTTCCTTGTTTTCACGAGGATTCCTAAGGGCCCTTCAGTGCTCCTTCATAATCAACTCACATACTCTATTCTCATTTTTTATATCTTCGACGACTCTCTGAGTAATTCTAAGCTTATACCTGGTGAAATTATTTAAATACACCTCTTGTAAAAGCGACAAGCAACTCTCTGGTATTTTAATACCATTTGCAACGTTCGGATTTAGTTTCTCTTTCAATAAGGCTGTTAGATTTTCCCTATTTGGTTCAGGAATCGTGGAGTAAAAACGAAAGTACCCCGGATGAGGCTCTTCATGGGCTTCTATACCACGGCCAACTTTGACAATTATCTGGTTACGGAAAACGTTTATAGGGGCTTCCACGTGTGGAATTAGATCTGTACTATCTTGATCAGCGCTATGCGCGGTTGAGCTTGATGATTGAGCTTCTTCTGCTGTTTCTGTCATCTGACCATTTTCTGATTCATCTGCATCAACAGTAGCAACATCAGTGCTACAATTCTCAACGGCGGTTTCGGTAGATTCGTTTTCGGTTAAAATAACACTTGGTGCCGTCTTAGTGCGTTCTGAGTCGGTCAAGTGATTGACTTCCGTCTTCAACCTGGAAAGAGCGTCTGCGACTACATTATATTTTCCTGGTTTGTAGATTAGTTCGCAGTTATACTCTTCAATACGAGCCTTCCAGCGCTTCAACTTAGCATTGTGGTTTTTGTTACCCAATGAATAAGTCAAAGGCTGATGGTCCGTATATATACGAATCTTCCTGGCCCCGTAGAGATATGAGCGGAGGTTGTCTAATGCCCACACAATTGCCAACATCTCTTTTTCATTCGTGGCATATCCCTCTTCTGCTTTACTGAGAGATTTTGAGATGTTTGCTATCGGACGGTCCTTTCCCCATTCGCCTTGAGAAAGGACGGCTCCTATCGCAAAGTTGGATGCGTCGATTGTTAGATTAAAGGCCTTTTCAAAATCTGGAAAGGCAAGCACTTCAGATGACGTTAGCAATATCTTCAAATCTTTAAACCCCTGCAAAGCTTCGTTGTCCAACTTCACCGGGATACGTTTGGACTCGTTGGCCCTTACCTGTGCATATTCCCCTCTGGTCAAGATGGTCAAAGGCTTTGCAACCTTCGCGTAGTCACGTATAAATTTTCTGTAATAAGATATCAGTCCCAGAAAGCTTTTTAAGTCTTTCAAGTTGTCAGGGGGTGAGATAGCCTGTATGGCTGACACTTTTCTCGGGTCGGGCTGTATACCCTGGGGAGTGATCACATAACCGAGAAATTCTACTTGGGTCTTCATAAATTGTGTTTTCTCTAGATTTACCTTGAGATTTACTGCCCGGAGTCATTCGAAAATGGTATCGACATTCTTGAGGTGGTCTTCCTCATTCTGACCAAAAACAATAATGTCATCAATGTAGACATAGCAAATCTTTCCTATGAATTCTTTAAGGACGTCATCAATCATCCTTTCAAAGATTGCTGGGGCGTTCTTCAACCCGAATGGTAGCCTTAGAAATCATACTTGCCATTCATAGTCGAGAATGCAGTCTTTGGTATATCACTGGGCTTCATCGGAATTTGATGGAACCCAGAGGTAAGATCCAGAATCGTAAAGAATTTGGCTTTGCCAAGGCTTGCCAGTGTGGAATTGATGTCCGGAATTGGATAGGTGTCTGCGATCGTTACGCCGTTTAGGCGTTTATAATCGATTGCAACTTGATATTGCTTTTCCCCTGAGGGCTTCGGCTTTTTGGGTACAACCCATATTGGCGAGTTGTATGGACTATTTGAAGGACGAATAGTTCCTTCATCAAGCAGACCACTTATCTCCTTTTCAACAACCTCTCTCATGCACGCAGGGTATGGGTAACTTTTGGCGTACACAGGTTCGGTTGTATTTGTTCTTATTTCTGCCCTAACATTTGTTCTTATTGGCTCGTTTGTATCAATTGGTCCAAAAACCGATTCATATTTGCTAATCATTTCACGGATATTTTTCCTGACATTTTCTGGAAGATCTTCATCCACAACAGCATTTACCTGTGCAGAAATACGAGCTTTAAGGGGAATAACAACACCAGGTTTGAGAGTAAGAATATTCTTTTTCCGGTCTATTACCGCTTCTAGTTCGTTTAGCGTGTCGTCGCCGATAATTCCATCAAACGACACTAATCCTGGGAGTACGTAAAAAGTCAAAATAGTATCGTTGCCTGCTTTTTCGAAAAAATTACCGGAAACCTTTTTGTTAATGGTAATGTTTCCAGCAGCGCAGCGCACAGAAAATGGTTTCGGTAATTGGGTCGTTTTGTGTTTTATTGATTGGCTTATAAAATTCTTGTTAGCACCAGTGTCTATCAAGAATTTCATTATAGTGCCGTCCTGTGTCACATACTCTATATATGGAACGCTGGTCATAAAACGCCCGTCATAAAATTTACGGTGTCCTCGACGTTAACTTCCACTACATGCTGATATTCATCAGCGTAGGCTTCTTGTTCCGATTAAACTTCGGTATTGTATAACCTTTGTTGTTTCCCGTAGTTGTTGCGATAACCCTCCGATCTGGCTCCTCTCTTGAATGGGTTACCATTCCTAGGACGGTTGATATAATCAACCTGCCTTGACTGTACCGAGCCCAACTCCATTCTCTCATGCGGTTTTGGAGCTGTTGGCCTAAGTGGAGGATTATCATTTCGTCGATAGTTCTGTGATGAGCCAGGATGCGAGAATTTTTTCGGTGGCATCACTGGCCTCACATCATTCGACCTTCCATTCATTGGCCTAAAGGTTTGATTTATCGGAGCAGTTACAGAGTTGGGTAGGTGTGGGTTATGAATTACGTTGCTTCTGAAGTTCAAGTTTTGAACCTCTAAGCAAGCCGTGTAGGCCTCAGGCAGAGTCTTGGGTTTTTGTATGATTAACATACGAGAAAGGTCACCAGACAGCCCCCGTATGAAGACATCGAGCGCACGATTGCGGTCGGTTTCGATAAGGGCGTTTACCGTCTCTGACGAGTAATTCTCCGTTTTAATTTTATTGATAATAAGGGAGAATTGATGATTTATCGTAGCGTAAAATTCATCTATCTTGGACCCCTTCTGAGACAATTGACTCAAATGGTGCTCAAGAGTCCTTATATCCCTCTTGTCCGCATAATGCAGCTAGAGACATTTCTTGATGGCATTCCAGTCGTCCTCGAAAATGTTATAGGATATTAGTGCGGTGTCCGCATTTCCCCTTATTTTATTTCGAATATGTTGCATTATTGCTCTATAAATTGGCTTACCTCTCACGATTTTAAAGTCACTTAACATCGACTCCACATTATGGATCCACGACACATATTGTGTCGGGTTCCCATCGAATACCTGGAGCTCCTTCATACTATCTGGGAGCTTACTGATTTCCTTCAGCTCAGCCTCGGTTCTCGGGCCTATCAATGGCGCTTCACCAGCACTAGTTTCATTGACACCACTCGTGCTAGCTCTGTTTGCAACCTCGAGCGACATCACTCAATTTTCACGGTTCTCAATTGTTCATATATGCGATTTACCGCACCGGTCAGATCTTGTACTGATTTTTTTAACTCATCCATTTTTTAGGTATGAAGTTTTATGTTTTTTAATTATTTAGAACAATTTTTTCTAGAGAAACTTCAAATTTTCCAACTTTTTGTTTCACAAACTTTTCTTTTTGCAAATTTCTCAAATACTTTTGAATTTATTTTTGTTTCACAAAATTTCTTTTTGCAAATTTCTCAAATACTTTTGAATTTATTTTTGTTTCACAAATTTTCTTTTTGCAAACTTCTCAAATAATTTTGAATTTATTTTACACGTGTTTTACTTCTGTATAATTTTTATTCTCACAAGATAATCAAATAATTTCCAAATTTATTTATTATATTTTTTATCTTTTGGACTCAATTTTTACTTTCCTTTTCACGATTAACTTTATTTTTTAAGTTTAAGCACAATTTTTCCACTCACAGTTTATTCAGTTTGTTTATCATTATCTGCGGTAGTAAATGTTCTATAAAAAAAGGAAAAGTTACTATAATGGTTTTCAAGGGGAAACCGGCAAGGAAGTGTCGTGTTAGTCCCGTTTAGTCGCTTAAAGACGACCTACTATTGGCACGATCAATCTTCGCACCACATCCTTTTGCCTTTTCGAATATCCGCATGTTCCCTGAAAAGCAACTGTGTTCCCATGTGTACAGTAACGATCACTTTAATTAAAAAGTGTCCTGGTCTTGACTATCACTGATTCACAGGCGAAAAGGATGCAGTTTGCCGGTCCCTGCTCGGGCGCCAATTAAGGATTTCGCATCCTTGATTATTAAAAAAATATCGAACGCCAACCGTAGTTGGCCTAACTGTTCGTACCGTACCAAATGAAAAGATAAAGAATATAATAAATCTATATTTATTTAAACCGTATTGTTCAACGTCTGCCAATCGACTGACTTCCTAACCCACCTATTGTAAATTCGCCCAGCCAATCAAAATGCTGACCAATCTATTTCGCCTACCGGATGAATGTAGGTATATCGCATTATGCACTACCTAAGCTAACGCAAAGGTATGTGAGTGCAATATCAGCAGGTTCCCATTAATGCTCTATGCTTGGTTCATCGACATCCAATCGGATCACGTTTCCGAAGGTCAACGTCGCTGGCGTGTGTTAACTTATAGTCTCGTATTTTTTTTGTTTGTTTGGGTGTTTGAAAAAAAATTACTAGGGGCGGCAAAAATTGAGTCTGTCCTGGGTAGCCCTAACCCAAACGACACTGCACTCTACTTATCTTTTTTAATATCCAACTTATTTCTTTTTCTTCCTGCTTCTTTCCTCACTTATTTGTCCCGTTTTGGTGACGCTGAATTAAGAATTCCTTTTTCTCCAAGTTAACTCTTTATATCACTCACACATTCCATGGATTTCTCTCTGTGTCTACAATTATAATATCAGTGTTTTTTTGGTGAGATTCTATAGCCGGCTCAGCAAAATTTTAAAACAATGAAAGTAAAATACTTTGTTGTTCTTTGTATACAAAAAAAATGGTTTGTTATTGTTTTGAGGTAAAAATGTTAATGAGCTGGTTATACAGTATTTATACACTCTCACCAAAAAACGTCTTATGTCTCAAGAACGACGCGCACTATGTGATCTCTTTAAAAAAAAGTTGGTGATATATGATCTCTAAAGCACTGGCTAAATGAACGTGTTCATATAATTTTTGCATCAGTTCAATTGGTTTTTAAAGGCCATACCAGCTTCAACTTCAATCTAGGAGGGATAAATCTTGTCAGATGTGACCAATGCCATTTTTGAATTTAAATGACGAGACAGGAGCCGATGACTCACGTTAAAATTAAATAACTTTAAATAGAGTAGAACTTTAGAGATGTCGAAACACTTAAGCTATAGGAGCAGACTGCATATAAAAGTCGCAAACGCTTTGCGACTCCGACGTCATTTTAACGTCATCATTTACGGCTTTATCGTCTGAACACCCTTTTGCGACAGTCCGCATATGCTCGCAAACCATGTTCGGAATATGCGCGACATTCAAATTGCATATAAGTTTACGACTTTCTTGCACATCGCGTGAACAACATCGCATATAATTTGTGTCAGTTTGCGAGCATGTTCTTCAATATGCGATCATCCCAAGCATTTGCGATGACACGAAAACCGAACATTGCACATGTCCACATATTATGCAGCATATCAGCTGTTGTGATTCTGCATTTTACTAGGAGGTTTTTTGTTGTGTCAAGTTCTTGCATTTACCTTTATAGGATTTACATAATCAGCCTTATTGTGAGTTTCACCCGAAAAATATTTCAAAGCTATTGTGAGTTTCGCCGAGGGAAATTTTGTTCGACTACAAAAAAGAAGTGAAATGACATAACATTCTGCCCGAAATCAATGTTAACAATAAGGAGAATTTTTTTATAATTACATTTCGGGGGAAACTCACAAAGTTACAAATACAACAGCCACAGATGAATAAAAGCAGAAGTAGAATCCTACTGCGGATGGGTTTGTGACGTTTATTCAAGTATCGAATAGAATTGTCTGTTTTATGTTAATAAAATTAATTTTTACAGCTATTCAATTGTATCACAGTGTGAAAAACAACAACCAGGCTACTGCGGGTGGGTTTTTTGGAATCTTCTGTACTATATGTATATAACATCCCAAAAAAAGCACGTTTATTAAAAGTTGTAAGGCACACAACTTACGCAATGAATCACGAAGACCTCTTTTGGTTTGCTTTGACAAAATAGATACATTATACTATAAGAATGGGAGTCTTGCTGAAAGAAATCAGGTTTCTACTGAACTCTAGAATAATTTTAATTTAATTTTTTGTGGTAAAATTTACCGCAATGCGTTTATTTTATGTAAGGGGCACGGAGTGGAAGGGGCGACCAAGTAAAAGTAATATAAAGTAAAAACGATGCTTCAATATCAATGGTTTATTTGCAACTGACTAGAAAATAATGCTATAATATAATATAAGCTATATGTTTAACTATAGTATACATACGAAAATATATTTACATAGGTTCATGTTATACAAAGCTGTAACATCGTACGATCGGTGGATAAAGAACTTAATAATGAAGTTAAGATATATAAAAACATTAAATTAAGTAAATAAGTTAAATGAATATTTAACTACAGGGTGCTTAACATATATTTGATAAAAATAAATCTCTTACATTTATAACACAATAGTTATCAATTTATGTGGGTAGGTACATAATACCTCAATGTAGAATGCAATATTTTAAAAATGGATACAAAATTTAAAACAATATTTAAAAAATAAGAACTGGTATACCTAATGCTGGTATCTGTCCTTTTTTTCGCGGGATTATCCTTTTTTCCGATTTCGAAAAAACTGTCCCGTGAACGCTTCTAAAATCCCGCGTTATACTTTTAATATTCCTTTTTGCAGCCTCGGAAAATTTCAAACGAAAAATGTTTTGAATTTAGTGCGGCGATTAAACGTATATGTTCAAAGTAAGCGTAGCTAAGCTGTCATTGTCCTTATTGTTTTTATCTGCGCGACTCTTTTGGTTAGTTTTATTATTTTGAATAATTTCGAATTGAAAAAATGCCGAAACCAACTAAAGGGAAAAGTATCAATTTCTCAAAACCGCGAAAACAAAGAATGATATTTTTTGTAAAAAGTGCCTGACGCCTGAGTCATTTTTCCATGGCATTGAATTCTACAACTTTTTAAAATCGGAGATGTTTTTGCTTCGCCAAATCTCTCAAAAAGAGAAATATGGGATGCAACAGAGTGCTTCCGATGCAATGACAATGAAAATGACATCGAAGACGACATCGATACTACAATGTAGATCGATTGATCATCTAAATGTTTTTTAAAGATTATTTCGGTCTGCTAAATGCATAATACGTATGCGTACATATATACAAATATTTTTTTTTTAAATAAAATTTTATACTAAAAGAATGGAATATGATTTGTGGAGGAAATTTATTATTTTTGTATCCTTTTTTTATCCTTTTTTTCTGATTCTGATATCCCGCGGAATCTCCAAATTTGGCGGGTCCGTCCTTTTTTTTAGAATTAGGTATACCGTATACTTGACTTACTTCATACACAAAAATTTAAAAAGCGATTGACGTTTGACGACTACGAGAATATGTCTCTTCTGTCCCTCTATATAGATGTCTGCAAGCTCTTTCAAAATCATCATTTCATTTAACTAAACCCTTGAATCCCAATTTTCAAATTGAATTCCATTCAAAGATAGACATAAAAAGTCCCTCCAAGATACCATGGCCACTGATTTCTACAACTGGCAAACAAACGCATGGATACATTACATGAATATTTGTAAAGATGTATTTATGTATATGAAGCGTTCTTTCAACAAACAACAACACTTGAGTTCTATCGAATAAATCCAAACACAATGTCCTTAAGCAAACTTCAAATTTGTATATATGCACATATGAATGTATGTATGTAGGTCCTTTAATGCTATAGGACATGTATTGGTTTCGTGTTGAAAAATTCATAACTTTTTATTATAGATTTTTGTCATATACATAGTTGGTGGTATGAATAAAAAGGAGCACCTTCTCAAAACTCAGATGTTTAGAGCAGGTGCTCCATTTGGTATGAATAAAACACTTGAGAAGGTGGCTTCTACGATTTTGATGAGCACCTCCTCAAAATAAGTACCTGCTCCATTTAAAGGTATGAATAAAGCAAAGCACGTACTCCATCGAGAAGAGCACCTGCTCCGATTTGTGAGTTAGCTCATTTGATTGTTCAACGTTGAAGTAAATAGCTCTTTATAATTTTTTTTTCGTATATATGGCGGAGTTAATGCCAATTTTAAACCGCAAGGTCAAATTTTATTAAAAGATTTTCAAATGATTTTCGCGTTCTATACAGATACAACAAAGAAAATTTGCATATCTTGGCGAATCATTTTCTTGGAAATATTTAGTTCAGAAACAAGCATTGAAAAAATACGAATTTTTCTTCGTTCAAACTGCAGTTTGAGAAGACATCGAATTATAGACCAGTCCACGGTCTCTAAAACTGTTTCAATTGCAAGTGCGGCAATACTCCAGAAGTCAATTGGATAAAATTCCCTACAACTACTGAACTGGTGCAGAATGCAAAACGCGAATGGCAAAAAAAATACAATTTTCCTTCAGCGATAGATGAAATTAATTGCACTCATGTTCCTATCGTCAAAGCAGTTGATCATGTATACGAGTGCGTCAATAGAAAAGGATTCAAAAGCATTAACGTTCAGGCAACATGCAATTCCGGAGATGAATTTACGAGTGTTGGCCTTTCATGGCCAGGTTCGGTGTATGATTCATGAATTCGGAAAAATTCTCTGTTTTGAGCAGCTTATTTTTTGAGCAGCTTCTCTGATTCCTATGGAGCACCTTCTCTGAGTACGCGCTCCGTTTTATTCATATCAAGCAGTGTCTAATTATCAAAGTCAGTTTGCCTGTATCATCATCATCGTCGGCTCGACAACCGGGGTTCGGTTCTGGCCTCCTTCAACAAGTCTCTCCACCCATCCCCGTCTCGAGCTGCCGCCATCCAGTTGCGCACCCCAAGGCTCCGGGCGTCCTGGTCTACGCCATCTCTCCAGCGCAAGCATGGTCTACCACGCTGTCGTCTACCATAGAATGTACCACAAAGAACTTTCCGAGCAGGTTCCTCTTCCCTCATGCGAGCTAGGTTATCTGCCCACCGGAGTCTACCGAGCTTAATTTTTGTCACGATATCTGCTTCAAGGTAGATTGCGTACAATTCATGATTGTACCGTCTCCGGAATCGTCCTTCCTCACATATGGGGCCAACAATTCTCCTTAAGACTTTTCTCTCGAACGCGGCTAAGAGGTCGGAGTGCCTTTTGCTAAGCACCCAAGTCTCGGATCCATATGTGAGTACTGGTAGGACCATGGTCCTGTACAGCAGCAGTTTTGAAGTTATGGTGAGATTTCTTGGATTTGAAGAGCTTTGACAGACTATAATAGGCTCTGTTGGATTTGAGAAGCCGCCCGCGTATTTCTTCTTCTATATTGGTATCGGCTGCTACTATTGACCCAAGGTATTTAAAGGATTGCACCACTTCAAATTCGTGCTCCGCTACCTTGATTGTTTGACCAACTGTTCCTCTCGCATTCGACGCCACCATGTACTTTGTTTTACCTTCACTAATGTGCAGCCCCAGATTTTGTGCCGCCTGCTCGATCTGGATGAATGATTCCTTGCTCGGTTCTTCCGATGATGTCGATGTCGTCTGCGTAAGCCAGTATCTGGCTGGACCTGTTGACGATGGTCCCTCTTGTTGCCGTGCCAGAGTCACAGATTGCTTTCTCCAACGCCAGGTTGAAGAAGAGGCAGGCCAAACCATCCCCTTGTCGGAGTCCATTAAAGATGTTGATTGGTTTGGATAGCAATCCGGCTATTTTTACTTGGCTTGTTACGTTGGTCATGGTCAACCTACATAGTCGTGTCAATTTATTTGGGATGCCGAATTCTCTCATGGCTTTGTAAAGTTCTACCCTGGCTATGCTATCGTAGGCGGCCTTAAAGTCTATAAACAGGTGGTATGTTGGGATGTTAAATTCTAGACATTTTTCCATCGCCTGCCTAAGGGTAAAGATCTGATCAGTTGTTGATTTGCCTGGAATGAAACCACACTGATACTGTCCGATGATGGTTTTAGCGTATGGGGTTATCCGGTCTTGTAGGATAGAGGAGAGTATCTTATAGGCGGTACTCAACAACGTGATACCTCTATAATTGCTGCACGTTGTAACATCTCCCTTCTTATGTATGGGGCAAATACCTTTTCGCCAGTCTTCTGGAATTTCTTCATGCTCCCACACGTGCACTATAATCTCATGAATTGCTTGACGGAAAGCTGGCCCACCGTGTTGAAATAGTTCGGCTGGTATACCATCGGCTCCCGGGGCTTTGTTTTTCTTTAGTCGGCCTATAGCCTTCTCAACCTCTTCTATGCTTGGTGGCGGCAACATAGGGTACTCTTCTTGAAGTAGTGGAGCCTCCACTTCTGCAGTGAGCTGACCATTTAGCAATTCATTGAAGTACACTTCCCATCGCTCCAGTATGCTTGAGGATCGGTGATCAGATTTCCCTCTCCGTCCTTGCAGTATGTGCAGCGTGGTGTGTACTGCGTCATGTTTCGGACGGATTGGTAGAACTTCCGCGCCTGGTGCGGATCTCGCTCTCGGCTTTTCTCTATTTCACTGATTATGTTCTTCTCACAGGCTGATTTTTTCTGTGTGTGAAGCCGTTTTTCAATTCTTCTGAGCTCTTTATATTCGTCTTCGCGTGCCCGCGTTGCTTGGAACGCAACATTCTTGCGTTCAGTCGCTAGCTTGCATTCATCATCAAACCAGTCGTTCCGATTTCTACGACTGCTGCCTAAGATGAAGTTAGCAGTAGTAATGACAGTATTCTTAAGGCGTGTCAACTTCTCATCTAGGCTCCAGGACTTACTCTACCCAGTTCTAGGGCAAGTCCTAACGTATTACCAAAGGTGTTACTGGTGTTTTCATTGCGCAGAGCAGCCGTGTTGATTCGAACCTGATCGGCGGCCCAGGTGGCTTTGTAGATATCTTAACGCGGGAACCTGGTACTCGCAACGACCATGTTTTTCGATGCTGCCAATTCTAATACTCGAAGTCCATTGTCATTACTGTTCTCATGCAAACTATGGGTGCCTGCGTAATGCCTGAATACCGGCTCCCGACCTATTTTTGCATTCAAATCCCCAAGGATGATTTTTACGTCATACCTTGGACAGGCATTGAGGGCCCTCTCGACTTGTTCGTAGTAAGTCTCTTTGTCTTCGTCTGAGGACTCCTCCGTAGGTCCGTGAACGTTAATGAGGCTGATGTTCTTAAATTTGCCTGGCACGCAAAGGGTGCATAGCCTTTCGCTTATAGCGTTAAAGCCGATGATGGCAGACTTCATTTTTTCGCCGACTAGGAAGCCTACCCCGAGCACATGGTGTTTTGTATGACAGCTGTAGATAATATAAGTCATAATCTTTCTTCTGTAGAACACCATTCCCTGTCCATCTTATTTCTTGTAGTGCTGTTATGTCAGCTTTATATTTTGACAGGGCATCGGCTAGCTGCTGAGCAGCTCGAGCTCTATAGAGCGATCGTACGTTCCATAAGAAAATTCGTACATCGTTTTTCCGTTTTCTTTGCGTGGGTTGTCGTCGTGAGATCAGTACGTTTCCGAGGCTTGTTGTAGGCCTCAGAATTCTTTTAGTTTTACGGAACAGGGAATTAACCTGTTGTCAACCTGTGGAACCAGCCCGATCATATTAGCCATACCTTTTCAAAGGCTTCTTTCTAGCGGCCGCCGCGAAGAGGCTATGATCACACTTCCACCATTCCCGAATAGTTACGGCACGTGCATGTTTTCGTATGCTACATGTGATTCCCCCTATTCGGCTGATGGCTGACCGCTGTATCAGCTTATTTTAAAATAACCACAAGACGATCTTTAATCCTTTAAACTTTTCTCTTACTAATAAAAGATATGCAAAATTATTTTGTATTTAATTCAATCCATTTTTCAAATTTTTTACTTCTTTTTTTGGTGTTAAACAAATAAATTTTTGAATGAATTGAAAGATGGAAATAAGATTTTAAACGCTTAAATAATCATAATGTTTATCACTGTTCTCCACTAACTAAGCGGGCATAGAAAATCGTTGTGGAAGTGTTTTATATTTTGTAGGTTAGTAATGCAATAATGCATTAAAATATACAAAGGACTAATTTTCATGTCGTCTTGATATCCTAATAATTTAACAGAAAATTGTTATTGTATTTACATTTTTCCTCTACCTCAACACAAAAATGTTGAATTGTGCCGCTTTTCTTCCGGAACGATGATTTATGTATTTACATATAATTATGTATGCATATGTATACATAGCTAAGGAATATTTTTATATGACTCTACCCAAAGTACAATACAAACTCATTTTTCTTTTCAAATGCAAACAAATAAAAAACAAATCAGTTCTGGGTAAAACAAGGCAGGTCTAAAATCAATAAAGAGAAAAATGTCAAAAAATATTGTATTTAAATTTGCTTGGTTTTTTTCAATTGCCTTCCTCTGTTTCCTACGTCATCCTTTGTTTTATTTAATAGACATGGAAAGTACGTTACACATACATACATACCTATGTATATACATATATAATAAACATGTACATATATTACACTGTGATGGATGGAAATGGATTTTAATATAAAGAATTTGTATTTGGATTTGCTTGCAGTTGACTTGAATTAAAACTGCATATATGGACAAAACATTTAAAAATGTCCAATATTTCCTTTATTGTTTGTTTTTAATTCAAATTTCCAAATTTAGTTTAGTTTATTTCATCAAACAGATAATTCATTTACATGGATATCCTTAACACTACTCAGGTTACCTAAAATAAATAACACTCGTTGTTTGAATACATCTCTATTGACAGAATTGAAAAATTGAAAATCTACATGGTTATGAACTGAATTTGCTTCTTTTAAACATGTTATAAGACGCTCATTAAAGAAGGCCATAATCCGTTCTGTGAAAGGGTTCACAAAATAAGATTCTTAATCTCAAATCTCTAAAAGGAGCAAATAACTAAACCAAAAATAGTAAAAAGGGGCAGTTGATATGATTATTAAATAAATCTTTTACAAAAATTAACGAAAATTATTTACGCAATCCGTCAGCTAGTAAACCAATAAGTTGGACTCGTGAAGTGCAAAGTTTTTGAACATTTTCAATCCTATTCGAACTTGTTTTATAGAATGGCCTCCAAATAAACAGTGGCCTGATTAGGGAATACGAAGCGAATCGTTTTTAATTCGATATCTCCTTTTCGACTCTCCTCGAATTGATCAATTATCGGATACGAAGCGAGTCGGAAATTATACTTCCAAGATTTCCAGAAATTTAGTTTTGAAGTAAAATCTTTGTGCGAGCCGCAAACAAAATTTGTTTTTATATGAAGGTTTTTATAATACAAATTCTATATACTACTGAAATACATCAGCCAAGTAGAAGACTTAGCACTATTTAATTGGACTTGTTGAATTATTGATTCAAAATAGCTTTTATCGGCCTTTAGTCCATAAAAATTGGCGTTTCGTCCCGGCGATCTCACGTGGTGAGACGAAACGCCAATTTTTATGGACTAAAGGCCGTTAAAAGCTATTTTGAAAATTTGTTTTTGTTAAGTTAAATCGGGCTTTTTTGGTCACTTCCTTTTATATGCAAATAAAACTTTATTTCATACTTTTCCCTACGTTTCGTGGTAATTTCTCGACTTCATCAGGGGTAGTTTATTAAATATGAAAAAAAAAAAAAACTTTTGTTACATTTAATAATAATGATAATTCTTAATTTTTGAATTTTAGCACAGCAATTTATCGATTTAAATTGCCTTACTTTCATTTAGTTTTTTTCTAAAGTGCTGTGCTAAAATTCAAAAATTAAAAATTGTCATCGTTCAATAATTATTATTAAATGTAACAAAAGTTTTTTTTTTTCATATTTAATAAACTACCCCTGATGAAGTCGAGAAATTACCACGAAACGCAGGGAAAAGTATGAAATAAAGTTTTATTTGCATATAAAAGGAAGTGACCAAAAAAGCCCGATTTAACTTAACAATCATAGTTCAAATAATTGGTCAAATTATTATTAATTCAAAATTTGTTTTTATTAACTTTAAAATGCAATTAAAATATTGTTTCAATTAAAAATGAATTTTATAATGTTTTATATATTATGCCGAACGTGTGAAAGTGGAAGAAGCCTCAAACTTGCAAATTTCAAGGAAATCATTAAGAAGCACGTCTTCTCATCTTGCTTCGAGTGAGTGTTTTTGTGTAGTGTTTATTATTTGTTAAATTTGCTTTATTATTAAAATAATTATATAATGCTACAACTAAGCTTACATTTTTATTTATTGCAAACAAAACCAAACAATCACTTTCGCCCGTCGATAAACCAATCCTCAAATAAAAACCTATCGGAAATTTACGCTGAAAAAATGGAAATATAATTTCACATTCGCTTTCGATTTCGAAAATAAGGCGAATGTAAAACTAAAGAGGCGAAAGCGAAAGCAGTAATATCAAACCTCATTTTCGCCAATTAAAACGTTTCGCTTCGTATTCCCTAATCAAGCCACAGAACAGTATTCTTAAACTGATCGAACAAAACCAATGAAAAGGGGTTGAGGAGTATAAGGGTCAGAGAACTCCTTAGAACTAGTCTCAATAAACCTTAGCATAGAATTAGCTTTAGCTTTTAGGTATATAGTCTATGTGTATAAAGTTAAGTTCGGGATCAAATAAAATGCCAAGGTCTTTCTTTTCCTCTATTCTGAAAAGAGTTATACGCGGTGCCGAACCTGCCTGTAGGCAAAACAGGCAATTACCTAGGGCAGCACTTGCTATCGTGAATAAAATTTCTATCGTGGTTATCGTGAATAAAATTTCCCTGGGAATGTTTCCCTAATACTTTTCCACTATACACTTCGTAATCTCGAATTTGGCTTATCATCATTTCGATAGTGAAACTCCCCTGGAAAATTAATTCCCGATACCATTAAATTCCGATGGAAACTTTCGACCGTTAATCACATTCTAAATTTTCGAAGAAGGGAAACATTTCCAGGGAAATTCTGTTCGTGATAGCCCCCATTAACAGCAACAGACAACGCGTTTCAAAAGGATATTATAGATAATATAATTAATATATTTAACGAGTGTTGCCAGATGAAAAAAAATCTCCCCCCAGATTACCACATTTTATCAACAAAAATCCCTAAATTTTTTTTCAACTTTTTCACAGCTTTCAAATTTGTTTTTAATTTTAAATTTAATTTATTCACACAGCTACAGTAAAAAAAAAACATTGGTAAAAAAGTTTTCTGCATTTCTTCTGTTGGTGTATAATTCTGACACCCAGAATGTAAGGAATATCTAACTCGCAGAATATTGTCAGCTGTTTCAATACCTATTCAATCTCTCAACCTTTTAGCTCTGAATTAATCCCCCCAGATAACCCCCCAACGACAAAAAAGCCCCTAAATCTATGGGGAAAACCCCTAAACTGGCAACCCTGTATTTAACCAAACTTCTGCTGTTGTTAATTTCAAACTTTCGTCAATTTTAAACTTTTAAGCTTCACCCTTCTTACTTGAATTGTATCCAAATTTATTAACGGCATTTAAGATACTAACGGGTGATTTTTTGGCTGGTTTGGTTTTGGCAACACTGGTTTTGACAGCTGACGTGTGTTTAATACCTTGTGTCACTGTCAAACAGCTTCAGTTTGGTTTGCAATTTAACCATGGATCGTCTCAAAATGAACAACGCTTGCAAATTATTGAATTTTACTATCAAAGTTCGTGCTCGGTTCGAAATGTTCATCGCGCGCTGCTTGTGTTCAGCGATGAGGCTCATTTTTGGTTGAATGGGTACGTTAATAAGCAAAA
Source organism: Leucozona laternaria (assembly GCA_932273885.2). Lineage (NCBI taxonomy): Eukaryota > Metazoa > Arthropoda > Insecta > Diptera > Syrphidae > Leucozona > Leucozona laternaria. Next base: position 282,587,529 of record OW026366.1, read on the forward strand.
TTGCCGCATTTGGAGTGAAGATCAGCCAGAAGCATTGCAACAGCTACCAACGCATCCCGAAAAAGCCACTGTTTGGTGCGGTTTATGGGCCGGCGGCATTATTGGGCCATATTGGGCGAATCGCAGCGTTACTGTCAATGGTGAACGCTACCGAGCGATGATAACAAACTTTTTTTTGCCCGAAATGGAAGTTCTTGACTTGCATGATATGTGGTTTCAACAAGACGGTGCCACATGCCACACAGCACGCGAAACAATGGCGCAATTGCGAGGCGAGTTTGGTGAACAGTTAATTTCACGTTTCGGGCCGGTCAATTGGCCGCCTAGATCGTACGATTTGACACCATTAGATTATTTTTTGTGGGGGTATGTCAAGGTTAATGTCTATAGGGACAAGCCCGCTTCGATTGACGCACTGGAAGCCAACATCCATGCATTCATTCGTGAGATACCGGCCGATATGTGTGAAAGAGTATGCCAAAATTGGACTCAGCGGATGGGCTACCTGAGACGCAGCCGCGGTCAACATTTGCATAAAATTATCTTTAAACATTAAATTGCAAGGTTCAAACTATCGATTCAAATAAATATTTCATTCATTTTTTCGAAATTATTGTGTTTTTTTTTTTTTTAAAGTTCTAAACCTCTTAAAAAATCACCCATTATTAACATTTCCTGTAAGTGTTGCATCAGATGAAAGCTATTTTGTCGAAACTTAAGCTTATAAACACCTTTCACCGCTCAACAATGACCCTAGATCGATTAACCGGTTTGCACCTATTTCAATTATTGAAAAAGACATGCTTAGTCGCATTGGAGAAGAAGAAAATTTTGCAAATATGAATTTTGACGAAAGCCTTTGATTGTTATTAAATAAAATTCTATGTAAATATTAATGTTGTCGTTATCTTTATCTTGACTGGTTGCGAAAAAAAGACATAACATGACATTTCGAAACATTTAAAAAAATGTACTAAGTTTACACCACTCACCAAGTCTATGAAGGCCTTCTTAGAGAAGAACGCAATCTGAAACAGATTTTTGAGAAGACAAAATGTAGTGTGGAATATCATTAATTGAGATTAAGAACAAAAGCGGACCCAAGTGGCTTCCTTGTGGAACCCCGGAGGAAACCACTTTCAATATAACAAACAGCATATTTACTAAAAATTTTAAGATAGGACATGGTAGATTTACTAGTGACAAAACCATGTTGATGCGGTGAAATAATTTCTTTGAGAAGAAATAATAGTTTTTTATAAACAATTTTTCAAATAATTTGGGGATAACAGAGAGTTTATAGATTTGTCGATAATTTCAAACATCCCGTTTAGGTCCCGCCTTATGAATGAAATTTTCCATTCATTCAAAAATTCTCCGATTTTGATTGAAGCGTTAAACAGAAGTTCCAATGGTAAACAAAGAGAACTTGAGCACTGTCTTAAAACAAAAATACATAATACATCAGTACCAAGTTGTTTCATCAGACACACTAATATATAATGCTCCAATATTAAGAATAAATACGAGGTCGCGAGCATCAAATTTATGCAAACACATTATTTTTTTTGGAAATGTTTTTCATATCATAAAAGTCTATGGAAAAACAGGAATAAAATGATCTAAAATATCTATTATTAGCAAGAGTTGAATATATATTTGGCTTAATCCTCGTTTCATAACTTTGAAAATAGTTATACTTTTGTTACGGATTACGGACACACAGTAGACAATTTTGTATAATACTCAACGATTTTCAATTCTGTCATTTTTTTAACGATTTTAAGAATCTTAACGGTTTTTAGAAGAAGAAATTAATTCGTTTCGAAAAAATGAATTGTTTTGTTTAAGTGTGAAAAAAACTATATTTTGCAGAGTAAATCAGAAGGCGTTTCACACTTTTTTTCTACGATCATAATGTTTTAATGCTGTATCCATGACCATCCTAAAATAAATAAATATCTAAAGGGTGATTTTTAAGCTGGTTTGGTTTTGGCAACACTGGTTTTGACAGCTGACGTGTGTTTAGTACCTTGTGTCACTGTCAAACAGCTTCAGTTTGGTTTGCAATTTAACCATGGATCGTCTTACAAATGAACAACGCTTGCAAATTATTGAATTTTACTATCAAAATTCGTGCTCGGTTCGAAATGTTCATCGCGCGCTGCTTGTGTTCAGCGATGAGGCTCATTTTTGGTTGAATGGGTACGTAAATAAGCAAAATTGCCGCATTTGGAGTGAAGATCAGCCAGAAGCATTGCAACAGCTACCAATGCATCCCGAAAAAGCCACTGTTTGGTGCGGTTTATGGGCCGGCGGCATTATTGGGCCTTTTTTTTCAAAGATGGTGCGAATCGCAGCGTTACTGTCAATGGTGAACGCTACCGAGCTATGATAACAAACTTTTTTTTGCCCGAAATGGAAGTTCTTGACTTGCATGATATGTGGTTTCAACAAGACGGTGCCACATGCCACACAGCACGCGAAACAATGGCGCAATTGCGAGGCGAGTTTGGTGAGCAGTTAATTTCACGTTTCGGGCCGGTCAATTGGCCGCCTAGATCGTGCGATTTGACACCATTAGATTATTTTTTGTGGGGGTATGTCAAGGCTAATGTCTATAGGGACAAGCCCGCTTCGATTGACGCACTGAAAGCCAACATCCATGCATTCATTCGTGAGATACCGGCCGATATGTGTGAAAGAGTATGCCAAAATTGGACTCAGCGGATGGGCTACCTGAGACGCAGCCGCGGTCAACATTTGCATAAAATTATCTTTAAACATTAAATTGCAAGGTTCAAACTATCGATTCAAATAAATATTTCATTCATTTTTTCGAAATTATTGTGTTTTTTTTTTTTTTTAAAGTTCTAAACCTCTTAAAAAATCACCCGTTATATTAACCTTTTTATCTGGAGTGATAGTAAAAATAAAACTTTGTTAAATTGCCAGCAGTTTTGCGAGGAAAAGACTTCCAATAAATCTGTAAATCAAACGATTTGAGAAGTTTTATGTAATTTGAAGTTCTCCACCTCATTTTGGCTATTAAATTTAAATATGCCTATATAGTTTGTAAAGTATTTTTTATCCGACAATTGCATTGTAAAAAGAGCAAGTTGATGCGACCCAGTATTCATTGCTTTTATTCTGTCAAAGATATCAGAAAAAGAAAACGAAAGAATCGATAAGAAAACTTGAGGACATAATCTGCTGAAACTGCTTAGTAAATGTTGTCATCAAAAGTCTTCAACATAATTATCGTTACCAGAGCATTCGAGTATGTATTTGTATTTGGATCAATACATCTTTTGAGTATTCTTTGCCTTTGCAAAGGAAGGATGAAGTTTTATTTTGGTTATTTTGCTGATAGACCATCCTATTTATTCACCCAGTGACATCCATTTACTAACCCTATCCGAAAGACGCAGAGTAATCTAGAATCAAGGCCTCAAAAGGAAGATATCTTTAATCTCTATACCACTTTCATAGAAGGCAGGAGCATTCATTTTTTTTTTCTCATTTTTATGAAATCTGATTAATGTGAATGAACTGTAGAGTATCTGCAGGTCTAGTACTGCACATTTTGTTCGGAATAAAAAGTCATACATTTTTATTTTAAAGATATTCATCTACATTTGTCACATTTCTCGTATTGTATTTTACTACAATTATACATACATATGCATCTATTTTGTTCTCTTAGTATATAATACTCTCAAACCCAACCAGCAACATTAAATAAAGCAGAAGAACAAAACTCAAAAGTATAAGTGGGATTGTTGATGTCTAGACTTCCAGGAAAATGTAGATATTTTTTTTTATGACGACGGCGAAATCAGCTTAACACCATACTTGAAAAATGAAAGCGATTATCTTTCGAGCTCCTTGAAAGGATGAGCGATGAGATAAAATAAAAATATGACAAAAGTAAGCGCACATTTGTGAAGCACAATTGTAAAGTAAGTATTTTCATTATAATATTTACAAGTATCTCTGAGGACAATAGAACTTCAAATAAGCTGTCATTTGTTTCACTTTCTTTGAACGGGTATAGCTATATACTGACTTTATTTGTTACCGTTTTAACTTGAAAAATCATAAATTCGATATGGATTTGGCTACTGCCTGTTATATCGTCTAACTCGCAGTCGCAATTGAAAGCCATAAGATAAAGAAATTAAAACCCAGTGCTTTTGTTTTGAATTTAAAAAGGGGAAAAAAAACTCACGGCTATTATTGCACTACACCGCTTTCAAGAACAAAAAATCTGGCACGCAGGCGAATGTTGATGTCAACACGACATCTTAACATTGAGTTTTATATTTTTTGTTTTGTTTTATTGTTAAGTGTCGACGTCGATTGTAATGAATAATGTTTGCAATCAAGGAAAGAAACACGCCTCTTTAAAGATTTAAAATTAACAAATTGGTGTTTCAAAAAACATGATACAGGTACGTATACAAAATTCTTTTTTAATTGAGTTGCATTTCAATCTCTTTAGATAGGTTGGTCATGCTCAATTGCTGTTACATATTATTGGTTGATCCTAATATAAAATTCATTTATAAGAACTCTTAAAACATCGATATTGTTACATAAGTAACATAATCGGTTAATTTTCTTAAGAAAATGAGGTTTATATCCTTTTCGATTTATTAATGTATTTGCCATTATAACAAACGATGCACGTTATATAATTAAAAGTCCAATTGTATTGTCTTCGTAAAGTATGTGTAAAACCAAATTTTTACCAGCATTAATGCAGAAGAATTTCTAATATGATTGCTGAAAATGAAAAACAATTTCTTACCAATAAGGTGACTCTGTAAGACAATAGTTCACTTAGGCGTATACGTACTTTTTTTTAATATTTTAATCAAAGCAACATTTGGAAGCGCATAAGTGAAAAGAATGAAGTGGTTGTTTTTTTCATTCAAAACCTTCGATTGATAATAAAATAATTAAGTTGAAATTAATATCTGCGTCGCTGTCTTCTTGTTTTTAAAAGAATTCAAAATAATAGATATTATATTTAGAGTAACTTAAAAACAAGATTTAAGTCTAGGTAAGGGAAACTTTTTTTCCTAATGATTTCAGTTTTCTCAAAATTTTAAAGACACTAGGCATTTGTTTTTTTTATATTTCACCAAAAATATTTATGTGAGCATTGAATATAAAGAATTAAAAAAGGAGGGGACGAATTTAAAATATTTATAAATTGTTATTTGTTTAAATTTTGATTTTAAAAATTAATTAAAAAACTGAAAGAATTTCTGGCTTTAAAAAAGCTTAGCGCTAGTTTCGCCATATTTTTTGGCAATTTAAATCAGTATCAGCTCAACCTACACGCTTTGTTTGCATCTTATGCGAAGCATCCTGTATAGTGGGATTTTTTAGAGTTATAGAACTTACGATAGGGATAACTGTGTGAAACCAGCTGCCAAATTTGGCATGCCTTTTTGATTGTTCTTTTCATGAACTGCATACACAGATCGCAGTTGTAGAGGCCATATGCTAGAAATTATTTTCAAAAAATTAATGCTATGAAGTTTAAAGGCTCATCAATTCCTTTTTATGGTCAGTCGATCAAATTTTGTGAATTTAAAAAAAAAATCTAAAAATAAATCCTAAATGGCAAGTAATGCATTCATATAAAATAGAGCTAGAGTATCATTATACCACAATGATAGGAATACGAAAAAAATGGATCTAATAAATGTGTAATCCCATGGTAACCCAAGTTACATTTGAGAGAATCTTACGAACTATTTTATTTTATTTTATTTTATTTTATTTTATTTTATTTTATTTTATTTTATTTTATTTTTTTTTATTTTATTTTATTTTATTTTATTTTATTTTATTTTATTTTATTTTATTTTATTTTATTTTATTTTATTTTATTTTATTTTATTTTATTTTGAATACTAGTGAAAATCTTAATCTTTTGCGCTATTTTAATAACATTTTTGGGATAAATAGATTCTGATTTATAAAAAAAAATAAAACATGCTAAAATTTCGGGGCTTTTGTTTGATCATTTTGTTTTTAATTAGAATAACCAAAAGGTAAGTAGGTAGAAATGGCAGCCAACGAGCCGACTAGCTCGCTGACCCAATTAGCGCAAAAAAGCCGTTTTGATACCAAAACTCGTTTTGAACCTGTTGTTGAGGAATAGGTTTGTGGAGCAACAATCTGAAGCCCCAAGTTAGACAGCAAAAAGCCGAGTTCCATCTCAGAGGCATTTAGTAAAATTTTAAAACGAGATCAAGTCTTTGGTCTTCAGTTCGGAAAGTTCATCAAGTCGTCAAAGAAAGCCTTTCCAAAAACGGGCTAGAGCAGGGCATTTACATAGTGAACTAAAAATTCCTTTTCCTACTGTTTCGCACAGCTACGACATTAGGTGTTGTAAGAAATACCCAGTCTCACCGCATGCTCTCCTATCGGTCAGTGACTGGTGTATGTTGCAACGACCCTGGCAAGGTCGAAATTGCAGTATTTCGATTTTGGTGTGGGTCTTGTTTGAGTATTTTGCATGCTTCCCTAATAGCCAGTAATTCTGCCTGAAAAACGCTAGCATAGTCAGGAAGTCGAAAAGATTTGGATATGTTTAAGGCTCAGAGAAGATTGCCATAACCATAGGGTTTAGCAAACCAGCAATTCGATTGTTTCAGTTTTATTGCTCTGCAAGATTCCAGATATTAAATGTGTAAATCGAGTGGTAAAAGATGCAGAAAAACGCTTAAAGCATCCGTTGGACAACATCTTAAGGCCCCTGTGGTGCCAACACTACCTGTTCTTTGAATCTTTTTGAGCTTAATGATGTTATGCCTTGGTTGGAGTGGGCCACCATACAATCGATCCATATGTGAGAATCGGTCGTACTACAGCTGTGTACGTCCACACCATCATCTTTGACTGTAGGCCCCACTTTTAACCAAAGGTTTTCCTACAGGCATAGAAGGCTATGCAGGCTTTCTTAAGCCGTTGTTCAATATTTAATTTCCAGTTTAATTTAGGGTCAAAAACTACTCCCAGATATCTATCATAGAATGAAAGCGACAGAGTTTTTCTGTTTTGCATTGGTAACAAATAGGCCACAACTAGAATAAGCAATACAATTAACAATAAAATTAACAAACTACATGGTTACTCATGTTACAAAAAGTCAAATTAAAAAAGACGTCTTTTAAAGTGTTTTTAAATTAAAAATACTTTTAAACAACCTTTTAAATTATATGCATATTTTTTAATTAAATTAAAAAAGCGTAGTTTTACTGCCATCAGAACAAATATAGCAGTAGGAATGTATTTACATACAAATAACAGCTACGATTTTGTTCTCACATTTTGATTATTTATTGTAAATTTAAATTATAAACAGGTACCTACAAAGTGCGTTTTTTTTTTAGAATGGTTTGAACATGAAGGGATTCAGAAAAAAATGTTCTAGAGGATTTCGCAATAAATAATTTATGAGTTTTACACTGCATTTTCATGATCGTTTTTTCTTTGAATCACCCAATTTTGCCAAAATTAATTTTAATAGCACTTTATTGTTTGATTGAAATAAGGTTATCAAAAACTGCAACAATGATTTGCCGTTTTTCTTTCGCTTCAAGCGTCTCAGTGTTTTAACAACTTTGTGCCATCGATATTTATGATAACGAAACTGGAAATAAAGATTTTATAAAGCTTGATAAAAATAAATTCGTTTTTCTTCGATGCATGCTTTTCCCATTTTTTTTCGAAATCCACAAATTAATAAAAAAAACATTTTCGAAAACTTCAATCTCGGTCGATATGTACCTATGCTGCAAAAATCATAATTTATACAGACTTTTTAAATTAAAAAAAAAGTAACGTATACTAAGGGCCACACTGAGGGAAAAACCAACGTAAAAACAAAGTGCAGCGATTTGATTCAAAAATGTTTGGGAACGATTCGGCGCCAACGACGAACATTTTTGAATCAAAGTTGTGTGACTTCAGTTGAAAGTGTCTACACGATTTTGATCCAAATACGTTTTCCTCTTGATTTGAAGTATAATAACCATCAAATCAAATGCATGTATCTTTAAAACAATTTTTTTCAACTTCGATTGAACTATAAACATCTTTAAAAAACACTATTTTAGCATCACTCAGATACTGATTCAAAATGGCTACAGCTTGTTGTTTGTTTCAGTTTGTGTGAGACAAAAATTATGCACAAATATTAATATGTATAATAATGCTCGACGTATTTCATAATATGTGTGCTAGATATTATTCAGTTGTAAAGACTTTTATTATTAGTGAATCGTTTTGTAGTAGATAATCATTCATGAAACAAATAATTAAATAGGAAGAGTAATTATTGTTTTTCGATTTAATGTAAGTGAATTTTGAGTGCGCGTTTTATTTGTTCACAAATGTGTTGAAGGTACTTCGAAAAATTACAACGCGCTCTTAAAAGTCTCTATATTAAGCTGCAAAATAAATTACAAAAAAGAAGTTTTAAGGTTTAAAAAAAGATATTTAAGTCGACTTTACAACGCAACACTTTGAAACTACGTTGAGGGCACTTAAATGTGGACTTCAATGTAAAAATAAAAGCGTTTCACTTTGATACAAGGTTGAATACACTTTTAATGTGGATCTCATTGTTAAAACTACGTTTTCCTTTTTGAATCATAACTGTTTTAACGTGAAATTAAATATACTTCAAAGTATTTTGCTCAACTTTAAATCAAATACGATAGTATTTTATTTTAGAATGCATTTTTTCCCTCAGTGCAGTTTCACAGTCGACACTTATAGGAATAAGTGGCCCTAAAGATTCCCAAATTAGCACTTTAGAATAAGTTTCATAGCCAGCGTAAATGGAACTTAAGTCCCCAACATCGGAGACTTAAGTGCCACTTATTAAGTTAAATTGTTTTGCTGACGACAGTACCCTCAGCTTTTCATATTCGTTTCTAGAGTCACATCCATGTCCTTCGGATGTGGATTTAGAGCGGCAGCGTATGATAAGCTCATTAAATTCTGATCTCGACAGCATTGTCCAATGGGGAATCAAAAACCGCGTAGAATTTAATTCTTCAAAAACTCAATGCTGTCTCTTGTCGTTGAAGCGGAACCCACCCCTCATGCCGCTATCCGTGAGCGGTACTTGTATTGAAGAAACCGAACAGCTTTCAGTTCTCGGTATGTGCATCATAGACCACCTTTTGTGGAATGACCACATATTCAACGTCGCTAAAAATGCTGCTAAATGTTTAGGTTTTCTTCGGCGATGCAAGAAATTTTTCTCCCCTTCTGATCTGGCTGTAATCTATAAAGCCTTTATCCGTCCAAAGCTGGAGTACAACTCTCACATTTGGGCAGGTGCTCCTTTAACTCATCTGAATCTTTTGGATAGAATTCAAAAAAGAGCTTTAAAAATGATAGGTGATATAAGTATAACAGAAACAATTACAACCCTGGAACACCGCCGCCGTAATATTTCATGTCTCTCTCTATTTTATCGCTACTTCTACAAACAGTGTTCTAGTGAAATAGCCAACTGCATTCCTCCCCTAAAACAATACAACCGTAATACTCGCGCTTTTACGAATGCGCATCAGTTTACCCTTGAGCCCAACTTCGGACGTACCGTCAAGTATAGAGATTCATTCTTTAGCCGCACTACAAGAATGTGGAATGCTTTGGCTGGCTCTATTTTTACCTCCCATTTTAATATTCAGAAATTCAAAATCAATGTGCATCGGTATCTCCTATTAAATCCTTCCCTATTTTCCTAACGCTCGCACTGTGTTAAAACATTTTAAGGGTAGTTAAAATCCCTTTAGTGCGCGCTGATTAAAAAAAAAAAAAAAGTGTGCACTGTGGCGCAATAGCCTTAATCTTTCACATTGCCCACTCAAGTGCCACTTTTCTCACTGTCAAACTGGCCCTAAATAATGTATTTTTTTAAGAGGTTACCACCTGCACTCTATAAAATGTAGCCATTCTATAGAGTAACTGTAACGATTTTAAAATATATTCATTATTTGGAAAATTTGTGTTAATGAGCAAGTGCATGCGATCCAGTCTTGAATTTTATTTTCATAAAATTATTCATAATGGGAAATTGTTAGTTTAACTTTTTAACTGTGTAATTGTCGATTTTAAAAACTGATTATGTCAATTTAGAGTAATTTTATTATATTTTTTCTTCTTCTTTAACCTTAAAAATGTTTCTTGTATTTTTTGTGTGGTAATTCATAAAGTTCCGATAATTGGATGCCTTATACTATTGTGTATAAGTATAACATACTTACCATACAAACGCATATCATGGCCACTAAAAACTCCTCGAGCCCAATTATTGAGACAAACAATGTTAATGTGTGTTCTTCATCAAACTGGAATAACCGTAATAAAGGTGCCATTAACCAGTTTATTCCTTATATTTTTATTTATTTTTAGTTGCGTTCGTTAGAAGGCATTTTATTGAACAACCATATTTGTTTATTGCTATTAATTCTATTATATAAGCAACAAAATTGTGTTCAGAAATACATATACATACATGTATATCTTTATAATACACAGCTATAGAAAACTGAAAATTAAATAAATAAAAAAGGAAAAACACGGAAACGGCCATAAAAACATTGAATAAATATAATTTTAGATATCCTTGCTCTCCAAGGCAAAAGTTCGTCCCTTTGTCTTTGTTTTTGTCTTTATCGCCTGTTTGCTAGTCTAATGAGAAAATCAGCATCCATAGTCACTAACTTAAATGTTCAACTGGACACAGGCATCCTTGGCAGGTGTTCGCATTATCATAATATACCTAGCCGTGGTTTATGTATTCGAATGTATTTCTGTATGTATATGTATAAATGTATATATGTGAAGTATTGTTCGGACAAGTTTGACTTTTCTATAGGTACTACAGCCTCGATATCCTTATTATGCCAGCTTTATTATACTCTCATGAAGCTGGCAGTTAGCAGGTTGGTAATATACTTTTGTAGACATCTTGTTGTGTATCTGTATGTAAGTAGTTAATGATGTCTATTTGTCATCCTTGTCCTGTTTGGGTTTTTTCTGGTCGCAACTTTTCTCACTGCCAGTCCCGACAACAGCCGCCTCGCCACTCTGGGTGGTGGAATGTTCTTTTTGTTGTTGATACTGGTGAATGTGTTGCTTTCCGCCAGACTCTTTAACAGTAAATGTCACATAATAGCGTTTATTGCTATCCAACTTCTCCGAAGGCAGTGATATAAGCTGTTTGTTTTTTCCATGTGACAGCTCAAGGGAGACCTTACTCCCACAATTTGGGTTGCTGCTTAAAATCTTGGGTAGATAAAAACTTCCGGCTCCGTTTTTTTTGTAAGGTCCAAAGCCAAATTTCGGCATTGTGTGATGATTCATCATGGGGACTGTGGGGGAAGAAAGCAAAACACGATTTTTTAGTAGATACACAAAAGGGAGATTATGTTTGCTGGGTGAATAATTATTACTTGATTTGTCTAAAAGAGGGACTTTTGAGACGAAATTAATCATTCAAATATGACAAATTGATATTATGGTTTTTTTTTTTTAGCAATGTGTCAACTTATATGTACAATGTACATACTTGAGAACTTTTCTAGCTTCTGCAAGTTATGTGCTCTTGATGAAGATTAATTCAAACACGATATTAGACAAATGTAAAATAAAAAAATTGCTGTCCCATAAAATGGATCTGCAGATAAGGACGAAGATATTTGGAGACAAAAATAACAACAGCAAATACTCTCAATCAGACATATCATTGTGTCTGATCTTAAGAAAAATTTCACCGATTTGTATACGAAATGTAAAAATTTTGCATCATGATAGTAGTTGTGCCGATTGTTAGATTCTATAGTTTCTCAGAACAGAACCCAATACGGCTTGAAATTTCAAAATTACAGTAAGGCCTGAATAAAAAAAGTAAATCGATTTTGCAGAGCGAATAAGGTTTAGTAAGACATTTTGTTTATTGAAAAATAAGAATGGCTTAACCTTAATTAAAAAAAACAAACCAAATTTAATTATGTATGAAAATTAGTTAATAAGAAAAAAAATTTGTAATTTAAAAAAAATAATATAATTGAAGAAAACAAAAAAAAACTAATGTTACTCTAATAAATTCATATTTTATCAAAAAGTTTGATAACAATTTTTAAAATTATATGCCTGTTGAACATAAGATCAAGTTTTTGGGAACCAGTCGTGACTTTGTTTTGTTTTTAATATTTATTTAGTTAGTAACCTTTGTAACTGTAATATTTATATATAATTTTTATACAAAAAGGCGTGTCATCATATAACTTTAAAATAGCAATTTATTTGGTTTCTCAAAAACAGCTCTAAACATTTTAATAAAATTTTCACAATTTTCTCTTATGGACAAGAAAAAAATTTATATATTGTATTTATTCATATCCTCCCACTGCCACGCTCACTATTTTATTTCATGGTTTCCAGGAAATTGGTCTATTTCTTGGAGACGACTCAAATGATTTGGATTAAATTTTCAATGTTTGTACTTTTAAATTAAAAATTTTTAGTAAATCCGACCACTTTTATCATATTTTGGTATCTCAGAAACGTCTCTTACGATTTGAATGAAAATTTCGTCGTTTGTTTTTATGAGCAAGAAAAAATATTAAAAATGTCATAAGTTAGATCCACCCCGGATCTAACGGAACGCGGCCGGCGCGGCGTTCACTTTTATGATTTCTTCATTTCTCTGAAATGGCTTTACCGATTTGGTTGGGCGAGAAAAATTCAAAAAATTGGTTTTGGTAAGGGCACTGCCACGCCCATTTTTATCATTTGCATTTTGATGGAAATTTTATAGTTTTTTTAAATTAGAGGCAGACAAAAAACTTAAAAATGTCATATGATAGATCCGCCCACTGCCCACTATTTCTTAGTTTCTCGGAAACAACTCAAACGATTTTAAGGCAATTTTCAGAGCTTATTTTTATGGACAGAGAAAATATTAAAAAGTAAGATTAAGAAAAATTCGCCCACTGGCACCCCTACTTTTATGATTTGTTGGTTTCTTGGAAACAGCTTTTAAGATTTGGATAACATTTTCAATTTTCTTCCGCCCACTGCCACTACACTTGTTTATTTCTTGATATATTGGAAACTGCCTTAACGATAATGAACTGCTTTATGTTAAGAAACTAGATTTAGTTAAAACCGCCTACTGCCACGCCCAACTATGTTATTTCTTGGTTTCTCATAAACTGTACAATTTCTCGGACACGAATAAAACGATTCCTGATTCCTGCCACGCCCACTTTAATTTTTTCTTGGTTTTTGAGAAACGGATCTAACGATTTGCAAGAAATTTTCAAAGTTTGTTTTCATGAGCGGGAAAAAATTTGAAAATTAGTTTTAATAAAATCCGCCCACATTTTATAATAATTTTCTTTATAAGTTTAACTAACAAAGTTTTTTATGAAAAATCGCAAATAGTAATAGATATTAAACATTTGTTTCTAATTGTCTGATGATCTTCAAGGTAATGGCTTTTAAATATAAATGAAATTTTAGGCTACATATAAAAATAATTTTAACTACACCTAAGGACTAAGGAGAGGGTAAATGTGTTATTAATTTGATTTTCTTTTTTTTAAATGCAAAAGTTGATAAAAAGTTTTCGATTTTCAAAAAATAATTTTGGTAAGTGGTTTTTATAAAGATTAACTTGAACTTTGCTTAAAGATTTTAACCTTCAGCAATAGAAAAGAATTTTGTAATAAAATAACGGAATTTTACTCAATATGATGATCCCTTGCCTTAGTGATATAAAAATCAGAAACCCTACAAATCTAAATGTTCATTTGTATCTACATACATACCTACTTATAACATTAATTAAACGCAAATTTTTAAGATCCCTAGAAAAACATGGTCTCCCAGGTACTTATGATCAAGCCGATTCAAAAGTTAATTATTTAATTAATGAGTTTCTACCGCAACTTATTGGTGCCAATGAAGATCAAGCATCATTTTAAGTAAATACAACATTAAATTGTATTTTTTTCAAAACGAGACACACAAATTCGCCCGAAAAATGGCCTTATGAATTATTATTTAATTTTTGTTTGGCAGCAAAGACATTCATTTGATAAAGGGGAATACAAGTTGAAATTAATTTTATAGATTTTTTAATTTAATAAAATAATTTGTTGGCAATTTATCAAATATATTCATATTAAAGGACTTATTTATAGTCTGTGCCAAATTCTTCATTGGCTAACTTCCTTGACAGTCCAAACTAAAATCAACTCCAGAAGAACAGAAAATTCTTTTTATATTCTTCTTAAACGAAATTAATTTCCACAGAAGCGAAGGATAAAAAACGTTGAATAAGTGAAACACAATAATATTGAAAACAAGACAGCATACTTAAAGGCGTTTAGGAAAATGCTGATGCTCCAAATGCATTTGATAAACAAAAACATCCCATTTTCGATTTGTGACGTCAGTGGTCTCAAGTGTTGGAATGCGTAGTGCATACGACTTTGAAGACTGAGCAAATGTGATATGCGTGGGTTCGATTCCTGTGGTGGGCATGTAGAAAGTTTTTCATAATAAAATTGGATTAAAGCTCAGTACCACTATTATAAGCAGGAGACTGATGATAGGCGGCTTGGCACCCCTTGAAACATAGCTGTATGCCAAATAAACGAATTATAAATTAATTCGTAAACAATTGGTGGTGGCACCTTTAAGTTGTTGTTCATGTTCAAAAATTCGAAAAACATAATGATTATTAAGTAAAAGGTAAATTTTCAATTAGGGATTGCGAAAACCGAATTATTTAACGACTAAGGCAAAACAAAGAAGTTTAAAATAAATTTTGAGAAATTAAAGTGACCCAAGCTGAAGATGGCGTAGGTTCCACCAGCATTTAATAAACGCATAGAATATAAGCAAAATACACTTCTTAGCACTGTAGCCTACAAAAAGAATAACAACCTCAACACTAAAAAATAGAATGAAAAATAAACAATTCAGAAGATTCCCTGAATTCCCATTTCATTCCAATATATTATTTGATGAAAGTCAATTCCGTTATGCAACTATGGAAATGCAGTGGTAGAAAGCTTTTCAGTTTTATTAAAAAAAAGCAAAATTGATGTCTCTATCTGCTTTTGATATAAATCCACGACGACGGCTTAACGGAGGAGTACATGAGACAAAGGATACCTTCAATCATCTTTTCTGTTGTTATCAAAAATTAAGGACATTCTATTTCGATGAAAACAGTTTTTTTTCTTGTTAATGCTCGGAGCAGTAAATTAACTGTTAGAAACAAAATTTCATTTGGTAACTTTAAATACAAAAAAAAACATGTTTACCATCGCATCTCGAAAAAAGAATGTTTTTTTTTTTTGGTGGGACTTTTTTTCAACTTTATTCAGCAAAATAAAAAAGTAAACACACATGGAAAGTTTTCTCGAAGACAAAGAGCAACAAGAGAAAAAAAAAAACTCTGGGAGCTTGATTTTATTGCTTTTTGCTCAAAACATCACACAAACCGACACAAATAGTTCTTCTTCATAAAAGTTGAAGCTTGTTAAAAACGGATTTAAGGAAAAAGTGCCAAGCCAAAGCTTGTCTTCTAGACATCTTCACCCTTCTTTTATATTGGAAATATGTAGCATTCTTCTCGATTTTGTAGGAAACTACCCCTCAAGATTATTTGCTACACTAAGATTAACTATTCTACGCGAGAAAAAACATTGAGGTAGAGAGAGAGAGATTTCTCTTCAAAGTCACACTTAAGTGCTAAAGAAAGTTATCTTCAATTTACGCGAAATGGAGAAAGATAAAACTCTCTGGATGACACGCGGGAAAGTTGATATCTTAGTGAAAAATTGTAATATTTCATCGTTGAGTGCACCTTCACTTCATGCCCTTCCTCCATATTTTTTCGTATTACAATTTCACCCACAAAACGCGGAATGACGGTTTCATATCAAACTACTAGGTAAGGTATATCGTATATGTATATGGAGCTTCATCTTTCAGGCAGACAGTCAGTCCTCAGAAATGGAGGGTAGAGTTGCTTTTAATATTATTTCCTTTTTGCTGTTTCCGCTTCCTTTTATTTGAAACAGCATCCAGTACCTACCAATATACAGACTTCGTTCTTGTGTAAATAAGCATTCCGCAAGTTTCTTAAAAAGCATAGATGAAATATCTCAGAGGGTTGTTACAAACATCTTGTAGGTACGTTTGTACTTCCTTGAGTCACAAAACGGAGTACCTACCTTATAAGAAGAGTATCAGTAAAGAAGTGGTAGTTACCATAGTAGAACGTCAAAAATGAATTTCATCTAAAGTGGAACATAATCGGTAGGATCTTATAGGGATTTAAAGTTGATAAACAAAGAAATCCTTGACGGATGAAAATATCTACCTCACATCAAAACTATCAACACAAAGAACAGTTTGCTAATGACAGCACTGAAAGTTTTAGTGAACATTTATTCACATCAAGGTAGCTTGTCTTAAATTAAGAGTTTCAATGATTATTATTTAAATATTTTTTTTTTTTTTTTCGGAATAAATGTTTTACAATATTCAATTTAGTATTATATATTTATTTTATTTTAATATCATTGGGTATTAGTATGTTTTTTTTTTTTTTAAGGTGCCAGATTAATTCCAAAATGATTACTATTAACCCTTTACAGAATGTATATTTTCACTATTTTCAACATTAAGAATGAGTAATTGAAACACTTATGAAAGATATAATGTCATGTTTTGCATATTTATTGAGAAATCACAAATTATTATTATTTGGGAAAACGAATTCTCTTTTTAAATAAACATTGTGGAAACCCCTCTAACAATTCGATGGTCCAACATTTTTACTTGTGATAATAGTATAGTTACTAAATATATGGCAAGTTATGGATTCATACAAAAAATCGAAACTTGAAATTACGATGTTAGGGAAGACGACAAAAGTGGGTCTCGCAAAACGTCCGTCTATCTGTCTGTCTGTGTGTTCGACTACAGCTTAAATGGATGGGTTGATTTAATTTAAACTTGGTACCTAGAATTTTTTTTTGGGACCAAAACTAACTGCATCTACCTGTCATACAAAATTTTTTTGACCAAAAAGGAAAATCTTATTTTTCTCAAAATCGGCTCCATAAATTTTTTTTTAAAACTCAATTAATTTATATATGTAGTAATAAGCTGCCGTTTAGTAAAATTCATGGCTCGTTATTTCAAAAAGGATTTTTTTTTAACACAATCTATAAGATTTTTTACAAAAATTATTCTTATATCCAGAAATAAGAACAGGTACCTACCATACAAATGTTTAAAAACCGTTAAGGAAAACCTTTTTTTCTCAAAAACGACTACTACGATTTTGATAAAACTTTTATCGTACGAAATTAATAAGGTCTAGCATTTAAAATTATTAAATTTTACATTGAACAATAATTATTAACAGCTCCTCTCAGAAGGTTTTTTTTTATTTTCGATTAAATCATTAGCTGATTTACCGATTAAAACTATTTTTTTAACAGAAGCTTGTAATAAATTGAAATAATATTGCATATAAAAATTTTCAAAATAAACTATTTTTTGATTTTTAAAACAAATTTCAAAATTAATTTTTGAAAATTCAATATTTCGAAAACGGAAGATTTGTTGTAAAATAAATTTTTTAACTCCACATTAATAAATACTTATAATTGGAGTACCAATTTTTTTTCTTAAAAATGTTAACGCGAAATGTTATACATAAAAAATTAATTATTTTTAAAACCGCTCCTACGATTTACATAAGAAATGAGATGGGGTATATCCCGTTCGGTTAAAAAGAGTTTGAGACGTATTTATTTCTAATTTTGTTGATTTAGAACAATTTTCCAGTTTAATATAATTTCCTTGCATACATCTGTGCAAAACGGGGGTGTATAAAATATAGGCTCCCATAGCTAATTTATTTTAGACTATAGAAGCACAGTGTGATCGCGCATAAGATCAAGTTCGTGCGACCCAGTCGTGCATATTTTTTTCTATACCTTTATATAAATTTCATATAAAATATGCATAAGCATCTGACTGGCTATAGTCAACTTAACTAAATTACCCAAAGCAAAAATTATCACAAATTATTTCTAAAAGAATTTTTAAAGTAATATTTCTAGAAATGGATGGAATGATTTGCATCAAAATTTTAGCTCGTCTAGAACGGGTAGCTGACATACAAATATTTTGTTTTTTTTTTTTAATTGTTTTACAAACGGCTACTACGATTTTGATCAAACTTCGTGCCTGTAATAACCAAGTAAATTGTAAGAAAATCGCGTTTCAGGTATATTTTGAAAAAAAATCACATAACGGAATTATGCATTCCAAGTTTTTTGAGAAAATGGTCTTTTGGGCTATTCAAGTATAACTTATTATCTTGCAAGCTGGTGTTTGTAAATAATTTAAACAATAATAGATACATTTAAAAAATTAAAAAAAAATATTTTATAAATAAAAAAAAAAATAAACCGAAAAACCCAATTTTTTAGAACTTTTAACTCTTTTAATATTTTCTCATTAAATATATACATCATTCATCTTCAATGTGTGGCAAGTTCGTGAAATCAAGTCGTGCTAATTTTTTTCTTAAAGATAAAAAAATATTATCAATTTTTTTAAAAATAATTTAAGTTTAAGTACTAATAGCCTTCATTCCAAATTTTTCTTAATTTATTTCTATTTTTGGATTGGTTGGACGCTAATTGGTGAATTAATCAGGCAATTTTTGCTTGTTTGGGTTAACTTTGTTTAAACGAAAAAAAAACGACTGGGTCTCTCGAACTTGCTCTTATATGCGATCACATACCTGAAATAAATTATCTATGGGAGTCTATTTTTTATCCATTTGCCAAAACTTAGTTTAGTTGCAGGTGGTATAATGTGGTATACAAAAATTAACAATATAGCCTAGTGTTAAAAATATGCATTATGCATAAAAGGAAATTATATTATTTAAACTGGTAAATTGTTTTAAATCAAAAAATTAGAAATAAATTGATTAAAATACTTTAAATCTGTTTTAACCCAGCGCGATGTAGACCATTTGATTTCTTATATAAATCTTAGTTTATAAGAAAAAAAATTTGAAAACCTAGGAGCGGTTTTAAAAATAATTAATTTTTTATATATAAAATTTCGTTAACATTTTTGAGAAAAAAAATTGGTACGCCAATTTTAAGTATTTGTTAATTTTGAGTTAAAAATTGTACTTTACAAAAAAATCTTCTACCCTTTTTTCGAAATATCGAATTTTCAAAAAATTATTTTGAATTTTTTTTCAAAAATAATTTTTTAGAAAATTTTGCTACGCACTTTTATTTATATTTTTTACAAGCTTCTGTATAAAAAATCTAATTCTGTTCGGTATATCAAATATTAAGATCGAAAATCAATGAAACCGTTCTATGAGAGGTACAGTTACTAAACGTAAAATATAAAATTTAAAAATTTTAAATGGTAGATCGTACTAATTTTAACAAACAAAAAAAAACTTTTATCAAAATCGAAAAAAAATATTTTTCTTAACGGATTTTAAACATTTGTATGGGAGGCACCGTTATATTTGGGTATTAGCAAAATTTTTGTCAAAAATCTTCTAGATAAAGTTAAAAAACTGCTATTTACCAAGTTTAATAAAAATCGACGGAGTCGTTTTTGAAATATTGAGTTTTCAAAAAAACAAAAATTCAAACTTTTTTTTAGAAATCTAAAAAAAAAATTTTTTTTTAAATTTTGGTACACAATATTATTTAGAATGTGTCAATAATTCTTCATACAAAATTGATCAGAATCAGTTTGAAGGTTTTCGAGAAAAGCGAAAATCAAAAAAATGGTTCTTTGGGAGATACCATTAATAACCATTTTTCGGAACCATTTTTTTTATTAAACGGCAACTTATAACTATTTAAATTTATTGAGTTCTTAAAATCAAATTCTGTAGCACTGGATTTGACAAAAAATAAGTTTTTCCTTTTTGGCCAAGAAATTTTATATGACAGCTAGATACTTTTAGTTTTGGTCCTAAAAAAAAGAGAAAAAAACGGGTGGGGGAATGTCCAAAAAACGCTAGGTACCAAGTTTAAAGAAAATCGACCCATCCGTTAAGGCTGTAGTCGAACCGACAGACAGACAGGCAGACAGACAGACGGACGTCTTCGCTATCATCGTAATGTCAAGTTTGATCAATATCTCGAGTTCGATTTTTTGTACGAATACATAACTTGCCATAAAGTACCTATATTCCCAAGTAAAAATGATGGTTTGTCAAATGCTACATATTTAAAAAGTGCGAAACAACTAACAGCAAAATGAACACCCTCAAAACTTATTCCTTTGATACAAGATATAGTTAGCTATAGAGTGTAAATAAAATCAACCCATAATAGATTCATTTAATTGAAGTGCTTGAAACAGTTACATATATGTATTTTCAAAGCCCAGCAGCAGCTGAACTATGCTGAACCTCAACTGAAAGCTTTTAAGAGGATAGAAAATTTGTATTTTATTTTTTGGTATTATAAAGTTATAGCCTTACAAAATTAAATAAAAACATAAAATGAGAGACCATGTCACTTGTAGTTTTAGCATTGAGATGCAAAATTATATACATATTCTTTTCTGAGAAAGCAAGTCAGAAATGTGGTTGAACAGAAAAAATGCAGTTAAACTTAATCCCATTAATGGCATTGTTGCTATATATTTAAATTTCGTCAAAAGAGGTTTACTTTAGAAAAGCGATTAGTTTTTTTTTTTAAATTAAGTTCGTTTGAGTCTCCGGTAGGTAGTACTGACTCTGCGAAGAGTCTATCATAAAGAGATGATATGATATGGACGTCAGTGTAAAAATGGACCATACGCCAGGCACTGATGCGAGGTACCTGCACAATACATTACATAATTGTCTAAGATTTCGATCGAGGACTGGAATTACAGGGCTGAGTGCTCAGCAGTAGAGTTTCTGTTAAATTTCAATGGCGGTGCATTTTAAGGTAAATTACCTCAGAACTAAAATTTGAAACTAAATGTATCATTTTTTTTGGTTTTGATAACTTATTAAATAACAAAATGTTTTTGTATCTCAAAAAACAAAACCAAGTAGCCTACTAAATTAATCTTTGCAAAGAAAAGAAAGAAGAAATAACAATGACGAAATTTAAAAGTTTGCACAGGTATACACCCTTAAGAAGACATTGCATACACTAAATTGTATTTACATAATTATGCATCACGGAAATGCATTTAAACGCGTTTGTTTCCGCCTTCCAAACTTAAAACAAGCTTCTTACGTCCCATTTAATGCAACATGATCTCAAGGCATACTTAGGGTAGTAGGTATAGTGAGAAAGATATACAGCCCATTATACAATTTTATACAAATGAAAAATCAACAAAACAGCATAAACACTGCCTCTCACAATCATCTCATTAAGGCTGAACCAGAAAATGCAGCTGAAAATGCAGCACTCGTGTTTTAAGCATGCTTTGAAGAATAATAATACTTGAAAAAGACAAATAGACATCCTAATTATAACTCTTTTTATTTTTTGTTCATTTTCTGTTTTCTTAAACAATTTTTTTACAATTCCTTGCCATCATTTCCTATGACGTGACGCGCTCAGCTTCCTCTCTTTTACAAAAGTCTTTGTATAGTTGATACCTTAACGCCTGATAAATTTCAACTTAGCAACACGGTTAGTTAGTTACACAAAATATTTAATGTTAACTTGCTTAAAGGCAAGTTATAAAATCGGTAAATAAAATCATACAAATATTTTAATTGGAGCTTCCAAGATTAGCTATGCAAATTTCAACAATTACCTATTGTTTTTGTAAAAAGTTTATACTCGTCTAGAGTTGAGTTAAAACATACTTTGGGTGAGAAGTTGAAAGTTATAAGGGAACAGAGGAAGTATTAAAGATTGGAGTAGAGCTAAGGTCAATTATGATTTTGTTTAAATTCTTGAGATAGAAAGAGATTCTTATACATGCCAATATAATGATACTGTTAAATGTATCTAACAACATCAATAAAGGCCATTTTATTTTATTTGTTATAACAGAGTAGTTATTTATGAGCATTATATGAGCGTAATCACTAGGCTTTACCATCTTTTAAGTGGAGTTGAAACCTTCATTTTTCTAGGAGATCCAAAAAAAAATAATTGTCTATATGTTAAAAGTTTTCAAGTCAGAAAGTCTTGATTGAAAACGTGATCCTTTTGTTTAATAGAATTTTGCAAAACTTGTTTGTCTTTTTTCAAAATTTTAAGTTTAGAAATTAAATTTTCAAAAACTATTAATTAAAACAAATTGATATAAACATAAAATTAGAGAATGGATTTCTGGCTTTAAAAAAAGCTGAAGCATTTTACTGTAAGTGTTGCCCTTATTTTTAATATATTTTCTTAAAACTTATAGTTGAACTTTTTAAGAAAATCCCTTTAAGATTTTGGCTGAACCTGAATTTAACCAAATATATACAGTCGACTCTCCCTAAGTCGTACTCTCCTTAAGTCGAACCTCTCTCTAAATCGAACACATTTTCTTGATTACTGGCATTTTTTTTTCACCCCTTAAGTCGAATTTTGTTTAGCACAAAACAAAATAAAAAAACATTACCCCTTCGGAATTCGTATTTGGATATATGTAACTACGAACCATCAAGTACCTACACACTTCGATACATTTAATATGTATTTGTAGCATCGCGGCCATCATCGTCTGTTTCTTCCTATTCAGAAGATGTTTTTTATTTTTTATTTTATATTTTTGTTTTGTTTCGATGAATTCATAAGTCTTTATTTTATTATTATTATTTTTTAAATAAGCAATATATTTTTATGTTAACTTTTTGTAAGTGTTAACAGTCAAACGGTGCATCGATGAAATTAGGAATATGAGCAGGCAAAATCCCTTCTGTTCATGGTAGTGTTAGTGTTAGGATAGGTCCTGCTTGTGCAGCTCGGTGAGTGTGGCAGATGGATTGAGTTAAGATCGCATTCCATATCTGACCATCAAAGCGCGCTCACCGAGTTAGCGCGATTTATAAGCGGAATTAACATTTAACTATTGAGAGTTTTATATAAGTATGTATATTAACCTTTTTTTTATTAAATAAAAAAAAATAAAAAAAAAATCTTTCTCTCTATAACTCGAATTCTTCCTCTCTCTCGAACTAATCTTGGTATCCCGTAAAAATTCGACTTAGAGTGAGTCGACTGTATTTTTGTATATACATAAATGGATCGTGGTATGTTCGGATGATCAAAAGTTGAGAACGACTGTACCTACCAAATTGGATACTTCTTTTTTCGGGTTTATTCGTCATTGCTACGCAAAGGTTTACGAAAAAGAAAAGTCAAAAATTCTCAAAAAATGATACTGTAAAGAGTATAAGGGCATATTTCATTTTTCAGTAAAAAAAATTGCCCGATTTAAGAATTTTTCTTTTTTTAAAGGTTTTTCATTGGAAATGACTTAAGCGATAGTTCTTTTTCAAAATTTTAATATTTATAGGGTGAAATGGGATAAAAATAAGAAAAAGTTGTCCGATATAAGAACTTGTTTTTTTTTTTAAGTTTTCTCGAGAAATTGCTTTAGAATGAATTGGGGTAAAAATAAAAAAATGTCCCATTTTTAAAATTCTTTTCGTTAAAAAGATAATTTTTACTGGATGGGCCTCAGGTGGGTTTTTTTTTTATTTCAAAAATTAGATGAAATGGGGTAGAAATGAAAAGTTGTATTCGATTTCAAAGGTTTTTTGTAGGCGATGGCTTATGGAATTTTGTTTTAAAAAATTGATATTTATATGGTAAAGTGGGGTAAAAACAAAAAAGGGATAACCGATTTTAAAAATTGTGTTTGTGTTGGAAAGGTTATTTAAAAAAAAAAAATGATACCTATAGAGTGAAATGGGATAATCACACAAAAGTGGTTTTTGTATACAAAAATTCTTTCTGTTTGGGAAAGCATTGAAGGTTGGACTGCAAAATGGTATTAATAGACAAAATGAAATGGACGACTTTGCCTACCTTCCAGAAAACCATGTGATGTGTCTATTGACAGGTCAAATCCATTCACGACATGTCAGGGCTAGGACTAACTATACTATAAAGGTATGTCCTCTTAGATCTTAGTTAACAAGGAAAAGAATGTATCGTCGAGAATTATTCTATTTGTTTGACAGGAAGATGAACAATAGGTAGGGGAAGTACGTCCAAAATGACGTATATGGACAAAATGACATACAGACCATTTCTTGAAATCTGCCATACTTATACAATCCGCTCAAATGCAAGTAGTTGACTTTGATAATTTTTAAAATCCTCTGAAAATTCTGGCTCATTTCATATCCATATGTCGTCGCAAAAAACTAAACATTTTTTACGAATAAAATAATTTTTTTTTGGTTCTTGACAGATTTTCGAATTTTGGTGAGTTTATGCAGTTTTCATTTAGTTTAATTAACTGTATCTATAGTTCATGACAAAATTAAGATAATACAATAATGACATACAATAACCACGTACAAAACGACATACCTAAAAATGCTCCAAAAGGAACTTATATTACTAGTCAAGGCAAAAAGAAGCAAAAAAGTCAATCCTGTCACTTATATAAACTAATTTCAAGCAAAAAGTGCAAAAATTCAAACATTGGACTCATGCATCTTGTGCTGAGTTTCCAAAGAACACCAAACGATTCATTTGCGAACTATGCATTTACTGTGAACCTGAAGGTATAGTTTTTTCACAAAGTTTTCTAGAAACAAATTATTATTTAAAATTATTAATACATTTTATACAAAATGAACTAAATAACCACTATGATGGGCTCACCAGATTTGGTGTATGTCGTTGTATCCATATGAAATATGTCATTTTGTCCATACTAAAGGGTTTTTCAACAGGGACGCTACAAAAGTAGAGCAACAGGGAGAGGAAACGACGCCATATTTCTTGCCGCTCTTTTGACATTTCTCTTCAGTAAGGTTTGCTATTTCATGATGGAAAGATATACGAGCCAGCAACTAGTCGAAATTATTAAAATTTACTACCGAAATTCGGAGTCAGTGGCCTCAACGTTAAGAGCGCTACGTCCAATTTAGGGTCGTCATAATCATCCTAGCAGATCAACAATTGAGCGTCTAGTGGAAAAATTTGAATCCACAGGCACAGTACAAAATGTTCCCGTGCCAGTGAGACAAGGAAGTGCCCGTAGTGTCGAGAATATTGCTGCCGCTGAGGCTTCAGTTGCAGAAAGCCCAAATGTGTCTCTCACACGTCGTTCTCAAGAGTTGGGCATCTCTGTGACGAATTTTGCGAAAAGATCTTGGCCTACATCATAACAAGATTAAATTGACGCAACAACTGAAGTCGCTTGACCACCAGAAACGTCGTATGTTCGTGAATTGGGCTGAGCAACAACTTGAAAATGATTCGGATTTTCATCGAAAAATCTTCTTCAGCGATGAGGCTCATTTCTGGCTGAATGGCTTCATCAATAAACAAAATATGCGGTATTGGTCAGGCAGCAATCCACACGTACTCCACGAGTCATCATTGCATCCCGAAAAAAATTACGGTTTGGTGTGGTTTATGGGCCGGCGGCGTCATTGGGCCGTACTTCTTCCGCGATGATCAATGATAACCGAATATTTTTGGCCCCAATCGGATGATATGGACTTGGAGGACATGTGGTTCCAACAGGACGGCGGCGCCACAAGCCACACAGCGAATGTCGCCATCAATTTATTGGAAACCAAGTTTGGAGAACGTGTTATCGTCGGTCGTGCGATTTGACGCCGTTAGACTATTTCCTGTGGGGCTACGTCAAGTCTATGGTCTATGCCAACAAGCCAGCGACGATTGATGAACTTCGTACGAATATCGATTGATGAACTTCGTACGAATATTGATGAACTTCGTACGAATATCGAAAGTGAAATTGCAGCAGTATCGGCCGATTTATGTTTGAAAACCGTCGAAAATTGGGTTCAGCGTCTGGACTTCTGCAAGCGTGCCCGTGGTAGCCATGCAAAAAAATCGAGTTCCATACATAATGGCATCGAACGTACTTTCACAGAAATAAAGAATTTCATTGACATCCAAATCCGTTTTTGTTTTATTTAAAAAAAAACTTTTGTAGCGCTCTTATTGAAAAACCCGATATATGGACAAAATGGATTTTTGAACGGTTTTTTATAACTATTTTTTAATTTAATATATTTGTATTTTAAACTTAAAAAGTACTGGTAAATGTGTGCGATGAATTGAAAAAAGACATAACAACCAAGATAGTACGATAAATACTCTATATAAATTTTGTTAGTTAAAAAAGCTAACAGTTTGTCATTTTGGACGTACTTCCCCTACATATGTACTTGTACATTGTACATTGTACCTATATTGGCCATCGTCCGCTTATTGCTCCGGAAATGTAACTAAACACAGTTTTCGAACAGTGATTTAAAAAAATTAAGAATTTCTTAATGCTATATTTATTAGTATTGGTGTTGTATTTATTGGTATTCAAAATTAAATAACTTCAATTGTTCCTATAATTGTTACCTTTTTATTTGAATACATGTTATTCCTGTTCCCAAGTGGGCTTTAGATAGACATATAGAGGCCACTTAGGAATAACATTATTTGTTACGTAAGTGAAGTTGTTTTTGATATTTTCTTGTATCTTTAAAAGTATACCTACGTTCTAAGACCATCTGGTCTTCAGTTTTTAACTTCAAATTGATAAGAACATTGAAAACTGAAAACAAAGTAGTACTTTATAACGTAAGTTAAAAGTTTGAAAAAAAATAATCATACTTTTAAAAATTTTGAGTTCGATAATTGATTTCTCTAAGACCTTCCACTAAAACAACTTGATTTAAAAATAAGTTGAAAGAATTGAGTCTGAGCTTTAAAAAAAATTACAATATGACATTTTTGGTATTTTCGTTATTTGTGAATATTTTTTTTAGCGACCACACAGCGAATTTCTATATGCACTCTAGTGATAATGAATGTATGAATACGTATCTTTATTGAATACAGGTTTATTATTATTTGCGCTGGGCCAGCGTTCCATACATTTTTGCCCATTGTCCTTTCGATTTTTTGTGGAAGTGAAGGAGAAATTTAAAATTTCACATGAAATTAAAAGTTTTACTTCATAATATTTATTTAAAGTTTAGGACGGAATGTATGCTTTAGAATCCATCGTAAAAGTCATACCAAATAACATAATCTGCTTAATTATCCATTTTTTAGAACTCCACTCTAAGTCATCTTTCAGAGTTCACAACCTCATGAACTTATACTTTCATCAACAAACATTGTTAATGGTAAACTGCATTTGTTTTCTTAAAGGTAATGTAGGTACACATAAAGTCTGTTTTTATATTGGGAACCTCATTTTACTTTTCAAAAGCGATATAAAAGCAGAATTCTGAAAATGTTTGCTTCAGCAGCTGTAGGCTTTATTTCACTTTGATAGATCGCAATAAGCCCGAATGTCACCATTCCAGATGATGATTTTTTTTTTTAAAGGAATGTGACTGGAATAGTTTCAGGGCCAGGAATGGATTCATCATTAAGTTGATTTTACTCGACGGTATGAGGTATTAATGGTCTCAGGGAGACATTTGTTAAATAATTGAAATAAGGATGGTCAGATTCATCGGATTGCTTGGAAATATAGTGTCCAAAAAGCTAGGGATAATATGCGTATCAATTAAAGTTGCTTTATTAATAAATAGAGATAGAGTAACAATTTGATTTTCTTTTGTAATTAGTTGGCATACTGGAAAAAGATTTTAATCCAAAATTAAAACTGCTTTTTTATCACAATATTTTGTCTAAAATATTTAAAAATATTCAACGGTGGAACGATTTCTCCGCTATTTTTTAAGAAACACTTAAATCTTAATCAAACATTAAGGAGCAATTATGTTTATTTCAGATTTATGTTTATATAAAGGGTCCGCCAAATAACTTTTTTTTTTGAAAATGGTGCAAAACATCGAGTGTAGCTTCGGCTGTGTGGCACGTAGCGCCGGCCGTCCTGTTGGAACCAAATGTTGCCAATATCCTCTTCTTCAATTTTTGTGAACAAAAATTCGTTCAACATGGCCCCATAACGATCGCCATTGACTGTAACGGCCACTCGTTGCTCATTTTCGAAAAATGGCCCAATAATGCCTCTGGAACAAAATCCGCACCAAACATTGACTCGTTTTGGGTGTATCGGCTTTTCAATGTATGCGTGCGGGTCTTCTGTGTCCCAAATACGACAATTTTGCTTGTTTACTACCCGCCAAGATCAAAATGAGCTTCATCTGAAAAGATGATTTTTTGGCAAAATCGGCATCTTCTCTCAGTCGATCGCAGGCCCACTTAGCGAAGCGTATACACAACCATATTCGTTCAGCGGAAGGATAAAACTAATTATCTGTCAAATCAGACATGAGCTAAGTTTTACCATTCACGAAATAAGCACTAGTTGAAAAAAAAACGTTAGATGGCGGACCCTTTAGTTTTAAGCTCCAGGTATGTATAATATCCAACATTCAAAACAGTTCTGTGCAACCCACTTGTGGACTTTATTTATATCCCTCGCCCTTCTACAGTTTTTTAATACACAAAATTAGGACTACTAAAAGAAAATATAGCTCAAACACTTTCTTCTTTTTTTCTTGGAAAGATACTTACTGTATGCTGCACAAGGAATACCTGTGTAGGCATGGGCTGCATGTAAACATCTATGAGTTTTTGTGGTGCACTGCAAGGCCTTTTCGTAAGCATTATAGTCCGGACTAAGCCTGCGTTCAGCCTGAAAACATACAAGAAATCCTTATAAGAAGAATAATCATCTTGGTGTAAAAGTCTTACCTCTTCGTAGACATCATTTATGTTTTGAAAATTAAATGTTCCCGGCCTCTGGAGGGTCTTGAGTGTTTCATACAAAAAGAGCTCAAAATTCTTAAAAGTATACTCGCTGAAGGAATACCTCCTCAGTGTGGTACCGGTCTCACCCCCTAAGGCAACGCATGATTTGTGGTACTCGTCAACAGCACGCTTTACCAGGACAGCTTCGTTAAGCTTGTTAGAACGTATTTGTAGGCTCTTAAGTTCCAAAAGATGCTGAAATATCTTTCTTTCCATGTAATATCTATATGTATGTACAAAAGAATAAAAGTAAAACTCATCAAGATAAAAATATTTGGAGCTAAAAGAAATGAGGAAACATACAATTGAAAATGCAAAACAAATAAAAGAGTGCTAAAGATATTTCCATAAAAATAGCTTCTGTATATTTTTTTCCACTCTCCTTCCTTTCTGCATTCAAGGAAACAAATAACAGAGTAAATTGCCATTTTATTTTCAGACAGAGGACAATGGAAATACCCCACTAGGAAAGGGAAAGGGAAATGAATGAGCTTGATGCTCAACTTTTGATAGCATTATGTATATTGACTTCTTTTTCAAAGGGAGAATACGAAAAAGTGCAAGTTCATTTCGGCAAGGACAAAAAATAAAGGATGACAGGAAAATGTTTGATATTCACAGTCAACTTATTTTTGGTTGACAGTTTTTATTTCAAATAAGTTGAGTGGGGTAAAAAATTGAAGTGCAGTAGCTATATATAATCTTATCCATCAGAAATTATATCATAGTCATACGAAATACAATTGATGTATCTATATTTTAATTAAAGGCGTCCAATTTTTGTTGTATAGTTCGAGATTGAGTTTTGAAAGCAGAAACAACCACCAACAAGTTTCGTATATAAATACATAAGGGATCGATTTTTAACATAATACTTATAGGTATGCTTTTGTAAAATCTCAAACTAGAGAAAATTTTAGAGAAGGCGATAAAAGTGGATATCATAATTTTGGAGGGTTTTTCATCAAGCGCTTCTTATCTTTAAATTTTAGTAAAACAAAGTGTGTGTGAGACATGATCTAAATTTTGTATTGGGTTGAGGGCCTATTAATGCCATTATGTATGGAATATAAGATCGTTCAAATATCCGCCGCGGCTTCTCTGGATGGCGCGTATCCGAAATGTCCTATTTTCCATGACTCTGGCGCATACATCAGGCTGAATTTGACCGATAGCATGGGTTATGTAATCTTGTGGCTTATTCGCATAGACATGCGACTTCAGAAAACCCCACAATAAAAAGTCTATCGGGGTCAAATGGCACGATCTCCGCGGCCAGTTCACATCACCTCCACGTGAGATGACCATATGCCTTCGAATCGCTTGTGTAGAAGTTCCAATGTGTCGTGAGCTGTATGGCTGTAACGAAGTTACACCTTTACATAACAGCGCCTATCCTCCAACTCAACATTTTCAACATCATCAACTAGAGCACAATTACATCACATACCTCCAGGCGCCCACGAGAATTGATGACGAGGTTTGGCGACAACAACAGCGCACGACAGCACAACACAACCAATACGCACAACAACAATTCAACGACTTATACGAAATTAATGGGTAGTATTTTTCTACTTCACATGATTCACACTTCCTTGTTACCGCCGAATCTATAAGCAAGGGTGAAATGGCCACTGCAAGAGGGGAAAATCATATCCTCCGTGGTTCTGCTAATTCAATAATTTGAACTTAGTGAGTACCAAGAAGCAAGCTGCTGGGTGTGTAGTACACCAGTAAGAAGTTTCAATTAATTTTTGGCTTTAAGCCGTAAAAGAACCCCTTCCCCTCCTTATTTTTGCCACAACTTCTAGTTGCGGCTAGGGGTTAATCCCAAACCAATTAAATCCGCCTCCACTTCTATAAGGCTAGGGAGCTAATCCTTTTTGCCTTAAGAGTCGCTTGGAGGCTAGGGAATTTATCCCACCGTCCACCTTCGTACCGTGCCTTCACTTCGGTGTTGGCTAGGGAGTTTATCCCACCGCCTATCGTCGTACCGTGCCTTCACTTCGGTGTTGGCTAGGGAGTTTATCCCACCGCCTGTCGTCGTACCGTGCCTTCACTTCGGTGTTGGCTAGGGAATTTACCCCACCGCCTGCCATCGTACCGTGCCTTCACTTCGGTGTTGGCTAGGGAGTTAAACCCACCGCCTGTCGTCGTACCGTGCCTTCACTTCGGTGTTGGCTAGGGAGTTTATCCCACCGCCTATCGTCGTACCGTGCCTTCACTTCGGTGTTGGCTAGGGAGTTAATCCCACCTTCTGTAGCCGTATATGCAATACCGTGTTATTTATTTAAGTTATAATACAATTGTAAGATTTATACGAAAATAATCTGTTAGTATAGTTTTAAGTACAACTGGAATAAAAAGTGTCTAAAGAACTGGAGTTCTGAACTTTCTAAACCCGAGTTTTATTGCTTTCTTCGGTAAAAACCCTGGACCCGCTGACCTACCTCAGCTGGAAACTAAAAAAGCATCACATGGCATGTAACGCCGTCTTATTGAAACCACATGTTGTTGGTGTCCATATAGGGATGCCAGACGTCCCGCCAAGCGCGGGTCTGTCCCGCAAAACGACTTTCGTCCCGCAAGAGTCCCGTCGGAAAATTAGGTTCCGCAATTCGATTTTTTTAAAAACGAAAAATGTGTCGATATTTGGGAAAACTTTAAAAAAAAATGCGCCCAACTTTGAAAAACTATGCGATTTTGTTATTTCATTGCCTGTTTTTAATGCCCAGCTCTGAAAGATTTTTTTTTGTTTTGTGAAGAACTCCTTGCTTGAAGAAAGGAATAAAGTATTTATGTCGGTATTAGAAACAGAATTGATGATTAAACAAAATTATGACCTGTAAAGAATTTAAAGAATTCCAAAGACCCGATTTTGGTCGAAAAGTTACATCCTGAGAAAAATACATATAAAATGCTTAAGCTTGTACAAACAATGGATTTGTACCTTTGGTTTATCAAAAGACTGTTGGTATGTTTTGTGTCAACAATAATTACAATCTTGTAGTTTTACAGTTTTTTTAATTATTTTATACTTGCAGTATTGTTATTTGTTTTTTTATTTATACCTTAGTCACTTATGTTATTTTGTTATTTATTTGTACTTGAAGTACCCTTTTATTTATGTTTTTAACTTAGTAACTTATCGTTTAAAAATTTAAAAAGTTTTTTACTAAAAAAAATTACAGGACTTCTAAAGGATTCATACTTTGGTTGGGTATATGTTTAAAAAAATTTGTCCCGCAAAGAAATTTTTCAAATCTGGGTATCCCTATGTCCATATCATCCAATTTTGGGCAAAAAAGTTGGTAATCGTAATCGATGGCCTGGCCAACGTCGGTCGTTCTCAAAGAAATATGGACCGATGGCGCCGCCAGCCCAAAAATCACACCAAACAATGACTTTTTCGAGATGCATTATATACGCTCTTAGATCTCATGTGGATTGGTATCGTTTCAAATTCAACAATTTTGTTTGTTATGACGTACCCATATTCATCCAGAAATGGGTCTCATGAAGATGACCGTAAATGGCCATTTTGATAAAAGAATTTTATCATTTGCACGTCTTGTTGACCAACCGTCCATGATGATTTGGAAAAACAGATTGAATAAACAGCCAATTTCACAGATTTAGCCTGAACAATATTGCCACTATTAACTTTCAAAGTTCGGAAATTTTCATTGGAAGACCATTTATTTGCAGGTCAATTAGCCTTTTTGGACTTTGCCGAAAGTGTTTGTTTAATCGAGAACCAAAAATATGCGAACTTGCATACACCTAATTCAATAGTAAATCTTATTCTTCTCGAAAATATATCTGTAATGAATATAATCACTAATACAAGGTTTGGTATTAAAGTATTTATTGTATAAGAACGTTACTGTCAAAAACAGTCCGCTAGCCTCCTTATCAAGTTATAGTCTAACAGCTGGTAGCAAATTTTGGGAGTGGAGGTATAACCAAAATTCATATAGGGCTATATGTGAAGGTATACCTATTATTATACCAAATCCAACCGTCTGCAAGGTTTTTTTCTTCAGCCGGGGGTGGGGGTGGCCGTTCAAAAATGGTATTTTTCCCGATGTTTGTGTTGGAGGTATAACCACTTTAATTTATATACAAACAATATAGGATTTGTGGACTGATTTAAAATATATAGGTCTCAGACCATTCCGTTTCAGCCTTCGCTCCGTCAGACGGCTGTTAAGTTTGCAAGAAAATCAACTTCTTGCGTTCGAGGTATAACCAAATAAATGATACACCAAAAATTTAGAAAAATTCTCCTGATTAAAGTTACTTATATCTGTTTCCACTACCGTTGATTGTAAGTTGAATTGGGCGATGCTCCCCACACCATAACATCAACATGAAACTGTTTTTCAACCAAAAAGCATGCCTGTCGAAATTCTTTCGCGGCTCCTGTCAATTGTCTTCGAACGATCTAAAAAAAGGGTCTCTCAACGTTTGAAAACACCTGCTTTGCCGTTCGAACATGTAGTAGCCATATGGTGGTAGAGATACAAAGGGTGGGCAAATCTTCGGGAGTGCAATAACACCTTCTGCCCCCCGCACTATAGGAATCACACCCTTCCCGTTGGGTCGAATTATAAGGCATCAGATTTCTTTGAACCCGACTTACTCTTTAAATTCAAATCCAGGATGATATGGTTGCGTAACAACTGCCCAGTGCTATAATGGCAAGTAACCACCTCTCCGACGAGCTAGCATAAGCTACAGCTAGCATCCCACGCCACCAGACTCTCCTTTCTGCTAAAGTGTTAAAGGTGGTAAAAAGAAGGTGAGGTTTAAGGGTTCTCCAACTAGTTGTTATTCCTGGTGGCTATCAACAAACTTGGGAAAAAACCTAGCGACCAGTTCAAAGATCCTTGCCAACAACACCTTTGGTTCGTTACAAACTTCCATTATCACATTACATGTGGTACCTCTTTTGATTATAATATTTCGTTCAATATATGTTACCAATTGTCTTCGTCATTCCTACCTATACGTTTCATTTATCTCAAGGATTTGTATCAGTTGGGGGTTCTATACAGTCACATAAGCATTTCATTTAATTATGATAAAACTGTAGTAAATTTAATCTGAACATCAGTATTTCCTTATTTGACTATTTAAGCTTTCAAATGACAGAGACGAATTTTCTATTTATTAAGGATAACAAGTTGCATACTTTATGACTTGATTAAAAATAAACAAATTAATCTTTTCTATGTCCCATTTATCTACGAACACAATATAGAATCAATCTGGTTAACAAGTATGTCTGTCCGTGAAATAGCTATATAGCTTTTCGACTCTGCTATATGAGAAATAGACAACCACATCAATGGAAATCAACTCTAATATATAAGTTTTGCATCTATAGTATGTTTCATTGAAATGCTACGTCCAAACTACGATCAAATTGAAACTCTCAAAATAGCTAGCCATCGGGCGTTTGCAACGAAAGTTTCAAGCGAGCTTATGCCACACTCAACTAAACCAAATTTTCAAACGCATTCACATCCGTTCGGAGTAAAGTGGCTTGGGTTGGGTTATTTTGTAGACATTTTAGTTTTATTATTGGGACGAATATAGACCAACATCATGATAGTATTCAAAATGCAGGGTTCTTTGGGTCGAAAACAATTTAACATTAGATACAGAAAAGCCGGATGTATTGAAAACCCCACCAACAACACCCACACTAAATCCGATATCAACAGACAATCTGAATCAATTCGGGAATAATATTCCCACAATTTAAAATTAATCAGACTTTATTAGTTTGGGTGTAATTTTGCTTTGCTTTGTGTAAGTACCAGTCATTGCAGGCATTCCAGATGTTCATCCAATTGTGGAATTTAGGTAAGTAAAGGGTTACATTACGATTTTGGGAATTGATTTTAATTAATTCATCCATAACGGCAGCGTTGCAAATTAATATTTGGCCTTACACACAATGTGCTACTATATATAGAATCATTCGTTCCAATTCGACCCGGAATGCGAACACAGGTGAAAATATGCGATTGTTAGCAATTTATTGAATCTACAAATAAAATTACAGAAGTTCGTAAACTAAGTCAATAAATTGAACACTTTATGCCCACCTGTGTAAGTGAATGGATGGAATTGTGAGTCAGCATTTTTTGGCAATATTTCAATATTTCAATATTAGGAAAAAAATCAATTAAATAGAAGCTGAGTAAAAGCACAAAATACTATAGGTACCTGTCGTAATTTAAATTATAAATGCTAATCAAACATGAGTTCAACAAAGATAAAAATTCACATATAATACTGAAGAAAGATTGTGAATATCTGCTGTTTGCGGTGTGGCACTGGGAAACAGTTATATACCTAAATACGTAAGAACGAAGAGTTCTCGCCTTAACCGCTATTTCATATATCGTAAGCGTTAAAATGTTTAAAATGTGTGTAATTCCCATCTTGATTTTTACTTGCTCTATAGTGCAAGTATTGGTTTCGTGTGAAAAAAAATTATGAGGTTGTAATCAAAACTAACGCTACGATAATCGAGAAGTCCAAAAAAGTGGGTTTTGTCATGCCGTCCGTCGGTCTGTGCTTCGTCGGTGCGTCTGTGGGCCCACTGTAATTTGAGTTAAGGCCTAAGCGGACCGTTCTACTTAAAATTTGGTACAGAGTAAGAGCATTTTTATGTGATTCCCTAGAGGCTGAATTTAAATTCTTGTTTTAGCTCATCTAGAACGGGTAGCTGCCATACAAACATTTTGGTTTTATCAAATTTTCTCGAAAATAGCTTCAAAAATTTTGATTAAATTTCGTACTTGTAATAACCAAGTTAATTTTAAGAAAATTGTGTTTCAGGTTTTTCTCAAAAAATTCACATAACTTAATTAGGTATTCCATTATTTTTGAAAAAAAATGGCCTTATTTTTGGATTATTCGCGTATATCTTTGCCATGGTTAAACCGATTGTGTTATAACGGGTGATTTTTTAGCTGGTTTGGTTTTGGCAACACTGGTTTTGACAGCTGACGTGTGTTTAGTTCCTTGTGTCACTGTCAAACAGCTTCAGTTTGGTTTGCAATTTAACCATGGATCGTCTCACAAATGAACAACGCTTGCAAATTATTGAATTTTACTATCAAAATTCGTGCTCGGTTCGAAATGTTCATCGCGCGCTGCTTGTGTTCAGCGATGAGGCTCATTTTTGGTTGAATGGGTACGTATATAAGCAAAATTGCCGCATTTGGAGTGAAGATCAGCCAGAAGCATTGCAACAGCTACCAATGCATCCCGAAAAAGCCACTTTTTGGTGCGGTTTATGGGCCGGCGGCATTATTGGGCCATATTTCTTCAAAGATGATGCGAATCGCAGCGTTACTGTCAATGGTGAACGCTACCGAGCGATGATAACAAACTTTTTTTTGCCCGAAATGGAAGTTCTTGACTTGCATGATATGTGGTTTCAACAAGACGGTGCCACATGCCACACAGCACGCGAAACAATGGCGCAATTGCGAGGCGAGTTTGGTGAACAGTTAATTTCACGTTTCGGGCCGGTCAATTGGCCGCCTAGATCGTGCGATTTGACACCATTAGATTATTTTTTGTGGGGGTATGTCAAGGCTAATGTCTATAGGGACAATCCCGCTTCGATTGACGCACTGGAAGCCAACATCCATGCATTCATTCGTGAGATACCGGTCGATATGTGTGAAAGAGTATGCCAAAATTGGACTCAGCGGATGGGCTACCTGAGACGCAGCCGCGGTCAACATTTGCATGAAATTATCTTTAAACATTAAATTGCAAGGTTCAAACTTGTAACGGTCCGAGGTGTTATCGGCGAAGGCTCTCGTCGGGATGTTTCATAATCTCTCTACGGAGAGGTGCTAAAACAGAAGAATATCATAACAAGACAGCACATTTTAGAAACACTCCTTTTAGAGAGTCCTCAAAACCTTCCCTTTTCACACCACCTTTCCAACCCATGCTTACAGGCACAGTGGGCTGGTCCTGGCGGCCGAAGGAAAGGGTGTTCAGGTTACGACTTAGCGTGGCATGCTAGCATATAGCACGTTCTAGCTCGTCGGGGGGGGGGTCCTTGCTATCGCAACGCTGAACGGTTGTTACGTAATTACATGCCGGGGTAAATTCACAAAAGTTTCGGGATCAAAGGTATGAAGCCCAATTTCGTCCTGGATGGGTTGTAGTTGGTGTTAAATTTTCCCACATTGAGGAGAGACCACGATGTTCTTGTCTCTCAGAGGTTTTACCCACCCGCGTATCAAAATGATACATCCTTGGCTATTAGTCCCTCATTTATTTATAATAGCCCCTAAAGTTCATCGATTTTGGGAAGCCTAAATCATCTCTCCCAAAATCTTCAAAAAAAACTAAACTTCCAAACGCAATCCGAACTGCAGCTAATTCTTTATCAAAATAAAATCATTTCCCTAACGGTTACCGGTCTACATCACTCATCTCTCCTTCGCCACATCCACCTTTGACTTTATTCAAACGCAATTCATGCCTCTTCACCACTCGACTGGATGCTGAAAAATAAAGCCAAATCTACTTCCCAAGAAGAAAACTCCATCGAGCAGAGAAAAATAAGAAGTGCGAGTATTTTCAATTTCAAAACAACATATGTCAGGTTTTATTCATAAAACGTATTTAACCTAACCAAAATTTGTCTTAACCTATCCCAATATAACTATAAATATCTATACTACCAGTTTACAAAAAGAAATTTCTGAGTAAATATTTTTTCTTTGAAAAAAAAAGCAAAATACAACCAACAGTCCAGTACGTTTAAACATTCCTTAAAGTATTGATTTGAAGGATCGATTATTCTGGAACTGATTTTTTTTTTTTTTTTGCTTTAATATTTAGCGTAATACACAAAATTTAAGATTAAATAAGAACTTATAATTGACTTTATTTTAAAGAAAGTTAATTAATTTATTGGAGGCGAAAATAAAAAAAAAGATGGAACAAAATAATAACAAATTAATAATTAAGAGGTGGATTAAATTCTCACACTGAAAGTGTACCTAGTTTTTTTTTCTTAATATTCAATGATAAAATATCAAAATAAAGAATTCTATTACAATTATATTCACCACTCAATTCACCAATGCACGAACCGATCTTGCATTTGTAGGGTTTTAAGCTAACCACATCAAGTGCGTTTATTGATGACAAAAAAAAACTATGAACTTTAAAGGTGTATATATTTTTTTTTTGTTTCTCTTTCACAACATTAAATACGTGATGAACCCGACGTTGGTGTTTAAAAATCGTTATTCAAATTATATTTAAAAAAAAAACTTACCAAACTTTTCCTTTGGGGTGGTGCACCGCTCCATAGGTTGTTGAAAATGACCTGCAGGTGTTAGGGAGGGAAATTTTTTCTTTTAACCGTCTTACCGTCACTTCACACCACGAATTTTCTGTTTAGAGATTCAACTGGATTTGATTATTTTTTTTTCTTTAAGTATTCAATTGGTGAACAGGTGGGATATTTTGTTTTATTTATTTTTTTTTTTTTTTTTACAATATGATTATCTAAAGGAACAATATGAAATTAATCTATAAAAATAATTAAATTGAAATAGTAATAATTATTCTATAAGATGTATAAACATAAAAAAAATAGGGTGAGCTGGATTGTGGGATAATGTGTATGGCATCAGGTTTAGGTGTCATCAGGTGATTCACAAGCAGGACTGGGTGAAATTGGCGTTGAACTGGATCGATTATTTTAATCGATCGAAATATGGGCGGGTATATTGCCCTGATAGATTTTGATTATTTTTGTTCTGTATGTTCTTTAGGTTTTTTTTTTCTAGGCACTTCGCATGCACAGTGAGTTATGGACATGGACTACCGAGAATGGTTTTAAAGCGTGCGAGTTTTTTTTTTTTTGTGCTGATTTTTTTTTTCTTTTTCAGACGTTTTGGGAATTGTGTCTTTCGTGTGGGTCGCGTGGGTATTTGTTAAGGGTTTTGTGGAGACTGTACCTATTTTTCTATTTTTTTTATATAGGTTTTGGGTGGGTTTTTCATTAACTTTTTTTGGGGGTTTCACGTTTGGCGTTTTTGGTTTTTTTCTTAAACAAGCGCGCGTGTTTTCCTTTCCTTTGGTTGGTTTTTTAAGACTTTTTTTTTTCTTTTTACGGGGAGTAACAATTAATTTTTTTGTATATTTAGCTTTTATGTTTTATTTTTTTTTTCTGTTGTTTGTGGACAGAAGGCGATTGTATAAGAATGCCTTTCTTTTTTTCCTTTTAGTTTTTAAAACACGTGGGCTTCAACCCAAGTTTAATTCTACACATTATGCCGGTAACGCCGAGAGGGTTTTTTTTTTTTATGTTTTTTTTTTGCTTTTATTTTGCAACCGCGTTAAAGAAACGATTTAAACAAAAAAAAATTTAAATTATTTAATTTTCCATAGGCATGCCGATAGTATAAAAAAACTACCACGTAAAAATCAAATTGTCAATTTACCACGCCACGACCAAACAACCTTCCACAATTTCGACCACCGGAAAAAAGAAGCCTGAGTTGTCGCAATCTCCCCTTTTATAGGCAGTCGTCAACCCTGGCCGAGACTTGAAATTTTCGAAAGATTTCGAAGAGAGTCTCCGATGACATGGCGTCTAGAAGGCTTCCGATGTTTCCGTTTTTTGACCGAATCATTAACCAAAAAATCAAAAATTTGGTTCCTAAATTCGTTTTTGAATTTTTCACAAATTAGTGTGATAAAATTTGGATTCCCTGGTCAAAACTCACCCAGGAAAACAACACCGGAAACACTTCCATAATCCCAAAAATCGGATAGCATACGCATGTATTGGTGTCACTTCAACCCAAGCCAGAGTCTATTTTTATCTCGCTTTGACTCTCTTAAATTTAGCTTCTCATGCAAAGCAAATGGATGACGACCGAGGAACAAAATGTCAATTCACCATTTCGACGCTTCTCTTCTGACATTCATAACCACGTACACACAACGAAAAGACCTTCCACACCTTTTCACCAACTCCTCCCACAAATCCAATTGGAAGGTATTGAAATTAAAATAAAGGTTCAAGTATAGGAAAACGGAAATGATCTTCTCAAACTGTGACTGTTGGTTGTTGCCTATTTGAAAATTAATTACAATATAAATTTCTAAATCGTTCCCTACACAACTTTTACATTTATCAAGTTCTAACTTGTAAAATGGAAAAGCAAAAATGAACGATACCTATTGTACCTCAATAGACGACCCACGCCTGAAAAGAAAGTCTCAGGAGCAGACTGAAGCTAGCCGGAAATCTATACAGTCTACCTCTTTATATCCTTGGAGTGGAAAACCCCTAAACTATTTCCATCTGAATCCTCTAGTTCATACAAACTATTCCCTATGATCTTTCGAACTTTAGTTTTAACAAATTTGGGACACAACTTCGCATTAATGCGATTCGCTTTGTCGCTTAACACAAAATTTCGTTTGTATACGATGTCACCTACACTATATTTCACATTCTTACTCCTCGTATTATAAGCGTGTTCATACGTCACATGGGCTTTTTGCAATGAGTCTTTAAGGGCAGAATGAAGAATGTTCATTTTAGAAGCTTTCGGTAAAAGGTCTATCTCGGAATTGTTGATACAGTTTAGTTTGCGTAAAAGAGCGTAGTCAGAACCATGCTCGACCATCTTCTGTCCGAATAATGCCTCGTATGGAGACATACCAATGACGGAATGCGCAGCGGTTCTCAACGCGCAACTTATTGATGGGAGGTGTAAATCCCAATCTCTTTGATCCTTTCCAATATAAGATCGTATGGCAGCAAGAATCGAGCGGTTGACTCGCTCGCTAGCATTTGCTTGAGGGGCATAGGCAGCAGTTTTTATGTGATGGATACCATAGGTCGATAACAACTTAGAAAAGGAAGAACTAGTAAATTGCTTACCATTATCAGATAAAATCGATTCTGGGACTCCAAAAGTACATAGAACTCGATCATTCAAAAACTTTATAGCCGTTTCAGATGTAGCTTTTCGTAAGGCTTGAAGGATAACAAATTTGGTTAACTGATCTAACACGATGATAATATATGCATTTCCAGCCTTCGAACGAGGATAGGGTCCGAGGAAATCTATGTAAACATGCTGGAAAGGCCGTTCCACCTTGATAGGTTTACCCATAGGTTGACGAAGGATCTGGTTCGACGCCTTTGAGGTTTTACATGTTTCACAGCTTCCTATATACGATTTAACCTGCGTGGCCATGTTTGGCCAGTAAAATTGGTCTCGAAGTCTACTCAATGTTTTCCCTAAGCCACCATGCGAAGCTCTTGGTGGTTCATGAGCCAAGGATATCAGACGGTTGGTTAGCTGCGATGGAATCCATAACTTCCATCCTAGGTCATCCTCAAGAGGATTCCCTGTGCTGTGTCGGACCTTCTTATACACAAAATTGTCTGAGACTTGAAGGTCCGGTAGCTGGTCTTTTTGATTTTCGATGCTGTCAATGATCTGAACATATTCCTCAGATTGGAAACTGGGATCTGTTAGATCTATGTGCAGCACATCGTAAGAACATGATTTCGATTTGCTATCTAGGTATAATTCATCCACCGCAAAAGCTCTGGACAATGCATCTGGCACGACATGCTGGGAACCCTTTCGATGTTCAATATCGAAATCATATCCTTGCAGTTTAAGACTCCACCGAGCTAGTCTTCCGCTTAGATCCTTTTGGCTCATCAACCATTTGAGGCTCACATGATCTGTCACTACCAAAAAATGATATCCCTCCACATAAGGGCGAAATTGATCTATGCTAAGAACAGCAGCTAAACATTCCCGTTCAGTGACACTGTAATTACATTGGGCTTTATTCATTTTGTGTGAGTAATAATAAATAGGCCGTTCGATGCCTTCTTCGTCCTTTTGACATAACACGCCACCTATTCCTGTCGAAGAAGCATCACACAAAATGATAAAAGGCTTACTGTAATCCGGATTCACTAGAACGGGTGCTGAAGTTAACATGTCCTTGATCATGTTAAAGGACTCTAATGCTTCAGAATCAAATTTAAATTTCTTGTCTTTTTTTAATGTGTTGGTTATAGGAGTGGCAAGAGTAGAGTAGTCCTTAACAAACCTACGGTACCATCCAGACATACCTAGAAAACGGCGTACCTGTCGCTGATTTTGGGGTATCGGGAAATCGCGAATCGCTGAAACCTTTGCTGGATCTGTTTTGAGACAACCATCACCTATGACATAGCCCAAATATTTTAGTTCTTCAAAACAGAACTTTGACTTCTCTAAGTTTATAGTCAACCCGGCATTTTTTAGTCTGTCAGCGATGATATTTAGAAAACGAATATGTTCTTCAAAAGTGCTAGAGATTATCAGAAGGTCATCTAAGTAAACAAAAACATTTTCTCTAAGTTCGTGGGGTACCACTTTGTCCATTAGTTTACAAAGACGTTGAGGTGCATTGCAAAGACCAAAGGGCATTACCTTGAACTGGTACAGAGGTCTGCCAGGAACCGTAAATGCCGTCTTTTCCCTTGACGATTTCTCAAGCGGTATCTGCAGAAAGGCGTCTTTCAGATCCACACTAGAAATATAGTGTGTATCTGAAATACGACTTAGCACAGCTTGTACATGGGTCAAAGGATACGCACTTTTTTTCGTCTTTTCGTTTACTTTCCTGTAGTCAAGGCACATACGGTTTTTACCAGGTTTCCGTACCAAGACTACCGGAGAGCTCCATGGGCTATTACTTTCTTCGATTATGCCCATGGCAAGTAAACGATCCAATTCCTCATATAATAGCTTTTGTACCGCAGGAGAAACGGGATAGTGTCGTTGTTTTATAGGTTCGGCATCCCCTGTGTCGATTTCGTGTTCCTCCAGCATGGTTTTTCCCAAGCCAAGTTTGGCATAGGACGGGAACACACTGATGGCTGTATTAAGTTTACTGAACTCCTCATCTGACAGCTTACGCATCTCCGAAGATATGTTGGTTGAAGCGGGAATAGGTGGCGAGATTTCAGAAATCAAATGCGGAGCGATTTCAAATGATTTCCAAAAATTGATACCTAAATATAATTTTTGTTGCAATGCCGGAACTAAAAACATTTCAATTGGTTTGGTAGAATTTTTGTAGGTGATGTTAGCCACAAATTTGCCTACGATTGGCTGGCTGTATCCGTCAGCTGTTTTGACGCTGGATGTAAACGAAGTGAAATGTATTTGGTGTTTTCTCAGAAAATCTTCGCCACCAGCCCCTAAACAACTAATACTAGCACCACTATCTAGTAATCCTAGCATGCTTTCGTCAAATATTTTTACAGTCGCATAAGGGCGAGGATCATCTGAGCAACATAAGGTTGTTACTTCAATGCTTTTCATAGTCTCTTTCTTTTTTCTTTTCCGTTCTCGAATCCTTAAAATTCTCTCAGAAACATGAGAATTTGGTTTACCAAAAATCCTGTCTCTGGCAGCGTAATACTCAACTAAGCGTTGGTGAAGATTTTTGGGAGGAAGTGCTATTTTTGG
This sequence comes from Leucozona laternaria, assembly GCA_932273885.2. Classification (NCBI taxonomy): domain Eukaryota; kingdom Metazoa; phylum Arthropoda; class Insecta; order Diptera; family Syrphidae; genus Leucozona; species Leucozona laternaria. Next base: position 282,631,132 of record OW026366.1, read on the forward strand.
TGTCGTAATTGACGTTTCTGGCACTAACGTTTTTGAATTTTCTGGTCGTTTTAAAATTTGAACGGGCGAGATATCATAAGGTTGTATACTTAGGTCGGAATATGTAATTTCCGGAATTAAAGGGAATCCGGTTTTCGGTTTTGAGAGCAAGCCATCCCGGGAGATGAATTGCTCTTTCGGAAGTTTCCCGAGCATTTGAGGCTAGTGCATTGGGGAGATGTTGTGTCCGACTTGCCACAGCGGTAACAAAACAATGACCTTTGAGGTACAGGACATTCCATGTAACCATGGCCAACTTTCTTACAATTCCAGCAGTTATAGTTACTGGTATCTCTACTGTCACCTATGGCTTCGATAATTGAGGTAGGTGGTGAATAAAAATCTTCTCCTGTCTGAATTTCATTCACGTTTCTGCGGAATGGTTGAATTACTGGACCTTTATCTTTTTGCTCATTTAAATATTTTTCAATATTTCGGCAAACGTAAACCATTTCATTCAAACCTTGAGCTCTATAGGTTAACAACAATTCCCCCATACGCCTATTGACATTCTGTTTGAGAAGCTGAATGAGTTCATGGTTCGGTTTGGGACAGAGCAGTCTAGTGTTAAGTTTTTGAACCGCCATAAGAAAATCATCAAAAGATTCATTGTGCTTTTGCCGACGATCATACATCTGCCTGGAGATCTCAGAGTCTGTTTCCAGAGAACGAAATTGTTCTATTAAAGTGAACCGAAGAGCAGGCCACTCTATCCTAGGATTGCTTTTGAGAAAGACCCAGAACCAGGTATCCACTTGCCCACTAACAAATTGATGAAAATTAAGGACGATCTCTTCCCATGTGGCACCATAACACTCTTTCAATCTTTCCAACCGAAAGATAAATTCATCCACTGTCATATTCCGATTATCGTATTTCAAGCCCCATTTGTGAAAACTATGGACCTTGAAGTTCGGATTCCTGGACAAATTACCTAGCGATTGGGTTTCTAAGGGCGAAGGTCTAGCATAGCTGTCATTTAAATTCATGTTCCGAACTCGTGCAAGAAATTCATCTGCACTTGGATTCAAATTACTCGACTGAGCGGTCTTTTGGGCTGCTTCATGAACATAACTCGGGATTGTGTTAGAAGGAAGGCTATTAACTTGTGGTGGCGGTCGTCTACGGATCTCATATTCAGATTGAACTGAAGATGGATTTTGTTGCAGGGTTTCGCGAATGATTGTCGCCATTTGATTTTGTAGTTCAGCCCTATTCGCTTCTAACTCTTTACGTATAACTTGCATATCTTCTGCTCTACTAGCGCCTATGGATGCAGTTACGAGACCTTGGACTAGTGTAGTCAATTCAACCGCATCATTCGAATTTGGAGGGATCGTAGTAGATTGAGTTGGATTTACGGTAGCGGTGTTCCCAGAACCTATACCCGAAGTACCCGCTTGTAAGCCTGTTGATATTCTGAGGTTATCCCTGAGGTTATCCAAAGCTAAAAGTAATCCACTTCCATCAGTTATTGTATCTTGACCGGTTTGACTTGTATGAGCCGAATTAATAGATTGGGTACCTGTAGTTTCCCCAGGTGTAACTGAATTTGGTGGTGGATCCATTGTTTTCCGGCGTAGGTGGTTACTAATGCCCCGACCTCGATTGCTTCCTCGACCACGACCGCTACTATTAACTCCCTTACCACTAGGGTTATTACTATATCCTCGACCTGACCTTAAATAATGGGATTGATTTTCTCCACGAGACGTCATAAAAACTCAAAAACAAGACTATGAATGGGTTTTAAAACTCTTATACGAAAACGAAAAAGTAAATGCGAAGTATGTGTGTACCCAAAATGTACTAAGGTATAGCTAAAGTATAAAAGGAAAATAATTTCAAAAAAAAATGGAAAATAGAAGCAATTAAATACCTCCAAAATAAGGTCGTACTAGGGACAAAAGGTAGGTGAACGCAAAAAAAGAAATCGAAAGTATTCAATTAAATAATAAATCAAAAGTAAATAACTAAACTAAATAAAAAAAGGATTACTCTGAATTAAAATCCTTTAATTGACAATCTATAAAAACTAACTCAAAAAGCATCAAAGAGATAAATATAGAAAATTAATCCAAACTAAAAGAAGAGAAAATATCTATAGCCTTATATACATAAATAATATAGTGCAAGAATTGTTTTAGTTAAAGATATTTTTTTTTCATGGGAAGTTTGGTGGATGTGACGAAGATAAAATGATTTTTGGAAACAGAAGGTATTGAAGGGTTTTTTTTTTTTTTTGTTTTTCATTTTTTTTTATCATTTTTTTTTTTTTTTTTTTTTTTTTTTTTTATTTTCTCAATGGAATAATTACATGTTAAGCTGCAATCTTATAAATGCGGTTCAAGAACGAAAACTGACTTTGATTCAAGTTTGATTGTACTATTAATTGACTGAGAAATTTCATCAACTCGCAACAGTCATAGAACTTAGCTACGACAGCTTATTCTACCGGACGATCGTTGAAGGTTTCCTACGAACAAAATTTAAATAAACATGTCAACCAACTATAATCTCGGCAGAGCCAAAAAATACGGAATCAACAATAAATAAACTTCGTGATTTTATAATTGGTGTTGATTGAAGTGTTAGATTGTCGCAACAGACTAAACGGAGAAAAAGTTCTGATCCATTTACTGGACGTCCGCTCTAAGCTTCAATCTCACAATGACTTTACATAAAAAGGAAAAATACTAATCAAACGAGGAACCAAGAAAAGTCGTATCAATAACAAAAAAAGTTCTATAAAATTTTGAACAACAACAAAAATTTAAGATTTTCAGCTTCCCATCAGATTAAAATTTCAGGACGATTTCGGGCCCCACGTTGGGCGCCACCTGTAACGGTCCGAGGTGTTATCGGCGAAGGCTCTCGTCGGGATGTTTCATAATCTCTCTACGGAGAGGTGCTAAAACAGAAGAATATCATAACAAGACAGCACATTTTAGAAACACTCCTTTTAGAGAGTCCTCAAAACCTTCCCTTTTCACACCACCTTTCCAACCCATGCTTACAGGCACAGTGGGCTGGTCCTGGCGGCCGAAGGAAAGGGTGTTCAGGTTACGACTTAGCGTGGCATGCTAGCATATAGCACGTTCTAGCTCGTCGGGGGGGGGGTCCTTGCTATCGCAACGCTGAACGGTTGTTACGTAATTACATGCCGGGGTAAATTCACAAAAGTTTCGGGATCAAAGGTATGAAGCCCAATTTCGTCCTGGATGGGTTGTAGTTGGTGTTAAATTTTCCCACATTGAGGAGAGACCACGATGTTCTTGTCTCTCAGAGGTTTTACCCACCCGCGTATCAAAATGATACATCCTTGGCTATTAGTCCCTCATTTATTTATAATAGCCCCTAAAGTTCATCGATTTTGGGAAGCCTAAATCATCTCTCCCAAAATCTTCAAAAAAAACTAAACTTCCAAACGCAATCCGAACTGCAGCTAATTCTTTATCAAAATAAAATCATTTCCCTAACGGTTACCGGTCTACATCACTCATCTCTCCTTCGCCACATCCACCTTTGACTTTATTCAAACGCAATTCATGCCTCTTCACCACTCGACTGGATGCTGAAAAATAAAGCCAAATCTACTTCCCAAGAAGAAAACTCCATCGAGCAGAGAAAAATAAGAAGTGCGAGTATTTTCAATTTCAAAACAACATATGTCAGGTTTTATTCATAAAACGTATTTAACCTAACCAAAATTTGTCTTAACCTATCCCAATATAACTATAAATATCTATACTACCAGTTTACAAAAAGAAATTTCTGAGTAAATATTTTTTCTTTGAAAAAAAAAGCAAAATACAACCAACAGTCCAGTACGTTTAAACATTCCTTAAAGTATTGATTTGAAGGATCGATTATTCTGGAACTGATTTTTTTTTTTTTTTTGCTTTAATATTTAGCGTAATACACAAAATTTAAGATTAAATAAGAACTTATAATTGACTTTATTTTAAAGAAAGTTAATTAATTTATTGGAGGCGAAAATAAAAAAAAAAGATGGAACAAAATAATAACAAATTAATAATTAAGAGGTGGATTAAATTCTCACACTGAAAGTGTACCTAGTTTTTTTTTCTTAATATTCAATGATAAAATATCAAAATAAAGAATTCTATTACAATTATATTCACCACTCAATTCACCAATGCACGAACCGATCTTGCATTTGTAGGGTTTTAAGCTAACCACATCAAGTGCGTTTATTGATGACAAAAAAAAACTATGAACTTTAAAGGTGTATATATTTTTTTTTTGTTTCTCTTTCACAACATTAAATACGTGATGAACCCGACGTTGGTGTTTAAAAATCGTTATTCAAATTATATTTAAAAAAAAAACTTACCAAACTTTTCCTTTGGGGTGGTGCACCGCTCCATAGGTTGTTGAAAATGACCTGCAGGTGTTAGGGAGGGAAATTTTTTCTTTTAACCGTCTTACCGTCACTTCACACCACGAATTTTCTGTTTAGAGATTCAACTGGATTTGATTATTTTTTTTTCTTTAAGTATTCAATTGGTGAACAGGTGGGATATTTTGTTTTATTTTTTTTTTTTTCTTTTTTTACAATATGATTATCTAAAGGAACAATATGAAATTAATCTATAAAAATAATTAAATTGAAATAGTAATAATTATTCTATAAGATGTATAAACATAAAAAAAATAGGGTGAGCTGGATTGTGGGATAATGTGTATGGCATCAGGTTTAGGTGTCATCAGGTGATTCACAAGCAGGACTGGGTGAAATTGGCGTTGAACTGGATCGATTATTTTAATCGATCGAAATATGGGCGGGTATATTGCCCTGATAGATTTTGATTATTTTTGTTCTGTATGTTCTTTAGGTTTTTTTTTTCTAGGCACTTCGCATGCACAGTGAGTTATGGACATGGACTACCGAGAATGGTTTTAAAGCGTGCGAGTTTTTTTTTTTTTGTGCTGATTTTTTTTTTCTTTTTCAGACGTTTTGGGAATTGTGTCTTTCGTGTGGGTCGCGTGGGTATTTGTTAAGGGTTTTGTGGAGACTGTACCTATTTTTCTATTTTTTTTATATAGGTTTTGGGTGGGTTTTTCATTAACTTTTTTTGGGGGTTTCACGTTTGGCGTTTTTGGTTTTTTTCTTAAACAAGCGCGCGGGTTTTCCTTTCCTTTGGTTGGTTTTTTAAGACTTTTTTTTTTCTTTTTACGGGGAGTAACAATTAATTTTTTTGTATATTTAGCTTTTATGTTTTATTTTTTTTTTCTGTTGTTTGTGGACAGAAGGCGATTGTATAAGAATGCCTTTCTTTTTTTCCTTTTAGTTTTTAAAACACGTGGGCTTCAACCCAAGTTTAATTCTACACATTATGCCGGTAACGCCGAGAGGGTTTTTTTTTTTATGTTTTTTTTTTGCTTTTATTTTGCAACCGCGTTAAAGAAACGATTTAAACAAAAAAAAATTTAAATTATTTAATTTTCCATAGGCATGCCGATAGTATAAAAAAACTACCACGTAAAAATCAAATTGTCAATTTACCACGCCACGACCAAACAACCTTCCACAATTTCGACCACCGGAAAAAAGAAGCCTGAGTTGTCGCAATCTCCCCTTTTATAGGCAGTCGTCAACCCTGGCCGAGACTTGAAATTTTCGAAAGATTTCGAAGAGAGTCTCCGATGACATGGCGTCTAGAAGGCTTCCGATGTTTCCGTTTTTTGACCGAATCATTAACCAAAAAATCAAAAATTTGGTTCCTAAATTCGTTTTTGAATTTTTCACAAATTAGTGTGATAAAATTTGGATTCCCTGGTCAAAACTCACCCAGGAAAACAACACCGGAAACACTTCCATAATCCCAAAAATCGGATAGCATACGCATGTATTGGTGTCACTTCAACCCAAGCCAGAGTCTATTTTTATCTCGCTTTGACTCTCTTAAATTTAGCTTCTCATGCAAAGCAAATGGATGACGACCGAGGAACAAAATGTCAATTCACCATTTCGACGCTTCTCTTCTGACATTCATAACCACGTACACACAACGAAAAGACCTTCCACACCTTTTCACCAACTCCTCCCACAAATCCAATTGGAAGGTATTGAAATTAAAATAAAGGTTCAAGTATAGGAAAACGGAAATGATCTTCTCAAACTGTGACTGTTGGTTGTTGCCTATTTGAAAATTAATTACAATATAAATTTCTAAATCGTTCCCTACAAACTATCGATTCAAATAAATATTTCATTCATTTTTTCGAATTTTTTGTGTTTTTTTTTTTAAAAAAGTTCTAAATCTCTTAAAAAATCACCCGTTATTAAAGTCTGATGCTTCTCAATAGTTCAAACAATACTTTATTTTAAAATTTTTAAAAACATTTTTTATAAAAAAAAATCAAACAAAAATTAATTTTTTTGGTGCTTTTGGCTATTTTTATATTTTTTCGTTAAATATATATATATCACAGTTGTAAAGACTGCAGTCAATAGAAGACTGTAGTCAGTAAAGTAACAGTCAAATGACTAAAAACATTGAATTAACTAACGTGGACTTCATGACTTTAACTTAAAAACTACAGTCAGCAGTCATTTGAATTATTCTGACTTTGCAGTTAGGTATCAGATCACAGTCAGTTGTCCAGCAGTTAATTGACTGCAATACTTCTTTGACTGCTTCCAGTCTTTTAAGTCACCTAAAAGTCAACTTAAAATCTTTGTCAATCCTGGCAGTCAGTAAGTCAGCTGCAGTCTTTTAACTTAAGTTAATTGACTTTTTTAAGTATTTTAACGGCTTTCAAGTCTTTTGAATACAATTTTTTTGATACGTAAACACCTATGCCGGCGGTAGAGTGGATAAAAACCTGAAATTTCTTCTGTGCGACGTTACGATATCGCACTTTACGATTTAGCACGTTACGTTACGAAAATCTACATAGTAGGATATTAGATACGTCCAGTGACAAAAATCTGAAGATCGCCTTCAAGCAAACTAGTCCGTTTTGGATCCGTGCACGTAGTCAACAAGTTATGGGCGATTTTTCATACGGATCCAAATGTGGATCCCCAAAATTACGCTTGAAAAAACGTTTGTGCTAACACATATTAACCATGAGTCCCGGCATTTACACAGTTTATGTTGATATTAGGTGTATTTTTCTCACGCGTACTTACATAATAGTTATATGCAGTTGAATAAAAGTCTAGTTTTTTTAATTTTATTTCCTTAAATCTTTGAAAAGTAGATTTTAGAAAATAAACATTTGTTTTAACAAAAGTGGTCAGACTCGTGGTCTGACTGTCTGTCTGACCAAATCAAATATTAAATTATTCAAGTAGAACTCATAACAAATTAGATCAACTCACTATATTACTCACAATGCTTCATTTTTATTAACACCATGTAGCCATCCCATGACCCTTTTTTGATGCTGTGTATTACGTTTTGGCCTAAATCATAGTTTCAGATTGATAATGAGTATTTAAATAATTTGATAGTAATCAAAAATAAATAGTTTTATTCAAAAGACTTAAAATCAGTTAAAAGACTTAAAAAAAGTTAATTGAATTAAGTTAAAAGACTGCAGTCAACTGACTTACTAACTGCCAGGATTGACTACTATTTTGAGTTGACTTTTAAGTGACTTAAAAGACTGGAAGCAGTCAAAGAAGTACTGCAGTCAATTGACCGCTGGACAACTGATTGTGTTAGCTAACTATAAAGTCAGAATAATTGAAGTGACTGCTGAGTTTAGTTTTTTTAGTTAAAGTCATTTACTAAGTTAAAAGACTTATAAAATAAGCGTTTTTAGTCATTTGACTACAGTCACCAATTGACTGCAGTTTTTACATCATGCATCTTCAGTGTGTGGTTACACACAGTTGTTAACCACAAGAGCAAGTTTGTGCGATCAAGTCGTGCATATTTTTTTCTGAGAACTACATCCAATTGGTTTTAGTGTCAGCAATTAAATCGAATGTTTACATTTGACTGGATAATTTTCAGGCCCAGTTTTTCATTGATTTAAATCAACTCATGAAATAAATATATGTTCAGTTATTTTAATGATTCATCCCAATTTGCTTAGTAAACTCCAGATTTACGAAAGAGATATTTTTGAAAAATGGAATCACTAAAATTTATTAAGTTCAAAATTTTCCAGAATATTGCTTTTGTCATTTAGGATGCTGTCATTTAGACAGACATGTATGGACACATAAATAGACGGAAATACCGGGCCCATTTTGTGTGAGTTCTCTATCATCGTAATTTCAGGTTTGATTTAAATACCGCATTTCAACATGAATATACTGACACCGGAACAAAGCTTCCAAATTGTGCAAATTCATTTTGAAAATCATGGTTCTGTTCGAAATACGTATCGCGCACTACGTCCATTCACTTTTGGTTGAATGGATACGTCAATAAAAAAAAACTGCCGTGATGAGAATCCCCAAGTGTATGTTGAGACACCGTTAAATCCACAAAAACTGACTGTTTGGTGTGCTTTATGGTTTGGTGGAATAATTGGTCCGCAGTTCTTTAAAAACGATGTTGGCCAGAAGGTTACAGACAATGGTGACCGCTATAGAGCCATGATAACTGACTTTTGCGTTCATCAATTGAACAACCATGATGTGCAGGAGCTGTTGTTTCAACAAGACGACGCAACATGTCACACAGCTCGTGCCCCAATTGATTTATTGAAAGAAACGTTTGGTAACCGCATAGTTTTACGTGGTCATATGCCAGAAATCATATTTAAATTATAATGCCAGAAGATTTTCTTTCGAATAAAGTAAGTTTCATGTCAATTAAAAAAAAAAACTATTATTACCCACAGTGTAACCCATCCATTAGTTCAGTTTAACTTATTGAGCAGGGAAATCCCTCTTGCTCAAAGGTGTAACAGTTTAGAGTAGGAACGCACAATGCAGCTCATCAATTGAGGCAGACGTATTGAGTTAAGTTCACTTTCCGTATCTGACCTGAAAGGGCGCTTGGCGAGTTCGCGCAGTGTAATAATTTAGTTAATACTATCTTTGTTTTATTCCATTTCAAAGTTTTATACCTCTTAAAAAAAATACCCTTTATAATAAACTAAGTTTACAGACCTCAAATAATGAGCGTTATTTCCAAAACAGAAAGTCACAAAAATAATTTTTAAAAATAAAAACTGATTGTCAGAATTCTTATAAATTTCGGGTTTACAGAATTTTGGAAATCGAGGGTTGAAAAATACATTTTTATGGCTCCAATCAGTATTTTCTTTACACGTAATGTGTAATTCACTTTCATACATAAAATATTCGATTACAAAATAACAACGCCCTCTCTTCCAAAAATTCTCTACATATTTTCCATATTCCCTAAATGTCCAAACAAATATACACATTACATATACAATTTATATTCAGATTTAATTTAACTAATTTCGTTATCTCCTGGAAAATATTTGATCAAAATGTATCTACATTTATGTAATTTATGATACACAAAACATTTAAAGACTTTAACTCATACAGAGCGAATATTGATCCTTTTGATCACAAGACCGCAGGAAAAAACATTCTGTAACCGAAAACCAACCATAAAGTAGATAATGCACATCGCAATTTGCAACTATGAAATTTACATTAAGGAGGACATAAATAGCGTTGCTACACTTGGCTATGTAGAAATTCATGCGAATTCAGAACAATCGATGCATACCCCAACAGACAGCTATGCGAACACTGTATTAAAAAGGTCTTCATACTCGTACGCTATCTTTTGCAGTAACCACAGCTCAAAAAAAAAAGGAACCCATAAAGTTCGCAGTATTATACAGGACTCGTACGAGGTGTTAAAGATTTAACCACAATTTTGTGGGCATTTTCTAATAAAAAATTATCTTTCTATGAGTTGATTTTAATTAAAATAAGCAGCTTAAAAGAATTGAATGTGTTGGACTTCTTGCAATGCACTGGTGAACATAGTTTTGGTTATGTAGAAAAAACATTATATTTTTTTCTAAAGTTTTGATGTAGCGAACTTGTATTCACTCTTAGAATTGTTCAACTGGCTTAATTCAAATCTAAAAGTTCGAATAAATTGTTTATTTAATATTCGAGCTTACTTGTATGTTACCATGAAATAAGGGCCCTAACAGACAGGACCGGCAGGTAATTTTTCGATTTTTCGAGTGGGTAGGTTACCCACTCAACAATATTGCAATATTGCATGTTTATTCCTACCACACGGAAAATCTAAATTTGGATGATAAATTTATTTCAAAATACTCCAAACGAAGTGCGGTTTTCGTATTAAAAAACTTGTGTTTCATCAAAAGAATAAATAAGAAACTTAAAATGAAAAAAATGTAGAACTTTTTTTTAGTGAATTTAAGGTTTTAACACCAACTACCCACTTGGGCTGAAGCTGTTCTGCCGGGCCTCCTAACTCCCCTCAAGGGACCTCTGGGTCATAAACACTAATCATGTTTCGGTTTTTACAGATGGTTCCAAGATGGTTGATGGGGTAGGGTCAGGCATCTTCTCAGACAACCTATTCCTGAATAGATCAATAAAACTTCCAGATTTTTGCAGTGTCTTCCTAGCGGAAGTGCTTGCAATTTACGAGGCGGCAAAAAGTCTTGCCACTATTCAACTTGTTAATAGAAACCCATTGCTTCAATTGTCACAAAGTCTAAGCTGGTAGAATGTTGCCGCAATGAGTTAAAATTACTCAATGCATCAAATACAGTTATCCTCCGATGGGTCCCAGGACATCGTGACACATATGGAAACGAAATGGCGGATAAACTGGCCAAAATAGGATCTTCTCTTGATTCAAGCCAAACTGAATCTTCCGTTTCTATGCCACTTGAACAAGAAAAAGGCAGTATTCGCAAATGTTTCCTCGAAGCCGCGAACGATAGATGGTCAGCTCTTGATACTTGTCGGGTCTCGAGGAATCTATGGCCAGACATCTCAAATAAAACAACAAACTTCCTTCTCGAACTAAGCAGACCTCAACTGTCAATTGTGGTTGGAATCCTAAAGGGTTAGAATTCAATGGGAGCCCACATGCGCAGAATGGGCATCAGCTCATCCGAGTTGTGCAGAGGGTGTCAAGATGAAGAGGCGGAGGAGGGCGGCTCCTATCACTTCCTTTGTGAATGCCCCAGCTTGGTAAGAACTAGAAAAATGGCCCTCGGAGATTACTGCTTCTTTGACGAAATGAGCGACATCTCGTTTTTGGCACTTAGAAACATCCTGAAATTAATTCAATGTTCGGGTTGGTTCGGGGAGGCCTCTCTTATCCACAACTAGACTCCTCTAACTCCTTTTCTCACCCATCCTCTTCCTTCACCTCAACTATTTCCTGGGGACCACAATGCACCCATTGAGTGCGAAGGCCTAGTGACTTACAGCTCTTAAACATTTCTGAGTGTGTGCTGTTTGTTTGCGGAAATGGAGGGGCCTTACTATTTTCTGCCGAGTCCACCCGTCTAACGCGAAGAGTTTTTTTTTTATGACAAGACATCTTCTAAGAGGATTTAGCACTTCCTCGCAAATGCAGTGGCCAGTTTTTTGTATTTATTTACGAGACTGGGAATTGAACACAGTCGTTTCCGATATATTTTGAAAAAAGTGTCATAAACGTCATAGATTTTCGATTTTTTTGTGATTGAAGAAATTTTGTTTCTATTATTTTGGAAAAAAAAAATCGGTCTAGCCATTAAGGGGATACATATATGGGAATAATTAAAAATTCAGGCCCTTATAGTCCATAAGAATTTCTCATTGGCAGAGGGATAGAGATAACATCTTGAAAAAAATAGAGCATTTAAGGAGCGTCTCCATTATTTTTGTGTATAAAGGACCATTTTAATGATCATTTTAATAACAGTTTTCATTTAATTGATTTTAACATAAGTGGAGAATTTTTTAAAACCACAATCTCAAATTAGTTGTAAAATTTCAAATCGTTAATTTTAACTTATTATTGTTATTTTATTATATATTTTTTTTTTATTAACATTCTAAGAAAGTTTATGCAGTTGATAAAAAAAAATAAATAAATAAATTAAAAAACAGTTTAGTCTATAACACCCTGTCGAACATATGAACGAGCGACTGTACATAAACTAAGACGTTTTCAACCAACATACCGGCTAGCTGAGCTGGAAGGGGAACCGCAACCTGAACGAGATTCCTTCATTCGCAAAATTCGCTCTGAATTTTTATAGGGTTATTGCTTAAAATCATCACCAACATTATTATACTGGTAGTTGGGATTGGGACCCGGCACTCTTTCATCCCGTAGATTGTTGTTACTTTAGCAATCTTCCTCTCAATAATGTAGCAGAGCTGAAGCAATGTGGGTGGTTAACCGGATGTTTATTTAAAAATCCATTTAAATTTCCTGTAACCTATCATCTTCATCTTCTGTCAGACGATGCGATACGATGTTGACAATATTTAAAATAGCGTCAAATGAGATTAGCAGTAGATTGACCGATAACTGTATGAAAAATAAGAACTTTGTGCTCTGAACTTAGCCCAAGGACTTAACACATAACAAATCCCACTCGCAATTGAATATTTGGCAACTTGAATATAGATTTGAATTAAATTACTCCAAATTGTAAATTCTATTTTCAATATTAAGTTAGGAAAAAATTTATTCTCAATCAGGGTGAACTGAAAATAACAAATTCGGCATACCAATCAAACATTAATAAAAAAAATACTTTTTGTCATATACCAGCGAAGAAGAATGTTTATACACATCAACATCAGCAACTTTTAAAATTTTAAGGGCCAGTTTCACAGTCAGAAAAGTGACATTTAAGTGGGGAATGTGAAAGATTAATTCCCAATTCCCTACAGTCCAATGTTACCTGAATAAGTACCACTTAAGTCTCCGATGCTGGTGACTTTAGTTCCACCTACGCTGGCTATGAAATTTAGCTTAAATTCCTAATATGCGAAACTTAAGTGTGACTTATTTTAAATGATTTAGCTGTAATATTTCTTTACTGATGAAAAATTTAATTGCATAACCATGAACATGTACCATGAACCTACCTATATGCAGGGACTGGATTTCATCAAACCTAACCACTGTGGCAGTAGAGTATAAAGTATACATATATATTGAATTAATTGAATTTAGATATAAGAATTTTTTTTGTAGACATGAAATAATGAATAAATAAAATAAAAAAAAGTAAAAACATGTGCATCACAATTTAGAATGTATCAACATATTTGTTTTTAATTTTGTATGCCTAATAAGCTTCAGTTGTATTTTTTGACCGTCATTGTATGTCATCATACTGAATTTATGTGTGTTTGACTAACACGCCGAAGGTTTTGGGATCGTATCGCAGCATATACAATTTAAAAACAGTGGTGCAAAATGTTAGACCATTTAGTACGGTTTTAAAGAATTTTTATTATGATGCTAGGTTAAAAAGAGAGAGGATTTTCAAAATTAAAAAAAAAAATAAGAAATGACTATAGTCGTGTTTTATTGGTAATTTTATAGCCAGCGCATTAAAATTTCCCTTGGCAAACAAAAACAAAGAGTGTCGATAAATAAGCCAGTAAAAGAGTGGATATACATAGTTAGAACTTTGACGATGAAGATGGTGCTCTTGAAAAGTATTCATGACTTGAACCTTAATGTTGTTTTTTACTCACAAAATGGATGTGATCTATGATATTAATTTGTAGTTTGGTGGAGACAAAATGGATGTGAACTATGATATTTGTAGCGAACACAGCCTAAAGTTGCTAAAGCGTTTTATTAACACAGCCAAAGCGTTTTATTGGTACTTGATTATTGCGCTAGCTAGATATAAATTACCAATAAAACACAGCTTATATTATCTTTTAAGTATCATACTCACTCCATATGTCACTTTGACATAACACATACCTGAATAAAAATTCAAATATTTTTTCAAATAAAGTTAATGGCGTGTTTTGTTTCTAATTAACATAAATGTCAGCTAAGACAAAAGCTTAATTTACAAAAAAACAATATTACCTTAGTCTGGAATGAACTCTTTGATCTTGATATGTGTATATCGAGTCTTACGTCATTAGACTGTTTAAAAAACTGATATTTTTAGAGGTTTATGTTCTTTAACTTAAATACATTTTCTATCCAGGATAAATATTAAAGGTAAAGAAAATAAGAAAAGAACTGATATACATCCTGGCTTACGATGAACTGTATAGTTTAGTTGCTATGGTATTTTAAAGGGTCTTCAAATAGGAACTTCTGAACTTTTACAGTTGATAGCGGCCAAATTGTTGAAGCTACATTTGTCAAATTGGTCGTCATTTATTCAATCTGTTTTGCGAAATCACCATGGACGGATATAGCGTTCAACAACACTTGCAAATGATTAAATTGTTTTATCAAAATGTGTGTTCTGTTCGGGAAACGTTGCGCGCGCTTCGGCCATTTTACGCTCGCCATAATCGCCTTTCTGTCTATAGTCTGTCAAAGCACTTCAAATCCAGAAATCTCACCATAACTTCAAAACTGCTGCTGTACAGGACCATGGTCCTGCCAGTACTCACATATGGATCCGAGACTTGGGTGCTTTGCAAAAGGCACTCCGACCTCTTAGCCGCGTTCGAGAGAAAAGTCTTAAGGAGAATTGTTGGCCCCATATGTGAGGAAGGACGATTCCGGAGACGGTACAATCATGAATTGTACGCAATCTACCTTGAAGCAGATATCGTGACAAAAATTAAGCTCGGTAGACTCCGGTGGGCAGGCACCTAGCTCGCATGAGCGAAGATGAGCCTGCTCGGAAAGTTCTTTGTGGTACATTCTATGGTAGACGACAGCGTGGTAGACCATGCTTGCGCTGGAGAGATGGCGTAGACCAGGACGCCCGGAGCCTTGGGGTGCGCAACTGGATGGCGGCGGCCCGAGACCGTAATGTGTGGAGAGACTTGTTGAAGGAGGCCAGGACCGGACCCCGGTTGTCGAGCCGATGATGATGATGATAATCGTCTTGCCGAGAGGAATATTCGTAGTGTGGTGCATAAATTTGAGTCCACTCGTTCAGTAAACGATGAAATTGTACGTCAACAAAAAAAATTGTCTAATTTGGAACGATACCACTGCAAGAGCGTCAAATGCATTCCGGAAAAGTCACTGTCTGGTGTGGATTTTGGGCTGGCGGTGTCATCGGTCCATTTTTCTTTAAGAATGACACTGACCATACCATCACCGTCAACGGTGAGCGCTATAAGACTATGATTACCACCTTTTTTAGGACTGAATTGGATGATATGGACACCAACGACATGTGGTTTCACCAGGATGGCGCTAAGATATTACCTGGCTACCAAAATCGTGCGATTTGACCCCGTTAGACTTTTTCTTGTGGGATTTTTTAAAGTCGCAGATCTATGCGAATAAGCCACAAACCACAGCGGCCTTTAAAGCAAACATAACCCACGCCATAGGTCAAATTCAGCGTGATTTATGCACCAGAGTCATGGAAAATTGGACATATCGGATGCGTGCCATCCACAGAAGCCGCGGCGGACATTTGAACGATGTTATATTCCATACATAATGGCATCGATAGGCCTTTCAAACGAATACAAAATTTCGATGATATCTCAAACCTTAATGAAAGACCCCTTTATTAGTTATTTTCCTCAAATTCAATTCGTAGTTCAGCTATCAAAAAAAAAACAACGCCTTATAGCGTTGACCCAATAATTATTGGCACCCCTTCATTTAACTATAATTTTCTCAAAAACCTTTACTTCTAACAATTCAATTGAATTTTTATTTTGAATCCATTTTATCATTCTATTCAATATCATATACTTAAATTTAATATTATGCACTCTAATCCCTATTTATTAAACCCTTGTTTTACTTTACAGAGCTTTAAACTTTAATCCAAAAATCGGTGTTTGAAATGCATTTATCTTAAAAAAAAAAAAACAGTTTCGCAAAAAAGTGCGACTACGGACACTTGTCTCATAATATTCATAAGGATAGGTAATAATAAAAGTGGGAAACGCAATAGACAATAGTGCTTCCGAATCCCAGGGATCTATTTTCTCAATTTGAATTGCAAAACTACTCCGTATACACAAACGATTATTATTATTATTATTATCAACTAAAAACCTACCTGCGGATATTCCTTTGAATTGAACGGGTGACAGCAGACATATCACATGCACCCTTGTCTCCTGGCTTTCGATTCTCCAGGCGGCTGCTGCAGATTCTGCCATCCAAAGTGGTATAGATGGCTTTTCGTGGTACATGGGCTGTATATGTGTTCCTGGGTGTTGGGATTTTGGTGTTTGCCGCACGTGGACTTGGCTCAAAGCCAGAATCTTGGTCTTTATTCAGTTGTTGGTGCTGACTGTGTGTTTTTGTAGCTCTGGATGCCACTTTGAGCGAACTGCGACCTCTTGTGCCACCACTTTTAATCCGTTTCTTTAGGCGTCGCTTCCTGCCATTATTGTACTCATTGTAGCCATTATGGACTACCGCAGGAGCAGACGTATGGGGTGAAAATACTCTATTGGCGCTGGTGGACCTGTTACCCACGCCGTCATTGTTTTCATCGTCATCCATTGCGGCCTCGCCATCACTGCTTAGGTCACAGCCATTAAAGTCAGATTTAGCTTGTTCATCCGAAACGATTTGAAAAGTCCTGATATCGGGTCCCCTCAGTTGTTCCATGGCATCATCGACGTCCACTGATTCATCGCTTTTCAAAACTTGAAAGCTACTCTTCCGCGATTGAACCTCCACCTCGTCGGGTGAATCAGGGAGCAGGGTGAAGGAACGTCGGGATTCCTGGTCACGAATGTTTTGCGTATTTTCGTTTGTTGGAGAGACTGGTGGAGATTGAATTGATTGCTTTGGTTTTGTTGGCTGGATTGGCTGACTGGGTTGAGTTGCTGTTGTTGATTGTGCTGTTTGTTCCTGTTGTGGAGTTGTGGCCACCACTTCATTCGAAACTATATTTTCAATTTTAGGCTGTGCTACCTCATTGTTAAGGCTAACTTTATCTTCGTGCATTGCACATTTTTCTGCTTCGGGAGAAGGTTTCTCTTGCTTTTCTTTTGTTGAATCATCTAAGGGATGAACACCTCCTTTTGAATCCTTGTTCTCGTTATCGGATGCCAACTGTTGCGGAATTTCTTGAATTTTTCGAGTTTCAGAAGTGGGTTGCGATGTTGGAATTTCATTGCTTTCAGTATCCTTAGGTTTGGTATCAGATTGAATGGTGCATTGTTCGGCTGAATTCTTTTCGTCCATTTTTGGTATATCTGCGGAAGTTTCATCATTATTCTGTTCAGTTACTGGGACTGGGACTGGTGGTTGAATAGAGGAGGCGTTTTCCATTTGTTTTTTGGGGATTTCATCTGCTCCATCTTTGCTATCAGTTACATGACCATCGACCGTTGATTTTTTTTCCTGATTTGAGGCGTCGTTCTCGACCGCAGTTTTCACAACGGTGGTGGCGGCAGTCTCTAAGACGTTGTTTATTTCTTTTGAAATAGCTTCAACATTCACCACTTCTGCTTTATTGTGGTTCTGCTGCTGAGTCTTGGAAGTATTTTCGGACGTATTTGTAGGTGGATGAATGTCTGTGGTTTGTGGCTCTGCATTGGCATGGATATCTGCCTGAGTGACCCCCACCTGCTCAGCCCGCTCCGCATTCTCTCCATCTTCGTCGGTCAAGCTCATGGACGCCGGTTGGATGGGTGGAATAGATTTGACGTTATCATCGGTTTGCTTATTCTTGGCAGATTGAGGGTGACTTTTGTTTGATGTTTTGGAAGATGGACGTGATAAAGGCCTTTGTGTAGAGTCGGCCGTAAATTTGGCATCAGGATATGAGGTTTTTTCATGCTCATGCTCTTCATGATGATGTGGTTGTTTGTTTTTTCTGTCGTTATCGCTTCTGAAATCTTGCATACCCCTTGTCCTGCGTGAGGTTCGTTCTCTCCTTTTCATCAATTTGTGCTTTTTTTTATGATGACAACAGTTTTCGCATGAATCCAGTTCACTTTCACTTGTGAAAACGCGCTCACGAGATTTCTTCCTGTGAATTTCTATGTTGCTTTTGGAACGGCATATGTCGCTGCAACTATCATCTCTCCACACATTTTTCGTTTCTCCACAACTACTAGTCCGTCGACGAAGTCTTTTTCTATGATTCTTGCAAGTGTGACTGTAGGTGTGTTCCTTTTTGTAAGTGTGCTTGTTGCAGCTGCACTGTCCACCTGATTCTGATTCGGAGCGATTTGAATAAACAACACACTTTTTAGAATCCTTGATGTTTTGAAGCTCTTCTTTTTCGACGTACTTTAGTGGTTTAACTTGCTCTGGATCATTGAAGGCTTTGGAGCGTCTTGCCGACAAGCGAAGCTTACTAGCTGGCAGTCCCCCGTTGGATTGTAAAAACTTAGCAGTAGACCTATACCCTTTTTGGAGTGCACAGTCAAGTGGTGTTATAGATACTCCTCTAGAGTTTCGTAAAATGCTATTTACATCGGCACCATAATCAAGCAGCAGCTTGCAAATGTCTGTGTTGTCGTTGGAAGCAGAAATATGCAAAAGACTTCGACCATCGTTACTAGTTGTATTAACTTGTTTGGGTTTTTGTTCTAAAAACCACTCAACTAACTCTCTCCGGCCAGATGATGCAGCTTCGTGAAGTGGCAAGTCCCCCTTTGCGTTTCGTAACCACAAATTTGCACCCCATTCCTTGAGAAGTTTGACTGTTTCTAACTGTCCCTTAGAACAACCACAGTGTGCAGGGGTGCGTCCTTTTCTATCTTGACGATTAGGATCGGCGTCAAGATCCAAAAGCCTAGATGTTGCATCTGCATGTCCAAGAGTTACTGCGTAGTGCAAAGCTGTGCAACCGTTGGAATCGATCAAATCCGTTGGTGCACCGCACAAACTTATAAGAGTATCAATACACTCAGTATGTCCTCGAGAAGCAGCACAGTGAAGAGCTGTGAGGCCGTCTCTGCGGAAAATAAAGTAAATGAATAAAATGCACCAATATCTGTATACCTTCATATACACTTACTTGTCTGCACTCTCTACTCTGGATCCAGCTTTGACAAGTGCAATGACGGCCTTAGCAGAACCAGCCGATGCTGCCCAAAGTAATGGTTTTCGGCCATCTTTATCAGTGATGTCCACCGATGATTGAGGATGTGACAGCAGTATGTCTAGTATTTCGAAGGCTAGTTTTGACGAAGTTGCTGGACCCAGCTTACTTTCATAGTTTGCTCCACACATTTGAGCGGCATAGTGAAGAGGACTTCCTCCATTGATATCAGGTGTTTTGACATTAGCTCCAGCTTGTAAAACAGATCTCAACGCCTCTACTTCACCACACACTAAAGTTAAGTAATAAAAAAGTTTTGGAAATATGTACACACATGTTATTCCACTTATATTTACCTGTAGCCCAGTGGACTACAGAATGCCCTTCGTTATCGACCGCATTCACGTCAGCTTTGTTCGCTAGAAGTAAATTGACCATAGCCAAGTTACCCTGAATAACAGCTAAGTGAAGCGGCGTGAAACCATCCTCGTCAGCAGACTCCAGGAGGTCTGGAGCTGCGACGGCAACGCTTGCGGCAGCCACGAGGTCTGGTTGTCCTGTGCAATAGTGAAGAACGCTCTTATTACTGTTGTCACGCTGGTGGATTTGTTCTGGCTGTAAAGAATATATACATTCATTTATCTAATTAAATGTATTAAATTTAACTAATTATTAATTTTATTTGGATATCAATATATATAACAATACAATTTGCATTTAATCGTATTGCTCACTTTAATAACCAACCAGATAACATTTGATCTCAATTTTAGATAATGCAACTGATATTTGTGTACTTTGAAGTAATTTTTTTAAGAGAACGATAATTTGTTTTCGATTCAAATTGCAAATAATTGGATAAAAAAGAATGCAGTTTTTATTGTTGTTTGGCTAGATTTTCCCATGTGACTAATTACAAAATACCAAAAATATCAAACAAATAAGGGTTTTGTTTACTATAGCAACCAATTACATATTTGTTTACTTGGAAGCAGCGAGCCTGATGACGCCTGACGCCTGTGCACTGAGCAGTGGTGCCAAAGGACAAGGGTGTTGCCATTTTACATTTATTGTTGTATGAAGGAGAAAAGGGTGTAACTAAGGACAGTTTAATTATATGTAGTACGAAAATCATATGATTTACAATTTCTGTATTATTATACTTTGAATATAGATTCTTACTATTGTAGTTGCTTGAGGAACAGGAACTGAATGGTGAAATCAGTTGATATTTTTATTAAAATATATGTGTTGATATTATTAGTCTAAAAATACTCTGGTTCAATCAAAACGTTTTATTCCGACTATACAACAACAATATATTGATTCTTATGCACAGGCACACACCAAACAGCCGCAACCAAACATATGTTTTCACACGTTTTTGTTTGTCTTGTGGATGTAAGAAGAGGTGCAGAGTCATAAATCCGCGGGCCAAAAGGACCTTTGATACACATGGGGTGAGTTATAAAGGGTCCGTCATCTAACGTTTTTTTTTCAACTAGTGCTTATTTCGTGAATTGTAACACTTAGCTCATGTCTGATTTGACAGATAATTAGTTTTATCCTTCCGCTGAACGAATATGGCTGTGTATACGCTTCGCTAAGTGGGCCTGCGATCGACTTAGAGAAGATGCCGATTTTGCCAAAAAAATCATCTTTTCAGATGAAGCTCATTTTGATCTTGGCGGGTAGTAAACAAGCAAAATTGTCACACGCACGCAAACATTGAAAAGACGATACACCCAAAACGAGTCACTGTTTGGTGCGGATTTTGGTCCAGAGGCATAATTGGGCCATTTTTCGAAAATGAGCAAGGAGTGGCCGTTACAGTCAATGTCGATCGTTATCGGGCCATGTTGAACGAATTTTTGTTCACAAAAACTGAAGAGGAGGATATTGGCAACATTTGGTTTCAACAGGACGGCCACACTCGATGTTTTGCGCCATTTTCAAAAAAAATAAGTCAAATCGATCAATTGTTGACTTTCAACCAAAAAACTGAAATAAAAAACTTTTGGCTTCTGTCCATCGATTGAAAAATTATGACCCACTTAAGTTGCTCAGAAATATTCAGCTTATTATTATCGAAAAAAAAACATTTATTTATTTTGACTTAAAAACAGTGAAGATGCTTCCACACATACAGAGGTGCGTTCATTAGGGACTACATGTTTTTAGCCTACATCTAGGTTTAAGTGGTCTAGCTTTATTTTGACCCCACGAAGCCGGCCACCAAAACTAATATTGTCCAAGAAAACACGTGAGGCGATTTTTTAAAAATTAATTTAAAGATAAATATGGGTGTTTTAAAAAATTTGAAAAATTTAAATTTAATTTTGAAAAAATTACCTCATTTTTACAAATTACTTTGTACTAAAAAAAACGAAATTTTGATTTTTCAAAATATCTTTTGAATACCTATGTATACAAATGAGTTTTACAAAAATTCCGAAAATATAATTCTGGACTTATGATTCACTCCCTTTTTAAAATTGATTGGTCAATTTTATGATGTTGGATTAAAATTCCACAGTTGATTTGTGGACTCACTCAAGTGGGCCAAAAGTCCAATGTGGACTTATGACCCTGCGCCGAAAAAAGCTTTGACTGATATAAAGTTTTTCCAATGTACCGACATACTACTATACTAAGTCACTTATTATGTACATACCCAACTAACAAACTCCCGGAGTTAAGCTCTTCAAATCTGAAAACAGCTCCCATAAGATTCTTTTAAATCCTATTGCTATACTTAAGAATGAATCTCTTGTTATGAAACTCAAATTCGTCTCATAGCATTTTTATTGTAAGAGCTAAGCATTTTTTAAATTTGAAAGTACTTAAATCCCATATCTAAATCTATTTAAGTCTCCTAAGTATCTCGTTATGAAATTAAAACTCTAAACGTCATTCTTAGTCTTTATAATCCCATAATAAAACTTCAAGTTTTTTTCAAGATTCTTATAGGAGCTACGACGCCAGCTTTGAATATCAAACGAACAGATGTTATAGTTGAATTGTACAGTGCGTTCTTTTTGTTCACAAAACTTGCTTCTGTTCATGTTTCTATGGGATTGGTTATTTGATTGGTGGTGGCAGATGTAACTTTAGATTTTAAGGAAAAGTTTGATTCTTTTCGTTGCGAGCAAGTTTCTTTGGTTGATTTTTTGTTCTCTTTGTTTACCTAATTTCGGGGCTGTAGAACTGGAAGTAGTGAATTTGATCATATTCATAAATATTATAACAACAATTTTTAGCACCGAAATATACTTAACAAAAAGCACACATTTCAAACTTAAGGTAGTTAATATTACGCATATTAGTGTTATTAAAAAGAGCAAACAATCTGCCGAAAAATCGATCTCAAAAGAATTATTTTGATAGAATTGATCGAAACAACCTTATTAATTGTACAAATGGAAATCACCATGAGTATCCCATAATGTTTATGGTATATATATGTATATACTGTTGTTGCATCGGCTGTCATCAGCTTTGGAATGATTTAAATAACACCAAGCTATATCCAGTTAACTTTGATTGTTACTTTATTCGAAAAATTATTAGGTTATAATTTTGTTCCATTGTTTCAAAATGTTAATCTAACACAACTATCGATTTTTTGCTTTCATATTTAAATTTCTTAATAATAGTTGGCAATTGCAATAAAAAGGAACGCCCCACAGACAAATGTGTTTCGTTTGAAAGTTAAATGTCAAATTTAAGTCCCATAAGAGCATTTTAGTTCCCATAAGAAGTACTGTCTCTCAGAGAAAATTTATATTTACTGAGAGCGACACTTCTTACGGGAGCTCAAGCGTTGTAATGGGACTTCATCATCATCCAAAGATCTCATAGAGATCTTAAAACAAGAGTTAAAGTATCAATCAACAGCAGCCATGTTGCAATATGAACAAAATGTTTTCTTTATATTTTGAGGGTTACCGTAGCTTAAAAAAAAAAATTCTAAATAAATTATCTTATTTGGTTTTACATTCTGACCAAAACTTGTAAAAACTTTTATAGGTCATATTCATCTTGTTATTTTCTGTCGATATTAGTTGTATAAGAAATGGATTTGTATAACTTAGTATACAGCTACTATACCAAAGAAGAATGAGCGGGGACATTCTTTTTTGTGTTATGTCATTATTTAAAATTTGTGAGAGCAGTATATTAACACGACACAAGTAAAATGGCATCTTTAAAAATCAGTTGTTTTTGTCAGTTTTTAATGACAAATATATTGGAAAATTTCAGAAAATCTTAATAATGAAAAAGCGTCATATTTTGTACACCTCTAGATCCAATTTTTGTCATAAAAGCACGCTAATGACAGTAATTGGAAAAAAAATATGGTATGAATGATCGCATTTTGTGAATTGTATAAAAACATACTTTGGTGATTTTTGCACCTAAAAAAATATTAATGGTAACTCTATAATAAGATTATAATTAATAACAAAATATTTTAAATATGCATAATTTTAGAAGCGCGTTGTTATTTTTCGAAGCAAAATGTTTAAATTAGTAGATGCAATTTTAATTGCACCAAGAATTTAGCCTACATATGCCATGATCTTAACAAATATAATACGTCAATTAACTTGTGAGATAAATACTCGCACCAAAAAACACATTATTTTTTGACATGAGAGAATCACGAACACTCATAAAAACTATTCGCCTACCTTCTTCAAAAA
Source organism: Leucozona laternaria (assembly GCA_932273885.2). NCBI lineage: Eukaryota > Metazoa > Arthropoda > Insecta > Diptera > Syrphidae > Leucozona > Leucozona laternaria. The sequence goes on from OW026366.1 coordinate 282,654,987, forward strand.
AAGAAATTAAAAATGCGAAAGATATATGTTTTTTTAAGTTTACACACACTCGTTCTCTTTTTAACAACTTCTGTAGGAAGAGACGCACTCCCATAGGAAGAGTTCAGAGAGCTTTACTAGATTTACAAAGCGGCGTCTATAATCGCATAAGAAGAATAAAACTCTTGCTATAGGATCAAGAGGCTCCCATAACTAGGCCATTTAAGGCTTTTAACAATCTTATAAGAATCTAGAAGAACTCCTCAAGAGTGCATTTAGCTCCCTAAAATAAGTCTCGTAGCGCTCTCGGAGCGTCTTATGAGAGGAAAAATGTTACTTGGGTAGGTAGCTACTTTTCTTGATTTTAAGGTTGAAGTGGCTCTCTACGATATGTGTGTGTGTATCTTTTTAATTTAAATTCAAACATTTAAAAAAAAATAAAAGTAGAATAAAATTTAAAATAATACGAGAAAAAAAAATTAGATAACAACTTATTTGTTATGTATATTTAATTTATAAATGTAGGAACATTCAGATGTTCTTCATCTGTTTCCAACAAATCAATTAGATACGTGATATTTTGAGAAATCACCGTAATCTGTTTCAGCACTGAGTCAATGTAACCAAAGGCTTCAGAGAGTTTTGCAAATAGCCATCACACATTTCAAAACAGCACAAAGAATTCTATAGTTTGGTGGACAGACATAAAGTCTATAATCGCCATAATATTCACTCGATGAATCTGAATTAAATATTAAATCCAAGTGTAAATTAATTTAAATCGAAAAATTAAATCCATTTTCATATTATTGACTTGTAAAGTCGATAAATCCAATCGGATTTAAACTGGTTCCCAAAAGCTAGTTTAAGTAGATAGCTATTTTAGGTCAGATTATCACTTCTTTTCTTTTTTTTTATAAATTTTAAAATTAAATTAAAATAAAAATCAAGAAAAAATGTTTTTTTTCCTGAAATATAGGAAATTTTGATGGCTTCGGCGTCAACAACATTGAAGAATTGGTTGAACAGGACATCACGAACTTCCTCGTTGTTATTTTATCGGATCAGACAAGACTAATTGTCTCATTCTCTCTGAACCGGCATCCAGTCGTCGCTGCGCTGTCTCCTGTCGAAAATAATCTTATCTGTTAGAGCCATTTCACACATACCCGGTGGCCGGCACCGGCACCGATTAGCCGGTTTTTACAACAAATAAGCATACTTTCACACATACCCGACACTGTGTAGCCAGCAGGTGGCAGTGTAGGTATGCAAAGTGATTTTTTTTAGTTCTGCGATCGCCTCTTGCCAGTCTACTTGACTACAAAACACAAAACAACTCTTATCTCGTACACTGGAGATACCAACTTAAAACCAGGAAAGCAAAGAAAACATCTACCGATCCGGCAGCCGGCTATTTCAGTGAGCGAAGCCGGCAGCATTGCCCCATTGTCCATTGTCTAAATAGTGGAACATATCCGCATTCTAACAGCTGTACACTACATTCTATATAATCTGTCATATTTTGATATACCTAGTTTGAAATGGGTTTATAAATAAGACTGTTTGTGTCCTTTAAAGTGTACCTATTACTTGAAAATTTAATTTTAGTGATTCTTTTTTGTTTGCCTTAATTAATACCAAAAAAAACTGTTCAGACTGGCCAATCTTAAGTCGGCAAGCATATTTTGTGAGTAAGTTGTTAACACTACCTATCAGGGTTGGCTTTAATTAAAAAGGTAGTGGCTCACTTATGAATTGAAAAATATTTAATTCATAAGCAAGTTAGTGACTTATGAATTAAAAAAATTTAATTCATATGCTAGTTCCTCATTTGGAAATTAGTAAGCTTGTTTTTAGTACATAATTAAACGAAAGTGATTTTGAAGCTTTTGAAGGATTTTGAGTGAAAATGAATATAATATAAATATAACCAAATTTAATAAAAACCAATATTTATAAATTTTAAATATTAGCTTATGAACTAAAAAATTTTAAATTCACAAGTCACTAACTAGCTTATGAATTAAAATTTTGTAATTCCTGAGTCAGCTGCTATAGCTTATGACTTTATGTTTTTTTAATTCAAAAATTCGCAAACCCTAAATTTAAAGTGAATAAGGAATTCCAATAAAGTTAAATATCATTATACTTTCTTATCGGCCGACGCACGTTTAATTTGTCATACTCGTTTAAACTTATCGTTGTGATTATAGTAGAAAAAAATTGTGTGAGTGCCGGGACTCACGGTTAATATGTGTAAACATGAACGTGCGCGGATCCAAAACGGACTTGGTTTTGGTTGAAGGGGATCTTAAGATTTTTTTCACTGAACGCACCCATCCTAGTATGCAGATCGTAACGTTGCACACCGTAACGTTGCACGACGTAACGTTGCACATTAACGTTCACTTTTTTTTCTCTCTACCTCCAGCATATTACGTATAGAACAAAATGTACAAGCACCTTAATGTATGGCAAAAGAAGTTATATGCACGACTTATATTCGTTTTTGTATTTGTGTGGCTGACACCATGAAAATGTTTAAATAAACTAGGTACATTATGTAGTACATATATGAATAAAATACTACAAGCAAATTTATAACATCCAAATCTGTATAACTTTAGCCAACGAAACTGCTGAAAAAATGCTTGCATACCTTCTTACCAATGTGAGCTGCAGTCAAAACAAAAAAGAAAATCTTTTTTAAACCGGCGGTAATTGTTAATTTATTGCCTTCCACCCACACATACAAAGAAATACACTTAGCAAATAGCAAACTATTCTATGTTACCATCAACTTTGTTTACACGTAACGGGACGGGCTGTACGGTACACCGGTGTACGTATTTGTTTTGCCAATGCGGAAAGGAAACTCAAAACTTTTTGTTTTTAGATCTTTTAAAAAAGTTTGTGCTCATCTCCGCAGCTGAAGTGCTTATGACGTGACAACTACAATGAAGCTAGCCACCAAATGTTGTCGGTTGGGTTCTGTACTGGCAGTATAAAACCAACGTTTACCGGGCATTTCCAAACAGAATAATAAAACTATGGTATTCGGAGTGGGGAACTCGGGAACAAACCACAGGAAGTAGTCCACCATGTCTACCAAAGTCGTTCACTCATATGCACTTCGAAAACAAAAGGCTTATGTTGCTTCGGAAGACAAGAATAGAACTTTATTATGGCAGTTCAGTGTTCAGTGTTCAGAAGGTATAGGTGTATCGTGTATGTCCTTTTGCTTTTGATTCTGCTTTTGGGAACGATGCTTTCAACGTATACAGCCAGCCAACTGCATGATGATGCTAACGAATGGGGCTGAAGCTGAAGCTTCGTCGGAAAACATGGAACATTTCCGTGCATCTGCTGGGGTGCTGTGTTCTTGATGAGGGTTTGCCGTTCGCTCTTTCTCTCTCCTTTTTTCTGCATTTGTTTGCTTGCTCTGTTTTAACGGTCATTAGGATGTGTCAGGAACATTAGCATAATAAAGCAGTGAAAACATAGCAGGACATCGATGGCAGGACATAAACAACAACGTGAATAATATTAAATGACACTGTCTACTTGATGAAAGGAACATCATCAAGCTAGAGGAGGCAGGATACGAGTGGAAAAGCGGAAGTTATCCTGCTGTGGGTGCTCTTCTTCTATTCCTCCAGCTTGGCTTGTTTTTAGAATCCCATAATAATGTTTATGATGATGGGCGAACGCGAATGGATATTTGTGGGATCCCTAACGACTTCACTCGGCTTTGGGGTTTACATTTTTGTATGTCCTTTAATATTTAATAAAAAAAATAAAGGATAGCAGAAATGGCTAGGGAAGGGACCTACCTAGCAAAGAATGATGTTTAAACTTTTCACATCTTACAAAGCTATATAGAAGTTTTAAATTGACCCGATTAAAACTGCACTTAAGAAATACAATATACAAGAAGATACTAATTTATACAGCAGGGATTTTGGAGAGTTCTATACAAAGATGTATTTTGCTTGAATTTGAATTTGGAGGTCTATATTTGGGGCTCTAGGGGAAAACACCCCCATTGAAAGTGAGAAATAAAATAATCTTTCAAATTGGGTAATAATTACCCTTAAATCGAAAAATTAGGGAAAAACATGAAAATCAGGGGCCAAATTACCGCTTCAGTGATTGAGTGAGTGAGTGCCATCAGTGGTCGAATGAACGAGTAAAAATAAAATGAAAATAATAAAATCTAAGGTTTTTTAATTTTGCCTTCAGAATTCGCACTCATACACACTGTCAGTCGGCTGTCCATCTATCGAATGAAATTCCGTTGGATTACTTATAGTCTAAGAGCTGACAGCATATTTTTAGTTTGGAAATATAACCAAAAATTGAGTACGAGGGTTTGTAGGTGAAAACAAAAGTCTGGCAGGTTGTTTTTTGGCGCCGGTGGTGGGGGTGAGGGTTTGAAAATGACGATGTTTACATTTTTTTTTCAGCGGAATTATCACTTAAATCATTTTTTTTATAAATGACAAATGCTGCACTGTCATTTTTCCTAAGTGTAAAAACTTTTATCGTGACCATCCGATAAATAGAACTCAAGATATAAGCTCTTTAAGCGAACCTTATCGTTTTTTTTTTGGAGACTTTTGTTGATTTTATGCATAACAAGAAATAAACAACAAAAATCTCCAACAAAAAGCCAATAAGGTTCGTTTAAAGAGCTATATGCTGTCAGCTCTTAGACTATTATGACAAAATGTAAAATTATGGAACTCGATTGCTCGATAATGTGAGCGGTAATGCCAAATTCACATAATTCAGTCACGCATTACTCGAAAACTGATGGGGTAATTCAGCCCCAGGTCGGTTAGATAGTAAAATAAAATCTCAGAATCTATTTTGGTTCATATGTAGGTGCATTTAGCTCAAAAATGCAACCGCAAAAGTGCATTTCTGAGGGAAGCTTGTCCGAGTAGCCAGTGGTTTTGATAATGTTTAGAATAAAGCTTATCGTTTTCAACAGCCGCTATGAGATGTGTAATCTAACGGTTGCCTCCCAGACTACAAAGTGTATTACATCGGTATAGTCAAATGATGAACGATAGGAGTTCATTATGCAGATCACTTTAATCTTGGACTAATTTAAAGACAGCACAACGATTTGTCTTTGTACTAATAAATTTACTATCTGCACTTAAATATGGCAGGGAGCTATAACTTTACAAAATGCTTGCGTCTCCCTTATACAGCACCATTAAAGTACCATCGGAAAATTCCTTTTATATACTTTATTTTATTATCCCTTTTGTAATGGACTTATGAGCTGTGGAGTCAAGTCTCTGCCACATAAATTTTGTATTTAATAATAATCACTACTTAAACAAATACCAAACCCAAAACTGTCCACTTAATTAACCTACATATGGTCCAAAAAGTCTCCGTACAGTGGGTAAATTTTTGAATTTTTAATTTTTGCAAACAAAATAAAAAGTGGCAACGTAACAAGAGAGAGTACTTTTTAATTTATCTTCCCACTAATTATTATGAATCTGCGTGTACTTGAAGTTCTGTTATCTTCACGATTATTCACTGAAATAACAAGAGCAATAAAAGTTTCCATTTATCATTCCTTTCGTTTCAATTGGAAATGCAAGGTTGTGTGTTCCAACATTTCTTTGTAAGTTATTTAAAACGTTTTTAATTTTAATTCAGCTAAAGTATATCATTTTAAAAGCAAAATGGAAAGCAAAAATAAGCAAATCCCAATGACAACTAAAGACAAGGATGGCGTGGAGGAAGCCAAACACAGCTCTCAATCCGACAAATTTGAACCCCACAGTAAGGCACTGAGGAGGCAATGTTATGGTCAAGGGAAGTATGGACACTTCCGGAGTTGGAAATCTTGTTTTCATAGAAAAGACGATGGAGAAATATGGGTAGTTGATCATACGGTATGGGAAAACCGGCATTCAAGTGCCTAAAAGCTGGGTCTGGGTGCCCAAGCAACACATAAACTCTTGAAGTGTTCTCCAAACAAATTGATCAGCTCTTAACAAACTGTTAGTTCAATCTTCTTAATACCACTACACTTTATGATCTGTTACTTTGCCCTAGAAAAGTGTTGTTTGTTTTAACTATTACAAAAACGTCTTTTAAACATCTTGAATATCTTCATGGCAAATGTGTTTATATTGACTCTCTGTAGATCCTCTTTACAACCTTTTTAATAGGAGTATGTTTAAATTGCGCAAGAGTATATTTCTTATTACTCTTTCAAATACATTTCGAAGATATTTTGCGGATGTTATTCCTAAAATGTCTTTATGGAGGCTTAAAATTGTGTCTTTAAGTAGAATTAATATTCTCTTATGTTTGAAAAAAAAAGTTTTTGTGTCATCTGACATTTGTGAATTGCGCTTTTCCTATTTTCTTATTTATTGTACATATGTAGGTACTATTAATTTGAAAATTGAAAAAGAGTTTAGGGAGCTGCAAGAGACTTAAGACCAAAAATTGCTCATCAATTATTTTAGTACGCGAATGAACATAGTAATAGATAATTGCTTATAGTTTTTTTTTCTTAACTCTTTGTTGACACTCAGTTGACACTTTCATTGTCTCTCTCTTCTTTCAATTTGATTCGTTTGATATCTTATCATGAAGTCGTTAAGAGGTTTCTGACTCTAGAAAAATGTGATTATAACACCGATGTTTTGACGACATCTTAAGAAACTCTTTAAACGGTAGTTAGTTTATACAAAGTTACACATATTTTTTGTAAAGGGTGACATAGTTAAACGTATATTTTTAATACAGTTTTTGTATGTTTTATTATTTTAATCAAATTTATTATTTATTTCAATAAAAATTTTCAATGTGCAATTGTACATAGCTAGGTTGATATATTATGTAGGTAGTGAAATTTTCTTAAAAACTGCGGTGTTTGGACAGATTTGGATCTAAAAAATATTGTTTATACCATTGAATAACCCCCGCCTGTCTGTCCAAACCAGGGTAATAGGGAACTAAGCTAATTTTTCAACCATCTGTTACTGTCATAAAACTGACGATGAAAATATGGCAAAGCGAAAATATAAGGCAATATTTTTTCTTAAAAAAAATAACTGCTACATTTTCATTTTTAATGTGAAATTTTAATCATGCAACGTCAAAACTTTTTAAGGCTTCAATGTTAACCAAACGCTCATTTTATTAATATGAGAATAATTTTTAGTACCTACATTTCATGAGGCACCCTGTAGGAAGGAATATTTTGATACATGCCCAACAAAATACGTTCGCCATATTTATTTCGTTCAATTGCGAAAAAAATATTTATTAAAAGCATAATATTCAATAAAGTACAGTTACATGTATTATGCCTACACTTTTATTTGTTTAGTAATACTGTGGGAGATAATAATTCATAAAAATATGTTTTTTCTTTTGTTGTCAGTAAATTTCGTATTATTTTTCTTGATTTTAACTTGTAAATACTTTTTTATTTCAAGGAATGGAACAATGTAAATATTGGTTTGTTAATCTCTGAAAGTTCTTCACCGATTGCTTTCAAATTTTGGCAATCAATTCCATTGCATTCGAATGAGCGCGTATTTATGTAGGTATACTTTTTTTAGAAAAAAAAAAAAAACAGCAGGATATGTTGGGCATAATAACACCCGCTATACTGATATAACGGGTGATTTTTTAAGAGGTTTAGAACTTTTTAAAAAAAAAAAACACAAAAAATTCGAAAAAATGAATGAAATATTTATTTGAATCGATAGTTTGAACCTTGCAATTTAATGTTTAAAGATAATTTCATGCAAATGTTGACCGCGGCTGCGTCTCAGGTAGCCCATCCGCTGAGTCCAATTTTGGCATACTCTTTCACACATATCGGCCGGTATCTCACGAATGAATGCATGGATGTTGGCTGGCTTCCAGTGCGTCAATCGAAGCGGACTTGTCCCTATAGACATTAGCCTTGACATACCCCCACAAAAAATAATCTAATGGTGTCAAATCGCACGATCTAGGCGGCCAATTGACCGGCCCGAAACGTGAAATTAACTGTTCACCAAATTCGCCTCGCAATTGCGCCATTGTTTCGCGTGCTGTGTGGCATGTGGCACCGTCTTGTTGAAACCACATATCATGCAAGTCAAGAACTTCCATTTCGGGCAAAAAAAAGTTTGTTATCATCGCTCGGTAGCGTTCACCATTGACAGTAACGCTGCGATTCGCATCATCTTTGAAGAAATATGGCCCAATAATGCCGCCGGCCCATAAACCGCACCAAACAGTGGCTTTTTCGGGATGCATTGGTAGCTGTTGCAATGCTTCTGGCTGATCTTCACTCCAAATGCGGCAATTTTGCTTATTTACGTACCCATTCAACCAAAAATGAGCCTCATCGCTGAACACAAGCAGCGCGCGATGAACATTTCGAACCGAGCACGAATTTTGATAGTAAAATTCAATAATTTGCAAGCGTTGTTCATTTGTAAGACGATCCATGGTTAAATTGCAAACCAAACTGAAGCTGTTTGACAGTGGCACAAGGTACTAAACACAAGTCAGCTGTCAAAACCAGTGTTGCCAAAACCAAACCAGCTTAAAAACCACCCGTTATAAGCAATACATTAACTTTATTTATCAGAAAAATTTCTAAGTTTTATGGTCAAAAAATTGAGGAAAAAAAATACTGTAAGAGAGCTGACAGCAAATTTTGGGTGGAAATATAACATTTTAACCCAACCTAACCGGATTTTTGTGGGGACTTGTGCTGTCGATTTTTTGCTATGCATATAAGAGGACTTTGCTCATATGTGAACCTTCATGACATGGGATCTTTCTGCGGACCGAATGTAAATTACCATCAAACAGAGGTATGAAGTGAGGTATAATTTCATATTTGCATTCAAAATATAAGATCTCCGAAAGTTCTTCATCGATTGCTTTAGAATTTTGACTCAACGCAACGCTGCATTCGCATACAAGCATGTTTTTCTATAGGTTTAAGAAACAGCACCATCTGTTGGACGGAAAAGGCAAGCACGCTATACTGAGATCTCAGAAATCTCAATTAAAAGCAGAGCAGTATTGCTCAATAAAATTTCTCAGTTTTACTGTCAAAATACTGAAGAAAAAAATTGGTTTACTTAATCTCTTTCTGACGGACCAAAATATCTGAAAAATATTCGTGAGCGGAAGCATTGCCCTGAAATTTAATGGAGTCAAAAAAGGTATGTATCTGTTGTGCCACCGGAAAAATTAAACTTGGAGTTTGCAAAACGTCAATTATTTATTTGCCTGTTTATTTATTGTTTAAATTGTTTTCTTTAAAAAAAAAAACAAATTTAATAAAAAAGTTTTAAGTGATGGATTCTTATGGAGTTTTCCATTGGTAAAATAAATCAATTTATTTTGATTTGGATCTGTTAAAATGCCGACTTTGGCCGTTTTTACCTTTTCATATACTAATACCAACATAATTTACAGCAGTCAGTCTCCAAGGCGTTTTTTGATTTGGTTAATTTATTTCGGTTGTGAAAATTGTTCCCGAAATACATTGTTAGAAATAATCGTTCATAGCAAGGGGAAGCGTTTTGAAATGAACCGGTAACCTCATCCATCTCATTTTTCTCTTCTAAAATGAATCAAGGGATGAAGATTTATTGAAATATTGACACAGAATCGTTTTCCATTCGCCACGCAAAAAAAATCAAGTTTTAAATTGAAATCTGAATATACCAATGGAAAACCCCATTACAAGACCTACTTTTGCGTCGTGGCTTTTCCTCCAATTCTTCCTTGAAATTTAAGCCTGTGAGTTGTGTCCGGTCCTTCACAGTGTTCCGTACTTGCTAATCTGAATGACAAGCTCGCCACTATATTTGCCTTCTTCTTTTACTCTCAAAATAACATTTTTCTATCCTCAGAAATAGCTTGAACAGAAAATCACAAATAGGGGAAATTTTTAAGTCTCTGGACAGGACTCTTTTTCTGTGTAAAACATTTTTTTGAGTACAGCTAAGCAAAATTGTATGACAAATATTGTTATATTTCCTCCTACAAAAAGTTTGTTTGGGGAAATGTTCAAAGCTAGGAACCAACTAAAAAATCAACCCTTGGTTATCATATGAAGTATTGCTCAAGTTAAATTTACGCCCAGCGAAAAGGGCGGGTAACAGCTAGTTTTTAATAAAATGTTATATGGTTTTAGTTAAAAACGAAGATGTATAGGTATAAAGACTATATTTTATGAAAGATTTCAAATCGTTTAGTTAGAAACCTAATTTTTTTTTCCAAAAAATAAAAAATATTTGCTACTGTACGTAGACTTTTTCGGTACTATACACTTGTTTTGAATTACCCACGACCATCTATAAAGTTGTTGAAATAAATTGGTATCTAAAGGTTTTGTTTATAGGTATTGAAGCTTCGATACAACATTCGAGAATCTATTCGATTAAAGCTAGGCAAATTTTACGTTATTTTTTGTTTTTTTTTGATGCTCTGCTCCAATATAAACACACCCTAGGGCCATCGCCTAAAAAAACCTTTAATATAATAAAATAAAACTTTTCATTTTTACACCATTTCTCCCTATACCTAAGAATCAAATTTTTGAGAAAAAAAGCCTAAAGCCATTCACTAAAAATGACCTTCAAACTCCAAAAAAATTTCTTCATTTTATTTTATTTTTACCCCATTTCACCCTACAAATAAAAAAACTTAAAAAAAATAAACCGTCATTTCCTAAGAAAAACTTCCTAAAAAAAAAGAATTTCTTAAATCGAACAATTTTTGTATACTGAAAAACGAAATGTGCACCTGCAGCGCCACCTATTGGGAATTTTCCAACTTTTATTTTTCACTAAACCTTAGCGTAGCAAATACGAACAACCTTGCAGAAAGAAGAATCCAATTTGGGCCAATTGTTTTCAAGTTTTAAGCTTCCGAACAATCCACGATATATTTTTATAAACCTAGGCATGCAGATTATATAAAAAATATAATAATATAATATAATATTGAGAACTACATCTAGAAATCATTTGAGCGGTTTCTTAAAAACTTATTTTTTTTATTTTTCAGAAAAAAATTAAGGACGCCAATTTTAATTAACTGCCTCGATTATTAAATCTGTAGAACTAAAAATTAAATCTAAAAAAATCAAAAGCCTTTTTTTTTTTAAATTTATGAAAATCGTAGGAGCCGTTTAGTTTTAAGTAATTTGAACTTTTCTGTTTTCAAACAGTTGACAATAGTTATTTTTGTCTATAAGCTAAGCTACGTATTGTCTTAGAAAAAGCTACGCTTCCAAGGTTAAAATAGTTTTTTTTTAAGTCCTTTTCGAAATACATACTTTTCTTTAAAATCCCCAAAATGTGTGTTTTGGTAACTGTTATAATTATTTATAAGAGATGGTTCTAGGGGCAGTTCCATTAATAATTATTATTCCTTATAACTACAAAAACATACGAAAAAATCAATCACGAAATCGTTAGTATTCGATTATCGATACTCGAGTTTGAATTTTTTGCTAATTCCAAAATTATTGCAAGTAAAAAATATACTCTTGAATTAGATACCTAATCTCAAAAACCTGACCTGATAGAGCGGTTCTTAGACTGAATTCAAATTTAACGCATCAAAATAATAGTATGGTTTGGTTTGGTTTATTTTATTTTATAGACAAATTAATATTCAAATTCTATGGCATACCTAGTGTTATTAAACAAATCCCTACTCGTTTTTACGACATTTACTCTGGCTCGTCATTAAGCGTCCGCTCTCTCACAAAATTACTCAATACTCCACATCAGCTTGCCAAAAAATTTATTTTATCCAAGGATATTCAATTTTCGGGCCACAAACAATCCACGTTAACAAAGACAAAAACGCACAATTTCTTGACACAAAAGAACATAATTATCGGCAAAGGCAATTATGGACGACAATAAAAGTGCCAATTGTGCTGAACTCATCGACATTTTCATGACATTTTAATTCCCAAAATAAACCAACCGCAAAGAAGCCCTGAAATCCTAGCATGTAATCAACTTGAAATGAAGATCAATTCAATATTGAGGAAGAAAATTTATATACTTATTTTCCCTTCTTGGAATGTGGAAAGCCAACCTACATTAGGTTTCAAATGGGGAAACCAAAAATTAAATTAATTTCTACCTTTTTCCGAAAAGTTTCACATAAAGCCAACGGTCCCATAGTCGACGTAAAGTCGGTCGTCCATACCCGTCCCCGCCAATCTCGCTCCTTTTTTGCAAAATATGTACTTATCGTGTCGAAAGATGACAAGAAGAATAAGTTCAAATTATAAATTACTTTCTCCATTCCGGGTTTCGGAACCGCAGTCAATCGAGGAAGGTCTTTAATTGAATTTGATAAAATCACTGAATTCTTAGATTTAACGACATGACATAAAGTTTGAAATCATTGCTTGCACACCACCATTTATCATGGAATTGTGCGAAAAAATGTATCCAAAGGATGAGATTTTCTGTTGATGAAAAAAGAGATAAAAATTGTATTATGAAAGCGTGGATCGAAAAGATGGAACCGAACATTTAAATTTATGGATATGTCTCCTCCTCCCTCCCCCCACTCTAGTCTTTGTTCAGTTGTTCATTTTGTGTTTTTGTGTACAAGGATTGATTGTATTGAAGCTCTAGATTTTATTCAAGCTGCACAATATGAGTAACAATTTAAACAGGGAAAAAACACTAAACTAGATCTGAAGCGATATGGGAAATAAATCCTCGGTTTTCTGGTGCACATGGAAAATGATACCACATTTATGGGAAAAAAGAATTCCCAGTGAGAGTAAGAATTCATAGCATTAATTCCTTAATCTTGCCTTAATCTTGCGAGAATTAGAAAAACAAATGTTATTTCATTTTGTTTAGACTTCAGATGTTATTGTCAATGGATTTATTATTGAAAAATATACTTTGAATGCAACCTTGGTCATAGTGAAAACGAAGCAGTTATAGCTTTTTACTACCCATGATAGGAAATTTCCAAAAATTGACCGAGGAATCATCAGCTTTTTCCACAAGGAATGGAAGCTATACCCGAGGAATTTGAGATAAATCTGTCGATGAAATTAACACGGGGATGTCATTGGCGTTCACCATCGCAAGTCACTTCTTTGGTGAATATATTCAGCATTGAAATCACTAAATAGAGGTGTAACTTGGTTATTCATAAATGAATTATGTTTGATGAAAAATACCATGAATATATAACAGTGATATCACTAGGTAAGTATTAGGAGTCTCTTGTTCACTAGACCATTAAGCTTAGCTGAAAAATGTCAGAAGTCCCCAATGAAATCAATTTTTAAACACAAGACTCGTTTATTCATAAATAAATTATATGTATTTGATGAAAAATCTTATGAATGTTGTAAAATAACGAGCTTATTATTTATCTCTGAATACTTACTAAATATTACTCGCTTAATCATCAGTGAATTATTGTTGATGAATAAACTGATGCTCATTATCAAGTAGTACCTACTTCTTGTAAGCTGAAAAGGTCGGCTTTGGACAAAAAGGATACAAAAATTTTCATTTTATATATTAGTTGTTATTTTTTTAATTATAAAATATTAAAGGTGCAGATGAAAAAAGATAATTAAAAAAAGAAATTAAATAAACGACTACATTCACTTCACAAAAATATTTTCTTTTAATTTTAACAGTTGCACTCGGGTTAAGTTAGATTAGGTTACGAGGGGCTTGCACAGGTCAGAAGCTGTTGCCTACCCGGGGGCCTATAAGTTGTGATCTTCATGTTTGCCGTTAAGACCTGCGCTATATCGTCGAGTTCTCCAACAAACCTGTTTTCAAAGTATCGGAGGTGATTTGTTAGGAGGTTTCGACAATCGCAGAGCACGTGTTTAATTGTTTCTATTTCTTCGACATTCTGACAGCTACTAGAGAAATTGGGTGCTAATACACCCAATCTAGTGGCCATTATGCCACAATTACCCTCTTTGTACACCTATCAAGATTATAATATTCTTTTTACTCAGCGATAGAATATGCTGAGTTTCTTTTTCATTAACTATAGGCCAAGGCTATACATTTTTAGAGATAACGCAGTCGTTCCTGGACATCCAGGAGTTATTGATTTGCTCTTTCATTATTAGGTCTATCTTCCTTTTAATCAAGCCAATCCGGACGTATGTCCCCATAACTGATTGGCTACTTCTTTTTTCTATTTCATACTGACCCTTTCCTACCCATTTCATCTGGTATGTTATTCCCTTCTTGATTGCTATGTCCATCAGGAACCCAGCAGAGTTTGACTTGGTTGGTTTTGGAAATATTGTTCAGTATGCCACGGCATTTTGCTACTGCCTTGGATGTTATAGTCACACTAGATATTGCTTTGATGGCAGCCCACGAAAAATGTGATCTCCGACGAGGTCTTTTTTATTTCGGCTGCTTTTTCAATATCGTTAATCTCAGCTTGAAAGACACTACACTCATTTGGGAGTTTATATGATTCTCTAATATTAAGAGCTTCACAGAACAACCCAGCTCCCATTTCTTCTTTCATTTTTGATCCATCAGTGTAGAAGGGGATACCCTGTTCCCATCCATGATCCCTCCCTTTCGGGTTTTAAGGTAGAGAAGTTTTTGTTAAAATCTATTACAGGTGGTAGGTACGTAGCCAGTAGTCACATCAAGTTCATCCATTGTGTCATACCTTTGCTTGATAGACTCATGACCATAGGTGCTGTGCTGCGAAGAGCCCATCTGAGTTGAAGCGCACTTTTGGCTGATGTGCATTTTATGAAATTGTCCAATACTGGAAGATTAAGAAAATTTACAGCCCTGATTGCGGCGTAGACCCCCGTGTCGCGTTATTCCTATATGCAGGCTAGTCTCTGTACCTTGTTCAGGTTTTTGAGTAGCTATCCATTTTTACAGCTTTCCACCACACAATGAACAATCCCCACAATACACAAATATAATGCTGGACTAACACGACTGACAAATTGACATTTTTTGTCACTATACTGCCAAAGAATGAATTTTTCCATTGTTCTGTCATTTTTTGACAGTCAAAAGCCAGAATAATACCAATTTGGCATTCGTGTAAATCCAGCATAAGGTAATATATTGCGCAGGTTGTCAGTCAAAAATTGAACATGGCGAATCGAGTGTGGGGGGGGGGGGGCGTGCCGGTTATTTGCCCGGGGCGGCAATATTTGAGGGCGGCAAAATTTGAAAATTGAGGGCGGTTGGTGCCTACTAAAAATATAACTATGCGTTCATATTTCCAAGATATTTTTATTTATTTCCTTCTAATAAACAACATCAGGGGGAAAATATTGAAATTTATTAGGTACGAGTATAATCTCAAAAAATGAAAATCTAAAATACCTTCTGGAAATAATATTCTAATCAATACACACGATACTTGTGTACACACATGTGCCGGACATTCAAGTTTTTAAAGATGCCATAAGCTTCGTTCGTTGAACTTTACCCAGGGTTGACCCAGGTTTTCTTGACAACCCCAAGAATTGTCAAAAAAAACCTGTGTTTTTCGGTTCTCAAAAAACGCTCTTTAGCTGCTGACATTTAAAGCAAGAAAAAAAATCTGTGCTTAGATAATTAAAACTTAAAATTTGTTTCAAATATGTATTCAAAATGAATAAAAACCGTTTCCATTTTGTATTGCTATTTATTAACATTAAATTAAATTTGTATATTCTCACAATTTGTTTTCCAAAAATAAACAATAACCTGTAGCACGTGAATCCACAACAAAACATATGCATAACAGCTCATGTCACATTGGCAGTTTTTGGTTTACCTCAACTCGCCACAGCAAAATACCTAGTTCTACTTCAGGGCTAGTTCAGGGCGATCCCAGCACCCATGTTCTGTAACTCTCGCATCGTTAAAATCAGTCGAGAAACGATGAAAAACGGAACAAAACTCATGAGATTTGTCTCAATTTTCATCGTTTCTCGACTGATTTTATCGATATCGAGAGTTACAGAACATGGGTCCTGGTCTGAAAAAACACAGATTTTTTTCACCAGGGTGACTTCAGGTTTTTCAAAAAACGCTTTGGGGCGACCCCAGGATGACTTCAATGCTCAACGAACAAACCTGTTATATCCTTAGCATCGCGTTCGCTCCAAGCTATAAACTCCTTGGAGCTTAGGTTTTCCCAGATTAATGAGCATAATACAAATTTTGCTTTTTTGTATAACATAATTATACTATGCGCTAAAATTGTCCAAAGATGAATTGTAAGAAAATTGTAAGAACCTCGAGACTATTTTAACCAACGAGGACTCATCTAACATGGATTAGAACTTTCAGAACTGTCTCGTCAAGACATTTTAAAATTTATTACAGAATTATGATTTGGTCCAATTATCAATATTGTTCTTAGAATTCTTTGACTGTACCAGTTACAGTTGTAAGTGGTGAAAGAAGCTTTTCTAAATGAAAAATAATAACAAAATATTTTCAGTCTAGCATGACACAGCTAAAATTATCTGGTTTGACTAAGTTTTCTATAGAACACAAGGTTTGCGACAGTAGGAATTTATTGAAATTACTAAAAAAATTGCAGAACAGAAAGTTCCAAGAAAATGATTTTAGTTACTAGATACAGTTAAATATTTTCAAAACAAATTTAATTTATTTATTTATTTTTTGTATTTATTTATTTTGAAAGCCCGAACATTAATATATATTATTTATCATTTAAAAGAGCAGTGAAAAATTAAACATTTTAATTATCCTAATAGTTTTAATTTTTTTAAGTGACTAATTTGTGGCTTTACATAATTGTAACTACTGTGTATATTTATTTGAATAAAATAAGAAAAAAATATTATTTCTTGTGTCTTTTTTCAATGATTTAAACTAAAGACAAAAAATAGGTCAAGCAAGTCGATGTAACAAAATATAAATAAAAACAAACTTACTTAATAAAACATTTTGGTGTATATTTTTTAAACTACTGAACCGATTTCGATTAATTTTGTATTTCAATGAAAAAAAGTTATTTAAATCCTATCAGTAATTTCTGAGGAATTCTAAACAAATATGTACACAAACATGGCACATACACTCATGTAATTGGATCTACTCGTTTAGAAGCCATTTCAGACTAACATATGGATGTGAATATAATCGGGTCGATATGATAACCTCCATTTCTAAAAGTCGGTTAAAAATCGTACCATCTCTGCAAAAACATATTTATAACTTAAATGTTGTCATTGCAAAGGGCGGCAAATTAAATTTTTGCCCAGGGCGGCGATAAAGCTTGATCGGGCCCTGCAAAAATAAAAACGCTAATGATATTACCTGTAATATGTGAACTGTGGTGTACAATGTACATCCACTGGATGGCTTGCGGTCGCATATCACATCCACCGTATACCGAAGGTACAGGAAATCAATTTATTTTGGATAATTGAATTTGTTAACATACAATTGGAAAAATGTAAATGATACCAATCTATGAGGAATCACTTTAAATAACTCTTTCGCAAAAAAGCTTTGCTTTGGGGCAAATATTTTTTTCTTAAAAAAGCATTTATTAATTTTCCTGGTGAAAATTCTGTACGGAAAACGATTCCTGATAGCTGTAACTGGCCCCTAAGACTTTACTTTCGGCTCATATTTTCGTAATATTTTGCTGTCAAAACAGAGTTGTTAACTGTTGCTTTCTTGAGTTGTCGAAAACCCGTAGCATAGAAGCAGGGAGATTTCTAGGATCTAAAGGGTCTGTCAAGAATATTATAACAAAAAGACTAAAAGATGAAAACGGGGACAAATGAAAAGGCTAAAACTTGGAATACATGGAAGCATAAAACTGTCTTTAAATTAAAAACTAAGGAAAATTAATAAAAACAATCTTATAACGAATATTTTTCATTTTGCTTTTACTTACTGTCGGTTTTCCCACTTATCAAGTGTACGACTCGATGAAAAATAGAGTGCAAAAAGTCACTAAGTGCGAAGTTGTTTCCATTTTGTATTTTTTTTTTATTGTTAAATCAAAAATAAAATAGATAATTCTATTGTACTAGGTAGAAAACACAGTAAAAATCTCAAAAAAACAAAAGTATTTAATTAGAAACGCTTATTTAGTATTTTTTTAAGGCAGTTGCAAATTTAAAAATTGAATATCTCAAAACCAGTCATTAGTTTTTTTCCCTAATAGTGTTGGTTTGTTATTACAAAGGATAAATCACGAAGGATAAATCATTAACAAATTTTTTTCTGTAAATCTAGAATGAACTTAAAAAATTTGGTTCGTTATCTCTAGTTTAACTTTAGTTTTGGACAGAAAAAATGAGCTTTAGTCATTTTGTAACAATTGTGCCTTGTGGATTAGAGTTTTGGCTATACCTATATAACATTTTGTTTGAATTAGGTATTGCATATTTGAGTATCTATTAACTAATTTACACTTGAAACTAAATTAAAAAATCTCATTCATATGTATACTATAGTTTACCAGTCACAATAATTTTTGACATCACTATAATTAGTAACTTTCAAAAGCGTTATAGATACATATATTGGCATGTTCCCTCTCCTATCACTTAACCCAATTTGGACTCATTTTATTTTTTAAATACATTTATTTCAATTCCTTTATATTGGTCCGAGAGGAAAGTGTGTAGGTAACAAATATTCAACTTTCAATTCCGAACATTTATTGTCGTAGGCCCTAGTCAAGTAGTAACCAAATAAATACCTAAGTATACAGAGTGCGGCAAAGTTTCCAAACATCAGTTTCTTCGTGTTTCGATCTGAAAGATTTTGGAAACTTTTCCCTCTCCAAATTTTTTATTGAACATCGTAAGAGAGTTGGAACTTTGACAACAGATGATCAAAATTTCAAGATGGATAGGTATCATCTTCCCACTTTTTCAAAACAATTAAACTTATTAAATTTAGATGGTTATTACTAGGGCTAGGATTTTCATGCAAATGCATATTTTTTTTGAGAAACTTTAGAAACACAGGAATAAAATACAAGCACGAATCAATCAATTTGCTTTAAAATGGCATTTAATCGTTAGTGCATATTTTTGCATATTTTATTATAAATGCATATTTTACTTTTAATTGCATATTTTCAATAATAAATGCATATTTGTGCATATTTTCGAAAAACTAAATAATCCTGAAGTAAAAAATGCACACGTGCCTTTAAATTTATACTTTCGTCAGTTTCTGTGGACAACTTCCACGACAGCTTTCGTTCATATTCCAGTATTCCATTTTACACATGCATACGAGTTAGTCGGCATTTACATTGAAAGATTTTTCCAATGCCGATTTTCTGTTGTTGTTGTAATCGTGCGAGAGAGAATGGAAAAATCTTGTGGAACATGTTGGCTGTCCCTCGAAATCTCACACGATTACAACAACAAAGAAAAATCGGCATTGGAAAAATCGGGCAATGTAAATGCGGACTTAGTTTTAGTTGTGTATATATGACAGCAGTTGTTTTTGTTCACATTTGTATTCACATATTATGTAATTTTGTGGTCTATTTATGATTTGAGTTTTCTTTGTTCTATTCTAAAGTTTCTGGATTTACTTTCATGTCGATGATCTTTTGTTAATTTTTGTATTTTTTTTTTTAGATAAAAGATTGTACTAGATTTAGGATTTGCTTTAAAGTGAAATTGTAATTGTAAGCAATTCAATTATTTAATCAAGCGATTAATTTGAGATCTGTAGTTAATTCAGAAACAATGCCGAAAGCGAAGCCGTCTGTAAATGAAAATCTGAAAAAATATGTTTCGAACAACTCGCACACTTTAACAGCCGATGCAACAGTTAATTTTTGTAAAATTGTGTAACAAAGGTTTCTCCTCCGAGAAAAAATTTCAAATTGACCAACACCTGAAATCTATTAAACATACGGCACTGGGAAAACAATCTAGTAGTTCTGCAAAATCGCAGTCACATCACAACTCCTTTCGTTGAGAACACAAAACAATTTTAATATGGATTAATATGTGAGGCATTTGTTGCAGCTGATATTCCGCTTAGCAAGCACAATAATCCCAATTTATTTTTCTGTTTTTATTGATATAATTTTATGTTCCTCGATAATAAAGACCGAATTTGTTACATAAACCTTAATACTAAGTTTTTTTCCATACAAATGGTTCACAAGGGATATGGTTTTAAATGCATATTTTAGGTGCATATATTTTACATTTTTAAGAGCATATTTTAAGCGCATATTTTGCCTTTTTAAGTGCATGAAAGTCCTAGCCCTAGTTATTACATATTCCTTTAACGAAAAGTCGCCATGTCTAAAAATACAATAAATATATAAAATGAAACATTTTTTTAGAAAATTTGATTTTAAGGAAAGCTTAATAGCCTGTATGAACTCTTCACTATACTAATGCATAAATACATTTTAAATTTTAGGTTTTTAGTTTTCATAAGAAAGTGAAACTCATTATAACCTCACATACGACGACGTAATGTATTTTCTACTTAGAGAAATAAAATGCCAAGTAAACTTAGTTCCTGGAGCTTGTCTTCCCTGCATCACTGAACACATTGAGTTTAACGCTCCCAAAATAATTCCCAAAATAACGTCAAAAACATAACGAAAATGTAAGATAAGTATCTTATTCTTGGCGGCAATGTACAAAGGTCTTAGCTGTTACGTAAAAAGTTTTTAATTTGTTTATTGTTTGCGCAAAATATATTTAGTACTGCGAGACCTATTAACATAACAATGCTTATCAACAAGAGTAAACACCCATTGGTTTCTCGAAAAGTGCTCTCCTCATTCCCACTCTTCCCAGTCTATTGTATTGTTGGCTCCGAAATTCTCTGGAGCGTGTTTTGTACCAGTATAAAAGGTTGAAGAACAATTAAAAGAACCATTTCCTTTTGAGAGATTATTTTATTATCCTTAATAGGCCCACTTTCTTTCGTCAAGAAGTAGGGGGTAGGGGATGGTGAACAGTAGGTATACCTACAGCAGTTAACAAACAATATGATAACACAAAAGGAAACTGCAAAAGCCCGATAAAAGAATTTGAACAAAGAGTTCACAAGATGCTAACGTTACTGGACGAGGGGCTTTCCGTAAACCTTTTAGTCTCTAAGATTAAATATAGTGCCTTGATAATTCTTCAAGCAATCATATTTTAATCATTATTTTAAAATTTGGAAAGTAAAATTTATAAACGTAATGTACCATAGCTAATGCAAAAAAAAATTTATTTTCTAAACTAAAAGCAAAGACATCCTTTGACCTCCATAAATTGGACGTTTGGCTGTAATTAAAAGACAAAAATAGATGGGAACTGTTGTTTATGCGTATATGTATTTGTATATGTTTTTGCAATGAGACACGAAAAGGATCAAAGTTTACTTTAAGTTACGGCAACATGTCAAAATCGATATTCGAAACTTTCTGTCGGCTCCGCTCCGATATAATGGGAAGTCTCTACCCCTTATATAGGCATGGATACAGAACACCTTGATTAGAAAAGTTCACTTTGTTATTACTTATTTATCTGTATAAATTATTATGTTGTTAGACGTATAGTAGGTAGGTGGGCAGGTGGATGTGCTCTCAGATTGAGCAAAATTTATTGGATAGGAACTGTTAACGGGGCTGTTCGTATCGTACACAATCATTAAGCTTTCTCCGACACAAGGTGTATAGGGAAGGTTAAGTATAAAGTTAAATATGACTATCACGGGCTTAAAAATAGGACACAATCAATTTTCGTTACAATGGAAGGACCTTTTCTTGAGTTCTGTATAGAGAGCCCTGATTTTTTATTTATTTTGATTGTGTTTTATTTTTCCAATTAAGGTCTGTAGGTATAAATTGTTCGGTTGAATAATTGGTAAAATAGCAAAGGAATGTATCATTTCTTGACCCCACAAGGCATTTCCCGTTGTGGCTTGCTAAAGGAAATGGACTTTAAATTCAACAAAAACTACAGCCTACATTTGCTTTACCCACAAGTTCACAAGAACAAGATGTTGGATTTATAACACTAAATGAAGAAACTGTATACTTAATTGATAACTTGGCAAATGCATTTATAATATAGAAATAATAAAAATGGCACAAAACTTTAACCGATTTAGTACGATGTTAAAGTATGATGCTAAATTAAAAAAAGAGGATTTTCCAAATTTTAAACGAGTAAGCATTTTTTTAACATTTTGTTAAATTTAAAATCACTAAATACCTATTTTATCTTTTTATTATAATAGGAACCTGCTCCATATGTCACTTTGACAATTAAAAATGTGAAAAAGATATGTTTAATTACTTTTTTGCACGCGAACTGTCACTGATTTAGGCGTGTTCAGCTCAAGTTTATTAATAACATAGGTTTTGTATGATACTAGTTCAAAATTGTTTAAAACTTAGAACATTTTAGTAAAGAGCTTCAAAGTTACAAAATTGTTAAGAAATATCATGCTAATTCCTTTATATCAGGCAGAATTTTGCGCCAGTAATTTTATACTTTCAAAATATAAAGGGTGTTTTTTTTAGACGTGTGGTTTTCAAGAAGAAATAAAACCCATATAATTTAATGTTATGGCAAAGAATTTAGCTTTATTATAAAGACAAGGGTTTACCATTATGTTTTGAAAATGATTTTGGGCAAATGGCCGCGGCGGCTGACTAGAATAAATTCCAGCCGAGATGCCCAATTTTCGACCACTTTTTCCAGCAATTGATGCCATATGTCAGCAATAACTCGCCTAATATTCTCTTCCAAGGCGTCAATCCTCTTGGCCTTATCTGCGTAGACAAGCGACTTCACATAACCCACCAAAAAATAGTCCAGCGGTGTTAAATCGCATGATCTTGGATGCGCTCACCAAAAGTTTCCTTCAATAAATTGATTGTTTCGTTGGCTGTATGGCATGTAGCGCCGTTGGAACCAAATGTCGTCCACATCAACATCCTCCAATTCAGGTAAGAAAAAGTCATTAATCATGGCTCTATAGCGTTCCCCATTGTCTGTAACAATATGGCCGGCTTCATTTTTGAAGAAATATGGACCAATGATTCCCTCTGCCCATAGAGCACGCCAAACTCAAACAGTGACTTTTTGACGATGTAACGGCGGCGTCTCAACAATGGCTTATAAATGTACCCATTCAACCAAAAATGAGCTTCATCACTTAACCATTTTTTTTTTTGAAAATCGGGATCGTTGGCAATCTCGTCTTGCACCCATTTGACGAACTTGCGACGCGTTTGATGGTTGTTCAGCTTCAATTCTTGCACGAGTTGGATTTTGTAAGCCCGAAAACGAAGATCCTTCCGCAAAATCTTCCATAAAGTGGATGGGCACAACTCCAATTGTTGCGCGCGATGGCGGATGGACTCAATACTCTGCTCCACAGCAGCAATAGCGTCTTCGGTGAGCACTGTACGGCATTTCTGAGGATGCGCATTTTCCACTAGAGTAATTGTGGTGCGAAACAGATCCATGGTTGCTTGAATTACCGACTCTGCTGGGCGATTATGTGGACCGAATATTGGACACAGCGCAAACCGAACCATTGTTTTGGTAATAAATTTGCACAATTTGCAAACGTTGTTCAGAAGTAAATCTATTAATTATAAAACGGCAAACAAAACTGAGCATAAATCAAGTAACAGCTGTCAAAAAGACATACTCCGAAATAAGTATTGCCAGACGGAAAACCACACGTCTAAAAAAAACACCCTGTATTATTTGCCTACACTCAAACTAGAAGTAAATAGCTTATTTTTTGGCCTTTCGACTTTAGTGCATATGCGATTTCAAACCATTAAACATTTTAGTGAAACTTTTTAATTGGAAATTTATTGTTGTAGGTTTATTTCCTGCTGATCCCAAAGTTCTGACCGTTTGAAGTTATAGATAACTCCCAAAAAAATATGTTGTTCATTCTACTGCATTAATTGTCATAATCGACAACATCTCTCTGTTTAATTGAAAACAGTGGTTGTCGGGTCGATTATGACAATTAATGCAGTAGAATAAACAACTTTTTCGTTTTGAGTGAAGTTTAATAAAATAAATATTTAATTGTTTTACCTACACATAAATCTTTTTTTATTATTATTATTTATTGTACTATTCATACTAGAATGTCAGTTTATTAGAATTGACCACTCTTTAATGCGCTTAGAAAAATGCTGATGCTCCAAATTCATTTGATAAACAAAAACAACCCACTTTCTATCTGTGACGTCAATGGTCTCAGTCGGCGGAATGCATACGGTTTCTAAGACTGAGCAAATCTGATATCGTGCGTTCGATCCCTATGGTGGGCATGTAGAAAGTTTTAAATAATAAAATTGGATTAAAGCTCAGCACCACTAATAAGAGGAGACTGATGATAGGTGGCTTGCCACCCCTTGAAACAGCTGTATCTCTAGCCAAAAATAAAGGATTTATAAATTAATTCGTAAACAATTGCTGGCAACACCTTTAAATTGTTGTTGTTCTTAAATTAACAGGCAGTTATCATTAAGATTTAATGGCATTGCTAAGCTTCTTAGCTACCCCAATCTTAACCGCATAATATGCAGATTGAAATAAATTTCGCATCCAGGCGCGGTTGTAAAAATTGATTTAGGTATACCTCACCAATTTTCTGCCCTTGTTGTGCTTCGGTAAGAGATTCTATCCGACCTTGATTTCTTTGCACAAAAACTTCAACAACCCCTAAAGATAAATCATAGAGGCAAACATTTTAATTTATTTATCAACAAAAAGTATTTTTCCTTTAGTGAGAGTGAAAATAAAGGGACAAATAATAATAATTCAAGATAATTCAACTTAAGTGTCACAATTTATCGTCCGTTAAATAAAAGGTGGTGATATATTAATTATTGCAAAAAACACCGTTTTTTGTATCTACATTCATACAACATAATAGTGTTCAACTGTTGAAATTCAAAACTAATAGGGTTACACTGTCGACATTGTGAAAGTGGTAAGGCTTTGATAAATGTACCATGTCGGTACCTACATGGAAAATGGTGAAAACGCGGCGTAAAAGATAATAAATTGTATGCGATAATAATTTGTATTCTAGTAGACACACGTTTATAATTGGGTATGTTTCTTTTCTATGACTTTTGGACCAACATAAGATATTTGCTTGAATGCTGATCCAATCAAATGTTATCAATATCATATTCAATTCTGTTACAATAAAATATCAATTGCTATTAACCCATTCTCTTCCATTGTACTTTTTAAAGTACAGTAAAATAAATTCACTTCATGGACATAATAAAGTATGGTACGAAAAGAAAATTACATATTTAAATTTTTCTTTACTTTATGGAACATTTTTCCATTTGTTTCAAAAAACTTCTTTTTTTTTTAAATCGCAGTCGGTTTTTGTCCCAATTGTCATTTTTGCGAAAATTATTTTAAAATATTGTTCGTTTTGCTTCCATCAAAAACTTTGAATGCATAAAATTCTCCGTAAACTAAATATTGTACTTATTTTTGCAATATTCATTTAAAATAAACATAAAAGTTTGAAAACATCATGTCTTTATAGATACGGAGGTAAGCAAAGCTAAAGTTAGATGTACTATAAAAAACTACAATGGGTTCATGTACACATTATATTTTTAGTATTCAAAATGGATTTTAAAACTTATTCCTACTTATTCAGTTTTATGGAAAACGATTTCACAATCTCCATTGTGGCCTTGAAAAAAATGCATAATAATACGGAGATAGTCAACGCTGATATCGTCATGATTTTTCCACCAGTGGACTATGTTACGGATGAAGAGGACATGGATGAAGACACATAAAGACAGTAGAGTTACCAAAAAATATTCCAGGTGAAGTTGAGATTTTTGTGGAATCTTATTTAGCGGCATACGACGAAGCATTCGACAGCGATGTTGATATTCCGTTGTGTGAGTTGAAGAAGTCAGTTGCACCACCCGTATGGACAAAATCCATTTCAGCAACAAAATTTTAACGAAGAGATAATCATTTGGGTAGAATCCAAAACTATGCTTGAGATTATTTGGACTTAACAAAATTGAATTTTATTAAATGGAAGGACAATAGCATCGTTAAAATGGCCAAGATTTACGGCCAAATTACACTATGTGAAAATGTCAGAAGTGGAGCAAGTATATAAGTAAATATTCTTCAGTCGCTACTCTTCAAAAACCTACAACATGAACATTGGTGAACTGCATGACCATTTTAACAACCTTATTCCATTGAAATAAGAGGCAAGAAATGGTGGTGGAACCTTTTCGAAGCCATGATTCTGTCTACGAATCCAACGTTTGGAACCTCCACATGCTAGTAAATAACAACAATGGCGATCTACTTCAGTTCAAAAGAGCAGTAACACTCCATACCTACGATTTTATACTTTGAAGCAGGCACATCCTATAGACTTGCTGTCTAACGAAGCATTGCGGGGAGCCCACGTTCCACTTTCCAAAACTACCAAATCAACTCAGACGTCGCCTGTGACATTTAAAATCAAAATGGTGCT
Source organism: Leucozona laternaria (assembly GCA_932273885.2). Classification (NCBI taxonomy): domain Eukaryota; kingdom Metazoa; phylum Arthropoda; class Insecta; order Diptera; family Syrphidae; genus Leucozona; species Leucozona laternaria. The sequence goes on from OW026366.1 coordinate 282,681,527, forward strand.
GTGAAATATGTAATTTAACATTATTAATTCAAAAAGAATGTTTTAAAAATGTTCATATCAATGAAAATTAATATGATATGCATGATCTCACCGAACTAAATAAAGTACACCTTCATAACCTCTTACATACATTTTTTTTAAATATAAAGGGTCCGCCATCTAACGTTTTTTTTCAAGTAGTGCTTATTTCGTGAATGGTAACACTTAGCTCATGTCTGATCTGACAGATAATTAGTTTTATCCTTCCGCTGAACGAATATGGTTGTGTATACGCTTCGCTAAGTGAGCTTGCGATCGACTTAGAGAAGATGCCGATTTTGCCAAAAAAATCATCACATGAAGCTCATTTTGATCTTGCCGGGAAGTAAACAAGCAAAATTGTCGCTTTTGGGACATAGGAAACCCGCATGCATACATTGAAAAGCCGATACACCCAAAACGAGTCACTGTTTGGTGCGGATTTTGGTCCAGAGGCATAATTGGGCCATTTTTCGAATATGAGCAAGGATTGGCCGTTACAGTCAATGGCGATCGTTATCCTTCCATGTTGAACGAATTTTTGTGCACAAAACTTGAAGAGGAGGATATTGGCAACATTTGGTTTCAACAGGTCGGCGCTACGTGCCACACAGCCGAAGCTACACTCGATGCTTTGCGCCATTTTCAAAAAAAAAAGAAGATATTTGGCGGACTCTTTATTTCAATAAACAGAAAAATCCATAAAAATAAAATATTTTTAATTTTTGATACCCTTGGGTGTTAATGGGTTAATGCTCATCAGGTTAATATTGAGTTTAACCTCGCAAATGATCGACACAATATCGCACCAACTCAATAGGCCCTAAACATAATCAATGTTACTTCCATGAATTAAATACATTTATTGGGGCCCGACAGCTCGTGGAGAGCGAGGTCCTAGTGCAGCTTGAAACTATCAACGTGTGCGTATTGTTCGTTTACAGGTATGACCCTCAATTTTTCTGCTGAATCCGAACGGCTAAGGTAAGAGGCATGAATCAAAGAATACAAGAATACGCCACTTCCACGTCATAGGAGCGAAAACAATAACAACAAATGTGACAGCCAAGAAAATTTCAGTGAAGATAGCTTTTCGTGTGCAAAAAATTCAATGATTAAAGAAAGCTTTTCGTTTTCAAAGTAATAAAATATCACCTAAAATTATTTTTAAATTAATGTTAAATTTTTTTAAAATATATTAATCGCCAAAAAAAAGAGTGGTGTGGAAAAATGATAGTATTTCAGTCATATTTCCTTCATGTTTGAGCTATTTTATTGTTGTCACTATTAGAACATCATATATTATACAATATTGCAAATACATTATAAAAAACAATTCACTCTAACAAACAATTTAAATAGCTTTTAGTTTTCGTGTCTCCATATATATCACAGAAATTATTCGAAAAATGGTTCTTTTTGTCTCGAATTGCGTCACGAAGCTTAGTCAAAATTACAACAACAAAGTAAAATAGATGTGGCGTAATCTTGTATTCTTTCATTCATATGTGAGAGGCACTTATTCATGACAAGTGATTTTCTTGGAGCATTTGTCACTTCCTCGCAAGATGAATTATACGATTGTTTTTAGGTTGACGAGGCTGGGAAGAAGATGAAAGCCCTACGCTTAACCATTACGCCACACCGGCTACTTCAGAGATATCATTCAGTTTACATTGATCATTATGTACTTATAGATATGTTTGTATATTGTATTTATAAAGGTTTTTTTTTGACGTGTGGTATTCAATCTGGCAACACTTTTTTGGAGTTGGTCTTTTTGACAGCTGTCACTTGATTTATGCTCAGTTTGGTTTGCCATTTCATAATTAATAGACTTACTCCTTAACAACGTTTGAAAATGGTGCAAATTTATTACCGAAATAATGGTTCGGTTTGCGCGACGCATCGCGCGCTTCGTCCAATATTCGGTCGACATAATCGCAAAATCGCATAAATTCGAGAAACTATGGATCGGTTTCGCACAACGTTTACTGTAGTGGAGAATGCACATCCTCAGATACGCGCCGTACAGTGCTCACAGAAGACGCTATTGCTGCTGTGGAGCAGAGTATCGATGAAGACCAGAATGAGAACATCCGCCATGGCGCGCAACAATTGGAGCTGTCGAAAAATGGGCCTCTCGGATGGAATTTATTTGAAATCATTTTTGAAACATAATGGCAAACCCTTATCTTTATAATAAAGCTAAATTCTTGGCCATAACATTAAATTATATGCGTTTTATTTCTTCTTGAAAACCAAAGTCTAAAAAAACATCTTTAATTAAAGATTAGCGCTGGCTTAAAAATATTAAAAAATATGACATAGGTAGGTGTTCCAAAAAGCTATACTTTTTTTGCTGCCTTGGCCCAATCTAATTATATGCCCTAGCTTTTTGTCTCATATTATGCAAATCAACCTGTATATACACTATACCTCAAACAAAACTAAAAGTTGATTGGTCCAAAAGATAAGAAATATTTTAATTGGACCACCCTAATTCGCATACATAGGTATGTTTGCATATGTATCGTGATTTGTGACAATCAATATTGATACACCAAAATAAATTGGGTTTATTCAAAATTCTTAAAGCCATAACTTATGAAATTAATGTAAGTTTTATCGGGAATGTATCCATGTCGGCCAGTTGTCACATAAGGTAAGTGAAGCTTTCTAGGCGTTTCCGTATTTAGAAACATTAACACCTCTTTTAATACACTCTAATCAAACAGAAATTGTGGAAGCTATGAATTTTTTTTCTTCTCGAGCGTAACCCTAAGAACATACAAAATATTATGCGTTCTTATACATGAGGTATTGCATAGCTTTCTTCAGTTGTACTAATAAAGTGAAATATCCTTTTCGAGTAACAAATTCATAATTTCCACAATTTCGGACCGATTTTAATACACCTCTTTTCGAAACTCTAAAAAATCTTAACCTAACCTAACCTATGTGTGAAAAAGCTCTCATTCGGCTAGAAAGTATAGGTACATAATGTGCAGAATACTTTTTTTCGAACACAGAGTTCTTGTTGAATGTAGAACATTTCCACTTAAATTTTGAATGAAGTTGATATGACGATTTTTACATTCATGTACATTGTACAAGCTAATAATTTTCAATTCAAATTTATTCACAGTTGTTATTATATTTTTTCTATTTAAAATTATTTCTCATTTATATTCCGCAAAAAAGTTGTTTCCCTGTGTCTCTAAGCCCCCGAACTGGAGAAATTTTAGGATTCAGTCATAAATGTAGGTAACACCTATTATTCAATGACGAATGGTAATTGCCAGGTATAGGATTTTAGGTACTATATGGCAGTTTTTGGATTCATAAAAAAATCGATCTCTTGATTTTAATCAAACCGGACATTAGGATGATACCTAGAGAACACGAAAAAGTGGGTCCCGCAGTTCTTCTTTCTTTCTGTTGTCTGTCTATACCTTGGCCTAGAGCCTAAACGACTGCAGCTATTTTCTTGGAATTTTGAACTTTAGTGCGTAAGTGATTCGAAAGAGGGGAAATATAAATGTTTCTTAACTAAATAACATGTTTCGGAAACGTCTCTAACAAAAATCGACCTCGGGATTTTAATCAATCCTCGAGTCCTAGCCTCTTCCACCTAAAAACGGAAAACATTTTGTTGTGTTCACGTCTACTATGTACTTCTTATGCGAGGAAGTGACAAACCTCCAAGGTGCCTCCCTGACTCTTTTCAAAGAAATAATTAGTGTGCAGGAGAACAAAATATCTGATTTCGCCTTTTTGCACTCACTAAATTTTGAAAAGAAGTCTGGGACTAAGAGTTATCATGTAATTATGATCGTATCCATTAGGATTTGTAAGGACTTTGCCTGCAGGAATGGTTGAGAATTGTAAATTCAATCATAGTTATATTGTTTTTAGAGAGCTGTTGCACTACAAAATGTATTAATTTTATAATAAGTGCATCGTAAACTCTGAGTGAGTGTATTAAGCGTTCATATGACGACAAGGCTAGATTACCTATTATGGAATACGCTCCTACCTCCTAGTATGAAACCAGGGATGCAATATTGAGTGATTTTTCCCTTTCTTCGAGATTTTTGACCCTAAAGGGATAACCAACCCAGAAAACGGGAAAAATTATCAGCTGAAAAACTTTTTATCACGTTTTAATACCAACACTTTTTTTTATAACCAGACTCATCACAATAAGTTCAATAAACAAGACATAGCATAAACATTGACATATCAGCTACACCCTCTGAAAACATTTAAGAATTTCGGAATGATATTTTGCAAAAAAAACTCGAAAATAAAACACTTTGGGGAATTCCTCATACACCTATACCAAATTGCTGATGAAAGAACACAATTGAATGGAATAAGAAATAGACAAAGAATGTAGTATGTATGTACCAGTGACGTAACTACGGGGGGGGGGGGTCAAAGGCGGAAATTGCCCCCCTCCAGAACCATACAAAATTCCTATTAAAATGTCTGACATTTTGAGAAATTGTTCCAAATAAACATTTTAACAGAATAGAGCTGCAAATATGACACTACTTTATCATAAAACTGTAAAAAAACTCCTGTACCTGCAGCCACTAACCGTCCTGCTTCTCTTTGCTCTTCAAATTTTTTTTTGTTGTAGGTACATATACAGGGTGAGTGCATAAAATACTTCAAAAACCTTAAGTGTGTGGGTTGGTTCAAAACAAAAAAAAGGAATCGTATGGTGGAAGGGGGGCAATTTTATGAAAAAGAGTCTTAAAATAGAAAGACAATTATTCAAAAAATAACAGCGACCCTCACAATATTTCGTTATAATTTTTCTTAAAGCTAAAATTCCATTTATCAACGTGCGTTTTAAATCAACTTGTTTCCACTATATTATGTGCTACCTCCTATCAATTCAAGGTCAAACACTGAAAACTCTTTCTTTCTATTATTTTCTTTTTAAATTAAGTTGTTTTAGGGAACAGTTTTTGAAAAATTAATTTTCAAACTCAGTTTTCAAAAAAAAAAAAAAATTAAAAAAGAATTTCAAACTATTTTTTCTTTAATTTACGTTATTAATTATTATTTTTGTTTTTAAAATTTAAAAATTCAATGTTCTTATAAATGTTTAGTCAAAAACAAAAAACTAGATGCTTAAATGTCTTGTAATTTTTGAGAAAATTGAAAATAACTAAATGTACCTACTCTACTACCTAAGTAGTGGAAATAGGATCTTTAGAGCAACTTAACAACGGAAAGTGAATTTTATTTCTATTATCTCCAATTTTGTAAAGGACTACAAGAGATTTTAGCGTCTGGTTTTTGGCGTTTGGAAAAAAAAAACTAAATATTAAAAACAAAAATACTACTGAATAACGTACAGTTTTGAAAAAAAAATTTAAATTTGTTTTCTTCAAAATTTTGAGATTGAAAATTATTTTTTTCAAAAACTGTTCACTACAACAACATTATTTAAAAATAAAATAAAAGAAGAGATTTCGAACTTTACAAAAAAGTGTAGCATACCTACCATTGTAAGTATTACCGTTGCTTTTTAATAATAATTTTTTTTCGAAAATTTGGGATTTTTGCCATGTCTCGACCCAGTCTACACGCTCTAGCTTTTTTTGTAATACCTTATGCGAATCACCGTGTAACATATTTTGCTTTATATTTTTTTCCATCTAAAAACAAAATTTTGCCCCCCCCCCCAGAGCAAAATCCTAGTTACGCCACTGGTATGTACAAAGGTGAACAAACAAGTCTTGGATTAGAGATCTATTTGTTATACAAATTTAATACTTTTTTTCTTTTTGTGAAGAAAAAAAAATGGAAAAAACGCTAAAAAGAAAAAAAAGTTAATCAACATGCCAAAAGTCTGGCAACGTTGTATGGAACAGTGCAATATTCCGAAAACCACGTTATGTACATCGTTTTGTATGCGTTCTTCTGTGTGTAAGCTGACTCCCAAGAAACAATTTTAGCTGTTTAAATGCTTTAACAGCGCTTCCAGAGCAAATCTAAAATCTCGTTTATTTAATAAAGAGCTCTAGATGCACCCTTAGAGCAATTGCAGGGCTTGCTCACAGCTAAATCATAGAGTTTGAGAGCACATTTTTTTCGTAATCAGCTTGTTATCAGTGGCGCAAAATTTTAAACATTTAAAACCTACTCTAAATCATTTTTAAATTCGACGCCGACTCTAAAAATGAGTTTTAGAATGAGAGTCGACGCTTTGTTAATTTTAAACGATATAAAATATACTTCAACGCTAAAGCACTCGTCTAACTTTAAAAGCAGCAAAATGCTTCTCTATATTTTTTAAAGTATACTTTATCCATTCAACGTTTGTAATTTCATAACAAAAATTTAAAGAAAAATGTTTGATGAAGATCTAAAGGATATAAATCAACAATCACGAAAACTGTCTTAGCTTTAATTTGTGGTGCATGCACCCAGTAACCATTACCACGACAAAACAACACCATCTCCACCCCCGATTCAATAGACTACGACACCAAACAATATACAATACAAACTTGTATTCGGTCGACCGCCCCAACAAAAACAAAAAAACATGTGGTACATAGTGTTGGACTACCATATCGTGGCAAATCATTTTTCAAAGGGGACACCCGGATTTGAACCGGGGACCTCTCGATCTGCAGTCGAATGCTCTACCAAAAATCATAACAAAACCCTACAAATGCGCTTAAAATCCTACAAATGCCCTAAAAACACTTCATTAGTTAGAAGAGTTGTTTAAAGTGTTTAAAACTAAGAAAAGGTTAGACAAGGGCTCGCAACTAAACGACTGCGTTAACTAGAGTTGGTTTTATTCCTTAAACGAGGACTGTTTAAAAATTTGCGCCAGTGACTCTGGTGGCTTTGAGGCTCTTTAGTATATTCATATGAAATCCTAAAAGGAGCACTTTTGACAGCTTTTTGTTTGTATTAGTTTGTGAAATTCAAATCATAAATAAATATGATAGTTTTATGTTTGTAAACTTCATTTATTGTGAAGTCAACAAGGTATAGTTAATATTTATTCCTATTGAGAAAATAATGTATCTAATTAATGTTTTTCGGTTTAATGCCAGTGAATTTTAAGTGCGCGTTTATTTTTTTCATAAATGTTTTGGAGGTACTTCGCGAAACTATAACGCGCCTTCCAAATTTTATATATTACCTACGCTGTAAAATTTGAAAAAAAATAAAAATTAGATTGAAAAATGTAAAAATTTGTTTAATCAATTTATCGAAGCACTAAATTAAATATTTTTTTTAAATTGCAGTAGATATTGTGTTTTATATTGAAAAGGAAGATTTTAAATGTATTAAAATGAATGAAAACAAATAGATCAAATAATTCTCATTTATGTCGCCATGTTTTTTTAATATGGACGGAATTTCTCTTCAATGGAGCTGCAATATCGCTTTGAGAGCTCTGTTCTGTTATTGTAGAGCTATTTGCAGCAATGAGACAGTTTTTCGTTCAGGACTTTGTAGAAAATAGGGTGTTTTGGAAATTGAAAGTTAGAGAATGTTAAGTAAATAGTAAGTAAATATAAATTACAGAAATAACTTTTAATTCAAAGAGAACCTACTTGCCATTGAAGTGTAGGTATAAAGTTTTATAAGCTCCTTAATTACAGGAGCAAGTACTTGTGCGACTCAGTGGTAGATTTAATTTTTTTTTAGGAAACACCATAGTTAATTTATTTTAATAAAAACAAAATTATGAATTCCGTGTCTTATTCGAATCTTAAGTTAACAAAGAAAAAGGAATTAATTAATTTTCAACTATTTTTAGTTTTAAAGTTGAAATAATTTTTGTTTGTGTTCTAGTTTGTAACACCCTTTAATATAAGTGGTAGAAATATTTTAAAAGAGGATTAGTTTTTATTCGGCTCTATATGTGCTTTATTGTAGCTCTGTTGATGCATTTTTGACAATTCACGATTTGTGTGGAAATATTAGTAATTCAACTCTACAGCCGCTTTCACTGTAGCTCTGTCAATGCTATTTTTGACATTTCGAAATAACATGCGTTAGTATTTTGCGCATGTGTTGTTAGCAGCTCTACAATGTCCCTAAGTATGCTGATATTGAGAGTTTGCTCGTTTCAAGATCGCATAAACTGCCTTAAGGAGCATATTGTTAAATCTGTAAGCGTCGTAAATTTAATAGAGAAAGTGTTCTAAAACTTCAATTATAGAACATTATTTTCAAATTCAATGTAGGGAGCTGTGAAATAATCTCTTACAGAGCTATAGCTTTCGATTTCACTATCTTGGAGCTGTAGAAAAACAGTTTTTCTTCAAATAGCTCCAACGATTTTACTTGGGTGTGACCATAACATACCCTTTAACATATTCCTTTTTTTTTAATTTAGTTTTAATTTTGTGTTTCTGTGAGAGCCTAGATAGTAGGAACACGATTTCCAACATTCTCTATATCAAACTTGAATATTAGAAAAAAATAACATTCGAAAAAAATCAATTAGACTTTAAATTATAATTTTCATTAATCAACGCACATTTGCAGACATAATAAGTTGTATTAATAAAAAAAATCTATTAAAAACAGATCGTTATAATACCTTGGTTCTTAGTTCACGAACAACAGTGTCCGTTAGCCCGTGCTGACAAGCATACATTAAACGGGAACAGCCCCTCGCCAATCGATAATTTGATTTTGCTTTGCAGCTATTTTCATTCCATCTACTTTCATTTGTTTTTGCTGAAGCACTTGCAAACGAATTTTCGTTTGTTTTTATTGCAAACTCACTTTTCGTAATATTTCCAGAGTCTGCTGCTGCCTGCAATGGGGCTCCCGCAGTTGCCGCCGCCACCGACAGGATATTATAACAGCGCGGAGGTTTTGGCGGTGGCGCTATTCCACCCATATTTAATGACCTCTTTACTCTTCGCTTTTACCCAGCTCTCAACACCATCACTGTACTTATTACACTTCATTGAATAAGTTTGATAATTTATCACCACCGCGTCGGAACTAGAAGAAGCGTTCTCTATAGCTATATGTTGCTACAATACTTTTGTTGTGTAGAGTTTAGTATCACATACTTTGAACAACTAGACGTCTGAGAAAAACATGTAATGAGATGAATGGAGCCGCATCACGCAACTGCTTTGAGTGAGAAAAGACAGAAAATTTGTCCCCTAACTAACCGCTACTCTTCCTACACCCTTAAAATCCAACGCAACGTCTCCCCGCGTAGCCACTCAATCGAGTTGTGTTAATTCTTAAAGAAGACGACAAAGTTTAATTAATTATTCCATTTCACTCAACCTTCGGTGTAAAACTCGCTTAGGCTCACAATGAACGCCAAACTTGTGATTGTGACCTATTTAATGCAAAAACAAGTTGCGTGTAAGTCACACGTATACCTATACGTATCAAGTGAGAATTTAACAATTGTGACGTGTGCTTAAAAGGGTGATGATGTGGCTTCGCCCACAAACTTTTGACTTTGAACAATGCCCTATTTGCATGTATCTGGCTTGGCTGATGTGCAAAATATGGTTATTGTCCCCGGACCCAACACTCAAGGGGATGATACATACCAAAAATATTTGCATATAAAGATAAAATGAAGCCAGTGTTTATCTGTAGGACCACGAAAAGCCCCATATAACCAGGCTGAGACAAGGACTTTTAATGGGTGGCAACGCTATGTATACCGTAACGACAGAGCTGAGAAAAAATGTTGTCAAGAAAATTATAAATTTTATTAGTTCAATGTATCTACCTACACATTCGTCAACTCAAACACGTGAATACATCATTATGATCTATAATTTATTAAGAAGTAGGTAACTATACATCTAGAATAGGGAGACCATTGTTTTCATTACAAAAGTATTAAGCTAGTCTATAGCACCCGCAATCTAGCTATCGAACGACTACCGACTGTGGGGGCTCCCGAAAATCCGAAAAAAATGGAAAATATATTTGGACACGGCACGAACCCATATGAAAAGCGAACGGACCTTTAAATAAGTATGTGTTTTAAAATCCGACACAGAATTAAGAACTGTTTTTCGAAAATTTGACGGAATCAATAGTTAAATAGGAAATAAATATAATTAAGGAGAATTTTTGAATTTCCATTTTGTTTTATTAACCGTGAACATATTGCACCAAAGAATGGTGTGACACATGTAAAAGAAATTAATTAAATTGAGAATATAATCAAAAACACCAAAAAAAAAACATTCTTGGCGAATTAACTGAATATATAGTTCAAAGCAAAGAAAAAAAAATTCCGGGCGCCGTGCCCGCCGTAAGGTCTTAAGGCTCCAGTTATAGCTATCATTGAAAACGATCATTGAAAAACTTAATGACTGAATTTGAGACGTTTAGAAAGTAAAATCAGTAATTATTTTGATGCAAAAATAAAGCTGATGAATTGAATTATTACTTTAGTGAAAAAAAAAATCAATTCGATCCCAAACTTCGCAATAAAATTAAGTTTAATTTTTCAATGATCATTGGTAAGGTAGTTCAATCATTGAAATAATAAAAGTCATCTTGTGTGGACGGTTGGGCCAAAACGAAATTTTTTTTTGGCAAAAATTAATAATTAAGTCACCGCCTTCATATTGGCATCAAAATATGCACTGATTTTGCTTTTTAAGCCCCTCAAAATCAATCATTAAAGTTTTCAATGATGGTTTTCAATGATAGCTATAACTGGAGCCTAAGACAAAGACGGTGCGAATTCCATTGAAATCAGTTAAAAGGTTCACAAGGTCACAAGTTTCGTAGGGATTTTCAAAGGGCCTATAGTCGAACGAAGGCCCTTTCACTATAGAACGTGCCAATTTTCCATTGGAAATCTTTACCAATACTAATTAAACAGGTGTAAAGTGCCTTGCATTTATGCGCTGCGACCTGCGAATAAATCTTTAAAGTAATTTCTAGATAAAATTTGTGGCCACAAGCAATAATCGCTTATCCTAACTATATCTAAGTTAACAATGGATATATCTACATACATATATTTTGAAAACTTACTCCTACCGTTAATCTAAAGGGTTTTCCAATAAAAGGTGTTATTTTGAATAGCCCGCTATTTCGGTAGCTGTCACTTTTGAAGCTGTCATTTTTTGACATTTGACAAGTAGAAACTACGCCATTAATAAAAATGGAACGATACGCGCTTCAACAATGCATTGAAATTATTAAAATTCACTATAAAAATGGTGAAAATTTGGCAGAGACGGTTCGTAAAACTAAAACATTTTTGGGTCATCGTGCAGCACCTTGTCGGACCGCAATACAGAAATTGGTGGACAAATTCAAGCTGTTGGGACAAGTTAGTGATGTGAAGAATAAAACCCGTGCACGTCGCTCAAGAACAACTGAGAATATTGCTGTTGTAGCCCAAAGTGTTGAAGAAAACCCAGGTTTGTCCATTCCTCGTCGTTCTTTGGAATTAAGCATTCCACAAACGTCATTACACCGTATTTTGCATAAAGACTTGGGTCTTAAGGCTTATAAAGTTCAGTTAACACAAGAACTCAAGCCGGCTGATCATCAACAACGTCGTGTCTTTGCTGATTGGGTCCTTGAAATGCATGAAAATGATCCGGAATTTCATCGAAAACTCATCTTGACTGATGAGGCCCATTTCCACCTCGGAGGCTACGTCAACAAGCAAAACTGTCGCATCTGGGGCTCGGAAAACCCAAGAGTTATTGTTGAAAAGCCTCTCCATCCTCAACGCGTGACTGTTTGGTGTGGTTTATGGTCCGGCGGGGTCATTGGACCTTACTTTTTCGAAAATGAGGCTGGAGCAACAGTTACGGTCAATGGATTGCGCTATCGAGAGATGATTAATGATTTTTTATGGCCGGAATTGGATGGTATTGATCTGGACAACGTTTACTTTCAACAAGACGGCGCTACGTGCCACACAAGCAATAAAACCATCGATCTTTTAGGGGAAAAGTTTCCGGACCGTGTTATCTCTCGAAGAGGTGATCACAACTGGCCACCGAGATCTTGTGATTTAACACCTTGCGACTTCTTCCTTTGGGGCCACGTGAAAGATAAGGTCTACGCCAACAGCCCAGCGTCGATTCAAGACCTCAAAGATGGAATTCGTGAGGCTATCGAGGACATAGGGCACCCACTTTGCGATTTGGTTATGGAAAATTTCATGAAAAGGATATGGTCCTGTAAGCGTGGTCGTGGCGGCCATTTGGCTGATGTTGTGTCCCATTATTAACGGCATACCTTCCTCTTTATAATGAAATAAACATCCGATCATTTATCTCAAAAAATGCCATTTTTCTTTGAATATCAAAATAACACCTCTTATTGGAAAACCCTTTATTACATTTTTTTTTGTAAAAATAGTTTTTTTTAGGTTTTTTGGTTATTTAAATATCTTATATCTCCTTAATTATGTCACTTAAGCTGTTATTCCAAATTGAATATTGCAGTTCAAGTCTTCTTATGCGACTTAAGATGTTTTTGTAAACTCAATTTCTTTTATTTTGAATAATGGATGTATTCCGATGATTTCGTGCTTAAACTTAGAGTTTTTTTTAGCACTGACGTGTAGATCACACAACAATTTTTTTTCATAATACGCATTCACTGTAACCATATCCTTAAGCAATTTTCATATGTATTCAAGCTGCTAACCCGTCTGTATTCGTTCATCTTCACTCTTCAGCTGATATTCGTCTGTTGCCTCTGAAACCTCGATTTAAGAATCCATCGGATGGATAAAATTTAAATCAAGGAGAGAGACCAAACGTTTTAAAAGAATAATTAGATTCTATCAGAAATGTTTCAAAATAATCTAAGCAGATGATTTTGTTTCGTTCATGACATGTTTTTTAATACATATGTACCTATGACCTTTACCTACATTTAGATATTAGACGCGTTTTTTGCAAGCCCCGAGAAAATTGTTCGAAAAAACGAAGTCCTGTCCTGTAATTTACCTACACGTTATATGCAACAACAACTAATCCCCTTTGGGCCTAGCTAAGAATTAATTAGCGGAGAATTTTCGGGGCTTAACTTAAGCACGGATAAAAACTGTGTTACCGGCAACTCTAATTTATTTCTTTTATGGGAACGCTAATCTCCGATGTTGTTTTAGTCCCTCCGGCTTGCGAAAAAAACACATATCTACTTGAAATGTCTTATTTTGTGGTTTAACAAATAGTGGTTATGTCACCCCCTTTAAAGGTATTTTATCGATATATTTAAAACAAAAATGACTCACCGTTTTGAGAACTGCCCGAGAAAGGTTTAACAATACCTTGGCACTGGAACTCAAAAAAATGTATGTTCTACATAATCTTAACAAATTGCCTTAAACACCCGAACATTATTAACAACTCAGGTTACTACTTCACTTCAAAACCACTTAAGCTCACACAAAAATTCCTCCATGCATTTATCATAATAACTTAACTCGAGTTAATTCCCTGATTTTAAAATTTTTGATTTGCAATAGTAGACTTAGCTGACATAAGATTTCTAAAAGCACCAACAAAAATTTGAAAAAGTGGCTTTTACTCCTTTTGGCATCGATGAGAATATCTTTTCAGTTTTGCAAAAACAGCTTAACTCAAGATAAGTTGTCTTACACTCTCATATACTTTCTTGTGTTTTTGACGGCTCTTGATTTATAAAAATTCCATGATGATTTAAAACTGCATTTTATGATTTTATTTATTATGTAGTCTGAAAATGATTTCAGCTCCTTTTTTATTGGTCATATTTGATGAAAAAAGCGTCTAAATTACAGGAGATTTTTTGTACATGCTCCACAAAGCATAGAGAACACGATGGGACTGGGACAACAAACAAGTTTTCGCTTTTCGCTTTAGTCGACTTAAGCGGTTATTGCTTATGGCCACAGATATATCAACTTTCATTTTGTTTTAACTTTTCAGCGTAGTGAAAAATCATATAGGAAAACACTGTGTTGATTTAGTTTTAATTGGAAAATTTTGTATTTTAATATTTTCCACGCGACCAACAAGTTATGTGCTGTGAAATGTAAAACGTTGATTCACAATCCAGAACATCAGGACGTATTTCACAAAACGGCGAATAGAAAATTCGTTTCAATTTACCCTCAAAACACTCATTTTACTCATGAAAATTCGCAGTTGTCAGCGACCACTCATGTGAATAAAATGTTAAAATTCGCCACCATTCACAACTCACAATTTTCCCTGCCGCAATTAACTTAAGTGGAGCGTTCGGACTTTACTGCGAAAGCAGTAGATTTACTTCACTTTTTCATACATTATCAAATCTACTGCATCACTGCGCTTTGCTAACAATCTAGTTCTATTTTCGATATCGATTCTTTTTGCTCGAAAGTGGAAATGTGAAGAACAAACACAACCTTTAGAGATACCTATGTGTGTAAAAGGGTTTTTGATCTGTCGTTTCAGATTGATTTGACAGATTAAGCACAATTTTTTCGAAAACAGGCATATCTAGAGCACGTTTTTGATTTTCATTTTTTCACTTTTTGCTACTCTTTTGCGAAAAGTGTTGAATGTAGTAGCCTTTAATATGAAATTAAAGGTCAACTTCGAAAATTTTGGTTTCACTGCGATTTTTATTTCAATCTACTTCGAAATGCGATTTCTGAAGTCCGAACCCTGCTTAAGTGTGATCAGAAAACATTCGTGTAAGGCGAGAGCGCAAGTACCTACTAACTAAACTATTGCAAAATTTATTCACATTTCGGGACTTAACAGCTTGATTCCGTCAACCATGTAGTTTTTTGACGAACCTCTATGGACGGAAGCACTCAAACAAACAGCACATGCACAGCAAAAATAATAATTTCTCAAACTGATAAATAAATTCCTTTAGTTAATATTCTTAAAATTATGAAGAAAAAGTGAAATAAATAACACATAGGACGCCTTTTTCTGAACTGAGGAATTCCAGGTGTTGATGTTTTATTTTAAGTCTAAGCTTCTTGCACTACTAGGTTTCTCATGAATCCCTCTATTCCAGTTCGCATCCAGATAACGCTACAAAAATGCAGATAAGTATGTATTTTGAACTTTAAGGTGCAGTTTTTCAGTGCGAGATTAAAGTTAAACCCTAGTTAACTCATCAAATTTCGTAAGTTAACTCAGGATTATCTAAACAGATGCTTTTAATGTTTTATACACCGAGTTTGTTTAGTCGTTCCGCATGAATTCTTCACCACAAGACTCAAAATTAAGATCTCAAAGTCATGCATCGTGTATTTACTGTCAAGATAATGCTTAAAACAAATCTTTGCTCTATCTATAGCGTTATATAGGGAATTTCAATTAACCTGTGTGAATTTTCATACAGCACTGTTTGTTCGGAATTTCTTGATGTCTCTTTAAATTTATGTAGCAGCAACTTAACAAAAATTTGAAATTTAATTGATCCAACTCGTGACACACCCGAGGACAAACAACACCACTACATCACCTACTTCAAATGAAGGATAGAAGACGGCCTGGGATCAGGGAAGGGATATGAGGCGCGAAGCCTGAAGAAGCAAAATCTCCTTGTTATTCTACTTTTCCTCTCAGTTCACTTATTGCGTTACATAATAGACTTTGATGGTCTGCCTCCCTACGTCGATATCCAATGGGGGTGGTTTATATTTCTTTCTTCTTTTTTTTTTTTGTTTCTTCTCTTCCGCCGGAAATGCTTAAGTGTGCGGACTGAATTTTTCTTTATTGTGGCGACATCGATTGGGTGCTTTGTCATTTAAGTCCTACGAAAGTGAGATCACAAAATATACACCAAGAAGTTCACCCGCCGCTTAGTTGAATATAAAGTCATATACATATTAATATTCTTTCTTTAAAAGAAATTCGCACACCCTTATTGCCAGCCTGAAATATGCATGTTTATTACGGACCATATAAGCCATTGCGGTACAGAGGAACCATTTGTGGTGCCTCTGTCCCTATTTGATAAAATATAAATGAACGTGTGTAACACATGGGAAGTATCTACAATCTCAGGGGAGAGATTTATAAATGTTTTCGACATGAATGCAAATTGAAAAGATGTCTGCTGTTATTCCATAATTTTAGTAGGTTTACACAGTTGCGCCGCTGGCCACCACCATCACAGTTGGTATCAAAACCAATTTAAATATAAGTAACACCAAAAGATTGCGTGATTTAGCTCAATTTCACCCACTCAAAAAAAATATTATGAAATTCGTATTTGGTAAATTAAACATTAACAATAATTCAATTTGGATAGAGTAGAACAAAAGTTCATATAAATCCAAGGACTCGCTTTTTATTCGACGACGGACGCGAAACGGTAAGAAAAATCCACTTCCAGAACGAAGTTCTGACCTTTCACGACCGCCACTAACGACTGATACATAAAATCGCCTTTAGTGCATTACTAAGGGAGAGAGTGATTAAGAGTCGGTGTGCGTGAAAGTATTTCGAAGTTTGTAGCAAACAGTTTGAGCAACGGTATTGAAAACAATCAAATTGACTGCCATCAATGTTAGCCTCCATATTGCATGCTAATATGAAACCATATGGGTAAACACTGCCACAGCTACTAGATTTAGATGGAATATGACTATAAGAGTTATCTATGCTACAGTTTCAAAGGGAGACATTGGTGTGATAGACCTGCTATAGTCAGAAATCAAGGAATTGAAAACTTTTCTTTCCTAGTAACTATGGTAATAGTCCGTCCATAACACGACATTGACGTACACTCGTACATTTCCAACAAGTCAGTCTCGCACAACCTAAGGAAGGGAATTCCTATATTTTTCTCTATTTTTCCAAGGAAACACATTGCTTGTAGATGTGGTCACTTTCTGTGGGAAAAGCAATGCCAAAGCCACAGCCAAAGCAATGTGAAGAAAAGCTTTCAACGCAAAAGGCAATTTTCTTTCAATTCGAACTGACTATTTGGCAATGGCGATGGGGAACGATTTAAAGATGAGACGATAACGATTCATTAGGTTTTTTCGAGCAAAAAAAAAAAATAAAACACCCGAGTTGCTTGGAAGAAAATGATAAAAAAAAAATTGGGGGCTTTCAGACTTGAAAAAATGCGATTTAAAGAGGAGATTATTTTTTTTCAACCACAACGGAGAGACCAAAAAATGTTGATGTGATAAAGATAAGAGTTTAAAGCAACAACTTGGTTAAAAGAACTGCGTAAATTGAATTAAAAAGTTGTTTTTGCCATACATTTGTATATTTTTGTGTTGGTACTTATGTATATTCAAATGAATTAGGATATTCAGACTATGGTCTGGTGGTGGGATATATCACTTGCTACTTTATAAAGATTTTAACTTTTGTATGTATATTTATTAAAGTTAAAGTGATATAGTGTGTTTTTATCATTAAGAATTACTTAAGATTTATCTACTAATTTGGATCTTAAATTGAATGTCTTGTTATTTTTTGCCTTAACCATAATTTAAGGGGATATGGGTTTGTTGAAAACTTATGTAGAAATTTTGTTGAATGCTGAGAATTATAAACAAGAAATCTAATAAAGTTAGAACAATAGTAAATCAGAAAGTCGTTGGCCCAACAAACTAACTCCCGAAATAGTTAACCCCCAAGGAACTTAATCCCATTATTTAGGAACTAAAGCTCAGCCCCAAAATGAAAGTGAACTTATTTTCATTAATGACTTGTGAAGTGGGTTTCAATTATTTAAATAAAATAAAACTAGAAATGATATATGATGATACTTTAATCGAGAACTGTATAACTAAATAACATTTTGCATTTATATTGTTTTGGAAAAAAAATTACTAAAATGTTTTGAGTAATATAAAATATTTGTCTTTATTTCTTACTAGCACACCCCTGCATGCGTTGCTTCGCAAAATTTTAAGATTAACAAAATATTAAGATATCAGTTCAGTGGGGCTAACTGCAATTTTTACCACAATAAATTATGTTTGGAGCAAAAAATCAATTACATAAAAATGGAAAGCTTTTTTTTGTATTTTAACTAGTTTGAGGGTCGTTGTGCCCCGTTTCTCGGTTTTTCGATCATGGTAATTCCAAGTTTCATTGCTATGTCTCTTTTAATTTTTGATGTGTAAACATCTATGCTGGCGGTAGAGTGAAAAAAAACGTGAACGTTCGTGTGCAACGTTACGTCGTGCTAAAGGGTTTTCCAATAAGAGGTGTTATTTTGATATTCAAAGAAAAATGGCATTTTTTGAGATAAATGATCGGATGTTTATTTCATTATAAAGAGGAAGGTATGCCGTTAATAACGGAACACAACATCAGCCAAATGGCCGCCACGACCACGCTTACAGGACCATATCCTTTTCATGAAATTTTCCATAACCAAATCGCAAAGTGGCTGCCCTATGTCCTCGATAGCCTCACGAATTTCATCTTTGAGGTCTTGAATCGACGCTGGGCTGTTGGCGTAGACCTTATCTTTAACGTGGCCTCAAAGGAAGAAGTCGCAAGGTGTTAAATCACAAGATCTCGGTGGCCAATTGTGATCACCTCTTCGAGAGATAACACGGTCCGGAAACTTTTCCCGTAAAAGATCGATGGTTTCATTGCTTGTGTGGCACGTGGCGCCGTCTTGTTGAAAGTAAACGTTGTCCAGATCAATACCATCCAATTCCGGCCATAAAAAATCATTAATCATCTCTCGATAGCGCAATCCATTGACCGTAACTGTTGCTCCAGCCTCATTTTCGAAAAAGTAATGTCCAATGACCCCGCCGGACCATAAACCGCACCAAACAGTCACGCGTTGAGGATGGAGAGGCTTTTCAACAATAACTCTTGGGTTTTCCGAGCCCCAGATGAGACAGTTTTGCTTGTTGACGTAGCCTCCGAGGTGGAAATGGGCCTCATCAGTCAAGATGATTTTTCGACGAAATTCCGGATCATTTTCATGCATTTCAAGGACCCAATCAGCAAAGACAAGACGTTGTTGATGATCAGCCGGCTTGAGTTCTTGTGTTAACTGAACTTTATAAGCCTTAAGACCCAAGTCTTTATGTAAAATACGGTGTAATGACGTTTGTGGAATGCCTAATTCCAAAGAATGACGAGGAATGGACAAACCTGGGTTTTCTTCAACACTTTGGGCTACAACAGCAATATTCTCAGTTGTTCTTGAGCGACGTGCACGGGTTTTATTCTTCACATCACTAACTTGTCCCAACAGCTCGAAATTTGTCCACCAATTTCTGTATTGCGGTCCGACAAGGTGCTTCACGACGACCCAAAAATGTTTTAGTTGACGAACCGTCTCTGCCAAATTTTCACCATTTTTATAGTGAATTTTAATAATTTCAATGCGTTGTTGAAGCGTGTATCGTTCCATTTTTATTAATGGCGTAGTTTCTACTTGTCAAGTGTCAAAAAATGACAGCTTCAAAAGTGACAGCTACCAAAATACCGGGCTATTCAAAATAACACCTCTTTACTTTACGGTGTGCAACGTTACGATCTGCTCAGTGAAAAAAATCTTAAGATCCCCTTCAAGCAAAAACAAGTCCGTTTTGGATCCGCCCACGTTGATGTTTACACACATTAACCGTGAGTCCCGGCACTCACACAATTTTTTTTTTTGTATGAATCCATGAATTACTCTTACAGTTCTGCAGTATACAAAGGAAAAAATTAGATACCATACTGCTGTTACAAAAAAGTAAAGAATTGAGTGCAATCACCAAGCTTAGCATATTCTGTAAATGGCAAATAGGTATATGACATGAGATAGAAAGTTAATTAAAAACAGCGAAATGAAATAAAACAAAGCGAGGACAGCGATGCTTTTTACTTTTAAATTAATATTTTTTTTCTCTATTTACGCCCCTTCTCCCAAATCCATTTTTTTTTTTCAAGATATGCATAAATTCAGTATACAAAAGCAGAGGAAGAAATATTAAACATTTGAGAAAAATCAATACAAAATATTAGTTTTTGCTAACATAAGTCAATTTACAGGCAGAATTTAGCTACAAACTTTTTCGTGTTCTTACTCAATCACAGTAATGTCATGTTTGATTTTTACTTTGCGTTTGATTTTTTTTACGAATTCGTTAATTGCCCTTTTAATGTCCTATATTTATATCGCACGCAAGTAAAAATAGTCAACAGTTAAGTGGAACAGAGAACAATTGAGTGGAATTGAGATAGAGATAGACATAGGGATGGAGGAAGAGAAATTTCAAAAACTCTGGAATGATAATGAAATGGGACAAAACATCGACCCAGTGATTGCGATTTAATCGAATTCCTAGATACATAAATATTAAAAATGGATAATATTAAAATTTGCATATATGTACATTTATGTATGTATAATTAAGAAATGATTTCCGCCAAAAATTTGTGTCTTTGTAAAACAACTCTCATTTTTCTAAAATATTTAACAGGTTAAAAAGGATAACTGAATATGTGGATCAACCTTAACAAATAAGTGGACACCAAATTAAAAAAAAAAATATTATTATAAATGTCATAGATCCTTCTATTATAATAAAAAATATAATGCTCTGAAAACTTTTTGCTTTATTTACAATTATGTAGCATCGTGTGTTTTCGTTGGACCACCCTTTATATATATTATATAGAGGGCCATAGCCAGGATTTTCTGTCGGAGAGGGCTAGCTTCCAAGTCTTACGAACAATTCTATGAACAAAAAATGAAAACTATAATGACATTGTTTCAATCGTTTTTATCGTTGAAAAGATATTTCAACACGCTGTTGTAACTAGAAGTGTGCCCAAAGCCGTGAGCAAGAAGTCAATACCTCTAAAGTAACTTTTGTCAGCAATTTCAAAACTTCGGTAGAAGGATCCCTCGACGATATTTTTGCTTTTTGTTTTTCTCTCTGGTGTGGTTTTTTATGATATTTTGGAAAGTTATTTAGCAAGCCATGGCTTGCACTGTTACTAATCCTGCCTTGAACTCTACTTAAGTTACCTGATGCCGTATTTGCGGCTCCGTCATAGCCTTGGCCAATACAATAATTGCTCATATATCAAGATGTTTAGTTCTTCATATCGCTGCAGTATGGTTTTGGTCAGGTTTCTAGAAGTTTGGTCATCAAAACCTACAAAACTTCCCGAAGCACACAACTTTTTTGGTCTGCTAATCAAAAAACAGTCGACATATCGAAGGCATAGGAAAAGTTGTTCAGCCCCAGAAACATCCATTGTTTCGCCAGCGAGGACGTTGGAACTACTTTAATGTGTATACGGGCTTATTGTATATTTCGGTTGTAACAATATTAGAACATGTCTCCAAGATTTCATTTTGTATATAGCTCCACTATCATCGTCACCTCCTGTTCGGCATAATCTGAATAATAGGTTATATTACAGCTCTATTTTCAGTTACTGCTTTTGCATCTATTTTGGTTTCCTGCAGCAACGTTTTTCAGTCACCCATATCATTATTTCTTTCATTTGTGGCTCGAATATTCTGAGATCATATAATTTTTGTTATTTTCATTTGCAATATTTTGGCTTTTTCTTCTTAATATAAACAAAGAAAATAATTGAAGGCCTTAACTGATCCCAAATCAAATAAACTATACCTAGATAGTCTTCTCATTTTTATAGATTTGAATTGATATTAAAAATCTTTAGTTTTTACTTAATTTGTTTAGATACAAATCATTTCAGCCCCTCAATCAATTATCAAAATCAAAATCAATCATCGATTACTGTGACGATGAGAGTGTTACGTGAAATTTTTGGGAGAAACAACGTGCCAACAAAACGCACTTTTTATTGTGTAGTGAATGTTTTCGAAGAAAGAGGGTCTGTAGGTGATAGGCCCAAGCATGGACCACAAAGTACTGCAAGATCGGCAAGAAAACATTACTGCTGCTCAAGGAAGTGTTCAAAACTATCCATCAACCTCAATTCGACGCCGTGTTCAGGAGCTTGGTCTTCAAAGAACAACTTTGGCCACAATTTTGCACAAGGATTTGCATTTGTTTACATTTAAGACTCAGTTGACACAAGAGCTTCTTCCACAAGACTATCTACGCCGCCGTACATATGCCAATAGGATGTTACAGCTAGCCCATGACAAACCCCGATTTTCATGAAAAAATCATAATGAGTGACGAGGCACATTTTCATTTGAATGGATATGTGCATAAACAGAATAGTCGGTTCTGGGCAATGGAAAACCCTCAAATTATTCATCAGTAACCTTTGCATCCATTAAAAGTTACAGTCTGGTGTGCAATTTGGTCAGGAGGAATCATTGGACCTTACTTCTTTAAAAAAGAAAACGGCGTAACGGTAACTGTGAATGGGGAGCGATATCGTGATATGATTGAAAACTTTTTAACGCCACAACTGCATGCTTAGGGCTTGATTAACATGTGGTATCAACAAGACGGTGCCACATCGCATACACCCAGCATTACAATGGAATTACTGCGCGAGACCTCTTTCCACAACAAGTTATTTCAAGAAATGGTGATGTTGATTGGCTTCCACGGTCGCCTGATTTGCTGCTCGGACTTATTTTTCTGGGGATATCTGAAAAGCAAGGTTTATGCAAACAAACCAGAAACGCTTGAGCAACTCAAACAAAATATTCGTGATGAAATTAATGAAATACCGTGTGAAATGTGTGAGAATGTAATGAAAAATGTGCTCAAAAGGGCTCGCATTTGTGAGACTAACATAGGCGGACATTTACCTTATATTGTATTCCATACATAATTGCCGACATTAAATAAAACATTTATCAATATAAGATCAGTTCTCTTTCATTTAATCAAAAATTATAAACAAATAAAGTAGTATACCTTCCCGGCCGACCCCCTGTAATAATAATGAAAGTAGGATTATTGCGCTTGATATTTTAAAAGCTTTTGATAGAGTTTGGCATCAAGCTCTCTTATCGAAAATGCGTGCATTTCGTGTTGATGAATCGTTGGATTGGACGGTTTCAAGTCTGATATCTTCAAAATAAATGCTGGTGTGCCCCAGGGCTCCGTTTTGTCTCCTACCCTCTTCCTAATATTCTTTTATATGAAACTTCTAATCCATTAAACTGTTTTTCTGATGACAGTACCATCAGCTTTTCATATTCGTTCATAGATTCTAATCCAAGTCCTTCAGATGTGGAACTTCAACGGCAGCGTGTTGTCCAATGGTCTACTAAGCCTACGAAGCTTTTATTTGTCCAAAACTTGAGTACAACTTCCATATTGGGCAGGTGCCCCAAAGACCCACTTGAGTCTATTGGACAGAATACAAAAGAGAGCTCTAAAAATAATAGATGAAAGAACTATAACGGAAACATTTACATCTCTTGAGCAATGCTTCATGTCTATTATTATT
The DNA here is from genome assembly GCA_932273885.2 of Leucozona laternaria. Lineage (NCBI taxonomy): Eukaryota > Metazoa > Arthropoda > Insecta > Diptera > Syrphidae > Leucozona > Leucozona laternaria. The sequence continues at coordinate 282,704,905 of OW026366.1, forward strand.
ATACCTCTATTTCTATTAACAGTGTTCTAGTGAAATAGCCCCCCCTTAAACAATTCAACCATAGTACTCGCGCTTCTAGGAATGCCCATCAGTCTACCCTTGAGCCCAACTTTGGACGTACTGTTATAAGTACAGAGATTCTTTCCTTAGTCGCACTACACGAATGTGCCCAATTTTCCCCTCCCATTGTGATCTTCAGACATTAATCAATCCCCTCCAATCTGCCTAATGGCTCGTGCTGTGTATATAATTTTATGGGTAGTCACAACCCCTTTAGTAAGCGCTAAATATATATAAAAAAAGAAGCTATTTTAACAATAAATTGACAACAAAAAATTGACAAAAAGAACAAATTCAAAGATCAGAAATATATAGAAGCCTTTCACATAATTACTATAATCAAAAACAAAAACTTGAAATTTTCATTCAACAAGGAGTAGGTACCTAAGGGCTGGTAGGTACAAATTATCTTAAGATTCAACTAGGAATGTCAATAATTTTGCATGAACTTTATGAAACATTTTTGTTTACCTACACTTCAATGAAGTTAAACAAAGAACAATTTAGTGTCTTGTCCTTCCACTGCTTGAATATTGTTTAGCTAAATATATTTTTAGGAAAAATAAAATCAAACAAATGTTCAGGTTGTCTAACGCCGGAACCCTTTTGCTTTGCAACAACAGACTTGTCTTTAGTTTTTTTTGACAGAAAAAAAAAACAGAGAATTTCATATACTTTAGGCGAGGTATGTCGAATAGAGCGTATATCATGTATCCAGAAGGGGATCAAATGCAAACCTGATAAAGGTATAAATATAAATTTTGCAAGTTTCTTGGTTGTGCACGATTTTGCTTACATAATGCATTGGTATCCTTCTGCAATGTTTATTCGAAACATACAAACGGAAGGACTTTCGCATTATAATATTGCTCCGAACATAGGAATCGCCTTGCACAGATAAAGATATGTTGTTTCAGGAGAGAAAAGTTATACATGATAAATCAGGAAACTTCATTCAGAAAAGTTTTACTCCGGCTCCGGCTCCAGCTCCACGATAAGAGCTCACAATTGAAATACAAAAAATATAAAAGAGAAACACAGAACCAGAACCTGTATAAAAACTGCATGTGTATGAACACGTTAAAAGTGGAAATTGAGGATACGGATGTGGAGGACTGAAGATATACTCAGTATCACAGTACTAAACAACTGCTGAAGGACTAACCTGCCGTCAGCTTAAAACTTAAAGTTGACTGTTGTGTAGTGTAGTTTGCTAGTTGCATACAAAAATACAAAGTTTCGATTTTTGCTGCCATTAAAATATTTTTTTTTTTTTTTCAGATATGTATGTACGTATGTTTATTTCTGTTTACAAAGTTCAAAATTCACCTTTGTACTCTTTTAGAATAGGTACAAAAAGAGTTATGAGCTCCTTTTTAAGAAGTCGTAATTACAAAATGACTAAGGTGTGATTATGTTGGAGCTGGGATAAACGATTTGAGCAGCGACGTTACTAAAGCTGAGAAAACTTTAGATATGTATTTTTTTTATGAAGTGCTTGTATTAGAGCTGCGATAAGCGATTGAAGGTAGGATACTATATGCAAAGAAATTCATCAACTATTTCGAAAGCTCTTATGGCGGATTAAAGTAGAACATTGAAGGATGAAAATCAATAACTAAAATTATAAATAATAATTTATATTAGAAAAACAGCGCTTATCGAAACTGCAATACAAACACAAAATGCCACATTTGATCCTGCGACTCAAGCGTGGTCCTTTCACACATACGCGGCGGCCATCGTCGGCATTGATAAGCCGTTTTTATTTTTTCAAAAAAATAAGTATACTTTGACCAGTGTCACCGCAGGCGAAATTATTTATGTGTCCCTCTGAATGAAAAAAATGTGTCCTTTTTAACAAAATGTATCCCCGAGTCCCCTAAAGAAAAAATAGTCCCCAGGGACACTACAGTGTCCCAGTGGTAACACCTACTTTGACACATACCCATTACCCGGCACTGGGTAGCCAGCAGGCGGCAATTTAAGTATGCGTAGTGATTTTGTTTACTTTTCTCACAGTCTACTTGACACAAAACAACCCTTATCTCGTACACAGGATATACCAACTAAAAACCAGGAAAGCAAAAAAAAATGGAAAACGGATTCGATCAAAATCGGTACAGTATTCGTCGAATTCGGAGATTGAATTTCATCGAAACCGAAATAAAAAAGATGTCGTGTAAACATCAACGTTTGTTTTTACTTACTGTCACGGACAGCCCTCTAGCTCCAGTGGAAACCCGAAAATTAGCACTGTCCAGAATTTACGTACGGCGGATCGAAATCGATTTAGGAGGTGGATATTACCTTAGTTTCACGGCCGTTGTTCTGGGTCCACAAGAAGACTTAATTTCACAGGTTGGTGTCAAAATATGTCAAAAAAAATTATACGGCGGATCGGAAAACGGAGTACGGCAATCGATTTAGGAGGTGGATATTACCTAAGTGTCTTGGCCGACGTGCTGGGTCCACTAGAACACTTACTTAGACAGGTGGATCGAAAAACGGAGTATGCCAATCGATTAAGAAGCTCTCTAGGTCAATTAGAACACTTTAAATTTGACACATGTCAAAATTTCGAATCATTTCCGAGAATATGCGCTACGTAACGTGATACATCGTAACGTGCGTCGCACAGAGGAAAGTAAACGTTTTTATTTCACTATACCGCCAGCATAGATATTTATTAAATTTATTAAAAATCGAATCGAAACAGTATGAAATATTGAATTGAGTGCAATGAAAATGATATTGTATTGAGTGGAATGAAAATGATCGAATGATCGATTGATTAAAATGATCGAATCCTTTTGGTAATCGATTCTTGAAGGATTCGATCATTTGAAATAAACGATTTACACAGCTCTGGAGCAAAGCCGGCAGCATTGACCGGCGATCGGCTGTCGGCATCCGCATCGGTCAGCACGTGTGAAAGTTCAAATAAGATTTACTATACCTACCGAATGCTGTTTGCCCGGTGCTGGTAGCCGTTTGCGGATACATGTGAAATGGCTCTTACTTTTTTCTTAAATTTTCAAGTACAATCATGTGAACACACAGTTTATATTACTTTCGGCCTTATTTGAAATCACCAGATGTCTAAGTTTTAGACATATGACAGTTGCTGACAATTTCTTCATCATCATCATCGTCGGCTCGACAACCGGGGTCCGGTCCTGGCCTCCTTCAACAAGTCTCTCCACCCATCCCGGTCTCGAGCCGCCGCCATCCAGTTGCGCACCCCAAGGCTCCGGGCGTCCTGGTCTACGCCATCTCTCCAGCGCAAGCATGGTCTACCACGCTGTCGTCTACCATAGAATGTACCACAAAGAACTTTCCGAGCAGGTTCCTCTTCGCTCATGCGAGCTAGGTGGCCTGCCCACCGGAGTCTACCGAGCTTAATTTTTGTCACGATATCTGCTTCAAGGTAGATTGCGTACAATTCATAATTGTACCGTCTCCGGAATCGTCCTTCCTCACATATGGGGCCAACAATTCTCCTTAAGACTTTTCTCTCGAACGCGGCTAAGAGGTCGGAGTGCCTTTTGCTAAGCACCCAAGTCTCGGATCCATATGTGAGTACTGGCAGGACCATGGTCCTGTACAGCAGCAGTTTTGAAGTTATGGTGAGATTTCTGGATTTGAAGAGCTTTGACAGACTATAGTAGGCTCTGTTGGATTTGAGAAGCCGCCCGCGTATTTCTTCTTCTATATTGTTATCGGCTGCTACTATTGACCCAAGGTATTTAAAGGATTGCACCACTTCAAATTCGTGCTCCGCTACCTTGATTGTTTGACCAACTGTTCCTCTCGCATTCGACGCCACCATGTACTTTGTTTTACCTTCACTAATGTGCAGCCCCAGATTTTGTGCCGCCTGCTCGATCTGGATGAAGGAATCATGTACAGCTTGCTCAGTTCTTCCGATGATGTCGATGTCGTCTGCGTAAGCCAGTATCTGGCTGGACCTGTTGACGATGGTCCCTCTTGTTGCCGTGCCAGAGTCACGGATTGCTTTCTCCAACGCCAGGTTGAAGAGGAGGCAGGCCAAACCATCCCCTTGTCGGAGTCCATTAAAGATGTTGATTGGTTTGGATAGCAATCCGGCTATTTTTACTTGGCTTGTTACGTTGGTCATGGTCAACCTACATAGTCGTGTCAATTTATTTGGGATGCCGAATTCTCTCATGGCTTTGTAAAGTTCTACCCTGGCTATGCTATCGTAGGCGGCCTTAAAGTCTATAAACAGGTGGTATGTTGGGATGTTAAATTCTAGACATTTTTCCATCGCCTGCCTAAGGGTAAAGATCTGATCAGTTGTTGATTTGCCTGGAATGAAACCGCCCTGATATTGTCCGATGATGGTTTTAGCGTATGGGGTTACCCGGTCTTGTAGGATAGAGGAGAGTATCTTATAGGCGGTACTCAACAACGTGATACCTCTATAATTGCTGCACGTTGTGACATCTCCCTTCTTATGTATGGGGCAAATGATACCTTTTCGCCAGTCTTCTGGAATTTCTTCATGCTCCCACACGTGCACTATAATCTCATGAATTGCTTGACGTAAAGCTGGCCCACCGTGTTGAAATAGTTCGGCTGGTATACCATCGGCTCCCGGGGCTTTGTTTTTCTTTAGCCGGCCTATAGCCTTCTCAACCTCTTCTATGCTTGGTGGCGGCAACATAGGGTACTCTTCTTGAAGTAGTGGAGCCTCCACTTCTGCAGTGAGCTGACCATTTAGCAATTCATTGAAGTACACTTCCCATCGCTCCAGTATGCTTTGAGGATCGGTGATCAGATTTCCCTCTCCGTCCTTGCAGTATGTGCAGCGTGGTGTGTACTGCGTCATGTTTCGGACGGATTGGTAGAACTTCCGCGCCTGGTGCGGACCTCGCTCTCGGCTTTTCTCTATTTCACAGATTATGTTCTTCTCCCAGGCTGATTTTTTCTGTCTGTGAAGCCGTTTTTCAATTCTTCTGAGCTCTTTATATTCGTCTTCGCGTGCCCGCGTTCTATGAGATTGTTGCATTGCTCGGTACGCAACATTCTTACGTTCAGTCGCTAGCTTGCATTCATCATCAAACCAGTCGTTCCGATTTCTACGACTGCTGCCTAAGATGGAGTTGGCAGTACTAATGACAGTATTCTTAAGGCGTGTCCACTTCTCATCTACGCCCAGCAAACTGGCTCCAGGACTTACTCTACCCAGTTCTAGGGCGAGTCCTAACGCATTACCAAAGGTGTTACTGGTGTTTTCATTGCGCAGAGCAGCCGTGTTGATTCGAACCTGATCGGCGGATGCAATACGTCTTCGCAAGGCAATCCGCCCTCGGAAAACCATACCAACAAGATAGTGATCCGAGTCGATATTGGCACCTCGGTACGTTCGTACCGTCATCAAGTTCGAGTAGTGGCGACGGTCTATCAACACGTGGTCAATTTGGTTACGAGTGACTCCATCAGGTGATACCCAGGTGGCTTTGTAGATATCTTTACGCGGGAACCTGGTACTCGCAACGACCATGTTTTTCGATGCTGCCAATTCTAAGACTCGAAGTCCATTGTCATTAGTGTTCTCATGCAAACTATGGGTGCCTGCGTAATGCCTGAATACCGGCTCCCGACCTATTTTTGCATTCAAATCCCCAAGGATGATTTTTACGTCATACCTTGGACAGACATTGAGGGCCCTCTCGAATTGTTCGTAGTAAGTCTCTTTTTCTTCGTCTGAGGACTCCTCCGTAGATCTGTGAACGTTAATGAGGCTGATGTTCTTAAATTTGCCTCGCACGCGAAGGGTGCATAGCCTTTCGCTCATAGCGTTAAAGCCGATGATGGCAGACTTCATTTTTTTGCCGACTAGGAAGCCTACCCCGAGCACATGGTGTTTTGTATGACAGCTGTAGTATAAGTCATAATCTTTCTTCTGTAGAACACCATTCCCTGTCCATCTTATTTCTTGAAGTGCTGTTATGTCAGCTTTATATTTTGACAGGGCATCGGCTAGCTGCTGAGCAGCTCGAGCTCTATAGAGCGATCGTACGTTCCATAAGAAAATTCGTAAATCGTTATTCCGTTTTCTTTGCGTGGGTTGTCGTCGTGAGATCAGTCCGTTTCCGAGGCTTGTTGCTGGTCTCGTAATTCTTCTTGTTTTACGGAACAGGGAATTAACCTGTTGCCAACCTGTGGAACCAGCCTGATCATATTAGCCAAACCTTTTTAAAGGCTTGTTTCTAGCGGCCGCCGCGAAGAGGGTATGATCACACTTCCACCAGTCCGAATAGTTACGGCACGTGCATGTTTTCGTATGCTACATGTTATTCCCCCTATTCGGCTGATGGCTGACCGCCATGACAATTTCTTCACTGGCCGGAAATTAGCCGTGTTTTTTTGCATGCCCCGATGAAATTAGGCGAAAAAAATGACGCTGGGGCTAAGCAATTTACATGGTAAATGCAACAGCAACTAATCCTCTTCGGGCTTAGCTAAGCCCGGAGAATTCTCGGGGCCTAACTTAAGCATGGAGAAAAACTGTGTTACAGACGTGAATTGCATAGATACTTGTTATCGATAGTTTGTATGGAAACTCCATTTTCTTTCTGTAATGGCGTCGCTAATCCTTGATGTCGGTTTTTTCAATCAAATTCCTCCGGGCTTCCAAAAAAACACGGCTATTATCACAGTCACTGACACTTCCGCCATCATCATATAAAAAAAAAACGAATTTAAATCAGTAATTTATCATCCCCGCAGTCTTTAAATACGTACGCAATTAAAATATGTAATCGGAAGTGGTGCAATTTTGTTGGATTTATTTTTATTCACACTTCTATGTACTGAACGCAATGAAAAAAAAAGTTTTTATTTGTCTGAAAACGTCTGGATCGAACAACTTTTCGTAATCAAACACCTGCTGTATTAATGGGATGGGATATCGGGGACCTCGAGGGTAATTTCGATTCCCATGAAATATTTAACTCCCCTAAAAATAATTCTGTCATTTTGTTTTGTATGGAATACTAGGTATACATAGGTGCCTACCTGTAATAAAAATTCTTGATGACGCAATTAAAACCAATTTCCCACGCCAAAATATTGCAGTACCAATACTCTGTCATATACACGTTCTCTTGATTCTAATTGTAATTCATCTCGAGTAAGAAACTTCTTTAAAATGTCTCGTAAAAGTCTTTAAATGAACGAACGAAAAATCATTGAATAAACAACACTTGAACCCCAGCCGGGCAAAAAATTTTTCAAATTAAAATTGAACGTAATAGACTAAGCACCGCTTTCAAAGGTTTCTGATGATCGGCCTGGCAGATGACAGTCGCGAAATAGCTATAACTCAAGTCTGCAGCCTATAATAACTTGGTCGTAGCTCACTCAAATGGATGTTGTTTTGGTATGAGAAAAAATATTCGATATAACGGAATTTCGATATAACAAATGCACTTCCGTCCTTATAGCATTCTTTACCTTGGGTGAAAGTAAAATTGAAGCTCTTTTGAAAATCCTGATTGCGCAAAGATCTGCAACGATTTTTAAGAATGTTAAATTACATGAGCGCCTGTGGTATATCCAATGAAGGTTAGTGTGTAGGTCTGTAACGCCGAATGTTTGAATCCCATGCCTCTATAGCTTATTCATCAGCTACCTAACCAATAAGCCAACGCAATTATGCGCAAATCAAAAAGAAATTGCTTGTCATCCTTTTTGGCTGCATCCAATTTTACAAATGAGACAGACCACAAATCCGTAATCCCATAATTTGAAAAAACCTTTGAGCAAGAATCCTACGCGTCTTCAAAGAATGATGCTGGAATTCCAACCATATACCTAATCCAAAAAAGGGATAATGGAATGGTTATTTCTTACTTTGTCCAAGGCAGTAATATCGAAAGAAGCATTACCATGCTTACAGATAATGAAATTGCAATCTTATCGTAAGTTCGGCAGGCAGTAATGAAAAAGTATTGAAACATTAGCAAACGCAACTTTAGTTGAACTTGAAAAAAATTTGGCACATAGGTATGGCCAGAGGTAAAAAAAGAAGGTGCATACATAAATCATTATTTTATCGCTATAATGGTACCTAGGTATATTCCTAATTTTTATGGACAACATGACTGTCGTACCAAAGTCTATGCGCTAACGGAATTTTGAGTGGTATACACAGGGGACATAATGGGATTTAAAAAATGTTTTAGCCTGGGTGAAATTTTTAAAACAAAGATTTTCTAACTCCAAGCCGCGCCGACCACATATTATCCGTTGATGTTCCATGAAGCTTTGCCGTTACCTTGTCTGTCGGCCTGTGTCTCGAGCTACAGCTCAAACGTCTTAAGTGATTTTCGTCAAACTTATCACTTTAGCTTTTTTGATGATCAACATGAGGGAAATTGAATTTTGTTAACCTCCAAAAATAATTATACCAGCCATACAACCGTTAAGAAAAAAATTGTGCCTCGAAAACAGTTCCAACGATTTTTTATTTCTGAGTTTTTTATTTATAATCTACGTTTTGGTGAACCGCAAATTACCAAAATCTGTTTTGAAGTTTGAGCAGTAGGTACCTGTCACTGAACAATTTTTTATTGTTGACTTTCTTGTTAACCAATTTCAATAAACAGGAGCTCCTTCAAAGTGTTAACAATGTTTATTAAATATCAAAATTTTTCATTAAATTTTTGTTTGGGATTTTTGATAACGAAAGTAAAGAACACGATAAAAGTCGTTCCCGTAATTCTGTCTGTCTAAAGGTACCTCGACCTACAACCTAAACTACTAAATGTATTTTTTTTTTATGTGATGTTTTTAGTTCAGAAAATATCGATATCAAACTATGGCACTTATAGTCCTGTTAATCAGTTAATAAATGTTTTTAATAAAAATAACTTCCTTGTCAACTCTGTGAATGACAATATCAAATCTGATAAATTTAAAAATATTTTTTTGCAAAGTATTAATACTTAAGTTTTGTTTGTAAATCGTTTATTTTTAAGCAAATAATTTAATGTAACGTTAGCATTTAACGTATTGAAATAAATAAATAACCAGCTTATTTATGTAACTTGGTACGGCTGGTACGGTTGTACTTATAAAAATATGAACGGTGCGATCACAATGTAGTTCTAAAGTCTGAACTAAAGAAAATAAAACATATATTTTAGTTGAAGGTATTATTATATATAGAAAAATGAACAATATTTCACCGTGTTGCACATATGGATATACTTATACTTATACTTATTTGGGTCCGCCAAATAACTTTTTTTTTGAAAATGGCGCAAAACATCGATTGTAGCTTCTGCTGTGTGGCACGTAGCGCCGTCTTGTTGAAACCAAATGTTGCCAATATCCTCCTCTTCAATTTTCGTGAAAAAAAATTCATTCAACGTGGCCCGATAACGATCGCCATTGACTGTAACGGCCACTCTTTGCTCATTTTCGAAAAATGGCCCAATTATGCCTCTGGACCAAAATCCGCACCAAACAGTGACTGGTTTTGAGTGTATCGTTTTTTTAATGTATGCTTGCGGGTTTTCTGTGCCCCAAATGCGACAATTTTGCTTGTTTACTACCCGCCAAGATCAAACTGAGCTTCATCTGAAAAGATGATTTTTTTGTCAAAATCGGCATCTTCTCTAAGTCGATCGCAAGCCCAGTTAGCGAAGCGTATACACAACCATATTCGTTCAGCGGAAGGATAAAACTAATTATTTGTCAAATCAGACATGAGCTAAGTGTTACCATTCACGAAATAAGCACTAGTTGAAAAAAAAACGTTAGATGGCGGACCCTTTATAATTATAATTATAATATTTAAACTAAAAAATTGTTTTAAATCAACAAAATTACAAAGATATATTTTTTTAAATGTACATAAATATATAGTACATATACTGTTTTGAACCCAACGCGATGTATCTACAGAATCTGACTTCAAACATATGTATGTGGGAGCAAAATTTATAAAATCGTTGGACTAGTTTTAAAATTAAAAAAAAAAATTTAAATTGCTTCGCCAATTTTAATTATTTATCAATGTATAGAATAAATAGAAATTCACTAAAAAAAATCGCCCACCTTTTTTCGAAATATCGAATTTTCAAAAAAATTCTTTTTTATAGCTTTTAGATTAGATTAGATTAGATTTTAAATTATTTTTATTTCATGAAATTTACAAAAGATGCGCTTCTATAAAAAATTTAGTTTTAATCGGTTATTAATAATGAGATAGTCGAAAATCAAAACAAATAGAGGAAAACGAGTTAATAAGAACATTTTATAATGACACCTAACATAAAGGTTCTGTATTTCTCAAAATATGTACCATTTAAGTTTAAAATCACCAATCGTACATTTGAAATGACCAATCTGTACATTTTTGGAATGAAATTGAAATTTAAACTTAATATAGTAGGGTATATCGAGATCCAGACTTGAATCTTGCTGCGGACCGAATGTAAATTACAATCAAACAGAGGTATGAAGTAAAGTATAATTTTATATTTGTTTTCAAAATATATAAGATCTCCAAAAGTTCTTCATCGATTGCTTAAGAATTTTGACTCAACGCAACGTTGCATTCGCACACGCAGGTGTTTTTCTATAGGTTTTAAAAACATCAATATCTGTTGGACCTAAAAACAAAGATCTCAGAAATCTCAATTAAAAGCGGACCAGGATTTCTCAATAAAATTTCTCAGTTTTGCTGTCAAAATACTGAAGAAAAAAACTTACTTAATCTCTCTATGAACGAGTAAAATGTCAGAAATCTCATTTTTGAATTTTGATTTCGTTATTTCGTGAGCATTGCTCTGAAATTAAACGGGGGCAAAAAGGGTACATGATGTGCGTTGTGCCACCGGAAAAGTTAAACTGCCTCAACTTGGAGTTTGCAAAACGTCAATTATTTATTTGTCTTTCAGTTTATTGTTTGAATTTAATTAAAAAATTATAAATGATGAATTCGTATGGAGTTTTTCATTGGTAAAATAAATCAATTTATTTTGATTTGGATCTGTCAAAATCCCAATTTTGACCATTTTTACCTTCCCATATACTAACACCAACGTAATTTACGAGCAGTCAGTTTCCAAAGCGTTTTTTGATTTGGTTAATTTATTACGGGTGTGAAAATTGTGTCCAAAATATGTTAGTAATAATCGTGCAGAATAAAGAGAAGCATCAAAGGATGATGAAAATGCATCAAGTGATGAAGATTTTTTGAAATATTGACAGAATCGTATTCCATTCGCCATGCAAAAAAATTAATTTTGAAAGTAATAAAATCTGAATTACCAACGGAAAACATCATTACCAGACTACTTTTGCTTCGTGGCTTTTCTTCGAATTCTTCCTTGAAATTTCAGCCTTTGAGTTGTACACAGGTCCGAACCTTTACTTTTTGCATCGAAACTCACGGAAAGAATAGCAACGATTAAATTCACAGTATTCCGTACCATCTAATCTGAATGATAAGCTCGGCACTATATTTCGCTTCTTCTGTTACTCTCAGAATGAAATTTTGCTAAACTGTGAATTTCTGTCCTCAAAAATTGCTTGAAAAGAATATCGCAGATAGGGGAAATTTTTAAGTCTCTCGAGATAACTCTTTTCTGTGTAAAACAATGAATGTTTTGGGTACGGCTAAATTGTATGGCAGGTATTGTTTTATTTCCTCCTACAAAAAACGTGTCCGGGGAATGTTAAAAGCTAGGAACCAACTTAAAAATCAACCCAGGCGTTCAGAATGAAATGAATTGGACTAAAGTTTTAAATTATATAAAACAAAGTATTACTAAAGTTAAATTTACACCCAGCGACGCGGGCGGGTAACATCTAGTTATTAAATAAAAATAAAAAGACTTTGCGTTTAGCTAAAACGAAAATATTATAAAATACTAAAAGCATTCATCAATTATTTTGGATCGATACAACAAAGCATTTGTACAATATTCACTTAGCAGCAACCAGTTGGAACCCTTCAGCAGGTTAAAAATCTCGTTCTCTACCAAGATGTTTTTGCCAAAAAGAGTTCTTCTGATTTGCTGTAGAACAGGGCAAACCTCAAGGAAAAGGCCAATATCTTCCCTAACTTGTCGATTGCAAAGGCTGCAAATATTCATCAAATCGTTTCTATGCGTTTCGAGACTAAACTAAATATCGATTTGTGGGACTGAAAAACATATGTGGAAGTGGCTGCCACTTTGAAAAATGTGATTTTCTCGGCTCTTATTACCTATATATCGGATTTTTAAAAAAATGTATTCTCTAAATCTTTTGTCTACGAACATTTTTGACAACTCTTCTAAATGAAAAAATATAATCAACAAATTGTTAAATATTTGTCCTCGAAAACGGTTTTTACCGTTTATTTCGTCAATCATTGATCTGACTGAAAAAGATGATTATCATAATTCTTGTAGAAAAACTAAATTTCCCGCATTTCTATATATTGAATATATAGTCTTGGAATAAGTGTTGGAATTTTTGAGACATACATAAGGGATAAATCTGCCCCTGTATCAATCAGGGCCCAAAACCGGTATCCTTCAATGTTAATTTCAGTAGCACCAAAAGGTTTTCCCGAACTACAAAAATTTATATTACGCCGTTTCTCTATAGCTTTTTCTATAAAACAGTTCGAAACTTCATGACCCTGTTTAGCACAGAAAGCGCAGACACTTCCCTGTCCTGACTTCGATGGCACAACAGGTTTCGTCAAATAACTTTTATCCGAATCAAATCGAGTATGTTTAGCGTAGCAATTAGATTTAATATGGCCCAGTTTCCCGCACTGAAAACATTTCTTCTCATTTAAGCCACCCTCATCTTTTCCATCACTTAATTTTCGTTTTAATACTGACCGATCAAAATTTATGTTGCTAAAATCTTTACCACTTCAAGGTTTTTGAAATGGAGACAAAAGTACTAGTAGCTCGCTAATAGTTTTGCAATTAGATTTCATTGCGTATTTCGGACATCAAGTTCAGCAATACCATGAATTACTAGTTCTAATATATCACCTTCACTCCAATTAGCACGTACATTCCTAAGCATTGAAATTTTCTCATGAACATATGTTGCATAAGTGTTTACGCTGGAACTTTTAAAATGTGACTCCTTTTCTAGGAGTTGCCCTAAGTTTCTTTTTGGTGGAAATGCTTCTACAATGTCTTTCTGAAAGGACTCCCAATTTCTGACGTCGGGATCCCAACGTTCATACCACCACTTAGCATCACTCGACAAATATCTACCGACCTTTCCCAAAACTTGTATGTCGGACCAACCTAATTCAGTTTTAATTTTTTCAATTTCACTCACCCATTTAGAGGAATCGTTAATTTCAGGTCTGAAAAAAGGAAGATCCATATGTTCATCCGATTTCTGTGATCGCAAGGCTTTGATCAAGTTATTTAATATTTGTGAGGATTCCCCGGCTGGATTTCTGTTTGAAGCATCTCTACTGCGAGGCATTTCCAAAGTTTCTGGTATTGTTTAGTTCTCCTTTTAACCAGTTATCTTGAGTCTTGAGGCCAATTTGATTATTCGAGCACGTTCTGCTGTTAGAATTAATTCATTTATTATAGCCAATAGAGGTGTTAACTATCTAAACTCTCTATTTCCAATCTTTATTTATATTTATTTTTGATAAAGAACGATCTTGTTCAATTCGATTCTGTTTTCATAATCCCTTTTTTTTATTGTGTATAAAAATCATTAAAAACTAAAACTCCTTGTTTTAAACAAAATGGGGTGTTTTTGTGTTCTTCAAAGAGAACCGCTTGTGGCTCCCTCTTTAGATTGAATATAGCTAATAGTACATATTAATATTTTCTGTGTGTTCAATACAAATTTAGATTGAGCATGACATACGATATGTATATTTAATTTGAATTTCAATTTATTTTCAAAAATGTAAATATTTTTCCCTACTTTAGTGACTATTTTCGAATTTTACAAAAATACATTTTAAAGAGTTTGGCTATAGTCTTAACAGTCTTTTTAGCATTTAATAAAAAGCATAGCTATGTATTGTATGTGGCGTATATATTTAAATAATAGAACCATTGAATAATTTGAAGACGAACCACAGCTAAAATAAGCTTAGTAATTTCAAAAGAAATTTGAAAAAGAAACAATTTTACAGTTAGTGAGATGAAGATGGGGTAGTTAACTCCTACTATTTATAACATTTAAAAGATTTCCGAATAAAATAAAACCATAAATAATATTATAATTAAATTTAAAAAAAAACTCATTGCAGCAATTCACGAAAAAAACACAAGAAAACATGTACTATGTTGCAAGTTAAAAATTTTCCTATAGGTAGGTAGCTATTGATCAATATTTCAAAATATCAATATTTTGGATTCCATCACTTTTCGAACTCAAAATAAATTATATTATTAGTCTAAGTCGTTGGATGGCTTTAAACAAACTTGTTTTAACAAACGTCAATAAAAAAAAGGATTCACAGTTATCACACCAAACTATGTCGATTAAAACACCGAAAAAGTCATTACCCTGACATTTCCCCAGGCATATACGTACGTACCTCTTTTCAACGAATTTTAGCAATGAAATTAAAAAAAAGATACAAAAAGTTTAATAATGTAGTATTTTAAACAAGACCCGAAATTAATAATTAGTTAATTCATTTTTAGTCGCTATAAATGCGGTGCTTAATAAAAGCTGTTTAGTGAGTGTGCACAATAAAAATATAATTTTTATTTCAATAATGAAAATTTAAAAAAAACGACTTATTTTTTGTCCGGATAAGTTTTTTTCTTTATGAAAGTTAAAGCTTGAGAACGACAAAGAAGTACTTCACATTTCAGCTTAAGCCCTTTTTGCTTTTAGTCCATCGAATTCGTGTGGTTTTTGTTTAATATTATTGAACAAAAATTAAATAAGTTAACTCGTCCTTTCGGCGTCATTACATTAACGTCATTTCCCTGATTTTCATGTTTTCATTCATGACTTACAATCCCCGGGGACTCTTTTTTCTTTAGGGGGCTCGGGTACACATTTTTTTTAAGAAGGACACATTTTTGTCACGATCATCAAGAAAATTTCAATTGATGAAATAAGTAATAAATAAGATTGTTTATAAATTTGTTTTTTTTTTTTATGAAATGTTAGACTGACTATTACCTACATTGAGTAATATTATGCATTAAAGTTTTAACTTTATTCTTAATTTTCTTTTATAAAATAATAAAAAAAAAAAACTGTGGATAGATATTACCTTCTTAAATTCGTATTTTTTTTAAATGTTATGAATATATTTTCAAAAGGACTCATTTATTTTCAAAAGGACACATTTTTTCATTCAGACGGACACATAAATAATTTCGCCTGCGGTAACACTACCCTTGATCTAAAGCGATTACTTAAGAGTTATAAATAGAAATACCGGATTACAATAGCAAAGTAAGTTGTCTTCAGGGAGGGGCAAATTTGGAGTGCAAAGTATTGAGTTCTGAAATATTTTCCCAAACGAGTAGTGCATACGATTACACTAGAGGAAAATTAATATCTTCTTTCAATTTCGATAAATTATTAAGTTATCGATAAACTTCAGCTTTTGTTTCTTCGCAGTATCCCGTAGTTTGGCGTTTAACATTACGAATTTACTATGCATCCAAAACACTGCGACTAGCTTACAAATTGACATAAATAACTTGGGAAATAGTTTTTCAAATGATTCATATATTGAATGCAAGATTATAGAAACAACATACATACATAGCACACAAATCATCTAATCACTAACATAAATGCCTGATTCTTTTTAATTCACTTGTGCATAAGTTAAGTATGCTTTTATATAGGTAGTGAAGAAGTATATTCATATGTTCATATCATTCAAGTTTCATTTTTAAACAAATTGTATAGGAACTACTCACGTATTTATTAAGGACCAGAAGATCAGGCACAACTTCTCAACAAAACTCTTGAATATTCACTAGTTTTGTTTTCGTTTATTATACACATCAAAACTTAAATCCTCGGATGGACGGACAGTCAGCTCTTACTTTCACTTCTCCATTCGAATGTATACTTGCATTGCAAGTAGGTACACTGGCCAGAGGCAAAACACGTTACGATTCCTTGAGCATTTTCTTTTCTATTTCGAGTTTACTTAGTAAGAGCCCTCGTTATGATGTTAGTGTGTTCATTGAGTAAGTTCGCGCGTGCTCTACTCCGTAGGAAGGATTTTTCCATCCATTGTGTTGGTCAACAGTAACACCTTTTCTAAGCAACGTTTTCAACTCCACTTCTCCTTTCTTCAAAGGGTCGAAACTTTCGATTTTCTTTAACTCGGTGCCCTAGATCTCAATTATGCATATTATGCAAATGAGTCGTCCTAAATATAAACGTTGGACTTGGGCACAACATCAAAATATATATAGATTATAGGCCTTTATTGAAGTTAGTACAAGACTGTCGGCCAGACCACAAACACTAAATGAGCTTTTAATAAATTCATTATTATTAGTAAACTTGAAGTTACATCCATATCCTGAGTCCTGATGAACAAGAGAGAATGACCAAACAAAAATTGTTTTTTAACGAAATTATTTCTAGGTCATAGCCTTGGCTGTTTTATAAATGTTATAAACTTCGTCATTATTCAATTAATGGGGAACAAAA
The DNA here is from genome assembly GCA_932273885.2 of Leucozona laternaria. Taxonomy (NCBI): domain Eukaryota; kingdom Metazoa; phylum Arthropoda; class Insecta; order Diptera; family Syrphidae; genus Leucozona; species Leucozona laternaria. The sequence continues at coordinate 282,721,639 of OW026366.1, forward strand.
GAAAATAACTTTCTCTTTTTTCGTTTACATGTTTAAATTGAGGGCAGTTTGGGGAAATTCTTTTAAGTGGATCTAACTAAATTTTATATAGATTACGCCACCTTTTAAAAAGAAAATGTGTATTTTAGTGCGGTGTCATTTATTTTATAAGATGGAGATTTTTTTTTTTTTTTTTAGAAGAAAATAGCAATAAACTAAAAAAAATTGGATATTGAACGAAATTAAATATTAACTACTGCATAGTACATAGGTACAGCTTGTTTTGCATGGGTCGTGTATAGGTTGGGTTAAGGTAACAAAAGAAATTGTATGGCATGGAGGGGGTATTCTCCAAACAATCGACTTACATTAGAAAAAAAATAATTAAAAAAACAATGGCAACAATTTTTTATTACTTTTGAAAAAAAATAATTTTCAAACTCAAAAATAAAGGGAAAATGGCGCAAAACAACGAGTGTAGCTTCGGCTGTGTGGCACGTAGCGCCGTCCTGTTGAAACCAAATGTTGCCAATATCCTCCTCTTCAATTTTTGTGAACAAAAATTCGTTCAACATGGCCCGATAACGATTGCCATTGACTGTATCGGCCACTCCTTACTCATTTTTGAAAAATGGCCCAATTATGCCTCTGGACCAAAATCCGCACCAAACAGTGACTCGTTTTGGGTGTATCTGCTTTTCAGTGTATGCGTGCTCCAAATGCGACAATTTTGCTTGTTTACTACCCGCCAAGATCAAAATGAGCTTCATCTGAAAATATGATTTTTTTGGCAAAATCGGCATCTTCTCTGAGTCGATCGCAGGCCCACTTAGCGAAGGGTATACACAACCATATTCGTTCAGCGGAAGGATAAAACTAATTATCTGTCAAATCAGACATGAGCTAAGTGTGACCATTCACGAAATAGGCACCAGTTGAAAAAAATTTATGAAAAAAAAAATGTTTTCAAATAATTTTTTTTTTCAAAATTTATATAGCCGTTATAGCCGTTTCCTTATACGAAACTCAATGATTTATGTTCGCCTTAAACATTTATGTTTTACTTTTTCCTCAGCATAATCTGTCATATATGTAAGTTCTTATGTTCGACAAATCTTCCATTTTTAGCAAGATTTCACATCGATTTTTTTTTTTTTTTTTATTTGTTTATTTATTTTGCCAAAATTAGACAACAAACTATTTAACAATTTTTAAATGTTTCATGGTTGTAAAAAAAAAAAAAGAAAAAATATAATTTACATACAAATGTCTTCATATATTAGAAAACAATAATTGAAATAAGAAAGAAAAAACAAAAAAATCAGAAAATATAAAATAAAAAATAAAAAGAAGTTTATGTTATAATAAATACATATGTAGATACATAATGTCAAGAAGAGCCTCCAGGCATCAATTTTTGGATGATTTTATTTTTAAAGCAATCTCTGCTTATATTCGTACTAAACAAGTCAAAATATTTGTTAAAAGTTTTTGAGCAACGATTAAATGTTTCATTTGTAGCATAATTAGCCCTTGAGTTAGTTTCGCTTAAAAACCTGGTATGTCTTAGAGTACGAGCATTTGGATTGACAGAAATTTTGGAACATAAAGAAAAAGAATCAATATTACATTTAAAAAGGTCGAACGCAAATAGAGCCTCAGACAGTTCCCTACGACAAACGAGACTACACATAGTAAGGAGTTTTAGTCGGTGATTATAACTAGGTAACAAAAACGTGTCAGGACTCCAACCTAGACCTCTTAATGCAAACAACAGAAATTGCTTTTGCACAGATTCAAGTTTATTGACATCAACAGCATAAAAAGGAGAACAAATAACACTGCAATACTCAAGCTGCGAACGAACCAAAGAACAGTAGATGGATTTGCTAATGTAAGGGTCATTAAATTCCTTAGATCTACGTTTAACAAAGCCTAGCATACACATACTTTTTGAATGTACTTTGTCGATATGTTGCTTAAACGTTAGTTTTTTGTCAATAATAATTCCTAAGTCTTTTATCACATCTTTACGAGCTAATATATTTTCGTCAATAGTATAGTCAAGAGATATTGCACTTTTTTTTCTCAAAAAAGAAATAATATTGCATTTTTCACATTTAGCACCATTCCATTCATTTTACACCAGCTTACAACACTGTTTAAACATTGTTGTAGTGATAAACCGTCGTGAATATTGTTAACATTTGAAAAAGTTTGAGATCGTCAGCATATAAAAGATATCTACACCCTTTTAACAGTAAGGGCAAGTCATTTATAAATAGAAGGAAAAAAAGAGGGCCAAGATGGCTTCCTTGAGGCACTCCTGAAGTGACATGTATTTGACGAGAAATAACATTACAAAATCTAACACACTGAGTTCTGTCCGACAGATATGATTAAATCCACTTTAATAATGCAGAACTTATGCCATACTTCTTTAATTTGAAGAGAAGAAGGCGATGGTCAACTTTGTCGAAAGCTTTACCGAAGTCGGTATAGATTGCATCAACCTGGTTTCGTTTTTCCATTTCCAAGAGAATATATGAAGTATACTCTGCAAGATTAGTGGTAGTTGATCTTCCTTTAAAGAAACCATGTTGATGCTCACTAATAACCGACCTCAGCTCAGCGCTCAACTTATCAGTAACTATTTTTTCAAATAATTTGGGAATAGTAGACAAGATTGCTATACCCCGATAATTTTTTATGTTGGACCTATCACCATTCTTGAAAATTGGCGTTAAAAAAGAATTTCGCCAAGTTTTTGGAAAATAACCACAGGAAAGTGAGTGGTTGAAAAGTTCAAGTAATGGTTTGGCAATAGTATCGGCTGTTTTCTTGAGAAACAGTGGTGGAAAACCATCAGGACCACTACTTTGACTGACATCAAGGGATGTTAGTTCACTGACAAGGTCAAACATAGATATTGACATAAAACTTTAAATTGAGTTGTTTTCATTAATATGATGGAAATCATTATTGTTAAATACTATTGGTGTTTGATACACAGTTTCAAAAAACGAAGCGAATAATTCACAAATATCCTTCGTTTCAGAGTATAGCACATTATCTGAATGCATTGTCGATGGAAAGTTGTTAACATTTCTTTTGATGTTGACGAATTTGTAAAAATTGCGTGGACTTTTTTTATCATTGACCCCGTCTTAAGAATATATCTATCGTAGCACAATTTGTCGTAGCTTTTGAACTCATCGTTAAAACTACGAAAAATATTATAATCGTTGGAATCAGCGGGGCTATCCATTTGCGATGAGCTCTGTTTTTGCGATTTTTTAAATTATTCAATATTTTATCATACCAAGGAGGAGATTTATTGGATGTAATAACTTTTTTCGGTATGTAATTATCAAAAACTAAATATAACACTGATAAAAGACTACGAACTTTATCATCAACCGTCGTTGAATCAACAAATCATTCAACATTATTCAAGAACGAGTTAATTAGCTCGTAATTAGCTCTTTTAAAATCAAAGACTAATATTTTTTCATTAACATTAGCACGAGTTCCATCACGATAAAAATAACAAAGCTTAAAAATTTTATGAAAAACGCTTGTTTTGTTAACAACAATAGATGAAGTCTCTTCCAAAACGAAATTATCACAAACATTGGTAAAGACAAGATCAAGAACATTAGACAAATTATTTTTTAAGTTACAAATTTGACTACAACCATGAGCATTAAAAAATTCAATGATATTAGATTGCTGCTCAGACATAATGTTGATTGCGTCAAAGATTGTGTTGTTATCGTCACAAGTAATCCAGTCAAGTCCAGGTAGATTGAAATCTCCGAAAAAGAAAAAATCGTCAGAGTCATCGATGGAAGTAAAAACGGATGAAATAATGGTTGTCGCTGCTTCATAAACTTCTATAGGTTGATTTGGATGGATGTAACAACAGCCAACATAAATATTTTTGTCTTCTACAACAATTTTGGCCCAAACTTGTTGATGTAAATTGTAGTCAGATGAAGGTGGCTGTACAGTTACAGGAAAACAGGGCAAGGAAGTGTGACTTGCCAATAAAACCCCGCCTCCTCTGCTCTGTCCTGGAAGGAGAGTCCGATCACATCTAAACACCTGCCACATGGAGTCGAAGATTTCTGCATCAAGATGATCAATTCTTAGCCAGGTTTCAATAAGTATGATGACATTGTATTCGCAAGAATAGGTGGCGCGACGAAGGTCAACTAAATCTCCTCTCATTCAGACATATTTTGGTAAAAAATCCTTAACTCCTTGCGGAGCTGTGTCTTACTTTTCGAAAATTCTGTTTAGAAACATCGGGTTTTTTTAATAAAAATTCCCGAACCACACATTCTTTTGGCCATTTTGTGGAATTGAGAAGTGCAGGGCTATGTTCTTCAGGAACACTTATCTTGAAGTTGAGATGTTTAAGCTCAGATCTTTTTTTGTTCCAAGGCACAATTTGATTGCATACAACGTCAAAGCACTTGAAGTTCTTAATAACGTAATTGACAATATCTATTTCGGTTGTACCAAATTCTGCATTTTGTATATAAATTTGTTTATTTGGGATTAGCGACGCCATTACAGAAACAAAATGGAGTTTCCATACAAACTATCGATAACAAGTATGCAATTCACGCCGGTAATACAGTTTTTCTCTGTGCTTAAGTTTAGCCCCGAGAATTCTCCGCGCTTAGCTAAGCCCGAAGGGGATTAGTTGTTGTTGCATTTAACACGTAAATTGCAGGATAGGACATCGTTTTTTTCGACCAATTTCCTCTGAGCTTCCAAAAAAACACGGCTAATAAGATAAAATACTTTATTCTATTTAAATTTTATTTTGTTCAAATTTTCCAAATAGACCAAGATCCCACGGGCGCCAGATTCATGTTAGTCATTTTATCAAATAGACCAAGATCCCACGGGCGCCAGATTCATGTTAGTCATTTTATCAAAGCTGATTTATTGATATGTTTTATCATTTTATGATTTCATTTTGGCACTTGACAGACAGTTAGAAATATTGTTAAATAGTTGCCCAAACAAAATAATATAAATAAGCTTAGATGCTATAGTGTAAATGACGCGATAACTTTACCTTTTTGTAGTGCCACCTGAATTGTTTCAACACAACTATTGGTGACCCATAGATAGCTATACAAAAAACATATTCAATTTTTAAAGTAGTTGAATTTTTCACCTTTATTCTCATCACATCGAAACCATCACCGCACTGAATTACTCAAATTCATTAAATTATCGATAAATATTGGCTTAAGAAAAATTAAGCGCGAACGAAGTTCAAAAAAAGTTGTTCTGCAATTTACAGTAAATATTTAAAAAAAATGAATAAAGGTATGTATTTGCAAATTTTACGGATGAATTGTTTTTTTTTGTTGTTGTTAAAATTACAATTTTCTTAAAAATCAAAGTTGTGCTGATTTGTGTGCCGTTTGTGCTGATAAAAACCGTATAATCGTCCTAGCAGATCAACAATTGAGCGTCAAGTGGAGAAATTTGAATCCACAGGCACAGTACAAAATGTTCCCGTGCCAGTGAGACAAAGAAGTGCCCGTAGTGTCGAGAATATTGCTGCCGCTGAGGCTTCAGTTGCAGAAAGCCCAAATGTGTCTCTCACACGTCGTTCTCAAGCGTTGGGCATCTCTGTGACGTCGTTGTGGCGAATTTTGCGAAAAGATCTTGGCTTACATCCTTACAAAATTAAATTGACGCAAGAACTGAAGACGCTTGACCACCAGAAGCGTCGTATGTTCGTGAATTGGGCTGAGCAACAACTTGAAAATGATTCGGATTTTCATCGAAAAATCATCTTCGGCGATGAGGCTCATTTCTGGCTGAATGGCTTCGTCAATAAACAAAATATGCCGTAGTGGTCAGGCAGCAATCCACACGTACTCCATGAGTCATCATTGCATCCCGAAAAAATTACGGTTTGGTGTGGTTTATGGGCCGGCGGCGTCATTGGGCCGTTATCCCTTCCGCGATGATCAAAACTGGCACGTTACTCGGTCGTGCGATTTGACGCCGTTAGACTATTTCCTGTGGGGCTACGTCAAGTCTATAGTCTATGCCAACAAGCCAGCGACGATTGATGAACTTCGTAAGAATATCGACGTTGAAATTGCAGCAGTATCGGGCGATTTATGCTTGAAAACCGTCGAAAATTGGGTTCAGCGTCTGGACTTCTTCAAGCGTGCCCGTGGTGGACATGCAAAAGAAATCGAGTTCCATACATAATGGCATTAAACGTACTTTCACAGGAATAAAAAATTTCATTGATATCTAAAACCATTTTTGTTTTATTTAAAAAAACTTTTGTAGCGCTTTTATTGAAAAACCCGATACAGTTAAATTCAGCGGAATTTCTCCTGCTAATTATGTTTTTGAGTTCATTTTGCAATCCAGAATTCCAGATTAGTCGGTAAAGCTTTCAGGTTTATTTAAATCAGAAGTCGTCCAAATCAAATCCATATTGCAATTTCAAGAGTGATCATTAAATTTGTCAGATTAATATTTGTACGTTCCTATATCTATAAAATAAAAATTGCATTCTATTATCAAAAATCACTTCATTTGTTGGCTTGATGCCATCTGCACGTATGCGGTATACCGTATACCCTCCGCGACCCATATTTGGGTATCGAGACCTGCGGCTGGATCTCGAGGCCCTAAAAGATAGTAACAAATCTGCAATATTATCATGCATTTTTATCAAAATCTCCCTGATTCAAGGATCGTAATATCCATTCGTTTTACTTCCATAATAGCGTTGACTCACTGAAAAAATCTTGGCTTTGAAAAAAATGACGCGCATGTCTGGCGGGATCTTATTCAATGAGCCTATGCACAATTCCATATATTTACGGACTCTACTCATACATTCATTTACATTTATGCATAGCTAGATATCTAACCTTAACATACATGTTTCTTACTACCCATATTTCTGTGAATATATTTTCAATAGCAGGCATTTACTTTTAATTAAAAACAGAATCAATTCGAAAAAAAGTTTTCCAATCGAGAGTGGTTTAATGTGAATACTTAAAACATTGGAAAAAAATACATCTAATTTTGAAAAATAACGAAAGATGGGTGAGAGATTAATTTTTTTCGAGAACTATGTTCTTAAAACCTTGAGAATTAAACAAGAAAAATGGATTAAAATGATAACGACGGACGTGTATAAGGTAAAACTTTCAATATTAGGTATAAAAACTATTAAAAACTATTTCAAAATTGTGGTCAGAATTCTGTATTATCCACATACATATGTACATACATATGTAGATATGTTCGTGCATATACATACAAGCATATCTACATACATATGTATGTACATAAAACTAATGTATGTACATATGTATACAATTTTGTCAACGATTCAAGCATTTTAAATTTGAGGTTCTGGTTAACAGTTTTATTAATTTTCATCATTTTTTAATTTTTTTTTTGTAAATTCATTGCACCTTTTTTAACATTGACAAATGGTGATTTCAATAAAATTTCAGTACAATATCTTTATCCAATAGTTCTCAAGGAAATAACATACATTTAGTACAGAGTCTTTTGCGATAAGTATTGTTAAACGGAAAACGCAAAGTATCAGTAAAGAAAGATGTCAGTCCTTTTATTTATTACTATATCATTTTGAAGTCAACTCAAAGAAAATTTCAACCAAAGCGAAATGGGGATAATAAAAAGCACCTTGAAAAGTGTTGACCCACCTTCGAAACTAATTGTTCGGGGAGGCAACTTCGTGTTTCCGAAACCGGGTTACCTAAATTTTTGGTATTGTTGCATATAGCTCTTTCACGGCTTCAGACTTTTCCCACCACCTTCATGACTATTCATATACTAGTACATAATCCATTCCATCGAACCCTTGGCTGTAACAAATAAATGTACTTACATATAATAAAGTACGTACTTCGTTTGCCCCGCTTTGCAAAGCTTTGAGCTACGAACAATTCTATTATAAGAAATGTCTGTACGAATTTCTGATGCCGGAGTCGGAAAACAATTTCGCTGAATTCAGCAAGAAAGTGTGTCAGAGGTAGAATGAGTTTGAGGGTACCTATAGTTTTGCATTTATAAATATCAGGAAAATAAAATAGTTCTTCATTATAAGGCATTTAAGTTTAAGTAGGGCAACATGGGAATATATACCAGATTTTGTATCAAGATTCTTTGACTGGATTTTTTTTTTTGTAATAAGAGAAGAAGATGAGTGCGTGTAATTTTTGTTCATCTGTTGGTTTCAGTTATAATTGCTTTGAATTAAATAATCCATCGAATGACTGTTGCGAAAAATGAAATGACAGTCTCGAACAAATGTATTTGTATGTTTCTAAATTATGAGTATACATATATGTGTAAATTAATTTTATAATATACATGGTATACGAATACATACATTACATAATAGAGGTTAGAATATTGCGTGTAGGTTCAAATCAAATTTGTGACTTTATGTTCTTGATTTCTTATAATTTTCTTGCAGGCATACTTATAATTGTTGCCATAGATTAAAAAACAAGTTACACTATTTAAAATAAAAAAAAATTGTATGTGTATGATGTGTATAGTTTCTTCAATATAAATAAAAAAAAGTTAATTTTTCTATGAACGTCAACAAAATCAAAAATAAAATTAATAATTAATTAATCAAATAGAATGTTCAAAAAAATGAACGACTAGTTCGCACAAACTTGCTCTTATGTGCGATCACAATGTGGATCTAAATTCTGAACAACTAAGCCTACCTGCCTTAGCCTAAGTTTTAGTTTTGTTGAAAAAATTAACAATATAGCCCCGTGCTGCACATATTTATATGAAATATGCATGCAAGAAAATTATATAATTTGATCTGGAAAATAGTTTTAAATCAACACATAATGTGATGTATACCATCTGATCTCTTATAAAGGGTATTTTTTTAGACGTGTGGTTTTGAAGAAGAAATAAAACGCATATAATTTAATGTTATGGCCAAGAATTTAGCTTTATTATAAAGATAAGGGTTTGCCATTATGTTTTCAAAATTATTTCGGGCAAGTGGCCTCCGCGGCTGGCTCGAATAAATTCCAGCCGAGAGGCCCAATTTTCCACCATTTTTTGCAGCAATTGGGTCCGTATGTAGGCAATAACGCGCTGAATCCAAGGCGTCAATCGTCTCGAGCTTATCTACGTAAACAAGCGACTTCACATAACCCCACAAAAAATAGTCCAGCGGTGTTAAATCGCACGATATTGGAGGCCACGCCACAGGCCCACGACGCGAGATAATGCGCTCACCAAAAGTTTCCTTCAATAAATTGATTGTTTCGTTGGCTGTATGGCATGTAGCGCCGGCTTGTTGGAACTTCCAATTCAGGCACAAAAAAGTCATTAACCATGACGCACGATGGCGGATGGACTCATTCGGGTCTTCTTCGATACTATGCTCCACAGCAGCAATATCGTCTTCGGTGCGCACTGTACGGCCGGGCGGCGGCGTCTCTGAGGGTGCGCAATATCCACTAGAGTAAACGTGGTGCGAAACTGATCCATGGTTGCTCGAATTACCGACCCTGCTGGGCGATTATGTCAACCGAATATTGGACCGAATACTTAACGCGAACCGAACAATTATTTTGGTAATAAATTTGCACGGTTTGCAAAGTTCACAAATGCAGAGACGTCATTATGATGAGACCGAATTCGTCATTCGATTCTATTCGAAAAATATAAGTAACTTATTAACTTAAAAACACTGCGATGTTTTCTTCGTATGTTGTTCTAATGGATATTTTCTCTAAGCCAACATATTCTTTAATTATATTTTATTCAACGATATCAACAAGCTTATCTCTTAAAAAAAAACTACTTTTACAAATCTCTTTGAACGCTAAATATCAAAATTATGTTATATTAAATATTAAAATTATTCATCTTTGTCAATTCGGTTAGTTTTTTTTTTTCAAGAATAAAGTTAAAGCTTAGGTAGGTAGTCACTATTTATGTGTGAAAATTACTTGAAAAAAATACATGCATATATACATGATGTGTAAATATTATACATATTTTGATTAATATTGAAATCTATTAGGTACTCTCTAAAAATAACAATATGATTGTAAATTTAGAGTCTACAGTAACAACTGAAGATATACGATTTTAAAAAAATATATTTGAATTTTTTTTGTGTAAAATCTTTTAAAGACTTAAAAAAATGTTTTATCATGACTTTTTGATCCGCATCTTAAAGATGAAGATTATATTTTAAACCCCATCCCCACCACAGGCTAAACTAAATTCTGGCACACTTTTATTTGAGATATCCTTATACCTTTTACTTATCAACGTACTCATATTTTGGTTCAACCTTCTCTCCCAAAATTGTGTGAATACTCATTAAGATTTTTAAATAATTGAATTAAAAAAAAAATTCACGAATTTAACCGATGCCTTGCCGATCCACACAGAGTCGTTGTGTTGGCCCTGCGAGTCGCTAGCGTCCGCCACATGGACCAAAAATATGAACACTGAGGTTGTACTTTACACGCTGCTCGGAATAATCGACAGTAAATAATGTTTACAGATAATTTCCATGGCCATAATTTTCTTAATTCTGAGCAGTCATGACCTGGCTTTCACAATTCATCACCCAATGTCATTACTTTTGGAAAGTGTTTACCTAAAAGTTAAAAAACTATGTTTAGGTGACAAAAATAACCAAAATAAACTCTGCTATTAAAAGTAGGTACCCGCATGTACATTCCTACCATTGAACCGTTATTTTGATTTTCACCTTTCTATAAATCCTATAAGAATCCTTTTTTGGATTTTTGAAAACAGAATAATTTATTTTAAAATCGATGCCTCAAGAACGTGTGGATGATTTTTGTATTAGTTTAATTCGCCCGAAAATTTGTCTATCTCACACAGGCATTAGTACGATTTCAAGAAAAAACGAATTTAAAGGTGTGCGTCCTTTGTATTCTGAAACTGTTTTAAATAATCTTTAGCAATGCTTGAAAAGTAACTCTGTACACGTGTGAGACAAAAACCTGGATCTGGTACTGGTAGAAAACAATTTTCATCCATGATATAAGATGCCAAAATTTGAAAAAAAAAATCAATTTCTTTTTGGTTATCAAAGTTTTCATTCAAAAAGAGACTACAAATAAACCAAGTTTCAAGATAATGCAAATTTAATTTAACTATGTATTCAGACAAAGCAATATCCATTAAAAATCATACACATACACGAGGTGTGCTGTAGTCAAATCGCAAATGATAACTGAATCAATGCAATTTTGTCCGAAATTGTACATTACTGTAATTAACGTTGTTTGCTCACTACTAAAATTTCAAAATTCAAAATTCTAAGCCACTACTGTACCACAAAGTTTTTTTTATAACTACATGTGTTTCGAAAACATGTAAAACTAATTATTAATTTATGCGTACAGGAAATTATTATGGGATTTATTGATGAACCATATCAAGAAAGACTTATATTTTCAATGAATGCTGCTTCACTACCAGTTCCTTCCTATGAGTTTCCATCAAAACCTCGAAGTAAAATTGTTTTTTTTGTTCGACAAAATTTACCATCAACATTGACCGAAGAAAATATAAGAACTGTAAGTAAAGTAAAATACGCACTTATAAATAACTCATATAGAATTTTCTGAAATATTTTTTGATTTTCACATTTAGACTCTTTTTTATGGTGATTTGCTACCAAATGTCCTTGAGAATTTGGTTGTATTATTTGATGAAGTAATTTTTCCGCTACTTAACAATCCAGCAAACCAAAATGGATGGACTTCCGTAATGGTGAATGATATGAAAACTGAGAGTCAAGACCTAAGAAATTGTATAGCTCAAATGAAAGGCCAAATGATAAATCGAACAATTTTACCATTGCCAATTTGCATTGACGAAGTCATGAATATGGTTCCGAATATGGCTCAAGGGTAAACAAATTAAACACATTTTTAATAATAATTAATATAGTAATTATTAAGTGCTATAACAATTCAAAAATTAATAATCCGATTGAGTTGAAACTTACACAATGGAATTTTTTACGAAGTGAGAACTCAACGTAAATCAAAAGTTTTGAAAATGCTGAAGAAAAAATTTCAAAATATGTAGGCTTATTAACTCGAAAACTACTAAACCGACTTCACTGAAATTTGTTTGTTCACAGGGAAAGGAATGCGATATTTGATTTAAATCTGCCCACTCCTCTTATAAAGGGTTTTCCAATAAGAGGTGTTATTTTGATATTCAAAGAAAAATGGCATTTTTTGAGATAAATGATCGGATGTTTATTTCATTATAAAGAAGAAGGTATGCCGTTAATAATGGAACACAACATCAGCCAAATGGCTGCCATGACCACGCTTACAGGACCATATCCTTTTCATGAAATTTTCCATAACTAAATCGCAAAATGGCTGCCCTATGTCCTCGATAGCCTCACGAATTCCATCTTTGAGGTCTTGAATCGACGCTGGGCTGTTGGCGTAGACCTTATCTTTCACGTGGCCCCAAAGGAAGAAGTCGCAAGGTGTTAAATCACAAGATCTCGGTGGCCAATTGTGATCACCTCTTCGAGAGATACCACGGTCCGGAAACTTTTCCCGTAAAAGATCGATGGTTTCTTTGCTTGTGTGGCACGTAGCGCCGTCTTGTTGAAAGTAAACGTTGTCCAGATCAATACCATCCAATTTCGGCCATAAAAAATCATTAATCATCTCTCGATAGCGCAATCCATTGACCGTAACTGTTGCTCCAGCCTCATTTTCGAAAAAGTAAGGTCCAATGACCCCGCCGGACCATAAACCGCACCAAACAGTCACAAGTTGTGGATGGAGAGGCTTTTCAACAATAACTCTTGGGTTTTCCGAGCCCTAGATGCGACAGTTTTGCTTGTTGACGTAGCCTCCGAGGTGGAAATGGAAATCATCTGTCAAGATGATTTTTCGATGAAATTCCGGATCATTTTCATGCATTTCAAAGGACCCAATCAGCAAAGACACGACGTTGTTGATGATCAGCCGGCTTGAGTTCTTGTGTTAACTGAACTTTATAAGCCTTAAGACCCAAGTCTTTATGCAAAATACGGTGTAATGACGTTTGTGGAATGCCTAATTCCATAGAACGACGAGGAAGGGACAAACCTGGGTTTTCTTCAACACTTTGGGCTACAACAGCAATATTCTCAGTTGTTCTTGAGCGACGTGCACGGGTTTTATTCTTCACATCACTAACTTGTCCCAACAGCTCGAATTAGTCCACCAATTTCTGTATTGCGGTCCGACAAGGTGCTTCACCACGACCCAAAAATGTTTTAGTTTTACAAACCGTCTCTGCCAAATTTTCACCATTTTTATAGTGAATTTTAATAATTTCAATGCGTTGTTGAAGCGTGTATCGTTCCATTTTTATTAATGGCGTAGTTTCTACTTGTCAAATGTCAAAAAATGACAGCTTCAAAAGTGACAGCTACCGAAATAGCGGGCTATTCAAAATAACACCTCTTATTGGAAAACCCTTTATTTTAGAACTCTCATTATTAAAAGTTCTTAACAGAAGCAATTCCTTTACAAGAAGGTGCTACGCTCTCTAATGGTGTTTTCCATTTTTGAATTCAGATTTCAATTTAAAAATAGTTTTTTTTTTCGTGGCTAGTGGAACACGGTTTCAAATTGATTTATTATTGTCATTGTATTTGTGTAGTTTCGTTTCTGTGTGAATATTTAAATACAAATTTCGTCACTTTTAGAAGGGAAAGATGAATTTGATGAAGTTACCGATTCATTTTAAACTTTTCTATTTATAACGATCAATCAAACAACACATTTGCCAACTGGCAGCTGTAAATTATGTTGGTGTTAGTACAGGGAGGGGTAAATCTGCCGATAAATTAAGATATGCAAAATTGATTTTAAATCCAAAATAAATCAACTTATTTTGCATAATGGAACCCAAAAATGGTCAAAATCGGATTTTTGATAGATTCAAATTAAAAATAAATTTATTTTTTTTTACCAATGGCAAACCCCAATGGTTTTCGTATATTTCTCCTTCTCTACCGTCTCTAGAAAGCTGAAAACTTGTTACTCAGCATTGGGGCAAAATATTAATCGATTTAGTCCGATGTTAAAACCAGTGCTTGGAGATCAGGGGAAAAGTCCCTTTTCATGGGAATTTCGACCTCAATATAGTTACAAATTGAAAACCAATCAATTTCGGTGGGATTTCTGGTTTATAAAATTTAAACTGAAAACTACATTATCACAAAAAAATTTAATCGATCTAGAATCATTAGAAAAAAGTCAAAAGAGGTAAAAAATATGTCAGAATTATTTCTTTGATAATTAATTGCATAAGAACGATAAGTAACACAATTTAATTTCAACGGATGCATTTTTGAAATAAATATTTATAGTTTAGGCCAAAATGTGTAAGGTTAATAAAAGGAAATTGAATTTATATCGACGCGAAAAATAACTGATGAACATTTGCTTATAAAACTGCTTTTGTCGAATCGGAAAAAAAGTCCCTGCAAAGATCTTTCTCCTACATTTTCACCTTCAAATAAGTCTTTAATCTAACACGAATAGTAAATATCTGTAGGTTTTGAAATATGATGTCCTTCCTTTTGCTGAAAAATAAAGTATTTCCAAACTTTTATAGGCAAATAACATTAAGCTATGCACACACCGACACGATGCCGGTGGCGATCATTATAACAACATGGATGCCACATATATGTGATTCAATGGAACGGCACACATCTACGCGATATGTGGATTGCGGTCACGTCCCACTGCTGCGTTCAGTTATGCGACTTTTATTGAACGCAGCAAGCAACAATTGCTCGCCATATTGCACCATATTTCGATTGAAGTTGAACCTGGCAGACTGTTTTGTGAAAACACGAAAAAACGGTAACGGAAATATGATATACAAAGTTCTTTTCTTATTTAGTTTGTTTGTCATGCAATGCTAAAAATTAAGCCTTTTATGTTTTGTATATAAGATTCGGTTTCTTGTGTCTAAACTTCAATGTTTAACGTCTGTTTATCGCAATATCGCGTGTGAGCAGATTTTTGATCGCATCTTTATCGCGCGATAAATGTTATCGTGATCGCCACCGCCCTCGCTTGGGTTTGCGCATAGCAAGTAAGTATACATACAGTACTCTTTCCTTAAGCACATGCAAACATTGTCCTGAAAAAACATTGAACTTTTAACGGATAGTTATACCTACGTTTTCGCTTCCCCTAGGTAATTATAATTATAGAATATTTGGACTGAATTATGAAATTTTTATGATCCTGAAAATTTCAAACAAAAGTCTTATATTTTATTTCCTCAATTTTTTGACAATAAATTGAGAATTTTTTCTGATAAATAAAGTTCCTGTATTGCTTTTATATCAGCATAGCGGGTGTTGTTTTTATGCACAACATATCCCGCTGTTTATATAAGCACGCGCGTATTCGAATGCAATGGGGTGTCAAAATTTCAAAGCAATCGGTTAAGAACTTTGAGAGATTAGCGATTAGGAACATATTAACATTTATATTTTTATTTATATAGATTTAAAAATAAAAAGTACACAACATTAATTTTATTTCTATAAACTAACTATATTAGAATATTTTTAATTTTTCGTGGGAAATAAAAGGGAAAATTGAAAATTATTGTGGGAAAGGAAAAAAAACTGGTAAGAGGGATTTCTCTCAAAAATGCCCCCAGTACTGGGTAAAACTTCAGTTTGGCATCATACAATCTCACATTTTATAAATGTTAAAATCGTTGGATATGTTTTTATTAATGAACTTACTCAAAATGACACATTGACAATTACAGATTATTAATCATTAGGTACTGTAGTCCGAAAATAGAAAATTCTAGAATTTATTGGTAAAATTTAGAATTTTTTAGCAACATTTGAAAAAGTGTGAAAGTATTTTTTTGAAAATTTAAATTTAGAGTAAATAGAAAAATTCAAATATTTATTTTGTACATTTGCAGTGACTTTTCACAGTTCACTAGTCTAATGAAACACTCACTCGAAGGAATGATCGTCAAATGGATCGATTCTATAAACGATTTCAT
Source organism: Leucozona laternaria (assembly GCA_932273885.2). Taxonomy (NCBI): domain Eukaryota; kingdom Metazoa; phylum Arthropoda; class Insecta; order Diptera; family Syrphidae; genus Leucozona; species Leucozona laternaria. The sequence goes on from OW026366.1 coordinate 282,737,764, forward strand.
TGGTATATCTGCAAGAGAATATATTTTCAAAAAGGAAACACATCCCCGCCCTGAACACCTCATTAATTTCTGGGAAGCTCGACTGGAAAATTTGGAAAATCTGGTTGACCAATTGGGTGATATTAGAATCAAAACAATTGGATTCATTTTGGAAAAAATAAACTCCGTTTTCGAAACATCATTTCGATCTATTGTTGAAAAGATAATGGAAGCTTTGGTTGAAGCACGAGATATTAAATTGTATCTCTCACCTTTGGTAAATATAATGTAACCACATACCTATACAATTTCCAAGTTATTTTTAGTATTTATGTATGCAGAAAAAAATTGTCGACCGCTTTGAAACGAATGATTTGAACGAAACTGCCAAAGACATACGACCGCTTTTACTTAGTGTTGGACTTGTTTGGGCACATTCCAAGTACTTCCATACTGTTGATAACATGTCACTTTTATTCGTTATGGTCCACAATACGTTAATTGATTGTGCTAGTAGAACCATAGAGCCCGATTCCATATTTCAAGGCGACGTTGATGAGGCACACAACCGAGTAAATTTGGTTATTGGTCACTTGGAGTATTACAGGTTTTTTTTTAAATATTCTAGGATCTCTAATCAGAGATATATTTAATGTTTAACAAAATTTGTTTTTGGCTTAGGAAAATCTATCACGATTGCCGAAAGGATTTGCTGAAATTCAAGCAAAACGCTGAATTTAATTCACAAGATTGGACCTGGCAACTTGATACGATTTTTTCGAGATTTGATGCATTTATTGAAAGGCTTCATAAGTTGAATGAAATTTTTACCATTGGCATCAGCTTTAGCAAATTAGAGAAAATTATTATCGGTGGCCTTAAAGGTCGCACCATAAGCCATGCAGTTGATGTTATTTTGGAAGAATATAATAACGCTTATCGGGAATGGGGCAACATTGCTTTTAATGCACTTGATCCAGATCCAAACAGCCTTGACTTCTTGAAGGAAAAGGAAAAGTTTGACATCAGAGCTGAAATTCTAGAGAGAAGACTGGCTTTTCTATTTGAGCAGACTTTTGAGGATTGCCGTGAACTAAAAATTTGTGGATGCTTACTTACTCGTCCAATTATAAAAGAACAATTGCAAAGCCAGTTCGTGGGTTTTGTTGAGGACTTCAATGATGAGCTTAATGCTGTGGCAAGTGATTTTACAAAGTTTGCTGAAACCTATAAAGCCCATGGAATTGAGGTTTGTCCTATGGCTAACAATATCAATTCTGTTTGATTTATTTAACATTTTTAAAGGCCATATCGGCTGACGGCTACTTTCCTAAGGTTTCGGGTGCAATTTCTTGGCTTACAAAACTAAGTAGCCGTGTTATTTCAATGAAGGCGGACTTCGGCCTCTATGACGTTCAGTAAGTATACCTTTATTTCCAAGGTCTACGTTTTGATTCAAATTAAACTTAAAACACAATATCCATAAGTAATCTGGCCGATAATTATTATCAAAATTTTCAATAGTGAGTTATATTATTCTACACAAATAGACAAACGTGTATTTTTAAAAGTTTGAAACAATAATATGTATTTTGAAATTTTCAAAATTTGAATTGAATTTTTTTTTTATTTTGGTTAATGACATGAAATTAAGGTAGAGACAAGAAAAACTGAAAATAACATATACACCCCTGTTCTGAATTTCGATCTATTATAAAAATTTTTCGATTTCAAACTCTAGGTGTTTTGAAATACTTTTCGATTTTAAAACTTGAGTAATGAGTGCGCTTTGATTTTCTATCGAATTGAAAATACTTGACGTTTGAAATTAATATTAGTTTTTATATGTATGTATCAGAAATAGAAATGAAAAAAATTTTAAAAATGTTGTTTACAGCCAAAAAGGGAAGGTTCCGCTTATAAATCTGTGTTTTTTTTTTAATTTGCGTAATTTTTCTGCAACAAATTTTTTGCACATTTTGCTTCCATTTAATCGAAGGGCAAATTTTCTAAAAAAAAATTAGGTACTTCAAACGGAATAAAATATTTAAAAAAAAACATTTATATTTATGTAAAGGGTCATTCATTTTTAAGTTTCGAAAGTACATACCTAAAGCTAAATAAAACACACACAGTCATACATTTTTGATATAAATTTTATTTCATTAAAAAGTTTGGACTTTGCCATTAAGGGTGAAAAACAATATCATTCAAACGGCCGGTAATTTTCAACCACCATTCCCACATTTCGGATGGTATCTCGGCCATTATGTACTTGAGTAATGTTGGTTTTTAAAACCTCTAGAGTTCGGGGATGATTAGCGTCAACCTGGTCTTTTGCGTAGCCCCACAGCAAAAATCTAACGGTGTCAAATCGCATGATCTTGGTGGCCAATTGACGTCGCCAAAACGTAAAATCACGCAACCGGGAAACTTCTCACGCAATAAAACCATAATTGGTCGTGTAGTGAAGCTTATTGAAAACACATTTCATACAAGTTATGATCTTAAATTGCCGGCCAAAAAAATCGGTACGTCACTTTCAATACCTGCTACCGCCGGGAAATCGATAAATTCGGATCATCAGCAAATCTTGCACTTGCAGCAGCAATATTTTCGACTGAGCGTGCATTACGATGATGCACAGGCCTTACGACATCATTAACGCTTTCACTCTTTTCAAATTTCTTTACAATTTTACCGATTGCTTGGGAAGTTGATCGATTATGACGACCATAATCATCGCGTATGAATCACAAGTTTTATATAGTAAGTTTTAATAATTTGAACGAGTTGTTTGATTGTTAAGCGATCCATTGTCTTAAATGGCAAACATTCAACTTATATTTGGTTTTTCAATAAGAGCGCTACAAAAGTTTGTTTAAAACAAAAACGGTTTTGGATATCAATGAAATTCTTTATTCTTGTGAAAGTACGTTCGATGACATTATGTAAGGAACTCGATTTTTTTTTGCATGGCTACCACGGGTACGCTTGCAGAAGTCCAGACGCTGAACCCAATTTTCGACGGTTTTCAAGCATAAATCGGCCGATACTGCTGCAATTTCACGTTTGATATTCGCACGAAGTTCATCAATCGTCGCTGGCTTGTTGGCATAGACCATAGACTTGACGTAGCCCCACAGGAAATAGTCTAACGGCGTCAAATCGCACAACCGAGGCGGCCAAGCGACTGGACCATTTCGTGAGATAACACGTTCTCCAAACTTGGTTTCCAATAAATTGATTGTGACATTCGCTGTGTGGCTTGTGCCGCCGTCCTGTTGGAACCACATGTCCTCCAAGTTCATATCATCCAATTGGGGCCAAAAATATTCGGTTATCATTGAACGCTAGCGATCCCCATTCACAGTAACGTGTCGCTCTTGATCATCACGGAAGAAGTACGGCCCAATGACGCCGCCGGCCCATAAACCACACCAAACCGTAATTTTTCGGGATGTAATGATGACTCATGGAGTACGTGTGGATAGCTGCCTGACCAATACCGTTTATTTTGTTTATTGACGAAGCCATTCAGCCAGAAATGAGCCTCATCGTTGAAGATGACGTATTGCTCTTAACGTTGAGGCCACTGACTCCGAATTTCGGTAGTAAATTTTATTAATTTCGACTCGTTGTTGGCTCGTATATCTTTCCATCATGAAATGGCTAATCTTACTGAAGATAAATTTTAAAAGAGCGGCAAGAAATATGGCGTCGTTTGCTGTCCCTCTTGCTCTACTTTTGTAGCGTCCTTGTTGAAAAACCCTTTATTATGAAACTTCAAAAACAGCTTAGTTTGGCAGGTGCCAAATGCCAGCGCTACCAACTTGAAATGAATGACCCTGTACTTTAGTCAAATTGTTTCACGGAATAAAGTTTAAAATTATTTTTTTCGGAACTAGTATGTACGTACATATATACCCCTAACATAAGAACAAATTGATTTTCTCACATTATATGAGTAGGTCTAGGTACCTACTAACATTGGTAATGAGTTGGGTTCACAAGTTGACAAAAAATATAATCGTAAATATAAGTTATGGGTATTAGTCACGCAACCACAAATTTACCAAGCTTTTTTATTCACTAGACTAAATTATGCAATTTGATTTATGTCTCTAAAGGTTCTTTGAAAATGAGTTCGGCATTGAAACTCTCTCAAGATATGACCAACTTCTCCAATACATTAACGAACTTAAACTTGAAATTATACAAACATGGGAAACTCGCGTTACAGAAATCATTCAAAGCAAAATGAATCAGTCGGTTTTGAAGAAAGAAGAAATTAGAAAAAATACTGACAAGTTTAAAGTTTTTGTCAACTTTGATATTGAGGTTTTGTAAAGATACTTTATATGCCGCTATCTCAGAATTCATTGTAGTCGGAATTTGCTAGTTGGTTTTTATAATACATATAATTTTGATTACGAAGGATTCTGAGATCAAGATACACAATTATCTCTAAGAAAACCTCATTTAATTGTCATGTTAACTACAGCTTCAAGCAACCCTCAAAAACACAAAGACCTTGTTACTTCTTGGCTGTACTATCTCTGAGCCTATACTTGAATTCTACAATAGGGACAACAAACTATGGGTTAGTTTTCTATTTGATGTTGACTTTATCATAAACACAAACATTCCTGAACTTCATTACCAACATTTAATTTCTCAGGAGGCTAGAGTGAAACTAATGCGAATTGTTGAGTGGTACAATGATATCAACAATAGAGCCAACTCCTTTGAATTGAACTTGCTTCGTGTGGAAATTGCAGACATCGATGAACGTTTGGTTCCTCTCCTAACCACGTATCTATGGAAGCAATTTGGTAAGCATTTCCTCTTTATGAAACAAATAAAAATCGTATTTATGGAAATCTTTTCTTCGTGAAAGATATTGAATATATTGCGAGAGTTTTCATGACTATTGAGAGGTTACACACACGTCTCGAGCAAAGTCAAAATAATATTGATGCAATCAAGCGGAGCATCCAATCGTGGGGAAAAACCCCACTGTACCTAAGAAAAGATAAGAACCCAAAGGCTTTGCTCGATTGCAAGGACAGGATATCTATTATTCAGCGTCGCAAACACTTCGCAAATGGCACGATGAAACTGATAGAACAACTTATGATGCTGAATTTGAAATTGTTTTTTGATTTACCGATTGATGATTCCGAAGTGCCAGTGGAACTCACAGATGATGCTGTTAAACGATTGGAAAGCATAACTGCTGAACCGACAATTATGCCATCAGAGAACGAGCCTGGGGTTACGCAAAGACAAGGATCACTTTCTAACGAGGCGGTATATGAAATCAATTTTATGGTTTAAAATTGTTTAAAAATTGTAAAGTTTGTTTCACAGCTTTTTACTGCAAAGGACAGGCTTGAGTTGCTTGAAAGTTTTCCACCGGAAAAAGTTGCAGTTTTTCATAAATATGAAAACTATATCGATGAGCAAATCGCCGAACAGCTTTTAGATGCAGTGGTCACAAGTTTGACTTACCTGCGCATGGAGTTTGAGAACCGCTTTGAAAATGATGCTCCGATATTTGAGATATTAATGGAATTACAGGAACCTCATATGGTTTTTTTCCCGAACATAGAAACTTCCCAAAGTCATGGTTTTACGTACCTGATAGAAAGCATAATCGAAGATATTTTTCGTCAGCTTGCAATGCTCAATCGTGTCTCTCCAAATGTCATCGTTCCAGGCGAGGATGCAAAAGGACATGATTTCATGGGTAAATCCTTTTTCTTAAAAAAATATTTTTGAATAAACACAATAATTGTACTGCCAATGTTAAAATTCTTAAGATGAAATAAGAGACAAGTTAGAAATCCACAAAACCCGTAACGATATTCTGCAAAAAGTGAAATATGGATTACAAGCTATCCGCACCCACGTCAAAAACTATTCCGATTACAGTTTTATTTGGGTCGAAGAAAGAGCCAATTACTTAAATGAAATTAAATGTTATGGACGACCTTTAACCGCCGCCGAACGAGATCCTGAGGAGGGAGAAGTCAAAGCAGTACCGCTCAAAGACGATTATCCACCGCTGACCGTATACAAAGAACAGGTGAATCTTCTAGGCTTATATGAAAGCAGAGTCTTATCTACTTTTTTTATTTAGTTGGACAAGTTTATAGCCATCAGAGATGAGGTAAATAAATGGGACACCTTCCAAGATTTTAATGTGTGGTTACGACTCAACAAAAAAGGATTCAAAAACGGTGTCCTTAATGAAATTGGCAAATGGATAAGTCTATTTAAGTGCGATTTGATTGACCGGGTAGTTAATTCATTGCAGGTGGGTGTAAACATTTATGCCAACTGGCAGTATGGTAAACTAAACCCGTGTACTAAATTCCGTGTATGGCATGTCCTTGGACGAATGTTGATGTTTGAACATTTTAACCGCGAGGCCCCGGCACTCACAAATTTTTGTTTTTAAAAATTAACATTTTGAGATTTTTTTTGTTTTTAGGAACTTCAAGACTTTATCAGTGAGGCCAAAACAAGTTTATCACTTGAACTGGATAAGGAAGATCTAGATGGCCTTCTAAAGATCATGTCCATTCTAAGTGCGATAAATGAAAAACAATTTGAATACGACGATATGTTTGATCCAATTAAGGAAATTGTCGAGCTTCTTAAAGTCTACAGCTATGAATTTCCAAGTAGTGTCTTAACCCAAGTAAAAGCTTTTCGCAATCTTTCAAGTGTAACACATTAAACATTTTTTTTTAGTTGGCAGATTTGCCAGATATGTGGCTCAAAACTAAAAGAGATGCTGTAAGCGTGAAGCAAACTATAGGACCTATGCAGGCGTACCAAGTTGACTTGATTGAGAAACGAATTACGTTATTCAACAATATGTCTACCTTGTACAGAAAAAGGTTCCTTGATGGAGAAGTAAGGCTGCTATATGCTGGCAGGTTCAATGGCATTGTACAATTATTTTTTCCAGCTCTTTCTTTCGGCATGTGAAAATCCCTATTTCCTTATTGATAAAACAAGCCTTGAACTTGCTGAAATTGAAAAACGCCAACACCATCTTAACAGTTCAGCTGTTTTATTCGAATTGCAAGGCCCTGATTTAGGTAAAATAAAACGATGTAGAAGTGATCTAGGCCTGCTGAAACAGATGTGGGACTACTTTATCAGTACGGAGTCAACTATAAGTGACTGGAAAACAACACCATGGAAGAAAATCGACATCGAAGCAATGGATATGGAATGCAAAAAAATCGGCAAAGAATTACGGGGCTTAGGCAAGGAAATGAGGTTATGGGCCCCATATATTTACATGGAGAATTCATTAAAGAACCTTATGACTTCCTTGCGAGCCATTACAGAGCTTCAAAATCCTGCAATCAAAGACCGCCACTGGACGGAACTCATGCAAACGACTAAAGTTAAGTTCAGCATGCATGATTCAACCACCCTAAAGGATTTGATTGATCTCAATTTACACAAGTTCGAAGAGGAGGTTAAAAATATTGTAGACAAGTCCGTGAAGGAAATGGCAATGGAGAAGGTCCTGCGGGATATTCAAGCTACTTGGAGTGAAATGGAGTTTGGAACAGAACCTCATGATCGCACTGGACTTAAACTTCTTAAGGCGTCAGAAGAAATGATCGAGACCTTGGAAGACCACCAAGTTCAGCTGCAAAACATGCTTTCATCGAAATTTATTGGGTACTTTATAAAACAAGTTACTGACTGGCAGAACAAGTTGTCGAATGCTGACCAAGTTATATCGGCTTGGTTTGAGGTGCAACGAAAATGGCAGTACCTAGAAAGCATATTTATTGGTTCAGAAGACATCAGAAATCAGCTTCCAGAAGACTCGAAAAGATTCGATTCAATTGACAAGGAATTTAAGGCGCTACTTGATCAAATGGGAAATGACCGCAATGTGGTGAAATCGACAAACAGAGGCGGAGGCAGACTGTACGATACACTCGAAAAACTGTTGAAACAACTGCTGCTATGCGAAAAAGCCTTGAACGACTATTTAGAGACGAAACGTCTTGCATATCCAAGGTTCTATTTCGTTTCATCCGCCGACTTGCTGGATATCCTATCTAATGGAAACAACCCAAAAATGGTCAGTCGTCATTTGACAAAACTATATGACTCCTTAGGTAGTCTGTCACTCATTGAGGGTACCAAACTTTCGAAAGGCATGGTAGCCAAAGAATTAGAAGAATTTGTTCCATTTTTGCAAAAATGTGATTGCAGTGGAAAGGTGGAGGTTTGGCTGAATCGCGTTACTGACGAGATGCGAAATACCCTCCGTCATCATTTTCGCCAAGCAGTCATTGCCTATGAGAAAAAACCCCGTCATGTTTGGATATTCGAGTGGCCAGCTCAACCAGCCCTGGTCACCACACAAATTTGGTGGACGACAGAAACAGACGATGCTTTTGTGAAAGTCAGCATGCGATACGAAAATGCTTTAAAGGACTATAACAGGAAGCAAATCAACCAATTGAACGCCCTTATCACACTTTTACTTGGCGACTTGACTCCTGGGGAAAGGCAGAAAATTATGACAGTTTGTACAATTGACGTCCACAGCCGAGATGTTGTTTCGAAAATAATCCAACAAAAAGTGGATGTTGCCACGGCATTCCAATGGCAGAGCCAACTTCGCCACAGATGGGACACAAAACATGACGACTGTTTTGCTAACATCTGCGATGCCCAATTCAAATACGACTACGAGTATCTTGGGAACACTCCACGATTGGTTATAACACCACTAACTGACCGTTGCTACATCACCCTAACCCAGTCTCTACATCTCATAATGGGTGGTGCTCCTGCTGGGCCGGCTGGAACCGGCAAAACCGAAACTACCAAAGATCTAGGTCGCGCACTGGGAATGATGGTGTACGTATTTAACTGCTCCGAACAAATGGATTACAAATCCTGCGGCAACATTCACAAGGGATTAGCTCAAACGGGGGCGTGGGGTTGCTTCGATGAATTCAATAGAATTTCGGTAGAAGTACTGTCTGTCGTCGCTGTGCAGGTGAAGTGCATACAGGACGCAATAAAGGTAGACCATAATTTTAAATCAATTTTGCCATGTTCACCCTAACATACATTTGTCTATCGTGTATGCTTACATTTTCTATTCGCTATACCTACCTTTAATTTTTATTATATTTAGGCTAAAAAGGTTGTGTTCAATTTCCTTGGCGAAATAATAGCACTTAGGCCAACAGTGGGGATGTTCATAACAATGAATCCAGGGTATGCAGGCCGAGCCGAACTTCCAGAGAACTTAAAAGCACTGTATCGTCCTTGTGCAATGGTTGTGCCCGACTTTGCCCTAATCTGTGAAATCATGTTGGTCGCAGAGGGATTTCAAGAAGCACGTCTTTTGGCTCGAAAATTTATTACATTATATACTCTGTGCAAAGAGCTTTTATCGAAACAGGATCATTACGACTGGGGACTAAGAGCAATAAAATCCGTTCTCGTAGTCGCTGGATCTCTAAGGGTATGTATGTATCCGCCGGCTGGCCGTGGGTATCTTTTAGCTAGTTTTAATGCTATACAATTAGCGTAATGTGTCATTTGCGAGGTGATGGCATTTAGGAGACAGTGGATAAATCTTTTATAAGTGATTCATTCTTTACCATAATGTTTGTAAGTATACATATATACATACATATTTGAATTAAATGCATCGTGCATTCAATGTGTAAGTATGTAAGTAATCAGGTTTTCCTGAAAGTGTAGTATAATTATATTAACGACAAACATAAAACTAAGCACAGGGTGTTTTTCTTAGACGTGTGGTTTTCAATCTGGCAATACTTTTTTTGGAGTTGGTTTTTTGACAGCCGTCACTTGATTTATGTTCAGTTTGGTTTGCCATCTTATAGTGAATAGACTTACTCCTGAACAACGTTTGCAAATCGTGCCCAAAATGGGCCAAAAACAAGATTGCCGTTGATCCCAATTTTCGTAAGCGAATTTTGTTTAGCTGATGTGGGGTTATGTGAAGTCGCTTGTCTACGAAGATAAGCCCGAGACGATTGACGCCTTGGAAGAGGATTATCGGCACGTTATTGCTGACATACGGCCCCCATTGCTGCAAAAAGTTTTCGAAAATTGGGCCTCTCGGCTGGAATTTATTCGAGCCAGCAGCGGCGGCCACTTGCCCAAAATCATTTTTAAAACATTCTTGGCCATAACATTCTTGGCCATAACATTAAATTATATGCGTTTTATTTCTTCTTGAAAACCACACGTCTAAAAAAAACAACCTTCATTTGTGTGAACGAACACGGAGAAAATTCTTTGTTTGTCTCTTTCCATTATTTTTACTGAAAGCCACGAATTCATAATTGGTGGTTCACCACTCTTTTTGAAATTCAAGTTACTTTTATACAATAACTGTTCTGCCAATCAAATCATTAAGGGGTATCATTGGTTGCATCTCAGGTTCTCAAGCTACAGAGTGTGAATATGCACCTGATGATAGGAATTTTGAGGGATGCTTAATTGCTTTAACCCCTGTCATGTTTTTGGATCGATCTTTATTGGGCATTTGTAGAATTTTGTAAAAAAATATTTTGTTGCAAAGCATGCATATGTAAAGGGTGTTTTTTTAGACGTGTGGTTTTCAATCTGGCCATAACTTTTTTCGGACTTACTCCTGAACAAAGTTTGCAAATCGTGCAAATTTATTACCAAAATAATGGTTCGGTTAGCGCGACACGCATCGCGCACTACGTCCAATGTTCGGTCGACATAATCGCAAAATCGCATAATTTCGAGCAACCATGAATCGGTTTCGCACCACGTTTACTCTAGTGGATATGGATAATGAGCATCCTCAGAGACGCCGTAGAGTGCGTACCGAAGACGCTATTGTTGCTGTGGAGCGCAGAGTATCGAAGAAGACCCGAATGAGTCCATCCGCCATAGCGGGCAACAATTGGAGCTGTCGAAAGTTGGGCCTCTCGGCTGGAATTTATTCGAACCAGCCAAGGCGGCCACTTGCCCGAAATCATATTTAAAATATAATGGCAAACCCTTATCTTTATAATAAAGCTATATTCTTGGCCATAACATTAAATTATTTGCGTTTTATTTCTTCTTGAAAACCACACGTCTAAAAAAAAACACCCTTTACATAAGTACAGTGGCGTAACTACGGGTTGAGCAAAGAGGGTAATTGACCCCCCCCCCCCAAACTATACAAAATATTTATTGAAATGTTTGATGTTAAGCTCATTTTGAGAAATTGTTCCAAATAAACATTTTAAAAGAAGAGCTGCAAATGTGACAACACTTAATCATAAACTGTGAAAAAGAACTCCTTCATTAGATAACGCTAATATCTAGCCTGTATTCAATAACCGTCCTGCTTCTCTTTACGGCGCAGTGTAAAAAGTCCACAATGGACTTTTGACCCACTTGGATGAGTTACAAATCCACAATTCAATTGTGAACTTCTAACCCATCCAATTAGGCCAGAAGTCCACAGAATTTCTTTGTGGACTAATGAGACGCAGATTGTGGTCTCATGGCTAAAATAGGTGGGCCATAAGTCCATCTATAATTTGAAGTTGTCATTTTAATGTAGAAATAGCAAACTTCACTATGACTTTATAAATTTTTAAGAATGGAATTAAAAAAAAAAAACTGCATATAACGAACCTCGCACCTACTCCAAATCCAATAGTCAAGTCAAGCACACTCACTGTTTATATGCCGTAAACTTTATATTTTTGTCTAAATATAAGTAATTGTTTCTTATTTTAAGTTTTAATTTATTTTAGATGAATTAGAAGAATTAAAAACATAAAGTTTACGGCATATAAACAGTGAGGTAGGTATGGGGGCATGCTGCCCCCCTGCAACCCTCCTGCTTGGCATCACTATAGAATTTGGAGTAGCTGCGAGGCTGGTTGTATGCAGTGTTTTTTTGGATTTAAAGAAACATCACTGTTTCAAGCAATTTGTTATTTTGAAGTAATAGATTTTGTTTTGAATATTGTTGAATTGTTTTTTAATCGAATTGTTTAAGTTGAATTTTCCGTAGACAATTTATTTATATTAAATTATTAACCTTGAAGTATGATAATTTTTTTCCTAAAAGGATTTTTTTATTTTTCATAAGACACATTTCGAAAATATTTGATTATATAAGTCATTACAATAATTGTGGACGTATGGCCCACCTTCTCCTTAATATTGTGGACTTACGACTCGAAATGTTTTGGATTTTTGACCCACTTGGGTGGGTTAAAAGTTCACTATTTATTTGTGGACTTCTAACTCATCAAAGTGGGTCAAAAGTCCATTCTGGACTTTTGACTTGTGGACTTTTGACACTGCGCCTCTCTTTGTTCCTTCAAGAATTTTTTTTATAGGCAGATATACAGGTTGATTAGCATAACATGTATCAGTCAAAAACAGTATGTGGGATGGTTCAAAACAAAAAAAAAAGAAATCGTATGGTGGAAGGGGGGAAATTTCATGAAAAAGTCTTAAAATAAAAAAAATGTATATTCAAAAACAACAGCGACCCTTACTTTATTCTGTTATAGCTTTTTTTAAAGCTATAAAAATCCATTTATCTACATTTTTTTAAAATTAACTTTTTTGAGGGAATACTTTTTGTCAAATTAATTTTATTTTTAATCACATTTTTTTTTTCAAAACTTCACTTTTTTAGCTAGGTGCCTACTACCTCCGTTTTTACTATTCAATTGTCTGATCAACTCAAAGTCAAACTCTGAAAACTCTTTCTTTCTTTTATTTTTTTAATAAAGTTGTTTTAAGTGAACAGTTTTTGAAAAATTAATTTTCAAACTCAAAATTTTTAAAAAAGAAATGTCTACCTAATTTCAAAATAGAAAATAGAAAACCAGATGCTTAAATGACTTGTACCTACTTTTTGAGAAAATTTGAAAACAACTAAATCTACTTTACTACCTATAGTAGTAGAAATAAGAAATTAGTAAGAGCATTGAATATTATTAGGATTGTGGACAAAATTCTAAAAAAATTTCTTCAAAATTTTGAGTTTGCAAATTATTTTTTTTAAATCTTTTCACTAAAACAACATTATGTATTTAAATAGAAAATAAAAGAAGAGATTTCTAGCTTTACAAAAAGGTATAGCATGGCATTGTAAGTATGTATTATAATGGGTGATTTTTTAAGAGGTTTAGAACTTTAAAAAAAAAAAAAACACGAAAAATTCGAAAAAATTAATGAAATATTTATTTGAATCGATAGTTTGAACCTTGCAATTTAATGTTTAAAGATAATTTCATGCAAATGTTGACCGCGGCTGCGTCTCAGGTAGCCCATCCGCTGAGTCTAATTTTGGCATACTCTTTCACACATATCGGCCGGTATCTCACGAATGAATGCATGGATGTTGGCTTCCAGTGCGTCAATCGAAGCGGGCTTGTCCCTATAGACATTAGCCTTGACATACCCCCACAAAAAATAATCTAATGGTGTCAAATCGCACGATCTAGGCGGCCAATTGACCGGCCCGAAACGTGAAATTAACTGTTCACCAAACTCGCCTCGCAATTGCGCCATTGTTTCGCATGCTGTGTGGCATGTGGCACCGTCTTGTTGAAACCACATATCATGCAAGTCAAGAACTTCCATTTCGGGCAAAAAAAAGTTTGTTATCATCGCTCGGTAGCGATTCGCATCATCTTTGAAGAAATATGGCCCAATAATGCCGCCGGCCCATTAACCGCACCAAACAGTGGCTTTTTCGGGATGCATTGGTAGCTGTTGCAATGCTTCTGGCTGATCTTCACTCCAAATGCGGCAATTTTGCTTATTTACGTACCCATTCAACCAAAAATGAGCCTCATCGCTGAACACAAGCAGCGCGCGATGAACATTTCGAACCGAGCACGAATTTTGATAGTAAAATTCAATAATTTTCAAGCGTTGTTCATTTGTAAGACGATCCATGGTTAAATTGCAAACCAAACTGAAGCTGTTTGACAGTGACACAAGGTACTAAACACACGTCAGCTGTCAAAACCAGTGTTGCCAAAACCAAACCAGCCAAAAAATCACCCGTTAATTGTTTTGTAACAATTTTTTTTAATATTATATTTTAATATTTTAAAAAAATTGCCCCTCCCGGCTAAAGGGGGGAATTGACAACCCTCCTATACGATTTTTTTCTCTTATCAACCCAAACTACAAACACGCTCTAGCTTTTTGTCACATCTTATGTGAATCACCCTGTGTATAATGTTTTGTTTTCTATATTTTTGTTAATCTAAAACAAATTGTTTGCACCTTCCAGAGCAAAATCCTAGTTAAGCCACTGCATATGTATGTACATATGTATATGTACATGTAATGTTTTTTTCGAATCGGTATTTCTATTGTATTTTATCTGTTTTGCATATTTTGATGTTTGACCTCGCAACAAATTTTTTACATTGAAGAAAACCAAAAATATTTGTAGGATGCTTACTATAAATAGCAGGTTTCATATTTAAATAATCTTAATATCCTCACTAGTTGTTTTTTTTCAGCGAAATGTTACTTACTCTTGGTGCACTTTGCACTATTAATATGCAGTGGTGGTCCAGTATAACGAATGATGATATTACGAATGATCGATATTACGAACACTTTTTTTCAAATCCATTAGGAATTCTATATACATATAACGAAAATCGAATTTTAGAAAATGAAAAAAAAATGAAGCAACTACATTTTGTATGACGAAGAACATAAATTTGTAATGCAACTCTTGACTGTAAATGTGTTAATAACTGTGTATTTTTATGATAATATTGGAAGACACATACAGAATTTCCATTGCTCAAATGTTTTTTTTTCGTTTCTTTTGTTATGTCTCACGTATGTGTCTTTGTTTAAGCAAACAGAAGCTCAAATTTTTGTTCGCTATGTATTAAAATGCAACGGATTTTCAAAATACAGTTTTACTTTCTATTTACCTAACGATTTTTAAGAAGAAAAGTATTCGATATAACGAAATTTAGACATTTATATCATTCGTTATATACTGGAGCACCACTGTAAACTTATTTTGTTTCCTTTCACGTTCAGGGCTTGCTGCGAGGATATTATGTTAACATAATATGCAAACCCCACATAGTAAAAAATATATATTGGCCTCTTGCGAGTCTATTTAAAAATATAAAAATAAACGCAAAATGACACCACACAGACTTTTTGAAACCCCAATAATTTTTGCGATTTTTTTCCAAGCCTGAATGAAATTAGAAGAAGAAAAACGAAGGTGGGACGAAACAAATTGCATGTTTAATTCAATAACACAAACACACCCAGAGAATTTTCTGGGCTAAACTATCATGCTGGAGAAAATTGGTGCTAATTACAATTACCACTTTGTTATCGATAGTTTGTATAAAAACTTAAAATTTTGTCTGTGCTTTTCCCCCATGTCGTTTTTTTCATCCACTTCCCTTCGAATTGCAAAAAAAACACTTCTTATAATTCACATATAAAACTACTCAATACTTTTCTCTTATTAACTTTTTTAAGAGAGATGATAGATATCGCCCAGAAGATCAAGTCCTAATGCGGGCTCTCCGCGACTTTAATACTCCCAAAATAGTAACCGATGACGTTAGTATATTTATGGGCCTCATTGGAGACCTCTTCCCAGCTCTTGATGTACCTCGTAAGAGAAATTTAGATTTCGAGGAAATTATCAAAAAATCCGCCATAGACTTGTCACTCCAACCCGAGGCCGGTTTCATATTGAAAATAGTTCAGTTGGAAGAACTGTTTGCTGTTCGACACTCGGTTTTTATCATTGGAAATGCTGGCACTGGAAAAAGTGCTGCTTGGAAAACTTTATTCAAAACATATCAAAATCAAAAACGGAAACCTCTTTACAACGACCTTAACCCCAAGGCAGTGACAAATGATGAGCTCTTTGGTATTGTTAATCCAGCAACTAGAGAATGGAAAGATGGTCTTTTCTCAATCATAATGCGCGACCAAGCAAACACACCGGGAAATGGGCCTAAGTGGATTGTCCTTGATGGTGATATTGATCCTATGTGGATTGAAAGTTTGAATACGGTCATGGACGACAATAAAGTTCTAACACTGGCCAGCAATGAACGGATTGCTCTCACAAAAGAAATGCGCCTGCTTTTTGAAATTGCTAATCTGAAAACAGCGACCCCAGCAACAGTGTCCAGAGCCGGTATCCTATACATAAATCCACAAGACCTCGGGTGGAATCCCTCTGTGGCCTCGTGGTTACAGACACGTCAAAATAATACCGAACAATCAATCTTAATTATACTCTTCGAAAAATATGTCCCTCCCTTACTCGAAGCCTTAAAAACCAGACTAAAGAAAATAACTCCAATATCGGACATAGCTATGCTACAGATGACTTGCTATTTGCTTGATTGTCTGCTTACACCCCAAAACGTACCCACCGATTGTCCAAAGGACTGGTATGAAATATATTTTGTGTTTTGCATTATCTGGGGATTCGGTTCTACCCTGTTTCAAGACCAAATAATTGATTGGCGAAACGAGTTCCACAAATGGTGGATTAATGAATTTAAAACCGTAACTTTCCCCCCTGGAGGAAATGTATTCAGTTACTATGTGGACAATGAAACAAAACAGTTTGCACCATGGACGAATCTTGTGCCACACTTCGAACTGGACCCAGAAGTTCCATTGCAATCAAATTTGGTACACACATCGGAGACTACCCGCCTTAAATATTTTACAGATATTCTCATTGCTGAACACCACCCCATAATGTTTATTGGCCCCCCGGGATCTGGAAAAACTATAATAATGGGAGCAAAACTGAATGCATTACCTGAAGCAAAATTTGCCGTAACAAACGTGCCATTTAATTTCTATACGACCTCTGAGATGTTGCAAAGGATTCTTGAGAAACCTCTCGAGAAGAAAGCTGGTCGCAATTTCGGCCCTCCAGGCAATAAGCAGATGGTTTATTTTGTTGACGATATGAATATGCCTGAAGTTGACAAATATGGAACCGTGCAACCACATACTTTGATACGACAATTTATGGACTATCGCCACTGGTATGACCGTGCAAAAATGTCGCTGAAGGATATCCATCACTGCCAGTTTGCCTCCTGCATGAATCCCACCGCTGGTTCATTTACCATAAATCCGAGACTGCAGCGACATTTTTGTTCGTTTGCCGTAAAGTAAGTAAAGCCTTCTCCACCATTCCACTCTTACGATTTACCGTATCAAATTTAAATTTTCATCAATTTCATATAGTGCTCCTGGTGGAGAGGCCTTGTTCCACATTTTGCATTCAATCCTCTCCCAGCACATGGATGCTTCCCAGCATAGGTTTTCCAAGGCAACGAAGGATATATGCGAGCCACTTATCAGAACAGCTATTGCAATGCACCAGAAAATTTCGCAGACTTTTCTCCCGACTGCCGTTAAATTTCATTACAATTTTAATTTGCGGGATCTAGCAAATATATTTTCGGTGAGTTTGTTTCTGTTATTTTTATTGTTTGGAAAGAGCAGCGCTCAAAGGGTATAAAATTCTCTATATTTTCAATCATTGTTCTACTTTACTATCATAAATATTGACCTATATGAAAAAAAACAGTTATAACTTTTGTATAGTATAGGAATACCTTCGTCAGTGCCGAGGGATAAAACTGAGCGAAATGTCAACCGCTTTTAAAATTTGACTTCATTGTTATAATAGGCCTCAATTCGGTTTAAAAAAGTGCAATAAGTCCCGGCTGGAAAGAGAAATAAAACCAATGTAAATATATTCAGGAATCTACTTTATTGCATTTCATCAAAACCAATTGTACTTTAAGTCTGAAAGCCGACAGCAAATTTGGGGAGTGGTGTATGATTTCCATTTTTTATATTATCTTTTTAAGGGGAATGCCAATTTTATTATGGAGCCTTGGCCAAGAGTGTATACATGCCCGAGTTTGGTATCAATTGATTACCTGTGATCCTGTGAAATATTTCGATTAAAAAAAAAAAAAGATTTCAGTGGTTTTAAAAATAATTGCTCAAAACATGCGGAGCAGAAAAATTATAATATTATAATATTGTAATATTTTTCTATATTTAATACATTTGTGAGATACTAAGCACTAATGAAAAGATTTTTAGTTTTTTAGTAGGTAGTCCTTTTTATGTAATAATGACTTTCTTTTCATTAAGTTAACATAAATTTAATTCACATCAGGCGCGAACGCAGGTATGCGTTTTGGGAGTTAGTTTTTGCAAAAAAAAACAAAAAAATTTGAACTCAGCCCCTAAATCGAAAATCCAAACTATGTGCATGAGAAAATTAATTAGATGCGTCAAAACCCCAAAGTGAAATTCAATGAAATATTTGCTGCAGCTAAAGAAATGGAAGAAAAAATTGGTAGATTTTCATTTAGTAGCTGTGTTAAATGTTGGAAAACATAGAAGAACCGTGACACCTATGAAGGAGGTCCAGAAGAATACTTTAATCGGACCATCTTTGTTACTTTTTTTAGACAACTTATCAATGCGGTTAAGAACTTAGTTTCATGACCATCGTGAGCTACTTTCAAAAATTCAAAAAAATCTACTGGAAAAGTGTGCTGTTCTGGAAACAGAAGAAATACATACATACATATGTACTATACATACCTAATACATATACATTTGCAAAAGAATGGCCCACCCAGTAGGAAATTTCCAAAAATTCACCGAGGAATCCTTACCTCTTATATCAAGGAATGGAAGCTAAACTCGAGGAATTTGAGGTGAATCCATCGATGAAATTAACATGGGGATGTCATTGGCGTTCACCAAGTGACTTTCTTGGTGAATATTCAACAATGAAATCACTAAGTTTGTGTAACTTGGTTATTCATAAATGACTTATGTCCGATGAAAAATACCATGAATATGAATCAGTGATATCACTAGGTAAGCGGGAGTCTTTTATTCACTAGACCGTTTTGCTTAGCTGAAAAATGTCATGAATGTTCACCAACAAAATCACTTCGTAAATGGAACTTTTGTATTCTCATAAATTAATTTAAATTTTTTTTTTCATTTTATATTATGTTCAAAACATAAATATTTCAAAAATTTATTGAAATGTTTTACTTCAAAAATATTATTCTTTTTACTAATTATAGAAATCAGTAAAAAGAATATGCATAAATGATTTTCATACTATTACTTGTAACCAATTGTGTTGAGACTGAATGTGAGTAATAAGAATTAAACAAACAAAGAAAACTGATGAATCTGTGCATTACTCCTCATCATTGAAATCCACGCATTTGTCGGGGCAGGTAAAGACAAGGCAATTTGATATTCTTTATTTATTCTCTTTCGCGGGAAGAAGTGTGAACAACACAGAGGATACAACTTACTTCACGAACTCATGAAGCTATGCATTACTTTTCATCAGTAAAATCATTGGATGATTTTGTTTATTGAATTTTTATTCCGAACTGCAAGCATTGAATTTGTACGAATTAAAAGAAAGGGTAGTTGTTATGAAAATACCGAATTGAGGAAAAAGGCAATACCTTTTTCTAATGAAATCATAACATGCTGTTCCCCTTTAAAAGTAGTTCATGAATTCATTGTTCTTTTCACCTAAATTGAGGACGAAATTTCCTACTGGGAAACTAAGGGTCTACATTATACTGACGGTTTTTGGATAAGATATGGTCAATATAGTAATAAAATAATCACCCCTGTTCTGACTTCCGATCGGTTTTAAAATCCTTTAGTTTTCAAACTCTAAGTGTTCTGAAATACTTTTCGCTTTCAATACTTGCGGGAAAAGTGTGCTTTGATTTTCGATCGGATTAAAAATATTTGACATTTGGAAATTCATTTGAGTTTTCGTGTCCGAATTGAATAGAAAAAAATTTTAAATATTTATTTGGTTGATGTGCGTATATTATAAGATTTTTTTTTGTGATTTGTGTTAATTTTTTCAACAAATTTGATGTTTCGAATTGTGTTTTTTCTGATTTCGAAAGAAAAAAAGGTTTGAATACTAGCTAACGTGAAAGTGAAAATCAGAACACCTTTTTTAAATCCGTGCTGATCTCAATTTCCCTAACGGATTTTATCCGGAACGGAAATCAGAACAGGGGTGAATATATTTTTTTCCTGCGTGCGCCCCTGACTCACTTGATTCATATATGTATATGTGTCGATTTAGGCAGATTTAAATGTATAGGGAGATTTAAATAATGTGTAAATTTTTAAACAAATAAATAGTTTCAGTGGCTATAATAGTTTAATTTTTCTGAGTCAATTATATCGCACGTTTTGAACAATTTTACTTGGAAAATAACACTGAAATATTTATTTTACAATCGACAACTTCAAGCTCAATTATCTTGAATTTCGAACAATTTTGAAAATATTTCTCTCGCATAATTTCGCCGTCACCTTTCAAGCTCGACGTCACCTTTCATTTGATACCAAACTCGTTCGTGTATACCTACTCTTCGCCAAAAATGGGCAATTCCCATGTAATATGTAATCATATAAAGGGTCCGCCATCTAAGGTTTTTCTTTCTTCGTGAATGGTAACACGTAGCTCATGTCTGATTTGACAGATAATTAGTTTTATCCTTCCGCTGAACGAATATAGTTGTGTATACGCTTCGCTAAGTGGGCCTGCGATCGACTTAGAGAAGATGCCGATTTTGGCAAAAAAATCATCTTTTCAGATGAAGCTCATTTTGATCTTGACGGCTAGTAAACAAGCAAAATTATCGCATTTGGGGCACAGAAAACCCGCACGCATACATTGAAAAGCCGATACACCCAAAACGAGTCACTGTTTGGTGCGGATTTTGGTCCAGAGGTATAATTATGCCATTTTTCGAAAATGAGCAAGGAGTGGCCGCTACAGTCAATGGCGATCGTTATTGGGTCATGTTGAACGAATTTTTGTTCAAAAAATTGAAGAGGAGGATATTGGGAACATTTGGTTTCAACAGGACGGCGCTACGTGCCACACAGCCGACACTCGATGTTTTGTGCCATTTTAAAAAAAAAAGAAGTTATTTGGCGGACCCTTTATAAAGTAATATGTAGTTAAACATTCGCGTGAATTTTGTATTTTCTGCACGAAGGTGATGAAGATTTTAAAATTCAGTATTTAAAAATTTTGCGAACAAAACTCTGAAAATAATCAAAAAAATCGAGCGATTTTTCAGTTTTTAATAATAATTTATTTTTTTTAAATAAAGATTAATACTCATGGTCGTAATCTTACACTTATTATTTATTTTGAGCACCATTTTCTTTGTAATCAATTTTAAAGTGAATAATTGGTATGTTTTTCGGAACTATTCAAAAACGAAATAATGCCCGACGGGCCTTATTTCATAGCAGTAATTGAAATAAGGCCACATAACTTGTCCGTCCTTATTTCCACTTAAATATTTCGTTATTTTACGTCACCATTTCCCATCTATATGTAAATACATTAAAATGTTGATTTTGTTGTTGATGTACACTTGAAGGTGAAAACTCCTTTTTATGGGGATGGTCGAAATTCCACCATCTGTGATTTATTTTGTTTTTGTTAAAAATACAATTTTTGCAGGTTTTTTCTTTCGTTTTCAAATCTACTCCTATTAACTACACTTTTTTTTATAAATCTGCTCCTTAATTTTACTACTGAGGTTCTAACCCTGATCACTACTCATTGTAAGTAGGTGTAGAGTACATTATACGAAACAACAAATATTGCGTCTAAGCTACATGAAACACGTTGGAAGTGAACTTTTGGTAGGGTACACTACGCTCGGGTGTTGACAAACAGCCGTGTGTATCGTGAATTTGTTTTTTTTTAGACTTTGTATGGGAAACCATTATTTAAAATTTTTACATGTAAGTAATCGACGGATTCACATAATCTCTTCTGATGGAACTTTATTATTAATAATAGCTTTCAAATGGTATATTTTTTACTGTCGGGTGTTCGGTATATTAAAAAGGGGGTACGACAAAATTGTTAACGTATTAATAAAGGGTCCGCCAAATAACTTTTTTTTTTTTGAAAATGGCGCAAAACATCGAGTGTAGCTTCGGCTGTGTGGCACGTAGCGCCGTCTTGTTGAAACCAAATGTTGCCAATATCCTCCTCTTCAATTTTTGTGAACAAAAATTCGTTCAACATGGCCCGATAACGATCGCCATTGACTGTAACGGCCACTCCTTGCTCATTTTCGAAAAATGGCCCAATTATGCCTTTGGACCAAAATCCGCAACAAACAGTGACTCGTTTTGGGTGTATGGGCTTTTCAATGTATGCGTGCGGGTTTTCTGTGCCCCAAATGCGACAATTTTGATTATTTACTACCCCCCAAGATCAAAATGAGCTTCATCTGAAAAGATGATTTTTTTGGCAAAATCGGCTTCTTCTCTAAGTCGATCGCAGGCCACTTAGCGAAGCATATACACAACCATATTCGTTCAGCGGAAGCATAAAACTAATTATCTGTCAAATCAGACATGACCTAAGTGTAACCATTCACGAAATAAGCACTAGTTGAAAAAAAAAGCGTTAGATGGCGGACCAATTAAATTTTTAAAAATGAATTTATAATTCGAATATATTAGAACTTAAAATAAGAAACTATAACTTCCGGCCAAATAAATTCTGCAGTAATAGTAAACTCACATAACTGAAATTAACACTCAAGGTTTTTTTTAGAAAATGGTCTTTTTTGGGTTGTAAGATGGTAAGACCGATTTTGTTATAATCTGGTGATTCTCAATAAAGTTTAAGCAATATTGCATTTACAAATTTTGAAAACCATTTTTTTTTTAAACAAAAAAAAATTAAACAGTTCTTTTTACTCTTTTTAGAAAAAAATTGATTTAAACACAAAATTTTAAACAAAATATAGAATTTACGTACAAAATTAAATTAAGTAGGCCGTTATTGAATGCTCTTGCATAGACTTTAGTTATGTGCGTAGAAACAAATTGCTTTAGATATATTTTTATTTTCGGTATTTAGATTTACGTTTGGTATTTAGCTATAGCACAGTTTTGCTTAAGCTTTTGAGAGAATTTAAAATAACAAATAAAATCCTACTTTTTTAATAGATATTTTTATTTAATTCATTCAAACCGCCAATTTGTTTCGCATTACACACTGGACTCCATTTCTTCTACTCTTTTTCTTCTCAGAAGACTAAAGCATAAAATTCCCAATTGCTGTATATCAAAAGTATAGAAATAATAAATACAATTTCCAAATAATCTGATGCATGGACAATGAACATTAAACTGCCTTTTTATTTCATTAATTTATAGGGTATGTTATATTCAAACGCAGAGACATGTCCCAATCCCAATATGCTTCTCCGATTATGGGTACATGAATGTAACCGGGTTTATGGTGACAAATTGGTGGACCAAAGTGATACAAGCACATACCAAAAGTTGATTGCAGAAAACGTACGCAAGGGCGTCGAAGTATATAATGAAGATGTTGTGTTTGAAAAACCCCACATTTTCTTTCACTATGCGAAAGGGTTGTCGGACGTCAAATACATGCCGGTTAAGGATTGGGAGCGCCTGAGTAAACTTTTGGAGGAAGCTCAAGAGCGTTACAATGACTTTGTAGGCGCCATGAACCTGGTCCTCTTTGAAGATGCAATGAGTCACGTTTGTCGCATCAGCCGGATAATGGAATCTTCAAGAGGATACGCTCTTCTGATTGGCGTAGGTGGCTCAGGAAAACAGTCACTTACTCGCTTGGCCAGTTTTATATCATCGTTGGATGTCTTTCAAATCCAACTGACCAAGGACTACAGCATAAATGACCTGAAATCCAATATTGCAGTGCTTTACATGAAATGCGGCATCAAGTCCAATCCGTGTTGTTTTCTTATGACTGACGCCGAAGTGGCGAAGGAAGACTTCCTTGTGCTTATAAATGATTTACTTGCCTCTGGCGATATTCACGAACTGTTCCCCGATGAAGAAGTAGAAAACATCATCGGAGCTATCCGAAATGAAGTCAAACAAGCAGGCATTTTCGATAGCCGAGAAAACTGTTGGAAGTTTTTTATTGAAAAGGTACGTGGACTACTCAAAGTCGTGTTGTGCTTCTCTCCCGTCGGCCCCACTCTCAGAATACGTGCCAGAAAATTTCCAGCTCTTGTCAATAACACAACAATCGATTGGTTCCATGAATGGCCGAGAGAAGCCCTAGAAAATGTTGCATACCGGTTTCTGTCTGAAATCGAATCTCTACCAAAATATTTGGCCCCTCCTGTTTCCAAGTTCATGGCCTACGTTCATAAAACGGTGAATGATATATCACAGCTTTACTTACTCAACGACAAGAGGTATAATTACACAACCCCCAAATCCTTCCTAGAGCTCATAAGTTTATACACAAAACTGTTAGTGGAAAAGGTCAAAGTTAATAAGGAGAGAATAGTTCGACTCGAGAACGGACTTATAAAATTGGCATCTTGTTCGCAAGAAGTTGACGGCCTGCAGGATGTCCTTAAGGTGCAGGAAGTTGAATTGGCAGTTAAGAATAAAGAAGCAGATAATCTCATCATTGTTGTCAGTACAGAGAACGAAAAGGTATCTAAGGAACGAGTGTTTGCCACACAGGAGGAAAAAAAGGTCAGGCAAATTGAAGAAGATGTAACTGCGAAGGCTTCGCTTTGTGAGGAAGATTTTCGAAAGGCTCAACCTGCTCTCCTGGCCGCACAAGAAGCCCTTAATACGCTCAATAAAAACAATCTAACTGAACTTAAATCATTTGGCTCTCCCCCCGATGCCGTGGTTAACGTGTGTGGAGCAGTTCTGGTCCTTTTCGCTCCTAAAGGTAAAATACCAAAAGATCGAAGCTGGAAGGCAGCTCGGGTGATGATGGGTAACGTTGATAAGTTTCTCAACGATTTGATAAACTATGACAAAAAACACATCCACCCAGATGTGATTAAAGCTCTGCAGCCGTACATTAATGACCCAGAATTTAATCCGGAGAAAATTGTTTCGAAGTCGCAAGCCGCTGCCGGTCTCTGTTCGTGGGTGATAAACATTAATCGATTCTACGAAGTGTATTTGGTGGTGGAGCCAAAGGAGCGAGCATTGGTGGACGCCGAACGGGAACTGCAAGATGCCAGAGATAAGCTAACAGCCCTCAATAATCGCTTGAATGAACTCGAGGAGAAGTTGAACATTCTGCAGGCAGACTTCGACAATGCTCTGGCAAAGAAACAAAAATGCCAGGACGAAGCTGATAAAACCGCATTCACGATTGACTTAGCAAACAGATTGATTGGTGGGCTTGCATCCGAGAAGATTCGTTGGACGGAGTCGGTAAAAAGGTGGGTAGAGGTGTAAGGTGTGTTAACGATAAATGTTTCAACACACACATGAAAAACGTGCTGTGGGCAGGATTTA
Source organism: Leucozona laternaria (assembly GCA_932273885.2). Classification (NCBI taxonomy): domain Eukaryota; kingdom Metazoa; phylum Arthropoda; class Insecta; order Diptera; family Syrphidae; genus Leucozona; species Leucozona laternaria. Next base: position 282,763,225 of record OW026366.1, read on the forward strand.
CTGCTTTACCAATAATGCAAACTCTTGTTCTCTATATTAAATCCCAACCCTAAAACGCTTGATGTTTCCATTTTAGCCTAAATGCTAGTCAAATTACATTGCCTGGAGATATTCTGCTTATATCATGTTTTATTTCGTACGTGGGGTGTTTCACGCGAGTCTACAGGGTTGAGTTGCAAACAAAATTATGGATGCCTACCTTTAAGACATCGGAGGTGGGTATAGAGATACATAGATAATTACTTTATTTAGAGTAGTTGATGGCTTAATTTATCAATTTGATTTATCCTTAGCCTCCTATTCCGGTGTCGGAAGACAGTGACCCTTTTGCTATGATTTGTGATGATGCCCAGATTGCGGAATGGAATAACCAGGGCTTGCCAAGCGATCGAATGTCGGCAGAAAATGCCGCAATTTTGGTTCACTCAGAGCGGTATCCACTTATGATTGATCCACAGCTGTAAGTATCTACATATGTAGTTAATTTAGTTTATGTTACAACGGGTATTTGATAAAACAAGGACATTTATAATAATAAAATTCGACCCATATTCACAAGGGTTATATGTATATTTCAACGTCTGTAAAATTATCTAAGATGTTTAGAAAAAGTTAGGGTGTGTGCCATTTCGACAAAACTATTTTAGCAATTTTAGCTTCATAATATAAATACAGGAAAATACGGATTGATCTATTAGTTTTAACAAATATGTTATTGAGACCAAATTTTTAGGCATTTATTCATTTATTTGCACGGACAATTGTGCCCCTGTCAACTTTAACAAACAAAAAAACAGCGTATGATTTAAAAGCGGTCGACTTTAACGGAGCTATAACTTTGGAATACGATATCGCAATATCTTCAAAAATATATCAATATATGTTTTAGACAAACGGTTTTTTCGGAATGAGAAGAATGCTTAAAAGTAGAAAATACAAAATTAAAACGAAAAATAAAGTTTTGGAACCTAGTTGGATCTTGTTGAACTTGTCGTGACGCTATCTTGACGTCAAGAGCCCATTGAAGTGTAAGGTAAACATCGATAGTCTATCGATAGTATAAATAGTTTTTTACCGTCTATACTATCGCCGATAGTTTAAAACTATCGATAATATCGAAAAAATAAGCCTTAAATACATTTTCTTTGAAAACAAACCAATCTCATTTACTTTTTCCTCTTCTTTAAAATCAGAATAAATATAGATTTTTATAAATTTTACTTTTTTCAGCTAAAAAATTATTATGTAGGTATGTAGGGGGAGGGAAGGGATTAAATTTTAACACTAAAATTTATTTAATTTTAAATAGTTTTAATTCAATAAAGTTATTGGCGCAAAATTTTAAACAGCCTGATGCTAAGGTGTTAGCTTGATAACACTTTACTAACTTTAAAGCTCTTTACTAAAATGTTGTTAGTTTTAAACACTTTTTAACTAGTATCTTACCAAACCCATTTTCTTACGAAACTCAAACTGAACGCGCCTAAAACAGTTACATTTCGTGCAAAAAATGAAGCAAACATACCTTTTTAAATATTTTCTATGTCAAAGTGACATATGGATTTAGTAATATGTTAAAAAGATAAAACAGCAATCTGGCGGTTTTAACGTTAGTAAAATGTTAAGAGATACTTTCATGTTAAACTCGTTTAAAATAAGCAAAATCCTCTTTTTAACCTAGTGTCATACTAAAAATGATTTAACACTTTACTAAATCGTCTAAAATTTTTGAGCCATTGATTTTAATAAAAGAAAGAGTTTTTTAATTCCAATAATTAAATTAGAAAATAATATAAAAATATAATGTCTTGACTTTAATTTCACTTTGACTTGACTTTGACTTGACTTTTCTTAAGTTGACTTTTTCTCAGCTTGACTTTACTTTACCGAATGAATGTTTGTGACGTTATCTATAGACTTTTAATTTATACATAATATTCTTTATATGAAAATGGAATGTTTTGGAAATTTGAAAGTAAACTACAATAGTGTAAATGCCCAAAGTTTGGTGCTAATTTAGGATGATTTGTGTTATAAAATGTAGTCATCCTACATTCGGCCATCCTTCTTGTCGGCTGCCTCAGACGGACAGTCTTCTTCGCATAACTTGTACCACTAAACCTTACTAACATCATCATCTTCGGATTCATTTTCATCAGTTTCACTGTCATCTTCATTGCGCCCATGTTTCATAAAGTCAGCGGAAGACGAGGTAGTAGTTGGTCCCTCGTGAGTTATAGTTCCCACTTTACGAACTTCATATCGATCGTTACGTTTGACTTTACCGACTTCATACGGGCCTGAGTACAACGGGTACAGCTTAGTTCCGGGTGCGAATTGAGTTTTCTTAATCGCAACCAGATCGCCCAATTTGTATTGCATAGCAGCTTTTCTCTTCCGGTTCTAACCTTTTCCTGTACTTTAGCAATTTGTTCTTTGGCCTGGCTTCCCATCTTCTTCCTTTCGTCTTCGAACTCTTCAATAAGTAACTCTTCCATCAGATGCTTCAGTTGAATATTCTTTGAACATCTCATACGAACTCCGAACATTAAGTCAAATGGAGTTTTGTTTGCGCCTTGATTTATCGTCGGATTTATAATTCTTTGCAGTCTTGGCACATAGTTAAACCACTTGTCGGGAGAATCGACTGACTTTTTTGTCAACATTTCGACAATAGTCCGGTTGACTCTCTCAACCTGTCCATTTCCGCGAGCAACCCCTGTAGTCACCAGCGAATGATTAATTTGTCGTTCCTCGCAATACTCCTTAAATAAATTAGAAGTTTTGAAGACGTTTGTTTATTTTTATTTTTTTTTTTGTTTTGATTAATTTCTTTAAACATTTTAAAAGTTTTTTTACTTCACTTTAAAAACCTACACTAATCCCTTTCACACGGGGATGGAAATTGAATTGCAGTGAGAGATTGCAGTAGGACTGTTAGTTTCTGTTTTTAGTTTAGCTGATAAGTGCTAATATTATTATGTATGTTTTTTTTTAGATTTTCTTAATAAAGTGGAGAATTTTGGAACTGAAAAGATATAATTCTCATTATTAAAATGATTGGGGGCTTCGAAAATTTGAAACGCAAATACTTTTCCACTACACTACGTAATCTCGAATTTGGCTCATCGAAAAGATGGCCAAACTTCCCTGGAAAATTAATTCCTGATACCATTAAATTCCGATGGATAGTTTCGACCATTATTCATATTCTAAATTTTCGAAGGAGGGAAACATTTCCAGGGATGCTTATAACACTATCATATTACCTTATAGTTTATATTTTACTTATTCAAACAAGCAAAAAGATGCATTTTTTTGTAAAGGGTCCGCCAAATAACTTCTTTTTTTTTTTTGAAAACGGCGCTAAACATCGAGTGTAGCTTCGGCTGTGTGGCACGTAGAGCCATCCTGTTGAAACCAAATGTTGCCAATATCGTCCTCTTCAATTTTTGTGCACAAAAATTCGTTCAACATGGAAGGATAACGATCGCCTTCGCCATTGACTGTTTTCGTTTTTTTTCATTTCGAAAAATGGCCCAATTATGCCTCTGGACCAAAATCCGCACCAAACAGTAACTCGTTTTGGGTGTATCGGCTTTTCAATGTATGCGTGCGGGTTTTCTGTGCCCCAAATGCGACAATTTTGCTTGTTTACTACCCTCCAAGATCAAAATGAGCTTCATCTGAAAAGATGATTTTTTTGGCAAAATCGGCATCTTCTCTAAGTCGGTCGCAGGCCCACTTAGCGAAGCGTATACACAACCATATTCGTTCAGCGGAAGGATAAAACTAATTATCAGTCAAATCAGACATGAGCTAAGTGTTACAATTCACGAAATAAGCACTAGTTGAAAAAAAAAACGTTAGATGGCGAACCCTTTAGAAAATGAGACTCGATTTTGTTAGGATACTATTTTTTAACCGGACAAGTACACTTGAGTATTAAAAATTCATCTCACTGTTCATTTTGCTCAGAAATAAAATAATAAAAAACTATCGATTGTAAGGTTTTGCGAAAAACATATAGTCGATAGTGAAATTTTTCGATGTTTATCCAACACATGAAGGAGCGGTAGTTAAAAATTGATTTGCACCTTTCTAAAGACGCTAGCTCTTTAACTGTATACTTTTCTTATTGAGCATTAGTTTTTGGATTTTTTGCTTTTAGGTTTTATGTCGAAACTCTTGGGTTGCACTTGAACCAATATGAAGCACTAAATTAGCCCCTTATTAGGTTGTAATTTTTGGAACTTAAAATTTTTTGAATTTCGTTTTTGGCGACGCCATTTGGACGCACCTTAAAAATTTGTGTATCTCGAAATAAGTAGGTACATTAATATTTATCTAATATTTATCTCTCGATCTTGAGTTTAGTTCTAAAACTAGACTTTTCGTTGTAGATTTGGATGCATTTATAATTTAATTAGCGACGTTAAGAGTTCTTGTAGAAAATTGTCATACAACTTATGAAGGTAATTTATGAAAGTATTATGCCATTTGAGAGAAAACTGATAGTGGACTAGAAGGTATATACTCGAATTACCTTAGAAAGTGAAAGAAATTAATTTATTTTCAACTGTTTTAAGAGTTCCAGTTGAAATACTTCTTGTTTGTATTTTAGTTTGTAACACCCTATAATATGAGTGGTAGAATTGTTTTAAATGAAGATTAGTATTTATTCGGCTCTATATGTGCTCTGCCGATGCAAGAAATGTTTCTCTCCTTCTGATCTGGCTATAATCTACAAAGCCTTTATCCGTCCTAAGCTTGAGTATAACTCCCACATCTGGGCAGGTGCTCCTATAACTCACTCGAATTTCTTGGACAGAATTCAAAATAGAGCTTTTAAAATGATAGGCGATAGAAATATAACAGATACAATTACTACTCTGGAACACCGCCGCAGTGTTTCATGTCTTTCTTTATTCTATCGCTATTTTTACAAACAATGTTCTAGCGAAATAGGCAGTTGCATTCCTCCCCTAAAACAATTCCATCGTAATACTCGCGCTTCTATGAATGCACATCAGCTTACCCTTGAGCCCAATTTCGGACGTACAGTCAAGTACAGAGATTCTTTCTTTAGCCGCACAACTCGAATGTGGAATGTTTTGCCTAGCTCTATTTTTCCTTCCCATTGTAATATACAAGAAATTCAACCAATGTGCAACGGTATTTCCTATTAAACCTTTCCCTATACAAATACAAAAAAAATTTTTTTTTGATAAATCACAATTCAAGTTAAAATACTAGTAATTCAACTCTACAGCCGCTTTGAGTATGTGCTTCTGTAAATGCTATTTTTACTTGCTCTATAGGGCAAGTAATGGTTTCGTGTAAAAAAAATCGAGGTTGTAATCAAAACTAACACTACGATAATCGAGAAGTCCGAAAAAGTGGGTTTCGTCATGCCGTTCGTCAGTCTGTGCGTCTGTGCGTCTGTGCGTCTGTACGTCTGTGCGTCGGTGCGTCCACTGTAATTTGGGCTAGAGCCTAAACGGTTGAACCGATTTGCATGAAATTTGGTACAGAGCATTTTCATGTGATTCCCTAGAGAGAAAACTCGAATTTTTGTTTTAGCTCATCTAAAACGGGTATCTGCCATACAAATATTTTGGTTTCTTAAAATTTTCTCGAAAACGGCTTTAACGATTTTGATTAAACTTCGTACCTGTAATAATTAAGTCAAATTTAAGAGAAATACGTTTCATGTTTTTCTCGAAAACTTCACATTACGGAACTAGGAATTCCAGGTTTTTAGAGAAAATGGTCTTATTTTTGGGTTATTCGCGTATATCTTTGCCATGGTTGGACCGCTTTTGTTATAATCTTGCAATCTGATGCTTCTCAATAGTTTAAATAATTATACATTTAAGAATTTTTAAAAACATATTTTTAAAAATTAAAAAAAAATCAATTTTTTAGTGCTTTTGACTCTTTCAATATTTTTTCGTTAAATATATAGGTGCATCATGCATTTTCAATATTTAACCACAAAATCAAGCTCGTGTGATCAAGTCGTGCATATCTTTAGATTTCGAAAGAACATGCGTTAGTATTTTTCGAATGTTGTTGTTAACAGCTCACATTCCCTATTAATGTATGCATGTTAAATTAATAGAGCTAAAAGTGCTCTAAAACTTTATTAAGTAATTTATAAATTTATTTTGTAAATTATTTCAATAAATAAATAAATAAACTTCGATTATAGAAAATTATTTTCAAATTAAATGTAGGGAGGTTTGAAAAGGGCTATAACTTTGGATTTCACTATTTTAGAACTGTAAAAGAACAGTTTTACTTCTTACAGCTCCAACGTTGTTACCTGGGTTATGAGACTCCCCTCCCTCCAATTTTGACGATTATACTTTATTTGATGAACCTTATACAGAAGAATATGAAGGATATAGTCTCTATTTTTATATAACTTATAAGTAAAATATGCCGACACATTTTCCGCAGACATTTCTCCATTTCATACTGTTGACATATTAATATTATCCTCAATATGTGTTCGTTCTCCAAATCAGAGCTTTATCAAGTTAAAAAATGCAAAAATGCGAAAAAAAAAGTTTTTCTTTGATTAAAACCTCCAACCTGTTTTTGTTTTCGGATATGATTCATTGAAAATCCTCCTACATACGAGTAGACCAGTTTCATTGTATGCCAATTCTCATTTACTCACAAACAAAATAACCATACCCTGATTTTCCTAATTTTGAATTGAAATTTTGATTGGTTTTTATCATCACACAGGCAAGGCATCAAATGGGTCAAACAAAAGTACCATAATAACCTAGTAGTTTTACGTTTAACCCAACGAGGCTACCTAGATGTTGTCGAACGTGCAGTGAGCAACGGAAATGTTCTTTTGATTGAAAATATCGGCGAGAGCATTGATGCAGTTCTGAATCCATTGCTCGGCCGTATGTTGATTAAGAAGGGAACGTGCTTAAAATTAGGCGACAAGGAAATCGATTTCAATACAAATTTTCGATTAGTTTTGCATACTAAATTAGCAAATCCTCACTATAAGCCGGAAATTCAAGCACAAACTACTTTAATTAATTTTACTGTCACCCGCGATGGTCTAGAGGAACAACTACTAGCTGAAGTAGTAAAAGCTGAACGGCCCGATCTGGAAATAATGCGCGCTAATCTGACACAACAGCAGAATCAGTTTAAAATAACATTGAAGTTCCTAGAAGACGATTTGCTCCAGCGGCTTTCTTCAGCTGGCGAGAATGTCCTGCAGGATGTGACTCTTGTTATGAATTTGGAAAAGACAAAAAAGACCGCTGAAGAAATAGAAGTTAAAGTAGCCGAAGCTAAGATAACCGCTGTTCAAATTGACTCAGCCCGTGAACATTACCGACCTGCCTCTCAAAGGGCGTCTATTATTTACTTCATACTGAATGATCTCTTTAAGATCAATCCGATATATCAGTTTTCCTTAAAAGCATACACGGTTGTATTCTCAAATGCTATTGTCAAGTCGATACCAGCAGATAAAGTGAAAGAACGAGTTGAAAACTTGATAGATGCGATCACATTCTACAGCTTTGTATATGTTTCTCGTGGCCTCTTCGAAGCTGACAAACTCATATTCCTGACTCAAGTCGCTATCCAGATTCTCCTGAATTGCGGGGAAATTGAACCAACTGAACTTGATTTTCTGCTTCGGTTTCCGTATTCGCCAAATGTTACATCGAACATACCGTTTCTTACCCATGTCGCTTGGGGCGGCATTAAGGCTCTCATTAATCTTGAAGCCTTTCGGGGTCTAGATAAAGATATTGAAACTTCACAAAAAAGGTGGCAAAAATTCATAGATGCAGAGTGCCCGGAGAACGAAAAGTTTCCTGGAGAATGGAAAAATAAAACTGCCATCGAAAGACTTTGTATAATGCGATGTTTACGGCCAGATCGGATGTCATATGCCATAAAAGTTTTTATCGAAGAGAAATTGGGTTCGAAGTATACCGACAACCGCATGATGGAGTTTTCGAAAACCTTCGAAGAATCAAGCCCAGAAACCCACATTTTCTTTGTTTTATCACCAGGAGTAGACCCGCTTAAGGACGTTGAAAAACTAGGCAGGGTGCTTGGGTTCAAGACTGACAACGAAAACTTCCACAGTGTGTCTCTGGGACAAGGGCAGGAAATCGTTGCTGAGAATGCAATGGAAGTCGCTTCTCAACACGGACATTGGGTCATTTTACAAAATATCCATTTAGTGGCTCGTTGGCTACCTAGTCTTGAAAAGAAGATAGAAGCTACTTTGGTAAATGTTCATCCAGACTATAGACTTTTCTTAAGCGCCGAACCAGCCGCAGATCCTGCATATCACATTCTGCCGCAAGCAATTCTTGAATCAGCAATTAAGATCACCAATGAACCCCCGACTGGGATGCAAGCAAACATACACAAGGCCTTGGATAATTTTAGTGATGAAACACTTGAAATGTGCTCAAAGGAAACTGAGTTCAAAGCGATTCTATTTTCGTTGTGCTATTTCCATGCCGTTGTAGCAGAGCGAAGAAAATTTGGGCCTCAAGGATGGAACAGAGTGTATCCTTTCAATGTTGGTGACCTGACGATATGTGTTTATGTTCTGTATAACTACCTGGAGGCTAACAGTCGAGTTCCATGGGAAGATCTGCGCTACCTCTTTGGAGAGATAATGTATGGAGGTCATATTACGGACGACTGGGACCGTAGACTTTGTCGCACGTATTTGGAGGAGTTTATGCAGCAAGAATTAGTTGACGGTGAATTGGAGTACTGTCAGGGTTTTCCTGCCCCTGGAATACTCCGATATGACGGGTACCATGAGTACATAGACGACAATCTGCCACCCGAGAGCCCCAATCTGTACGGATTGCACTTGAACGCTGAAATAGGCTTCCTAACCACGGTATCTGAGCGTCTTTTCCGCATAGTATTCGAGCTACAACCACGTCTCCCTGTTGGTACTGGGTCTTCGGGAGGAGCAGAGCAGTCTGAAGACGATATTGTTAAGGCAACTCTAGAGGACCTGCTCGACAAAATACCTCAGCAGTTCAATATTCCTGAGCTAATGGCAAGGGTTGAAGATAGAAACCCTTTTATAATTGTAGCATTTCAGGAGTGTGAACGCATGAACATACTTATGCGAGAATTATTCCGGTCTCTTAAAGAACTGGAACTGGGCTTGAAAGGGGAGTTAACTATTTCGTCTGACATGGAGAACCTAATGCAATCACTTTATATGGACCAAGTTCCAGAATCCTGGACGAAACTGGCCTACCCAAGTCTATGGGGCCTACAATCATGGTTTGCCGATCTGATGTTGCGTCTGAGAGAGCTAGAGGGATGGGTAGCGGACTTTAAGATGCCTTCATCTGTGTGGTTAGGTGGGTTTTTCAACCCTCAGAGCTTTTTAACTGCCATTATGCAACAGACTGCCCGCAAAAATGAATGGCCATTAGATCGTATGTGCCTCAATTGTGATGTGACCAAGAAAAGAAAGGAAGAAATAAGGTAATAAATGGCGCATATTAAAACTGATAAATATGATTTAAATTTAATTTTCCAGTGGTCCACCTAGGGAGGGAGCTTACATAAATGGTTTATATATGGAAGGAGCCCGTTGGGATACTCAAATTGGAACTATTACCACAGCCTTTATGAAGGAACTTTTCCCATCAATGCCAGTGTTATTTATAAAGGCTGTCACCCAAGACAAGCAGGACACGAAAAATATCTACGAATGTCCTGTCTATAAAATAAGGTACGAAAATTCTTTGGCCTTGTGTGTGGGAGGATAAAGGATCAGCAATCTATCTCAATAATGTATCACTTTATTGGTTATTCTTTAGAGCATTCCATGATTTTAAGTCGTCAATGACCATATTCTTATCTTCATTGAAGATAGAATGTGTTCTTTGGCATTCACTAGATTTTCTCAATCATCATTGAATCAATTCCATTCTTTTCATTTCTGTCTTTTCTCTGTGGACGCCTTTTGGTACTTCGTAACGGACGTGCTCCAAAACGCAAACATTTCTTACACTTGCCACTTCGTTATTTCGTCATCGGACTGGCTCTGTCCTTCTACTGGAACCGCTGGACGTCTTCGATAAATTCTCTGGATTGTCTCTGGGCCACCAACCACTCTGCCAAACTAAACTAAATGGAAAAAATGTAAACGTTGCATCGGACGGCTTGGCGTCTCTGGGAATCTCGGACTCTTGAAATCGAACTCATTTCCTGTTGAATGACTCAGAATGCGAGGACCCACATTTGTGTGGACTTTCAATTTGAAGACTAAAGAGAAGGCTGCGAAATGGACTCTTGCGGGTGTTTGCCTCCTTCTCCAAACATAAACAAGAAGGGGCAATGTAAAGACGGTGTGTCATCTATCCACTGTTTCCAATGCGAATTGGGGGATGTTTTCATTTCTGGTTAATTTTATTCTTTGATTTGTTCTCTTGTTTGTGATTGTTTTTATTGATTTGCTTAGTTATTAAACAATTTTCAGTGCCTTTAACTGTTTTCGTTGCATATGACTTCAACTTTCCTTGGGCAAATTCTTTAAGATACAAGGCAAAGGCAAAAAAGTGTATATCGGAAAATAATGCACCACTGCGACAAACTAAAAACTACACAAATTTGTATTGTTCGTTTTTTTTAATAAAAAAATATCATTCTACCACAGATATTAATATCAAGATTATACAAATTAAAAATTCTTTGCTTGTTAATTAATTCTAAGTGCTATAAAAGATAATAATCTTAATGTACCCTGTTATGAATAGTAATAAATTGAATTGAATTGAATTGAATTGATATTAATATCTATGTATACCTGAACAAAAGTCCTGTTATTTAAATAAGGTTTTTTTTTAACTGTGTACCTGTATTGTATGTATGTACATACATATGTAGGTATATGTATCTATGTACATGTGTATGTGTAGATTTTGTTAGGCATTCTTCATAAAAAAATTTAATAAGATTCAAACTTTTTTTCGTCTTTAAGGAAAGGAATATTTGTAAATCCAATAATGAATGTATATTGTTTATATTTTTCTTATGTAACTAGCAGGTACATACTAAGACTTAAACAGTCGAGTACCTAGGAAAAACGTTTTTTTTTTACAAATTCTTACTTTTATAAAATGACCCAGAAAAATGAGTGTGTTCTTAAATCTCAAGGCACTTGTTTTGAAGACAGATCGTTCTTACTTAAAAATTAAAATCCAAATCAATATTTTCACAACTTTGATTTTTCAATTTTAAAATAATTTTTTTAGAAAATTCACATTCAAAAATAGATTTTTTTCAGCCCAAAATGGGAAAAGGGATCAATTTGTTTTAGTATGTAGGTAGGTTTTAAGGATGAGACCTTTTTCAAATTTTTCGATTCCTTTCGATTAGTGTTTATAGGCTTAAGGGAATGTAATGATTTTTTTCAAAACTTGCTCACGCTTTTCCTTAAATAAATATTTATGCCGATTATGGAATCCGTAACATTTTACACCCAGGGAGTCGGGTTTTTTCACATTTCTTTTAGGACACTTGCGTTCAGACTTTTAGTATTTTAGCAGTGTTTCGTCAATTTGATACTTCGTATCTATTAAGAAAGCGTTGCAAACAACAACATGCTTGCAGACGATAATGTAAAAGCTGTTTGAATTACTTGATGATTTTGTGGAATAAGTATCTTCAATCTATCGGATTTTTGACAAGTGACTGATTTCGTCATTTCAGAAATTTCAGAAATTTTTGTGAGAAGTTTGAGCACAATGGCGTAGAATTTTCAACAGCCTGATGTTAAGGTAATAGTATGATACTAGATATACTTAACAATTTTCTAACTTTAAAGATCTTTACTTAATTGTTCTAAGTCTTAAACAATTTGTAAGTAGTATAATACTAAACCCATTTCCTAAATAAACCACAGCTGAACACGCTTAAAAAAGTGACAGTTATTCGTTCAAAAAAGTAAGGAAACCTTTACCTTTTTCACATTTTCTACAGTCAAAATGACTTATGGAGTCAGTATGATACAGTTAGCTCCGCCTATATGCACTCCACTTAAATGAAACTTTGCGGTTATATGCAACAAGAAATTTATCACGTTTTTTTCAGGTCTTTTTCACACAAATTAGCGCGGATAACTGTACTCCGCTTGTTTCAAAACTCCCTTTAATTGAAACAATTTTCTTTCCCCCAAATAATTATTTTGTTCTGAAACAACTTCGCTTAAGTGAAACACTGAACGCATTCCATTCTCATCGATCCAATCCTTTCAAATGCCAAAATTATTTTAAGTTGCTTTGTTTTCTTAGGTTATTTATGTTTCATTTTTCTATTTTTGGAAATATTTCACATATCATCGCTTAAAGCGGAAAAGTGCAGCAAAGTTGCATAAATATATCCGAAGTTCGTTCATATGAAAACTCCGCTTAATTGCAACAAATTTTCTGCATTTTGTGGGTTGCAAATAAACGGATTCGACTGACTAAATAGATAAAATAATCATTTACTTAAGTAAAATGGTAATATGAAATTAACTCGTTTAAGATTGGAAATATCCCTTTTTAACCTAGCATCACACTAAACATCGTACCTGCTAAATCTAATATATACTGAATGCAGTTGAAACTGCTACTGGAAGTACATTAAATAAACCCCAGTCTAAGATAAACTGGAGTTAAAAAGTGACTATGAATATGCCCCATTATGTTTATGGGAAAACACCTAGTTTGTTTACACTTTATGCAAACAAAAATTTATAATTGCCAAAGAGAACAACCCTGTTTATACACCTTTTAGTCAAGAGAATTCCTATACAATCGTTTTTTTTTTTGACATGTTTAATTTTTGTTAAACTTAAATCTATAGAATATTTTTAGACATTTTTGTTAAAAATTGTTAGGTTTTGCTGTGACCTTTAGTCCAATTGCGTTTCGCCTAGGTACAGCAGTTAGGCTCATCAGCTTAGATGCTGCTGTACCCTTCTAAAGACGCAAAATTTTGGTCGATGGTTATCGACTCTTAATTTATAATAAACAGAACTTGGTTAAGATCATGCATCCAAAAATAAATTTATATTTATAGCTCGTTTGTTTTAGCTCATCGCGAGCCGTTTTCCGTTGTGTTATAATTTTACAATCGGGTGCCTCTAGATAGACAAAAACAGTATTGCATTAAAAAAATTTCAAAAAAGTTTGTTTTTAAACACAAAAAAAACTTTTGACTTTTTTAACATTTTCTGATGAAATATAGGTATAAAATATTAGGTGTATTTTTTTTCTGCTCACTTGTTTGCTCGAAATAAAAGTTCACAAAAACACGGGATCACCGCGTTAAACAGTTCTAAGAGTTAAACGTAATTCTATTTATATATCCACTTAGTTCACTAAGCGAATTGTTCTTGTATTTTGCATGGAAATATTTTTTTAATCGGGTTTACATATGTACATTTTATTCATGCACTAAAAAACTCTGCACAATAAACATGTTTATCTTCACTGTGTGTGCATTATTATCCACAAGAGCGTGTTCGTTTTTTTTAGAAAATAACTTTCAAACTTAAAATTTTGATGACAAACTGAACAAATATATCTTTTTTTCGAATTTTATCAAAACTATACGTACCTCACCTAATGTTTTTTGCATTTTTTGAACTTTAATTGTTAGTTTTGAGATACATATATCTACACATAAGTACCTAATTGATGGACATTACGAAGTCAATTTTTTTCTGATAATTTCTTCCCTATTCAAATATGTATAAATTTATATATAAATTGTATGTATCGTTTTAAACGAAGATATGAAAGTAGTTACAATTTAAAATTTTTCCGAATGCCCAAATCCAACATCAACATGCCAACCATCGAAAGTACATTATTTACTTATAGGTATATGTTCATATACATATTGTACAAGCACATAGTTTGAAAATTAGCTTTATATAATCATTGACTAGATGCCCTGATAATTATTGCAAGGTGGTGTTCTTAATTGCAAAAGCATATTTCGTTTGATCGATATGCGAGGTGCAGTTGTGCTGTGTGCTTACACCCATGGTCACTTCCTATGGGCCAATCTTATTCAGTCTTCGGTTTATATAGGTACTAATCGGGCTATGGGAAAACCATTAATAGGCAGCTTGCGACTAAGAGTTACACAACACAAACGTTTGTGGAAGTGAAGTGAATATTTCAAAAATAAACATATATCCGTATAAATTAATAAAATAAAATGACTGACGATGAGCGATTGAGCTTAGAGGAATTTGCAGCTCCAGAAAATGTGATTGAGGATGCCCGATTGGATAAAATTTGTTCGTACACCATGATGACTATGGGACTTAATCTGGAAAAATGGCAAACTATGATTGGAACGGGGGGATTCAAGGTAAGTACAAGCAAATACATTAATCATCATTGTATGCATATACAAGTTACGGTGTTTTATTTTTTTCCGTCAATCGAGTTCTTTTAATGATTATCTATCCAAACATTGCACCAGGATTTGAATTTGAGATAGCATCAATTTTGGTTTAAATTTTTTCAAATACATAGGCCGTTTTCGAAAACGTAATCTGCCTCAAAAATGCGTTGGCATAATGTTCTTAAACGCAAACTGCAAAAGTCTTTAGTTCGAAAACGCAAATACAAATTCTACCATTGTGTTCGATAATGCCGTTTTTTTTAAAGTCGAGTGTTCGAAAACATCATCTTCGTTGCAGCTGTGCAGTACAAAAATGGAGAAGACGAAAGAGACAGACATTGTGGTTCGAGAGATTTTTTAGCTATTTAACATTTTTGTATGTCAGTCCATAAAAAGATAAACGCGTCGCGGCTGAAAATGACGAGGGAAAGTGAATCTGAAAATTTTGAGGAATTGGCATCTGTTCGAAAATGTCAACTGCGCTTGCAAAGAAATCATTTGACGTTCATCAAAAGACATGTGTGCAAGCAGGACGATTGTAATTTGACGATTGCAACTTTTGTGTCATAAATGACGATCAATTGCCGGTCAAATTGACTTTGATTTGACGTTTTCGAAAACGGCCATATTTGAAAAATTTCACATGCACTTAATTCCAAAAAAAATTGTAATGTTGTATAGACCCATTGGTTTTATCTTCTACATTTCTAAAACCTTAATTTTATTCAAAAATAATTGAAAAAGAAAAATATTAGGTAGTACAGTAAATGACGCTTATTAGAAACACTCTTATAAGAAAAGCACGTTTACAATATACCTGAACAAAAGCCATGCGTACGAGCACATTTACATCATCATCATCGGCTCGACAACCGGGGTCCGGTCCTGGCCTCCTTCAACAAGTCTCTCCACCCATCCCGGTCTCGAGCCGCCGCCATCCAGTTGCGCACCCCAAGGCTCCGGACGTCCTGGTCTACCCCATCTCCCCAGCGCAAGCATGGTCTACCACGCTGTCGTCTACCATAGAATGTACCGCAAAGAACTTTCCAAGCAGGTTCCTCTTCGCTCATGCGAGCTAGGTGCCCTGCCCACCGGAGTCTACCGAGCTTAATTTTTGTCACGATATCCGCTTCAAGGTAGATTGCGTACAATTCATGATTGTACGAGCACATTTACACCAATGTAAAAAACATACCTTATAAGAAACACTCATATAAGAAAAACACTGATACAATGAATTTTTGTATAACACCGATTCTTAGTTTTTCTATGATGTGTATAAGAAACTTTTGTTTAGGTAACACAAAAAAGTCCCATCTTAATGTTCCTTAAATGTGAACGAACACGCCCTTAGGAAATACATGCATTTCTGAACTCTCAACGAAAAGTCATAAATGTCAGTTCAGCTGTGAATTTTCTTGTTCTTTTTTTTCAAATAAAGTGAATTTAATTTTTGTTGATTTAAAGTGAAGATTTTTTCTGAAAGTTATTATTTAAAATAAGAATCTTCTGTTTCTTATATATCCGTGTTTTTCTTATAAAAAAAACTTTTTTCTCAAATCCGTGTTAAAGATAAAAAAAGCGTCATTTACTGTATGCTTAAAAGAACGCATAGAGCTCAAAATAATAGATTTCCAATTTTAATCCTTTAGTTTGAGGAATTCACTTCCTTGACGGAAATCAGGGTGTTCCCATCTTATTAAAAATTATTACACTCAGCACGCTCAGAATTTTTTCATTTAAAATAAATTTAAATTATGTAGGTTCCTACATCGCTTAAGACAAACTACTTTCTTTACTTTTTACAATATATAATAATATAACAATATATGTACATCTACATAATATGTTGGAGCCTGTATAGTTTATCAATAGATTTTCAGAAATATTTATATAGTTTCAATTGCATTTACATATCGCGCAACAAAGAGTTTGAGTTGTGATGGCATTGCAGCAAATGAGCGATATTTACACAGATAAACATTGTTTTCAAAATTTAACAATCTTTTTGAAAATGTCTTCTTTTTTTAACACCACTTCTTCTTGACTTTCTCCACGACACTATGCAAACTTGTAAGCTAGGAACTTCTCTTTGAAAGCAATAAAAGCGTACCTGCTACGAAAATAGAAATACTTTCTCTTTATTTTGCGCAATTAATTACCGGAACACGTAGATATCTACATCGTGCACAGTTTGCCATTTGCCAACTACTACAAACTTTAATGTTTCCTATTTTGAATGGAATTTTCCAGCTCATTGTCTTAGACTGGCTTAATAATACGAACAGAAGAGTTCTGCTCTTTACACTCAACCCAGCGGGATTTTTGGTTCCGATAAATTCGCTTAGCGATATCAGAAGGACGAGTTTTTCACAAAACTCCAGCGCCGCAATGTTCAGAGAAGCAACTACAAGCATTGCCGTTGCTGCAACTTCAGTGACAATTGCCCCCACCATCAATGCAATTAGTAACATCACTCTCCCCCTGCCCGGAAGTAGTTTCTCGACTCTGGATGGCGTACCACGTGGTAAAGCAGCATTCTTTTTAAAAAGGGCATCTCTGGTTGTAACTTTGCACAATTTCCATAATGAGATTTTATTTGGTGACTTGCCCATGCATAGCAAGGTGGAAACTTTGGCTATATTGCTGGAACAAATTTACATTCCATTGCTTAGCAATCCGCTCAATAACAAATTGTGGCCCGAGACAGTATCGCAGGATCTCAATGCTCAAATGAAGGACATCCGGAACAAAGTGCAAGAGGCAAGTTCATTTTAATTAAACGTTTGTGTGATAACAATTGATACTTCTGTGCAATTCTCTATAGGATTAGGTTCATTGTTTGAGTTTTTTTTTAAATCTCGTTTTAAAATATATAGATCAAGGGAAAAACGAACAATAAAACTATTCTTTCGTTGCTGCTTTCATCAACTTTAATCTTGGAATTAGGGAACAAGGTTGAGAATGGGTAAGTTTTTCTTTAAATTGATTTTATTGCAAGTAATTGTGTGTAATAATTGAGATAGTAAAATGAAATTGTTTTTTACATTGAGAATTAGAATTGTAAAGAGTCCTTGTCCATGATTAAATTTGATGTAAATATTTTTATTATTTAATTCTTTCTAATATTTCTTTAACTCTGTTGGAAATCCTTTTTGGAAACTTATGTTGTCTTCAAATGTAGGCAGCGATGCCAACTGAGGCTTTTAGGCCTTTTATCACTGCCTGAGGCTTTGAGGCTTTTTTTCAAAAAGGCTTTCTTTCATTTATTTGGAATTTTTGTTGTAGGTCTATCTTATACTATCAATTTCAATAAATACAGAGATGCAAAGTGAGGATAAAAAAATTCATGTTATCTAAAAAAAAAGTGGCCAGTTTTTATAATTTCATTTTGGAAAACAATATGGATTTCCAGTACGTGCGGGAAAATGATGCAGTTACTTTAAAATATGATAGTAAAGAAAAATTTTTGCCGTTAGAAGAAATAAACTTGGGTGGAAAAGTGGCTGCAAACATTGCTGTTACCTCTTCAACATTAAATGCATGCGATTTAAAGTTAGAAAACTGTCTAAATTTTTTCATTGAAACTGCGTGACAAACTTTATTGCGATTTCCTTTTGAGTCACTTCTGATGCTGAACGAAATGGCGATCTTATAGAGCCTTCAGAAGTCGTAAAGAATCAGTCGGTAATACCACTTACGCTGCATTTTCCGCATGTTATTATTGAAAATAACTTTAACGATATTGACATTGAATTCAGATCTTTGAGAACTTTAAATCTTACTTCCGACTTGTCAAATATTTCCCAGTTTTGGAGAAAGGCATTTCAAAATGTTTCCTTTTCTTGAAAAATTAATAAACCATATTCTAATGCTAGCCGCATTCCTCGACGACGACTATAAGGACTTTTTCATGCATTAATTTAAATAAAACAAAGCTGAGGAATAGGCTTAAGACAGAAACATTAAGTGGTTTTCTTCACGCGAAGACACTTTTAAAAATATAAATTGCTATGATCTTGAGTTTAAGCAAACCCACATATCTTTGTACATATTCCAAAAGTACCTTTGTAACTTAAATTACTGGATTAATTAATGTTCCATTCTAAGGCCCAGTTTTTCTCTGGTGAGCCAGAGTTAGCTAATTCTAGAAGTAAATTAACCCACAGTGAGCTGAGGAAGCAGTTTTTCGATGGAGAATGCATGCGGAACGACTTAACAAACTCGGTAGATAAAACATCAAAAGCATCTGCTCAATTAATCCTGAGTTAACTAACCAAGTTTGATGAACTAATTCGGGTTTAACTTTAATCTCGCACTGAAAAACTGGACCTTAGTGTTTATTGTGATTTCTTAAATTTTTTTTTTCAAAAGAGGATTATTTTGTTATTTAAATCATATTTGTGTTTAATTTCAAAAAAAAAATTAGGTGAAGCTTTTTTTTTTTGGGAAAAGGTATCTTTTTTCTCAAGTGAGGAATTATTTTGCCCAAAGTGTTTGGCAACTCTGCATGTAGGGATAAGTTAAGACTAGCATCTATGAAACTAACGAGGTATTGGAAACTGAATTTTTAATAAGAAGATTATAGTAGGCTCTTTCAGAATGTTTGTAAATTATGTAAAAAAAATAATCTCACATTGGTTAATCAATTCAAGGATTGAAAAAACAGATTGGAAAACAGTCTTGATTTTCAAACGGGAATATCTCGAAAACACGAACTGACGGCAGAAAATTGAACACGGTATGCTAAGAAAAATTCATAAATGTTTGAAATATAATTTTTAATTTAATTTCAAAACAATAATATTTAGTACAGTCATTTGGTAATTTTACCTGGAAAGTTTTCTGGGAGTTTTGAAAATTGGCAATTTTAGAGATTTCGACGTGCTCTTTCAGAAGTTCAACTTTGCCACCTCGTATCTTTGCCGCTCGCGCCGCCTATTTAAGTGTTGGTAGAAAAAAGTCGTTGCTCAGAGCCAGGGGAGGGCAAGTGCCCCCGGGCCGCTTCCTCTACCTCAAGTTGGTGTGGAAATGAGTTTTTTTTGTCCGAACGTGTGTTAAACTATACTTTGCGACGCTCGTACGCCAAAACTATTGATTTTAGAAAAAGAGGTTATAAGATTAATTGTAGGAAATTTTCCCTAGTTTTATTTTGTACATATGTATTTTTACTGTAAAATGTGTCGCAAAGGAATTATTATCAAAAAACTGCTTTTAGCCGCCATTTTTTCAATATGGCGGCGCGAGCGGCAAAGTTGAAATTCTGAAAGAGCACGTCGAAATTTATAAAATTGCAAATTTTCAAATCTCCCGGAAAACTTTCCAGGTAACCTTTATTTTTTCAACCAAATGATTGGACTAATTGTATATTGCAATTATTTTCTTTTTAAACCTCATTATTAATATTATAATGGTATAATAAATTATTATAGCATTATAATGCATTTTTTTATGGTCTGACAACCGAGAAGAGATGAGCGATGATGGTTATCGATGTTAGAAAAACCGTTGTTTGGAGAAAAAACATCGATATTTTGGTATCGGTTTTTAAATAAATTACATAGATTACAAAAATAATAAAAACATGCTAACAAAATGGTTTCTGTGATTCAAATGTAATGAAAGCAACTTCGCCCAAAAATTCTGCGTTCTTTATAAAAAAACATAAGGCGTGTTTTTTTCTTAATTTTCTTAATCTATATGGTCTTAGAAAAAATTTCAATAATATAAAACAAAAATAGCTGAACTACGAATATTGAATGTATTCTCTTTTGAATTTAAAGCAAAACAACTAATAAAATACCATAGCAACTAAACTATATAGCTTATCGTTGGCCTGGATGTGTATCAGGTCTTATTTTCTTTACATTTAATTAGACTTATTTGTTTATGTTTTAAAGAAAATTTTACAAAACAAAACTATGGAAGCATTAAATTGTTTGCAAAAATTATTATTTGTACCTCAAAAATGCATACAATTTGCAAATAAAATTTAATTAATAGAAATGTGTGTTTTTCATCAATTATTGCCACACATTTATTAATACAAAATCGAAAGAATAAATTTGCGAAAGAAAGAAAATTAATCAGAGCTGATGTGTTTGACAGATTTCATTTCAACTCAAGTATTTATCAAGATTTACTTAATGACACCTCAACTTTAAGCTTATGATCGATTTTATGGCGCCATAATGTTCCATTTTGGATTAAAAGAACAATGAAAGTTAACTATAGTATAAATAAAAATAATATTTTAATAATACGTGGTGTGGAAAAATATTGATTTCTTCCCATTTGCTGTACAGGACAGGTTTTTGGGTTCGTGTACACAAAACTGAAAGTTTTAATCAATATCACGATGACGGAGAAGTCCAAGAACTTGCTTTAAGCCATACCGTCCATCGGTCTGTACGAATGTGCATCTATACGTTATGCTAGATTTTAAGCGGGAACTTTTTGCTTTTGCTTCATGGAAATTAAAGGAAGGTTTTTTATTTTAAAATATCGATTTCGAAAAACATCGATAAATTTAGTCATCGATTTAACAACAAATATTTCAATCGCTTATGTTTAAAATCAAAGCATTGTGCGAAGAACTTATAAACTTATATGTAATGGGTGATTTTTTAAGAGGTTTAGAACTTTTTTAAAAAAAAAAACACAAAAAATTCGAAAAAATTAATGAAATATTTATTTGAATCGATAGTTTGAACTTTGCAATTTAATGTTTAAAGATAATTTCATGCAAATGTTGACCGCGGCTGCGTCTCAGGTAGCCCATCCGCTGAGTCCAATTTTGGCATACTCTTTCACACATATCGGCCGGTATCTCACGAATGAATGCATGGATGTTGGCTTCCAGTGCGTCAATCGAAGCGGGCTTGTCTTTATAGACATTAGCCTTGACATACCCCCACAAAAATAATCTAATGGTGTCAAATCGCACGATCTAGGCGGCCAATTGACCGGCCCGAAACGTGAAATTAACTGTTCACCAAACCGCCTCGCAATTGCGCTATTGTTTCGCGTGCTGTGTGGCATGTGGCACCGTCTTGTTGAAACCACATATCATGCAAGTCAAGAACTTCCATTTCGGCCAAAAAAAAGTTTGTTATCATCGCTCGGTAGCGTTCACCATTGACAGTAACGCTGCGATTCGCATCATCTTTGAAGAAATATGGCCCAATAATGCCGCCGGCCCATAAACCGCACCAAACAGTGGCTTTTTCGGGATGCATTTGTAGCTGTTGCAATGCTTCTGGCTGATCTTCACTCCAAATGCGGCAATTTTGCTTATTTACGTACCCATTCAACCAAAAATGAGCCTCATCGCTGAACACAAGCAGCGCGCGATGAACATTTCGAACCGAGCACGAATTTTGATAGTAAAATTCAATAATTTGCAAGCGTTGTTTATTTGTAAGACGATCCATGGTTAAATTGCAAACCAAACTGAAGCTGTTTGACAGTGACACAAGGTACTAAACACACGTCAGCTGTCAAAACCAGTGTTGCCAAAACCAAACCAGCTATAAAATCACCCGTTATTAAAATTTCGAGCTGTAAAACAGTTTTTCATAGTTGAATAGAATATAAATTTCAACAAGAAGTGATCAAAAACGTTTTTTTACTATTACCTACTGCCTACTGTTTATTTGACAATAAACCCACCGCAAAGTATTTGAAAGCCAAAATAATGAAAGATGTCTCAGGTTTATGTAAAAAAGATTCATATGTAATCACGACACGGTACGTATACCTGCCAAAAGGACGAATAACCAAATGAACGAAAAAAAGAATTGTGTAATCAGGCTCTAACGTTCAACTTTATTGACTTGTTTAGTATTTTAACTGGGTGTTTATTTGTTAGTAAAATACCAATCCACACAAAATCAACCTTCTCAGCTTTAATCCCTAAAAATTTAATTATTTCAGTTTGCTGATACATACTTGTGGGTATATTTCGCTTTAGGTATTTTTCTTAGTAGATGCGATAGTGTGCCTTATTAGTGAATTCAAGTGAAACCATACATGGACGCCACTGTACATTCTATATTTGTATAAAGGCCACAAAACAATTATTAAAGTACATAATTCGATATCTTTTTCTAATTAAATTTGTTGAAGATCAAAAGGAATCGTACCAAATTTCAGATTTCCCCTTAATTATCCCCACAACTTATTTACTGGAGCAAATTCTATTAATATTTTAATGGCAAGGCAAGAAAATATTAACTCCATTAAAGCGTTTTACCATTTTATCCGATAGTAATTAGGCCTAGGCCAGCTGAGTATACCTTTATAAACAGAACTGTTATAAGCTAGCGTTTCTGAAAATAATAACATTAATAACAAAAAAAACAAATCGACTTTGTACAAAATAGTTGTAGATATACATACATACATATAGCAATTAGTTTGTCGAAATCTAAATTCATTCATATTAATAAAAAATATTAATACGTGATTAATAATTAATAATACTTCAAAGCGAAACATCTGCATTCCATGAGCAATTTCAAAATACGTTCGAAGAAATGATTATAAATTGGACAACACAAATTCATGAAATCTTGAGTGTTAAATCCGAAGGCATTAATAATAATAACGATAATTTACTTCCTGCCAACGAAGTATCCTTTTGGAATAACAGAAAATTTCATTTACAAGATGTTTATGAGCAAATGAAGTCTCCAGCCATCGTAGCTGTTGCCCAAACCCTCGAGCGCTTCGGGTCAATAGTTTATTCAGAATCCTTTCATAAAATATTCAAGGATCTAATAATGGCACTCCACGAAGCCCAAGATATAACTTTATGGCTCAGTCCGATTATACGACAGACCACAGCCTTCAGTGCGGTCAATTTTATTAATTCCATGGATCTGGTAGAGCCGTTGGTCCACATAATTCATTTAATTTGGACAAACTCTCGTTACTATTGTACATTAAAAAGGATGACAGTCCTACTGAAAGCAATATGTAATCTGTTGGTGTATAGGGCGAGTGAGGATTTGGAGTTTGGAATTTTGTTCCAGAGCGAAGCTGAGGCCGATGAGGGACTTGCAAAAATAACCTGTACTGTCAACATACTGGAATATTTTAAGTAATTAATTGCATGATTTATTTAATCGCGTTAAAGTTTTTATTCGGTTAGTAAACTTTTCCTCTTTTTTAGGGCGAAAATGTGCGAGTACAAAAACCAGTATTCATCCAGACATTCGGAAAACTCCCATAACTCTTCGGATTTGTGGAAGTTTTCTGCCGATGAAGTTTTCGGTCGGCTGGATGGATTTCTCAATCAGCTTTCTGGGTTGAAAAACATATTTCAGTTGGCAGCATCCTTTCAATGTTTGGAAAAACTGGAAATTGGTGGAATTCGTGGCAAATACTTTAAAGAACAACTCTTGAGGGTCGGCATCAATTTTGTTCTGGGTTTTTTTTTTTTTTTTAAACTTAACCAAGTATCCTTTAGGTCCATGATGACTTTAAGGAAACTTTGTCTGACTGGTCACAAGAAGAAATAGATCTCAATAAAATTAACCCCAAATGCAAAAAGTACAACATGAAACAGAAAGATTTTTTCCGGAAGACAGATATTTTGGAAAAGCGTTTGGCGACGGTTTTGATTAGAGCTTTTGCCGACTGCTGCAATATTGAACAAATCACAAAGGTGCGTATAGATATTTTGATTTTAAGATGCATTTAAAGAAAAACAACTTAATTGCAGTTGGTTATAATGTTTCGTGAGTTTCTTCGAAGGACGATAATTAGAAACGAGCTTCGAATTACGATTTCTGGTATTTTGAAAATCTTGAATGAAGAGTTGGAAAACTTGTTCTTGAGTGCAAATGAAGTGAAAACTCCTCAAAAAATAAATTTCTCCTCGTTATCCGGGGTCTTATTGTCGCTTCACCAAGTTGAACAACGGGCCGAGTTACTGTGTAGTGATGTTTTCGAAAACACTTTGTAAGTGCAAACCCGCAATTTATTAAATTTGTTTATGAGCATGATTTTACTACAAAGGTATCTTAGCTGTAACAGCGAGTATCAACAAGTAAAGGAAAAACGCAACACTTTGTTGGAAAACTTGAAAGAAATCTATTCACAAGTATGGGGAGATTGGATAGAATCTATAGATGCTAGAATCGAAAGCTCTTTAATCGAGCCAGTGTTTCGATGGCAAATTGAGAATGATAGCCAGCCAACTAGCTTAGCAAATCAAATGTCTCGTCGATTATTAGCAAATCTTCCCAATGCTATTTTTACAACAATCAAAGATGTGAAATACTTAAAAAGCATTCAGTTGAATGAAAATTTGCTGACATCGAAGAGCCTTGAACTGTATAGTTTGCGGGATGACATGTGGAAAAGAAACAATATGCTCATGCAAATAGAAGAATTCTACAACGATATAAATGATTCCACTAAGCCCTGTGAATTAGAACTGATTTTCGATGAACTTGTAAACATTAACGATCTTATTGAACTGTCTTGTGTGACTGTGAACTGGAAGTCTTACAGTAAATTTGCATAGTCTCAAAATATTATGTCAATAATTAAATTAATCTCAATGTATTGATTTTTTCTTAAAAGACTCTCAACTACTAAATAATATACTTGCAAAAGTTTCATCACTACACAGAAGATTTTTCCTTACTCAACAAAATGTAGAAGAATTGTTAAAGGTTATAAGTAATTGCTGCAGTGAACCTTTACATCAACGTTCTTCATTTGGGAAAAGTAACTTGAATTTACAACTCCAGAAGGAACGATTTCACTCCCGTAAGAAACTTTGCAATGAAAGTAAAATAATTGTAAATGGGCTGGTACAAGAAAACTTTGGCCTATTCTTCAATACGTCAAAGGAGTACAGTGAAAGTGAGGTAAGAGATCAAACCTAAAACAAATTCATATAAATTATACTAGCTGATCCGACCCGGCTTTGCACGGGTAGACAAACCTAAGCTTATCATAAAAATTACAAATGAAAATATAGATAAATATTTAAGCTACTTTTTGAAATTGAATACTACACACTGATTTTTGACCCACTTCACGTTATGAATGACGAAATTCTTTAAAATATGATCATCTGAGTACAACATTTTTTACTTTTCTAACGAAGAAAGAATTGTTGTAATCAAAAACCACTTTTTTGTGTTTATCCCATTTCACTCTATAAATATCAATTTTTTAAAAATAACCTCTTCAACACAAACAGAATTTTTGATGTCGGATACCATTTTTCGTTTGTACCCCCTTTCACCCTACAAATAACAAAAATTTGAGAAAAATATTCCTAAGGCTATAAGCTCAAAATAATAACCTTTCAAACATAAAAAGACTTTCTTTAATCGGACAAATTTTTCATTCTTACCCCATTTCTTTCTTCAAATTACAATTTAAAAAATAATACTTGAAGCCATTTTCTAACAATAACCTTTCAAACCCAGGTAGAGTTTTTTTAATCGAATATGTCTTTTACATTTTACCTTACAAAGTTATTTTTTTTTATTTTAATAGTTATCTGCTATTCGGGGCGGAGCAGGATGCCAAACGTCCCGCCAGGCGCGAGACTCTCCCGCAAAACGACATGTGTCCCGCAAGTGTCCCGTCAACATATTCTGTCCCGCAAAGCAAAGTAATTTTGTCCAACCTTTATTGCTTTCCGAACACAGAAAACAATTTTTGTATTCGAAAACCACCATTTTATTTTAACCCCATTTCACTATATCGTCTCCTTGCCAAAACATCAACGGTTATTGCAACGTGTCATATGAACTGTCTGTTTCAAAATATCTGTATTCAAAATATTAATAATATAATAATAATAATAAAATGTTATCGTTTTCATCTCATGAATAGTTCACCACCTCAAAATAACAAAGCTAATGATACATAAATAGATAAATATGAAGGGTTTTCCAATAAGAGGTGTTATTTTGAATAGCCCGCTATTTCGGTAGCTGTCACTTTTGAAGCTGTCATTTTTTGATATTTGACAAGTAGAAACTACGCCATTAATAAAAATGGAACGATACACGCTTCAACAACGCATTGAAATTATTAAAATTCACTATAAAAATGGTGAAAATTTGGCAGTGACGGTTCGTAAAACTAAAACATTTTTGGGTCGTCGTGAAGCACCTTGTCGGACCGCAATACAGAAATTGATGGACAAATTCGAGCTGTCGGGACAAGTTAGTGATGTGAAGAATAAAACCCGTGCACGTCGCTCAAGAACAACTGAGAATATTGCTGTTGTAGCCCAAAGTGTTGAAGAAAACCCAGGTTTGTCCATTCCTCGTCGTTCTTTGGAATTAGGCATTCCACAAACGTCATTACACCGTATTTTGCATAAAAACTTGGGTCATAAGGCTTATGAAGTTCAGTTAACACAAGAACTCAAGCCGGCTGATCATCAACAACGTCGTGTCTTTGCTGATTGGGTCCTTGAAATGCGTGAAAATGATCCGGAATTTCATCGAAAAATCATCTTGACTGATGAGGCCCATTTCCACCTCGGAGAATACGTCAACAAGCAAAACTGTCACATCTGGGGCTCGGAAAACCCAAGAGTTATTGTTGAAAATCCTCTCCATCCTCAACGCGTGACTGTTTGGTGCGGTTTATGGTCCGGCGGGGTCATTGGACCTTACTTTTTCGAAAATGAGTCTGGAGCAACAGTTACGGTCAATGGATTGCGCTATCGAGAGATGATTAATGATTTTTTATGGCCGGAATTGGATGGTATTGATCTGGACAACGTTTACATTCAACAAGACGGCGCTACGTGCCACACAAGCAATGAAACCATCGATCTTTTACGGGAAAAGTTTCCGGACCGTGTTATCTCTCGAAGAGGTGATCACAATTGGCCACCGAGATCTTGTGATTTAACACCTTGCGACTTCTTCCTTTGGGGCCACGTGAAATATAAGGTCTACGCCAACAGCCCAGCGTCGATTCAAGACCTCAAAGATGGAATTCGTGAGGCTATCGAGGACATAGGGCAGCCACTTTGCGATTTGGTAATGGAAAATTTCATGAAAAGGATATGGTCCTGTAAGCGTGGTCGTGGCGGCCATTTGGCTGATGTTGGGTTCCATTATTAACGGCATACCTTCCTCTTTATAATGAAATAAACATTCGATCATTTATCTCGAAAAATGCCATTTTTCTTTGAATATCAAAGTAACACCTCTTATTGGAAAACCCTTTATAAGATTAGTTCAGCAGCTGCTAATAGAGTTTAAATTTGTTGTAAAATCCTTAAGTATTTAAACAATTATAATGTTTTTAGCTAATAGATACCTACTTTTGAATTAATTTAAAAAAGCAGCAATAACTGCCTATATCATAAATACATTCTCAATTAATTAAAAAAGCAGTGTTTCGTTTCAATTATAATTGAGACCAATCTTGATTAAGAGGAATACCGACTTCAATAAAAAATTACAACAATACCTATGCGAATATTGTACCAAGTACACCGCAAAATTGCTGCATGTATACCTTCATATGTATGCAGGTATACGAATAAAATATCGATTTGTTTATATGCAATGAATAAATTTTGTGTCTGCTGGTAGTAAAATAGGTATGTATTCGTATTCAATTGTAATCATTTATGTGCAATGTACATATATATAAGCGTAGGTATGCAATATTTAAATAAACACACCGAAAAACGGACGAGCCACAAGCAAGAATACGAATATTTAAGAACTTGCATTGAAATTATTGGTTTCAATATGGAAAAACCAAAATGAAATATTTAATATTTTGTAATAGATTTAAATACAAAACGTATGTAGCTAATGAGTTAGCGATATTTGCAGCATAAATTAGAATTCATAACTCTGTATTATAGATACCTTTTATTTCTTAATATTCAAGTTTTTTTTATTGATTTTCTAGGCTCGAAAGTAGCGACTTTTTCACCCTAAACCAATTTGCATACCCGCAACTTTAATTCAAATTGTTTTTACATTTTTTTCAATGTTTCAATTAGTGTTAATAAAACATCGATAGTATAATCGATTAATCGATTGTTTTGAACTATCGGGACTATCGATAGTTAAGAAAAAAATATCGATAGTCAACCAGTTGATGTGTTTATGTCGTTGGGAAAGAAAATTTAAGAAATGAGTTGTCAACTTAGAACTGTCCTTGAATGACAAAAATCTAAACTCAGCTAAAGTTCAGTTGGTTCTTGAACGTACACTACTCAATTAACAATGTTCTATTTTTGAAAGTTCAGTTCACCTAACCTTCACTGCTTCGCGCATCTGCATTTCATTGCAATACAGTTTTTTTATGTTTTGGATTTTTTTTTAACTAAAAAGGGCAATTTTGCACATGCAATTCTTGTGGCCAGGAGTATAAACACTCTGGAAGTACCTCCAATTTACATGGTGATAATATAAATATAGAAGTGGAAGGTGAGGATTCATCCCCTGGTGCAGATGGAAATCAACTTGCGCCAGTGCCAATGCAAAAAAAAAACATTTGGTAAATCTTAAATTTGTTTTTGATTTGAAAATAATTTGAAAAAAATTAAAATTATGTTTTTTCTTAAAATTATTATTTATATTAATACCACTATCGATTTTTTATCTATTAATCGATTGTTTAAAAAAAAAAACAATCGATACTATCGAAAACTCCAACAATCGATGTTTTATTAACACTAGTTTCAATGTAAAAACTGATAATTTTTTTCACAAATCGAACAAATCCCTTAATGATAGCATTTTAAGACCTTAATCATAAAGATTAATGCAGAACTTTTTGAGTAATCAATTTATTAATGAAGCTATGTCGATCTGTTTTTTTAATTAAAATGCTTTTTATTTGCAAAAAAAAACATTTAAAATAATTCTAGCACCTTTCGTGTGGGCTTGATGGTAAAACATTATAAAAAAATAATTTAAAAAAAGAGGTTAAGCAATAAATATGCAATTTTTGTTTTTTCAAATTTTGAATTTTTTTCATCAACTTTTGAATTTAGAGTACCTACTGCAAATCTAATTGAAGGGTGACTTTATCACCCTTTTAGTATAAAAATGCAGCATGTTATTTTGGCTTTACTCAGATGCCTTAACATTGAAGATCCAATTAGTAGAACGAGAGTTATGATTTGTTAAAGCCAACCTTATCAAATTCGAATTATAACATTCGATTCAGATAATGGGATTCTCCAATGGTGGGTACTAGTCGGCAATGGTCCAACCTGGTAATTTCAATGCAATTTTTTTGATTTTTCGATCAATTTAAAATCAAGATTGTGATGATTATATTCCACGTAGGATAATAACTGAGGTATCGAAATAACCGTAATTTTATTTATATGCAAAGTTAATAAAAACCAAAGATAACCATACATTTCTGCACTCAAGAGATTTGAGTTCATATGTGAGAGTGCTCAAAAATTGCCGTTATCAGCGTTCGAGGGTATTCTAGGATTATAATTTCTTGTATTCATATTAAGATCAGTAATTTCTACCATCTGCCAAAATTTCAGCCTTATAGCACTACCCCTTAAAAAGATAAAAATCAAATACCTACTACATTTTGTCTCGCATTTCTCTACCCAGTTTGGTTCTTTTATTAGAGCTAACCTTTCTAAATATTTTTTCAGTCTGTTCTTAAAGAAAGAATGAGACAGCACTTCGGGTATAATAGTGTAGTTTGTAAGAGATTTGATGGCGCAAATTTTGTAGCCAACTCAACACCAAAGTTGAAAGCAAAATATATGAAGCGAGATACTTTGTATGACGTGACGGTGTCCATATTGGACTATGGGATTAATACAGCACGTAGAGGTTGTAGTGATTTGAATGGGTTTTGCTGGTTTATAATGATTTAAACGCATAGGGATGTTATGTTTTTTGTATTTAAAAGAATGTTCTGTATCTTTATTTTAATACAAATAATTTGTTTTTAGTATATAACGGGTGATTTTTTAAGAGGTTTAGAACTTTTTTTTAAAAAAAAACACAAAAAATTCGAAAAAATGAATGAAATATTTATTTGAATCTATAGTTTGAACCTTGCAATTTAATGTTTAAAGATAATTTCATGCAAATGTTGACCGCGGCTGCGTCTCAGGTAGCCCATCCGCTGAGTCCAATTTTGGCATACTCTTTCACACATATCGGCCGGTATCTCACGAATGAATGCATGGATGTTGGCTTCCAGTGCGTAAATCGAAGCGGGCTTGTCCCTATAGACATTAGCCTTGACATACCCCCACAAAAAATAATCTAATGGTGTCAAATCGCACGATCTAGGCGGCCAATTGACCGGCCCGAAACGTGAAATTAACTGTTCACCAAACTCGCCTCGCAATTGCGCCATTGTTTCGCGTGCTGTGTAGCATGTGGCACCGTCTTGTTGAAACCACATATCATGCAAGTCAAGAACTTCCATTTCGGCCAAAAAAAAGTTTGTTATCATCGCTCGGTAGCGTTCACCATTGACAGTAACGCTGCGATTCGCATCATCTTGGAAGAAATAGGCCCAATAATGCCGCCGGCCCATAAACCGCACAATACAGTGGCTTTTTCGGGATGCATTGGTAGCTGTTGCAATGCTTCTGGCTGATCTTCACTCCAAATGCGGCAATTTTGCTTATTTACGTACCCATTCAACCAAAAATGAGCCTCATCGCTGAACACAAGCAGCGCGCGATGAACATTTCGAACCGAGCACGAATTTTGATAGTAAAATTCAATAATTTGCAAGCGTTGTTCATTTGTAAAACGATCCATGGTTAAATTGCAAACCAAACTGAAGCTGTTTGACAGTGACAAAAGGTACTAAACACACGTCAGCTGTCAAAACCAGTGTTGCCAAAACCAAACCAGCTTAAAAATCAGCCATTACATTTAAGTTGAAATTTTATGTTTGGCGCCGCCATACTAGCCAACTGAGAGGAATCGCCACTGTATTTTGTATCCATCATAAAATATCTGCGAATTAAAGACTTCCTTATTTACAAATATGCCCATAAAAGAATGTTTAGAAGTCTATAAAACGAAGCTTTCTTCTTCCGATGGTGACTCAAAGCTATTACAACTTCTTGACTCATCCCTAACGTAGGCATATTTCCTTTA
The DNA here is from genome assembly GCA_932273885.2 of Leucozona laternaria. Lineage (NCBI taxonomy): Eukaryota > Metazoa > Arthropoda > Insecta > Diptera > Syrphidae > Leucozona > Leucozona laternaria. Next base: position 282,794,796 of record OW026366.1, read on the forward strand.
CAATGGAAAAACTTTTTTACAAATAGATGGAGTAGCAATGGGTTCACCAGTTGCACCCATCGTAGCGGACATATGGATGCAACATTTTGAATAGTAAGCTTTAGAGTCTTTACTAATCAAACCCATAATTTGGGTTCTGTGTATTAAAGAAAAATGATGTAGATAATTTCCTAAATCACCTTTATTCGATACACAACAAAATTTAATTTGCAATTGAAATAGAAAAAAAAATTTCGTCCCTCTTGGATGTTAAAGTTTTCAAAAACTAGATGGATTAATCGGCAACACAGTCTTTAGAAAAAATAACACATATGGATAGGTATTTAAATGCTTTATTTCATCAATATGGTATTAAAACCATTTTTAAACCGTCACCCAAGAACCACCAAATAGCTACTAAGATCCCTGAAAGACAAAATGCAGTTCCAAAACCGAAGTATATCTATTCCGTCCTATGCAGTTGTGGCTCATCCTATATAGGAGAAATAAAAAGAGCGATTAAAACAATATTACATGATGAACATATTTAAAGCCGTTCAAAAGAACTCTTTCACGAAATTAATATTAACAGAACATTTTTATGTGCCAAGAATCGTTCGGGAGGAGATTGAAATTAAAAATCACAAGGGATCAAAGCTTTAACTCTTTACCGCATACGAAGCCAAATATGGCTATGGGCAGTTATGTGCCTTTTTCTCCTCACTTCAATAAAAAAATGATCAAAACACAACAGGGTCCTCTTCTGTGCATTTCTGAGAACAAATAGCTGTACTTTTGAACTCGTGCACCAAATAAAAAGGAAGATATTCATGTTTCCAGGTGTGTCGGTTACTTATTGTCATTGAAAACGGAAGTGTGAAAAATTTTCTTATTTCAAATAATAATAACTTTGGTGTTAGGTCAGTTAAGTGGTCATAAAAATATATCTCTGATTCTGTGTCTAATTCTCTTTGAAACGAATGTATTTTTATAAAAAAAAAATATTATCTTGCTCGTTTGAGAGGTAAAAGTGTACAAGCCATATTTGGCTTCGTATGCAGTAAGGGGTTAAACTGTCAAGTGCATATAATCCACTCATAAATACTTTAAAGCAACAACAAAAACATAATAACGAACTGACTGATGCAATAATTGCATAGATTCAATGCAATTGCAACAACAACCATGGCAAGCACCACTCCAACAACAACCGGTGCCATCCACAACGCACCGGCATAACTATAGAGAGCTAGAGAAAATCGACAAAACTAAATTAAATCAGCGACCACGAATAGTGTAATCCATTCGAAACGTCGGTCGGGTAATCAAAACATGATTAAACTAATGAATTAAATACTATTTACTCAAATATTTTCTACGTGGGAAGTCCGAAAAGTTACTTTAAAAAAAAACAAAAAAAATACGTTTTCAAAACTATTCATTTTAAAAAAGGCAAGGATTACACATGTAAATTTTACTACGACATACGCAAGTCTTACAGAAGTGTCTTCCGCTTATCATAAGCGGAAGTCTTTATGAATGCTATGGTCACAGATTAGCCACATGAAGATGAGAATCCCCGGCAGCCATTTTAATTTGCCTACAAGCTTGAATTGGCAGTTATCAGATAAAAAATGAGAATGTGTGCATAAAAACCTCACACATAGACAGTAGGGATCTTCACACACCTGGTTAAATTGTTGTTGCAATTCACATCTATTCATCGACGCTGGAAGAAATTACAAATACAACAGTGAAAACAAATGGGTTTTGGAGGGTGAAACGTACGAAACATTCTCATCTTCATATGGCTAATCTGTGGCTATAGTTGTAATTCAATTTCACGGTTTCAACTTACAGCTTACGTAATTTGGTTAAATTTGTAACTGTATAGCTGTTTATTCCACTAACTTCATTTTTCACCCATTTTGTTTGCTTTTTTTGTTTGTGAATCTGAAAGTGCTATATTAGCAAAGGCCAACTAAATGTTAATACAAACTGGTGGACTATACTTATCCAACTTCAAAACAGTTCCATAGAGGAAGGGGTTTTCGAGATATCCTAATAAATAATATCCTAAATAATACAATATCAAAGGAGACCTTAATTTTGACCTTGAAGCCTGATTCACAATGCGGCGTGGAAACGAAACGAGACGTGAGCGTGACGAGAACTCGTTGTAGTTGTCAAACCAATTTCAAATAATGAAAGCCTACCTGGATATACACAATGCGGCGTTTCTCGTCGTCACGTCACGCAAAGAATTCGAAAAATTGAAAAAAAGACGCGACGGACGTGACGACGATTTTCATTTTTCCTAAGTAATTTACAGATTTTTAACAAGAGATGTAATCAAATTGTGTCTAACAACTAAAGTTATTGATAAATCTATTGCTTTGTAAGTTATTTTGTTTATATTTTATTGATTTTTTTTTTACAAAAATGAATTTTTGTCGTAAAAACGCTCTCTGCATCCTGAATTGGGCGACGATTTTGTAACTAGAAAAAGATGACAGCGGTTCAAGTCACGCTCACGTCCCGTTTCCTCGTCGCATTGTGAATCAGTCTTGATAAGCTTCAATGTAGTTTCAAGATATTCGAACCGCTTTTCCGGGAGAGTCCGAAAATTTGTAAATAATTACATAATGTTGAGGTATATAGCACCCTCAGTGCAAAAGGGCGCTAAGTCAATAAATGACATTTTTGAGTTAAAGATGAGGAAATATTGCTACTTAAATTATCTTTCTTTTGAGGGGCCTGTCATTTTAATGAAAAAAGAAATACGAAGATAATGGCTATTTATATAAATTTCCAATGCAAAATAGACATAGAGCTGACCTAAAATGTTCACCATTTTATACTTGAAAGCTTAAATAATTTTGTGCAAGAGAGAGATAACCCAAAATAGAGAAAAGAAATCTATACAAGACAGAGACATTTCAAAAAATGTCACTTCAAAAAATTCTTTGTTCCAATGCAAAACAGAGGCCGTTTTCGAATGTTCTTAAACGCAAACTGCAAAAGTCTTCAGTTCGAAAACGCAAATCCAAATTCTACTGCATTAGCATTGTGTTCAATAATGCAGTTTGCTAAAGTCACGTGTTCAAAAAAATGATCATCTGCGTTGCAGCTGTGCAATAAAAAAATGGTGGTGACGAAAGAGACAGACATGGTTGTTCGAGAGATTGTTAGCTAATTAACATTTTTGGATGTCGGTCGGTCATTGAGTCAAAATAACGAGCGAAAGTTAATCTGAAAATTCTCATGAAATTGGATTCTTTGACGTTCACCAAAAGACATGTGTGCAAGCAGGACGATTGCATATTTGACGATTATAACTTTTGCGTCATAAATGACGATCAATTACCGATCAAATTGACTTTGATTTGACGTTTTCATTTTTCTTAGTGCAATACAGCGATAAACCAAAATACTTCTCTTTTCCTCTTTGAATGTTTCCATGCAAAAGAGCGATAAGTGACAAAAGATTTTTTTTTAATGCAAGAGAGCGCCAATTCAAAATTTGGCGGGAGTTTTGGTTAATCAAAAAATATTTTTGTGGAAATAAGTCATTTGTGAATTGAGATTGTGAGTGATAATAATAAATAATTTTATCAATAATAATTTGATCAAAAATGGAAAATTCTCGCAGTTTCAATATTTTAAAAAAGGTAAGTGCATATTTATTAAGTGTACAAAGGAATGAGAAACCTAAAAAAACTATTATTTATTTTTTTTAAGTCAACATCATCGTTGCAAAACTTTGTGATGCTGAAGTTGAAGGTAAAGTTGTGGTTGACATTGAGGCTGAGATGGTGGGTGAAATGAATGCTCTGATCGAGGCGGAAATATCAAGTGGGGTTGAGGCTGAGATTGAAGATGAGGCCGGATATACAATTGATCCTGAACAAAATATTGAAGAAGGAGAGGTGAGTTGTTTTACATCTTAACATTTTTTTTTAACTAAAGCAACAATATTCTATTTGTTAGGCCACTAAAAAGGTTCTTACAAGGAAGCGTGATCGGACCACCAATAATTGGCCAAGGAAAATAAATAAATTAAAACGGAATTCGGGTGAGTGCTACAAGAGTGAATCTACAGGGCGCGTTTTTCCATGCACCTAGAGCGATGAAACCAAGATGCACCAGTGATTGCTCTCATAAGTGCACATCAAAATTTTCATACAGTCAACGAGAAGATATTTTCAATGAATACTGGAACTTGGGGGAAGTATAAAAGCAAAGAGAATTCGTAAATAATAGTGTGAATGAAGTCCAAACAAAGTACCGATACGTAAGGGAAGGCTCAGACCGACAAAAAAAAAATCTTGCATTTCATTTCCTTCAGGAAGGTGTTCTTAATCGAGTTTGTAAAACTTTTTTTTTGTAATACACTAAACATTAGCGCCAAGGTTATCGAAACAGCTCGATATAAATTCGTTAATAATGCCTGACCTTAGAGGCAAACACGGGAACCAACCATCCCTATCAGTAGAGCTCCAAGAAGGGATATGTCGGCACATCAATAGCTTTGAAAGGATAGAGTCTCAATATCTGAGACAACAAAAGCAAAGAGAGTACATTGATGGCAGTCTCAATATAAGTTCAATAAACAGAATGTATAAGGAAAAATACATTATCGATGGGCTTGAATATGCAAAGCAGCACACTTATGAAAAAATGTTTAATTATAATTTTAATATTGGATTTTTCAAACCATAGAAAGATCAGTGCATCCAGTGTTTCCAGTTCTATAATTCAACTGAAGAACAAGAAGCGGCTCTGCTAGAAGCACATTCCATGCATGTCACAGAAAAAGAATTGTCTAGGATTGAAAAAGAAGACGACAAGAAATTGTGTGAATCAAACAAAAGCACGAAAGTTATCTGTATGGACCTTCAAGCCGTTATTTCTGTACCATGTGGCGATGTGTCATCTTTTTTTATAAAAGAAGATTGCTTTGTTTCAACTTCACCATATTCGAGTTGTTTTCAAATAAAGAATTTTGCTATTTATGGCATGAGAGCTTAGCGGACACAGGATCTAATGAGATTGGTGCAAGTCTCAAGATCTATCTGAGTAAATGCACATCAGACATAGAACATCTAGTTATTTGGTCTGATAATTGCTTTTGCCAAAATAAAAGTAAATACATGCTTTCTTGCAACTTGTGCAAATTTACGGAGTTAAATACATCACCCAAAAGTTCTTGATAGTTGGCATGCGCACTCGCTGATAGAAAAAAAACAAGGCAAGTTGTTTAAAATCAGGCCCTATATTCACTTGCGACCAGCTTGTACCGATTATCCAGCTGGCAGAAAAATCTAAACCACGTGCATCAACTTCAAACTAACGAGGTATACGACCTTAAGGATTTATGCTCGAAAACTGGAAAGAATTTCCAAAAAAAAACGAAAGTGGAGAAAAAGTTGTTTGGACTGATATAAAAGTGCGCAGCGAAGAAAAAGGACTTGATATGGAGCTGTGCTGGTGACATGCACCACCAATTTTTCAAAAATTTGAAAAGTGATGAATCGGAAAGTCGTATGTCAGCTGCTTTGAAAAGAAGAAGAGCTGGAGCCTAGAAGATTTTTTTTACTAATTTACTTTTACTCGTATATTTTTTTTCAAATAAAGGGTTTTCCAATAAGAGGTGTTATTTTGAATAGCCCGCTATTTCGGTAGCTGTCACTTTTGAAGCTGTCATTTTTTGATATTTGACAAGTAGAAACTACGCCATTAATAAAAATGGAACGATACACGCTTCAACAACGCATTGAAATTATTAAAATTCACTATAAAAATGGTGAAAATTTGGCAGTGACATTTTTGGGTCGTCGTGAAGCACCTTGTCGGACCGCAATACAGAAATTGATGGACAAATTCGAGCTGTCGGGACAAGTTAGTGATGTGAAGAATAAAACCCGTGCACGTCGCTCAAGAACAACTGAGAATATTGCTGTTGTAGCCCAAAGTGTTAAAGAAAACCCAGGTTTGTCCATTCCTCGTCGTTCTTTGGAATTAGGCATTCCACAAACGTCATTACACCGTATTTTGCATAAAGACTTGGGTCTTAAGGCTTATAAAGTTCAGTTAACACAAGAACTCAAGCCGGCTGATCATCAACAACGTCGTGTCTTTGCTGATTGGGTCCTTGAAATGCATGAAATTGATCCGGAATTTCATCGAAAAATCATCTTGACTGATGAGGCCCATTTTCACCTCGGAGGCTACGTCAACAAGCAAAACTGTCGCATCTGGGGCTCGGAAAACAAAAGAGTTATTGTTGAAAAGCCTCTCCATCCTCAACGCGTGACTGTTTGGTGCGGTTTATGGTCCGGCGGGGTCATTGGACCTTACTTTTTCGAAAATGAGGCTGGAGCAACAGTTACGGTCAATGGATTGCGCTATCGAGAGATGATTAATGATTTTTTATGGCCGGAATTGGATGGTATTGATCTGGACAACGTTTACTTTCAACAAGACGGCGCTACGTGCCACACAAGCACTGAAACCTTCGATCTTTTACGGGAAAAGTTTCCGGACCGTGTTATCTCTCGAAGAGGTGATCACAATTGGCCACCGAGATCTTGTGATTTAACACCTTGCGACTTCTTCCTTTGGGGCCACGTGAAAGATAAGGTCTACGCCAACAGCCCAGCGTCGATTCAAGACCTCAAAGATGGAATTCGTGAGGCTATCGAGGACATAGGGCAGCCACTTTGCGATTTGGTTATCGAAAATTTCATGAAAAGGATATGGTCCTGTAAGCGTGGTCGTGGCGGCCATTTGGCTGATGTTGTGTTCCATTATTAACAGCATACCTTCCACTTTATAATGAAATAAACATCCGATCATTTATCTCAAAAAATGCTATTTTTCTTTGAATATCAAAATAACTTGTCTTATTGGAAAACCCTTACTTTTTCACTTAAATTATAGTATTTATTTTAATTAATATACATAACTTACTTTTTTCAAACAACATTTTCACTTAATTTAATCTTTTTCTATAAATTGACTTAGATTTAATTTTAGTGGTACCTGTATTACACTAGAAAATACTTTGAATTCAATTATAGTCATTTTGACTTGGCGCTCTTTTGCACTAAGATTTTGTACAGCTTTTGTGAACTATCTTAAAAACCTAAATTATTTATAAATATTTAAGCAAAAAAAAAAAAAAATTATTAAAAACACATAAAGTACTTGGTAAGTTATTAGCAAAAGTTTAGAGTCAGTATTTTGCAGTTGCGTTTTCCAGAAATGACATTTTTTGAGTTAACGCTCTTTTGCACTGTGGGTGAGTTTGTATGTATACAATTTAACCTTAAAAGTGGAACGTGGGCTCTTAGGGCAAATAAACTTTAAGAAGGTGTGGAAGTGTGGATATCTCTGGAATAGACGCTCTTTAAATACCAGAGTTATTTATTTAAACTAGCCCCATTTAGTAATGACCTTAACCATGAACTTTAGTGGCTTCAAGAATGACCTTGACCTTTTTGAAAAATATGTAACCTGAGGGAATATTCAGCCGTCCGTTTTTCATGTGACACCCAATATACCTAAGCTAAATGGTTCGTATATGTAAACGTGTCATTTATTATAAATATATGTATGTACATGAGAGTCATTTATTTTTAATGTGCGCATTATACCTACCGTTATTTTGTTTTTGAGACATTTCATGTAAGAGAAGGTTTTTCAGACAAATTTGTTTTCTATCAGTATATCCCTTTATTTGATAAATTTCCTTTCATTCTTACCCCGGTTTATATGTGTATATGAGGATTTTATGTACATAGTGGGACTATAGATTCATGAATCTATGTGCGGCTAAGTAATTCCAGGCACGTTTTGCTTTTTTGATATTTAAATAGAAAAACGCTATAACTATGCTCAAAATGTTGCTACTTTTCGGCACTCTCCTATCTCCTGAAACACTAAAACACACATAAGCTCTCTATTTGTTATACTCCCCTTTCTGACATGCAAAAATTGAAAATTACTCCGCCGCGATTAGGTAAGTAATAAAACTGGGAATGAAATTGAATAACCTATCTAAATAGAGGGTCACCACATTAACTTTAAGTATCAACCTATTATAAATATTTACACCTAAAATACAATTATAAATTATTCCAGCATTCAAAGCTCGGAACAAATTTTGGGAATTATCTTCTATTTATAAATAATTTAATAAAAACGCAAATATACAATTCAGTTAAACACAGGTAAACAAATAAAAATATTATTAATAAACTTTTCTTATAAGTATTTAAAAAAATGTAAAGCTTAGAATATTTGAAGAGAGAGATGACGTATGGAGATCCTGAAATTGAAAAACTTCCAATTTTTGAAGTCAAACTGGAACTTAAGGACAAAACTGTTGTATTTAAACCATCCCTTGAAACAACTTCGGGCGAAAGTGTTGCACTCATGGTTAGAAGTTTAATCGATGACATTTTTGATGCAGCTTCAAGCGTGCCTACATTATTTGAAGAGAAAAGTAAATTCAATTGAATTTTAATTATTAATTTATGAGGTTAATGAAACTATTCGGTATTGCAGTCGATTATACGCAAATAATTGATCTTGAAAGATGTGTGTGCGATATCATCAATAGAACATCAGTAACAATCGAAGAAGCTAAAAAGTTTGCTGGAAAATTTACCAGCATGAAATTTTTGTGGACGAAATCAATGGCGAAGGTTTTGCACACCATTATGCTTGAAAACTGCGGCAACTCGGCGACTTACAATGGTTTTTCGATTATGGAAGCTTTTAAAAAAGAGGTGTGTATGTTTGTTTGAATGTTATATTTTTGTTTTTAACATAAGTTGTTCTGAGGCCAATGGTGCAATCAAAACCTTTCACCTAACAAACGAGTAAACTTAAAAGTGGAAGAAGTTTGCCATATTATGCTATGCTATTTTAGGAACACCATATATTTAAACTAAAAACTCAGTTAACCACTCTCTCATCTAATATTCCAATATGAGATATAGCTTATATCACAGTGTTTGTAACAATATTAACACTCCTCCAAAACAGCTTGACCGATTCTTCTGAAATGTTGTGTGTATATTCAGTAGGTCTGAGAATAGGACGTAAACTATTTTTCATACCCCTCACCCTCAGTGATAAGGATGTGTGTCGAGTTAGTAGTACCTAGATTTATAAGACCAAAAAACCTGGTTGAATTAGAATTAGGGAAATTCAGCTTACCGTGAAGATAATCATGCTATTTTGATTGAATGATTTCACGAAGATAGCTGTAAGTGAACTAAAGTTTAGTAAATTATCTAGGGTACAGCCGAAAATACGAATCAATGTTTGAAATTCAATTTTTATTAAAATAGGAAGCATAGTCAAAATCGTAAGCGATATGAGACTTGATGTTGACTCTAAGTTACATTTAAAATTACAAGTTACTTGTCCAAACGTTAGTTTTTTTGCTTAAACTTTTTCAAACAATAAAATTGAAAAAAGCGCCATAACCGTGATGTAGAAAAAACGCATATCATACAATATATGGTGTGTTCAAAAGGAAGTTTTTTTTAAAATCATTTCGTGAAGAATGTTATAACTTGTCAATATGTCTATACTAAATCCCAAAGGTTATCGAGTTACAGTATTTTTTATTTCGAAGATCCTCTGCTTTGATTTAATTTTTGGATCACCCTGTGTAAAATTGATTTTTGTTCCTTACATTTTTTAAACATTAAATAATTTTAATTACCATCACAGCTTTTGAAAGCTTGTGCTTATTCTGCAGTTGTGTAAAACTTACCCCAACTAATTTAAGATCGAAAGTTATAACCATGTGTATCCAATAAAAAATGGTTCTCGAAAAAATTAAAACAAATCATATAATAATTAAAATAGAAGGTAATTCGATATGTTTATTTTGATTCCGTTTGTATTGGTTTCTTAAAAAAAAGGCTCGACGTAAATGGATAAGTAGTGGTAAGTTTTAAATAATTTGAATGTGTTTACCTCTTAAATAATACTAGCTGGCCTGCCTGGCTTCGTACGGGTAGACGTACCCCGTTTCACTTTCACCATACAAAGTGAATTTTTCCGATTTTTTAATTATTATTCTGCTTTTCGGGGCGGAGCCGAACCCAACAAATTAGAGATCATTAAAAGCGATCCAGCCGTTGTTGAGTTATAAATGGTGTAAATAAACCGACTTTGTTATACATGCCTACATTATTTAAATAAAAATTTATATTTTTTAAAAACAGTTTATTTATTTTCAAACGACCTGCTTGATGCAAAAGCGAACTAAAAACTGAATCTTAAAACTAAGTATTGAAAATCAAATGCAATTCTTTAAGACAGGTAGTGCAACAAAGCATTATGCTCAGATATAAAACAATATTCATTTAAACAAAGGGATCGATGAGATCAGCGAAATGATGATTCCACCTATGAATGGATATTTATACCTTGCATTGAATCTTGATGAGTCTGTGAAGCATTGGAGGTCCGAGTGATTTAAATTACAATTAAAATTTGAAAATCTATAAAAATAGTAAATATATCTATATATTTATATATATATATTTATATACCCCAAGGTTTTCCACGTATTTTAATTTTTCGCTGTTCTTTCCCACCTTTTGTCTGTGCGAATGATATAATCTCTCCAGCGTTTTTGTTGTCTCTCGATTCGTCTTGTACCGTCTCTTGGAACCCATTGCGTAGATCTTATAGTCCATCGGTTGTCGTTCATTCGGGATATGTGAGCAGCCCAGTTCCATTTTTGTTGTTTCGCCTTTTTAATTACATCTTCAAAACCTGTCACCTGTCATATTTCTTATGAATTCATGTCTCAGTCGTTGCCTTTTAGAGATTTTTAGGATGGATCTCACCATTGCTCTTTGTGTTGTCGTGAGTTTATTTGCTGATTTTGTGGATATATTCCACGTTTGTGAGCCATATGTCATGACGGGAAGAATAGCTAGTTGCCTCGAAAAAAAGTTTCCTTGATTGTTTTGTAAGATTTGAATCAAATGACTGTTTATTTTTCCAAAATTGTTTCCAACTGTTTGTTATTCTCCTATTTATTTCTTTTTCTTCTTTATTCGAAAGTGAAATCAGCTGTCCTAAGTATTTGTAATATTCCACATATTCGATTTGTTTCCCATCTACGAAAATGTCCTTCTGGTTTCCTTTTCTCATTAATTTTGTTTTTTTCAGCATTCATTTTAAGTCCTGCTCTCGCGCATTATTCCTCCACTTCCTTTATCATTTGCTCTATGTCATCGCTTGAAGATGCAACTGCAAAACGCAAGTTATGAAGATATTCTCCATATATTTTTAATCCTAACGTTTGCCAAGACATTAAACGAAAAATATCTTCAAAAACTGCAGAAAAGAAAGCTGGTGAAAGGGGATCTCCTTTCCTTACACCTCTGCTAAGATTGAATGTTCTGCCTTTGCTCTCTAGGGATAGTGTACACATTTTTAATTATTCTAACAATTTTGTCGATTATTCCTTGTTTTTGTAATGACTCCCAAATTACTCTATGTTCTACCGTGTCAAACGCTTTAGTGAAGTCTATGAACGCCATGTGTAAATCAAGCTGATGGTATTCGTTACATTTTTCTATTATTTGGTTAACTGTTTGTAAATGATCGGTAGTGCTAAAACCTTTACGAAAACCAGCTTGTTCTCTGCGTTGTTGTTCATCCAAGTGATGGATATTTGATATTAAATTGCTGTAACGTATGAATCATGGTACTACTAAACAGATAGCGCTTTCCTGCTTTTATTTTGATTTTATTCTGCGCATCTACGTCATCGACGCACAAATTTGCCGACATTTTGATACTTAAATATAAATGTTTGTTTAGAATCCAAATTACAAGTTGATTGCTTTTAAGAAAAGATTTTTAATATTTAATTATTAAATTTGAGTCGAAAAATATTTGTGTTGTTAAACTTAGAAAACGAAATTTGTGTGCGTCGATGACGTCATTCTATGTTGAGATGCGCAATGCTCTATCTTGTTTAGTTGTATCATGCGTATGAAGTACTTTGAGAGATTAACATTTCATTTGCTTGATCTGTATTCGACTATGTATGTATATACTACTAGCTGATCCGGCAAACGTTGTTTTGCAATATAAATTATTTCCAGTGAATATTTTGGTAATCAATTAAAAAGAACTAACTTATTGTAAGTGTGTGGGGATGTGTATATGACTTATCACAAATTATGACAACTAAAAAAAAACATTATCACTCTCTTAGTGCAATGGAGTGTCCGATATTTTTAGTGAGCCCATCTTTAGCCAACACAAACAAACTGGAGTATAATGATAATGTATTTTTACTTTTATTATTGTACCTACCTTTCACAATTTTAATTTTAATTTCTCTTTTAATTAAAAGTGATTCTTAAAATTTTTTCTAGTAAGAACTAATAAATATGACAGTTGCACTGAGAAAGTAGGTACAACGATAAGTTAAAAAATAAAAAACCGAGCCGAAAACGGCTTAGGCCCTAAAATTTAGTGAGTGAGAGAAAGCTTAATGTGTGAGAAAGACAGGAAACCGGCTTCGTTCTTATCCCTATTTAGTGCTGTTTACGGCCTCAGAAGTGACACCGGTAGAATAAATGATCGAGTGGTAACTGATATGATGTTTGAAAATTATTAAAGTAGGTAGGGGAAATACGTCCAAAATGACGTACTGTTACCATTTTTTATTGAGAAACATTATATAGAGTATTTATCCTAGTATCTTGTTTATTATGTCTTTTTTTAATGCATTTCACACATTTACTAGTACTTTTAAAGTTTAAAATATAAATATATTAAATTAAAAAAAATAGTTTTAAAAAACTATTAGAAAATTCAAAATGACATATTTCATATGGACAAAATGACATACACCAAATCTAGTGGGTTCATAGTGGTTCCTTTAGTTCATTGTGTCTAAAATGTATTTATAATTATTAGTAAAAATTTGTTTCTAGAAAACTTTTGCAAATAAATTTCTGTTGTTCTTTGGAAACTTTGGAAAGATGCATGGGCCCAATGATTGCATTTTTGCACTTTTTGCTTGAAGTTCGTTTATATAATGTGTTGATATGTTAATACAATCTGGTAGGGTCGACTTTTTCGATTCCTTTTGTCCTGACCAGTAATATAAGTTCCTTTTGGAGCATGTTTGTTGCTAAAATATTCGCTTACGTAGGTATGTCGTTTTGTCCATACTATAGTCTTGGCAAAGTTTTGTTAATAAATTCCAGAAAACTCTGATGTTATGGTCAGTTATTCGTTTATTATCTTAATTTTGTCATGAACTATAGATACAGATATTTAAACTAAATGATAACGGCGTAAATTCACCAAAATCCGAAAATCTGTCCAGAACCAAAAAAATATTATTTTCTTCGTAAATAATGTTTTGTTTCTTGCCACGACATGTGGCTGTGAAATGAGCCAGAATTTTCAAAGGATGTTAAAAATTATCCAAGCCAATTAGTTACATTTGAGCGGATTGTATGAGTAACGGAGATTTCAAGAAGTGGTCGGTATGTCATTTTGTCCTTATATGTTATTTTGGACGTACTTCCCCTACTAATATCGCTATTAATAAATAGGGGTTGGTGGTAGAAGGGCGAAAATTAAGGGTTATATGTATTTTTAAGACTTTAGGCAATAACGCTCAAAGAAATAACGCACAAATCGATTTGCAAATATTGCCCAAATTTTTTTATCGCCAAAAAAAAAAAAAATGGAAATATCGCCCATTTGAATTCAATATTAATTGTTGTTGTGAAATTTGGGGGTTATTTCCTCAATATTAGGCGATATTTCCAAACATTTTTTATTAATTTAGGCGTTATCTCATAAATTTTGGGCGATATTTCCAAAGTGAAATTTCAAGGAAACTTGCGGCGCATAAACCAGTGAGGTATGAATGGGGGGGGCATGCTGCCCCCCCTGCAACCTCCCTGCTTAGGCGCATTATAGGATTTGGGGTAGGTGCAAGGCGGAGTCAATGCAAAGTCTTTTTGATTTGGGCTTTTTTTCCTAGCGTTTGGGCGTTTCCTTTTCCTGGATTTGTTTTTGCAATATTTCCAATTTTGGGCGTAGTTTCCCATTTTTACTTACTTTAAAATTTTTATTTTGTGCGTTTTTTCCTTTAATACAAATAATAAGAAATGGAAATAGCTCTCAAATTGAGAAAAAAAACAACGACAATTGTTCAGATTTTTTTTGGGCGATATTTCCAAATCGATATTTGGGCGTTATTGCCTAACGCCAATTTTTAATGTCGAATCATAAAGAAAAATGTTCTCCAAAAAATAAACCAAAGTTTTTTTTTGGGGTGGACTAATGTTCTTATTACTTTTTTCTTTGATTTCAATACCTAACTACATACATAATGTAGGTATATGTGTTATATATGCAAATATATTTTTTAGATACTTTAATTCAAATCTTTAAATTCAAAGCTTTAAACAATTTATAAAACTCGTGTCGATTTTGAAGTGAGTATATACTAAATTACTAAAATTTCTAATCCTTATCATTATCACTCAAAAAGTTATACCTTCGATTTTGGATTTTTCGTTATTCATCATTTAGTTTCAACCAAAGCTTCATAATTTAGCCCAGTCCTGGTCGAAAAGCGTTATCATCTAAATAATTAAATATACCTCATTTGTCTTAACTCAATGTTTTGTTTCGAGATAAATGAAAAAACCTTTGAAGTGCATTGAATAAGATGCTTGTGAATTGAGTCAACAATCGTTATACCAGTCTTGTATACCAAATTAGCAATACGTTTCACGTGTTTCTTTCCTCTAAGGACATCTTCAGGGCACTAACATTTTAAATGAAAATAACAATGAAATTTAAGTGTGCGTGGTGAATTATTAAAGACCTAGAATATTTAAAAACAACAAAAAAACTCTATTAAAACTTGTTTTTAGAATTTTAAAATTATGATGGGCTGTTTTATCTGCAATTGACTTTGCGTTTAAAGATATAATAGATGTAATTCAATAGTGTGTGTTTCTACCATCTTACGTTTTTGTCATTTTTTACTAACAACATACCTACCTATTATTTTGAATATATTACAGATTGACCGTTACAATGACATATATGAGGATATCGAAAATTTTGAAAGCTATCATGTAATCAATGGTTGGTTAGCAATCGACGTTAATCCGCTTAAACACGCTCTGCTAAATAACGCTTGCAAATGGGCTAATTCATTCAAACAATGGTTGCTGCAATATGTGTTGGACACGCTAGAGGTAGGATGGTGTTGGTTGCAATGTAAATAGCGGTAAACTGGGTGCAGATTGGATCGTGAAATACTCGGTTATTGATTGTTTGCATTGACACTTTTTCGCTAATTGCGACGGAACCACTTTGTTTGCGAATATTTAATCGTATTTTGTATACATCGTGTCGTCGTCGCTTCGGTTTGCTTGCAATTAGGCAAAAAACAATCTATTCTGCACATCCAATTTGTTGATAGATTTCCAATCAAAGTATAATATAATAATTTTCAATAAATTTGATTTGAAATTTTTGAAACCACAGCAACTTGACAGTTTTATCACATCCGGTATGAAGGCATTATCGCTTCCCATCAAATTGATGGATTTCCGTTCTTTTTTAGAGATTCTATCAATAAAATTCGAAATCAAGGAGCGCGAATGTTTAGCCAACAATATATTTAAGCCGCTTAAAGACATTATAAGCCTGCTAAAGTCATACGATACGGATTTTGATCCTGGCTTGCTAAAAGACATCGACCATTTGCCAAATAAATGGAAGACACTGAAGGACACTGCCGAAACTAAAATTGACGATTTGGCGGACGTCAGGGAGTACCAACAGAATGCCATTCGAGGTGTTGTAGAAATTTTTAACAGTCATGTAAATAGCTTTTGTGAGTCTTTCCTGATGATTGAGGTAAGCATTTGGTTGTCAGTTCCGTCAGTTCCTCATCCAGGAACTTAATTGTCCCTTTGTCACGCTGACTTTAACACACGGTTTTATTTCACAGTTTTTTTCCGTTCCATGTGATGGCGTGTATTCCATGTGCGATGCTGTGTACAGACGGTTGGGTGGATTTAAAAAGTCTCGTGAGCGGATTCTGCATTGTGCAAGGCTTTTAGAAATACCAACTTGTGACGGCACAAAACTCGTTCTATGCGAAGCTGATGTGAAAAGGGTTAAAGTACACAACTCCATCAATCGCATATATACCTATATAACTGCTCCATTAAAACAGAATTTCTTTTCCTTTCGGTTTTTTGTGCATTTTCTTTTTTTGTTTTTTGCAGCAACTGTGGGATTTCGTTCACGTCATTCAGTCTTGTATTATTGATTGGAAATCAACACCATGGTGCCGAATCGACACCGATAATGTGGAAAATGAATGCAAGAAATTCACCAGGGAGCTAAGGACGCTGGATAAGGGTGTTCGAACATGGAAACCGTACGAATATATTGTGTCTGTATTGAAGGATTTAGTTTCGTCATTACGTGTAATCACCGAACTTCAGAACCCAGCAATAACCGAAAGACATTGGATGGAATTGATGACTTGTACTAAAGTAAGTTGCTCAAATATTCAACGCTGAATTTAATAATTTTTATTTTTTATTTAAAGCTTACCAGTTGTCATGGAATAAATAATTTGGTATGTTTAAATTTTTTTTATTAAAAAATATATAAAATATTATTTTATTGATGCACACAACATCCAACAAGTAACACATTAGTTATGAGCTAAATTACAATTATTTTAAGCTTTCTAAGGATAAGCTAAATAAGGATTAATAAGGAGAAAATTAAAGTGTATTTGGTAGGGACAAAGGATAAGTTAAGTTGTGCTATTTTTCCATATAATGTTTGTCTCTCGTTTTGTATATCTGGTGCAGTCGTCAGAAAGGTGCCTATGTTAACCATTTTTTTGGACAACAGCTCACTTAAAAAACTTGCGGCCACCAAGAAAACTGTCGACAGCGGAGCAACGGAATTGCATGAGCGGGAATAAGGCTCCAAGAGGGAGTTAAAATCCTTTGAACTCTTGAAGCGGGCCGTCCAAAGATATTGTTGAAAAAATCAAAAGAATTTTATTGCAGATTGGGTTGAATTTGTTTTATATTTAGTGAATGGGGTATGTTCATAGTCATATTTTAAACCCAATGTGAACTGAACCGGAGTCCGGACCAAGGTTAAACACTGCTATTCATAAAGAATTTGGCAGCTCTGTTTAGTTAGAAACAGGTCTAAGGATATTCTACTACAATTTCCCTTGAATCTGTGAAGAAAAGCCCCTGACCGCAAAAATGCAAGTTTGTTGTTGTCTTGTTATTTTTTTATTGTTGTGCAGATTTGAAAACAAAAATTTGATGTCGTTTACCCTTGGCGACCTGTGGATGGAAAATAGATAAAATTGTTTAGGTGAAGAGCCAATTTAGTTGAAATATATTTGCAATTATTCAGCTGATTGTGCTTCTCAATGCTATGAAGGTCGCCTGTGGGGGGATATAACAAGATTTGAATATATATTTTTACTTATTATGGTAATGATAGGTATATAGCAAACTATATATTACACAAACATATAACTTTGAAGAATATTTCCATATACTAATGTCCAGCAGAATACCAAAATCTTCATCAATATTAAAACCAAGTGACATTTCTATTTTTTTAATAAAAAGCACTCAAATCTATAATCACTCGCGCTGAAAAATTTTGAATCTATTTGTTTTTGACGTTTGATAGCGTTAAAAACAACTTAAACACACCTTCTTTCGTGTCTATTGTTATAGACTCCAGGTAACCGTTTAAAAATGGGTTTAAATTGTCTATGAATAACATAAACTGTGCCTACGTTCTGTAACTCTCGCATGGTTAAAATTGGTCGAGAAACGATGGAAAATGGAACAAAACTCCTACGATTTGTTTCAATTTTCATCGTTTCTCGACTGATTTCATCGATGCGAGAGCTACAGAACATGGGTCCTGGAGTTTATTTTAGCAAAGACAAAATCAGAACTTATCGAAGAAATATAAACATGCCCCAGTGTGTTTCACTTTCTTTTGTTCTTGAAATTGAATCCACGGTTGCCACTTTGGTCATTTGTGTCCAAATTTGGTCATTTAATTTTCACTTGAATGCTTGAATGACGAGATGAAAAAAGAAAAAATCGATCTTTAATTTTGCATGTTCTCAAAAATTACATGTAAAAGCGCAACTTTTTTCGTCCCCTTATCCTAAATGTAAACAATGCATAAATGTGTTTCATTGAACGCACTCCATTACCCATGCACAAACACTGAATGCACGAAGACAGAATGCGGTATATGCACTCATTTTCTTGATTTGACAATTTATTGATAAATTACTAGAAAACTTTAAATATTTTAGTAATCAATCGTATTGTGGAACAGTGGGATGCACTTAAATCATATTTCTCGTTAAAGCCTAGAACGCTGCTTATGCGAAACGAAAAATCCCATAAAAAAAATGACACAACGAAATGATTAACCAAAAATTTCGTCCTCTTCGTTTTTCAGTACGCTGGCGCTGTCCGATGAGCGAAATGGATAATTGAAGCAGATTATTTGGAGAGGTCTCCGCTCTTTTTCCGCACTCAAATAATTACCCGAACCGGTGTGCGGAAAAGTGACATTTGAGCTTTTTTTTTTGTGTTTGTATTTGTTGTATCTTTCATTGTAGCATGGCTTTCTGTGATTTGTTTTGCGTTTGTGTTAGTTTTTTTTTTGTTATTAGTATGACGCTTTCAGCTGTCATTTTTTCAAAGTGGTTTCCGCAAGCATTTCGTTATCGTGTTGGAGACCAACGAAAAATTTCGTTTCGCATCAGCAGCGAACTAGGTTTCAGCCTAAGCCTAGCCTAGTGTGTTCTTTAACATTTTCAAACTTACATTATTTTGGTCACTTTTTACTGCGTTTGGTCTTTTTTATTTTCAATTTTAGTCACAGATTTAATTTCCAATTGGCAACCTTGATTGAATCCCACAAGAAAAAGGAATTGAAACCCACAGGGAAGTCCGCGGGTGTTATTTCATTTCAATTTGGTAACTCAGACTCACGGGCATCAGAGGCTAGAATTTGATCCACATATAGTTTCAGCGTAGGAGTAACAGTACTAGACACCATTACGACACGGGCTACTACTGTATTACTATATCTGCATAGGTATGTCCAGGATGTCCAGGAACAATTGCGTTATCTCTAGAAGCTTATGGCCTAGAATTAATGAAAAGAAAACCCAGTATATTCATCGCTGAGTACAAAGAATATTAGAACCTTGATAGGTATACCAACGGGGCGTTGTGCCATTGTATTAGCACCCGATTTCTGTAGGAGCTGTCAGGATGTCGAAGAAATTGAAACCAACTAAACATCTGCTCTGCGATTGTCCAAACCTTCAAACAAATCGCCTCCGATAATTTGGAAACAGATTTATTGAAGAACTGGACGATCTAGCATAGGTTTCAATGACAAATATGAGAAAATATATAAAGAGCACCAGGCTGGTTGGTAAGTGAACCAGACTATGCCAGTCATTAGTTTAGGAGCATCTCTGCTTTTTATATTAAGGGGATCACAATGGACCAACAGGCCCCCTTGAACGCAACAGCCTCCGGGTTGTGCACCCCCTTCCTAACCTAACCTGACCAAAGGTATATCGTTATGTGCAGATATAACTAAAACTACATCTCAAGGTGTATTCATTTTAAAATGAAAGAAATAAGATGTCAAAATCCCATTGAGCACAGCCAACAATCAACTTCTATTCTCCCCTCATTTAACTTATAATTATGGTATTATAAATATTATATATTTAACATAACCTAACTCAGTTGCAGTCACCATCCCGTTTGTATTTTTCCTAAGAACTTTCAATAAAGAAAAAAGAATCTTAAACAACTATGAAGTAGCGAAAATGAACCTTTCCCTACCCACTACGCGTGTGTTGTGTAATTGTGAATGTTTGGGTATTAAATTGAAAACATCACAGACACTAATTTGCAAAATGAGGGACATTCCACGGTGGCGCTAAGTATTTTTCACTCATTTATTATCATTAGAACTTTAAGCCATAATAATTTCCTAAATAAATTAAAAACGTATTTGCAAATTTTTACAGATGCGATTTCACTGCGACAAAACAACGACATTAAACGACTTGCTCTCCTTGGGTCTGCACAAATTCGACGAGGAAGTCAAAAGTACAGTTGACAAGGCCATTAAGGAAATAACAGTTACCAAAGCTCTGGAAGAAATCAAAACAACTTGGGCCCAGATGAAGTTCAGCACTGAGCTACACAAGCCAAGACAACTAGAGCTGCTTCGGGTCTCGGAGGAGTTAATCGAAACTTTGGATGATAATCAAATGCAATTGCAGAATATATCCACATCCAAACACATCGACTATTTGCTTCCGAAACTTAATCACTGGCAAGAGATTCTATCGAATGTGGATTTGGTCATAACGCGTTGGTTCGATGTGCAAAGAAAATGGATTTATTTGGAAAGTATTTTCATTGGCTCCGAGGATATTCGAACACAATTGCCCGATGATGCGGAACGCTTCGAGGCGATTGACTCTGAATTCATCCGCCTTCTTAAGGAGGTCGGGGCAGTTAAGTCGGTTGTTCGTGTAGCACAAAATAAGCAAATTTACGCTCTTCTGGGGGAATTGGAAGAAAAGTTGAGTATTTGCGAGAAAGCTCTATGCGACTACTTAGAAACAAAGCGTTTGGCATTTCCTCGATTCTATTTCATATCATCAACGGACCTCCTCGATATACTATCAAATGGAAACTCTCCCAGAGTAGTGTGTCGTCACCTGATAAAACTATTTGATTCTGTTCTGCTCCTCGAATTTTTTAATGAACAGTCTAATACGGCAATTGGTTTGCATTCTAAGGAAAATGAAGAGTATGTCGAATTCGTTGGCGATGTAGTCGAATGCACCGGACAAGTTGAAAGCTGGCTGAATGAAATCACTAAGCAAATGAAGAGAACCCTGCATATATTGTTTAAGAATGCCCTCAAAGAAATCGCTCACAGATCTACAGAAAACTGGCTGCTGGATTGGCCGGCGCAAGTTGCCCTTTGCTGCAGTCAGATAGGCTGGACATCTGCAGTCAATAGTGCATTTGCATGGGTGGAGGAAGGCTATGAAAGCGCCATGAAAGATCTTCAAAAACATCAAATCGCTCAACTCAATACTCTGATAAATTTGCTCTTGCGTGAACTTAAACCGGGGGATCGGCAGAAAATTATGACAATCTGTACTATTGATGTGCACAATCGGGATGTTGTTTTAAAAGTAATTCAACAAAAAGTTGAAAATGCATTGGCATTTCAGTGGCAAAGTCAGCTCCGCCACCGATGGGATGACACTTGCGACAACTGCTTTGCGAATATATGTGATGCTGAGTTTCAGTATGACTTTGAATACCTTGGAAATACTTCACGTTTGGTAATAACACCACTGACAGATCGGTGCTACATTACTTTGACACAAGTAAGCTGAAAAAGCTCAGTTTAGTAGAGTTAATGTTACATAAATGAAGCTTAAATTTTTAGTTCTTTTTATAGCCAGTTTTTCAGTGATGATTTATACCAGAGTTAGTTAAGTCTAAAAGTAAATTGACCCTCAGTTAACTGAGGAAGCATTTTTTAATGGAAAATACATGCGGAACAACTCGAAATTTTGATCAAACTTGACATTACGATGATAGGGAAGACGAAAAAACGTCCGTCTGTCTGTCTGTTCGACTACAGCCTAAACGGATGGGTCGATTTTCTTTAAACTTGGTACTTCACATTTTTTTCTTCTCTAGGACCAAAACTAACGGTACCTGTCATATAAAATTTTTTGACCAATAAGGAAAATCTTATTTTTCTCAAAATCGGTCCCACAGAATTTTTTTAATTTTGTTTATAAACTCAAAAAATTTAAACAGAAAAATGGTTATTAATGGCACCTCCCAAAGAACCATTTTTTTGATTTTGCTTTTCTCGAAAACGGTTCAACATATCTTAATGAATTTCTTATGAAGAAGGACTAATACATTAAATACAATTGTTTACCAAAATTTTCAAAAAAAATTATTACATATTTGAATTTTTAAAAAAAGTTCGAAAATTTTTTTTTTAAAACTCGATATTTCAAAAACGACTTCCTCGATTCTTATTAAACTTGGCAAAAATAATATTTTTTTTACACTATCTATCACTTATTGTATGGCAGGTACCAAACATAACGGTACTTGCCATACAAATGTTTAACAACCGTTAAGGAAAACCTTTTTTGCACAAAAACGACTGGTACGATTTTGATAAAATAAATTTTGTGTAACGAAATTAGTTAGGGGTAGCATTTACAATTATTAAATTTAGCATTGAACAATTATTAACAGCACCTCTCATAGAACGTTTTTTTTTAATTTCCAATGATAAAATGTAGGCTCCTATAGCTAATTTATTTCAGATTAAAGAACCACAGTGTGATCGCACATAAGAGCAAGTTCGTGCGACCCAGTCGTGCATATTTTTTATTATATATTTATTACCTTTTGGCAATTAAATATACCTATTTTGCCGTACGGACGTGTTAACGTAGTGGATGGGGCTTATTAGTTGAGGAAATTATTTGTTGCAAATCATCTCGTTTGTCTCCCTATCGGTTCATTGGCCCATAACCTAAACATTTAAATTTGTTTTGTCAATAAATTCAGACAGGTTTACCGTATACCTATGTTTACTAGAATTGTATGCTCATAGCACTACCGCACTTAAATTTCGACCAATAAATATGCAAATAAATCAACTTATCATCTCTTTCTTCTATTCGGGGTGGTAGCTAATGGCAGTTTGTACCTACCTAATCAACATTATCTTTGGTAGACCACAAGGCTCTCAAAGCAACGAATGCATTTCCCGAACATAAACGCTTTAAATACCGGAATTGCAAAGGTATACCGCAAACCCAGTTTAAATCCCCTGCAATTTATGTAGACCTACTGCTTTACCCATAGTGCAAATTAAGCAAATTTTTCTAGACGCTTCAAATGCGGGCTAGTCTACATTTATCTTTACCCAAAAGTCTTTGCTGCGAGCCTTTTTTTAATGCACTACCACTATCCAGTATACACTTTTCGGAATATATAACGGCTTTTATAGAGGGTGCAGTGTTATATTTTTTGTAGGAAAACAATTTTTTTTTCTTTTTCTCAAAGCTCCAAGCTCCAACCACACGTTACCTACTATTTTTAAACATATCCTTTCCATTCCATATGCCATCAGTCATTGCATTTGGTAATGGGTGGTGCACCTGCCGGCCCAGCTGGAACTGGGAAAACCGAAACCACAAAGGATCTGGGTCGGGCATTGGGAGTGATGGTATACGTTTTCAACTGTTCTGAACAAATGGACTACAAGTCCTGTGGAAATATTTATAAAGGACTGTCACAGACCGGTGCATGGGGATGCTTTGACGAATTCAACCGGATATCAGTGGAAGTTTTATCCGTGGTTGCAGTGCAGGTGAAAACCATTCAAGAAGCAATAAAGGTACACACTCCGGGTTTGCAATATCAATTTCATGTGATTGTTCACTTATTTTCAGATGAAGAAGACACAATTTGCCTTCATGGGCGAGAGTATTTCCCTGGTTAGTACTGTGGGTATCTTCATCACCATGAATCCAGGCTATGCCGGACGTACCGAACTCCCAGAGAACTTAAAAATGTTGTTCCGTCCATGTGCAATGATTGTACCGGACTTTGCACTTATATGCGAAATAATGCTTGTAGCCGAAGGTTTCCAGGACGCACGATTGTTGGCGCGAAAATTTATTACCTTGTACACTCTGTGTCGTGAGCTGCTGTCACAACAAGATCACTATGATTGGGGTTTGAGGGCCATTAAGTCTGTGTTGGTGGTAGCGGGTGGGCTCAAACGTGAAGACCACACGCGACCCGAAGATCAAGTGCTAATGAGAGCGTTGCGGGATTTCAATATACCGAAAATTGTGACCCAAGATGTTTCAATATTTATGGGTTTAATAGGAGATTTGTTTCCTGCAATTGAAGTGCCCCGTAAGCGATTGTTTGATTTTGAAAGAACAGTTCGAAAAGCAGCACATGAATTAAAATTACAGCCTCAAGAAAGTTTTCTGATGAAAGTGGTACAACTGCAAGAACTACTTAATGTGAGGCATTCTGTGTTTGTGGTTGGTGATGCTGGAACGGGTAAAACGAAAATTTGGCAAACACTTTTGCAAACATATAATATACAAAAAATTAAGCCGCTTTGTAGTGTTCTTAATCCAAAAGCCATGTCTAGTGATGAGCTATTTGGTGTTGTTAATCCTACAACAAGAGAGTGGAAGGATGGTTTATTTTCGTCAATAATGCGAGATCAGGCAAACATCAAAGGAGACCAAGTGAACAGCCCAAAATGGATAGTTTTAGACGGTGATATTGACCCGATGTGGATTGAGAGTTTGAACACTTTAATGGACGACAACAAGGTTTTGACACTAGCTAGTAATGAACGAATAGTTTTGTCAAAGGAGATGCGATTGTTATTTGAGGTTGGTCATCTTAAAGCCGCAACACCTGCAACTGTATCACGGGCTGGAGTTCTTTACATAAATCCTCAAGACCTGGGATGGTTTCCGTAAGTACATCATTATTGCCAAAAATATAAATGAAGGTACAAAAATTAAATTTCTTCATACCGCCCGTCGTTTGTTTGTTCCAACATTTTTTCTTAATGTGTGAACCGAAAGCGATTTTGTTCGAAATTGTAGGGGAGTGATGTGCATAACGTAGTTTCTAACTCCATCTTATTTTCAGAAACAATAACTCAATAGAATACTATTTTTGGAGCTCATCTCGTATATACATACGTAGTTTCAAAAGCACAGTTAAGTTGGTTAAGTTTTAAATCATAACAACAAAAATTTTGCAAAGAAATGCTTTCTTATTAAAAGACTTCCAATCTGACGGCTTGATCAAGTGCTTGATATTGTTGGATGAATAAAAACCAAAAGTAGTGCAAAAAAACCCTTTTTAATATTAAACAGGCTTTTAAATATTAAAATGTCGTTTGTTCCATACAAAATACGTCATTTAAAAATTTAAAAGCCTTTTTAATATTTGTGAAATCGAACATTAACGGGTAAGAAAGAGCCAGGAAATCACGGGAAAAAGTGGTTTACAACCTTATGAAGCTTTTATTTGCGTTCGCGGGGCAAAACTGACTTTTGAGATTGTGTTGTATTTTTGAATTTAGCTTTGTATATCCTTTTAAACTTTAATGGTCCTTTACAACATGATGAAGTTCAAAAAAATAGTAGTACATTTGATTGAATGCTAAAAAGGTTCATTAAAGTTTTTAGTGAATTTTTTGAACAAGTTGAATGTTAGATGTGAATCTGGGAACAGATAAAGATGATTCTCATCGGCTTTGTTGGTCGGTTTATAAAAGTGTTATGTTGAGCTAACTTTGGATAAACTTTATTGTAATCGAAACCACAGAAGTCCTGCATTTGATACTCAGCGTAAGGCAGCATAGTCCTATCTAAAATATCCACATAGACATGCTGATCCATGATCCAGTCAATGAGATGTATTATTGGCCCTACGCCATAGTAAGAAAAGCATGCCCAAACCAATATTTTCGACCGTCCATGTTTGACAGTTTTTGTAGTATATTTTGGCTGATATTCGGTGTTGGGGGTCGACGGACGTACTGCCGGGATCCAGTACCACCAAAAAGAACAAATTTACTTTCATCTGTCCACAATATATTACGCCATTTCTCCACTGACCAGTTTATATATGATCTTTGGTAAACTGGAAGGACTTTTGATTATGTTTCTTCGTCAATAGCCTAACTTTACGGGGGCTTCGTGCATGTAGACCTTTGTCTAGAAGTCTTCTGCGAATAGTCACTGCAATAACATCTAAATTTAAGCCCTTTTGGATCTCAAACGACGAGGCAGAAGGCTGAACTTTGCTATACCGGGCGATGCGCCGGTCGTCCATGGTGGTCGTTTTTCTTTTCTACCGCGGGTTTCGGTTCTGTCGCTATACTTTATGGCATTCGCTATCATTGGAGCTGTACAGCCTATTATGCTTTGGATTTCAGCATAGGTTTTGCCTTCTTTTCTTAATTTTCGTATGAGTTCCCTTTTTTCAGTTGTGCAATGCTTTCCTCTGCCCACTTTATCAAATATTAAGATGAAAAAACTTTTTTTCTTGGTTTTATAAAATTATTTGTCTACTTACTATTTATCAAAAACAATTAATAAAACTGTCAATCGCTTTTTAATTCCTGAAAATTAATTTGCACTACTATTATTTTGAACAGCTCTAATTAAACAAAAATCTCAAAGTTGACTTACACCTGTTTTATTAAATACGATTTCTTATGGCGAATTCCTTACAACAAAGAAATCGAATTTTTTCTAAACAGAATCGAATTTTTTCTAAACAAAATCGATTCTTTTCTGTCAAAACAAATCTTGCGTTTTTAGCAAGATTTCACACTGATTTTCACACACACTATGAAGACTTGACATTTCTAATACGTCAAATTGAAAGTTGGGGAATTTTTGGAAGACGAGTTGTTTATTTTTTGATTGCAACGAATTCTACATAAGTTAACAAAATATTCAATAATAATATATTCAGTCAATACAGCTATAAAAATAGAAGTTCAAACAAATAAAATGCACCAACAAATTGGCACCGTATAAGCTGGCTAATATCTTTTATTTATTAATTTAATTCTATTGGTTAAACATTTTTCTCACAACAAAAGCAAACAACCTTAATAGTTTTGTGAATAATTTCTTGACGTTTTGCGTCAATTGGAGCTACAAAGTAACACAAACACAATCACACCAAAAAAAATCGATTCTTTTACGAAAAACGAATTCCTTTCAATTGACAGAAAAAATTCGATTCTGTTTAGAAAAAATTCGATTTCTTTTTTGAAAGGAATTCGCCATTATAAACATTACAGTAAATTTGTTTAGAATGAACCGTTAATTTTTTTAACATGAGGGAAATTAAATTTGTGAATGCATACCGACTGTATACACCAAAAATGTAATGTTGTCGTACAAACTACTATTATTTTGAACACAACTGTATATATATATATATATTGCACTCAAAATTTGACACTCGCTGAAAACAACTTCTCATGCTATTGTAATCTTTCCTTTTAACTCCTTAATGACCACTTTACAAAAAGAGGTCACCATTTTGACCAAACCAATATAATCACTATAATGACAGTATAGAAATTAGATGAATGACGCTGCAAGGTGTTTTTTTTTTTTAAATAAATCACAGCTATTAGACAACGCAGACGAGAAAACTTGTTTAATTTTTCTATGGAGGAAAACCAAACTCGTGAATTTAACTTCAAATATAAAGCACTGCTGCTAATTAGTTCTAAAACTTCTACATCAATTTTCAAATAGATCAAATTTATCCCGTTGAAAAAATAAGTCTTCTCTTTTGCTCGACAGGGTGTTTAAAACGAAGATTTAAATTTTTAATTTTAAAAATTGATGGAACCAAAAATATTAATATGTATTTGGAAATATTGAGATACCTACATAAAAATTTATTTAGCTTTTTTTTCAATTGATATTAAAACGAATCCTTAAATTTCCTGTTTCGACGCTTTTATACTGATGCATCTGTACAACACTTGTAGGTATTCAACTTACTTGCGATATAATAGGTACTAAGTATGGCAAGTTATGGATTCGTTAAACAAACTGAACTCGAAATTTTGATCAAACTTGGCATTACGGGAAAGATGAAAAAAGTGGGTCTTTAGGACCAAAAATAAAAGTATCTCGCATACAAAATTTTTTGATCAAAAATTAAAATCTCATTTTTCTCAATCAGCTGCACAGATTTTTTAAAACATAATTCAATAAATTTTAATTGGTATAAGCTGCCTTTCAGTACAAAAAATCGTTCTAAAAAATTCTTATTAATGGCACCTGCCAAAGATTATTAAAAAACTATTTTTTGGATTTTTTTAAAGTTTTATTTTTTTTTTGAAAACTTTATATTTCAAAAACTACTTAATCGATTTGTTTTAAGCTTGGCAAAGAGCAGTTTTTAAAAAATTATTTTTATATTAAAAAAAATAACGGGTACATCACATACAAATGTTTAAAAACCGTGATTTGTTGCTCAAAAACGCCTAACATGATTTTGATTAAAAAAATGTATGTACCGAAATTAGTACAATTTACCATTTAAAATTATTATACTACTACTACATTTTACTATTAAAACAGTAGGTATGACCTACCAACTTTATCATTATCTGACTTACCAATTAAAACTACATATATTATACAGGAGCTTGTAATAAGTTTAAATATAATATTGCATATGAAAATTTTCAAAAAAGAAATAAATTACAAAAAAAATTTGTTTTGATATTTAGAAAATTAGCGTTTTTGCGAAATTGAATTTTTCATTTTTAATTTATTAGTAAATACTACAAAAGGACATACCAATTTTTTTTTTCTTAAAAATGTTGACAAAATTTTATACATAAAAATTAATTAATTTTAAAACCACTCGAAAGACTAAAAAAAATATGTCCTCACAAATTAATATTTGTTATGTCAGGTGGTGTACATACCGCGTTTCAGAATAGTTTCAGAAGTATTCGCTTTGGATTGCACTCGTTACACTTTACCCTTTTGCCATAAAAAGAAAAGAGAACACAGCACTGCGAATATATTTCTAATTTTGTAGTTTCCATGCATGATGCATATGTATAATTTATATGTGTGCAACACGGTGCTATATAGTACATTTTTTACGCTCACATAATACTACCTTCAACTAAACAATATTTTTTGCAAATGAATAACCCATAACCAATTAAATTCAGACTTAAGAACCCCATTGTGAGCAAGTTCGTGCGACCCAGTCGTCCATATTTTTTTTAAAGTTAAGACTCTTTTTATGGTGGTCTTTAAGAACGATTCCAGCAGAGATGAGCTGAGCTGAGTATTTTTTTTTTAGATTTGCTCACATCGGTGCCCTAACTGTTTAGGGCAGCTCCAACAAAAGCACACCTTATACGCAATTGAAAAGACAGAAAGGGTGATTGATTTGTGAATTGATACATTTCATTGATATATCTTATTTGTTTAAAATAAAACTAAAAATAAATATATAGCAAAACGAATGTTAAACCAAATGGAACACTTTCAAACCACAAACATGCACTAACTTTACCCACAAGCTAATGCCATTTTCAGACACAATTTTATGAGACAATAATTTGAAAGTTCCATAAATAATGAAAACTCTTGCAGTTATGTGTCATCGTGGCTGGAAACTCGCCCGGATATCGTTGAACGCGGTCTATTAACCCGTTTTTTTGAAAAATACTTCCCCAGTATGGTAAACCGAAGCCAAGAGTTCCGCAAGACAACCCCAATCACCGATATGGCAATGATCCAAATGACCTGCCACCTAATAGAGAGTCTATTGGATAGCAATCAAAGAATTGAGGCTGAGTCTATGGAAACCACCTTGGAGATTATTTTCGCATTCGCTGCAATTTGGGGATTCGGCTCAGCACTATGCAAGGATAACATAATAGATTGGCATCGGGAATTCCACAAATGGTGGACGAGTGAATTCAAGGACGTTAAATTCCCATCGCATGGCACCATCTTCGACTACTTCCCAGATAATTTAACTCAAAAGTTCCATCGTTGGGATACACAAATTGAGGAAATTAAAGTTCAGCCAGACGTTCCCTTGCAGGTATATGGTATCGTATAGTGAAAATTGCCTTCGAGAACTTTATTCATATATTTGTGTGATACATAAATAATTGTTTTACATTCTTTGCTCTATGTATAGAATATTCTGGTGCCAACAGCTGATACCATTCGCTTGGAATATTTCCTGAAGCTGTTAATAAAGCGTAACCTTCCAATATTGCTTGTCGGTACATCTGGATGTGGTAAGGGTGCTATTCTGAGAGACATTTTCAACACGACAACTTCAGACTGGCAAACTTCGCACCCGGAACGAATATTGCAAACAACACATTTCAACTTCTACACCACTTCGGAAATGTTTCAAAAGGTCCTCGACAAACCACTTGAAAAGAAGTCTGGTAGATGTTATGTGCCAAATGCAAACAAACACTTGATTTACTATATAAACGACCTGAATATGCCGGAAGTTGATGCATACGGTACTGTCCAGCCCCACACAATTATACGGCAGTTTATGGACTACCGGCAATGGTATGACCGCAGTCGGCTTGCCTTGAAGGACATTCGGAATTGCCAATTTGTTGCCTCCATGAACCCCACAGCTGGCTCCTTTACCATTGATCCCAGGCTCCAACGCCACTTCTGTGTGTTCTCTGTGCATACACCAAATGAGGCAGCCCTGAATAGAATTTACTCGACCATCTTCAGTCATCATCTCGACAACCCTCTTAATGGATTCTCCAAAGAAATTAGATCCCTCAGTTCACTCTTGGTTAATGTGAGCGTGTGTTTGCAATGTCGTGTAGAAAATGCTTTCCTCCCAACCGCATTAAAGTTTCACTACATCTTTAACTTACAAGACATGACTAACATCTACCAGGGACTAATGAACTGTTCAGGAGCCACCTGCACAAAACCAATTGAGTTAGTGCGTCTTTATGTGCATGAAGCCTTCCGCGTATATCATGATAGATTTGTGGACCAACATGATGTAAGGGCATTTGATGTCATCATCAGGGATGTCCTCAAGAAGAATTTCGAAGACTTTGACGAGGATTATGTGTTTGCGCAGCCCCTTATCTACAGCCATTTCGGGCAGTCTTTGGTAGACCAGAAATATCTACCGATTCCAACTTGGGACGTACTCTACCAGTTACTAAACGAAGCTCAGGCCAGTTATAACGAATCCGTGGGATTTATGAACCTCGTCATGTTTGAGGATGCTATGTTGCATGTTTGCAGGTAAGTGGAATTACGTCGGCAATTTTGTATTTTTTTTTATTTCATGAATACCTATGTACATACCTTACAATAATTATTTCCGAAATTATATTTTTGAGGTAGGCTGTTTGTTTTGTTTCATGTGTAGGTAAATGATTATAAAGGGTTTTTCAATTCGAGCGAGTAGGGTAGATTTTGAAATGGAATAAAACAAGCAATGCGTGTGTGCGTGAAGTAAGATATATGACATCGTTCAAATGCCCGCCTTGGCTTTTTACCGCGGCAAGGATCCGAGTTGTCCAATTTTCAATGACTTTTCTGCATAAATTCGGCTGAATTTGAGAGATGACCTGTGTTATGTTCACCTTAAGGGCATCGGTCGATTGGGGTTTCTTTGCATATACCTGCAACTTCAGGAAACTCCATGAGAAAAAGTCTATCGGGGTCAAACCGAGGGATCTTGGTGCCCAATTCACGTCAACTCTGCAAGAGATAACCTTACCCTCAAATCGTTCATGCAGAATGCCATATGTGTGGTAGTAGAAATTACCTAAAGTCACGCCCAGCTCTCTAGGTCCCTTAGAGCACTTTTAATTTGACAGGAGTCAAAATGTCAAATCATTTCTTCATTTCTCATTTCCACGTTTTTATTTCACTCTTCCGCCGGATAGATGCTTACACAACAAAAATCGAATCGGAACAGTATGAAATAAAATAATAAATTGAGTGGAATGATAATAATCGATTGATTAAAATGATCGAATCATTTCGGTAATCGATTCTTGAACAATTCGATCAATTGAAATGAACGATTTACACGCTCTAATCAGTAACTGAATAACTGTGAGGGGAATCGAGGAATAAAAAGATTTATTTTAGGAAAAATCACAAAACACGTTTATACTTGTTTAGGGTTACGTTATAATTCAAATTCATCAGTCTTTCAACATAACAAAAAGTAAAACAAAGTATTGCCAGAAGGGCTGTAATAATAAATAGTTCCATTTAAGACAAAAAGATGTCGCTGTGACAATAATGAATAACAGATTTGACAGATGTCACCAAACAGACAGATGGCCGCCAAAATCCACCGGCGCGCGGCGGTTCCAATTGAAAAACCTTTAGTTAGAGAAGAATGTTTTTGGTTCGATTTGCTCGTACTAATTGTTGAAAGTGCGGTTGTACTCTGTTGAGTTGGTTGTCTAGAATTTGTAATTGGTCTTAGAGAAAACGGCAGTAGAGCATCAGTTCCTTTTTTACTTGCTCTATAGGGCAAGTATTGGTTTCGTGTTTAAAAAAAAAAAATTTGAGGTTGTAATCAAAACTAACACTATACTATATATAGTTACGATATTGAACACACCCAAATTGAATGTTACGTACACACGCCAACTTCTCACTCTGTTACATGAAAGAAAACATTCCACAGTGCCGATTTATATCGCAAAATAAATTACAAATTAAGATAAAAATGTCGGTAATACAAAATGTGAATAACTATGCATGTACTGTACAGTGTACATCCCACCTTGTTTGTTTTTTTCTTTTAAATGCATAAAAAAGTGCACAGCTGCTTTGTAGGCACGTCAAAAATATCACGTACGAACGTACGAGTGGTAAAACATTTTTTAACCACCTTTTACAGCTTCAGTTGTAGCTTAGAGAACTTATTGTCGTCAGGCAGTGAGTAAGCTAGCTTATAAAAAACCGTATACACAACACAATTCGCATTCAATAAACCATCATAATAACCTCTAGGTACCTACTATTCGTTCAGTTTCTCTTATTTTCGTTGACTTTAATAAATTTAGCAAGAGAATTCTTAGTCGTCCTTCTGAAAAGCGAATTTGACAGTTTTTTTCTTATCGGCATTTTTTGTACTAGCTTTCGAGGCAATACGTTAATTTATTCTGTCTTAGCTGTAGGTCCTTTTGTTCATACTCAATGAATTTGAGTTTTTATTTTTATTATTATGAGTTTATGAATGATGCTCTTTAACTTTTTTACAGAATCAACAGAATCTTAGAAAACGCAGGTAATGCACTCCTTGTAGGTGTCGGCGGTAGCGGTAAACAAACTCTCGCCCGCCTTGCGTCATTTATATCATCACTCAGTGTGTTTCAAATGCAAATGAAACGAGGTTATTGTTCACAGGACATGAAGGAAGATATCGCCGGTCTATACATTAAAGTTGGTCTTAAAAATGTCATGTCTGTTTTTTTACTATCAGACGCTCAAATTCCAAATGATTCGCTATTGACACTTTGTAATGACATGCTTGCGACAGGGGATATTCCCCAACTTTTCAGTGAGGACCAAGTAGAAATGATATATAACGGAATACGCAATGAAGTGAAACAAAGTGGCCAGATAGACACGAAGGATAATTGTTGGCGTTTTTTCATCAACAAAGTTCGTCGGATGTTAAAAATCGTCCTTAGTTTTTCGCCTGTTGGACCGACATTACGAATCAGAGTCAGGAAGTTTCGGGCTATTATAAGTAGAACTTGTATCGATTGGTTTCATGAATGGCCAACTACTGCATTACAATCTGTATCGAAGAAGTTTTTATCAGAAATCGATATGGTCTTACCGGTAAGTTAAAAAAAAAATCCAAATAAAAAAAGTTAAAAGAATAGTGTACTGTAGAGAAAATAGTTTAAAAAAAATTGCTTAAGGTAATCAAAATGGTTCAGTTTTATAAAAGGATGAAGTTATTTCCCATTAAAGAGGGGTTCGTTTCCCTTGTATATATTAAATTAAGTAGTTTTTGTCGCCCAAATAGAAATTTTTGAGTTATTATTAATTTTTAAATAGAAAACTTTGGATACAGACACTATGCCAACAACGGCACGTGGTAGTGCTGCACCCAAAAAAAAGTCCATTACATTACCAAAATGATTGTATAACTGCATTTGACTATGCATAAAATCATCGCCTGCGGCTAGAGTAACGGAAAAGAGGACTTTAATTGTTTTGGAAGGTGCAGTTTTGAAGAAAGTGTAGAGAAACCAAAAGCATATTGGAAAAATAAATGTCCACAAGCGTATACGTACCTACATATATGTACGATAAGGGTGTGGCTAATATTATGTTCTTGAATAATTTTTCAATCACTTAGAAATACAAAGGTAACTTTTTTTTTGTCCTTTTCCCTTTCCTTCTAGAATAAATATAGATAGATACTCTATTTAGTTTAGGTACTCTTATATTAAGAAGAGTACAATTTATTCTCATAACAGATCTCTGACTTTAAATAGTAATTGTGAAATATTTCCTCAACCTAGAAACGAAGTGCATATTACAAATAACCTATAGCGAAGCACCCGCGTTCGAAAAACGGAACGTTATATAAACATAAACGACTAGTTGATTTGTGTGTTAATCAACAACCAAATAAATTAAACACGCCTTTTACTAAGTACCGCTCTATTACCAAATCTACTACATTCGTTGTAAAATATGCAGCTTTTGAAAAGACATTTTTAATATTTTAAAAATATAAAATAATAAACTGCTATAATTTTTTTTTAATTTTAAATTGATTTATGTAGTAATGAGTCCTAATAATTAACATAATTATTGATGACCTTAGCCTTTGGGACGATGTTGCACTAGCTCGCCGAACTAGATCCTTTCGAAAAATATGACGACACACATTTTTTCGACACTACATGTACATAGATACATTTATAAGTCTTTTTTGTTGAAGTAACAATATTTTGTTTAAATAAAACAATACTATAGTTTAAGATTCGAAAAGTCTACTGCGAGCTACTTCATTGATATCTATTGTCCGAGCAGACATCATCTAACCTTCAGAATGACAACATAAACATGACAGCGTAAAGTGACGTTTTACGTAAAGCTAAATATTAAATTCATTATAGGTATTGTCCATTATTTAGAATCCACTTAAGCCATCTCTGAATTTGGTTATTGGTAAGATCCAAAGTGGAATTGTTCTTCAAACGTCAGTAAAACCTATCCGAAATGCTTTAAAAATATTTTTTTTATTTATTCAACTTTTCAACAGGCAAATATCGTTGGACCGGTTGGAGGCTTTATGGCATATGTTCATGAAACTGTCAATCAAATATCAAAAATGTATCTACAGAATGAAAAACGTTTTAACTACACAACTCCGAAAACGTTTCTCGAGTACATTTTTTTATATCGTAAGCTTATGCTGGAAAAAAATAGTGAACATTGTTGTCGCATTCAAAGACTGGAGAGTGGAATGTCTAAGCTTGCAGAATGTGGTCGACAAGTAGATACTTTGAAGGTAAGTTAGTTTTCCTAATAGAAATCACTTACTGCAGATTTAAGGTGTAGAATTTGAACAATTCTTTCGTTACTAAAATTTCGAATGGCTTTGTCTTTATAAAAAACTCCGATGAGACATGTTGGGTCTTTCCTCAGTATATCACAGCTTTAGGGCGGTATTTATCGAGCGCTCTTTAATTGCTGGTATCACATTTTTGTGATTGTCTTAATTTAATTTTTGCAATTTAATTCATATATATCCTTTGTCCGACTGAAACTGATATGAATTTTTTTTTTTAAAGAATCAACTGGCAATCCAAGAAGTTCAACTAAATTCAAAAAATTTGGCTGCAGACAAACTCATCGTAATCATTACTGAAGAAAGTAATAAAGTGCAAAAGGAAAAACTGATAGCATCCGAAGAGGAAAGGCGTGTTCGAATAATTGAGGAAGACGTTTCAATCAAAACCCAAATGTTTGAGGAAGATTTGCGTAAAGCTGAACCTGCCCTAGTGGCAGCACAGGCTGCGCTTAACACTCTTAACAAAAATAACATAACCGAATTGAAGTCATTTGGTTCACCTCCAAAAGCTGTTGTGAACGTCTGTGCTGCAGTTATGGTACTTCTAGCAGTGAATGGAAGAATACCACGCGATCGCAGCTGGAAGTCCGCCAAACTTATGATGGTTCGAGTAGATCAATTCTTAAATGATTTGGTAAATTATAATCGAGATAATATACATCCTAATATTATTGACACCTTACAAGAATATTTAAGGGTCAGTGAAATTAAAGAAACACCCATAATTTATTGAATTGTAACAGTAGTATTTTTGCCAGGACCCTGAATTCAATCCGGATAAGGTTGTTCAAAAGTCGGTAGCAGCTGCAGGACTTTGTGCTTGGGTTATCAAT
The DNA here is from genome assembly GCA_932273885.2 of Leucozona laternaria. NCBI lineage: Eukaryota > Metazoa > Arthropoda > Insecta > Diptera > Syrphidae > Leucozona > Leucozona laternaria. The sequence goes on from OW026366.1 coordinate 282,831,016, forward strand.
TTACACCGATATCATCAAGTATTTCTCATTGTTGGTCCTAAGCAGAAGGCTCTGCAGGATTCTCAGGATGAACTTAAATCAGCTAGAGAACGTCTTAAATATTTGAAAACCAAAATTTCTAATCTTGAAGAAAAGCTACACGAAATTCAATCTGAATTTGAAGAGGCCGTAGCTCAAAAGCAAAAATGCCAACAAGAAGCTGATCGAACTGCTTTTACAATTGATTTGGCGCGTAGACTTGTGAACGGTCTTGCTAGTGAAAATATTCGCTGGAAGGAGTCTGTTTTGAGGTAATAATTTTGAAAGGAATTAAGTTTGAAGAATTAGATGAAACCGTTTGATTTCTGATTTGGAAAATTTCGTAAATGTTTGCATTTAATTTGAACCGTTTAAGAGTAGCTAGCATTTCATTAGAATCCGTGATACAACATTAACTGCTTCCAATCGGTTCAATGACAGTCTCACAATAAGCTAAACCTCACTTTTAAGCCTTACATAATTGCCTACCACTCTTGCTTTACCAAGTATTTGCACACACATTAACTTACCATTATTTTCTCCAAACCACAGCCTCAAGGAAAAAATTGAAGCTCTTCCAGGAGACATTCTGTTAATATCCTCATTCCTTTCGTATGTGGGAAGTTTTACCCGCAGATATAGACTTGAACTACGCGAGCAAATGTGGATGCCTTATTTCAAAAGTGTTTTGGTATTTTTTGTTTACCAAATGAGGATAAACACGAATTTATAATGTTATTTTTCCTTCCAAAGCCGAAAATTCCACACTCAGCGAATGCAGACTTCTTTACATCTTTACACGATGAAGCTCGAATTGCTATTTGGAACAATCAAGGTTTGCCAATGGATCAAATGTCGACTGAAAATGCAACAATATTAACATATTCTAGCAGATGGCCTTTAATGATTGATCCTCAACTGTAAGACATCTTAATTGTCTAAGTTTCCTAAACATATAACTTATTATTCAACAGGCAAGGTGTTAAGTGGATTAAAAACACGTTCGCTAGTAAGCTTGTTGTAATACATTTGAATCAGAAAGGATATTTGGATATTTTAGAGAAGTCAATGTCGGCTGGGGATATTGTTCTCATTGAGCAAATTGAGGAAACAATCGATACGGTCCTTGAACCGTTGTTAAATCGTGCTCTTATAAAGAAAGGACGGTTCATCAAAATTGGAGATAAGGAGCTTGAGTTCAATTCAAATTTTCGTTTAATTTTGCAAACGAAGTTAGCTAATCCGCACTACAAACCTGAACTGCAAGCCCAGATGACATTAATTAATTTTACTGTCACTCAAGACGGACTCGAGGAACAACTGCTCGCTGAGGTTGTTCGAATTGAACGCCCAGATTTGGAAGAAATGAAAATTCAAGTTACTATCCAACAAAATAAATTTAAAATATCTCTTAAGGACTTAGAGGATGAACTTCTGGCTAGACTAGCATCCTCTGGCGAAAACGTTCTTGAAGATCATGCACTAGTTCTAAATCTTGAAAATACTAAGAATACTGTTGACGAAATTGAAATTAAGGTCACAGAGGCCAACATTACCACTCTACAGGTAGATAAAACGCGAAACATTTACCGATTTGCAGCTCAGCGGGCTTCAATATTATTCTTTGTTTTGAGTGATCTCAACAAAATAAACCCTATGTATAAGTTCTCTCTTAAAACATTTATGGGTGTCTTTCGTAGAGCAATAGCTCTGGCACCAACCCAGCAAAAAAGCATAGAGGAACGTGTAGTATCACTTGTGGACTCTATAACATATCAATGTTTTATGTACACAATGAGAGGGCTCTTTGAGCGGGATAAACTTATTTTTACCTTCCATATGATAATACGCATAATGCTTCATTCAAAATCCATTACCAAAGACGAAATTGATTTCTTGCTTAGATATCCTTACGATCCCAATGCCATTTCACCAGTTGATTTTCTAAGTCGCGCCGCTTGGGGTGGCATACGACATCTGGCATCAATGGAACACTTTTATGGTATAGACAAGGATATTGAAAACTATCCAAAACGTTGGAGAAAATTCCTTGAAACCAGTGTTCCTGAACAAGAAACCTTTCCAGGAGAATGGAAGCATAGAAGTTCACTACAAAAGCTTTGTATTATTCGTGCTCTTCGACCTGATCGACTCACATACTCCATGAGGTAAGATATCCATATCCGTTATCATTGAGGGTATTTGGTTTTATAACCATTTTTCATTTTTAAGGTACTTTGTTGAAAAAACTATGGGTGAACAGTATTCAGAGTTCAAAGTAGTTCCATTTTCGAACACCTTTCAAGAAGTATCTCCAAATACACCGGTTCTTTTTATCCTATCATCGGGTGTCGATCCCATGCAAAACGTTGAGAAACTTGGGGTTCAACTACACTTTTCAATAGAACAAGGAAATCTCTATAATATATCCCTCGGACAAGGACAAGAAATTGCAGCTGAAAAGGCTCTTGAAATGGCTTTGCAGCTCGGTCAGTGGGTAATCCTGCAAAATATCCACCTGGTAGTTAATTGGCTTCCAAAACTTGAAAAAATAATAGAAAACATTGACGAAAGCGTTCATCCGGATTTCAGACTATTCATAAGTGCTGAACCTGCCCTGGATCCGCAATACCATATTATACCACAAGGAGTGCTTGAGTCATCTATCAAAATAGTAAATGAGCCACCAACAGGCATGGCTTCCAACCTTCACAAGGCCTGGGATAATTTCAATCAAGAGTTTTTGGAGAAATGCACTCAAGAGGCAGAATTCAAGTCTATTCTCTTTACATTGTGTTACTTTCACTCAGTAGTCGGAGAACGAAGGAAATTCGGACCATTAGGCTGGAACAAGGTTTATCCTTTTAATATTGGCGACCTTAATATCAGTGCTTATGTTTTGTACAACTACTTAGAAGGAAGCAACAGAATTCCTTGGGAAGATCTTCGCTACCTTTTCGGAGAAATAATGTATGGTGGGCATATAACTGACGATTGGGACCGTAGACTTTGTCAGACATACTTAGAGGAGCTGTTAAGACAAGACCTCATCGATGGGGAGTTCGAACTTTGTCCCGGTTTCCCATCTCCTCCAAATATGGATTTTAATGGTTATCACAGTTACATAAACGAAATATTACCAAATGAATCCCCGATCCTATATGGCCTTCATCCTAATGCCGAAATAAGCTTCCTTACCACCGCTTCTGAGACCCTCCTCACATCAATTTTTGAATTACAACCACGCGAGTCTGAACTAAACTCAAACTATGAAGCACCGAGAGAAGAATTGGTTAAAATTGCAATCGATGATTTTTTAGACAAATTGCAGGACGAGTTCAATTTATATAGCCTTCTCAACCGAATCGAAAAGAAAACACCGTTTGTAGTTGTTGCCCTTCAGGAATGCGAACGAACAAATGCACTTATAAGAGAGATTAAGAGATCTCTTCGAGAGCTTCTTCAGGGGCTAAAGGGAGAACTAACAATCACTGCAGAAATGGAAAAATTGCATAATGCCATCTTTTACAATTACTTACCAAACAGCTGGACAAGATTGGCATACCCAAGCATGATGGGCCTGCAGGGATGGTTTGCGGATCTGATCCATCGTATTAAAGAATTAGCAATCTGGCTTAACGACTTTAAGCTCCCATGTGTCATTTGGTTAGGTGGCCTTTTTAATCCGCAAAGCTTTCTAACAGCAATTATGCAGGAATCAGCGAGGAAGCATGATTTACCCCTCGACCGAATGTGCTTAAGCTGTGATGTCACCAAAAAGGATAAAGAAGATATAAAGTACGATAGAATTGCCTTCCATCTGTTCTGTGTGTGTGTGTACCTTAAAAATCCTTCCTTTCGTCTCATTTCAGCTTACCCCCAATGGAAGGAGCATTTGTGCATTCGCTTTACTTGGATGGGGCCAGTTGGGATTGTAACCTAAAAACTCTTGTTAATTTGCGTTCGAAAGAAATTATTTGCACTATGCCCGTCATCTACATAAAATCGATAGTTCAAGAGAAACAAGATGTTATTAGGCGAATTTATGAGTGTCCACTTTATAAAACAAGGTAGGTACCTATCTTTAAAATATTTTTTTTTAATGTAATTATTCTTTTGAAAATGTTAAAAACGTTGTGTGATTAATTGTCGTGGATTTGTCGTAAATTTGCAGTGAAAGAAACATATTTGTGTGTTTGATGGTTTGACTGATTTTGTTATAATTAAGCAGTCTCTTAGTAGTATGAACAATATTGCATTTAAATTTTTTGAATAAATCAAACAAAAAATCTATTTTTTAGTGGGTAGGTCCTTTTGGCTCTTTTTTAATTTTTGTGCATGTTCGATGCGTGGGTTACACACAGTTGTTAGCCACAAGAGGAAGATCATGCGATCAAGTCGTCCATAGTTTTTTTCAAAAACACTATATGAAGATACCAATCTTTCGTACGTATCACCCTCCAAAACCCATTTGTTTACATTGTTGTTTTTGTAATTTCGTTTTGTGTCCATGAATAGATGTGAATTGCAACAACAATTTAACGGGGTGGGATTGTTCCGTTTTGCCAGAACAACCATTTTGTATGTGCAAATAACGCAGCCATCTTTAAAAAAATTTCAACTCACCAGCTTTTCACCATGAAAATGGCGGATGTTAGGTGGGATATCGGGATGTGTTGAAAAAAACACCAATTTAATGGTGCTAAGTCTGCTATTACACTACGAATTTCGCGTGATGAAACTTCTTTAAATGTTTCTTTGAAAATTCATCCTGTGAGTAGTTCGCTGTTACACAATGATTTTTAAATCTTTGGCATTTCACAGAAAAGTCTGTAATAAAATAAACAACGTGATAAGTTAGAATTTATACATTGAAATTTCGGTCATCGATAGTTTTCTATTTGTTTCGCATATACATAGCATTAAGGCTGTCCCAAACCAACGAGAAACATTCGCGCAAATATGCGACAACTGAATAATGTTCGAAGATTCGCATCGCGCCAGTGTGGGTGCTCCCATTAATCTCCATGTAAATAAATTAAGACAGGCGAAAGTTTCGTCGTCGTTCTGAAGTATTCGCTTTGGTTTTGGAGAGCCTTAATGCTCTTAAAAGCCGTGTTTTTTTTTGCAAGCCCGGAGGGATTTGGTTAAAAAGAAATGATATTGGGGATTATCTATCGACGCCATCACAGAAAAAAATGGAGTTTCCATAAAAACTATTGATGAGAAGTACATTTATGCAATTCATGCCGTTAAAACAGTTTAGCCCCGAAAATTATGTGCTCTTAGCTATGCCTGGAGGGGATTAGTTGTTGTTGCATTTAACATGTAAATTCCTTAGCCCCGACGCGACATAGTTTTTTTTCGAGCAATTTTCTCCAGGCTTACAAAAAGGACTAGACTAGAGACATGCCAATTTAGAGCTTCGCACTACCTAAAAAAAAAACTTTAGGTTCTTGAATTATGCCCACCGGCGGAGGACCCTGGCCCTGCGGGGCCGCATAAACAGTAATTTTATAAACAAAAACTGTTGTAATTGGCATGTCTAGTAACTTCCTGCAAAAAAAACACGCCTAAAGTAGTCTTACGACAGTTGCGTTGATTCTCTGATTTCTCATTCGTTTTTTTTGTCATGTTCACAGTCTGTTTCAATGATTCGAGAGCGAAATACAATACTAAACAATCGTAGAAACAAAACAAATAATGTCAAAAGACAATCGAATATACTTAAATTGATTATAAATTTTCACGTTCAATTTGATTCCACAAACTTATCCATATAAGGTTGGGTTAGCACTTGATAACTCGTTGCTCCTTTTATTATACTTTTTGAACATACCCATTGAAACTCGTAAATAACCGACATTTTGGTGGTGAATGTACGCTTACTGCATTTGTGTGCAAATAAAGCGTGGTGGATGTACGCTTACTGCATATGTGTGCGTGTTTCTCCTGAATTTCCCCTATATGAGCTTGTAGGCAAACTCGGATGACAGCCGAGATTGGTATCTTCATATAGAGTGTTTTTGGTTTTTTTACTTTACGTTTTTAATACATGTAAAGGGTTTTCCAATAAGAGGTGTTATTTTGAATTTGAATTTTGAATAGCCTATTTCGGTAGCTGTCACTTTTGAAGCTGTCATTTTTTGACATTTGACAAGTAGAAACTCCGCCATTAATTAAAATGGAACGATACACGCTTCAACAACGCATTGAAATTATTAAAATTCACTATAAAAATGGTGAAAATTTGGCAGAGACGGTTCGTAAAACTAAAACATTTTTGGGTCGTCGTGAAGAAATTGGTGGACAAATTCGAGCTGTTGGGACGAGTTAGTGATGTGAAGAATAAAACCCGTGCACGTCGCTCAAGAACAACTGAGAATATTGCTGTTGGAGCCCAAAGTGTTGAAGAAAACCCAGATTTGTCCATTCCTCGTCGTTCTTTGGAATTAGGCATTCCACAAACGTCATTACACCGTATTTTGCATAAAGAATTGGGTCTTAAGGCTTATAAAGTTCAGTTAACACAAGAACTCAAGCCGGCAGATCATCAACAACGTCGTGTCTTTGCTGATTGGGTCCTTGAAATGCATGAAAATGATCCGGAATTTCATCGAATAATCATCTTGACTGATGAGGCCCATTTCCACCTCGGAGGCTACGTCAACAAGCAAAACTGTCGTATCGGGGGCTCGGAAAACCCAAGAGTTATTGTTGAAAAGCCTCTTCATCCTCAACGCGTGACTGTTTGGTGCGGTTTATGGTCCGGCGGGGTCATTGGACCTTACTTTTTCGAAAATGAGGCTGGAGCAATAGTTACGGTCAAAGGATTGCGCTATCGAGAGATGATTAATGACTTTTTATGGCCGGAATTGGATGGTATTGATCTGGACAACGTTTACTTTCAACAAGACGGCGCTACGTGCCACACAAGCAATGAAACCATCGATCTTTTACGGGAAAAGTTTCCGGACCGTGTTATCTCTCGAAGAGGTGATCACAATTGGCCACCGAGATCTTGTGATTTAACGCGACTTCTTCCTTTGGGGCCACGTGAAAGATAAGGTCTACGCCAACAGCCCAGCGTCGATTCAAGACCTCAAAGATGGAATTCGTGAGGCTATCGAGGACACAGGGCAGCCACTTTGCGATTTGGTTATGGAAAATTTCATGAAAAGGATATGGTCCTGTAAGCGTGGTCGTGGCGGCCATTTGGCTGATGTTGTATTCCATGCCATTTTTCTTTGAATATCAAAATAACACCTCTTATTGGAAAATACTTTATTATAATCATTATGTAAGGGAGAACTGGGCTAAAAGTAATCCTTTTTGCTAAAGCCATGTTTAAGATTAATCGACCAAACCTTTTTTTAAATTATGAATTCATTTTTCATCTACATAATCCACGACAAAAGTTTAGCAAAGTCTACCTACTTCCAAAATGTCAATATATAGCATTCAAACAAAAAACCGTGTTGTTTCAACCTACCCCGTATGTGGGGCTAGTTGTAACATAGGTTGGGTTAAGTTGTAACAAGAATCGCAAAACAAAATAAATTTATTTTTTTAATAATTTAACCATTGTTTTATTAACATATAAAGGAAAAACATAACTCTTAGCTTAAAAAGAACTCTTAGTTTAAAAAAAAAAAAAAATAACGGTTTTACTTTTTACAAGTTACAATTTACCGAGAAAAATGTTACAACTAACCCCACCATGAAATTTGAGACAACAAACACAATTTAAAAGAGAAGGATATTCACACTTCACACATATACCTTTATTACATAAAAACATATAATTAACCAAAACACAACCAAAAAACAACCAGCATTGTATCTCTCCCGAGTAAGGAAGAAGACAAAAAATTAAAAGTTACAAACAAATGAACATTTTTGGCACTACCCGCACAACTTTTTTCATTGATGTCCAATTAACATTTTACAACTGAAGTAAATACCTATGCCGGTAGCTATGTAAAAGATGCAAAATTGTCTCTTTCACGGGATTCTTAATTTAAAACGGAGCACTGTTTTTTAGCTGTTACTTCTTACCCCTGTTACGTCTAACCCCGGTCTCCCCTACCTACCAATTTTTTATTTGTAAACCAAATCTTAAGATCCTAAGGACTTTTAGTGCGAGATCATTCGACGTTTGGAGTTCAATCGAATGCGAGTTGAGTTTCCAACTTTAATCTCCCAATGAAAACTGGACACAAGAAAAATAATCCCGCGAAAGGAATGTTTTTAAATTTTTAAAATCCAAAATTCATATTTTTTTTCATATACATAGTATCTACCTACTTACATACATCATGAATTAATTTCCAATTTAATAATTTTTTCTTATTTGTTTTAGGTCAAGGGGATCTACTTATGTGTGGACATTTAATCTTAGTACTAAAGATCGGCCATCAAAATGGATTTTAGCTGGCGTGGCTTTGATTTTACAATGTTAAAATTATTGTTTTAATTTATGCAGACCTATGTTTCAATTTATGTATTTCATTTCTACATATACATACCTACATATAAAGAATTATGAACAAACTTATTAAATATTGCACGTGTTTTAATTAATTTTTGTGTTTTAAATAAAACAGCATAGGGTGGAATATTGTCTCTACTTGCTCTAGGTATAGGTATGCTTGGTTTCGTGTAAAAAAAAATTGAGGTTGTAATCAAAACTAATGCTGCATTTTCACGACTGACAAATTGGCATTTTTCTGTCACTATACTGCCTAAAGAATGAATTTTTCCATTGTTCTGTCATTTTTTTGACAGTTAAATGCCACAATACTGCCAATTTGTCAGTCGTGTAAATCCAGCATAACACATCAAAATTCACCCTCAAAATGTGTTTAACATATCAAAATAGCGTTGGTACTATTTTAAAGATAAGAAAAATACCTTTCATTTGATATTAATATCATTTTTCTACGTCAATTATTTCGCCCGTTATAGACAATTATTTGGAGCAAAATCTGAAATCATTGTTTTGCAATCGGCAACTTCAATCCCAAATAATCTAGACTTCCCATAAACGATTTTGAAAATATTTCCCTCATGTATCGGGCTTCACGTCACATTTCATTTGATAATACCAAACTTGTTCCTGTACACTCTGGGCCAAAAATGGGCAATCGGCAATTCCCTTTGCTAATTTCTTCCCTTCTAGTTTGGATTTCAGGAGAAAAATTTTTTATAATATTATATTATAAAATATTGTTGTTCGCAAAAGAATTCTGTGAACTGTTATTGTATTAAACTTAAAATATTATAGGCTTTGATATTTGTTATTTAATACCGAATAAAAGGTTTGCGTCTTTGCTTTACTTTACCAACTATGTAATTGATTTTATATTGCTACACGAAGATAGGTGTCGCCAGTAAACCTTACCACATCCAAAGGAAGGAATTTCCTTTGTCTGTGACTCAGTGCTGGGGGATCGCGGGAAAAATTCCCTTTCTTTGGAATTTCGACCTCAAAAGGGAAAAAGAGACGAGCTCATCTTGCAGGAAATTCTTTTTTATAAAATTTAAACCGGAAACAGGTAACCTCAAAATTTATAATCGATTCTTCTAGAAACATTCGAAAAAAGGAAAATTAATGTTGAAGAAAAATGTCAGAATCATTTCTTTAAAAATTAATTGAAAAGTTACACATAATTTTATAATTTAAATATTATAAATTATGCGAAAAATAACTGAAAGACACTTTGTTTATGAAACTGCTTTTAATGAAATGAAAACATTTTAACCTAACAAGTTTCGTACATGCTAAATCCTTATTCACAACCTGATCACCTATTAACTGTGTTATCTGTGTTTTAAATGTGTAACATCCTTTTGTGATAATGCTTTTCTGTCAGTAAAAATGTCTATATTTAGTTAAAACTTAACAAATTTAAATAAAATTATGTATTTAGAAATTTGTTCAGTAAATTTGAAAGTCTTTTTAATGACCAAACGATTCTTTCATTACCAACGAAGACTTTTGGAATAAAATTTAAATTTACTTTTTGTTGTTTTTAAAACCAATTTAATCTGTGTTGGGTGATAACAATTAAAGGTATACATGAATGAATTCATTTGACTTCCTTAAACGAGTACACAACTTCAGTGTATTCTATCCGTGAATATCAAGAAGAAGAAACGAACACTGCACACAATTTGATCCCCTTAAAATTAATAGAGTACATTGTTTGGGTTCTCTCTTGCTTGAATCAAAAGAAACAAGTACAAGCCTAATTGTTGGAAACACACCGAATACACCGATTAATCCGGAAAGATATGAATGAATTGAATAGTAAATCACATTTTTTCTCTCGCTTTGACGAAGAGCAAGTTCTAACTAACAAATCATCATGGTTGGCGATGGCCCAAACTTGTTTTACTCGGTGTGTGCATAGGTGTATTTGGTGCATTTGCTGAATACACGATTCTAATGTCTTGGTTTCAATAAGTGATTCGTTTATGTTATGTTTTGCAAGATGTGAATACAGTGAATGGTGTATTTGAAAATACATAGAGTGTTTTGAAAGTATAGTTTCAAGATACTCGTTGCAGATGTTTCATACCAACACTCGATAGCTTAAGAGCTATTACAACAAAAATGTGATTTGTCACTTTAGCTTCCCAATAAATTTGATATTTATGTGAAGGAGTGTATGAATTGAGTAAAAAAGAAGCTTTTACAACAATAAATATTTGTTCCGGGTTATTTTTTTAATCATTAAAACAAACAAATGAAGATCAACATTTGAGAAAATTTTAGTACTTATGACAACAATAATTTTGAGAAATATCTTTGGAACATGTTTAATTGAATTGAATTAAATTGAGTCATCTAATGCAGACGGAAAACTTTTGGACAATCACTTGTGACATGGTATAAATGGGACAGTCACTTATCAGCTTAGCCAATTCCACCCCAGGTGTTTTAATATTTTTAGATAGCGTCATGCTTAAATTACTCATTATTCAATTGGTTTCAGTCATTCTTTTTTAATCTCAATTTTTCATGACTCATGAACTTTGCCAACCATTGCAATCACGTTTGTGTATAATTTTATAATTTAACTTTAATAATTTTTAGATTTAAGTCCACTTATTATAAAATTGCATAGAGGGAAAAAGACCCCTCTTCCATACAATTACACATCCCAGCCTTTTATCGCATCGTATGCAAAACACATTGTAAGATACCTAAGTAGGTATACAAAATTTTTGTTTTAAGAAATTATTTTTATAAAACCATTCCAAAGTAAATCTACGTTTAGAGAGCCATGCAACTCCAAAACCTTATTTTTAAACAATAATAATTATTTTCCATACATTATCTAACTTATACACTGCAATTCTAAAGTTCATTAAACAAGCTAAGGGAAATTTCAAATTACGAAATGAAAAGTTATCTTGAAGTGTAATGCACAAAATTTCATTAATTCACAATATTCAGTAAATATGAGGCCATATACTTTGACAACAACTGTTTAAATGCGTGAACAAATAAGGAGATGGGCAACTGTCAATGAGTGTTCTAAGGAAATCTGTAATAACTAAAACTAACTATCTTCAAAAAATTTATAAACAAAACTTCGGAAAATATATTGATTCAAATTAATGGCAATTTGTCATTCGTTTTTGTCTCTATATATAAAAATAAAATTAATAGATTTCATATTCAAACATGTCACCCTGCAAATTCAGTATCAGGTTCCAGAACCTGAATTAAAAATCCCTACGTTAACACTTTAATAGATATCCAATATGAGAACCATTAAACATTGTTCCCTTTTCCAACAGAAAAGGTACTTTCTGGGAAAACCTGATGTACTAAATATTATGTACACCATAGACACATTTCCTTCATAGAGTAATGCAACATGAAGAAACAGATGGCAGCACAATTTAGTTTGTGCTGTTACCATCTATACAATTTCTGGAGAACGTTGGTTACTTTTGAATGCTTGTTTTAAACATTTATTTTTAAGTCATTTTAAGTCAACGTTCATTTTCAGGTCAATTTTTCAAAATTCAAAGAAAGTTTGTCGACTATAATAGTATTCAGTTCTATAAAATACACATAACTGGACACATTTACACAACATAACAAATTTAAGATATTAAGTATGTACATATCTAGATTATTGATTTGTAAATTAAATAAGAGGGAAGTTTGAAAAAATTATTCACAATCAATAACCTATTTGAATTTCGCTGTACAAATTCAACAATTTTGAAACAATGCTTGACACAACCCTTTCAACGAAAACATCAGCAGCCTTAAAGCAGTAGTGGTAAACTGGCTTCATTGAAGTTTAAAAAAAAAAAACTGATGTACCTACTTAAAAAAAGTAAAAAATCTTGAAGTAACGTTGATATGGTACCCTTAAAAACAGTTTTAATTTTCGGTTGTTTAAGCTTATCTTATATGAGACTCATTGTCAGTAAGATAAGATTTAAGACCATATAATTATTTATTTGGTCCATTGTAATACCATACGAATTTAGAGATTTTCTAAATTCTCGCAATTACCTATGAAATGTTAAAATTTTTTGTTTTTTTTTTATTGGAAATGATAACAGCAGCCAATTAAATTTGCACAAGAACGTATTTATGTGTGTATATATTAACTGTTTATATTTGTATAACTTATTCCAAATTAAAAAGAAAAATAACGGCAAACTCACACATTCATTCACATTTTGTATCTGCAAACTGACATTTCAAACTTGTAGACAATGTAGAAATGACTACCGAGGATTCTCTCATGTGGATAATCTAATCTCTGACCTAAGTTATCACTTGTGAAAAAAAATTGAGAAAATCGCTGCATAACATTACTAAACTCTGCCACAATACGTCTTATAATAACATCTTAACCCATTAAGGGTTAAGGAGGGAAGCTATAAATATATTTACTTTTAATGATATTTTTGATTATAAAAGAAAATATAGATAAATATTTAAGCTTCTTTTTGTAATAATTAAACATCTACTACTCAGGGCCGTAGCCAGGATTTTGTTTGAACAAAAAAAAAATAAAAACTATACATTCCCATTCGTAGATTTTTATAAGTTTTTAAATAAATGTATGTTAAGTCCATAAAAAACATATTAAATTTATTTCTGTATACCTACTTACATATTTTTTTACAGCAGAAAAAGTCTTGATTTTTTTATATGAGACCAATCACCTCATCTGTTTCAACATCAATATCCGAATGAACAGATATCAAAGCAAGTGCGTTTAGTCTTGCATTGCTCATATCGCTTCGGGACACTGTTTTAATCGTTTTTATCGTTGAAAAGATTCTTTCAACACGCTGTTGTCACTGGAAGTGTGCCCAAAACCGTCAGCAAGAAGTTAAGTAAGTTTTGTCACATATATTAACCAACTTCAAAACTTCGGTAGAAGGGTCACTCGACGATAATTTTGATTTTTGTTTTGCTCTCTGATTGTTCATCGCAAGAAAAATCCATTGTTTCGTCAGCGGGGATGTTGAAACTACTTGAATGTATAAACGGGCTTATTGCATATTTCGGTTGTACCAATATCAGCACATGTCTCCAGGATTTCATTTTGTATATCTGAGCTCAAATAGCCTGTGTTTTTAGAGCTGGTAATGACGTGATTCTTCAAATTGATGTCCCCAGATGCAATTCTGAACTGCAGGGGAGTTTTCCGCATATTTTGTTGTGGGCCGAGTAAGATATATGTCCACTATCATCGTCTCCTCCTGTTTTGCACAAAATAAAATAGTCTGAATAATAGGTCTTATTACAGCTCTATTTGCAGCTACTGCTTTTGCATTGGTTAGCAGCATCTTTTTTGTTTTCCAGCAGCAACATTTTCCAGCAGCAACGTTTTCCAGTCACCCATATAATTATTTATGTAATTTTTTTTATTTTTATTTCGCAATATTTTGGCTTCTTCTTCTAATATAAACGAAGAAATTGAAGTTATTAACTGATCCCAAATCAAATAAACTATACCTAGATAGTCTTCTTATTTTGATAGATTTGAATTGATATTAGAAATCTTTAGTTTTTACTAAATTTGTTAAGATACAAATCATTTCATCATTCAATCAATCAATCAATCAATCATTAGCCCCTCCCCTGGCTACGTGCCTGCTACTTCTATTTACTTGTGTTTTGACCAACTTCACATTATTTTTGGCGAGATCGTAAGTATAATGATCTTCTAGGTCGAACCTTTATTACTTTCCCAACGCACAAAGAATTTTTGCAATCCAAAACCACATTTTTGTGTTTATCCCAATTCACTCTATAAATATCAAATTTTTAAAAATAACGTTTCCAACAGATACTGAATTTTTGAAATCGGATACCACTTTTCGTTCTTACTTTCACCACAAATAGAATTTCTTAAATTTTTTATTTTTACCTTATTTCACCCTACAAATATAAAATTTGAAAAAGAATATCCCTAAAGCCATTTTTCAAGAAAATCATTTTATACAAAAAGTAATTTCCTAAATCAGTCAATTTTTTATTTTTACCCCATTTCACGCTGCAAATAACAATATTTTGAAAAAAGAATGCCCAGAAAGAAATTTCCATAAGAATGCCCACACAAACACCAAAAAAATTTTTTTGATCGGATACCTACATTATTTTTTATTTTACCCCATTTCACCCTACAAATGAAAATATTAAAAAAGAATATTCCTAATCCAATTTCCTAAAAAATCCTTTCAAATAAAAAAGAATTTCTTAAATCGGAACTGAAATTCTATTAAGCTTATAAAAAAGGTCACAAAAAAGGAAATATTAAATATAAATATAAATATAAATATAAATATAAATATAAATATAAATATAAATATAAATATAAATATAAATATAAATATAAATATAAATATAAATATAAATATAAATATAAATATAAATATAAATATAAATATAAATATAAATATAAATATAAATATAAATATAAATATAAATATAAATATAAATATAAATATAAATATAAATATAAATATAAATATAAATATAAATATAAATATAAATATAAATATAAATATAAATATAAATATAAATATAAATATAAATATAAATATAAATATAAATATAAATATAAATATAAATATAAATATAAATATAAATATAAATATAAATATAAATATAAATATAAATATAAATATAAATATAAATATAAATATAAATATAAATATAAATATAAATATAAATATAAATATAAATATAAATATAAATATAAATATAAATATAAATATAAATATAAATATAAATATAAATATAAATATAAATATAAATATAAATATAAATATAAATATAAATATAAATATAAATATAAATATAAATATAAATATAAATATAAATATAAATATAAATATAAATATAAATATAAATATAAATATAAATATAAATATAAATATAAATATAAATATAAATATAAATATAAATATAAATATAAATATAAATATAAATATAAATATAAATATAAATATAAATATAAATATAAATATAAATATAAATATAAATATAAATATAAATGTAATTTATTTTGTTAACTAAATGGGCCTAAACCACTCACAATAAATGGCTTCTTCGTTCCTTAATCCTTTATTTTTCGTAGCATTTTTACGAAGCTACTATGGATGTAATCTTCCATTGTTTTCACTCGGGATTCATCAGGAGGGCTAATTTCTTCTGTTTATGAGGTTAAAGTGTTTTCTTCGTAGGTATTAAAACAATTTACTCATTCCATAGCGCCTAAGAAGCGCAAGACAATACATAAGTACATAAAACATAACAACACAACTTACAAATATGTGCATAAAATAGTTAGTATACTTTGTATTAATTTGCCTTCTAACACAAAATCTATAAGAATAGAGTTTTAAAAAAGCATTTTACGTTACCATTTTATTTTAATGCATTAGCGCTTTTTGAGTTGACTCTGACTATAAATTGAGGAGCAAATTCCTCTCCCAGAATTGAAGGAAGATGATTTTGTGTGCCATTGAAATGGTTTCAAAATAGTTATTTTTGACTCCGGATCCGGAGGTTTCGGAAACGAAATAACTTCACGTAGAAAACACGAACCCATATGTATAAAAACCGTAAGTATTTTTTTCTGCTAGCTATATACCTACATATATTAAAAAATCCAAATACATCATTCACCTCAGTTTCGAAGTATAGTTATGGCTATCAATTTTCATTTTGTTTAAGTTGCCGAAGTGGGAAAGAATTTCTCTGTTAAACAAACATTCTGATTGGCTTTCCTCCATCATCTCCATGAAAAGTATCAAGTTTCATTTCATTTATTTTCAATCCCGCATCTGCTTATAAATAAACTCATTGTCAGTGGATGAAAATTGCTCTGCCCTTAAAAGCTAAAATGGCTTCCATCATCACTTTAACTTTGAATATTTAACGGAAATGCATTTTGCTGTTTGTTCCAAATTTATGTTTGGTACCTACTAAGGTGCATTTGGGTTGTTAAAAAAAAAATTGTTGACATCAAACCCAAACTCAATTCAAAGCAGATCACGGAACTGTCAAAAAAAAATCTAGGTTTTTTTTTTAGCTCAGACATATCAGAGCATAAAAAGTGTGTTTCTTTTTTCAATCGGAGTTAGCTCAAAGCTTGTTCAATTAGCGCAGAATAAAATGACCGAGCAAATCGAGCGAAACGCTGAGCGAAGCCAACTTCACGGGTTGGGTACGAAATCCCGCATCACAAAATCCCGTATCACGAAATCCTGCATCTGGAACATGGACAAAGGACAAATTTTTTTTCAAACAAGGTTCTGGAGGTGAATCTGAAACCAGGACAAAATGTCTGGAGGTGGGTCTGGAACTTGGACTTTTGGTACTGTGAAAGCTGCACCACATGACCAGGGCCCCCTGCCGTTGGGCATACTTCGGACAGCCACAGTTTTTTTCAAGTCGAGCGAAGCACATCATCGCACGCCCACTTCTAATGGCAATAAATTGTTATAACCTTATAACTGTTATAAATTGGCATTTCTTTTGTCTTGTCGGAAATAAATAGATATCTTAGGTACCGAATTGAACATAATTCCACTGTCATCCATTTATTATGATTTGTTTTTCTTGTTAGATCACGGGGCATTTCTTATGTCTAATGTATATTAAGTTATAGGACCAGCATTTTCGTTTTGAATTTTCAATAAATTATAATCATTCATAATGTTTCTTTTTTTTCAATCAATGTTTTTTTTGTCTTCTTCGTATAGGTACCAGACTTCTAAAACTGCATTCTATTTAGCTGAGGAAAAACACAACTCTTAAGGCATGTATAAATGCATAATGTCTAATTTAAAAAAAAACACGATTTTTTTATGAACCTAAGATTTTATTTACATAGGAGTCCTCAACTTCTCACCTTTTAAAAACTATACTCATTTCGAATTTTCGACTTTGAACTCGTAGAACCGGTCAGTGATATTTTCGTTTCGGTAACCTTTTAGCAAGTAATTTTTAAAAAAGGATGAGTCCTTTTCCACTCATGTTATTATTCATGATGCACCGATGTTTATTTGTTTATTTAGTTTAAATCAACGTGGGAGGTCTCCGCTTATTTGACAAGAAACAAGCACGAAAATAACATTATTGACTCTGTTTAAGATTGTTCAAAGGAATTATCCTACGAGTCGTTAGAGAGATTTGATTTTGGTTTTTAACTTTTGGTTGAACATCAATGGGTGACGAAAACATTTTAAGGGTGGAATAGTTTGAGCTTTATACAAGAATCCGCTCATATGTTCAATTAGTTTTGCCATGTCTGATTAAAACAATGTCCATTGGCAATTCCATCAAGCCAGTGGGATCTAAAACTCCATTAAGCATTACTGCCTTACATTTCACCATTGCAGAAAAGGAAATTCAAGAATCCTAAGAGTTATTCTTTGGCAAATATTTAAACAGTTAAGTGGATGTGATGGATGAGTTGTCCATAAGTCGATGTCCCCCTTTTAATCCATCAATGACTGAATTAAAGGAACATCGAAAATGATATCAATTTCAAACTTAAATATTAAATATCATATAGTAGATATTATGCATGTATGTACATATAATATACACATATAAGTATACAAGTGTTTGAAGAATTTTGTATGTACCTTATGTATTTTCGTGAGAATGTTTTAAGAATTTTTTTTTTTTTTTTCAATAATTTACACAAATTTTGAGATACAATTTTCACTAAAAAAAATATGAGAACAATATTTATAAATGAGAATAGGAATTATTATTAAGACTATTCGACATACTGAGGGCCATATAGCTTGTATTATAATCAATGATACCCGATACGTAAGATTCATTGATTTTTTTAGTTCAGAGCAGAGTCTGAGACTGAGCTTAGAGTTTGTGCTCCTTTTTTCGTTCAGAGCACGATCAGAATGCGCTATACGAGCTACGACCCCAGAAAAGAATTACCGAACAGTTAAAGCAGAAGCCGAGCACAGATAAAGTCTAACTGAAAGAAGGAAAAGTAAAGTGAAGCCAGAATAATCAAATTAAAACGAGGAAGGTACAAGTAATGTGCTCAAGTGTGTTTTTAAGCAACTTTGAACGCTCTCAACAGGTTTATTGAGAAAACAAAAACAATTACCTACAAAATACCTACAGAAAAGATATAACGATATAAGTATCTAGTTGATGAGGGTGATATCTAAGTTTTCAAGCGTGTTTTGAAAATAAACCACAGCGATCAGAACACGCTTGGCTTAGAGGAGGTTCAGAGTGGAAACGTGGGTCTGTCTGTTCGGGTATAGCCTAAACGTCGATTTACTTCAAACTTGGTATCAAGAGACTAGGGTTTGGACATCCCCCGACAAAAAGGCCCAACAAAGAATATATTATTTTTCTCAAAATTGGCGCCATTTTCTTAAAAAAGCTCCGTAAAATTAAATATGTAGGTATTTTTCGAAAAATGGATATTAGTAGGTACCATTTTTTTGATTTTCGCTTTTCTCGAAAACGGGTCAACTGATTTTGATCATTTTTTTGATTTAAGGTTAGTGTGATATAACAAAATTTTCAAAAAAAAATTAAAAAGTTCGAAATTTTTCAATATTTCAAATACGACTAAGTCAATATTTATTGACCTTGGTAAGAAAAAACGCTTTTTTTATTTCCTACTCTCATTATCCGATCAACTGATTAAAATTATTTGTTAATACAGAAGATTGTAATAAGTTATTGTATATCAACATTAAAAAAAAAATATGTTTGGATTTGTAAACAAAATTTAAAATTACAAAATTATTCATTTTAAAGCCGCTAGTACGATTTTAAATTTTTTTTCCATAAATTAAGAAATCAGGATAGGTACATCGCGTTGGTTTCAAATCTGTTTCAGAAGCATTTATTCAATTTATTTCTAATTTTGTTTTGTTGTTGAGAGGGCACTTGCCCTCCCCTGGCTCTGAGCTACGACTTTTGTCTAGCTGGTAATTTTGAATTATTGGTCATTTTTTTTTTCACTTTTTTTCGTCAAATTCCATACGTTATCCCCTCTGAATCTGTACCTTTGTCGAATAAATACCTAAATGTTATCATTTTGCCACCCCCCCCTTGTAGCCAATGATAATCGTTTACTGATCTTAAAACTGGATTCAATTTTTCATTTCATGTTGAAAAATTGTTCACATAACTCCTTAACCCTTAACTTATAAGTCATAGGAAAGAATATTGGAAAATTGAGTTGGGTATGGAAAAGAATACAAGTTTTGAACAAAAATTAATTTTAGTTGTAAATGATTTAAATGAAGTGTCCGAGATCAGAAATGCTGAAGTTCTTTGCGAAGAAAATATATTCCCAGCATCCATCTGTTCCGTGAAACAAGATATGGACAGCAAAATACCAAAGTCTACGAGTACTCAAGGAAAACATAGCCGTTGTAATGAAAACATTGCAAAAACTGGGGGACGATAAAAACCGTGTTACAAAACAACGAGCCCTTCAACATTATTGCTAGTGTTCGTATTCGACTTTTTTAGTCTGATTGGTTATAATGGCTCGTTACTCGCCGATACTTGAACTAGTCGCAAATATTTTACAGAGTTGACTTGAATTTATTTAGTTTAAAAGATGAGATCATTTATAAGCATTATGAATTTTGAAGAAGATCGGGAGAATGCTGAGAAAAACAAAACAATTGAAAAATGTTTGAGTGAATTGAGCTGCCCGAAAATTGTAAAGAAACAAATACCGATCCAATTTTCTTTCGTCTTCACCGGAAAATTATTTAAGAACATGAATATTCATTCCTTGCTTGGATTCTCTAATCTCCTTTAAAGAGCGGTTTTCAGAAAAAAATAAATACGCATATGCAATATTTCAGTTATCTTCTAAAAATATGCAAACATGGACTCATCCGATTTCAATTTGATTGTTCAAAAGATATAGTCCTGTAAAGTTAGCAAAAACATTGTTTAAAATTGAATAAAAAATGAGAGTTCCCGGTAGCAAACAAAGAGTTCTAGAGTTCCTCATACTTTGTTTTCAATAGTTCCGGCGAAATAAGTGTTAAAATTCGAAAAAAAAGTTTTTTTTTGTTAACTTCACGCAGCAAGGACTTTTTTGAGAAAAAGAGTTCTGAGCATGTTTTTCAACTTAAAATCAAGAGTTCTAGAGTTCCTGATGGGTTTTAGAAAGAGTTCTAAAAAATTGAAAAGTTAGGGCAATTTAAGGTGCCCATTGACTTAGAACCAAAAATTTTCAAAGTAAAAAAAATAAAAAAAAGGAGTTCTGATTAGAGTTTCCGATAGCAAACAAAGAAAGTTACTTGGAAAATATTCAGAACTCTTTGTTTGCTATCGGGAACTCTAATCCCTTGATCTGAAAAAGATATCACACTGTAGACAAATATAACTAACGGTATTGTTTTAAAATACTTTTGGTTGATTGTTGTGTAGTTGTAAGTATAAGTAGGTACATATATGTACATTGCTCCTCCTTTTATTATATAAACTCACAATAAGGCAAAAACTCTTGATATTTTTGATAAAAAATCCTCAGCAAAAGATAAGGATATGTATACCATGCTTTAAATTTCAATATCCCAAGTTCTTGTTCTTGAGAAAGGTACTATAAAACATACATTCTTTGTTTTTTAAACACAGCGAATCCGTCCTAAGTTCTATTATCCTTATATTATGCCTTACTGAACAGCGTGAGATTGCGCCACCATGAAAAATTCCACTCATACCTACTCGTGTTTCACCCCAAAATTGTGATGTTTTATCCATTTTGATTGAAATCAAAAGAAGATTTAGCCCTTGGGATGTTTAGGCGACTATTATTTGGCATATATATTTGTTGGGAAACAAGCAATTTTATTATTTCATCTCCGACATTACGCAGGTCCTTGACGATATTAAAAAACCTCACCACCCTTTTCATCATCTCTCAATCAAAGCACCCTCAACCTCAACAGAAAGTTGTGTGCCAGCCGCCCAGGGCAAACACTTGCCAGAGTGAACCGAACGCAATCAAAGTTTATCTCATGCACGGTTTGTTGAGAATTGCACTGCAAAATACAAAAGGCAACGACTACGACTCAAGGGATTTCTATAAAGAACACGAGCAGCAGGTTGACGTTAATTTGTTGAAATTAGACTTACCGCAGAGTCAGTCGACACACTAAGTTGTTTATGATGCAAAAAGTAGTAAATGCTAGGAAGTGCAAAGGGTGGGTTATTTTGTTCTATCGAATAGACCACCAGAATGTGATTATATGCACTACTTAATTATGAAATCAGTGCTTAGATTGATACAGATCTCATTCACAAATTTGAATATGGTTTAATTCAATTGCAGGACATAAATCGTAATATACCTAACATAGGTATATAATGGTACATGTTATTCTTCGAGATTTGACTTTCTGATTAATTGATAAAAAGTTTAATGTAAGGAAATGAATTGTTTATCTGTAGATATGTATGTAGGTATATTAATTAAATTATATTTTGATGCTGATTTAATTATTTCCATTAATTTGAAACATTATTTTGTATTGACATCACTTTATTTGCAAAAAATATTATGTAATGAACTCAAAATAGATGGCAGTCGGTCAAAGTTCCTCAAGGCTTTTTTAGCTATATTATTATATAACTCACATTTTCAATATTATTTTCAGAACATGTGTTTTTCCAGATCAATGGAAAATGGAAAAAATACCCATTTGAAAAAAGCGCACACGATTTGAAACCCATTTCAATATAATCTTATTTATCAATGGTATTTGAAAACATTTTTATCTCCTATGATTTTAGGGAATACATAATTGTACCACGGTACTAATAAATGTTATTGCGGATGTACGAGGGGAGTTTGATGATGGAAACATAACTTTTCTAATATAACTGGACTTTTCAAAAGCATTTGATACGGTTGACCATTTAGACCTCTTCAATAAGCTTTCACAGCTTTACAATTTTTCAAGTCCCGCCGTTCAACTGATGTATTCTTATTTGACCGGAAATTGTCTAATTTTTTTTCTACCTCCAGAGGGGTTCCCCAGGGATCAATTCTCGTTCCTCTGTTATTTTCACATAAATGAACTTCCTCCAATCGCTTCCCAATCCACTATTCGAATGTATATACGCAGATGATGTTCAATTATATCGAGGTGAAAATTCAGTCTCGTTCATTAATGAGGACTTAGAAAAGATACACTTCTTTGCACAAATGAATGGTCTATTTTTGAACCCAACCAAGTCTGAATGCCTCATTATCTCCAAAAAGCATGTACATCTGTCATATTTCCCACAAACTATTTAGATGCTGCTGTTGTACAATATTTGTGACTCAAAAAAATCTAGGAATGGTATTTAACCGTGGTAGATACATAAACGGTATTAAAAGATATGACAGCATATCGTCCTATTCAAAAACTATCTATCTATAACCTTTCATTTGACAACCTCTTTGACTTTTTAAGATAATGCAGACACATCAACTTTCATACCTCTTTGAAAGTTTGCAAATGTCCTCGTCTATTGTCGCAACAGCTTTTGTAGATTCGGTTTACATGTTTATGTTTAACATCTGAACGGCAGTTCTTCAACAATGCCATTCGTGTATGGAACAGTTCACCTCGGAGACCACAGGGTTTTCAAAATAGAATTAGGGGCACTCTTAGGCCGTTGCTAAAAAGTTCAACTATTTATTTTGTCCAGAAAACAATACCTAAATTTTAAATGAAGATTAAAGTAAGAATTAAAAGAAGGAAAAAAGATGAAGATGATCATATGGGACAATAAATGTTATTGTTCAACTTATGGTTGCCGGTTGGTATTAAATTTGTATTAAATTCAAATTTTAGGTTATTAAAGATGTGATAAGCTTTTTAATGATAATTGAATAACTATCTGAAGTGTGTTTAGAATTATTTTATTTCATATTTTAAAACTTGTACCTATAAGCTTATAAGATAATATATCTTAAAATATAAGTAAAATAAGTAAATATAATAATAAAAAAATTATTTGTGTTTATTTTCTTAGCTCTTAATATGCTGTGGTTGTTCTTATTTTTCGAACATTATGTTATATCTATGAGTCCTCCTGCGAAGTTAGCAAACAAATTATTTGAAATTGAATAAGAAATGAGAGTTCCCGGTAGCAAACAAAGAGTTCTGAACATTTTCGCAAAAACTTTTTTTTCTAAAACTAATTTTTCAAAAGTTATTCGCAAATTTAGATTTTTTTTGGATTTTGAAAATTATTTTAGGTCAATGGGCACCTAAATTTGCGAATAACTTTTGAAAAATTCAGAACTCTTTGTTTGCTTAGGGGAACTCTAATCAGAACTATGTATGTATACTTTGTGTCCATTTTGATATTTCCACATCCACAATCCACCTACAATATACTATTCCATGGAGAATTCCTTACACACAAAAATAAAAAAAACCTCTGTATGTATAACACAACTCAATGTTTTTACTCCTTCATTGCCGACTTAATATGTATTGAATATTCTTCTGTAAAAAAAAAAAAACTATTTAAAAACCATTTTATACCATTTATAATAATGCCTCTGTACAATAGATATTTGAGAGAAATTTTTGTCGCCCCCACTTAACACAGTATCTCAGCGGCACACCACGGCCACTTGAAAAAAACATGCATGTGTGCCGTTTGCTTATGCAAAGTAATTACTTTCCATTTTTACATTTCCCAGCTAAATTCGAAGTGTTTCGATGCTCAATGCTGGATTTGTTTGTTCATTTCGATTCATCCAACTGGTAAGTACTCATACTAACGTTCCAGCGACTTTTGGTTGTATACCAGTTTAACAACCACCCTGAAAAGAGAGCTTAAGAGGGTGTTTCTCTGTTTATTGCCTATTAAACATTACCTAACTTCTTTTTCTGAGGGATAGATTGATGAAAACGTAAAAACCCTATAAGAACTCTTCACCCCTTCGGGGAATTGAAGTTAATGCTTATGATGCTTTATGTTTATGCTATTTTTTTTAAGGAAGGTCTCGTGAACCGTACGCAAACAGAATTAAATCAATTAATATATCATACAAAATTTCTTTCGTTGCCTTCCTTGTTTACGATTAAGCTAAAGAGCTGATTCCGGGAAAAAAATCATAAATATACTAACATTTATATAACATATTTATTATAGTGATAAATGAATAATGCGAAAATAAATAATTATTTCTGTAAGGAAATACCTATGTAAAACATTTCTAGATTACATGTATAAAGATATCTACTATGGATATATATTGTAATACAGGTAAAATATGACATACAAAAATCCACTCATGAACTTGGTGGAAATGTTTTATTTAACATCATGACAAAGGTTAATAAAACTGAACATTTTATTTTATTACAAAATAAGATCTATGAAACAAGACGTAAGGGTACTTTTTAATGTTGGATTCAATGAAACCAAGAAAATTATTGTCTGCTGATGAAACTTGGCAAAAATAAAGGGTCCGCCATGTAACGTTTTTTTTTTAACTAGTGCTTATTTCGTGAATGGTAAAACTTAGCTCATGTCTGATTTGACAGATAATTAGTTTTATCCTTCCGCTGAACGAATATGGTTGTGTATACGCTTCGCTAAGTGGGCCTGCGATCGACTTAGAGAAGATGCCGATTTTGCCAAAAAAATCATCTTTTCTGAAGCTCATTTTGATCTTGGCGGGTAGTAAACAAGCAAAATTGTCGCATTTGGGGCACAGAAAATCCGCACGCATACATTGAAAAGCCGATACACCGAAAACGAGTCACTGTTTGGTGGGGATTTTGGTGATAATTGGGCCATTACAGTCAATGGCGATCGTTATCGGGCCATGTTGAACAAATTTTTGTTCACAAAAATTGAAGAGGAGGATATTGGCAACATTTGGTTTCAACAGGACGGCGCTACGTGCCACACAGCCGAAGCTACACTCGATGTTTTGCGCCATTTTCAAAAAAAAATATGTGAGTGCCGGGACTCACGGTTAAATATGTGTAAACATCAACGTTTGTCCAAGTGCCTGATTTTTGTTACTGAACGTCATCAAAAGAAACATATTGAATAATTAACGCTACATTACCTATCTGTGGGCAGTGCTTAAAAAGCTTAGTGTTGAAAGAACGGCAGCGAAATACCCAGTGGGGGAACCGCTGTAACGAAATTTCCAAGCACTAAAAGGCTGGTGGTGAAGTGTCCAACGAACGGTGAAGGTTCGGTACTGAAAGGTCCTGCTTCGTAGTTCACTCTCAATTTTAAGATGACTTCACATTACACATGGTTATTGTTTATGGTAATCACTCTCTGAGCATCGACAAACAACAACTGTCAGCGGAGAGCACTAAAACCGTGGTTTCAATTAAATGACACCGTACCCAAATTCCAAAGGAACTTAATGGTTTGACTGACAACGGCCGAAATAAAATATCCAGTTAGAACTGTCAACGAACTTGCAACCCTTATGAAACTCCATCTTTCCATCGAGTTAAACTTACAAAAAGTTCAGTCTTAATTTTATACTGAACGAACCTCAAATGAATGTCACTATGAGATAGCCGGCGAATTATATATCTTGAGTTTTTAGAATATTTAGTTGCAGTTGTTGTCAGTGGAAATCACTGAAATCGCAGTTTCAATCGATTCACACCATCAATCGCCTATGGAAATGGACGCTGTGATTTTTAATGAATGTTAACTTTGTGTAAGTACAAAGGTAGCCGATAACTCTGCAATTTGTTCAACCTCAGCTATTTTGTATATCCCAGCCACCTACGTCCCTCGCCTAAGTGCCTAAAAATTGCAAGAAGAAATTGCATCGTTTAAAAGCAGTTCAATGTAAACGTAGAATTAAAGTTCAGATTTGTATCACTGAACGCACCCGATATCCTACCATACATACAGTCATTGATCTACCATACCTACAGACAATTGTCAATCCCTACAGCTGACTATTATTATTTTTGTTTTGATTTTGTTTTCTTTGTAATTACTAGTGTCGCGTCCATTTTCTTCGGGGAATAATTAAAAATTAAAGAACAAAAATATAAAAATATAAGTGTTAAAATGATAAAATCGTAAAAAAATTTGCTTTCGTCGTAGGCAAAAACAAAATAAATAAGTGGTCGCAATAAAGTATAATCTAATTGTCGATCGCGTTAAAATCAATTTGTTTTGGTCGGGGCAAATCAGATTTCGTAACGTAACGTGCTACAACGTAAAGTGCACGATGTAACGTTGCAAACGAACGTTCACGTTTTTTTTTCACTCTACCGCCAGCATAGATGTTTACACATCAAAAAAAAAGAAAAGTTATTTGGCGGACCCTTTATAACTAATGTTTATATTACTGCCAGTTCACCGTATTACTTCAATTACCTTAAAAGTTATTGAAGAATAACAATAAGGTGGGCTTTATTTGAGTGACCTACCCTACACTATACTGTGTATGAATATAACGAATATAATAAACTGAAGAAGTGTATATTTGTTCAGAGAAAGCAAATGAATACATTCATGCAGACGTTTATTAGATTAAACATACCATACTTCATTCAATAAAAGCCACTTAAGTAAAGGTTTAGATAACCGGTTCCAATGTCTTATAGGCAGCCGTTAGATAATAGTGCAAACTTTTTTATTAAAAAAAAAGTTAGAAGGATTATAAATTCGACTGGTATGTTGTATGTATATAATATCGATCGCTTAAAAACTAAAAAGGTTGGGCCAAACGATTAAAGGCTACAAATATATATGAATACTAATTTGTATAGTCGGCACGAGTTCTTATTATCTACAGTCACTTTCTTTATTGTATCTACAATAAAAGTGATGAGAAACAGTTCACCCTTGGTCTTTAACACGTACATTTTCGAAGGGTCATCATCATTATTATAACTCGACCTTCTCCCACGATAATAAGGTACGAATTTCACACACAAGTAATTGCATCTATAGGTAAGGTATATCTTTAACTGACGTGAATGGAATAAAAAAAGTCACACCAACTAACAACCGCCACCGTTGCACGCCGCGCCGCTAGCCGCAGTAAGCGCATCCTTTTGTGACTGTGCCTACTCATGACAATAATGAATCACATTGTAATGTAATGATAATGACTATTTACCTACGGTGGCGCTTGACACTATTTATGCTGATGTTCGTACCTATGATCTGGACAAACGCATCAACTCACCTGCAATTAAATTGTCACATAAAAATAGTTTGAAGAACGAACAAGTCACGTGCCAATATAATAACCCAGGTGATGCAAATACTATTAATCGTTCAACCCTCTTTTTTAAGAACATGGTTTTTGGACGGAAATGAGCACCCACACCTTCAGCACCCAAAAACCGTTCAGCTCTTCAACAAGAAGTAGGTAATGAATGAATTATTCCATTCCTATACCGAGGATTAAAGAAGGCTTTCAAGTAAAAAGAGTCTAGTTTTAAGGGTGAAACTCGTTGTCAACAATTTAAAAAAAAAAAAATAAGGCTACTGGCAACCCGCACTTTTCTAAAAGCTGTTTGTTGAAATAAAGCCTTAAAGAGGCTTGTGATACTGGGATTATCTGACTGAATTGCACCCGCACAAAGCGGGATTACTTTTTGAAGAGTACAAAATATTTCAATCAAATATGCTTATATATACCTACATACGTATATATTTATATATTGTCGTAGTAAATCAGGTGGCCAGTTTTAGAAAATATGTATTAAATGAGGGACTGCAAAAATGATTGTACAATTTGTATTCAAAATAAAACCATCAATGTCGGTACATTACACATAATAACGTTTAAATATTTTGACACCTATGTTATTGTACTTGCGTTTAATAAATAACTTTGAAAAATATATTTCCAACCGAAAATAATTTAATGTTATAACATTTGAACTAAGAATGACTAATATGTACCAAATGAATTGTTCATGTCTTATTGACAATATGTGTTACATATTCAATGCCGTAGACAGAAATTTTTTTCCGGCGGGGGGGGGGTGGATATTATTTTTCGGAAAAATAAATTCACCAATTAGTAATCAAAACTACACAATTTTGTTTTAAACATTTGGGCATGTAGGTTTATGCATACATATGTATATGTATGTATGTACATATGTATATATTATGCAATTCCGTTGAATAGGTACCTAAACAGAAAAATTTACGACAAGGTATCATTTATATAAAAGATAATCTTACAGTTTCAATTTAAGTTATTATTTATTAGGTAGGTACATAACATCAATATTAAATAGTATCAGTACAAAAGTATTACATATTTTTACAAAACTATATTCAGTCTTCTGGCCTTCTTAGCTGCAAATACAGCGATAACTTCCTCAGTTTCAATCTCAATTTACGTTAACGACAATCTTGTTCCAGCGGTCAAAGGGTGCAATTGCAGCTCTTGGAGAGTGCAACAAGTATCTGTTTTCCTTTCACAAGCTTCTAAAAATTCTGGCGACATTACCGATTTCAACATGCATACCGGAAAGAACATTTTCGACAATAAAACGTCTGAAAACTTATTTAAGAAATTATATCGGTGGAGAGAGACTAATAGCAATATTATTGACTTGTTTCAAAACTAGTTTCATAGCAAAACTAGTTTTATAGAAATTTAGTTACAACACTTATAACTCAAGATCGGCTAAACCGATTTTAATGATTTTTGATTTGTTGGAATCGTCTGTGCCCCGAATAGCAGAATAACTATACAAAAAATCTACAAAATTTACTTTGGAGGGTGAAATGGGGTAAAATGTACATTTTCGTGTCTTAAAATTTTAAATGTGCAACTTTGGGCCTATAGTATATGTTTATTTAGAAAACAGCTGTTGACATTGGATATACAGGATAAATTCAAAGTTTCTTTAAATTCAGATTCCTTAAATGCAAAAGAAATTAAATGCAAAAGAAACTTTGCATACATCCAACCTTGCACCTACCCCAAATCCATAGATACTTCACTGTTTATACGCCGTTATGTTGGGCGCTAGCACTGTATTTATGTAAGTATTTTAAATCCGGTTTTCCTGGATGCTAGCACTGTATTTATGTAAGCAAGCTTACATAAATACCAAAATAATAAAAACTGAATAAAAAAGTAGTTTTGGTAATTTTGAATTTTCCCATAAACTAGACGACATAAAACCATCTAGTTTTCATTGTTTGACTAAGAATTTATAGGGACATCAAATAATTGAAGCCGATTCAGTACCTAATTTCACAACTTTGAATACAAAACTGTTAACATTTATTTGTATGTTTTTTTTTGGATAAATTTTGAGTTTGAAAGCATTTTTTTCAAAAACTATTAACACAAATAACTAGGTTGAAACAAGTAATAATAGAACAAGTTTCCGGCTTTCAGAAATCGTACTCGTGCCAATTTTTGTGATGTCAAATGTATTGAGTATAGGCAATATGATACCATTTTCAAAAGTAATATACAGGATAACCTTGCAACTGGGTTAAGCTGGGTTTAAGATCTTTCAGAAAAAAATAGAAAAAAATATTGTCCATGTGGCATCTACATATGTATATGCCTGTAAGACCTAAGGTTTTTTAAATGCAACCTGAATTGCACGGCACTAGTTAGAAGGAATAGAAGGATAGGAAAGAATTTTTGTTGGCACAGTGGACTGCGAAATAAGGTATTAATTGTCTCATGGAATCCCACGGGTGGCGTCCAGTTGTATAACTGGGGGAATATAGAAAAGAATGCAGCCTCGAGTGGGGCTCGAACCCACACCTCTAAGTTAGCAGTCAAGCACTACATATCCACTGCGCCATTGCCACCCGCTAGAGTTGAGACAAAAAGCTTGAAAAGTCAGGGGTTTTGGTCTAAGATGATGGCACTTTCTAAAAGCTCGACTCTGCTGGTTTCAAATTCTACGTTTAGACTTATTCAAACTATCATAACAAAATTTTGTGATGACCAGAATAACTTATTACCAAAGCAAGCTTTTTATCTAGCCACATAAGTTTGCATAAACGGCTAGGGTATTAGTACCTGCGGACAAGTTCGCGGATGTGGAATTTTCGTCCAAAGCTTTTCGTAGGTAGGTATATGTATGTTGAAATTATACGTGGTTTCTTGTTTTTGTTTTCAATATCAACCAAATAATCAAGCAAACTGATAAAAATATTTAATTTCTTCGATTCCCTGAGAAAAAATTCTTTTTAAATGTACTTACCTTTAGATACCTGTATATAACAATATGGTAAAGCGAAAAGGTATAACCGAAACCATGTGAACTTCCCCAATATTTTATAGTGAAAACTATTTAAATCGATTTATGGGATATTAAACTATAAGGAACCTAAAACCGAAAAAAGCTATGAAACATTTGCAGTCACGCACTCCTGCAATTATACAAAACTCAACCATTACACATTGCCCATCAGTTGAGTTGCATAATGCAATAAATAAAATATTCAAACTCGTGTCGTTTTACATCATGAAATTTCATTTAAAATTATGCAATTATTTCAAGTATATGCACTTGTAGTTTAACCGCTTACCCACTGCAGGTATTATGCATGTCTCGTGACAAATATTTGATGCACGTGATTTCGTAATGATGGGAAAATCATGAAGAAGACAACCATCATAGATAGTGTAGAATAATCATCATTGAGGAGGACTATGCGCGTGTCATATACCACTTAGGCATAGAAAATAATCAATGATATTTTTAGCTACTCCAGAAGTCCAAAATATATCTACAAAAAAACAAAAAAGCCATCCGCACGTATGAAGGTAGGTATATGCACATATTTATAAGTGCTATTGAAGAGTTAAAATTTGGAACATGTTTATCTGATCATTATTCTCCAATAACATAATAGTGTATTAATCAACGAAACAAATCCAATTGTTAGTGCAGACTTCTTACTCTTTTCACTCACCTAGATGATACCGAACCCTCAGTCGACCACACGTCTTGCAGATGAAACACTTGCCGACATCGCTTATCCCACTTGAAGGTGTACCTACCTACCTATACCGATACTATACTCTTTACATGCCATATCGTATCGATAGAGATAGAGCAAACGAACTTTTACCTGCCAGCGTATCTGTCGATATAGTTCATCATAAAAACATTTCACGCAGCCCTGACAATCACTTTACAGGAAGCCACCACAATAAAACTACAAATGGACAGCAATTAATTTAAACTTCTGTTGAAGAGACCCGAGAAATCAACACTGAATACAGCTACTGAAAATAAAACTGATGAGATATACGTAGATATTCTTGCTTTTGGATGCTGGGAGCTCCTCCGAAAGGACATTACTCATACAATCAAAATATGAATACGATTTTAAGGCACGACGCGACACGGCCGGCAAGCCAGAGGGCATTTATCTTGTCTTAAACACTGCAGCAGCGGTATGATAAAGTCATCAAACATATGAACATACTTCACTGCCAGTCACTTTATTAGCACCTTTTGGGCACTTTATAGCTGTCATTCATTAAAAAAAAACGATAAATAATAAAACACTATAGTGGACTCTAAGTATGGTCCGGACTCCGGAGAGTTTACGGCTGATGTAAAACTGAAAGCAGTGTCCATTTGTACACAATACTTCACAACCAATGAAAATTAATACAAATGACTCTTGTACCTGTCAACACTTGCATTTCTTAGTCGTCAGCGTCGCGGTTGTCCGGCGGCGCGGTACATCTAATAAAAGTCGGAAATAATGTTTTCTTAAGCCACATCACAGCTCTCAATACAAAGAACCAGTAGCAACTAAGTTGTAAGAGACAAGAATTGTGAATACAATTTTTTTCAATGCCATCACATCAGCAAGAAAATAAATTATGTTTGTCACATAATAACGAATACCTTACACATAAGATATTTGTATTAATCAACAATACATGTTGCGTTGACACTTAGACATGTCAGGTCAGACCAAAAAAGTCACAATAGACCACTTTTTTGGCACAACATTACTTGTCGTTATAATTTACGTGAATCACTTTGCCTATTTTTGTACAGTACATTTTTGGGAAAATAACTGTTTGGCTGCTTCTGCCTCTTATTACTCACGGATTTTGGTTACTTACAGATTTTGGTAAGTTCTTATGAATTTAGCAAAATAAACCAAACATAGATAGAAAAGTTTATTGATGCAAAAAAAAACAACGCACAACAAAATTGAAAATTTCACAAATTATTCACAATTGATGAACGGAAAATAATCAAGCAATAAACCATTCAGAAAAAAAAAAGATAAAAATATGGGACTAAAAATTTAATTATAACAACCAATTAACGGCAAATTATCCGCATACCTAACCACTTTTCGACCAAAACAATTTGATTAAAAAACAATTCTACTAAAAAAATTAGACTAAAAACAATTCGACTGAAATAAATTAAAACTTATAATGAGAAACTATAACTTCCGGCCAAATAAATTCTATATTTATAAACAAAAATAAAAATCCAAAGTAGAAAAAATATAAAGTTTACGCATATCAACAGTTACGTATAGGTATGGGAGGAATGGTGCCCCCCTGCAACCTCCCTGCTTGGATAAGGAAAAGGCGCGAGGTTGGTTATTTGCAACGTTTTTTGAAATTAATGAAACATCACTGTTTCAAGCAAATTGTTATTGACATAGAAGTACCTAATTGATTTTAGATTTTGGCGGTATTTCCATCGAATTGTTTTGGACGAATTGTTATTAGTCGAATTGTTTTTTAGTTGAATTGTTTTTTGGGGTGCCAATAATTGTAGTCGAAAACGCCTGCATTGATCGCTGCCCAATTATTTTGCATATAGGTATCCCAATGAAAATAAACATGTGTATTACGCTGCAAAAATTGTATTAATGTATTAATTTATTGGTTAAAGTGCTTGTGTTACGTGCAAGCACATATCATTAGAGGTTTATGTACATATAGATAAAAATATGCCCGACTAATTCGCACGAACTAGCTTTTATGTGCGATCACATTGTGGTTCTGTAGTCTGAAATAAATTAGCTATGGGAGTCTATATTTTATCCATTTGCCAAAACTTAGTTTATTTGCAGGTAATAGGTATTATGTGAGTATACAAAAATTAAGGATATAGCCCAGTGTTGCACATATGCAATATGCATGAAAGGAAATTATATTATTTAAACTGGTAAATTATTGTTACTTTGAATCGGTTTTAACCCAACGCGATGTACAACATCTGATTTCTTATATAAATCTAAATTTATGAGAAAAAAAATTGAAAATCGTAGTAGCGGTTTTAAAAATAATTAATTTTTAATTAATTAATTTTTACGCCAATTTGAAGTATTTATTATTGTTGAGTTAAAAATTGAACTTCACTAAAAAATCTGCCACTAGTTTTCGAAATATCGAATTTTCAAAAAATAATTTTCAAAAATCCAAAAATCATTTTTTAGAAAATTTTGATAATCACTTTTATTTATATTTGTTACAAGCTTCTTTATAAAAAGTCTAGTTTTATTCGGTTTATCATATATTGAGATACTCGAAAATCAAAGAAACCGTTCCATGAGAGCTACTGTTAATAAACGTAAAATATAAAATTTAAAAATCGTACTTATTTCAATACGCACAAAATTTTTTATCAAAATCGTAGGAGTCGTTTTTGAGAAAAAAATATTTTTCCTAACGGTTTTTAAACATTTGTATGGGAGGCACCTTTATTTTTAGATATTAGAATAATTTTTGTCAAAAATCTTCTAGATAAAGTTAAAAACTGCTTTTCACCAAGTTTAATAAAATATTGAGTTCTCAAAAAAAAAAATTTCAAACTTTTTTTAAAAATCCAAAAAATATATATCTTTTTAAAAATTTTGGTATATAGATACACAATATTATTAAGAATGTGTCAATAATTCTTCATTTAAAAATTGATCAGAATCAGTTGAACTGTTTTTGAGAAATTCGAAAATCGAAAAAATGGTTCTTTGGGAGGTACCATTAATAACCATTTTTCGGAACCATTTTTTGTATTAAACGGCAACTTATAACTATTTAGAGTTATTGAGTTCTTAAAAAAAAATTCTGTAGCGCCTTTTCGTCTTCGCTATCATCGTAATGTCAAGTTGGATCAAAATCTCGGGATCGATTTTTTGTACAAATTCATAACTTGCCATAGTACCTATATTCGCAAGCAAAAATATGCACGACTAATTCACACGAACTAGCTCTAATGTGCGATATCAATATATGGTTCTAAAGTCTGAATTAAATTGGTTATTGAAGCCTATTTTGTATCCATTTGCGAAAAAAACATAGTTTAGTTGAAAGGTAGTATTATGTGAGTATACAAAAATGAACAATATAGGTATAACACCATGTTTCACATATATGCATATACATGTATGGAAATTATATTATTCAAACTGGAAAATTGTTTAAGATCAACAAAACTATAGGAATATATTGTTTAAAATCGTCAGTTTTTGTGGATGTATAACGGTGTCTAAACATACACTTAAGGATTATCATTACGCCAAATACGACAGTTTTGTTTATTGACGTATCCATTCTACCAAAAGTGAGCTTCATCGCTAAACCAAATTCACTTATGAAAATTAGGATCAACGGCAATCTTGTTTTGGGCACATTTGGGCACAATTTGAAAGCGTTGTTCGGGCGTCAGTTTATTAATGTTGAAATGCCAAACCAAACTAAAAATGGCCGCCAGTTAAAATAGTGTTGCCAACCTAAAGTTTTATGCCTCTAAAAAAACATCCTTTAGATCAGTATTACCTTAAGGGACAATTTTGACAGCTTTTCAGCACTCGGACACCAGGACACCTCTTTTTAAAAATACATCGATTTTGCACACTATTTAGAAATCTAGCAACCCCTTGGACATTATTTGAAAAAAAAAATTTGTTCGAAAAATTGAACGGAACGAATTGTTAATAAATAAAAAAATATAAATACCTACGCCACCACACATATATATTTCTTGCATATCTTACATAATACATATTATCAAAAAATATGTGATCCAATCAAAGCTAGGATTAATATCTATTAATGATAAGAAATTATCTGTGTAACGTTTCTTGGACCCAGAAATTATAAAATTGGGAAATTGATTCAACTTTGTGAATTTGAAAATTTAATTTCTAATCTCGAGAAAGAGTACAAAGGTTGGGAGTTAAATACTAATGATGCTGATTTTGCAAAAAAAATTAATTTTAAAATTAAAAATATAAAACAGTTTGGGTTCAAAATAGGAAACTTAGGAAACTATTATCAAGAAAATAATGTTATGAATTTTAAGACTTTTTTAAAACTATTTATTCAATTTTTGCAATTTTTTTGTTCATTAAAATTTTAATTTCCTCTCGGACACCTTCTTTGACTCTATATGAAAATTTTCAAAGGTTACACTGCTTTAGATTATAGTTCAAGCAAAATTAAATTTTAATTATAAAAATAACTCCTTCGGTTGAATGTTGAACTTTAAAACCAAATGATGTGTCATGACATCGAATCTTTTAAATATAAAAACATTAAAGAAGTTTAATAGACATATCGTCGGCTGAGAACCATGCAAGATCGTATAAATATGTGAAAAAAATATGAATTTGAAATACGGAGGAAACAAAAAATCAAGTTACATTTTTAGAATTTAGAGTACCTAAGTTTCTTGCACTGCCTTTCAGCAAAATATGTTCATTCCTCAAAGGCTAACTTAAATTTTCCAAAAAAAAACTCAAATTAAGTAAATGCAGATTAAATAAATAGCATTTTAAAAATACGACTTTGTAGCTAAATTTGTTTACTTATTTTTTATTTTATAGCTACATTGAACAAATGTATACGTCTTTGAATTAAAATGAGCCTATTTTGACATTTGTTTTTGATTTAGTTACATTTTTTTTTTGAGTAAAAGAAACAATTCCAATCAAAACAATTGGAAAAGTTCCAAAAAGAAATAAGAAAATCATATTGTAAAAAAAAAATTATTTTTCATAAACATAAAAAGTTTTCATGATCGTGAGCTTTATGGTCAAAATCAATTTCTTTTCCTATAATAATTAATGTTGTATAACATATTTCGACATTTTTTTTATATTCGATTACTTTTATGGCTTTGACATTGACATTGCTTATAGGATGCAAACATTTTCTTAATCGATATTTGAACCGTTTTGCATCAAAATCTCGAATTTGAAAGGACACACGACCTTGTACTTCTCATTCTCAGCCTACGATATCTACTAACGTATATCTGTGTGGATCAGAAACAAAACCCATTATATCTTTTAATACTTTTGAAAAATAAATGACTAGCATGAGTTTTTCTTCGTATCGTTCAAACACATACGTTAAGCCCAATTTTGAATCCCAAATCGCATATTTTTGTCATAGTACCAAAACCCATTATATCCATTCGAAAAACACATTTTTAATTTTAAATTTTTAATTCAAAACCCTTTATATCCTAAAAGATGTTTGGTTTAGAAGTTAAAATTTTCTCGATTTACTCGAAACTTGTAAAATATAATGGGTTTTGTTTCTGATCCACACATCTAATCTTAAACACAAATTTGTCAAGGGTAATACAAAAAAAAGCGAATCATAATTTATTTATAACAGAAACTGTTATTTCTGTAGAAAATCTGTATTGGTTGGTATAACCATTTTTTAAAATTCTAATTCTTAAATAAAACATATTCATGAATTTATTTTCCTATAGTTCAAACTAAATCAATTTCAACA
Source organism: Leucozona laternaria (assembly GCA_932273885.2). Taxonomy (NCBI): domain Eukaryota; kingdom Metazoa; phylum Arthropoda; class Insecta; order Diptera; family Syrphidae; genus Leucozona; species Leucozona laternaria. Next base: position 282,868,308 of record OW026366.1, read on the forward strand.
AGAAATATATACTTCAATATTCAATAATTTAACCATTCTTAGAAGATAAAAATAACTACTTATAAATACTTCTTCCTGTTTACGTATAGCTATATATGTAGGTATATGTACCTAAGAAAAAATATTTAACAACATTTATTTTTTTTTTTTAATGTTATGATTCATTTAAATTTATCCTTGGTGAAAGAAAATGGAAGAAAGAAAGACAACGCGTTATATCACCTATTTTGAGTCAATTATATTTAATATTTTGTTTTCGAAACAAAATGAGCAGCAATGTGCTAATTTAAACGATACTTACTTTTACACAAGCGACCACCCCGTGTCATTTTGTAAGCTCAAGTTATCTTTTTATTAGACTATATAATTCAATTTTTAAAACTTTGTTTATTTATTTAAATACGAATTTCGAACACAGGTATTTTGAATGATTTGCTGAAAACCATATGGATTAGTTATACGTTTTGTACGTTAATAAATTTCGAATTAAAAATAATTTCTAAAAAATACATAGGTAATTAAGAATTTGGTACACCAACATACATGTACTCTGACTTCAGTTCAACATTAATATGATATTGATTAAAAAAAACCCATTTATTTTGGTGACAAAAAAAAAAAATATATTGCCCAGAAACCCATACAATACATATGTACCTATATGCAGACACATGTATGTTTATGTATAGTAAATATTTTGGCACCTAAATGCCGTAACAATGTTGTTAATTAACCGAAGAAAGTAATCACCATTTATGTATTTATTTATGTATCCATGTATATGCCAATACATTATTTTTGACACCTTTTACAAAATTAATATGAATTTTATTTTCTTTTTTATCAAAGAGGGTAGTTCAGCGGTTTGCTTGTCTGCCAGTCATTCACCTTATGACTACGCTCGTCGCGTCCTCGACTTTCTGCTGTTTGGAATATCCTCATCGCACCAATTCAATTCTTCGATATGCGTTTACCCATTGCCCAGTGACTTGCACAATTTTTATTTTCACTCGCACACTATTGGAAATTTATTTCACTTTATGTCAAAACTGAAGTGGTTACAGATCGCTAAGTATGCAACCAAATTATAGGTAGTACCAGAGTTCAAAGTGGTCATTGTGACAGCTGAAGAACGAACCACGAGTCCAAATTAACGTTTTGAATGAGCCATTTCGCCCTTGTTTTACGCATTCACATAATATTTCCAAGTTGACATGTGGAATGACACTTATAAAAGCTAAAACCGATATGATTCGTTATCTGTCAGAGGAAAAAAGTAATCAATATTTGTTGAGTGGTAATATGTTAGTATCAGAAAAACAGTAGCGACCTACCTTAAATAATAATTTGAGAACCGTAGCGGAACCAGATCTGTTTGCATTCGCTGTTCGCTCACCTTGTGTACAGAGTACAACCCGCAACATTATCGGCTAACAAATTGTCTACAGTGGTTGCTGTCGAAAACAAATGAAATCAATGTTGAACAAGTTAAAACAATTTGGATCTCCCGATAAGAACTTAATTTAATTACCTTATCGATCACGATATGCCGCTTATGGCAGCAGGCCAGCTTTTTGGTTGATTTACAATTAAGCGGCTTATCTGTCAGCGATAGAAGTGGACTCACTTCTGTAAAGGCTTTTTCTCCAGATTGTTGGTTTAGATCTGTGAATCACATAGAAATTAATTTATAATATTTGTTATTGGAGATAAATATACAATGATATGAAAAGTATAAATAGAAAACTGGACATCGGATATGACATACAAGTGCTTGGGCAAACGTGGTTTCAGTAGAGATATCGAGGTTTTACATGTGAAAGTGACAATAATTTTAGCATCAACATTGCAAATTTAATAATATGACAAGACTATATAAATGAAATGCGGGTTTCATAACAGTTTATGGTCAGTGACTTGACAAAAAAATTCTTAGGTTCCCTAAAGCTCAAATTTGAAAGCGACGGACCGGTAGTACTAGTTTTTAAATGCTATATTTTTTTTTATTTTTTGTTCATCTGTTGTAAATTTTACAATCGGACTGTAAAATTTACAACAGATGCTGTTTTGTCTCTGTTAAATTGAAAACAACTAAATTTTTTTGGGTGAAACAATTTACAAATGGAAAATATTAAATAAAAGTTGATTATCAAAAAATAAATGATAATTTGAAAAGAAAAATTAAATAAGAATTTCATAATAATGATCAATCTCAATAAAAAATCTATTTGCAACGTCTGATATTTCAATTTTACCTGGGAGCGGATACCACAAACAAATAAGAGCTTCACTGCCAGGAACGAAAGAAATGTTCCTTTTGTAAAACATTATGCTGTATGCCCCGCTTAAGCAACATATCTTCCAATTATTCAGCCTTTATTTTGAATACCAAATACAAGATGATTTACTGCCTGAACACAATGGAGACGGAGCATGCAACTGGAGCTGTTTCCGGAATCGCTGTCAAAATATTGAACACACATAGTTTCAATGTTGCGTTGCGAGTACAATGCGACGTAGCTGCAAACGGAGCCGCATCCGCGGCTGCAAGAGTTCAAACATTTCAAAATTGATGGATAGGGGTCAGGGGATGAAATAAGTTTCAAGCTCTCTTCAATTCCTCATGTTATAGATATCAGTGCGGAAAGCTGTACAGCTGCATTGTAGGCATGTACAAAAAAAATACGTACGACACTTTTTGATTACTTTTGCAGCTGCAGCTCCAGTTCCAGTTGCAGCATTCTATTCTGTTCAAGCAGTTAGAACAAAAATCTGGAAACCTTTTATGTGGAACAACAAATCTTTCCAAAATATAAAGCATTTGGTATCTTTTTTTCTCTAAACAAACCCATGAACCAAGCTTCTTTAAAAGGTGTGTCCAGACCAAATAAAGATAAACGTTTCAGAAACATTTAAGAGTAATACAAAAAACATTTCTCAATTATTTGTGAATTTTTTTAAAATACGTATTCTATTCTGGACTGATATTGAAAACATTATGTGTTTCTCAAGCTGCAAGACCAGACATTTAAAGACTTTTTTACAACCCTTTTCGAAAAAATGTTCAACTTTAGACAGCTGCTGTCCATTTTCAAAACCACATTTATAAATATCTTCCAAAGTCTTACTTGTGCTGGATTTACACGACTGACAAATTGGCATTTTTCTGTCACTATACTGCCAAAAGAATGAATTTTTCCATTGTTCTGTCATTTTTTTGACAAATAAATGCCACAATACTGCCAATCTGTCAGTCGTGTAAATCCAGCATTAAACACTGCAATTAGCTGTCCAATTTTAATTTAAAGTGGCTACGTTCAATGAACAACGTAAGCCTAGTTTCTATATAGTTACGAATTGCAAAGTAATAATGAAATTAATACAATTTTCATCGATACTATCCAAAATTCACTCAAATTCATGAATTCCTTCGGAATTGAAAGATTAAAAGGAATTTAGTGAATATTTATGAAGAATCATTCAGACAACTGTTGGAATGCGTTTATAATAAAAATTAAAAATGTTAAAGACAGATCTGAAGAACATTCCTAATGATGATGACATTAATCTTATAAAATTATATGAAATAAAAAATCTAAGGAGTACCTAAAACCTAAAATGAAAATTTAAAAAAGAACATTTCAAAAATGTTTTCTTCAAGTCAAGTCTGCACACACTTTAAAAGGTAGGTATCTTAAACAAGGTGTCCCGAACCTGGTTGGAAGTATTTAAGGGTGTGATTCTTCGGTATATTCTAAGAAAAAAATCGTTCTACTTTGAGGGTATCTCCAATTTTGATATCATTTATCCTGGTTTTAATAAAACGCTTACTTAAGTGTACCCTACCCTGACCCGTTAACACAAATTGGTCTGCTAATTCCAGTGGTAGAGAATACTAGCCTTTAAAACTGCGTTTAAATGGATTTGATATATTTTCTCAGTCTTAAGATATCCAGTTTCTAGCCTGTTCCATTTTCCTTAACTGCTTCTTAATGTAAATATAGAAATTGACAAAATTCGACCCGAACCGTCGGCGCAAGTCGTCGGCGTCGTGCGTCGATCGGAGGGAAACGATCGTGCAAATATCGAATTTACCTGCACAAATTTCGATTAAAATAATAACTTGGATTCTCTTCAGAATTAAAAAAAAAAATAATATTTGAATATTTATAAATGAGACAAATTGAATGAAACATTCACGTGAATCGAAAGTATAGCAGAATAGGCGGCTAAATGTATTTTCAGATTGTTTTACCTACAAAAACAGATAAATATTTAAAATAAGTTTTATCCTTAAAATTAAACAAAATATTCAAAATAAGAAGGTAGACATAATATACCTAACCACACCTCTATAATAAAAACTGTAAAAATAAGGAAAAGTGAAATGTTTGCCTAAAATACCTTTCCCCTGGCCCTGGGCCTAAGCCAACAAATTCAAATTAAATTGAATTTACAAAAATTATCTGGAAAAGATGATTCTTAAGTTTACAAATACTCATGAGATGTTCAAGTTGTTAATTTGATAAAACGAACCAGCAATTAGCACTCTCATGCCACATTTTGTAGCAAAAATGTAAAAAGTGAACATAATAAGAACACAACCGACCTAAAGACGACAACATGACGTTATTCTCATTCTCTCCTATTGCAGAGAATGGAATGACTCGCATGCGTATCTGGCTCCTGTGGCACTTATCATAATATCAATCCATTGACTTCATATTAATAGAGTTTATTGAATTGGCACGAATAAGCTGGTGTCACGAATTCCAGAACTACATATACCTGCATACAGACGTAAAAACTCAAGAGTTTTTTGTATATGTAGGTATGTACTTTCTATACTATGTAGAGGTACCTTATACCTACGTTATATATATTACAAGACGATGTAAATTAGTTGATGTTTGTTTTAGGATAACAAACCAAGAAAAATAACATCTTTCATTTTTTTTTCACGGGTTGGAAGGTACCTATCTACCTAGCTTGATGAGTATCAATTATATTATTAAAGTTTTATCTTGAGCAAATAATGACTGTTTATGGTCTCTGTGAAGATAACACATCTTGAAGTTTCGAAACGAAACCCTACAATAAGATATGTCATATGTGTGCCACTGATGAAGTGATGATTCATAAATCATAACCATACCTAAGGTTATTTATATCACTGCAATAATTCCAAGAAAAAAAAGGCTAGGTCCTATAGGTAGGTAGGTAGGTACTTATAATGATAAATTATATACTTTAAGCATTTACTGCATGATAACGTTATCTGTCTCTTGAAAATACAAACAAACGATTTTTATATTCACATTTTTCTTAAGTCCTCAAAACGCAACACAAATATGTATAAACATATGCATATACCTACTAAGACCTTAGTGTGAATCGTTTTTCGCCGATTTCTTTTTCTAATCTAGCAATAAGTTAGGAATTGTTGTTTAGTTTTATTAATCCAAGCTAGGTATTTTCATTATAAATTGATATTTAAAGTTGGCCTCATTCAAGATTTTAAGAAAAAAATATACAAACCCATAAGGTATGAATATAAATAAAAAAACGTCACTCATCATGAATAACGTTTACGTATACCTAGAAGAGATCCCGCGCTTTTTGAAACCTCAATTTTGGTATTTTTCTAATGAAACAACTCAATTCGCTTTTCTTAAGCTAGGAGCAGACGGCATATAAAAGTGGCAAACGTTTGCGACTCTGACGTCATTTTTACGTCATCATTTGCGACTTTGAGAGTATATCGTCTGAACACCCTTTTGGGACAGTCCGCATATGCTCGAAAACCATTTGCGGATTATGTGCGACACCCAAATTGCATATAAGTTTGCGACTTTCTTGCATATCGTTTGAACACCCTCGCATATAATTTGTGACAGTTTGCGAGTATGTGCGGCCATATACGACCATCCCAAGCATTTGCGATGACACGAAAACCGAACATTGCACATCTCCACATATGCAGCATATCAGCTGCTGTGATTCTTCATTTTACTAGTAGAGTTGTTGTTGTTGTGTCAAATTCTTGCATGTACATAGCTATAGCCTATAGGATTTACATTTAAACGAAATAAAATGGTAAATTTAAAATTAAGCGTGGGTAGTTCTGGGGGTGATATTATAATGTAAAGCAGCAACAGGGTTTTAAAAATTTCAATAAAATTGTTTGCTTTTATAATATGAAGTACATTATTTTTTTTTCTATTTTTGTTAAATCTTTTTATTGGCAAAATACAGCAAAACTATGTAAAGTTCAAAGAAAAATTATTCCACAATTTTCCGATTCTCGATTCTGGCTGCTTTTAATATTTTCCCCACAACAATTCATTCGTTATGAGTTTTCAGATGAGAATTTCACATTTGCGGACACATGATGTGCGAGTGCCTTGGTCGCAAATGCATTTGCGACTTTTGGGACAGTTTTTGCATATCGTGTGAACACCCCCATATGAAAGTTTGCGAGCAATGATGTAGGTATAGAATTTGCAACACATTTGCGACTATTTACGTGACGTCAGAGTCGCAAACGTTTGCGACTTTTCATATGCCGTCTGCTCCTAGCTTTATTGTACCAAGATTAATTGGTTGATTGGACTAAGAAAAGACGAAACTTTGAGGTATAGATAAACATAAGTCCCGTTCTCGTTAAAATAGAAAAATTTCACTTTATCGTCTCGTTATTGCTCTATGGTCTCATACCTATATGTATTTTATATCATATATCTCAACTCCTTTGGACTAAGCATATGCAATGGGTCTACCAACGGAGACAAATTAGGAGACTTCACTTTCATAGGACCACAAGGAAACTGTGTGATCGATTATGCGATGGTGTCAGGAGACTGGGGTACTGTGGTAGACCATTTTGAAGTTTTAACGCAAATACATTCTGATCATCTACCAATTTAGGTAACAATTAATCTTAATAGTAGGCTAAGGCAAGAAGAGGAGTCGACAACAATAGCCAAATACAAGTGGAAAAATGCTTTTGCCGATAGTTATGCAAATTCGTTAAATAACGCTATCCTTCTCCGAGCCACATCATCTATACCATCCCTTCTAAATTTATCCCAGCTGGACGAAATTGTGAACGACTCTATTCCACGACAATGTCAGCAAAAAAAAAAATAGCACTATTAGGTATCGACAAAAATGGTTTGATAAAGAATGTTTAGAAGCAAGTGAGAAGTCTTTTGCCTGGCTAAGGTTGTTTAGAAGTTCTACAGAGATAGATAGATAGATACTTTAAAGTGCAATACCTTGTATAGTAAATAAACAGTACAAAGAACTATTAACATATAAACACCTGAATCACTCAAAAATCATGGCTCGCAATCTTACAGAATGCAGAAACACAAGAGAGTTCTGGAAAACTGTAAATGTTATAAACAAAAAACCTAATAAACAACTCACTATACCAATCGAGACTGAAGACTTAGCAGAATGCAGACCATTTCAAAAGATTAACAAAAGATCATTTTTCTTCAACCTTTCAGTTTTCCACACCGCTATATAAGAACGACGATTTGGACACACCGTTTTCCTGTGCAGAGGTTCAAACAGTATGGAGTGAACTCCAAAATAACAAGTCATCAGGATCAAATGGTATACTGCAAGAGTTCTACAGATTTAGCACTGCTACTTATATTGAAAACATTACAAAAGCTTTCAACCATGCATATGATACAGCTTGTGTGCCGAACTACTTCAAAGAAGCAATCATCTGTCCTATCTTCAAAAAAGGGGACAAAGGAAACCCTGCAAGCTATAGAGGGATATCGCTGCTAAATTCTTCAATGAAAATATTTTCAAAACTGCTTTGTAAACGCCTGTACGACTGGGTTCAGAACAACAATCTCCTTAGTGAGTCACAGGCTGGTTTTCGAAAGAACTACTCTACAATCGACCAAATTTATTTGATAACCAACATTGCTAACATATTTTTAGGATCTAAGAAGAAGCTTTATGCGTTTTTCATTGATTTTAAGGCGGCATTCGAGACGATAGATAGGAAAGCACTTATGTTGAAGCTGTGTTTAATAAAGGAATTTCAACAAAGTTTGTCAACGTTTTGGATGCATTTTACAACAACACAACTTCTGCAGTCGTCCTGGGAAATAAATGCTCCGAGCAGTTCCAGGTTGAAATAGGATTGAGGCAAGGCTGTAATTTGAGCCCTCTGCTTTTCGCTCTATTTATAGATGACATTGGAGAGGTACTACAAGGTGGTGCACAAGTTTCAGCCGATATTTTAGTAAAAGTCCTTATGATCGCCGATGACATCGTGGTACTAGCAGAGTCGCCTGATAGTCTCCAATTGATGATTAATAGATTATTTGAGTACTGCGATAAATGAAGGCTCGAGATGAATCTTGACAAATCAAAAGTAATGATTTTTCGCAACGGAGGTGGTCCTAACTGTCGCAGTGAAAAATGGAAATTCGGAGATCAAAGTATCGAAGTCGTCAACGAATATAACTACCTTGGTGTCCGGTTATGTAGAAATCTAAATTGGAGAAACCATAAGTTAGATAAACTAGCCAAGTCTAAAAACGCACTTAATGCAACATGGAAGACAGTGATGCAGTCCAAAGACGTTGCCTTTGAGCCAAAGTATTGCATTTTTCAAACCACAGCCAAAGCTATTATGTGCTATGCAGCTCAAGTTTGGGGCCACAATGAGTTTGAGGAAGCAGAGTAGCTTCTTAGGTACTTTTTGAAACAAACTTTTATGCTTCCAAATAGTACGGCGAATCACATAGGTACTCATGCTAGAGACGGGTCTTCCGACTTTATTCATTTCAACACTTAAAATGCAAGTTGACTACATCCTGAAAACTATCCAGATGGACGATAGAAGACTACCGAAGAAAATAACGATGCTGGTTATTCGAAAAAAAATATCATGGTTCAAGTCTTGGAGAGACTTAGCGGAGTACTGTGGGCTTCCACTCTCACTTCAAAGCGATTCGATGGATACGTGGAAAAGCCAACTCTATGACCTCATAAGCTTATTGGATGCGAAAAAAAAGAGAACACTACATTTGGAAAGCCAGGACCGCATTCCATAGAGGTATTTATGCAACACTAAACTATAACTTAGGAACAAATAATTACTTCAGGGCGGAGTATCCAACTCATCTCATGTCACTGGTTTTAAAAACACGAAGTAAGATGCTTCCCCTAAATTATCTTCCTCATAGGAGTGACGGGCTATGTAACCAAAGGGAAAGGGAGGATATGTTTCATTTTATGGGAAAATGTCCTATTTTTACAGAAACCAGGAGGAGTACGTTCGGGAAAAATTATTTGAGCGAGACTGAAATCATCGATATTCTCAATGGACAGATGGACTGGGTGATTTTGTATGATTATATAAAGTTTGCACTTGCCTATAGAAAACGAATGTTAAAAGAACTTTTTTAAAATATATTCTTGAAAATTTTTGTAAAAACAAATAATGTATTAATTGCCAACTGACAGACGGCGGTAGCCATTTTAAAAAATGGATGATTTACAAAATATGTATATAATACTTTATATGAAATAAAATCCTACTTGAATTGAATATATATCGTTAGGTTTTTTCTTATGGAAGAAATATTGAAGTCAATTTTGAAGCTATAGAAGCCGCTAAGGATTTACATTGGAAAATTCATCTTTACAATTTAAAAATGCATTTTTTTAATTTTAAAAATAGGCTGAGGCGCAGCGTTGCCAACCACTTTGGGCAAAATAATGACTCACACGTGAAAAAGATGCCTTTTTCAATAACAAAAAGCCTCCCCTAATTTGTTTTTAATTAAAGACAAAAACCATTTAAATAACAAAACAATCCGTTATTAAAAAAAAAAACTTAAATAAATCACAATAAACATCATATTAAGGTCCAGTTTTTCAGTGCGAGATTAAAGTTAAACCCGAGTTAACTCATCAATTTTAGTGAGTTTACTCAGGATTAACTGAACAGATGCTCTTGATGTTTTATCCACCAAGTTTGTTTACTTCTTCCATATGCATTATCTACCGAAAACTGCTTCCTCGGGTCACTGTGCGTTAATTTTCTTCTGGAGTAAGTTAACTCTGGTTTAACTCACCACTGAAAAACTGGGCCTTAGGCTGATTAAAGTTCTAGGTAAGCAACTTGGAACTTATTAGTCAATTATAAACGTCACTTACGTTTCACGATATCTGAATAGTCAACCTTATGTATAAGTAAAGTTCTAATAATTTTAATGGCCAGATGAAGTGTCGATGATCAAATTTGCATGGCAACGAGAATATTAATTATTTTTTTTCATTTTTCATCAGTAGATACAAACTATTTTGTCTGGAAAACTGGAAAACTAATTGACGCATACTTACATGCATTTATTATTAAGACATATTGTGAAACACAAAATTTTAGACGATTTAGTAAAGTGTTAAATCATTTTTAGTAGGTATGATACTAGGTTAAAAAGAGGATTTTGCTAATTTTAAACGAGTCTAACAGGATAATATCTCTTAGCATTGCACTAAAGTTAAAATCGGCAGATTGATATTTTATCTTTTGAACATATTACTAAATCCATATGTCACTTTGACATAGAAAAATTTTAAAAAGGTGTGTTTGCTTACTTTTTTGCACGAAATGTCACTGTTTTAGACGCGTTCGGCTTGAGTTGCGTAAGAGAATAGCGTTTAGTATGATACTAGTTAAAAAGTGTTTAAAACTAAGAACATTTTAGTAAAGAGCTTTAAAGTTAGTAAAGTGTTAACTAGTATCATGCTAAAACCCTTACATGAGGCTGTTTAAAATTTTGCGCCAAAGTTTTTTACTGGAGGGATTAAATTTTCGGATAATTTAAATATCGAGTGAGTAATCAGAACTTTACTGAGACATTGTGAAACAAACCCTAACCCGAAGGAACATTTATTATTTCAGTCATTTAAATTACATTAGATATATATGTTTCTTAATCAAATATAACTCATTCCCAGTTTAATTTTATTTTGTATAGCTGTAAATATAGATACCTAGATATTCTTAGGTATAGGTACTTCAAACATTCAATCTCAAAAAGAAAAAAAAATACACAGAGTACAAAAGTCCGCCAACACATGTAATGTTTATAGAACAGTAAAAATTCACACCCCAGATAAACTATATTCGCTGAAAGTGGCGAGACAAAACCATAAACACTTTTATCTAGTCTAGAAAAACAGTACCTAATTAATTATTACTGAGCCAAATGAAAAAAAGAAACAATATTAATTTTACCACACAACTTAAAAACAATCCGATCCAGATTCCAAAACATTTTGGTGGAACACCGCATAAGACAAAGAGAACCATAAAAGGAAGTTTACCTAAACAAATGCTATCCCATTATCCTGTGAAGAACGTAAAAGCATGTTAAGTAAATAGAGACTGTGTGCCTGTGCTTGCTTACGTCCTTATGCCTGTGCTGTGCAATAAACAGTCGCCGCCGCCGACGGACGTTGGGCTTGGTCATCCCCATCACAATATTCTGTATGCCTAACGTGTATATACGAGTATATTATGTGTGTGTATATAGGTTGTAAAACGTTGAGGACTTCGTTTCCTTTTTCTTTCTTTATTTCAATATAAATAAATATTATGTAGGTATAGGTACTTCTTCGTTTGAAAAGTAACCGCGTTTTATTTTATTTTCATTTTGTGAACTACCGACACGAAATTCATCAAAGTTATAAAAACAAAATGATTATTACCGCAGCAGCCTGCTCTTTAGGCAAGCAAAATTTGGGTTTTTGTATGTTAAATATATTGAAATTGTTATGATACCGAGTACGAAATATCGTTTGCTTAATTTTTTTATTGTCATCAAAATAACTAAAACCTTTTGAACATGTTCGATATTCTTAAGTTAACTCAAAGCTGACTAGTGGACCTGTCACTTCACTTGTTCCTTGTTCTAAATCCTCTTCGAAATCTTTTTGTCGTTATTTTGGGTAAAGGAAGGGCTGTACAAATTAAACAAAACAATATTTTGAAACAATGTTTGTGTCCTGGCCTAGCGGCTTGTCGCCCATTCACATTATCAAAATTGTTTATCTTTGAATACCTATCACTTTATAGCTTTGTAGAAAGGTTATAAAGGATTTTTCTACAATCAGTCGTCTCCATTTCTACGTGTTTTAATAGATCATAGCATTTAAAAGTGCGGTCTATTGCAAAGAAATCAACCATCACGGGCATTTTTTTATTTAATTATTTGTATGAAAATTTGCTAAAATTTCGAGTTAACGTCTTGAGTTTTATGATTTTGATGGGTGTTTTATTGTAAACTCTCGAATATGCCTAGGTCCAAAACCTAAAAGTAGGACCGAAAAAACCTCCGATATATACAAGAAATAATGATAAAAGTCCGAAATATCGATATTCTACTTTTGAATACTAGAAAGTCTGCTGAAGGTAGATATTCAAGAAATAATAACAAAAGTTCTAAATATCGATATTCCATTTCGGACTACTAAAGGGTCCGCCATCTAACGTTTTTTTATTCAACTAGTGCTTATTTCGTGAATGGTAACACTTAGCTCATGTCTGATTTGACAGATAATTAGTTTTATCCTTCCGCTGAACGAATATGGTTGTGTATACGCTTCGCTAAGTGGGCCTGCGATCGACTTAGAGAAGATGCCGATTTTGCCAAAAAAATCATCTTTTCAGATGAAGCTCATTTTGATCTTGGCGGGTAGTAAACAAGCAAAATTGTCGCATTTGGGGAACAGAAAATCCGCACGCATACATTGAAAAGCCGATACACCCAAAACAAGTCACTGTTTGGTGCGGATTTTGGTCCTAATTGGGCCATTTTTCGCAAATGAGCAAGAAGTGGCCGTTACTGTCAATGGCGATCGTTATCGGGCCAGAGGAGGATATTGGCAACATTTGGTTTCAACAGGACGGCGCTACGTGCCACACAGCCGAAGCTACACTCGATGTTTTGCGCCATTTTCAAAAAAAAAAAAAAGTTATTTGGCGGACCCTTTAGAAGGACTGCTGAAGGCTCACATACAATCTGCATACCATTGTTCCAACTGAAGGTAATATTAAAGAAATATTGATTTGGAATTCACCCTTCTTATCTTCCTCCGGGGGTCTCCCGAGACAGCCACTTAGGTCATCTTCTTTCCATTCTTACCTTTAAGAATATTCACATGGTTATAGTTATTCGTCATCCCCATATCTCACTCTACGCTGCCTATGATGCTTAATTTTTCAAGACTATTTCTTCGACAGTTTCTTAGTCTGGTAACTTAAAAATTGCTGTGAGCTATAAATATTTTCAAATGCCAATCAATTACTTTTTCATGTAAACATTTATCACATTCTCTCGCGTCGTCTCTATCTTCTCCATATATTAAACCCGCATTTACAGCGTGGAGTCGATTCGCGACCATAGTGTGTTATGTGACCGCGAGAGCTCGACTTTCTAACACGTATTTATATGGACGATTTACCTAATTGTTAAAGCCAACTCAGCACTTGGCTTTGTGAAACTTTGGTCCAAAGAGTTCTCCAACCCCTACGTGACACGATCCCTCTTCACAACCTTTGTTCGCCCTCGCCACGAAAACGCCCTTCGAGTATGGTCTCCCTATCAACACAAATACATAGGTATCTCAAGAACTGAGAGTTTAAATTTCCAGTTTAACTACAATAGTGGGTGTTGAATTGAAACACCCTAACAAATCTTCACAATTCGTCTTTTAACTGGATAGCTATTCACAATAAATTGCGGAAATTAAGTATGTGCGGATATAACAGTGTTTGCTTTGATTTTTGGAATTTTTTAAAATTATCTCAATTTTTTTTTTTGTTTTATTTATCTATTTAATATGAAAAATAAAAAAATTAAAGGTTATTTTTTTTAAATAAGTAGGTTATTAAAAATTTTATTGATTTAATATTTTCACAACATAATTTTGGTGTTACAAGCAATGCTTTTCGGTTTAAAAAACCATCATTGGGCTTTTTTCTGCTGACTAAGGGTGTTGTATGGCCAAAAATTCACTTTCTATTCCTTTACAACATGGATACTACACCACAAAGAAATTATTTATCTGTCTATGTAGGTATAAGAAATTGTAAAATCTACATCGCAAAATTGTGAAATCTACAGATTACATCCCCTTTCTGTATAGTAATTACAACAGGCTGTAGAAAATACCTATAGTAAGTACTGTAGGTCTGACAATATGAAAAAGAATTTACTAGCCAATTTCTTCTAAGCCATTAGTTATGATGCACTAAAAACTTATCAAGTTTATTTCATTCAAACCTTCAAGTTAAAATATTACTGTTCCACACAACTACAGCAGTCATAAATGACAATTCATTTAATTTCTCGAAATCTTTGAATAAACAATTTCTTAAATAGAGAGAGGACCATATAGGTAAATACCTGCATAGGCATATACATAGGTACAATTGTGTTTTCCGCATGTACTTGTGAATATATCTTAAATCGACAGTGAACTTAAATCTCGCTAAAGAAATCCCTGGGTAAATATACTATACTCTACCACTTTAAAACAGACGACAAATTCCTTCTGCGTCAGCGTCATGTATTCAACCGCCTGTGCACCTGCGGCTGCTCGTTTACTGAGGTGTATAGTATGAACCGGACATTATGATCACTTGGCCACCCAGGGTTCACGTTCGGCGAGATAGAAAGATTCTCTCGGCGTATTTTTGTAATCCATTGAGTGTCATTCAACATCAAGGAAGCACCTTCATTATTGCCATGGGTCCGAAACGCGTTGCTAGTCACACCACCGTCGCGTCGGTCGCGTCGGTCGCGTCGTCGTCGCCTTGCTTTATTATTTTCCCAAATTTTAGTTAAAATAACACCGATGGTAACAGACATTGGTCTTTCATCAACCTAGTGCATTTACCTTCTCCATTCAAGGTTCAAGTAGCATCTCTTATAAGCGCCACATCTTTCAAAACCATCCCAATCCCATCAGGGAGACAGTGCAAAGCATAAATGATCAGAAGCAGAAGCAGCCCAATCTGAAAATCTAAAGATATGAGAGATCTTTTTATATAACTTTTCACATCACATTCGTGATCTTTGGAATTATATTGTGGTCTTCTTACGGTTGATGATGTAACACTGATGACGGCGAGTCGAATCTGGTCTTGGATCCTCTTTAAGACCAAAACTACCTACATCATCACTCCTTATTGAATTAGACGTTAAGAGCTTTTGTGCGGAGTTGTTCATCTTCATCGTGCATTGTTGTTAAACTGAAGAGAACAAACGTCTGTTGTGTTGTTGCTATTTTCTCAAATATTTTCGTTGGAGATCCAAATGTACACAGAGACACTTCGACTTTTGAATATCTTCTCACTTGAATTGGTTGAAAGAGCCAATTAGGTTATAAAAATGTCAAGGTCTTAACATAACATTGAATAAAATATATTTTATATGCTGAAATGCATGGCTGGTATGCATAATATTTATTGTTTGGCTTAGAAGATATGAGTTCAAATATGTATATATACATACATGTATGTACCTGGAGTGAATTGGATGAAACCATTAATTTCATTTGGATGATGGAATGTAGTTTAATTGTTTAATGATGATTATTAGGTAGGTATCGTACTGTAGTACTATGTAGTTACTGTTTTGTTACTTATACATTAATTTATTCAAATATTCATTACGAGAAAGTCGTTATTCTTTTTTCCACTTCTTTTCAAGCTGAATTACTAGCGATCAAGGAAGCATGCAGGATACTCAAACAAGATCCTAACCAAAACCGAAATACCGCTATCCTGACAGACAGTCAGGCAGCTGTTAAAGCCATTGATTCGGCTATATCATCCTCTAAATTGGTCCAGCAATGATGGGGTGAGCTCTCTAGCCTTAATGTCAACCTCCATCAGGGTCACTCTTATCTGGGTTCAGGTCATTGTGGTTTGAGGGAACGAGCGAGCTGACGAACTGGGCAGGCAAGGATCGGCCCTTCAGGAAATAGTTAACATTCCGCTTGGAATTGTGTAGGACAAAATATTCTCAATTTTTCTTACTGAATGCAATAGCAGGTTGGAAAAATGTACAAACTGCGTTATATCCAGAAAGATATGGCCCATTAATAATAAGTCCCGAACAACTGACCTGATAGCGAGGCCCAGGCGAGACATAGCCAGGGTTGTTGCCACATGTTCTGGTCACTGGCCAGTAGGAGAACATGCGGCGAAGCTGGGCATTCCGTACAATACTTTTTGTCGTAGTAGTGCGGGGACCATCAGGAGAAGGAAACAGTAGTTCACTTCTTCTGTAAATCCCGTCCTCCTCCAGATTGAGAGCAAGATCATTTGGAAAGGCATTTCTTAAAGACCTAAATTAACTTTCTGAAATAAAGATCAAAGGTTTGATCGCTTTCCTCAACGCAACTAAATGGATCTAGGTTTAACTTTGACTTTAACTTCTTTACCTTATCCGTTAGACTCCGTAAGGGAATATATCCGCAAACCCCTCCAATAAAACCACTTTCAACCCAGAGGTCAATACGAGTTTGTGGTATCAAAACGGCGCACTCCGGCGCTAATTGAGCCACGGAGCTAGTTTTCTCTTGGCCTCTATTTCTACCTACCTTGTGTGAGATGAAAAATCTTTGTGTTGATGGAAATCGGATACATATAGATATCGTTTGCAACAAGACACTAACAACCCCTTTGTTATTCCTATTTCAAAATTCTATTTTCATTTTGTTTCCAAAAACCTGAAACGCAGTTTTTGTAAGAAACTTTGGACATTTAAGGTAGGTACGAAGTTTAATAAAAATCGTTAGTCGTTTTCGAGAAAATTAAAAACAAAAGAATTTCGTAAGGCTCTGTACTGAATTTGAAGTGAATCCTACAAGTAAATAATCACTGAAAGCCATGCTGTAAGTGAAAGAAACAGCAAATGTCACTTATCCGCACACAATTAACATTTTTGGGCCCTAATCCTTTAGAGTAAAAAGTACCCTAGTTTTTATTTGCTTTTATCTGAACAAGTTTATTAAAAAAAAAAAATAAAACAAAAAAGAAGAAACGCTCTAGCGAATTCAAAACAACAAAACCAAATGTTTATGCACATTTACAGATTCTTAGACTCCATTTTCTGAATTTTTTTTCGTGGATTTCTTATCAGCGAAGTCGTTTATAACATCTTCAAAACTTTGTTCGTGTAGTAAATCACTTTCAATGCATAGACTGGATAGTGAATCATGCCTCACCTGTGTCATCATATGGCTCGATAACAACTTTTTTTTTAAATATGTAAGCTTGATTACAGAATTTATAATTATTTCCATTTTTATGTCAAATATAATGATGGAACTGTAAAAGTTCTTCAGCAAGTTCTGAATTTAGATCTTCAGGATATTATCGATAATAACATAAAAAGCGTTTACTCGGGACTTTTCCTTTGGGCTCAGGATCTCAGACGAACTTTGGGAGTATCACCATCGTCATCCATTTTTCTTTAAGGCGTTTTCTTGTAACTGTGCAGCTGCCATTGGGTAGAAGTTCTTTAAAGCGCATTTCAATGCTGTTGAAATTTTCACGCATATTTTCCAACTGATCAGACATTTACAAATTCGCGCACGTCAGTAGTGTTACGTCTTCACTTTGCAACACTTTATTGACTTTTTTAAAACTTTGTAATATACCGTTCCAAACCACCAAGCATTGAAGGGAATTCTAGTTTATTTATTTTATTTAGTAGACCCCTTAAGTTTATTATCTTCAGATTTATATCGTTTAAAGTATCTATCTATGTTAAAGTTTAGCATAATGAGATCTGATTGCAGAAGTAGCTTTTTGTACTTGAACATAAGTCGAATTGGAGTGTTGCCGTGTTTTAAATGCTAAGAGAATATTGAAATTTTTGTATTTACAAATTTTATTTAAAGACGGAAACCCATTGCTCTCGTCATCTCGTGTGGTGTGTTGGGGAGTAGTTTTTCCTAGATTTCGACGCAACACATCACACGACACGATACAAATATCGCTCTATGCATGAAATACATTAGAGCGATAGCGACACATGACTCCACAACACACCACACAAGATAACTGGTTCCGGTTTAAGTTTCAGCCACCTCATTGTGTCCATTTTGTGTTCTTTTTCGTTATTCCCTTGGCCTGTGCCTAGTCGTCCTATGGGTAAATCCAAGACTGGTTCCATGCAAATAATTCTATGCGAAAAAAGATCGAAGAATTCTTTAAAAAAAAATTGCCACAATTTTCAATTTCGCTCGTCGAAAAGCATGTCCGTAGCATATGTATTTCGTTGGTACCGAATTTCGTTGAAGCTGGTATTGACTTTTTAAGTGGTAATTTTAACTCTACTACTGAACTGGACTACAATAATTGGGATTGCGATCACAGGAGAAGTTTCGGTTGCGAAAATACATAAATTATCAGTTCGCAGGTTTTTACATTTTCTACTGGAATAATTGACTTAGCTTGGCGATTCTGGAATTTTTTTTTTTTAAATGTATATTAGAATTTTTTCCGGATGAGCTCAGATATTTTTCAGTGAGTTGAACTCACCGTTTATAATAATTTAAAGCTTCAAAGGGTGTGCTTGAATCTTATTTCCATACAACTTTTATTTTTTTGTTAGTGACTATAGGTACCGAACCCATTCTTCAAAATAAGGCATTGTTTTTATTTGTTGATAGGATTTTTTTTTCAAAATTACAAATTAAGTATAACACATTTGCTACATTACTAGACTGTATAGGGTATTAATACAGAAAGCGAAAGTTCAAAACATAAATAGGTTCCTACCATTATAACAACATTTTTCTATACAAAAGCTATATAACTATGTACATTCAATATTAACGTACC
Source organism: Leucozona laternaria (assembly GCA_932273885.2). Lineage (NCBI taxonomy): Eukaryota > Metazoa > Arthropoda > Insecta > Diptera > Syrphidae > Leucozona > Leucozona laternaria. Next base: position 282,887,215 of record OW026366.1, read on the forward strand.
TATACACCTAACAAAAAACTGACTATCTACGCCGCAAGTGCCAAAATTATACACTATATACTTTACTTACACCTATACATAGGTAGGTATACTTAATTTTAATTATTTATTTTATAATTGTTTTCAAGAGTATAGGTAGGTACATATATTTATTGAAAAGTAGACGAAGAATTTACCGCACGTACCTGTATTTTTTGTTTATTTATCTGCTAATTGGTAGGAAATTTGTATAACGCAGATATGCGAATAGAAATTTAAAAAAATAAACTCTATCATAGATATATATGGACAGATAGGAAATAATATACATACAATCATACATTACATTAATATTATTATTGTTTTTTATATAAAAAAAAACAACAACTGACAATAAGTACCTATGTACTATGTAGATATATGTATAAACAAATGGTACATATCACTTACAAACCTCTATCCACCTCAATATTATTATCGTTCATCGTCATCCATTGAAGCCTCTTCCCAAGCTAAACAAATAGCTAAAGTTGAAAACTAAACAGAATCGAAAACGATGACGACGACGACGAGGTAACAGGTTGATAAAGTGGAGATGGTGCCAGACTATCTGCCAAAGCCGGTGTTCACCGCTATTATCCATAAAGAGGTATACCTAGGTACTCGAGAAATTACACAAAAATTAAAATTTAAACTAACAGAAAAAAATCGTTCCACATCTTTCGTCTGACCCCTTCCTACAAAAGAGATACACCGATACACCGACTTGCCTGTACCTAATACTAAAACAGCATGGAACCCGGCCCAGCCACCAACCAACATACCAACAACCACCAATAGCCAATGGTACGGGTGAGGCTGGATAGATTTTTTTTTTGTTTAAATTAAAATTCAATATTTGCTCGACGTTTTAGAATCCACTTAAATTGTAAATAACACCGAGTGCGTTATAGACGCGCGAGAGGCACTTAACCGCTACAAAGCTACTATACAGGAAAAACCTGCACTAATACATTGGCTGGTATGTTGGGATTATACACTGAATCAAACAAGCTTATTACTGGTTAAAGCTTCAGCCCAAAGCCGAGTGGTGCCGTTGTAGACTGGTGGTACTTAGGCCCACGTTTGTTCACCTGAGGAGTTTAAATTCAATAGACATCAATACGTCTCTCTTTTATAGCTCATTTATCACAATAGACATTTATAAACTCTGTAGGCACATTGTTGGATATCATCGCACTACGAAATTTCTACTACAGATTGTAATATTGCAGATGAAAATTAAATGCGTTGAAGAAACACTCTTCGATTTTCAACTATTTTACTGAATTTGCAATGAAATTTTACATATGTAAAAGGCTGATTTCGTAAAAAGGCAATTGAGCTATGTTTTGTTGTAGAAAGCTGTTTTTTTTTTATAATTTGAAAATTTGTTTTTGGATGAGCTCGCATTAATAATTATAATAATAGCTATTTATGATTAAATGCTTTAGCCATCTCCGAATTTTCGAAAATTGTCATATGGTCGGTGGTAAAACTCACTAAGTTCCAACCAATATCTGGTAGTCAGATATGCGCGCATTAAAATTTTCTATGCGATATTTTATAATTCAAACACTTCATTCCTTCTTCATGCCGATAGGTTTAAGTATCTATGCCTTTACGAAAGGTCATTTTTGTTTACCAACTTTCCAACTTGACTATCATCACCGCAATTCTTAAATAACTATAGGTAGGTAGCTACCTGAGTACCACAATGATGAAAACTAACCATCAGCCAAAAAATACATATATATGTATATACATATACATAAATCTATAGGAGTATCTATGGGAAAAGTAAATTAAAATATTAAACTATAACAAGCACTTGACGCCTTCTTCTTCCTGTCATAAACCATAGAAATTATATATTTTATACTTTATATTCTTGCAACATTACTAGCATTTTCCAGGCTGATATTTTACATACCTAAGTAATTCATTCATAACTTCATCGCCAATATGTATACCTACCTACCTTTCGTACAATGGAAGAGGAAAAAGGTGAGAGCTAACCTATATCTATAGAATAAAACAAAACTTCCTAATTAGTGGAGGTGAAATGTTTACACAAGGGTTCTGAACATTTCTTTTGTTGTATTCAACGTACGTAATCAAGTTATCCGATAAATACAAGTAAATAATCGATATAACTATTGAAGTTATTGGTTAGCGTTAGATCCTATACTATTGAGACATCAGATATCAAAAACATATAAACATATGTATATAGGAAAGTGATAAAACCTAAATTTTGAAATATGTTTTCAATAACAATACAAAATTTAGAAGGAAATAAAAGATTTTTTCTTACTGCTTTTTGTACCTGTTTGTATATAGGATTTCAAGTCTTTTGTACATGAATTTAAATTTGTCTATAAATAATAAAACCTCATTTAAAAATCGACCCAATTATCAATTTTTATATTAATCAATGTATATGTTATGTAGGTAGTATATATCTAGATACCTAGAGAAAGTTTAGAATCCGTAAAAAATATCGAATTCAAAATGTTAACCTTACATTTAGTTTCGATGAAACAAGTGGATCTGATTATTCTGTCAATTCAATTCAATTCAATTCAATGCCTTGCAATTAAATTCAACTCAATTCAATTCAATCCAAATCAATTAATTTTTATTCAATGAAAATTGGTACTGGCTTTTGCTAAGCTTAAATTACAAATAATTAAGATGCACTTCATTTAAAAATTTCCTGGCACATAAGAGGCAAACAATTACCTGTTATAATTGCATTGTCTAGGTTTTAAATAGTATATAACATACGATATGTTAAATGAAACCTAAATATTAAAACCCGGTTGAGTTTTAACAGATTTACATTGGAATTGATGACATTTCTACAGATACACAGGATCAAATCGTTTTTTGAATAGGTTTTGAATAACAACACTTTATAGCCATATTTAATAAGTTTTGTCTCAGACGATTTACCTCTACCAATTATTTAAATCGTAAAATGTTCCAAAAATGAAAACATAATAGGACAACCCATCATTTGCAGCAGAAATTCAGACTTTATAATTTTCCAAAACTTTTGATGCTATAAAATCAAAGGACGAGACTAGAGACATGCCAATTTATAACAGCTATAACAGTTTTTTGCCATTAAAAGTGGGCGTTCGTTAACGCGCTTCGCGCGACTTGAAATAAAACCCTGGGTGCCTGAAGTATGCCCACCGGCGGAGGGCCCCGGCCCTGCGGAGCCGCCTAAAAAGTACTTTTATAAGCCAAAACTGTTATAATTGGCATGTCTAGAGACACTTCCAAAATCAAATCCTATAAACTTGCAATTATAACAGTTTTTTTCTTATAAAAGCACTGTTAATGCGGCCCAGTAGGGCCAGGACCCTCCGCCGTGCTGGTGGGCATACTTCGGGCACCCAGCGCATCATGCTCACTTTTACGGCGGTAAACTGTTGTAATTATTAAAAATTGGCATTTATTTATCTCGTCATTTCAAGATATCCTGTTATACAAATTTACCCGATTTTTCATTAGGTGCGTGATTTTCCATGTGAAAAACAACAATAATTTCGCTTAGTTAACGGTGATTAACATCGTCGCTTATGAACTAAGTGGATATAAAAATATAATGATAACTATTATAACTGTTATACCTATATCTACATCAAGGCGTAACTTATGATCGCGTTTTTATTGCGCACTTTTATTTTAAGCGAATAAGTGAGTAAAAAAAACACACCTATATTCTATTGTACGAATTTTGTATTCGCCCGTCTGTGAAATGCGACCTAATTTATTGGATAAAAAATATTAACATACACAATTTTCTAATTTAAACAAATTTTACGGAGTGTTTTCTTTTTTAACTTCTTGATTAGATTATTTATTCACTTCATCGAAAAGTATAAACAAAAAAAGTTGATATTTGCTATTATCGGCTATATTTTTCTAAAAGGTCCGATAAAAAATGCAGTTGGAAGATTGAATTGGATTGAATTGGAAGATTTTTGTATGAATTAGCTTATTATTAATAGCTTTGCCTGTCAGCAACGCTGAAATTGAAAGAATATCTTCTTAAATGAACTGTGTGAAAAAATACCGGAAATTGTTAATTAAAAAAGTAAGCAGTAAAGATTGTCCATCACTCTTTTCTTTCTGATATTTTCAATAAATTTTACCCTGAACAATGTCCTAGTGCGACGAGTCGTTTTTTTGTGTAAGCATATCAGCTTAAAAAGTAATTTCTATGTAAAATACAACAACAATTGCGTTTGCTTAGCGTCGATAAACATCTCTTCTGCAAAAAAATGATTTTAAACAAAAAAGTGTTACGTTAAATTTAAAATTTTATTTGTTTCTTAATGCATAGGTATAATGCAATATATGGTAACTTTCCTTGTTTTTATTGGAACTTCGTTTGAAGGAAAACCGGGTGATAAATGAAAACCATGTTTCGGTCTTCACAGACGGTTCTAAGACAAATGAGGGGGTAGGGTCAGGCATCTACTCAGATAACCCACCCATAAATAGTGCAATAAAGCTTCCAGATTTCTGCAGTGTCTTCCAAGCAGAAGTTCTAGCAGTTAGCGAAGCCGCAAAACATCTTGCCACTTGTGAAGTAGTTAACATAAATATTGATATCTTCATAGACAGCCAGGCGGCGATTAAAGCTATTTCCTCATTCATCACAAAGTCAAAACTGGTGGATTGTTGTCGCAATAACTTAAGATTACTCAGCGCCACAAACACAGTTACCCTAAAATGGGTCCCAGAACACCGTGATATACATGGGAACGAAATGGCAGATGAATTGGCCAAAAACGGGTCATCTCTTGATCCAAGCCAAATCGTATCATCGGTACTCATGCCACTGGAACAAGAAAAGAATAGAATTCACCAAAACTTCCTCAAAGCCACAAACGACAGGTGGTCATCACTGGACACTTGCCGGGTTTCAAGGAATGTTTGGCCGAATATCTCTAAGAAAAAAACAGATTATTTACTCAAGTTAAGCAGACCTCAACTGTCCCTTCTTGTTGGAATCCTAACAACTCACAACGCAATGGGAACCCATATGAGCAGAATGGGCATTAGCACATCTGACTTATGCAGAGGGTGTAATGATGAAGAGTCGGAAGAGGGATCATATCACTTTCTCTGTGAATGCCCCAGCCTGGCCAGAAACAGAAAAATTAACCTCGGAGAATACTTCTTCGATGAACTGTGCGACATCTCAACCTTGCCACTGGATAGCATCCTGAAATTCATACAGAATTCAGGATGGTTCAGGGAGGCTCCCCATACCCATACCTAAAAGTCCCACTCACTCCCCTCCCTATACACCTTCACGTAGATCCGAGTGAGATGATGCGGCTTGCCGTATCATCACCCCACCTAACCTAACCTCGTTTGATTCTTTTCATTTGTTTATTGGTCAGGGCGACCAACTCTGGGTACTAAAACTAGAATAGAATGATTAGTAGTAGGTACTTTTTATGTAAATATCTACTATAAGCCGAGTACAAAACGTTGAATTTTTTCTCAAACAATTTAGTAAAATACCAAATGAATTCGGAATTTTTTTCATTTAAGGAATTCTGTAATTCAGGATTTTGAAATTCGGGATTTTGTAATTCGGGATTCTGCAATATGGGATTCTGTAATCGGAATTCTGTTATTTTGGTCGCTAAAAATTAAGAATTTTCTAGCTTCCCTATATATGTAGGTACTAGGTACCATACATTATAATGAAAAGTGAAAAGGATATACGAACTTTAGTATGTAGGAGTTTGTTTATTATCGATACCTATTAACGTATGACAGAAAAAATATCGATTTGTCAGCATTAGGTACACTTATTTGACTATAACATTTTGTTATTACTATTGCATATGGAGAAATATTTTTTTGTTTAAGAAATTAGAATGCAACCAATATCATTTGATTGCCTTGTGTTTTTATATGTAGGGTATGTATGTTTCTATGCATATAAATGTAAATTTGTAATGAATTTTAAAATTTTTTGTTAAGCACGTTAAGTATCTCTTATCTTATAAGTAAATAATTGAATTTATGATTTACCTATCCAAATTAAAAAAAAAAACACAAAGTTTGCATTTTTTGCTCTTCATCAGAACCATCATGCAATCATTTTTTTTTTTTGTGATCAGAACATAATATATTGATATTTATTAACTGTGCATAGTTTGGATGTATTGACTTGTTATTTTATTTTGGTTTGTTTAAGAAACTTTGTTAAGTTAAATTTAAAAATAATTTAAGACTTTTGAGCCACTTTTTTTGTCAAATTGTTGATAGAAACTTGTCTGTTAAACGCAGCTTCAATGTAGAAAACTGTTACAATCACAAATACTAAAATTATAGCTGTATTGGTTTTAAATAGGCCCAGCAAACATTTTTCTGAAGGTTCAGATTTTCTTCACCAAAAATGATTCCAATAAAGTGAATTAATTGTGAATGTTCATTTCAGAGAAGGGATGATGAGTAAATACCTTAATTTAAATGAATCATAATGCAATCATATTTATGATTCAGAAAAGATAAAGAAATAATTTTATAGACTCTTATATACATTCATTTAAATTAAGTTTAAATGAAGATCATAAATCATTCACAAAAGCGATTCATATCGGTGTCCAAGTGCCCAGGTAAAAGAATTCAAATTGCATCACAAGTGAATTCTTTTCCGGTCAGGTTCTTCAATTTTGTGATTTATTTATGATTCAATTTTGAATTAAAATGTTTGCTGGGGGTAAACGTTCAAGATTTTGGAAATTTGGAGATTTTAAGATGAAGTCTCCTTCTCTTGAACCAAATCTTGGGGAAACATGAATTTTTCATATACTAACCTATAGATACGGTGACCATGCCTGCCGGGTTCCCCGGGATTGTCCCGTATTTATATAGCCTGTTCCGTTTTTTTTTTAAAGAAACCCGGGACATACAAGTGTCCCGTATTTAATAATTTTACCCGTTTTTGGACATTTTCTGATGTTTTTTTTTTTAATTTCTATATTTTATCAAACAAAATGTTTTATATACCTATAGATATGTATGAAAGTGCAAATATCACTTATCCGCTCACACGGAGGAATCTACTACAATAGTAAAACACATCTGTTACAATTATATTTACAACTATTCATTTTCATGAACGCATTCATTCAGCTTGTCAAACTTAACCTGTCTGTCAACGATTTGGTTTACCGAAAGTCACTTATGAAAACAAAATCTGCTTATTAACAACAACTGTTTTCAAAATAAAAAAGGTGAACTTTAATTTATTAGTTAGATATATTTAGATATTTTTTTAAGTTAAGAAATTATTAGATAATGGACGGAAAACAAAAAGACAGTAGTTGAAAAATGGGTAGATGTGCAAACCTTTTACAAATTTTAGAGTCCAGCTTGTGTTTGCCAGGTTCTAATGCTTGCACAGAAAGGTTTTTTTTTCAATAATGAACAATATATGGACAAGCCAAAAATTTTAGCTAAATCTAAAAACTCTAAAAGCCATATTAATTGTCAAATATAAATGAAAATTAATGAAACGGATAATATTTTTCACATTTAAAATTTTTCAATTTTTGTCCCGGATTTTGCTCCCAGAAATATGGTCACCGTACCTATACATATACACTTAACTAAATTTGATACCTAGTGATATTGATGAAAAATCGGGTAGGTACCTATATTTGAAAAAAGGACGATCAATATAAGGTCAACAACTCCTGTTCGTATATTTTTGACGAATATTTTTTTCTGTTCAAGAAATATAGTAATTTTGAAAATATGCGCACAATTTTTCGTTGTGGTGTTAAATACAAAATCTGATGAAAAGTCGTTTATTTGCAATAACTCTTCTGTTTTTAGATTTTTTATAAAAACACAACACACTGAAGAAACTTCTTCAAGCCGATCAATTTCGTCAGTCTGAAGAAAACATAACTTACTATCACAGAGCATTTGACTAAGTCAAAAGTTCTTTTTTTTCATCAAAATGACAAGATTTGTTTGAAAAAAATTTAAATCCTAAAGAAACCTTAACAGTTTTGAATATTCGATCTTCAATAATAAGAAGAAAAAATGTTTGAAAGATTGTTGATTGTAATAATTATTTCTTCAAATAACTGTCAAAATATTTTCGTCAATATCACATGCGACTTGGTTCAGTTAACGTTTTCTGTTTCTCAATATGACACATTTTCATTCACTTGAATAAAAAACTAAACCCAGACAGAAGCTGTAGAAATTGTATAGATCTTTCACACTAATATTTTTTTGAAAAATTATCGATTCGAATAAGTGATTCTTCAAAGATTAACAAAATATTTTCGTCAATATCTACGTGATTTGGTCCAGTGTACCCAAAGAAAAGACAGATAAAAAATAAGAAAAATAAAGTAACCCAATTCTTATTTTCATAAAATTATAAAGGTATAGCTCTACCTATCCTATATTTATTTAAAAATAGATATATGTACGAACTTATACTTAGGTAAATATGCATCAATTAAAAAAACAAAACTAAAAAAATCAAAATTATCAAAATAAAAAGGTACCTACAAAGTTACCGACCTAATTGTAACATTTTTTTGGAATATAAGTATAGGTACTTATAGGTGCATATAAATGCCGATAATAGAATTCGCAACATTTGGGGTAGCTACGTACTCTGGAAATTGGGAAATGCTGTAACTATACACAACACAATTTTTGGAGCGTAGGGTGATGGCATGTAAGGTCAGCCCCCTCCAGTAGTCAGCCACTTCGTTATAAGATACAGCAAAAAAGTAACGGTTTAAGTTTATTTACCATGAATTTTAACTTTAAATTAGTAGAAGTGTTTTGGAAAAAGAACTATAATTACCAAAATATTGAAGTTAGCTGCTTTATATGATTATTTATAGGTTATTTATAGTTTAATTTAAACTTTTGAAACTAAAAATATTGTAATTTTTTTAATTCTCCTATAAGGTCAGCCTCCCCAGGCCGACTATCGAAAATCACTTTTTTTTTATTTTTTTTTAACTGAGAATGCAAAGTGAATGGTATTATTATTCTCTTTTGATTTTTGCCAGAAGAATTAAAAAAAACCTTAGTTCCAGTAGTCAGCCTCCCCCGGCTGATTGTAAATTTGAAGGTAGAATGGACGGCTGACTACAGGAGACACATAATTCTATGGTCAGCCGCTTATATTATAGACTTTATTGGGGACTGATTACTGGATACTTCAAGTGGCCGATTACTGGAACTTAAGGGGTTGACTACTTTAGAATCACACTTTCATCTCAATAAAATTAAATTATTTATTTTGGGTAGAAAACTAACTAAACACGTTTAAAATTTTATAATCTACACAATCAAAATAATCAGATAATCTAAATACTCTATTCTGCAATTGAATAATTGATTTTTAAGGACCAGTTGAACATAAAAAAAAAGTTAAAGGGCCGATTACTAGTGCCATCACCCTATAGAAACTGGAGATATAGTATTTCGATTAAAGAAACTCTAAAATTGTTCGGAAAACACCTAAATAACCAAGAAAGGAAGAAGATTTGCTTTGACGCAGCTACCTTATGTAGGTATGGAATACAATAACTATTGCCAATTTATGAACAAATTTTTCTACATCGATGAAGGTACAATAATAGGAAATTAGCTATCAGAGTTTTAAGTCAACTTATGTACCTATGTCAAATTTTGAAAAAAAGCATGGAAGCCGAAGGAAATCTATACCGACTGTATGGTTTAAATACGTGGAGTGGATGACATTTTTGCATGTATCGATTCAAACAATCTAGATCGTTTTAAGGCAGTTTTGAACTTAAAATGGTCTTTTTATTGAATTTTATGTTTGAAATGGAAAAAGATAGACAACTTACATTTCTGGATGTTCGGAAAAAGGTCAACGATGGAAATGAACTCAATTTTGAATATACTGTCATAAGTAGGTACATAGGTATATAGCAAGCCATACCTTAATATGTGTGTACAGGGATAGGAATTTGTAGTCACAAACGCTGCACTTAAACTTTAAAAAAGCAGACTTGCTACATAATAGTTACCAAAGTCATTTAATTAGTAGTTACCTATGTCTCTTATAGATATCAGGATTAAATATTAAATTTGTAACAAAGCTAACCTTTGTTTCCACAAGTATCCATTTCGAAATTCCATTTGCGTGAGGCACAGTTACTCTTTTAAACACTTTTAGACACATTAAGGAAATCACAAAACCGTTAGCAAATTCTTGATATCAATCACTTTTTTTAAAATGTAGGTAGGTAATCGTTACAAACATTAAATGAAAATGTAGGTTTAGGTATACCTATAATAAGTATAGATCCGCGACGCTCGCATTTAGGTATTAAACTGTTTCTAACAGTGAGTTTCTAGGTAGGCGTTAAATAAAAATTTACTATAAAATAACTGCACTCTTTGACGAACTTTACTTTTTGAAATATAACTCGAATCTGCCATCGCCAACCACATGTTAAATAAAAGTGTTGAGGCACGTTTAAACATAAGACGCTCTGGAAAACTTGAGTCACTGTAGCGAAGAGAATGTATATTTTGTTTTGGTTTTTATGTTACTGATGCTTATTTCTATCGTCAAGGCCACACAAACGCGTACGAATGCGCGCGAATATTTTATACCTAGGTATTCGCGGAGCCCTCTCGTCCTCTTGCCAAACAAAAAACACCTTATGCAAAAAATTAACTTGTAGGTAGAGGAACGTAGGAATAAAACAAAACTCCTCCACCCCGAATGCAATCAAGTTTAAGAATTCAACGAAACATTCAAGCAGCGTCTAAATCGGAAAGTATCTTTCGGATCTATCAATTTATTGTTAGCCAACCAAAAGTAGGTTCTCGCAGTGCAAAAAAAAATCAACGAAAATTTGAAATCTCATAAAAAACAGCAATAAGCGTCAAATTCGAGTTGAGATGGCGACTAGACTGGTTTTGCGGCGTGTCAACTGCATGCGCGCCTCATGTCCTTCATTGAATAGAATATTTCGATAGTGAAGGGTGGCAGATGGGACGCAGTAATATCAATAGAGATACATACCTCCCGTTTGTCCTCTTTCTAGGTTTTGCTGTTTTTTTTTTTTTTTTTTTAATTTTTTTGTCGACTTCCATTCTGATATCTCCTAATAATTCTCTGAACAAATAGAAAACATCGAGCGAGACAGGGGTATATCGCCACGCAGATCCAACAGAACCAGTCCGAATCGCATACCTACATCATCCCAGAAGAACCGATAATCGTTTTGACGGCTTTCTTCCGAGAACAGCTGCTGCACTTTATCACGACTTGCGGGGATGTACAAGCTTACGTCATAAGTGTACATTGAGAGCAATGGAGAGACGCCTGCTTCCACCTATACTTGCCGACATTCCTAAATATCAAGCAGAGGTGTGTCCAATGGCAAGAAATAGGAGGAGCCAAACGAATGTCACCTTGGCAACCAAACAAAGGCCGATTCAACATAGTTGTTAACGCCCTGCGGTGTAGAGGGGACGTCGAGCAACTGGTTCTTAATGGTTGAAGCGCACGCGCTTTCAACACATACACACATATCCAGTCAGAGAAGCTGGGTTTCGGTTGAGTGTGTACAACCGGTGAGGAAGGGCGGGATGGACAGCAGACAAATGTGTGTGAGACTTGGGGTGGGTTAACGTGAACATAACGCACAACAGCGGCCTGCACCAGCACCGCGTTCAAAGAACACTTGAGAGCTCAATGTTTGTTAGTAAGCCAAATAGTAAGTAGGTATTCCCCTCTGCAAACAGTCGCATTCGAGAGCAGCTAGAGATCACCAGCGCATCATCACCGCCGTCGTTGTCTTTACTATTATTGTCATCACCTCGACTTTATGTCGATATTTCGGTTTTTTTATTTGCAACCAAAAATAAACGGTTCTTAAAAGTTTTGTTTTCGGAAATTACTTTCTATACCCACAATATATCTATACCCACCTAGTAGAACGAGACCGACCGACCATTGTAATCGCACATATATCGTGCTGTTGTTCTATTGCAAATCGATTGCGGTTAAAATAAATAAATTAATCTTGTGCAATTGTCAATAAAGATGAACGAACATTCGCTTATTGTTAGATTAAATTAAGTTAAATTTGCAGGGGCGAAAGCGAGTGCGAACCTGTTGCGATAGATAAAAAGAATAGGTAGGTCGGTGCCTATACCTACCATACCACGCGAGTTTGTGTAAATAAACAAAAGATACCTATATTAACTAAAATATTATCAAACGATTGTCTAATTGATTAAATATACATGAAGTATTAATTGTATTTGTTGTCTAATGTGTATAGGTACTACCTGTCGGGTCACAAAATCACATCGAACTATGTTTACCAAATTCATTGACATCCCAATTTCGATAATTTTCGGTGTGGATTCGCTCAAGTGTATTTACCTACCCACTTGTAATTAAATAAATTCTACAAACAAAACAATAATTTTAGTGTGGAAACAGTTCCATCGATTGGTCTGGCTCTGGATTGTGATTTAAGAAAAGTTCATAACGTAAAGGCATATGAATAGTTGCATTGCCTACTGAATAAAAATAAAGGTGAACATATAATAATCTTAAGCCAGATATTTTTTTCTTGAACTAAGTGATACCAATCAACTGCAAACATTAAGCTCCAAACGGACCGAGGATACCCTCCTCAAGCCCTTACAATTGATATCATGCAAAAGCTGTATGCGGACGCCCCGACCAGCGCCTCAGTTAGCATGGCGGGCGGGGGAAACAGTGGTGGTGGGGGAGGTGCGGGCGGAGGTGGTGGGAACAGCAGTGGTGGTGGAGCAGTTACAAATCCGTCTTCGAATGGCGGGACGATGAGTCCTTTGACACCGTCGGCCTATGGCATGAACCCCATGGGTATGACTGTTGGTGGCATGACATCCGTTTCACCACAAAGTGCGGCAACTTTCGGGTCCAGTGTACTTGGATCAGCGGCAGCAGCAAGCATGAGCAGCATGGGTGCAGCAGCGGCAGCAATGAATTCAATGGCAAATAACTGTATGACACCTAGCTCCATAAGCTATGCATCAATGGGCTCACCGCTTGGTAACATGGGCTCATGTATGGGAGGTGGTGGAATGTCGACTATGGCTGCAATGGGTGGCTATACATCAATGGCGAATGCTCGGGACTTAGATGGAGGATCGCCTAATTCAAGTGTTTTGCAGAGGTCCCGGGTTGAAAAACCCACAACTTATCGAAGGAGTTACACCCATGCTAAGCCTCCGTACTCGTATATCTCCCTCATAACAATGGCAATACAAAACAATCCAACCCGCATGCTAACACTCTCGGAAATTTATCAGTTCATCATGGACCTGTTTCCATTCTACAGGCAGAACCAGCAGCGTTGGCAAAACTCAATCCGCCATTCGCTAAGTTTCAATGATTGTTTTGTCAAGATTCCTCGCACACCGGATAAGCCGGGGAAAGGATCATTTTGGACGTTACACCCAGATTCTGGCAACATGTTTGAGAACGGCTGCTATTTAAGGCGTCAGAAGCGTTTTAAAGATGAAAAGAAAGAAGCTATTCGACAACTACATAAAAGTCCCTCGCACAGCAGCCTCGAAGCTACAAGTCCCGGTAAGAAAGATAGCCATCATGATGATCATTCCCATCATCATCAACATCATAATCGAGACCACCATCATCATCATAGCAAAGACGGCTCAGGGGCGGGTCTTTTAGGCTCCTCACACAGCAAGGACGCCGAAACTCTAGCAATGCTACATGCCAATGCTGAATTGTGCCTAGGGCAACAGGCGTCGCAGCATATTCCACCCGGCCATCATCATCACCACCACCATCAGCAAATGCAACCAGAAGAAATATCCGCCATGGTTAACCGATGCCACCCATCGCTCATAAGTGATTATCATTCGTCTATGCATCACTTGAAGCAGGAACCCACTGGTTACACTCCATCAAACCATCCGTTCTCGATCAATCGCCTGTTACCGACGGAATCCAAGGCGGACATTAAGATGTACGATATGAGCCAATATGCCGCCAGCTACAATGCTCTCAGTCCCCTCACCAACTCACACGCTGCCTTGGGTCAAGATTCCTACTACCAAAGTTTAGGTTATCATGGGCCAACAGGAACTACCAGCTTGTGACATCAGTATCCGCTAGCTTAAGCGCATTTGGAATTCCGATAAGTTCTATTATTGCAACATAAGCTAATGCCGCTTTCCGTATAAAAGTGTGCTTATTTCGACCTCAAAATTAACCCTGAATCTCTCATTCACAGCGGGCTGCGGAGAAAATTCGCGTGTTTGGCGGGCGTTCGGTTTCTGACGAATTTTTTACGTTATTCGATTTTGCGTTAAACATTGTGTATAACAACGACGATATGGCACAAAAAGTCTTTAGAACTGTATTGTTGAAGATATTCCCCAACGTAAATCCCAAGTCGTGTTTTCGTAAATGTAAATACTTATATAAATTTTCCGTTTTCGATTAATGCCTTTTTACCAGAATCTTAAATTTTATTTATGGATCTTATAATTTTTTCTAATAAGCAACAATCAAAAGTGATTTAGATGATAAGCCTAGTATAAGATATTTTGATTTTTCGTCTTCTCAAAATTTATCATATGCAATATTGGCGGTAAACAATTTTTTACTTTATAGTAGGTATCTTCCCTAATTCTATTAAATCAGACACTCAAGAAAAAACATCTCAACGTTTTTAAAATAATCCGGTTTTTTTTTCAAGAAAACAGGAATTGAGTTTTTTTTTGTTGCAATCTCCGCCATTTTGTTTGATTTTTAGATTTAAACACAACGTTAAAATCAATAACTTTCTCCTATGTAAATAAAAACATAAAATAATAATTAAAAAAAAAGTGCAATTTAAGTTTCCAATTTGAGCACAATTTTAAGCAAAATCGAATTTTACAAATCGAATTAAATAATTATATACTATACAGAATCTGCACATAAAACATTTATATATTTACAGTTATTTTTATTATTTTTATTATTTTTATTATTTTATTAATTTTGTTGATTTGTTCATGATGTAAACATTGTAATATAATATATTTTTATTTTGTAATACATACAGTATATCTACTATCAATGCTAAACAATAGATAACTAACGAATTCAAAAATATTCTTCAATAGGCAATTTAAATTGGTTATTTTTAAGGTAGGTACAGTTTTTAAACTTAGATAGTAAGCAAGAGTTAATTAAAAAAAAATGACTTATTCCATTTAAAAAATACATTCTATACCAACGTATGAAAAAAGAAAAAAACTTGTTAAAATGTAATTAAATGCAATTTATGTATTACCATACAGCAAAAGCCACAAAAACATAAATTAACCATTGAAAGTTATGTCAACAAAGTGTAGCTATTGTAATTATTAATTATTTAATAAGTTTATTATAGCTTAAGTAAATATTACGATTAAAAAAATAGCGTTTTTGTCACGAATCCATATTACTATGAGTAATAAAAACAAAAAGATGTAAATAATAAACACAGTAAATAAAAACAAATATTTTCAATGTTTAAAATTTAATATAACTTGTGTTTTAATTTTAATAATTATACTTTAGTAGGTACATCAATAAAACCTGGTTTGGATGAGCACCAGGAGCAGAGCTGACATCGTTGAAATTACATATTTAAATATTTCTTCAACTTATTCATATAATTTTGTAATGTTCTTCGCAGATGTTTTTAGCAACTATGATGTAGGTTATGATGCGGAGTTTTTTTTCACAATTTCTGGAATAATTGTCAATCGGGTAAATTGCAATCAGAAGCGGTATGGCAGTTTCTTATTTTTCGTACAATTAATTTTGTAAATTAAACGTTTCATAACTTTAATAAATAAATGTTGAGCCATCATCACCATCATCATCATGTGATGAATGGCGCATGGGTATTTAATTGTTATTGACGGTTCATCAAATAAAAAAAAAAACAGTAACACAATTAGGTGCATGCTGATGCAAAAAGTAATATGCACGAAACTCTCTGCTTTGTTAATTTTATATCACTTCACTTGGAATTGGCTGAATTACCTACAAGAATTACAATCATATATCGAAACTTAGAAACAATGAATAGGTACATATACATGAAATACTTTCAGAAACAAAGGAAGAGTTCCGTCGAAATTCTTCGCAGATAGAAACAATTATAGGTATCTATAGAATTGCTAATCATAATAAATACATCTATCTATGTATACCTACATACTTTCCATTGGTTCTCTTAGCTATTAAAAGCTAAATTATGACTTGTTACGTAAATCGTTTTCTTAAAATTTAACTGCTTGTTGTTTATAATGAGAATTGACTGCAAGTTAAAATAAATAAATAAGTATACACATCATATCCAATATTCACTCATATGTTTTGACTTGCTCTATATGGGTAGGAAGGTATACTGTTCAAGTATTTATTTCGTCTAAAATTTTTGTTGAGTTGTAATCAAATTTCATAAAGGGTTCATGATGGAGAATTAAAGAAAGTTGCTGTCTTTGTATTTGATTTTTGAGAATCCAATTTATAACAAAAATTCTGTTTACAAGAGTAGGAATCTACTCTTTATTACAGGCGCGGATCTAGGATTTCCATTTGGAGGGGGTCATGTTGCCCGAATACAGATCACCGACAAAATTATATAAAATGCATGAAATTCCTAGAGACGAGAAAAGTATCAGTCGCTTCCCTCAACCTACATAAGTCCAAAGGATCCAAAGGAGACATCGTATTTTTTGGACTTACATTTAGATATCGATAGTATAGTTGACCAAGCAGATGTTGGCAGAAAAGATACAAAATTAAAACATTGCGATTTTTAATTATAAAATTGATTTTTTCAATGAATATACTATGTAGTTTCCAGATTCAAACTCTAGTTCAATATTTCATCCACAATAATACAAAAAATGCCCCAAGTCCACTAAGACGAGAATAAGTTCTACTAGACCGATACGACTATGAAATCTTAAAGTCGCCTGAATGAAAATAACTACTTTTTTGGAAACATTTTTAGTTTCATCAAAATTTCTTAGGAAGTTTTTAACGTTCCATTAGTTTCTGAGTTAAGAATATTTAAATGCAAGTAGTTATTATAGATGAGAGATTTATAGAGGTAAATAAAAATCTTTTTTATTCAAGCTAGTTTAAGAGGACATCGCTTACGGAAGAAAGAAGATACCATCAGACTCTTTCGTACGAGAAAAAGGTTATTATTATACCTGAAAAGCCATTGTGACTCAAATAAAGTAGCCTATCAGATATAAGGGGTCTCTTATTAAACCGTCACACGACTTTTATTTACTGGAATCGTCCGCGATTCTATCAGCTTCGGCTGTGATTTGACCAGATCCGCCCGAGATTTTACTAGTTTTTCAGAGCTTACTCAAACCGCCGCGCACCGTCTTTTACTTACCGAGAGTATATCCGAGGTACGGATCCATACTGTAATAACGAGAATTGGGAGAACTCACAAGACCGTCACCCGTTCCTGACTCAGAGACACCAGATAACATACAAATCTACTTAAAATAATAAAGTTGTAAATTAAACAAGGTACCTATTGATTAAAATTAACTTCGTTAGATCGAACCCAGCGAGCAAAACCTCAACCTTTGATAAAAATTATATCAAGTTCCCCTAGATGTACAAAATTAGATTGTATCCATCTGCCTACAGCCTAAAAAATGTGTGGATTTTGGTACGGAGTCAGCATAACTCAGCTGCTTGACTCAAAAACCTTATTTATAAATATTTTCCATCGATTGTCTTACTTAGACACTGGAATTGGATATCCAAACCTATTTTAAAGTGAACATACGTGCAATGCCAAATGTAAGTCTAGTAACGAATTGAAAAATTATGTTAAAACGAATGAAATGTTCATTGAACGTATCCAAAAGACAGATTAAATGGATGTTAGTATATCAATAAGAGCATATATTTAGACAACTGTAACAATGCGTTTAAAAATAAGGAGATGTCCAACTATTTGGTAAATGACTAATTGTCCAAGAGTGTTCTAGGGAAATATAATACGACTGTTTATCTTTTGCTCTAGTCTTCTGGGAGGGGGGGGGGGGGTCATGACCCCTATGACCACCCCCCCCCCCCCCCTCTGGATCAACACTGCTATATTATGTGATGGCCCCCAGTTCAGGGCCCTCCTCCGGTCGGTGGTGGGAATACATTGGGTAACTTTTAATAGTGTACAACGGTTATAACTGTTAAACCGTAATGTTCCTAGAGTCGTACTTTCTTTTTATATTGTCTATCGGCGGTCTGTGCATGCTGCCTGCATCATAATTATTATACTGACTAAAGGCATGTCACAACAGTTCTGTTTACAAAGGAACTAGGTAGGTATGTGGCCCCGCATATTTTTAGAATGTTGAATGTTTCAATTTTTAAATGGCGATAAACTGCTATGGCTTCATGTCGCATTTTCATATACGCGAATCACAGTTCCTCGATTAAAAATGTTTGCTTATATTTTCCCGTTTTATTTTTTCGTTAGTTTGTTTCTGAGTTTAATGAAAAAATCTCAAAAATATTTCTCATAACTTTTAATGTTCATGGGACATAT
Organism: Leucozona laternaria; assembly: GCA_932273885.2. Lineage (NCBI taxonomy): Eukaryota > Metazoa > Arthropoda > Insecta > Diptera > Syrphidae > Leucozona > Leucozona laternaria. The sequence continues at coordinate 282,905,901 of OW026366.1, forward strand.
TGATTCCGAAATGTTTTTAACAGTACCTACCTACCTAAGTTAAGGGGTCATTTTCTGCATCGTATAGTAGGTATAATACCTACACAAATGCTTATAGGATAAAACTGTGTGCTGATGAGTAAAATATATCCAGTATGGTTTATGTCTCCCATATATCGGATTTTTCAATAAGAGCGCTACAAATTTGTTTTTAATAAAACAAAAACGGTTTTCGATATCAAAGAAATTCTTATTCTTGTGAAAGAACGTTCTATGCCATTATGAATGGAACTCGATTTCTTTTGCATGGCCACCACGGGCACGCTTGCAGAAGTCCGGACGCTGAACCCAATTTTCGACGGTTTTCAAGCATAAATCGGCCGATACTGCTGCAATTTCCCGTTCGATATTCGTACGAAGTTCATCAATCGTCGCTGGCTTGTTGGCATAGACCATAGAATTCACGTAGCCCCACAGAAAATAGTCTAACGGCGTCAAATCGGACGTTTGAGGCGGCCAAGCGACTGAACCATTTCGTGAGATAACACGTTCTCCAAACTTGGTTTCCAATAAATTGATTGTGACATTCGCTGTGTGGCTTGTGGCGCCGTCCTATTGGAACCACATGTCCTCCAAGTCCATATCATCTAATTGGGGCCAAAAATATTCGGTTATCACTGAACGGTAGCGATCCCCATTCACAGTAACGTGCCGGTCTTGATTATCACGGAAGAAGTACGGCCCAATGACGCCGCCGGCCCATAAACCACACCAAAACGTAATTTTTTCGGGATGCAATGATGACTCATGGAGTACGTGTGGATTTCTGCCTGACCAATACCGCATATTTTGTTTATTGACGAAGCCGCATTCAGCCAGAAATGAGCCTCATTGCTGAAGATGATTTTTCGACGAAAATCCGACTCATTTTCAAGTTGTTGCTCAGCCCAATTCACGAACATACGACGCTTCTGGTGGTCAAGCGGCTTCAGTTCTTGCGTCAATTTAATTTTGTAAGGATGTAGGCCAAGATATTTTCGCAAAATTCGCCACAACGACGTCACAGAGATGCCCAACGCTTGAGAACGACGTGTGAGAGACACATTTGGGCTTTCTGCAACTGATGCATCAGCGGCAGCAATATTCTCGACACTACGGGCACTTCTTTGTCTCACTGGCACGGGAACATTTTGTACTGTGCCTGTGGATTCAAATTTCTCCACTAGACGCTCAATTGTTGATCTGCTAGGACGATTATGACGACCATAAATTGGACGTAGCGCTCTTAACGTTGAGGCCACTGACTCCGAATTTCGGTAGTTAATTTTAATAATTTCGACTCGTTGTTGGCTCGTTTATCTTTCCATCCTGAAATGGCAAACCTTACTGAAGAGAAATGTCAAAAGTGCGGCAAGAAATATGGCGTCGTTTGCTGTCCCTATTGCTCTACTTTTGTAGCGTCCCTGTTGAAAAACCCTTTATAAGATAAAACTGTGTTCTGATAAGTAAAATATAGCCAGTATGGTTTATGTCTCCCATATACATACATGCATCAAGTGAGCTTAAAAACAAAAAAGTTACATACCAACCACCTGCTGACCTTTGTGAAGCTGTAGGGTATATGTATTTCATTTTCATATTTTTGGATTAAATTAGCATATCTCTACCTATAGATAGAACATTATAATTTGAAATGGGTGCCACCTCGTCTAGTTTTACCCTTATAAACAGTTAAATTTCTTAGAAAACTTCAAGGTGCGGGCAATACAAAATTCTGACGTGACATGAGGATTCAAGATCGTCGAAAACTATTATGAAAAAAGCTTTGCATTTTGATGATTTTTCTGAACGGGATTTTCGTACGAAATAATCGAATGCTTCACTAAGTGTATTTAATGAGGCATTTTCTGTATGGAACGTACATTTTTGGTTTTCAATATAGAAAAGAGATCCTGATTTCCAAATTTCCAGCAGATTACATACATATGTATTACCACTTTTTCCCCCATAAGCCTTTTAGACCCAACGAAACAAAAATTACTAAATTTCATACTTCATGCGCTCCTTCGACATGTCTTACAAAAAACCTCATGCTTGGCTCAGTACCTTATGAGTGTGTTTCTTTATTCATTCTAAAAATTCAGAATATTCATCATTCCAATTTTGCATTTCTTTATTCAGCGGAATATTCCGGATAAAGCATTCTGTTTCTTTAGTCAAACGGGAACATTTGGCTAAAAAATTGAGTTTTTGTTCAAATCTTAAGTTCTTCCTTTTTGCATTTCTATTTCTATTGTTATTGCTCTTTGGGTTACCTTGGTCGTTGGGAAATTTTTTCTCATATTAAAATGAATTAAAAAATAATGGATTGCTAAGGCTGTGCTTTTTATTTGCTTCTTTAAAACACAAGAAAAGCTGCATTGTGTGACACATAAAACATTTTCTGCAATCTGTTCCAGCTTCAGTTCCAGTTGCAGCATTATGTTAGGTTTATAGTAAGGGTTTGGGCTTCGAGGTCGAGGGCTGGGCCACATTGGATACGAAAGGATTTGCTGATGACAAACCGAGCAAACGAAATAAGGACAACAAACCTCGGATTTTTAATATTTCAATAATTTAAAATGTTAATACTTTCTGTTTTTTTTTCCAGAGAACGAAATTTAGATCTAAACAAAATTAATTTTTCAAAGTTTGAAAAGTATTTTCTCGTCAAAATACATTTAATAGATATTTTTTATTCTAAGATCAGTTGTGGTATTCTAAGATCAGTTGTGTCTGAAAGAATTGTTGGTATAAACAAAATTATAAATGTAATAGCATCAGCCTTGGACAGCCAGTAAATATTTTACTAACCTCGTATAACACAACTTAGATTAATCGGAAAAGGTAGGTATTTATGGAATCAAAGACACTTAAATTCATAATAATTCGTGTAACAAGACAAACATCTATCATCAAAAGTTTGTTATCAATCGATAACTATAGGTATAATAAAGTTATTTCCTCAGGAAAATAGGAACATTCAATATACATATGTAGGTAGGTAGGTACATATACATATATGTTATTTTATCTTAGTCTAAATATAAAAATGTTAGGTACTACATATGAGGTATAACCGAGTGTGTCAAATAAAATTAGTATAATAAAACCAAATTGGAGTTTGAAGTTTTTTCTTATCTTTATATACCTAAGTTTGTCTAATCGATAAAATTTTAAGTCTGTCCTACCTTAGGAAATCAGGAAACTTTTTAGATAGTTGCATAATAAATTAATTGAATCAATGAGTGGAACAGTACAAGCGCCATTGCTGAAACATTTTAAAACACAAATCATATTCATTTGCTATAATCAAGTTTAACTAAACTGCAGGTGGTTAAAATATCAAATGGATCAACGAATGCAGCTCCTTTTTATAACAGAATTAACTTATAAGTTAATTCAATTATTCGACATCAAATATTGATGCGGAGCAAGCCATTGCAATCAAAATTAATCATACAAAATCCAATTAAACTTACTTTTTACTTATAGTCTGGGGATTTTTTTTTTTCTACAGGTGGAAGTCTTCAAAAGACACTTGGTAATATTTGGTAGCAAATAGTGTGGGACTTGTACCGCACTAAAACCATCCGCAAATCAGGACCAATCTATGATATATCGACAAATTATTTTTATTTGTTAATTTAAAATCGTTTGGGGAACTTTAAAATTTTAATAATTTCCCATGCGCTTTTAGACCATCAGCTCATGAGGCTTGGTTCATTTCTTGGAGGTGTTCATAATTATGATTATCTGATTGCGGATGTTGAAAAAACAGGATACGAACCGATAGACTTACTCCAAACACTAACCAAACCGATTATCGGACAAGTTTTTTCAAGTTGCTTCGGTTATAGAAAATTCACTTTTGTTTTCCGGTTCAATTTTGAGTTAAGTACATCTAACTATACCCAGTAGCGGATCCAGGGGGGGGTCTATAGGGACTAAAGCCCACTTCATTAAGAGTTGCCTCGCCACGTCTTTCTAAAGATTCAAATATAATGCAATGCGCATAAGCTAGCTAAACTCCAATAATTCGAAACAAAATTGTAATAGATTTTTTGTAGTTTCCTTATGAATGCTCCTGGTTGAACGCACACTACGTAGTGTAAAAAGCAATGTCAAAAAAATCTCCGCAACTTTGACCGGGGAGAATATGTTCACTCCCTTTACTTCCTGTCCTTCTCGACCAAAAACTGAAAGTTGCTGGAAACTTAGTTTCCTCGTGTGATAGGGGACATAAAATCCCACTAAGACTAGATCAGGTCCTAAATACTCAAATTTCGGAGTTTCCGACCTCCTGACTGACCAGCTGTTATAAAAAGACTTTTGATGCTGACGTTTAGTGAAATTTTCACATGGAAATTCAGGTGACAGCTTAAATGTAAAATCTAGAGTTTTTATACATACATAGCGACATTTTATATTGGAATGGAAAAAAAGAATTATTATTTATGGCTAAGTGAATTGATTTATTTTGTAATTCCACAAATATTTTATCAAAAATCGATGTGATTGAAGCATTATTAATATTTAGAAAAAGAGCAATGAATTTAAGCACAAAAGTATTTAGTCATTTAAAATGATTGTAATAAAAGTGGTAAAGTAATAAGATATTGGAATTGGTTGTACAAAGATTTTTACATGTAAAATGCATAATTAACCAGAACCGGATCCACTTTTCTAACAAATAAAAGTCTGTCTGATCACAAGATTCGTAAATGGAGCAGTTTAAGCTTTTATATGATACCCGCACTCACTGAAATCCGTTATGAGAAAGGCCTAACATACTATATACCACTAAGTACAAAATTCAACCGGAAAATTGCATTTTCTAAGTGAAGCAACCTGATAGAAGCTGTCTGACCAGTGCAGCGGTTTTGTAAATGTTTAGACTAAAGCAATCGGTTAGTCGAAGGTTTACTCTTTTTCAACAGCAGCGATGAGATATAGGTAATCTTATACGGTCGCCTCCCAGGCTATAAGCATAACATGTATTTCTGTCTTAATGTTTTCTTCAGCGAAGAATTTTGTGAATTTTCCATCCAAACTTCCAATCTAAAGCCCTTAATTACGAAATAGGTAGAGTCGAGAGAGTGCAAAGGAGAATTACGAGGTATGCTATCTCTAATTAATTGGAATTTTGAGGCTCCTAGTTATAAAACTTGATGTTTATTAATTGGTTTAAATACTCTTGACCTATACGCAGGAAATTCTTCTCAAATATGTTTGTTCGTGACATTCTCACATCTCGAATTATATGTTCATTTCTATTAAAAGAAATTGGTTTTCATATTCCCCCAAGAGATACTTGGTCCACTGTTTTATTTTTTGTGCAATTTCACCGGACAAATTCTGGTTATAATGAACCAATACCACATCAAAGAGGCAAACTTTGTTGTTTGTCAAAATATGAAGGGTCCACCATCTAACGTTTTTTTTTTTCAACTAGTGCTTATTTCGTGAATGGTAACACTTAGCTCATATGTCTGATTTGACAGATAATAAGTCGCTGAACGAATATGGTTGTGTATACGCTTCGCTAACGGGGCCTGCGATCGACTTAGAGAAGATGCCGATTTTGCCAAAAAAGTCATCTTTTCCGATGAAGTTCATTTTGATCTTGGCGGGTAGGAAACAAGCAAAATTGTCGCATTTGGGGCACAGAAAACCCGCACGCATACATTGAAAAGCCGATACACCCAAAACGAGTCACTGCGTTTGGTGCGGATTTTGGTCCAGAGGCATAATTGGGCGATTTTTCGAAAATGAGCAAGGAGTGGCCGTTACAGTCAATGGCGATCGTTATCGGGCCATTTTGAACGAATTTTTGTTCACAAAAATTGAAGAGGAGGATATTGGCAACATTTGGTTTCAACAGGACGGCGCTACGTGCCACACAGCCGAAGCTACACTCGATGTTTTGCACCATTTTCAAAAAAAAAGAAGACATTTGGCGGACCCTTTAGCTTTTTCGAAAAATGCTCATGAGAAACTTTCAAACATAAAATTCTATCTATACTAACTTATTAAATAACATGTAATATTTGTAATATTGCTTTTGTCGATAATTCTTCATTATTGCTATTACTATATTTATATCCATCCAAATAGGTACACAGGTACCTACATTTATTCATAAATTGATATATAGTCTGTTAGAGAATTCTGATTCACTAATAAACTAAACAAAACTATAAATTAAGTTTTCTTAAAACTATAAATTCACACTTGTACTGTTCTTCCACTCACTGATTCAATTCAAGTAGCTATACTTTACACTTAAGTATAAGTTAAGTATAAGTAGATATGTACATTATGTAGCTGGCCTTGTATATATTATTGTATACAAGACTATTACATAGCTGTGCATTGCTTCCACATAGTGCGCAAAAGTGAACACCTTGAATCACGTTCATGTGTACCGCTGTAAGTAATCGCTGATAACGGCGAGTGTTTTTCCCGGTGCACTTTGGTGAAGATGAGTGTAAAATATTGTTTGCCAACTAATTAAAGTTCTTATCGATTTTTGCCGCGAATTCAAAAAGCCAATCCTTATCTTTATTATTATGAAGATAGGTATGTAATAGAGTAAGTGTCACAGAGGAAGGAAGGACATTTCTCATTGATGTAGAGTTGTTTCAATATTATAATCGTGAAAATGAAAACTGATAAGCTTACTAAAATATTATGAAGCTTGAGTTTCGATTTCTATCAGGCAAACCACTCCATTATCGGTGCACAGTGAACACGACTGCGATTCAGCGCAGCGAGCCAAACCTATAGGTAAAACCATTACATTGCTTTGAGGCCATCGAGCTCGTGCAGCAACATGGATATCATTGCACCATCGGAAAATGTAGGTAGGTATACCGTATAGGATGTGGGAAAGCAGTTCGATAAGCACTGGCTGTGCATCGATTAGTTCTTACGTTAACGTTAACGTAAACCCAAACCCAACAACCCTTAGCTTCTATGATGATGTAGTAGACTGTAGAGATATAGGAGTAAATAGGTACGTACCTACTTATATGTATATACGATTACCCATGGAGTATAGAATTTTAAATGTACAAACGTGGTCTTTCCGTTGTGCTGAGCAATCTGTGTCAATGCAGTAGTTCGTGATTCGAATTCGGATATATTTTTCATGGCTTTTGTGTTAATTGTGTTCTTTCCCCGTTTTTGTTTTTAGTTTTTGAGGTACATAAGTGAATTTTTGAGATTGAACAGCTTTTTTAAGAGGGCAAATTCGCACAAAATGAAAAAAGTTTGTTTTACGATGTTATTCAGGCGATGCAGGCAAAGCAATATGGTCAAAATATGATGGATATGGCATATGAATAAATCTGTTATTCGGTTAATCAACGGTTTTTATATAGGTACATATATTGAAGGTATGACACGGCGCAGCGGCGACGCCTTTCCAATAACGCATGACTAAGTACTTTAAGGTTGTTATTTTGAATCAATAATTTTCTAAAGGGTTAAGTAGTTATTACCTATAAGAAGGGCAGAAAGGTACCAGGTGAGAAGACAAACTTTTCTTATTTAAAAAAAAAAAATATATATATATACATAGTAAGACCACAGCTACCTATTAGATATAGATCAGATATTGATCAAATATATATAACCCCCTGTTCTATAAGTTGGTCAACGTTGTGAGGTTTATGGTTTGACTATGACGGTCTCAGAATCGCTCAAGTGTTTCTGGTTTTCGAGATTTTGCAATATAAAAGTATTGCAATGTAAAAGTATTTCAATGTAAAAGTTCAAAAACACAGTTTTGCAAGGCTGTGTTACATTTTCGCGAAGGAAAATGGGGACATAAGCATAAATCCTGTTTCGTTCCTTATAGATGTTTCCACGACGAATGAAGAATTGGATCAAGCATTTTCTCAGATATCCTATTCACAACATAGATCAACAAAGCATCCAAATGCTTGCAGTGTTTTCCATGCGGAAGTGCTTCCAGCCTGTGAGGCCACGAAACGTCTTGCCACATGTGAACTAAGTCAGGCGGCAATTAAAGCCATTTCCTCCAACGTGACAAAAGCGAGTCCGAACTATGGTGGAGCGTTTTAGTTGAGTTGAGATTACTCAGCTCAACAAAAACAGATACCTACCTATAATTTACCTCTACGGGAAACAAATCACGGATGAAATGAGAAAAAAGCGGTTCTAGGTTCTCAAGCCACTGGGGCAAGAAAAGATCTAAATTCAACAGAGTTTTCTCACACTTGTCTGGTTTCAAGAAATATATGGCCAAATGTTAAAAAAAAAGATTACTTAGTTAGCTACGCATGCTTGAACTATGTGGCGGGTCACAACTTGTTGAGAATCCACATAAGCGGTATATGGGCTACTCAAATTTCTAAAGGGTTGTCAAGATGAAGAGGTGGAAGAGGGCTCATATATCTCACTTTCTTTGTGAGTTCTGAGCAGGGCTGTCGATTAATTTTTTTGAGAAAGCTGTATAAGTACTTCAAGAAAAAAAACGAAGTACACGTCAGTCCACACACAATTATTTTTATTTCAAAAATAAGGAACATCAAAATCGTTCCAAGTAACATTCTCTAGATAAGTCTCTAATATTGAACATAGCTCTTCACTCAGATTCCAGATCCTCAATGCTAATGTTTGAAAATATATATATGTAGATATGAGTTCTACTTAAGCTTGAACAAAATTTCTTAGGTTTTATTTTTGCATTTAGAGTAAAGTAAGTACTTTTGTAATAGGTAACTTAGGTAAATTGATTTTATTTCGATTAAGACTTGTGTCATTAACATATTATTCTCTGCTTTCATTAAGAATTCCGCTTTAGGGCCGATGTAGATATCTTTAATACGTATCTGATATTTAAATCGATGTCATATCATAAGGCTCTATTTAATATTCCAGTAGCATAAAATGTTTTTTAAAGAATCATTGCCTTGTGGTATATACGTATATGAATTCTGGAGTTTTCAGCTTGAAACTCTGTATTTACTTCGTTAGTAAGTTTTAAAATATAGGATAATTAATTCAAGTATATTTTATTTGTAGAATTATTTATGTCAGTATTGTGTATTAGCACAATGCTTGGTCACAATCTGATTCAAACCCAGTAAGACGAAATAAGTGTTTTAGAGGTAGAGGCACCCATTGCTCTAAAACTCTGTAGACAACGCCTTAAAGAGACAAGCATCTTGTGAAAGACAGTTTTAGAATTTTATTTTTCACTTGGAAGCCCTCCTGAATTTTATTAAAATCTGATTGCCTTTTCGCACCATGAAAGAAGAACTGCGTTTAGAAATAAGTTATAATGAAAAAGAATGATTTGAAAATTTTGTATGGAAAAGTATCTTGTTCAAGGAAAAAGCATGTAGTTTAGCCGTGTTGACAGTACGGCAATACGGGGTTTCTATAAGAGCAGTACAAATACGGCAATTGCAGTATTTCGATTGTCCTCGTTCTGAATTCCCCAGCCTATCAGAATGAAAAGCAGCCATCGGAGAATACTTTTTCGAAAGAACATTCTGCAGGGCGGTTCAGAGCGGCAGCTTATATCAATATAAAATAATGTTTAAATAAATTTTTTTAATACCAACTAATATCACAACTTAAGTTTCGGAATCAATGTTCCATCTTCATCAGGTTGAAAAACGTTTTCTAATGACTTATACCTTTTCCTTATATCCTGACCTGGGGGAGCATGGCGATGCCGCTTGTCGTATCACCAGTATACCTACCATCCCTTCTTATTTAACTTAACCTAAAGTGGATTGGTAGGTACCTATAGGCATAGGTAATAGGTACTTTTACAAATACCTTCCTGGTAATAACTCGAATCAATGTCTCAATAAATAGTTTTACATATTTACTTTTCTTTTAATTATAGGTAGGTAGGTACTTACTCAACAAATTAAAAATCATAGAAATAAAATTAGACACAAGAACACCTACCATTTTGAATATAAAATTATTCAAAAAAAAAAGTTACCTATACGTAGGTAAGGTAAACCTATACGTACCTATCCAAAAAAAACAAGAATGACAGTGACAAGATCTTACCTTAAAATTCTTAAGTAAAATGTCACCACATTCTAGGCGGTTAGTGTGCTATAGCCCTATAGATGTAAATATTCATGTCATGTTGTTCGCTATAAGCTACACAAACTGACGTTAATGCCACGTCGAACGACGACGGTTCTCGAACGTACAACATACGTAGATATATTAGTACATGGATATAGGACATTAAAGTCTCTTCAATAAAATGTCATTACCTAGGCTTAGATATTATATAGATTCATATACACATATAGGTATATAAATATTTATATAGAAAATATTAAAGAAGGGGAAGGGTTCCGGTCGTGCGGGCTCCAGTATAAAATTGTTCGGCTCCCACAAACCCTCCGGAAAGACAAAACCTCCACTTTATACTGCTCACAAAAATATATTATGTAGGTATACCTATATATAAGACGTTTTCACCACTCGGATGCGTATATACATAGACAACATGTGTAAATAAACCCCGACTCTATGGTTGGTATGCCCATGAGGATACCTGTTTGTTTGCAGAGGGACAAAACGGCAGATAGAGAGCGAGAGCAAGAAGAGCTCACGACGACGGCACTATACGAGCAGGAACACGAACACGACACGACAAAGAAGATTCTCCATGAACTATCGTCGAAACATTAACACTCAAAGAGATGACTACCAGCAGAATGAAAAGAGTATATATATCTATGTACCAAACCTATACCTATCTCCATAGTTCTGTGGAGTCCTTACAAGGAGACATCCATTCGCTCAGCTTTAAGCGACATTTTGTACAAAGCAAAAGAGGGGCATATTCGTCTACGAGCCACATCGCTCGGGGGTGGACAGACGAAATAGACCATAGATACTCGAGAAGACTTTTGTAAATAGATTTCCAGATGGGGTGAACTGATTCACCACCCAGCGTTAATATGGCCGACAAAGCCGTACACGAAACGACGAATACCGGGGGGACATGCGCCCTGAAGTCAGTCAATATTATGGCTTTTCTATGTATGTTCGTAGGCTTGTAATTGAAAAATTGAAATGTTTGTGCAATTGATCTACATGAATAAGTGGCAAGTGACGATAAGAGACATTGCCTTCGTTTTCGTTTCTATCTTTTGTTTCTAACTGTCTGTCTGCTCTGCTGGTACCTAGGTAGTTGGGACACATCCGACAAAAGTGCATACGAAAAAACAACAACGCCAAGTAAAATAACAGTATAGATAGGTAGGTAGGTATATAGGTAAACGTATTCTTGAAACAAGTATGTTTCGCTTAAAAACACAAAACAAAAAAGGATATTTGAGCGGACGGCATTAGGTATTCTTAGTCCTCTGTTACTTTAATGTTTTACATATAGAGGTATGCTGGAAATCAAACGAAAGTGCCGCTGACAACAACACCAACAACATACAAAACCACAAGTGGTTCATCATTCATCAATCGAGTTCTCTTGCTGAGTGGCTGTGAAGGTCTTCAGTTCAGCAAGAATAATGTTTGCATTGCCATCATCAGGTGACATAAAATTATCTATCTACCCGTATGTGAAAATGAGGTTTCTGAATTGGTACTAAATATATAGTATTGTCCGTATTTGTATTTTTTGTTGTCCTTTGAAGAGAAACCTGTATATGCTTATTTTAAGTAGGTATGAGCTAATAAATGATTTAAATTGAGATTTTAACTTTAAATTCTTGTACAAAACTGTAAATGCGTAAGTGTATAGATATGTATCTACAGAATTGAATTGCGTAACTAAACTGTGGACTTTTCCTTTTTTCTGTCACCAGGATAGCGTCGGGGCTTCCCGTCGTACGTCGCGTCGGCGTCGTTCTGTAAGAAGACCGTCACAAAAGTCAACAGCATACAGGCTGCAAGGCATTCGAAACATGAATTCATATAAGTAGTATACAATTTCGAATGAAACAACAATTTAGTTCTACGTTTGGCACTATAAGATAGTATACTTGTACCTGCCGCTCTGATGTTTAAGCATAAGGTAATAATAGAAATTGGGGTGTGTTGATTAAATTCGGTTTTCTCTACCGCACAGATGATACCTATACTCTGGTGAAATAAGTGAATGAGCTAGTGAAATACTCTGTACACGGTACACCACTTGTTTTAGAACTTAGGTAAGGTACCTATAATACACATTGGGTAGTATTCATTCCTTTCAACTCCTTTACGGCTGTAATTATTTGATTTTCAAATTATAGCTTACTTTGCTTCCAAATTTTCTGTTTCCAACTTGTTAAAATTAATTGATTTTTTCATTGTATCATCCCCCTATATAACGAAACGATAGTAGTTGTGTCTTGTATAGGTGTTGTTAAGCAAGAATTTTACCAAATCTTGTTAAGAAAATAAATAATATAAGTCTCAGATATTCTTTTGGTACCTATAGATTACAAACTAATGAAAGTAAGGGAAACAGTTTAAATACCTAAGTTTAAGATTGCCTGAAATATATTACACTTGTATAATTTAATAACTAACTAAAGGGTTTTTCAACTGGCGCGGGTAGATTTTGGCCTGTGGTGGCCATCAGCGTTAGAACCTTACTCCATAATCGGAGTAAATTTACTCCAATTTTGAGAAAGAAAATAAATCTACTCCACCACTTCGTTTTTTTTTTTAGATCTAGGTACCTACTCTTTTTTTCCACCACTAAAAAAATCACAAATTCTTTAGCCAAACTTTATGAAATTGCTGTGTTGTTCAGTTTTCTAACCAACTCTGGCTCTGAACTTTTAAATTTAAAATTCTATTCTGTTCTGAAAGTGAATTTGTGTATGTGATTTATTTTGTTTTTGTTAAAAATACAATTTTTGAAGGTTTTTTCTTTCCATTTCAAATCTACTCCAGAAATTTCCTATTTACTCCATTTTTTTTTTACAAATCTGCTCCGAAATTTTACTTCTGGGGTTCTAACCCTGGTGGTCTATTGTTTTGGTGACATCATCTGTCAAATCTGTTGTTTATTATTCAGTTACTGACGCCAAATCGCCATGGCAAGTTACACGATTGAACAGCAAGTAAAAATGATAAAACTTACTTACATATCAAAATCTTTTGGGCGATTTTCAAAAGTTGGTGGCCAAATGTGAGTCGACCGATCCAGTGAACAATCAGACAACGCCCTTGCGCCAACGAAACGCAAGATCAAACAAAAACACCGTTGCTGTCTGAGAGAGTTTGTAGTTGTTCGATAACGACGATGTCATTGCCATCAGCATCAACAGATGGCACTACCGCTAGATGATTACCAATTTTTGTTGGCTCCAATTGAATAATATCGATGCGAACGACATGTGGTTCCATCATAACAGATTTTGAAAATCAATCACCATTATACTTACATTGAGCAAACAGTTTTAATAGAGTAAGTGCTGTAAATATGGCCCATGTTGGTAATATGGCCCACCGTAATATTTCCCTACTGGAAGAGCGTAGGTTACCCGCTGTGCATTTAGTTCGAAGATACCCTTAGTGGTTTTGATATATTTATTAAAAAGTGCAGACGCAGGAGCAGGAAATGTGAGCGGAACAGGTTTCAATTTTGTTACATTAGCCATATAATTTTTTATTAAATTTTTGTAATTGTTTTAACACTAAATTTTGTCCAAATATTTAAAATTTTTTTGAGACTTTGTTGTGCTTAGATTTATATTTCATTATGTGAAACCAAAATTTGAAATATTTTTTTTAAAGTGGGTTAAAATTAAAAGAATATGGCCCACCACATTTACCATATACACCAATCTGGTCCATATATTTAACACAAGGCGGTCCATATTAGCAGCACTTTTTAGAAAAGTGTTAAAGTGAGTTTTCTTTTAGTTTTTTACTTATTGAATTTTGGTTAAGTTGATTTTTATGTTTTCTGTTAAAAAGGCTGATTATAAAATAATTTCTTTAAGTATTAAAAAAAAGTTAAGGGTGGGCCATATTTGGGACACTTACTCTAAATAACAATGGCTTTACATTAAGCAAGATTGAAAATTATTTAAGGTAAATATAAATAAAGTTATACCTACACTTCAAAATGAAGTTTAGTCTTTGTATTTAATGTATAGGTAAATACAATTAGGTATATCTATATGAATTGTCATTTGTCTTTGTCTGGTTTAACATTAAGTTTTGTCTTTCAGCATTTTGATGATTTTCACTTCATTGGGTGCGTGGAAACCGTGTTGATGATGATTTGCTTGGCTAGAGAGAAATGTTAACAAACTTTATGTGTGTGTTTTCAGTACCAGTCAAACATAAGAAGATCGGTACATGGAATAACTGCAAAGGCAAATATAACCCTATGATCCTTTTAATGTAAGTATATTATTATATTGGTACAACTAAACAATTCCTTCGCAAACGTATGTCTAACCACAAATCGGATATTAAATCCAATAACCCTGGAAAGACTGCATTCGGCCAGCCACATGATTGAAAGCTGTCATTCTTCAGACTTTGAATGTCTCAAAGTTCTCCAGACTGAGCGATTTGTCGCAAGAAAAATATTCAAATAAACTCAATATTAAAAAAAAAGTTTTTCACTTAAATTTATTTTTTTTTTACTTCTGTACATTTGAACTGACTTTTGGATTTTTGTGGATTCAGTTCCTAATTGTAAAAATAGGATGTTACAAACGACCCACCGTTACTTTCGTAACCACAATACCCTACCGTCATAAACCATTTTTCGACTTTCTGTTTTAATATCCTTCGGCCATCCGTCGCTGAGATTCTATTGATTGTAGTGGAGAAACCAATTATTGTGTGTAATCGTTAACGATTTTCGAAATAAACTCAATCACTTACATCGGCTTTGGTCTCATGGACATATCTTTCGAAAGGTGCTTAATTCACATATGGTAGATATGTTCTGGAGTGGGCGGAAATTGCTTCATTTACCTTAGATATTAGTTATAGATACCACACATACATAAATTTATGTTTTAGACCCAGAAATGTCGTGTTGAACCCTTATCCGCAAACTTCCGTCATATTTTAACGGACCGGAAATGTGATTTTTTAAACCTAACATTGAAATAACAAATGACCCATAAAAGCTTAATAATTTTTTGCGTAAAAAATCAACATTTCAAAAGCTCCGATATTGGATATCAAGAGAACCATTATTTTCATATTTTCTTCTTCAGATATCAAAATTTTTCGATTTCGCCAAAAAATCCCGCGGGACTTAATTCTTTATTGATGTGTGATTTAACTGCGGGTGTTATTGCGTTTTATTTTGGGAAAAAGATCCAAGGCCTTTATTTACGAAAGTAGATAGGTACCTACCTATATCTAGGTAGATACTATTTATTATATTGACCAACGTCATCGAAGAAAGTCCATTTTAATGAGACTCATGCTCATGCGAGCAATCGATACACCCAGTTGAGTGTTCCAAAGTGGCAACAACACAAATTTGGTATCGTTGACGTAAGTCTTCATATTTACAACAAAGCTGCTTGCCTTAACATCCATTGAATGATGAGTAGATCCAGTCTTTGTTGGTATGTATAATCCATTAACACAGCATACGGTCACGGACGAAAATTCAAAAAGCGATGATAGAGCACATCCCATCAGCCCCTTTCAAGCCATGGCAATTATTATTAGCCATAACAATGGGGCGATATACACGACACACCCTTTGCCCAACGTTCATTGTCGGGTTGTCGCGCAATTATTTTGCTTCTGTGAAATTGAAACTAAGGACTTGTGGGTCGTGGGCTTGACTCGTATTATCGTTATTGAGTTGTATGCAGTCCAACATAATTTTGGAGCGATTGCTACAGCAGCTGGTCAGTCAAGATAACAGATTCTAGAGAGCCATTTTAGCTATCTCCAGAAAAATTAATATGTCCGTCTTTGTCTTTTTGGAAATATTGGATACACTACAGACTCAAATTTAATAATGTACAATGTACTGTAGGTACATAGGTATACATATAGTATTAATAGTCTTATGTATTTCATATACATACGTATCTACATAGATACATTCCTTTTACCCTAAGGTTTCTTCTTTTAAGAAACAACCTATTTCTGTTTTAACGGAACTTAAAAGAAAAGGGGTTTTACATGACTAGGTATAGGTATAATCATTGAATAATGTAGACGAAAGACTGGCAACCCAAAAACGGAGATGATTTAAAGGACAAAAAGCACGAATTTTACAGAATAACAAATGAAAACTTTTGTTCATCGTATACCTTCCTACCAAGTAACTTTTTCCGCTTTCATAACTGAATTTTAATTAACTTTCGGAAAACCTAATTATAAATTATAATGATGAGATGTGGTGTTGGAGTTGTAGGTACATAGCTTGAATTTGGCGCTTGGTTGGGCACATACATATATAAGTTTGTATCTTTGTCCGGATATACATACGTACTTATGCCAAAAAAACCAATTATGAGAAACTTGCCTTCAAGATGACGAGAAAAATATTTCTGAACTGTTTTTTTTTTTTGATAATTACAAAATTAAAACCACGAATGGGATATGTACATAATGTAGGTTTACCTATATACCTATGTTTAAGATTGCCTCAAATATATTTTTGTATCATATACGGTATAGGTCAAATATTAATGTTGTTTTGGTAACATCTGCCAAATCTATTGTTTATTATTTAGTTACTGATGCCAAATCACCGGCACAAGTAACACGGTTGAACAGCACTTCCAATTGATACAACTTTAATATCAAACTCTTTTGGGGCAACGATACGTGCGTTGCGCTCGCATTTTACGGTTTACATGGTTGTCCTTCCAAGTCGATTATTCAACGTTTGGTGGTCAAATTTTCTGTCGACCGATTCAGTGAACAATCAGCCAACGCCCTTGCGTCAACGAAACGCAAGATCAACCGAAAACATCGTCGCTGTCTATGAGAGCCTGTTCTTCGAAAATGACGATGCCTTTCATTGCCATCAGCATTAACGAATAGCGCTACCTATCGATGATAACCAGAACCCTTTAGATAGGTATTAAATATTATAAAGCGAACAACAAAAACATTTACTAAAAGTTCAGTTTAGTTTTCCTTTAAGGTAGAACTAGAATTGTCGGAAGGCTACGCAAGTGGTCGTAAGAAACCGAGCGAATACAAAGAATTCATATGTTGTGTCCATAATTGCGATTTGGTACTGTTCGTTTTTGCCGTCGGACGTGGAGAGCGCTAATCGACCGCTCTTCCGTAAGTGGTTGGATGCAAAAATAAAAATGGTGACAGCAAACTTAAAAGAATTTGGCACTTGGTGCTTAGTTTTTGACTTTTTTTTTGATTGATGAATGAGTAAAGTAAAATCTTACCGCAGTAATATTCACGCCGTTTTAGACTCGGTTAAAAGTCCTTAAACCGACTACATTCAACCTTAACCGAAGTGAACAGATATACAAAATTTAAACGAGAAAAATCAAGTTGAAATTGGTAATATTCACCCCGTTTAAGAAAAAAATGACATTTGGCTTACGTCGGTTCAAATTTGTGATTTAAACCGAACGTCGGATAACGTCGCAAGTATGAGTATGGCTTTTGACCACATGTTTGCTGATTTATTTATTAATCTTTTCAAGTTTATTGAAGTCTTTGTTTTGTTTAGTGTTGAATCAAAACTAAAAAAGAATCTAAATTTTTTTCGGCCAGTGACGTCAATACTATAACACCTTACGGTCGCACATGCTGGTGGAAGGAAATCTTTTCAATGCAACAGCAGACGTGGCAGTGAACCACCAGTGAGTTGTATATATTCTTGTATTTGTCTTTTATATCTATTTTTGTTCCTTCCCTCTATCAGCAATGAACGGATCTCGAATTGAGAAGAGACCTAAAAACTTTCCAATTAATATCTGATGGCTTCTGTTTTGAAGACCGGTGGCGGTGCCGTTTTTCAAAACACTAATAAATAATGTTTGGTTTCGTCATGCTCATTTTTGGAAAGGTGCAGCTTTCAACGAACTGGCTTGTCCTTCACCGACGCTCCGCTTACTTACTGTTAGGCTGAATATTTTGCACTGACTGAATAAACCAATACAATTTTGAATATTAGCTAAAATCATTTAAACCGTACCTAAACGACACGCAAATGCCTCGTTTTAGTTGGAGTCGGCTTATCGTAGTCAAACCGATCATTCGGTTTAAAATTTTGGTTACCGTCGGTTTATGTGGATGAATATTACCGATTAGTCGGTTTAAATTTTTTAAACCGACTACTGAATTTAAACCCATGTTAAACGGCTTGAATATTACGGCCGCTAAGTTTTCCTTTAATTAATTTATATCACATCGAATTTTAGTGGTTTCACAAAGTAAATAATAATTAAAAGCCTATGACTCTGTGCTGTGAAAATTGACATTGAACAAGCAATTATTAAATTTGTTTTCGCACTTTCAACCACTTACATAAGTGCTTTATGATGGGTGACTTGTGAAATTGACGTTTCGGAAAGCTACTTTTCGGTCGGGTTTGACATAAGCTTACGGCAGCTTCCGCCTATTCTAGTTCTACCTTTCTTAAACTCATATATTTGGGAGCAAGTTATTTGACAAAAATTATCAATTCGTGTATTAATAATCCCCTCAAGTGTGTTCAAAAAATCCTTTTTGGACTTTAAACTATGTGAACTTATGTCCCTGCCCATAAATTAAATTCTAGTTTTTACTTGCTCGTGTGAAAAAAAAATGTACGATACTCCAGAAGACCAACAAAGTGTGGGCCTGCGCGTCTCTGAGTCTGTGCATCCGTACATCTACTGTAGAGCCTCAAGAGTTAACCAATTTGATTAAAATTTGGTACTTTTTTTGGTAATTTTTGTTTTTGTAATTTTTTCTTTTAATTTCTCTTTAATGTAATGTTTCAAAAACTGTTCTCTCTCAAACAACTTTATTTTAACAGAAAATAAAAGAAGAGATTTCAGGCTTTACAAAAAGGTAGGTATACCTAGCATGGCATTTTAAGTTGTTTTTTAATATTTTTTTTCCGTTTTAAGTCCTGTTTTTTTTTTAGAAAAATCCCCATCTGGCTAAGAAAATGAATAGGCCCCCCTACTACATGATTTTTTTCTTGTCTTGACCCAAACTACACGCCGTAGCTTTTTGTCTCACTTTATGCGAATCGCCCTATATACTGCCCTAACTCTACACCGTTTACACCGTGACCGCATAGTTTCTGGAAAGGTATACCTATTTAGCTAAAACAGGAACAGAAGTGGCGATTTTCTGACCAAAACAACATGAAAAAAGCTTTCCCGACTATACCGGTTTTCTAAAATGCCTACATTTAGTCACTTCTTCAAATAAGCCGATATGAGGTATACTCAGGTAATTAATATCTTACGGTCGCCGCCCTTAAATACACACACATTTATGTATAGAAAGGTTGTCTAGTAGTGAAGTATAGACACAATTGGAAATTTGACCTATCAACCGTAAAACACTACTTGGAGATTTTTAATATTTCGTTTGTCACGGTAATCTTAAGGACTGTATGCATTACCAAAACATCATAATTCCTTTGTTTTCGGTTCTCAAGTCTTTGCTGTTATGATATAATCTATAAAATATAAGGTTCCTCTAAATGCATGGGACAAAATTCTCCCGCACTATACTTAACTCATATTCAACATACATGTATATACATATTTGGTCTTACATACGGTTTGATATTGTTATATTAAAAAAACAAAGCGCTTCTTGTCTTATGCTGATAACCTGACATTCAATAATCGACACACTTCTCAAGGTGTGTTTCGTATCCTTTCGATAAGATGATGAATATACTCTCATCATTCATTGTCACACCCTTCAAATTTCATACAGGCACATGACCAAGCGTTAAGCAGAACGTGATTAATGCGATTCTTAAAGTATCTGTTCTACATTAAACTGCAGTGAACAATTTGTTCCATTCAGTTGGGTAGGTACAAACCAAAATAGTGAGCTATCTATTCACATAAACATATTTTTTCGGCTAAAAGATCCTCCCCTTCGTTTTGTCGAATTCACCCTCACGCTGATGCCGGATTAGGTCAGACACCAAAAACAACATTTAAAATCAGATGTTGTTTGCATGAATACCAATCTTGTATCTCACAGTCCTAACCAAAGTTTTTGTGCATAGATTGTACCTAAGTTTGAAAGCAAAATGGCAGAGCCAGGCCACGTGTCTACATTTACAGAACGTGCGAATATCCGTATGGTTTCCCGGATTAATTTCAATTTGTGTCGTCGGCGACTAGCAAATTGCCACGGTTTTAGATCAATTAAATCAGAGATAAGGGTATACAAGTTCTCTATTGTGCTTTTGAATGCTGGATGTGTGACGTGTGAGGTAAGATAACATCAAACTATAAGTGACAAATAACATTTAAATTGATAAATATATGCCTGCATCTTGAGGAGAAAATACAAGATTCCTTGAAAGAATCAAATGAGGATTTAAAGCACTTATAAGACTTTAGGTTAACATATCTATTTACAAACAGCGTTGGCCAAAACAAAGCAACTTATTTTATAAAATATAACTCTGGTGTAGTAAGGTGCGGGTACAGGGGGAGGGCAATGGTAGCAATGGTCCAATGATGCCACCATTCCACAATCCGCACCAAACTGTCACTCTCTGTGGATGCATTGGCTTCTCGACAATAACGTGCGGGTTTTCCGCCGCAGCCGCTGAGATGAAAATGCGCCTCGTCAGAAAACATGATTTTTCGGCTTTTCAAAAAACACGCTGTTTAGACTACACAGCACTCACTCTGGAAATAAGTTTTCAATACTTCCCACGTTATTCAAGCGTAAAGCGACTCATTTCATTCCGCGGAGGTATGATACTGACTTTCTGCCAAGATTTCTAGCTGTAAGTGTCAAAATAGCAATAGCCCATGATTTAAAAAGAAACCAATAGATGGTAGAAGTTTAGACGATAAATTAAACACTTGCACTTGCAGCAGCAATATTTTTGACTGAGCGTGCATTATGATGATGCATAGGCCTTACGACATCAGTAACGCTTCCACTCTCTTCAATTTTCTTCACAATTTTACCGATTGCTTGCGCAGTTGATCGATTATTACGACCATAATCATCGCGTAATGCGCAAAAAGTGGCTGCGTTTGAATCACCACTTTGGGATAATAAGTTTTAATAATTTTAACTCTTTCCTCGATTGTTAAGCGTCTATTATCGTAAATGACAAATATTCAACTAATATTATGACACTTCCAATGACAGCTGAGTTTCACAGGTGTCAAATGCCAGCGCTACCAACTTGAAACCATGAAATGAATGACCCTGTGTTTTATTTAAATTATAAATAAAAATGTTCTTTGAATTGTCAAAATAATAACGGGTCCGCCAAATAACCTTTTTTTAAAAATGGCGCAAAACATCGAGTGTAGCTTCGGATGTGTTGCACCTAGCGCCGTCCTGTTGAAAATGTTGCCAATAACCTCCTCTTCAATTTTTGTGAACAAAAATTCGTTCAACATGGCCCGATAACGATCGCCATTGACTGTAACGGCCACTCCTTGCTCATTTTCGAAAATTGGCCCAATTATGCCTCTGGACCAAAATCCGCACCAAACAGCCCAAGTAACATTTTTCCTCTCATAAAACGCTCCGAGAGCGCTACAAGACTTATTTTAGGGAGCTAAATGCACTCTTGAGGAGTTCTTCTAGATTCTTATAAGATTGTTAAAAGCCTTAAATGGCCTAGTTATGGGAGCCTCTTCATCCTATAGGAAGAGTTTTATTCTTCTTATGCGATTATAGACGCCGCTTTGTAAATCTAGTAAGGCTCTCTTAACTCTTCGTATGGGAGTGCGTCTCTTCCTACAAAAGTTGTTAAAAAGAGAATGAGTGTGTGTAAACTTAAAAAAAACATAATTATATCTTTCGCATTTTTAATTTCTTTTTTTGAAGAAGGTAGGCGAATAGTTTTTATCATAGATACACCATATAAAGATGACAATCTTTCGTCCGTTTCACCCTCCAAAACCCATTTGTTTACATTGTTGTATTTGTAATTTAATTTTGTGTCGATGAATATATGTGAATTGCAACAACAATTTAATGGGGTAGGTTTGTTCTGTTTTGCTAGATCGGCCATTTTTTATGTGCAAACAACGCAGCCATCTTTAAAAAAATTTCAACTCACCAGCTTTTCACCATGAAAATGGGGGATGTTAGGTGGGGTATCGGGTTGTGTTGATAAAAACACAAATTTAAAGATGCTAAGTCCGCTACTACTTTGGCGTGATGAAACTTTTTTAAAATTTTTTTGAAAATTGATCTTGTAAGTCGTGCGCTATTTCGCATTAGTTTGATTGGTTATTGAAATCTTCAATGCTCTCTATATATGTATATTAACAACCATACAGGTATACATGTGGGGTCTACAAACAACGGAAATAAATGAAGCGACTTGTTAAATAAACAAGGAATACAATAGCATATATAACATAATGCTCATAAAAGCCCGGAGTGATTCGTTGAAAAAAATGACATTGGATATTAGCGACGCCATCACAGAAAAAAATGGACTTTCCATAAAAACTATTCATTACAAGTATGTAATTCAAGCCAATAACAGAAATTTTTTTAATTCAAGCCAATAACAGAGTTTTTGTTATTGCATTAAACATGTAATTTATTAGCCCCGACGTTGTTTTTTTCGACAAATTTCCCCCCACCAAAAAATGTCAAATTCCATTGAGGGATGGCTACGATGACGATGGATTAAAAAACCTTTGAAAAATTCGAAAATTTTTCCATTTTATTTTCTGCTCCGGATTTTTTGTTTCTGGAATATGCAATTGTAGAACTTTCTGGTGTTTTTTGAAGCGAAAAATATTCTACAGACGTCGAAATACAGTTTCTTGCTTTTCAGTCGAGTAATAGACTGTCAAATTTCATGTCTTCGATGTCAAAAAATCCAAAAATTTGAGATTTAATTTCTTGAAAAGGGCAATTTTAGAGCTTTCGTGACTTTCGTAAAGAAATATTCGTCAAAATAAAGTTTGTCCCCTATCTGTCAAGCAATGTCAAGTTTCGTATAAATTGAATTTTTATTTCGAAATGAAATGCCTTAACATAATATGCATGTCTGAAAAAAAGTATATGCAACCGACTTTTTTTCACCCGGGATGCATTTAAGAGCACATCCACATAAGTCAAAAAATATATGGCTACCAACCTTCGGTAACGAATATTTTTCAGCAACCGATCTAAGCGCCACCTAAACATCTCAACATTTCAACAATTTATATCCACTCTTATGTTCACTCTTATTACAGACCTAAGTTATATTCATTTTTCGATTTGTATTTGTTTGCGTGTAAAAATTTGCTGATATCACTATTTCCTGTCTCAAAAAACACGCCTATTGTTTTTTTTTAATCATATTCACTGTTTGTTTCAGTAAATTGAGAGTAAAAAACAAAAGACAATCGAATATACTTAAATCGATTATAAATTTTCACTTTCAAAACTTGTTTCCTCAAAATTATCCATATAAGGTCGGGTTAGCACTTTATAACTCGTAGCTCAATTTACTATACTTTTCGAACATACTCGTGGCATTTTTAAAATAACCGGCATTTTGGTGGTGAATGGACGCCAAGTGCATATGTGTGCAAATAAATCATGGTGAATGGATGCCAACTGCATATGTGTGCGTGTTTCTCCTGAATTTCCCCTGAATTAGCTTGTAGGCAAACTCGGATGACAGCCGAGATTGTCATCTTTATATGATGTATCTATGGTTTTTATGTGTGTTTGTGATTCTCTCATGTCAAAAAATAATGTGTTTTTTGATGCGAGTATTTATCTCACAAGTTAATTGACGTATTATATTTGTTTAGATCATGGCATATGTAGGATAAATTCTTGGTGCAATTAAAATTGCATCTACTAATTTCCACATTTTGCTTCGAAAAATAACAACGCGCTTCCAAAAGTATGCATGTTTAAAATATTTTGTTATTAATTATAATAAGAAAAAGGGTTACCATTAATATTTTTTTAGATGCAAAAATCACTAAAGTATGTTTTTAAACAATTAACAAAATGCGATGATTCATACAATATTTTTTTCCAAATATTGTCGTTATCGTGCTTTTATGACAAAAATTGGATCTAGAGTGGCACAAAATATTACGCTTTTTCATTATTAAGATTATCTGAAATCTTCAAATATATTTGTCATTAAAAACTGACAAAAACAACTGATTTTTAAAGATGCCATTTTACTTGTGTCGTGTTAATTTACTGCTGTCACAAATTTTAAATAATGACATAACACAAAAAAGAATGTCCTCGCTCATTCTTCTTTGGTATAGTAGCTGTATACTAAGTTATACAAATCCATTTTTTATACAACTAATATCGACAGCAAATAAGAGAAAACAAGATGAATATGACCTATACAACTTTTTACAAGTTTTGGTCAGAATGCAAAACCAAATAAGATAATTTATTTAGAATTTACGGTAACCCTCCAAATATAATGAAAACATTTTGTTCATTTTGCAACATGGATGCTGTTGATTGATACTTTAACTCATGTTTTAACATCTCTTTGAGATCTTTGGATGCTGCTGAAACGGAACACAGATAAATGTTGTAGTCCCATTAGAACGTTTGAGCTCCCGCAAGAAGTGTCGCTCTCAGTAAATATAAATTTTCTCTGAGAGACAGTACTTCTTATGGGAGCTTAAATGCTCTTATGGGACTTAAATTTGACATTGTCTGTGGGGCGTTCCTTTTTATTGCAATTGCCAACTTTTATTAAGAAATTTAAATGAGAAAGCAAAAAATCGATAATTGTGTTAGATTAACATTTTGAAACAATGGAACTAAATTATAACCTAATAATTTTTCGAATAAAGTAACAATCAAAGTTAACTGGATATAGCTTGGTGTTATTTAATTCACTCCAAAGCTGATGACAGCCGATGCAACAACAGTATATATATTTATACCATAAACATTATGTGATGCTCATGGTGATTTCCATTAGTACAATTAATAAGGTTGTTTCGATCAATTCTATCAAAATAATGCTTTTGAGATCGATTTTTCGGCAGATTGTTTCCTCTTTTTAATAATACTAATAATATTAACTACCTTAAGTTTGAAATGTGTGCTTTTTGTTTGGTATATTTCAGTGCTAAGAATTGTTGTTATAATATTTATAATCAAATTCACTACTACCCCGAAATTAGGTAAACAAACAGAACAAAAAATCGACCAAAGAAACTTGCTCGCAAAGAAAACAATCAAACTTTTCTTTGAAATCTAAAATTACATCTTCCACCGCCAATCAAATAACCAATCCGATAGAAACATGAACAGAAGCAAGTTTTGTGAACAAAAAGAACGCACTGTACAATTCAACTATAACATCTGTTCGTTTGATATTCAAAGCTGGCGTCGTAGCTCCTATTAGAATCTTGAAAAAAACTTGAAGTATTATTATGGGATTATAAAGTCTAAAAACGACGTTTAGAGTTTTAATTTCATAACGAGATACTTATGAGACTTAAATAGATTTAGATATAGGATTTAACTACTTTCAAATTTAAAAAATGCTTAGCTCTTACAATAAAAATGCTATGAGACGAATTTGAGTTTCATAACAAGAGATTCATTCTTAAGTATAGCAATAGGATATAAAAGAATCTTATGGGAGTTCTTTTCAGATTTGAAGAGCTTAACTCCGGGAGTTTGTTAGTTGGGAGTGACTCGTTTTGGGTGTATCGGCTTTTCAATGTATGCGTGCGGGTTTTCTGTGTCCCAAATGCGACAATTTTGCCTGTTTCCTACCCGCCAAGATCAAAATGAGCTTCATCTGAAAAGATGATTTTTTTTGGCAAAATCGGCATCTTCTCTAAGTCGATCGCAGGCCCACTTATCGAAGCGTATACACAACCATATTCGTTCAGCGGAAGGGTAAAACTAATTATCTGTCAAATCAGACATGAGCTAAGTGTTACCATTCACGAAATAAGCACTAGTTGAAAAAAAAACGTTAGATGGCGGACCCTTTATAATAAAAACAAAAACAATATTTCATAATTATTGAATATTGAATAAAAAATAACAATGTTACAATCTCTCAGTTATCAAGGGCATTATACGCAGGAGGAGGAAGAGGGGCGGTTGCCCCTTTATTTTTTACTAAATAAAATAGATCATTTGATCGGCGGCCGGCGGACAAGCCGGCAACCGTGCGATCCTTTGAAATTGAATTTGGACTCATCAGAAAATAACACCATATTCCGCACTTTGACACTGTCCAATTGATGTGATCTTTGGCAAATTGAATGAAGGAATCGTTAGAGACCTATAAAATTTAATCAAACGGGATATCACTGATTTATTAACGCAATGTTTGTTCGATAACTCTGCTTGTTAATTTCCACTTTTATATTCGTTTTAATTTAAACTCGGTAGGATACTTTTTTTTATTATACTGCTAAATAATTATGGAAAATATAAAATTCAATAATGTTTAATAGAAAATCGTAATAATCTTGAAGTACAGACATTGTTTATTTGAAATCTTCTATATAATGTTAATAAACTCTATTTTTCAAGTTAAATAAAAATAGGCCAAGTCGTTTTTGAAGAATGTATTGAGCTTTCAAGAAAAATTAACTCTTTTTAAAAATCCAAGAAATATTTTTTGGTAAATTTTGGTACACAATAATGTTTAAAATGTAGCAATCATTCTTTAAGTTGATTAAAATCAGTTGAATGGTTTTCGACAAAAGGGATAACGCGCACCCCGGGCGACTTGAAATATAACTCTGGGTGCCCGAAGTATGTCGAGCGGCAGAGCGCGGAGGGCCCTGGCACTCCGGGGCCACATAAACAGTATTAAGTCAAATTGAAAAATAATAACTCACTGAAAATTTACACATAGCACAAGAAATCACCTTTATTTTTTTTTAACAAATTCACCAAAATAAGATTCCTATTCTATTAAATTCATACAAAAATGTGTTTTTTTTTTTCCTCCATTTCCTAGGAAATTTCATTCTATATATATCTACGTTTCATAGGCATTTTGTGTGTATGTAACAGATGAACGAAATCTTAAATTTTGTGTTGAATTTTTGTTTAACCTAATCAAATTAACATAAATCAACACAAAACTGGTTAAAGCACAGAAATAAACTCACCTAATAACCCAATTTTGCTAATAGTGCGCAGATGTTTGCACACAAAATACATTATTGCAAATATGTACTGTCCGTCTGGCAAAAGTCAAGACACCAAAATGTAGGTGGAATGACAAAACTTTTCCCCAAATAAACAAACACGCTCATGTCAAATAGAAACAAACGTGGTGCAAACTTTGGGAGCAAGTGAGTTATCCTAAACTCATACCTAAGGGACACCGAAGCTGATATCTGTGTGGGATGTGGCTGTTGGATTCATGGGATCATCATCAGCACGTCTCAATTAAATATAAACAAATCGATAAACAAATTCTAAGAGCAAACACAATTCATCTGATATTGCTGAACTTGAGGAAGTGGAGCTGAGCTCAAAAAGAAATGTTAGCAAAAACACCCAGACTTCCGTCCATCTACAATTTTAATGTATAAGGACACATATTATACAAACATATAGATACGTAATTTCATAAACAAAAAAAAAAAACAACAGAGGGAGTAATGCGATGAAATAAAGGGATTGTTGTTTTAGTGCGGCTTAGTGATACCTTTCATACATAAAATTCCTCAGTTTACTTTTAGCTAAACTATTCATTGATAATAGAGGTCTTCCAAGATTTGTCTTTCTCTTTTCTCTTTCTAATTTGACATCTAAAAACAACAACAACAAAAAGTCGCTGGTTGGAAAATATTAACATGCTCTTGGCAGTGTTAAAAATCCGGTCATTTGATTATTTTTTGTATTTGGAACTGAAAACTTATATTTGCGATCGAATTACCTATTAATTAGAGACTAAACACTTTATTGAACATTTTTTCAAGTGTTTGACAAAAAAAAAATAATTTTAGTACATATTAATCACTATTATTAAACACACGACTTTTTTGGCTCGCCTTCGTACTTTTGATATTTGGTTTTGTTTTCCAACCAGGGAGTGCTGTCAGATTGTTTTTTTTTACACTGACACTTCTGGCATTTGGTGGCAGAGTTCCAAATATGGGTCTCATCCGAGAGCCTCTAACGTACGTTTAAAAATAATAGACCAAATATTGTACCAAAAACATTATTTAAATAATGAATAAATACATACCTACTGCGTAAGATAAAGTTATCCCCTTTTTTATCTTCTTTATCAACTTGCTGATTTGTACATCTTTATATATGTATCTACCTTATACGAACACAATGAACAGTTATGTACGTACTTACTAATGGATATAAGCTTTACAAAAAGCAGTCAAACCATGTGCGTCATATCTGAAATACCCCTTTTTATATTATTTAAATCCCAGGTATCGGATGTCTTTTTGTGGGTTAAATGTTATAGTTTGGCTGCAACAAAGAATTAAGCATCGCTCACACATTTTGATATCTGCGTTTAATTATATAAAACCAACAAATGTAAGAAAATTATTTAAATTGTACAAAAAACCTTTTTTTTATTTTACACATGGCTAACATACGTTTTTCCTATAGGATCGATCACATTATTTAGGTTCGACGATATATACCTGTCGGAAAAATTCCCTCAGCAAACCTCTGCATTTCACTTTGCAAATCCTAGACAAAAATAACAATGAATCTTACGTGCTAAAAGAACATCCTATCTGGCTTTTTTGTGTTTATAAAAACATTCTTTGAGCTATCGCGGACCGCAAACCATGAAAGAACCAGGATAATCTTAAATTTCCGACTTTAATTCAAAAGAGTAACAAGACTGTAGACTCTGAATGAGTAAGATATGTTTTCTTGTATTAGAAATGGACAATCCAATTTAAGGCATGTGTACTTATAATCACTACTTGAAATCGAAAGAAAGGATACCAATTGAAGGGTCTTCAAATACAGTTCATTTGATCCTTTATTTATAATACACAGTGCTTGATTTCTGGCGCAATTGAGCGAAAAATCTTTTCTGTTTTCTTTACATTGAGGATTAATTGCTAATTGAAAGCAGCTTCCGGGTGCAGAACTCTATACATATATGCTAGCTTACCTTTTCCATTTTTAACGTTGTGTTTAATTGACCAGTGAACTGCAAAAAGGACATACAAAACCAGACATACTGGCGATCTGGAATACAACTGCGGCGTTAGGAGTTTGTTTCACTTTTCATTAGTTATTGTTCGACGAAATATACATATATACATATAAAAGGTTTTCCAATAAGAGGTGTTATTTTGAATAGCCCGCTATTTCGGTAGCTGTCACTTTTGAAGCTGTCATTTTTTAACATTTGACAAGTAGAAACTACGCCATTAATAAAAATGGAACGATACACGCTTCAACAACGCATTGAAATTATTAAAATTCACTATAAAAATGGTGAACATTTGGCAGAGACGGTTCGTAAAACTAAAACATTTTTGGGTCGTCGTGAAGCACCTTGTCGGACCGCAATACAGAAATTGGTGGACAAATTCGAGCTGTTGGGACAAGTTAGTGATGTGAAGAATAAAACCCGTGCACGTCGCTCAAGAACAACTGAGAATATTGCTGTTGTAGCCCAAAGTGTTGAAGAAAACCCATGATCCGGAATTTCATCGAAAAATCATCTTGACTGATGAGGCCCATTTCCACCTCGGAGGCTACGTCAACAAGCAAAACTGTCGCATCCGGGGCTCGGAAAACCTAAGAGTTATTGTTGAAAAGCCTCTCCATCCTCAACGCGTGACTGTTTGGTGCGGTTTATGGTCCGGCGGGGTCATTGGACCTTACTTTTTAGAAAATGAGGCTGGAACAACAGTTACGGTCAATGGATTGCGCTATCGAGAGATGATTAATGATTTTTTATGGCCGGTGCTACGTGCCACACAAGCAATGAAACCATCGATCTTTTACGGGAAAAGTTTCCGGACCGTGTTATCTCTCGAAGAGGTGATCACAATTGGCCACCGAGATCTTGTGATTTAACACCTTGCGACTTCTTCCTTTGGGGCCACGTGAAAGATAAGGTATACGCCAACAGCCCAGCGTCGATTCAAGACCTCAAAGATGGAATTCGTGAGGCTATCGAGGACATAGGGCAGCCACTTTGCGATTTGGTTATGGAAAATTTCATGAAAAGGATATGGTCCTGTAAGCGTGTTCGTGGCGGCCATTTGGCTAATGTTGTGTTCCATTATTAACGGCATACCTTTCTCTTTATAATGAAATAAACATCCGATCATTTATCTCAAAAAATGCCATTTTTCTTTGAATATCAAAATAACACCTCTTATTGGAAAACCCTTTACTAACGCCTTAATACCAGTAAATATTTTTAAGGGAAGTGAAAGTGATTCTTCGTTTTGAGTGCTTAAAATGTATATAAATAGTTTGCCTTGTTAAATATAACAAGGTTAAATATAACAAGGGAAGAACATTTAATCAATGTTTTTCAATATACACAATAGGGTGTTTTGCAAAAGATGCTTGTCGGGTTGAATCAGTAAGAGAATCATAGGGGAGGGGTGTCTTTCTTATTTTACTGTTTAGGCAGGAGCGCGGTAATTTTAAAATGAAATCATTGCGTAAAAAAAGAGAACTAAAATTATGAAAAAAAAAACAAAGGCAACAATAACATATTGTGATAGGTACTTTAGATTTTTTAAAGTTAGGAAACGAAAACCATTCTTCAATATCCTTTTCATATTAATTATTGCTTTAAGAAAAAATATTTAAGTTTATTATTTAACTAACTAGTTTAAGCAAAATATTATATTTGTTATTGCTCTAAGAAAAAAATTTAAGTTTATTATTTAACTAACTAGTTTAAGCAAAATACCTAATATATTTGGCGATTGACAAAAAAGGCTCGGATTGAGCTCTAAATTTTCTGTTATACATAAAAACATTATTAATATGTAGGTACATGTATGTGAACGTACAGTCATTATGAACTTTTAGCCAGTCTCCAAGTGTTTCCCAAAATCAAGTTGTCGCAATAAGTCTGTTTCCACCGGTAAACTATGCCCCCAAAAAATTACCCCATTTCACCCTAAATTCTTAGTATCTTTTTATATTTTGCGTCACATTATAATAGGAGTAAGAATAAGACATTTTTCGAAAATGTTAAAAGCGTATCCTAAGTTTTTGTCAGACTATTATTTTCTGTCGTGTAAGGTACTTCGAGGAAAAAAATACAATGAATTCAAGTGCTACTGCTAAGACTGATTTTTTTCAACAAAGGTTACTTTATGCGTTGTTGTTTGTATGTTTTAAAAATAAAAAATACAATCTCGGAATTAAAATTGTTATGGGTATCTAAAGGGTCCGCCATCTAACGTTTTTTTTTCAACTAGTGCTTATTTCGTGAATGGTAACACTTAGCTCATGTCTGATTTGACAGATAATTAGTTTTGTCCTTCCGCTGAACGAATATGGTTGTGTATACGCTTCGATAAGTGGGCCTGCGATCGACTTAGAGAAGATGCCGATTTTGCCAAAAAAAATCATCTTTTCAGATGAAGCTCATTTTGATCTTGGCGGGTAGGAAACAGGCAAAATTGTCGCATTTGGGACACAGAAAACCCGCACGCATACATTGAAAAGCCGATACACCCAAAACGAGTCACTGTTTGGTGCGGATTTTGGTCCAGAGGCATAATTGGCCATTTTTCGAAAATGAGCAGGGAGTGGCCGTTACTGTCAATGGCGATCGTTATCGGGCCATGTTGAACGAATTTTTGTTCACAAAAATTGAAGAGGAGGATATTGGCAACATTTGGTTTCAACAGGATGGCGCTACGTGCCACGCAGCCGAAGCTACACTCGATGTTTTGCGCCATTTAAAAAAAAAAAGTTATTTGGCGGACCTTTACTTGTAAAAAAAATGTTGAGGTTGTAATCAAAACACTAAATATATGATCGAGAAGTCCGAAAAAGTTGGTTTCGCCTTGCCGTCCGTGGGTAAGCGCGTCTGTACGTCTGTGCGTCTTTGCTTCTGTGCGTCCACTGTTATTTCAGCTAAAGCCTAAACGGGTGTTCCGGTTTGCATGAAATTTAGTACCTATACAGAGCATTTTTATTTGATTCACTATGGGGGTAATTTTGAATTTCTGTTTAAGCTCATCTAGAACGGGTAGCCAAAACACAAATTTGTTTTTTTTTTTTTTAATTATTCTCAAAAACGGCTCTAACTATTTAAATTAAACTTCGTACCTGGAATGACGACAGTCATTTTGACACCGGCCAAAATGGTCTTACTTTTGGGTTATTCACGTACATCTTTTCCACGGTTAAACCAATTTTGTTATAATTTTGCAATCTGGTGCTTCTCAATAGTTTAAAGAATATTGCATTTAAAGATTTTGAAAAAAATATATCAAACTAATACAAAAATCAAACAAAAATATTAGTTTGTGTGTTACTTTTGACTTTTTAACATTTTCTCGTTAAAGATAGGTACTATAATATTAAGTGTGTTTTTTTGTACTCACTTGTTCGCTTCAATTAAAAGTGCTCAAAAACACGCCATGTATTACAGTTGGTTTACCGCCATTAACTAAGTGGAATTGCTGTTGTATTTATTTATAAAAAAAACTTTTAGAGTCTTTTGTCGAAGCTCAACGGAAATATCTGTGACTATTTCTAAAACCAGCTGCCGCTTTGCGTTTTAGAGAGATTTTATTACACACAGTTGTTAACCAAAAGAGCAAGTTCATGCGATCAAGTCGTGCATGGTTGTTTATATTTTGTAACTATCCTCATAACTTTTCCATCATAATTTTTTAAAACAAGTTGTTAGCTTTGTGAAATTTAAAAATTAACTTTTTAATGGTCGTTTGTAACCGATTTCACTTATTGGATTTAAGACTTTTTCATCGATCATAATTTAGAAATATATCGTGATTCACAACAATGACTTTTTCGTCATTAGATAACTTTAAATTCAGTTGGTAGAAGATTAATAATTTGCCTTTTGATGTTGTTTACTATACCTACTTTTAAAGAGGTTTCCTTTGCGAACTGTTACATTATAGGTCGGCAGAAATGGATTAATGATAGAAGAGGGTTCTTCCCATATTCCCCACTTGAACTTTTGAGTCGAAAAACTAAAGCCATGAACAATGAACATGTTGGCATCTCTGTTATTGCACCGCTATCTTCTTTTATTATTTTTGGTTTATAGGCACTTTGCCCAGGTGATCCATCACATCCCCATTTGCTTGATATAATAAAAGACTTAGAGGATTAGGAGGTAGTAAAAAAATAACTCGAGGACCGTAAGTTAAGAATACATGTTAAAAATAATCTTTTTACAACAACATAGCAGATTTAAGGTACCTATTCCTATTATTAAAAAAAAAACTTCGGTTTCAGCCATAACGAATAAAAATAGGAAGTGACTCTAGACATGCCAATTATAACAGTTTTGGTTTATAAAAGTACTGTTTACGCGGGCCCGCAGGGCCAGGGCCCTTCGCCGGTGGGCATACTTCAGGAACCCAGAGTTTTTTTTCCAAGTCACGCAAAGCGCTTTTAATCACGCCCACATAATGGCGAAAAACTGTTTTAACTGTTATAAAGTGGCATGTCTCTAGTCTCGTCCATATATTCAATGAGAAAATATTAAAATAGTGAAAAGAACCAACAAAAAAATCGATATGTTTTGTTTATAAAACAATGTTTTTTTGAATGTTTGAACACATTATTGTTATAAACTATTAAGCAGTACCAGATTGCGTGGAAGACATAATTCCGCTATGTGATTTTTTTGAGAAAAAACCTGAAAGGTTCTAGCTCAAATTACATTGGTCGCACAGACCGACAAACGGCATGACGAAACCCGCTTTTTTGAACTTCTCGTTCATCGCAGTGTTAGTTTTGATTACAACCTCGAAATTATTTTTTTACACGAAACCAATACTTTTGCCCTATAGACCAAGTAAAAAATTAAATTTTCGATTTCATGAAAAATAAACATATTTGGGAATTGCCCTTAAGATTCGCATGTATGTGTATATGAAATCAACTGTCTAATTATTAATTATTATTAGTTGCTTGGACATTTTATATTAACTTCAAAAGTTTCCACGCAATTAATTCCTTCAATGGTTTTTAATCTGTTTTACTTCATTAAGTAACGCGCACAAAGTGCAAATAATCGACCGTTTTCTTATCTTTAATTTAAATTCGTTATGGCGGATCGGGCATGCCATCATTTTCACACCGAAGCAAAAGTTTGCCAATTAATCAGCTATAAAAAGATATTTTTTAAGTTTCTCTTTGGTTGAAAAAATAGATTTCTGGTTGGTTGATTACCATCTCACATAATTCGTTATAACCTACGTTATAAAAGGGTCCTCGTTAAATACACTCGTTTATGGAAGTTTCTTTATTGTAATGCGATTAATCCGGTGATTCCTTGCAATTCAGTGGGAAATTTTTATCCTCTTTGTTAGTTTATAATCATTCTTTAAAACTATATTCTGTTAAACTGATATAAATAAAAAACTTCCTTTACTTGAAGACAAAAAATATTGGATTCGCATTAAGCATACCTACATATAAAGGGTGTTTTTTTAGACGTGTGTATGCTCAGTTTGGTTTGCCATTTCATAATTAATAGACTTACCCCTGAACAAGGTTTGCAAATCGTGCAAATTTATTACCGACAATATTCGGTCGACACAATCGCAAAATCGCATAAATTCGAGCAACCATGGATCGGTTTCGCACCACGTTTACTTTAGTGGATGATGCGCAATACTCAAAGACGCCGTACAGTGCGCAGGTGCGCACCGAAAACGATATTGCTGCTGTGGGGCAGAGTATCGAAGAAGACCCGAATGATGAAACATTTTTATTATACAAAATGGCTTTAACGAAAAGTATTCTGCAATTGCTTATAAATTTGGAGGATAGATAACTACCTATTTAAAATAGGCCCACTCCTTCGAATCTTTGAATTACAGTGGTGGTCCAGTATAACGAATGATATAATGTCCAGAGTGCATTCATTATATCGAAAATTCTTTATATCGAATATTTAGGAAAATAGAAATTAAAACTGTATTTTGCAGTTTTGTACATAGCGAACGAAAATTTGAGCATCTGTTTACATAAATGAAGACGGATAAGCTGGACAACAAAACAAACGAAAAAGAATCATTTCAGCAATAGAAAATTGTGTATGAATCTTCCGATACTATCATGAAGATACATAGATATTAACACAATTACAGTCAAGAGTTGCTTTACATATATATTTTCTACATACATTTGTTATACGTAGATATAGTTGTTTTTAGAATTTTTTTTTCTTTTTTAATTTCTGAAATTCGTTATTTGTTCGTTATATAAAATACCTAATGGACTTGAAAAAAGTTTTCGTAATATTGATCATTCGTTATATCGGCATTCGTTATACTGGACCACCACTGTACTTATAAATCTGGCTTGTCAGGTGAACCATTTTCATTTCAGTATGCAAACACAACTAAACTTTGACCAGCACGAAATTCTACTATAGTCTAGCTACATACATCCATATATGCTAGATTTAAAACCGGCTTCTTATTTTATTCATATAATAGTCTATTATTTGATGAATCTTTTTTGTCGCTTTTAATATTGGATTATCAACGGTAAAATATTAGGTGCCTAAACAATAATTTATAAGTTGGCACACTAAAGCACAATTTTTGTTTAAATTCAAACATTCATAGACAGTTGCACTTGCATCTTCAGAATTAGAACAACATTCAATACACAAATACGACAAATCCTGACTGACATTCCTGCTTTGAATTCGGTTTAATCACTCTTTGTTTGCGTAAATCCTAGAACGCACATGCCATTATTCACATTATACGGAAACTGTCTGCGTTTTCTGATGTGGAAAATAGTCTCCCAACAGCAATACTTCAATGATTTAACATTCAGTGGAAAAACTAGCAAGGACAGGAATGAGGGATCAGTTCCAAGTCTACCACCCCTGCAACACCAAAGAGCCAAATATCAACATTCATCAAATATACACAAGGTGAATTGAATCACATGAATTGAAAGAGGAAGAAAAACAATAATGAGACGCTTATTGTCACAATTATTTTATTGCCCTCATTCCGATTGCGATTGTACGCATTTTTGCGGCCTAGTATTGAATGTGTAAATCCTTTTTACATTATTCTTTCCTATGTTAACAATTGAAGATATATATAGGTATATGGTGACGCGTCTGTTCTGTTATTATACAAAACGCTGGTTCCAACCCTCGCTTCGCCCTCGCGTTTAAGGGTTTTAATATTGGAAAAATGTTGAATACAAATTGAGGGGTGCGATTTCTCTTTGTTTTCCTTTAGCTCGTGAATTGTCGCTCGTAAGTTCTTTTTCAAAACTTTTGACGTTTTAAATGAAAGAACAACAACATTGCATTAGCCTTGCATCTACTAGCATATCCCGGTTCCCGGTTTCCGTTCCTGGATTTAAGATAACCAAATAAATTGTAGATATAGTTTATAACTCCCTTCAATTAATGTGAGCAGCGTTGATGGGTGGTTTGTTATTGCGTTTGTTTTGGCTTTATTGCTTGTACCCTTCAAGGGCTAGAGTAGGCATGTTTTCAAAATGCGTTGAACTCTTAATGTGAGTAGGTGTTAGAGTGTTCTTTTTGCCCACAGTGGCAAACTCTATGCGTCTTTGACATTTGATAGCATATGTGAAAATTAGCCATGACAAATGGCTCAATTTAGTTTTATAATTTTTCATGGTGTTCACAGTTCATAATGTTAATAATGGGGTGATTGGTTAGCACACGAGGTGAGGATGGTTCCGATGTACACTTTAAAATCAGATCCATTCAGTGATTATTCTAAAGGTACCTACTTACAAATTATGAGCGCTGGCAACTATCGAAGCGTTGATGCGTTCCAACAAAAAATATCAATCTATACCAATCATAAATTAAGACATATTAATTGTTGATAACAGATAAACATTATCTTAACTGATATCAAATTATTTACTTTGAATAAAATGCAGCGGGTTCAAATCAATTATGATGACATTTAGCACTTTATCTTAGAGAAAATATTGCATTAAAAATTAGGTTATCCTAATCACGCATATATGTCTGATCACATCGGCCTTTTGATTTGTGACTGGGCAGAGAGAAACACATATCAAAAAGAAAAATGGATACAATCAAGCTACCATGGTTCAATGATATACGGCAATCTGTTGGTGATCACAACTTTATCTTGTATATATACTATAGTCGTGTGGTCCTTGTTATGTTCAATATCATTTTTTTCAAAACAAAAAAAGGTATATCTGCTAAAATATATTTATAAGTAAGTAGATATTTATATTAAAACCAGTTCTTATTGGGCTTGATGGCTTTAGAACGGCTTCAATGCTATAAGATTGTTCATAGACGGCCCCTCACAAAATAAGTATATAGGTGTATGGTGTACATATAATCTGAAAGAATTATCAGGATTTACCTAACGGGTATGGTATGTTTACTTCGCCTTTTTTCGTTTCGCATTTATTTTATTTAACATTTTGTTATATCCCAATTTACGTTTTGCAAATAAGATTTTATTTTGAAAAATCATAATTTCGCATTTTTCATTTAATCTTTTGTTTGATTGGCTTTTTTTATTTGCCATTTTGTTGTTTTTCTTTTTTATTTGCGGCATTTAATTATTTTGCTTTTTTTATGTGGCATTTTGTTCTTTTGCTTTTTTTTTATTTGGCATTCAATTCCACGCTAGTATTTTAAGGAATGTTATATTAACCTAATGGAAGCCAAAAAGTTGAAAAACAATTGAATGCCAATTAAAAAAAACAAAGCGTAAATCTAAAAAAAGGATGCTAGAGAATGATCAAATCGGTCAAAGCAACTTAACGGCGAAATGGTCTATAAGCGAAATAGTACAACGGCTTGGCGATATTTCACGAAATAATGAAACATTATTTCGCAAAAAAAAACACTGCCAAATTACAAACATTTTAACAAAAAAATAAGCTAAACAATAAATTGCCAAATTAATATTGCGAAATGATTGCAAATATTATAAAAAAAAAACGAAACATATAAGAACCCAAATGTTAGGTAATTGAAAATAATTGAAAAATATAACGAATAAAAAAAGAAAACGAAAATTTCTTATCGAGGATTGCGAATTAAACGAAATATTTATAGACTAAAACGAAACAAAGGATTTCCAAATGAATTTTGCCAAAATTGTGACCCGTACCTAACCACATCACATCACAATCTTTTGTTGCATTTTTACATTATAATTATAATTACTATTCCTGAAGAAAAGAACCAACATCTAGTTGCTTTAACCAAACTGATATACGGATTTATTTGTAAATTAAATATGCTCTTGTAAAACACACAAAATGAAAAATCTGTTTCCATACCTACTCAACACTAAAATCTTATAATTTTACATTTGAAATTAAGCCAACCCCTGTGTAAATAAAACAAGACGTTAACCAAACCTACAAAATAAAAAAAATAAACTCTCAAATAAATCATTAAATTTCTTTGCAAATATACCTAGGTACAACAACAAACACTTCATTTATAAAGCCGATTCCTAAGTTCTTAGTCAACTGTTTTACGACAAAGCAACATACAGCTTATGTCAATGAAGGAAACGTTTTCTTTGCTTTTTTTTTTTAGACTCCTATAATCAAATGTAAATTACCAATTGGTCATGACCTAGCCCAAATGCTTTGCTTTGCACAGTTCAACGAGCGTGGGTCCATGAAGAATCCATCCACTTGAAGCGAAAAAGTTCACAATGATACGGCAAACAAACGAATGAAAGTAAACCTTCTAACAAATATTTTGATTGCAAATATTATTATTCGTGTAGGTTCTGGACTGGAGGAGCGGGTAAAGTCGAAGCGGAGATCAGGGAAATGCAAACTTTGAGTGGCGTTGAAGAGCATTTCTCTTTTCTAGCTTCTGGGGTGCGCGGTTGGCGACTATTGATTATGGCACTGGTTACATTTCCTATTTACTCAGGAAGGAACCTTTACTCTTGGACTCGCCTAAACAAAGTAAAGAAAACAGATAATGTTATTTTTATTTATGGGAGAACCATCAGTAAGACTTGTTTACTTTTAAACCCAGTCCACATCATGGGTAGGTATATTAAACATTTTTTATATTTATGTATGAACCTATATGTGGTGCAGTCTTGTTTTAAATTACGTTACGTTGGCAGTTCATTTTAAGCAAACAAATTGTTCGTAACAACTGATACACATTGACCAGGCTGTGATTGCAATGACGATGGCCATGATCAGACGTGCCAGATTTGGCTATTTATCGGAAATTGGGCTATCTTTTTCCAAAATTGCTGACAACAATTTCAGTATGACAGCCCAATCATAATTTGGCTATAAATAGCCCAAATCTACTATTGGGCGAAATTTTTTTCGTACTAATAAATCAAATAAATTAATCACTTTTCAGCTCCTCTTAAGTGGGCTTTAGGTCACGAAAAAGGAAATATTAAAACACTTTTCTCTCCTTAAACATACCCTTGACGCAGTCCACGGTTAAAAAAATAGCTGTAAGAACTTTTCACCATCATTTGAAATGATAAGTAAATTTAACCAAACAATTTACCAATGTGATAACAATGACCACGAGGATGACAATGACGATGATTCTGATGAGTATACCACATTTATTAGACTGATTTTCCACGCAGTTAAATATGATAATATTGTTAACTCTTATTTTTTTTATGAACAAAAAATTTATTTTTTTCCGTTGTTTTTTAAAATAAATTTGGATTGACGTTATCAGATATTTTCAGCTTTTTCGGCTCCGATTTTCGGCTAGTTTTAAAATAGGACGTAACTAGAGAGATGCCAATTTATAACTGTTATGACAATTTACCGTCATTAAAAGTTGGCGTGCGTAAACACGCTTCGCGCGACTTGAAATCAAATTAGGCCGAAGACTCTCGCCTGCGGTGCCGCATAAACAGTACCTTTATAAACCAAAACTGTTATAATTGGCATATCTAGAGCCACTTCCATTTAAATATCCGTTGGCTGACTTAACCGACGGAAAAAGCCCCTACAATTTTCAAATTAGAAATCAGTTATAACAACTCGCAAATAATCTCAAAGTAATTTTAAATCGGTTGAAATTCCGCTAGGGCGCTGGATATAGCGATACTGCTTACAAAGATAATATGAAACCTATTGTATAAGCTGTCTTGGCCTTTTTGAACTTATGTCCGTACCTACTGTTATGGCTGTTACATTCAACCTCCATATTTAAACAATCGTCTTTATTTAGGACGATTTGATGTATCGTTATATGGCAGAGGTCAAATAGTATACAAACTTCAATAAACCTAAGAGATATTCTCACTTGATTTTCATCGGAAGTTCAAAACTTATTATTGTAATGCCGCAGGAAACTCCAAAAAACAGATCTGAAGAAATTGCAAAAAATGGGATGTATATACATATTATGTAGGTAGATATACATTTTGTATGGAAGTATAAAACAGTTTGAATAAATTAAA
Organism: Leucozona laternaria; assembly: GCA_932273885.2. Classification (NCBI taxonomy): domain Eukaryota; kingdom Metazoa; phylum Arthropoda; class Insecta; order Diptera; family Syrphidae; genus Leucozona; species Leucozona laternaria. Next base: position 282,946,661 of record OW026366.1, read on the forward strand.
TCCTCGTGACTCTTTACCTGCGTATGTCATATATAATTATTTTCAAAGAGATAAGCAATGATAAGATAAATAATCCGACCTGGGACACATCATGGTTGAAAATAATAAATGTGTGGCACAGAGTTCCAAAGATAATTTTTCATGCATATATGTGGCCTCGGTGGGCCACTCCTCTGCCGGGATATGACTTTTATACATTTGAAATCGTGATTTCTTGCAATCAATTTCTATTTTTGAGGAAGGAACTTGCACTCTTAAACTTAAGAGCCTGCTAAGAAACAGCAAACTCCTCTTATGCAAGCCGAGCTGTGTACGCTGTTCAAACCGATTTACTTAACTAGAATAAGTATACTCGATCAGGAACATTAAACCAAAAATCCGTTTTTGTTCGATATAGCTACAGCTTAAACGGATTGGTTGATTTCCTTTAAACTATATATTAGTTTTGTTTAAGAACCAAAAATAACGGTATAAATAGCATTCACAATTTTGTAACCAATCTTATTTTTCGTAAATCCCAAGGTTCAAGGTTTACTTTCCTTTTTGCGTTACCTTTCGAAAATAAATAACAAAGGCAAACGCAAGTGTCGTTGCACATTTTCGGAATATCTTATTGGAAAATATACCTGCATACCTATATACATTATACAATCCAGGATTATTCAAATACCAACTCAATAAGCTCGCTATGAATAAAAACTTTGAAAATAATCTGCCAAAAGACAACAGAAAATTCGATGCAATTTGGTATTACATTTTATTATATTTAAGAGTTTAACAAAATTCCAAAAACTTTTGCTATCCAATTTAATTATTATGATCGATACAAATTTACTAAACAAACATTTATTTAAAACATCGACATTTTTTGTATTTTAAGATGTTTCAGACTTTTTAATCAATTTTTTATATATTTTATATTAGATAAACTGTTTTCAACCAAGGTTGATTGGAATTCAGTTCCGAATAACTACCATGGTTGTTATTGTCATAAGTGCTGTATCTGGTGGCTTCCCCAGTGATGCTATAGATGCTGCTTTTATTATTTCCATCTTATACAGATGCAAGAAAACCGGGTAGAAAACAAAATCCGTGCACATTAACTCACAGAGAAGACTAACGGATTTTTACTAATATCCTTGAAGTCCCTTGTCATTGATTGAATCATGACCCAAAGTCCATTATAATTTATAAATGGCAGTACCATCTAGACAATCATTTCAATACTACGTCGGATCTGTTGCTCTTGGCTTTCTAAAAACCTCAAAATCTTTGAAAATATAAAAATTTGAATTGTTAGGAGCAGTGAATAATAAAAAAATAGTGCCTGATTTTAAATTTTCGAAGAAATCAGTAGGGAGGTATACATAGGTATGTAAACACATTTTGCTTAATTTTTTTTTTTAAATTTTGGATGTAATTTTTTTGGGAATTTGTAAGAAATAACTTGATTTAAAAAGCAAATAAGAGCACAGATTTCTATCATTCAAAAACAGAATAAAATAGTGTTTTTAATGTTGCCGTTGTTGCTTAATTTATTTCTTGTAATTTGCAGTATAAATTTTAGAAAAACCGACATAAACGGGGTGAGATAAACCCCCTCCCGTAGTAAACTTGCCGCCATTATTATCGTACTTTCCCTTCCATCTGGATCGAGTAAATAATATGCGGGTCAATCACTGAGGAATACATTGGAGCTAGAAATAAACTGGATAATGCTAAGCTTAAAACTGATGATACACTTCCATGTATATTACCTATCGTCGGCGAAATATGAAATCCCCGTAAATCCACTTTTTGTCAAAAATGAGATTTTTGATAAAATATCATGTTAACATCGAAATTTACGTCTGGATTAAAAAAAAAACCTTCGATCACAAAATCTGAAAATTCAGATCTGAATTTATGTTGTTGAACGCAAAAGAAATCTGAATTTTCAGTTGAATGTTGTTGTGTCAAACGCTAGCATTTACCTAAATGATTTACATTAAAACGAAATAAAATAGAACTTTAATTATATTCTTAAACTAAAAATTAAGCGTCAGCAATTCTGGTGATGATATACAAATGTTACTAAATCAGCAACAAAATACAGCAGGACTATGAAAGGTATATATCGGGTTTTTCAATAAGAGCGCTACAAAAGTTTTTTTAAATAAAACAAAAACCGTTTTAGATATCAATGAAATTCATTCCTGTCAAAGTACGTTCAATGCCATTATGTATAAAACTCGATTTCTTTTGCATGGCCACCACGGGCACGCTTGCAGAAGTCCAGGCGCTGAACCCAATTTTCGACGGTTTTCAAGCATAAATCGGCCGATACTGCTGCAATTTCACGTTCGATATTCGTACGAAGTTCATCAATCGTCGCTTGCTTGTTGGCATAGACCATAGACTTGACGTAGCCTCACAGGAAATAGTCTAACGGCGTCGAATCGCACGACCAAGGCGGCCAAGCGACTGTACCATTTCGTGAGATAACACGTTCTCCAAACTTGGTTTCCAATAAATTGATTGTGACATTCGCTGTGTGGCTTGTGGCACCGTCCTGTTGGAACCACATGTCCTCCAAGTGCATATCATCCAATTAAGGCCAAAAATATTCGGTTATCATTGAACGGTAGCGATCCCCATTCACAGTAACGTGCCGGTCTTGATCATCACGGAAGAAGTACGGCCCAATGACGCCGCCGCCGGCCCATAAACCACATCAAACCGTTATTTTTTCGGGATGCAATCATGACTCATGGAGTACGTGTGGATTGCTGCCTGACAAATACCGCATATTTTGTTTATTGACGAAGCCATTCAGCCAGAAATGAGCCTCATCGCTGAAGATGATTTTTCGATGACGTAGCGCTCTTAACGTTGAGGGCACTGACTCCGAATTTCGGTAGTAAATTTTAATAATTTCGACTCGTTGTTGGCTAGTATATCTTTCCATCATGAAATGGCAAACCTTATTGAATAGAAATGTCAAAAGAGCGGCAAGAAACATGGCATCATTTGCTGTCCCTGTTGCTCTACTTTTGTAGCGTCCCTGTTGAAAAACCCTTTGTAATAAAAAATAATTCCACAATATTGCGATGGAGACTTCTGGGAACATTTTTCTAAGAATAGTCAATCGTTTGATTTAAAAACTCACTTATCAATGAGCAATTAGTTCTTCTAATGTAAAAAAGTATTAGTTTGTACGTGATGAAAATTAATCGCCACAAATCAACCACTAACCAGATCGAAAATCTATAAATCAACATATTCCCCACCACTATCACTTTATTCTGAATTTTCAGATGAGAATTTTTGGCTGAAAATTCAGATGAAACGTAAGCAAAAGTAACTAAAAGTCACTAAAAGTCATCTAACTTTTTATGGCAGCTGGCCAATCAGAAGCTACAAAAATTCAGAAATCTGAAAATTCAGATGTAAAACGTAATGCGTTGAACGTACCCATTGTCTCATTAAATGGTTAAAAAGTCAACAAAAGAAAACATCGTATATCCAAGTAGCCTATTCTGGAGTGTGAAAATCGCGTAAATCCACAGCGTTCAAAGGAAAAGTATTCAGCGCGGGAATATTAAATTTTTAAAGCTGTATTTATTTTTAAAAAAAAGTGTTTTTATTGAAATTGTTTTGTTTACTTTCAAAAAGGTTATTGAATTTAAGTGGAATCTAATAAATATAGCAAAGTAAAGATAATATTCTAAGAGTAAAAGAAGTTTGTTTATAAACAAGAGGATATACTTGGTTTTCTTTCCCATTGTATACATCAAAAATTGATTTATGTGTTTTTCCTATTTTCTTTTTCATTAAGGGATTTTGTATGGGAAATGGTTTACGCAAATTGGATAAAATTATCTAAGGATTTTGCTGCGGAAACTTATACAAATTTCATTGGATAATCTTATACAAACGACATTGTGACGTCAAGTCAAGTATCAGGAATTCTCAGCCATAACCATATTAGTGTTAGATCTTCTAAAATTGCATTCTCTTTTTCTTTCTGTTTACCTATCTATTGTTAAAAGTTAATTAGAAGGATTTTTCTTTTGCAACAGAAAATTCACGAAACATCATTTTTTTTTCAAATAGTTCTAAAATGAGTAAATCATTAAAGGCAATTTGTTCATATTATTGCACTTATTTCCGTTTTTTGCTTATGATTGGCATGTTTTATTTAACTTTTTTATTTTTTTTTTCAGAAAATAATTTTTTTGGACAAATAAATTTTTGACGTTTGACGAACAGCTGATTCAATTACGCAGCATTTATCCAAATGAATAAAAAAGGGGTTCACGTAAACTTTTGCGTAAACTTATCTTTTTACACAATTGGTAAATTTATTTCGTTGCATGAATACCCTTAATATGTATAAGCATTTTTTTTCTTGTTTCTTTTTACATGGATTCATTAAAGACTCCGTTGTCCTGTGTCTTTATTCTGTAACTATCACATCTACATAGTTGGCGATAAACAATGCGAATAGAAAAGAAAAATAATTTAGTTTCGATTCACATTTTTGATCACGAAAAGAGAAATCGAAACATTAACGTTCCAGCAAACTATGCTGATGTCTGCTCGTTCCAATTTAAACTTTTAAAAAGTATTCTTCACTGAAATTTGTACCATCAATAAGACTAGGAAAGAAAAGTGGTGATCCCACTCTGAATCAAATCCATGCTTTAAAGTATAACGAAGTAGGATTTATTGAATACAATTTAAATTTATCAAATCCTTGGAGCTTGGCTTGAATCAAGGCTATTAATCCGATTCCACTTAACAAAATTCCAATTTTATTCGAAACTCGTCCTAAAACTTCCCAAGATAAGTTCAAACATCTTCAAGCAGTGGCGTACGGGGCTAGAGCCCCCCCCCAAGCAAAATGAAATACTATGCTAAGATTTCCAAGTATATCGGAGAATAGTTTTAATTATTCTTTCGTTAAAATTTAAGTGGAATTTTAGTAGAATTTAAAAAAAGAACTAGGTATGGATATCGTAATGAAATCACTAGCTCCTACCACACGTAACCTTTATTTTGTTTGACATTTCATACGAATCTCAGTATTCACAGAAACTCAAAATAAAGTTCATTGATTTGCAATCAAGCCAAAGACCTAAATCGATTTCAAACTTTCATTTTTTCTTTATTTTTCCATTTGAAAAAACCGATAAACGAAATGAAACGCCACCACCTGAAAACATTGCATTCGTTAACATACTAAACCTCGACTTGAATCAGAAGTAGATAATCTTCTCAAACTCTTTTCATACCTTTTATAAAGGTAATAGGCTGGCCGTATTCATAAGCCGTATTTTATTATCGCCGATGATCCATGTAGATCATCTCATGAAAATAAAAAAAATACGGATCTTAGTGACAACTGTGTTGTATACCTATCTCTTTTTTCCTTGCGTTTATTTATTTTTCATTTATTAGTTGTCTTGTTTCTTAACACTACAGTTCACAATTCCTAACCATATGCAAAGCAGAAACTAAACTTTTGGTTCATGAAACGTGATCCCGATAGATGGCAGGATCTCATGTTCTTGATGTGATGCATGTATTTTGATGATATATATGGATCATCTTATAAAAATCTTCATAAAAACGGCTATAGTCATTTAAAACTATTGCTTAGTTAAACCTAAACCTTCAATTTTAATTTAATTTTATTTTGATCCATGGACTATTTTTGAAGTCGAATAAGTTATTAAACTTCTATTTTCAAATACAGAAATGTAGTTGGAAGAACTTGTATTAATTGATCTTATTTATACTGTAGTTAAGTAAAACATGAGTTTAGCAAACTACTATTAATACACCCTAATAAAAAATCGTATTAACAGAATTTCTTTTGAAAATTAATACTTTATTTTTTTTCATTGTACTAGCGCAAGCCAGCGCTACTTTTAATTCTAATATAAAACAAAACTATAAGATCACTTAAAGAAAAAAATAAATTCCATGAATATATTTAAATATGAATATGATTATACCACTACTGTCGTTTAAAGCGAGTCGATAGAAGACGATTTTCATCATTCAGGAATATTTGAAAAACAAAGTTTTATTCATCGAAAACAGCAGTGGTAAGGGGTTATATATAACACGCATTGTTCTCAAAAAGGTTTTTTTTTCAATATTTAGACTATTGAAAGAAATGTGAAACCGAAGTAACTATGCCAAAAACTTTTTTAGCTTCTTTTTAGCAGTGACGTCATCGGAACCAGAAGGATTGTTTTCCACTGACGGTTAAAAACGTGGCTGGATTTAATTTGTTCACAATATTTTACTACCTAAATTTGTTAATTCAAACTAAAAAAAATATCAACAAGTTTTTAAAAAATGTCTTTATTTGTAAAGAAAATATATGAATAAATTAATTAATAACTAGTTTTTTTTTCATTTTTTCATTTTCTTATTGAAATTTTACTTCTTATTCATATGAGGTGGCTAATAATAAGAAATGCTCTCATTTTTGTGGTAGTTTTAGCCATACCTTAAAACAAATGTCTGCCATAATTGAGATTGAGCCCCCCCCCCCCCCCCCCAAAAAAAAAAATCCTGCTTACGCTACTGTCTTCAAGAGCTTAAGAAATCACTCAAGCAAAATTAACATTCTTTTTACGATGCTCTACCACGTTAAAGGATTATAATTTCGTATTTCCTTACTTCTTGCAAATTAATTAAACTACAAATTATTTTCTTTATCGTTTTTTTTGTGCACTCACTTAATTTAATTTTATTTCAATAAACATAAATAATAACTTAAAAAGGATTTAAAATCACTTTCTTAAATAGTAAACTTTTAAGAAACAATTAAAGTACCTAGCGAACTTTCTGTCGAAAGAAAATCTCCTAAATCCTTCACTACTTTTGGTTTTTGAAGAAGAAAACCTCGTAAGTACCAAATGAATGGTAAGTAGTCAGTTTTTAAAAGGTTTGACGTTATGAATCCTTAGAACGCTAAAAATTATTCAATTCAAAAATATTCAATAAAACAAATTTTTAGAAATGTCAAATGTAAAAATTTGGTAGGTAATTGAATATTAGAAATCACTGTCCTGCACAAATTACAAAAATGGATTTACGAGGTTTGCATCCTTAGCCGACGCTGTGCATGTTTGTAGGTACCTACGCTGCTATAAATTTGTATCCCTTTTTGTGCAACTTCGCACGATCAAAATGTGTAATCTCTTCAATTTAGAATTTGTAATGCCTACCCACATACCTAGGTACTTCAGATCTCATAATGTCTATGCTGGCTGCCCATCAAAATACCTTATCATCTTTTCTGATGAGCACCACGCACGTCTTCATTATGTAGTTTCAATGCCCTGGCCTCTGACGCGATAACCGACTACACCCATATATAGGTACATATGTATAAGGCCTCCGGTCTCATCATCATTTATTTGCGAAAACTCTTCCTGCTGAATGCTGAATAAATATCCTGCATGGAAAGCTGCACAAAGCACACAAAGTGGCTAACAAGGAATCGAACCGGCAAGGACGACTACGTTAAGTCCTTGTCACCACAGTCAAAAATAGCAGCAAAAAAAAAAAACAAGTCAAAATCATTACTCCAAATATTTGAAAAAGGATATTTGGCGGAAACACAAACATGACATTTTTGCCGCCATCACCACTGATGATAACTATGAGAACATTGTGTGTGTTAGGACTGCTTGTGTACACTAAATTAATAAATAAATGCCGTTTTCCGCATTTATTGTTTCAATAGTTATTATGTTTTTTGTTATTGTTTTGGTTTTTTGTTTTGCTTGCCGGGAAAGTGTAGAGGAAAGCCTTTGAGCAATATTAAGCGAATACTTTAGCAATACCTACATATATCCAATTGGCTCATGCTTATAGCCCAGTCGAGCGTATTATTTAACCAGCAATATTTTAACGAAAGTGTTGTGGTACTTATTTCTTTGCCATCAGAATCACAACTGGAACTGGAAGCTGGAACCTGAAAGCACAAAAAAAAAAAACGACAAATAAATTTATTTGAAGTTGCAGTTTAAACATAAATAAATACTAGATAAATCAAATGGGTAAGGAAAAAACAATTGCAAATCAAATATTTGCATTTCTGAGTTTAATGTAGGAACCTATCTATAAAGTGATCACTACCAGTGCGCATATTTATTTGTTAGTACGTTTCATTTAATTTTCATCAATATCTGTATATTTATGAAAAACAACTCGCTTAATGATTAACGTTAGTTATTAGTTTTATAACTTAATGTATTTACACTCTCATGGATTGTTAGTGCATTTTTGTGTTCACAATTAGGTATTTAAATTATAAGCGAATTTGGTTATTTTAATGATTATGGCCGATTAAAATTAATTTACTTTTGTATTTTACTTCATTAGAGCAGATATGAAATACAAAATGTTGATTGAGCAAGATGCAACAAACATAAATGTAGCTATATCTACAGTGGATAGTAATAGAGGGACCTACAATTTTTACTTTATTTAAACTTTGAAGGAACTCTAATAAAGCGGGGTTTTCAATAAGGGCAGGTAAATGTTGAAGTAAAATAAAAGAAACTGTGTGTGAAATACTAACACATTTTTTTGATGTGTAAACATCTATGCTGGCGGTAGAGTGAAAAAAAAACGTGAACGTTCGTGTGCAACGTTGCGTCGTGCACTTTATGTTGTAGCACGTTACGTTACGAAATCTGATTTGCCCCGACCAAAACAAATTGATTTTAACGCGACCGACAATTAGATTATACTTTATCGCGACCACCCATTTATATTGTTTTTGCCAACGACGAAAGCAAATTGTTTTTAGCGCGACCGACGATTTTATCATTTTAAAACTTATATTTTTATACTTTTTTCTTTAATTTTTAATTTTTTCCCGAACAAAATGGACGCGTTAGTAATTAAAAACAAAATCAAAACAAAAATAATAATAGTCAGCTGTAGGGATTGACAATTGACTGTAGGTATGGTAGATCAATGGCTGTATGTATGGTAGGATATCGGGTGCGTTCAGTGATACAAATCTGAACTTAAATTCTACGTTTACATTATACTGCTTTTAAACGATGCAATTTGTAGGCACGTAGGCGAGGGACGTAGGTGGCTAGGATATACAAAATAGCTGAGGTTGAACAAATTGCAGAGTTATCGGCTACTTTTGTACTTACACGAAGTTAACATTCATTAAAAATCACAGCGTCCAATTCCATAGGCGATTTATGGTGTCAATCGATTGAAACTGCGATTTCAGTGATTTCCACTGACATCAACTGCAACTAAATATTCTAAAAACTCAAGATATATAATTCGCCGGCTATCTCATAGTGACATTCATTTGAGGTTCGTTCAGTATAAAATTAAGATTGAACTTTTTGTAAGTTTTACTAGATGGAAAGATGGAGTTTCATAAGTTTCGTTGGACACTTCTCCACCAGGATTTTAGGGCTTGGAAATTTCGTTACAGCGGTTCCCCCACTGGGTATTTCACTGCGCTGTGCTTTTTAAGCACTGCCTACATATGGCTATGGCTAATGTAGAGTTCATTATTCAATATGTTTCTTTTGATGACGTTCAGTAACAAAAATCAGGCACTTGCACAAACGTTGATGTTTACACATATTTAACCGTGAGTCCCGGCACTCACATATTTTTTTTTATTTGAAAGGGCCATTTATGCCATTATGTATGGAATATGACATGGTTCAAATGCCAGGTCGGTCAATTGGGGCTTATTGGCCCATAAGACCTGCGACTTCAGAAAACACAAGAAAAGGTTTAACGGGATAAAATCGCACGATCTTAGTGGCCAAATCATGTCACCTCCTCTTCCCTCAAATCTTTCATGCAGAATTTCAATTGTTGCGTTCTCTGTGTGGTACATAGCGCCGTTTTGTTGGACCCACATGTCGTTCACATTCAAATCATCCAGTTTGAGTCAAAATAAATTGGTTATCATCGATCGGTAACGGTATATAGCACTATCCATTGATGGTGATGGCAATGACACCATCGTCTTCAAAGAAGTACGGACTCTCAGGGACAGAGGCGATGTTTTGGGTAGACCTTGCGTTTCGTTGACGCAAGGGCATTGGCTGATTGTTCACGGAATCGGTCGACTCAAATTGGGCCGCCAAACTTTGGTTATTTACTTGCAAGGACAACCATATGTAAACCGTAAAATGGGTGCATTGGACGTTTCGTTGCCCCAAAAGATTTCGATATTAAAGTTTAATCGTTTGCTTAATCGTGCCATGCTGATTTGGCATCAGTAACTGAATACCTAATGAACAACAGGTTTGACAGATGTTACCAAAACAACATGGCCACCACAGCCACAGGCCGCCCAAATCTACCCGCACCAATTGAAAACCCCTTTATGATTTTTAGAACTGGACAAATTGTCATTAGTAAAATCGAATCGAAAAAAAATTGTATCTACATACATATGCGAACATGTTTAGATATCGTAATGAATAAAAAATGTATTGCATTCCTCTTGAAGGTGATTTCTAAAATACATAGATATAGTATGATCAAAAGCCATTTTGGAATCTCTTGTATAATACGTAAACATAAAAAACTCTATAGCAGAGAAGTGGAAAGCAGCCATTTTTAAACACAAATTATTCATCAACACCGTCGATCTTTATTTGCTAGATCAATTACAGTTTCAACATCCGTCAAGTCTTTCTGCGCTTAAAAAAAAGGTGATGATTGCATTTAAAAAGTCTCTGAGAAACCTTAATAGCATTGCGACCTTTTATCTGGGAAACACCTTATTACACCGAATGACTTTTTAGTTAAGTAAACATAACAATCCTCTTTGGACTATGGTCAGTTGGCATAGCTTGCTAACAGGTTCATCCGCTCAGGCCTTTACTTCACACATTTATGAGTTACGTATATCAACTAAAATATCTTAAAAATAAGCAAATGAAGGCTTGTCATTTATGATTCTGATGTTAAGTATGAATATTATAAACAACAATATACACACCTGCTATTTGAAACTATAGCTGGGACAAAACTCATTTGAGTGACATTTGCAAGCTTTAAAGTAGTCCTTACTATCAAACAAAATCATGATAAAGTTGAGAAGTTGAAAATATGATAAACCTTATCTTATCGCAATACAAAGATGCAGAGCAGACACCACCATCCCAAAGGAAATCATCAGTTGAGGACCCTTCTTATCAGAACATTGTGTTTTTGAGTAAACAAACATCGAAGCACAAAGAAATCTATCTTCTTGTAATGAATTTATGAGGTGATTCGTATACGAACGCACGTAGTTACCTTCTATAGGTATATACAAATAAATGAAGGTCTGATGTCTGAAGTCTATGTTCTATATGGCCAACAATAAAAGCGTAGTGTGGCATCGCAATCTTATTCAAACAGAAAAACAATTTGAATATCTCTCTCTTTTGTGTGTTTTTGTTCTGTTATCATTTTATATGAAGAAACAAGCAATTTCGAAGTAATTGCCTCAAATTTAAAGCCGTGTGAAATAAAGTCTGAGACATATTAACAACACAAAGAGAATGAAAATATTTCTAGTTCTAAGATATATCTTGGTCTTGCAAAGTTATCATTGTTTAAATACGACAGAATAAAGATTGAGAACAAAATGAGTGAAAGCGAAATAAGATGAGGAGGGAAACTTATTGGTATTTTGGTCGTGCCCGTGGTCGTGGGCAAACATTCCGATCAGGGTTGTCACTTTGCTGCAATTGCAATAGATCTACTGCACTTTTTTCGAAAAATAAATCTACTGCCTTTAAATAAAACCTACTGCACTTTTGGTTTTACGAAAAAAAAAATCTTTCAATAAATATTCCATAAATAATTTTTCAGTTCTGTCATTGAATGCAGTCATTCTCATTCTTCATGAAAGCCATTGACAGCTGTCACAGCAAATCTGTCAACTCAACTTTTGTATTTATTTGAGTTTGTTTTTTGTTTTGATTGTGGGAAAAGGGCAAAAGATAGTTAAATTTTTAATTATATCTGAAAATCGGAAAAGGTAAAATTGATTTAAATGGCTGAAAATTGATACAAATATAAGTTTATTTGTATTTATTTAGGAAATTAGGAGGAAAATCAATGTGTTGATCAAGTTGCTGGTCCCAGCAGAAGTTTGTAAGTTTATATTTTTAAGAATGTACTTTTAACATAGTAATAGGCAGGCAGATTTTCTGGTTAGATTTTTAAAAGTAAGCGTTTTTTTTTAATAACAGTGTCGACGACGCACGCTGAAGACCAAGAACTTTCAATAACTAACCAATCAAAATTTGTTTCTTGAAAATATAAATCCACTGCAAAAACATTGAATCTACTGCCTTTTTTTTGCAAATCTACTTCGGAAAATTTTTCAAAATGTGGCAACCCTGATTCCGATGACTCTTTTTGATGTTTTTTTTCGAGCGCTCTTCATCTTCATATTTTAACTCATATGATTTATTTGTGTATGTAGTCCGTTTTATTCTATTAAAATCATTTTATTATTAATAAAGCACATTTATTTTATTTATTTTCAAAAAATTACCAAACAACACTCACACTTTTTAAAATTTACCCTAACTCGCAATAAAAGAGAACAACTGCCAAATTTTGCTCATCAAGGATAAAAAGGTGCATCGTGTCATAGCCAAAAGAGGCTGCTTTTTAAAGAGAAGTTCCAAAAAGATTCAGGGCTCAGGAAAGAAAATCTAACATGTAATAGCAATCTAACGACTATTGAGAATCCGCCATCAATGAATCTGTGACTAATCCCCAGTGTTTTAGTGCAGTATTATCCGAGATGTGGGGTAAATATGCACCAAATTTGATGTTTAACTCCGAAACTAGGATGATTTCTTGAATGTTTTATTTTTGTAGCTACACATTTGTGTAAAGGCTGTCACGCCGAAGGTCCAGGTACTGATTCCCATTTTTTCACGGGTAGGTACTATACCCCTTGTGAGAAGCTGACATATCCACCCTCTTGACATCAAGCTAAAGGCTTTTTTTTAATCCAAAAAATCAAAAAAAAAAAGACGTAAGACTAAAACGAGTGAAAAATATCGTTTTGAAGAAGGCTATCTTTAGTTTTCTGTACAGATCGTTTTCGTTTTACGTGATGAGGCCCAAGTAAAATCATGAACAAACTGGTTCAACTAAATTAAGCTGTTTCGAAGTTTTTAAACAAGTAAAATTGTATCAAACATATTAATTATTACTAAATTTAAAGAAGAATTTGAGGGGATGTGTATGTTTATAGACGAAATTGTAACCATTTATTTGTGTGTTACATACAATATTTTTGATATGATTGTCAGTATTTTGTTTGCAGTTTTAATTTCTTTTAAATTAGTTTCACTATAGAGATGAGCAGGGCTTGACAACCTGCCACAGTTTTTATAACCTTCCATTCCAAAAATTAATACACCCAAACCATTTGGTTTTTAGAATCGAATATTAAAAATAAAAATTCTACTCAATAAATTATATAATTTAAAAAAAAATGTTGAGATTATTTATTTATTTATCTAAACAATTTACAAATAAACTTATAAACTACTAGTTGGCCCGCCCGGCTTTACTCGGGTAGATAAACCTAAGCTTCGCATAAAAATTACAAAAGCAAATACTTATATAGATAAATATTTAAGCTACTTTTGGTAATTGAATACTACCACATTCTGGCTTTTAACCAACTAAACCAAATTCGTAAAAAATATGGTCATCATCTGAGGCCAATCTTTATTACTTTCCCAACACAGAAAGAATTTTTGTAATCACAAACCACTTTTTGTGTTTATCCCATTACACTCAAAAATATCAAATTTTTAAAAATATCCTTTCAAACACAAATAGAATTTCTAAAAGCAGATATCCCTCTTTTGTTTTTACCCCGCATCACCCTATAAATATCAATTTTTTGAAAAAAAAAATCCTTAAGTTATCGCCTAGAAACAACTTTTGATATAAAAAGGAATTTTTGAAATCGGATACAACATTTAATTTTTACCCGATTACACACTATAACTACCTGAAGCCATCCACTAAAAAAAAACCTTTCAAACATCAAAATAATGTCTAAAATCAAACAATTTTTTTTATTTTTACGCCATTTCCCCCTAAAATAACAATATTTAAACAAAAAAGAACAAACAAAAAAAAAACAAAAGACAATTTTTAATTTTTACCCCATTTCACCCTACAGAAAAATCGAAAAAGAATAGGCATCACTAAAGCCATTTCCTAAAAATACCTTTCAAATAAAAAAAGAATTTCGTAAATCGGAAAAATTTTACCCCCTTTCACCCTACAAATATTAAAATTTTGAAAACAAATATTACACCCAAAGCCATTTCCTAGGAAAAACCTTTCAAACAAAAGAATAATTTCTTTAATCCGACAATTTTTTTATTTTTACCCCATTTCACCCTACAAATTGCAATTTTTTTTAATTAAAATATCCTTGAAGCCATTTCCTAAGAATAACCTTTCAAACGCAGTTAGAGTTTTTTTTTTATTCGGATACGTCTTTTTCATTTTACCCCATTTCACCCTGTAAAATGATTTTTTCCGATATTTTAAAAGTTATTCTGCTATTCGTGGCGGAGAAGAATCCGGCAAATCAAAGATCATTAAAATCAGTCCATCCGTTCTTGAGTTATAAGTGTTGTAACTAAACCGACTTTGTTTTATAGGTATACTAGCTGACCCGCCCGGCTTTGCACGGGTAGACAAACCTAAGCTTCGCATAAATATTACAAATGAAAATATAGATAAAAATGTAAGCTACTTTTTGTAATTGAATACTATATACTGAATTTTGACCCACTTCACGTTATGAATGGTGAAATTCGTAAAATTATGATCATCTGAGTCCAACTTTTATTACTACCCAACGTAGAAAGAAGTTTTGTAATCAAAAACCACTTTTTTGTGTTTATCCCCTTCACTCCATAAATATCAAATTTTCAAAAATAATCTCTTCAACAGAAACATAATTTTTGACATCGAATACGACTTTTAGTTTCTACCCCCTTTTACACTATAAATACCAATTTTTTGAGAAAAATATTCCTAAGGCCGTCCACTCAAATGATCTGGAATGATTAAGACTTAGAAGATGAAATATAAGAAAGCGGCCTTCCATGAAAAAAACTGCGGCATTTTCTCTAATAGTGTGAATAGTCTGATTGCATTGGCTTGCATGAGCCTGTCCCACTTTAAAGCTCTCGAAGGGTTTCCGTTTTTTGCATAATTAACTGATTTATTCATAAACTGGCTCTCCCGGCCTCGCACGGACAAACATAAGCTTCGCATAAAAACTACAAAAGAAAATATTATTTTTACTTTTTGTAATCGAATGCTACTTTCTGGGTCTCAACCCACTTCACGTTATGAAAGCCTTTATTTGTAAAAATATGATCCTCTAAGTCCAACCTTTATTGCTTTCCCAACACAGAAAGAATGTTTGTATTCGAAAACAACCGTTTTATTTTTATCAAATTCCACTCTAAATAGCATTTTTTTAAAATAATCTTTCAAACACAAAAAGAATTTTTGAAATCGGATACCGCTTTTCTTTTTTACCCCCTTTCACGCTATACACACCAAATTTATGAAGAAAAAAATATTAATAATGCCATCTACTCAAAAATAACCTTTCAAGCATACAAAAAAATATTTTTAAATTGGACATCTTTTTTTTGCTTACCTTATTTCACCCTTTAAATGATAAAATTTGAAAAAGAATATCCCTTAAGACATTTCCTAAGAAAACCTTTTAAACAAAGACAATTCCCTTTATCAGACAATTTTTTTTCATTTTTAACCCATTTCACCCTACAAATTGCAATTTAAAAAAAAATTCCTTTAAGCCATTTTCTAAGAATAACATTTCAAACGCAAGTTGTGCTTTTTAATCGGATTCGTCTTTTTCATTTTACCCCATTTCACTCTACAAAGTGAATTTTTTGAATATTTTTATAGTTATTCCGCTATTCGGGCAGAGACGAATCCAACAAATCAAAAATCATTAAAATCTGCTCAGCCGTTCTTGAGTTATAAGTGTTGTAACTAAAACGACTTTCTTTTATATATTAAGATATATATAAAGATTTGCAAAACATGTACTCATTTCACTTTTTTCGTATATGAACTACATCCCAACAATAAAACCAGACCTTAAACTATTTGTCTAATCATAGTAATGACGAGTGAATGCCTTTTTGAAATAGATTACATTTAGCGTTATGCGAACCAAAATAAAACGTTCTCTTTTGTTTCCTAGCACCCCGCCGATCTAATCATAAGAAAAAAGTCTTTTAAAAAAATAGTCTTGAACTCAAATTAATTAATTATTTATATCTATACGTACATATTTTTACTATATCATTGAACACTTCGATATGTGAACCACTTAACTTTGATTACTGCATCAGCATCATTATTATTTGAAAATGTCATAAAGCAGACATGCTTCAGAAAATGTATCCAAATTTATTTGCGTGGCCATCAAAGTGCTATTGTGTTTACTATTTACATTTCGATCCTGAGAATATAAATCCAAAATAACGACAGTAAACACAACAGTATTCTTACTGCATTTCCATGACATATTTGCTTTAGTTAAAATCCAGCAACAACTAAACATGAAGGAAAAAAGTTGGACAACCTTTTTTTCGAATCAATATTAGTAATTTGAATAATTCACTAGTCAAATAAAAGGCCTTAATGGCCTCCTTCACAACCATCAGCCAGCGCAATAGCAAACATTCCAATTTGTTTCGTTTCACTTCTGTTCGATTAATGCTCGCTCATACGTCATACATATAGGTACATAACGAATGACCAATCGAGTCGGGTCTACTGGTGGCAGCTTGAGTATGCTTTTGGCATGGGCTTATAGCTAGGTCCTGGGTGCGTTGAGGGTGATTTCGATTCGAAACGAAGGAATTACAATTGCGTTGAGCTCGTGGGATTCATATATTTTTTAAAAGGTCCAACTTGGTTAAAATAAAATAACATGTCCTCGCATTTTATGGGCGTGAGTGATGGAAACCAAGTTTATGAGTCCTGTATTTGCATGGACATCATTTGCTATATTCATGAAAGTTTGTTTCTTTTATCAAAATCAAATGTATGTAGATACCTTTAGGTATACTTTCAGTTCAATTAGTATATTTATATATATGTACATATGTAAGTTTGTGTATATCTACATATAATATTTATTTGTTACAGGAGATCTATATAATCAGGTATTTAATAGAATGCCTAGGCCGCCTAAAGCGTTCAGGCAATTTATAAAATAAGAAGTACCCATACGAGTGTGTAAAATTAGCCCCCTTTTATTGAATTTGTTATTTTTGAAAATTGTTCCAGGTTGTTCTCGATTTGTTTCTCATTGTTCCAAATTCCTTTTAAAAAATATTCAAAAATGGGAGTTTTAGACCCAAAAAAACGTTTTTTGACCTAGATCCCTTTTTCGAAAATCGAATTTTTGAAAGTTGTTCTAGTAATTCTGAAAATTGTTCCAAGTTTTTGGGCCTTTTTGTTTAAGATTTCCGAAAAAGAATCTAGCCCCTCTTTTCCCAAAATCAAACTTTTTTTTAGTTAAGATATTAGATTAGTAAGATATGACAGATTGTTTGGTTTTCGCTCTCGTCTGCTTGGTATGCCCTTTGAAAATTACATTCAATTTCGGAGATTGACACTGCTTTCACATATTTAGCTAACTAGCCAACCACAATACTGTTATGACAGAATTATAATGTACGAGACTAGAGACATGCGAATTTATAACAGTTATAACAGTTTTTCGCTACTAAAAGTGGGCAGTGCGTTAACGCGCTTCGCCCGACTTGAAAAAAAAACTATGGGTGCCTGAAGTATGCCCACCGGCGGAGGGCGGAGGCCCTGCGGGGCCACATAAACAGTAGTTTATAGACCAAACTGTTATATCTGGCATGTCTAGAGCCACTTCCAATTATAATGTAAGTGACTCTAGACATGCTAATTATAACAGTTTTGGTTTATAAAAGTACTGTTTATGCGGTTGCTGCCAGCCCTATAAATTTGGATAAACTAGTCATTTAATATTCATAGTTTAAAAAGTTTCATTTAAAATTTGGTTACAATATCTTAATGCATGTTTTTATTAAACTACATAAAACAGTCCCAATGCTGCCCATTTAGAGCCGTTTGCTGATACGAAACATAAATATTTATGTTCTACTTAAACGCTTATGTTTTACTTTTTCCTTAGCGTAAACTGTCACATATGATCTTATGTAGAACATAAACTCTTAAGTTTCGTTTCAGCGAATGGGCCTTAGAGCTTCTATGGAACTAGTTAGAGTAAAAATGCTTCTTTCCCGCAGTGTGTTCGCCTAGTTGTCGCTTGAATAGGGCAAGTTATTGGGAAATGATGTACTTACACATTTTCCGTCTTCCTGAGGTTGGAAAGGGTACACTTCAGTCATTCTTTATGGACTCGAGGAATGGTGGTCGTCTTTTACAACGATCAAGACTAAGGGCACGCTTCCGGAATCCTGTTTCCTCGATTCTCATCACAGATCCGTGATAATTCTATCAGAATGTTATACATAGGATATAGATAGGTGTTGATTTGCAATTAATGAATAGGCATGTTTGTGGAATATTATATATATTTATTTAAGATATAAAGAATAGCCGAGAAGTAGGTATGTTTTAAAAGCATTCAATCAATCATTTGAGAACATACAGTTTATTAAATCTATTAAACTATATCTAAGTTTGTTGCAGAATCTATATAAAGTAAAGTAGTTAATTGAACATTAGTCGTCAAATTGTCAAGTTGAAAATATAAGATTTCGAAATGCCGTAAAGTCGCTAAGTATAAAATTCAAATCCTTTTCCCAATTTTCATTTTTTATCATCTTATAACTAATACATATTAAATTTTACATTTGAACTAAAAAAAAGTGTTTTTTATTCATACGGATGGACGGAACGATAAATAAATAAACAACATGATAATAATGGGTTTTTTAAACATAAATTAATTGAAGTACATACATATATCTACTTATAGGCATCCAGTTCCAGTATCTACATTTCTTTTATTTAAACAAAGTAGGCGATAAACTAGAACGCAAAATTTCAAAATAGTTTCCTAATTAATGCAAGTTAGTTTATTCAATTTTTAGGTGCATATTATTATGTATGCAACAAAACATGCAGATACAGAAAAGCAAATGTAGGTAGATACGTATATGTAGATACTATACTTATATACATGCTAACATAGATATAGATACAATTACAATAGGTATATGCAACTAAAATCACGCTGAAGGATATTTCTGCTATACGTTGGTGAGCTTATATGTAGGCATATATACCTAGGTATAGATATATTTATCAGATGAAGCATCAACCAGTTGTGGGCGGATTTCCTTACCTAAGCTCAAATCCCATTACCACAGACTCAAAGGGGATTTAATATTAAAATGTCTATGGCAGAACATGGACATTGGTGACCAGCAAAGGGGTTTAGAGGCGGAGGAAACATAAATAATGGCCACAGCTCTGGAACGTTTCAAACAAGTTCTTATATGCACATCATACCGCACACACATGTACAGCAAATACACCTGTGGAATGGATTCAGAAGCTCGTTGCTCGTAGCGAGAGATCCATCCATGTTCCATGGGTTTTAAGTGGAAAATCAACAAATTATAATGTGTCTTGTACTGCAGTGGAAACTACCTAGTTAAGAGGGAAGTTTGTTTTCCTGCAAAATATTTAACTACAGATTTTGGTAAGTACACACACAGAGGAAATAGGCAAACTTTCAGTCGCTTTATTGCTGTTTTATGTATGCGGTTACTCAGACCTAATGGGTAATGGATATGGAATTTCATTTTCATGGGATTTACTCTCCTCCATGGGACGTGTGAGGGATAGCTTTGGGAAAATTCACAAAGTCCAGTATAAATCCCTATACTAAGGTACGAGTATGTATATTTATAATACCTTTGCCTTCAATGCTACAATCAAATTTATCTACATTTATCTACCTACCTACGTATATTCGAAGTAAATAAAACATCAGTTTTTAAAAAGACATAATAGACAAGTAATATTCTAGGTAATATTTCGTTTTGTATTCATGTCATTTTGATCGCCATATACTTCCGTATATTGATTGACCCCACCTAACCATAGGAAAACTTACCAATATCTTATCAACAACCTTCCTACTAAAACTTATTATTTTATTTTGAATTTATAAAAAAGTGAACAATAAATACCTTTTGAGAACTTCTCACTATAAGATTTCAACAATACGGTAAAATTATACGAAGCCAAATTCAAATATGGCTTTCCATGTCTGTTTTCTTTTAATTATTTAAGCTTGACTCATTAGTAGATATGTAAAATGTAACCTTTGCCAACCCCATGAGACGATAATAACTTTTCCTTGGAACTTAAAAGAAAATCTCAACTGAAATACCTCCCAACAAAACAAAAAAAAAACCCAAAATTGTTAAGTGTGACAGATGACATACAATTTGAAAAGTGGAAAGTTACCGATTGTCAAACTTCTGACCGATAAATATATTGCAAATTTATAGAAACATCGGTACTAAATATACGACTGTTGTCAAATTTTTCAGATTACAAAAACTTCTCAATACAATTTTCGAGAATTGTCATTATATCACGAAGTTTGGTCGAAATCGTTGGAGCCGTTCTACCTTTACTTGCCTTTAGATATAGAGTAACTAAAAATGGATAGGTACCAAAAGTACCTAACCCAATCGAATGTACATAACTGGCGAACGTAATCTTGAGCGTGTTCAAATCATTGAATAGACAAACTTTTTTTATAGATCATTAAATTTAAAAACACATCCACGAGATTGTGTTTTACTTTACTTTATAAACCAGAGTCTTTTGATTCATCTAAATATTTATCATTACTTTTCAAGCTAATTCCAATTTTTATATTAGTTCTTACCAAATCTCTAATAAACACTTTTGTTTGCTATCAGGGTATAAGGCACATGATTCTAATATTTGTATCGTTATCTTGGCATGGCGGCCGCTTTGAGTAATGCAGTTTTGAGAAAAATTCTTGCTCAACAATTGAATTAAAGAAAATCTTTCATTGAAAAAGGTATACAAAGAAGATTCAAAGCCTCGGTATGACTGTAACCTCACATCCACGCGTTTACAGGTAGGTCCAATTGTTCAATAATCGAAATTAATTCAAAAGTTTATTGACTTATTTTGCAAACAATATTACCTATATCATTATGAAACAATAGTCCAATAGCAATTTTAATTCCAGTGAGAGTAACTATTGATCCACGAACAGGCATGTAAATGTAATCAAAATTAATTTATTATTGCATACAATCAACCCCTACGGTTCCTCTATGTATATGATGAATTTTCAAACAAAGGAAAAACAAAATTTGTCGGCAGCCGAAGGGTAGATTCATTCATTCAATTGACCTCAATCAACTGAATCCATATCCATTATCCAGTCTTTTGGATATACACATAAGTTTGTACCTATACATGTATTCCGCACAGATTTTATTGGTATTGAGATGCATAATACGTGCCGTGGAAAATCCCTTATCATAACATACAACCCTCTTTTCACTTAAACGTTGATTAGTACCGGCGAGCGAAGCGAAATCAGTGAGTTCTGAAATCAAATCTGGGGATAATCCTTATTACGTCTTGATTGTTAATTTATATGAATGTATATCTCACGGATACAAAAAGTGTAGGAGATGCACACTATTATAAAACAGCGGTTTGCAGAAAGTTTATTCTCAGCTTTAAATTTCATTTCTTTGAGGTGTTTTTAGTTTGAAAAAAAACTACTATTTAGATTTATCACACTTAACTGACTAATACAACAGAAAACACGCCGTTTATTTTTATCAGGCTAATTATTTTGTAATCTTGTAGTTATTAATATGTATTGATATTTCCTTAAATCGTTTCTAAATGCATTGTTTTATCGTTTCTATATGCATTATTTTATCTGAACTTAGGTCAATGTTTATTATACAGTTTTTAAAGTATATTAAAACATAGCAATTCAGCCATATAGGTATTCATAGTTACATGTATGTGGTAATGTGGTATAATCTATCATTTATCTGTGCTAAACTAGACTAGAGTTTATTTTTTTCCAATTTAATTTAACCCATATCTGAGCAATCATTTGATTTGAAAAATTATCATGGTTACGTTGTTTTATCTCTGTCAAAATGACAAAAAAAAACAAGCACACAATCGAAAAATTAAGTTTTTCTGCGAGTGTAATTATATGTTGGTGTTTTTTTTATTTATAAAAAAGCAATTTATAAACATTAATGAAGATTTGTAAATCGTCTGGTTTGGTTGCACCCACAGGAAAACGGAAGCGTTATTTGAACCTCAGCTTTGAATTGCCTACCATGACTTTAATGAAAGATAACACTTATTATTGATTTGCTACATACACCTATATATTGTATTGAAGATGCACAACATATCAAATAGCAGCTACTTACACCTACAAAGTATTTTTACCAGCTTTTGACCTTGTTTCATAAAAAATTGACAAGAGTGAGAGGTGACAATTTGAAAGTTTCTGAACTAAAGGTAAGTTGACAATTTTGAAGAATTGTCAGAAAATATATGCGACAGTTGCCAAGTTTCATAGAAACTTGTAGTGACAGTGAATTGTACCTCGAATATTCGGAGAGTTTCATGAATTCTCTAACGAATTTGAATACTGACATTTTTTAATAGACAAACAAAAATATACAATTTACATATGTCTCAGTATTTAGTTGTGAGAGGCAATTTAGTTTAGATCAATTTTTGGCAGTGAAGTGAAGAATTGGCGAGTTAAAATGATTACTAATATTTTTTCAAGTTAAAGTGAAAACGATTCTATAATGGAGCTTCGTGTAATGCGCACTCAACATTTAAAACAGAGAATTAATAATGGCTTTCAATTCTATGAAAAATGTTGTGTTGGAAAAACTATTTTATCGAAAATGGGACATTTACAGCATCGAACAAAAAAAAATTATTCGAACGCACTTTCAATTTTCCGTCGTTGTGAAGACCTGATCGATATTTAAGATTCACTTTGCTCTTTTTAATTGCTGAAAATTGTATCAAATCATCTTTTTTAAATATGTATTTTTATTCATGTAATTTTTTTTTTTCGTTTATGATTTTTTATATTCAATTTGTCTGTAAATTAAGTTTGCTTTATTTAATTAGAATTGCTGCGTTTTTCAATTTAACTCGACAAACACAACCACCTAACACATTTGTTGGTCAAATTGTTGCTGGAAACGCAATTGTGATTCACAGTTCTATGATTTCATCTGTCATATGAAAAAAATATCATGAAAATATACCATGTGAGAAATATTAAGCATGCGAGAAATATATCATGAAGGGCTTTTAGACAGTATGTCGTTTGGTAGCTTGGAATTATTATAATATTTTTGTTGACATCAATTCGTGAGAACGTCTTATTGTAAAAAGCATAATAATATCAAACATTAAAATTAGTGAAAAATTTATCTGACACCTGAAAAAATTGATTCGGACATATAGCTAAAATTAATTTCAACAACGAAATCAAATCGAAATCAGTGAACAGTTAACTGATAGTCGCCTTTATTGCTTGATTAGTAGTAAGGCCCATTGATTATTAAAAACAAAAATATGTAACAGTTAATAACGTAAAATTTTGGAAAAAAATATGCACGAATTTGCTCTTTTGGTTAATAACTCTGTGTAACCACACATTGAAGATGCATGATGTATACATTTACCGAGAAAATATTAAAAGAGTCAAAAGGACCCACTAAAAAATTGATTTTTTGGTTTAATTTTTTTTTGTTAATATATTAATATTTTTCAAAATGTTTAAATGTTATATTGTTAAAACTGTTATGGAGCACCAGATCGCAAAATTATAACAAAATTGTTGGAACCATCAAAAATATATGCTTGAATAACCCAAAAATAAGACCACTTTCTCAACAAAACGTGGAAAACCTAGTTCCGCTATGTGAATTTTTTGAGAAAAACCTGAAAGGCAGTTTTCTTACAATTGACTTGGTTATTACAGGTAAGAAGTTGAACCAAAACCGTATTGCCGTTTTCGAGAAATTTTTTTAAAACCAAAATGTTTGTATGGCAGCTAATATTATAGTTCTAGATGAGCTAGGACAAAAATTTGAATTTTTCCTCTATGAAATCAAATAAAAATGCTCTCCGAATTTCATGGAATTGGGTTCACCGGTTTAGGCTCTAGCTAAATTTACAGTAGACGCACAGACGCATCGACACGCGTCGATTAGGAACAACCTCAAATTTTTTTTACACGAAACCAATACTTGCCCTATAGAGCAAGTAAAAATAAATTGACAAAAATGTTTTTTTTTTAATTTTGAGATTAATTAATTTGTCAAAAAATAAACAACTTGTTTTAAAAGAAAATTAAATATTGAATTCCGGACTTAAAAAACATGACATTGTGAATGTATTTGCATTGTAAATCTAGCTGATGGTCCTTAATAACTTTTGTCTATTTTAGTTAAATTTTGTTTAGAGAAATTGTACACCTTAAGAATGGCTTAAGAATGGAAGGGAAATAGAGTCACCCTCCCACACGATTTTTATCTTGTTTTAACCCAACTTACACGCTTTAGCATCTTATACAACACACCCTGTATACAATTTTTAACATTTAAACTGGCATTGAAAGGATTTTAACAAAACGCAACTTCACTCGAAGAAAAGAAATTGTGCAGAGTATCTCAGGGCCTATTTAAAGTTAATCTAAAATAGATAACCCTCTCTTAACATAGGGAATGAATTTAATTTCTCGCATACATAATAACAACTGTTTTAGACGGATTGAGTCTAAGTTTATTCTTGCTGCTATAGTGGTGAGCTTTGTGGGATCAATCGTCAGGTGTTTTCATGGTTTGGAATTCTTTTTCAGTATACAGTGAAACCTAGAAGCTGAATTTATTATTATACCGGACCCAACCCATGTAAAACAAAACAGACCTTCCAAGTACTTCTACTGCGCGTCCTCTCTTACTGCTTTGAATCAAAAGTAAAGATCCGCAATGCAAATATCTGCGGCATGCAATTCGCACATTTTATTAAGCATTCGCTAATTGAGGGAAGGTCGCTTATTTACTAATGCATTTAGAGAGTAGGTACCTATAGCGTGCATCTATAAACGCAAGCTGCAACAACGAGAACTGCTTTCGTTGCGAACTTCTAGCATATCTTCGTCATAATTGAAGTGACCATATTTCTGATTTCTGAAAACATAAAAAAAGATTTAAAGTTAAGCTAGTGTCAGAGAAATAATGTAAAGGTTTGTACTTATGAATGGTGAGCGATACAAAACTATTTTCGATAATGAAAATTGTTTATTGTTATATGGAAAATAACTAAACAATGAACAAATCAAACCTACATTAATGAAAATCGACTTTGTTGGTTTTAGCTCACAATTAAATTAAAAAATCAAAAAATAAAAAAATTAAAAAATTAAATAAAGCAACAAAAATGATAGGTAGTTTATAAAGTGTTGAAAAGGTGCATCACAATCAATTCGATGATTCTGACTAGTGACGCACTTTGTCAGCACTAAATTTTTGTCTCATTCATTAACCTATAGATTTTCTGACAAGAATCAACTGTGAACTACATAAAATTAACATAACCGAAACATTTTTTTTTTGTTCTAAAAGCTTTTTTTAAATAAATAATAAAATAATACCTACTACACCGAACAAATTTATTGACTCAATAAATTAAAGAATTGTAGGTGTTTTTATTTAATGAAATACATTTATTGACTCAATGAATTATTTTTACGTTAACCAATGAAAAATCATTGTCTCAACGAATAAATTGTTTGTAAATTATAGTAAGTAGACATTCTGTTTTTTTCTTAGAAATATTCATTTATAGATTCATTGAAACCCGACGTCGAACGGCACGGATCAAGAGATGACCAGCTTTTGGCCAGTTCATCATTTCGTTCCGGTATATCACACTCAGACTTTGAGACATTTTCCATTTAAGCGCCATTGCAATTGCCACACCCGCTTAAACGAGGGGAAAAAGACCATTGTAAGATTTTTTTTGATCATTTATTGGTTCCTGTGTTAAGAATTTTGCAATATCAATCCATAAAATAAGTATTTATATACTCACGGTTTATATATTAGTAGTTATTTATAAGGGAGGAAAAGGCTAACTGCCTGCAAAGGTTGATACATAATAATACTTTTCTTTTGTAATTACGCTGATATTCAACCCTAATTTCATAAGAGATGTTTTCTTATAATTTGCCAGAGGGCTATGTACACAGACTTTCGACATTCATTGCGTTTACTTTCTTTGCAGGATGTACCAAATCGTTTTTTTTTTTTTCAACTTCAATTTTTGGTAGGCTAGATGGTTTGTTAATAAAAGTACCAGTAACCATTTCTTCAATTTATGTACAAGCTATCCACGAGATAGGGGGTATTCACACTCGATAGGAAAAAAGAGTTGCAAAATTTAAAAGTAAATTAAATGTTAGAAAGGGATTAAAGTAGTGCCTAAAATCAGATCCGAATCTTCAAACTGTCCGGATATCCGGATACTTATGAATGAGACAATTGAGATCTAAGAATATCCGGCTAGTTACGGATAGTGCCGGATACCCTGATATTGTGATACTTTCTTATTTTGATTTTGAAAATTAATTTCGTTATTTTTGATTAATCATATCGCTTAATCATATCATTAAAAAAAGTATTCAATACTTAATCGTCCTCTATACAAAATTTCTTTAAAATCAATTTAGCCATTTGTGAGCGTGATTGAAAAACACACATCCAAACAAACTTACTTTCACATTTTTATAACATTAGTAAGATAACATTTTTCTTGTATAATTTGACAGGGCTTTGAGCTGTATGTAAAATACAAACAAAAAATAAACAGACGTCAAATTGAGTGTTTAAAAATTGCTAACAGTATATATGGCAGTGCTTTTGTAATTTGTATCTTCAGAATTCAGACACATGTTGTAGAACATGTACATGTACATTATATACATATGAATATAGAGTATCTACATTATATCAGATTCAATTTCAGACAAATCAGCAACTGTTTGCTTGCTTGCAAAACAACCATACTGTACGTATAGTATCAAACAATGGAAAAGGTAAGGTCTATTCCGTTCCTGCCAACTATTGTATAAAAGCAATTAATGTTGGCACGCGAAAAATTTCACCAGTTAGTTTTAACTTTTTCCTTTATTCTCTTTCAAATGCCACTAGCAAACGACCCGCTTTGAAGCGCCTAAAATTTCTAAAGGCAGGGAGTTGTTGCAAAACTGCATCCTTTAGGCCACTTGAGTAGGTCCTTCAATGCTGTTGTGTTTATTTCTAAGGAAGCCGAAATTAAAATTTACACAGGAGCATTGTTGATGGTAGACCTTTAGGATGTCTAACCTTTTTTGACTAAAACTAGGCCCTTGTTCTCAACAAGACCTTTATTTATGTCTTTTTTAACGGAATTCCTACGTGTTAATGCCCAAAAAACCTTCATGAGCGGGTTCGGGGGAGTCTTATTTTAGACAACACCTTGAATGGTGTAAGCCTTTGTAACTGGCGTAGTAAAAAATTATAAAAGCTTTTATGCTTAAACACTCTTTGGCTCGTATTTGTAAGCTCACGGATATGACTTGAAACATTTATTATTATTATTATCTTCAAAACTAATACATTAATAATAACATAATAATTTAAAAGACAAAATATTATTAAAGTTTTAATATTGCTAAACTTTGGTTGATTAAGTGAGCTGCTCGAACAAATATGTAGTTAATAACTAATATAACATTATAAGGAACTTTAACTCAGGTATACACAATAGGTGGAGTAACAATTTTTATAATCATCAAGAAAAGATGAGGATTTTTTAAGAAGTTCCTCGATTTCAAGAGTCAAATAGGCTTCGTTGAAGATTAAGGTATACCTATGAGTATGTTTCTAGAAAGGTTAATTTTGTAGCAAAATTGCTACAATTATAACAAGACAAAGGCTCGTTGGATAAAATATCCCTAGAATAACAATGAGATCACAGAACACAGCTTCCCATCATGTATGGACTGAACTCATGTTTAATACCTATACATTAATCGGAAAGATATGCGTCCATCCATTAATATTCAAGTCTTTTTGATTGCCGCTTTATGCGTATCACCCATAGTTCGGAAGAATAATACAAAGAATTCTAATTTTGTATCAACATTTATACAGGTTTAACGAACAAACGGTGTTTCTCCAAGTGCTAACGATTAAAGCATTAATGCTAGAGAATTTAACATGAGCTTAACAAACGGCTACGAATAGGAAATTCATTCCCCATTATCTTAGTCCACGGAATCAATTTTTCAGAATTGTCTTTTTTTTGTTATCAGTAAATTTCAAGACATTCCATTCTCAAAATGAATGACGTCCGAAGTAGGTAAAATCTTCGGACTCACATGAAACGTATATAACTTATTTTCTATGAAGTGCATAAGTTTATGGTTTATGAAAGATGAATCCATAATTAACATATTTTTCACTTACGTAAAACAATAACAATGGAACTCAGTAATACTATTTCATGTAGTTCATTCCTCGTGTTAAATAATTATTTTTAAAAATTATGTACATACTTACATAAATATACCTTTGAAACATTTGTTTATTTCCATTTGATGATGAATTAAAGTCATTTTTTAAAACCAATCGAAAATATAAATTATTGTTTCGATAAAAATGACTTGTCTGATCCCTATGCTCTATATGTACATATACCTATACATATTTATTTAACTTATTTCAGTTTCGCAAATGAGCAATGACACAGTTTTCTAATTAATTTAAATAGATTTTGTATGAGATGTTTACATTCGAAATCCATGCTAATTGGGAAAAGTTTTGTGCATTAAACAATACAATGTTTATTGAATGTAAACAGAGTTACAAATTATGCAGATTGGATTTATTTTACAATAATTTCTTGCTATCATTAACAACAAAATATTATGTATACTTAGACATGTATGTAGGTACTTATGCATATTTATGTGTTTATTTAAAAAGGACTTTTAAATGAAATTCAAAATTATATTCCTGAGGGCTTATAGTGTACCTATACCGTCGCCGCGCGCGCCGCGCCGCCGTCGGTCTGTAGCAAGCACGACCAACTGAATTAAATTGTGATGAAACCTGGCAATATTATATACCTATCTACATGGCTTTTAAACGAGTTTGATTTGAAGAGTACTTTCATTAAAAGGACTAGCCAGCGGCAGCTACTTTGATTTACTATTAAAAACGTCTAAATAAACACGTCAAATGAATTCAAATCCCCCGACAATACTTTCAAATTAAGAAACGGTTTTATAAATGCAACAAATAATCTTCATCGTTGGCATTTCGCCAAAGGTAAAACATATCCGAAGTAGTTATGAGCGCGTGCATTTGTTTGGAGAGTACGCCTTCCACACCCTCTGTTATATTTGCGTTTAGATTTCAATTTTACAAAACTTGCAACAACCACCCCATGGTTTATGTGCTCAGCGCCATTTTATGTACACTTATTTGTGTTAAAAGACTTGTGTGGGAAAATGTTTGACTATTAAGAGTTTTGAAAATGGATTTACGCCGCTTTGGACAAATTGTTTCAATAACGTCTATACAAGGCGATTGCAATTGAATGGTAAATAACTTTAATGTGCTGTGTATATACCACATACATTACATAAATATTATATGTTTATGAGTGGAAGCTGTGATTTACTTGCGATATAAATGTACATTATGAAAAGGTAGAGACTTGCCAATTTATAGTTTTTATAACGGAAGTGACTCTAGACATGCCAATTATGCCAGTTTTGGTTTGTAAAAGTACTATTTATGCGGCCCCGCAGGGCCAGGGTCCTCCGCCGGTGGGCATACTTCAGGCACCCAGAGTTTTTTTTTTTCAAGTCGCGCGAAGCGCGCTAACGCTCGACCACTTTTAATGGCAAAAAACTGTTATAAAACAACAGAACTGTTTTAAATTGACAATTGCCTTAGCACATATATGGGAGGGACAAGACTAGAGAGATGCCAATTTATAGTAGTTATAACAGTTTATCGTTATTAAAATCACAAACGGTAAACCAAAACTGTTATAATTGACATGTCTTTTGTCTAGTCACTTCCATATGGGAGACATGAACCACTGGCTATATATTTCACTCAGATTAATTTTAAGGACGAGACTAGAGACATGCCAATTAAGCTAAGTCGTAATTCTTTAAAAAAAATTGAAAAACATAGAGGCCACATAGACAATATTTGTTTTAATAGTTTTTTTGAAAGGTCTTAAGACTTAAGATTAGCTTTACCCAGTTTATGTAAACAGCATTTATGTAAACGATGCATAAACTTACCTATTATTTAGTAACAAAAATGATTTCATGATCAACTTTTCATTATTGTCATTATAACGAGTTATTGCGTTTTTCGCTTTATATTGTAAGAAAAAATATTTTTGCAATTTTTCCAATACAATTTTTACATCATTGAGGATGATCTTATTCTTTGAATATTTGTTTTTCAAAATAACAGTGACATAAATGATGATACAATTTATATGATGTTTTTTCTGTCAAAAAGTACGAAGGGGAGACTTGAACCACTTTCTGGAGGGAGAGTTCAATGTTCAACTTAGCAAATTAAAAAAAAAAACAAAACGAAAAAAATGTTTAACAACAGCCAACGAAAGGAAAATGTAAACGTTAAATTGTGTTTCAACCAAATCTAACAATTAAGTAAATGATGTGATTCCCATGAATAATCGTAATTATGTAAGTTATGTATTTATTTTGTTCGTTATAATTTTTTGTATCAATTCTTATATCAATATTTTTGTTTTTAAATATTTAAAACATTTTTGTTACCAAATAATACGTTTAATATAATATATGTAATTATATTGTGCAACTTTTGTAACAAGCTTATACAATACCAGTCTCCAAATAACTGCATTATCCAAACTCCAATGTTTACCAGACCCGCAGTTATTCGGCGCATATCAACTTAATGTGCTGATTGATTTGACTGATTTTAAAACTGCTTTTGTAAAGAGTCGCGCGTATCTGCCATATTTAATGCTTTTAGAATGAAGTGTTATGGAGTTTTAAAGTGGTGCGTGTAAATGCGTGGAGTGCAATAAGACCCACGAATATAAAGCTCTGGGGAAGAGTTTATCAGGGATGGCAAAATTAGAAATGCTCTAGCTGCTTGCTGCTCTTTATAGATGCCGCCATACGCGACCTTGAAATCCATTAAAAAAAAGATGGTGGATGCCGATTTGAAGTTCCTTGGATTTTTCCACGACCTGCCTAAGTTTGTGCCAGTGATTTAATTTTCTGGCCTTAAGCCACACTGACATGGAGCTATCGATTGCTGGCGAACGGTTTCAGGCAGAACAGCAGAAAAGATCTAGTAGGCGATGTTAAGAAGACTGATTCATCTGTATAGTTGCTAAGTTCAGATTTTATTTTCACTTTAAGATCAGGTAAACAATGCAATGCAAACCATGTTTTTATTTACTGGGTCTGCTTTCCTCCGACTATTTATATTTTAAAGACTAGCTGATTACCAAAGTCATCGTCAAACCAAGGGTTTTGTAAGGTCCAATTAGATGTTTAAAGCTTGTAACATAGGACTTTTCAAGAAGTTATTGAGACTATCGGAAAAGGACTAGGTGTTCGCTTGTAATAGGAGCCGTTCGATGTCAAAATTTATTTCAACATGTTCTTGTTTAGGCAGAACATGTCTTTGGTGTCCCCATATTTCTCCAATCCAATATCCAAAGCTTGTATTTGCTTAGCAACTATAGATAACTTTAAGTCAGGACCAGACCCTTAGTATATAACTCCAACGATGGCGAGTCGAATAGACCACCCTGGCCTGGACTCCGAATACGTATAGTTACTCATAGAAGGTGTTCAAAAAGTAGTCGGCCTAGATGGATTTACCACCCTCTTGATAGTTTCTTTCTTTACATAATGGTCATTATAGTAGATTAAGAGTAGGTACCTATAACTGGTGGATATTTCTGCCGAAACGTGTCCTAAGGCCGTAGCCAGACAATTTTTGGGGGGGGATATAATTTTTCGGAAAAAAATTCAAATTAGTAATCAAAACAAGAATAGCCCATTAACCGAAATTCAACCATATCATACACAATTTTGTTTTGAACATTTGGGCATGTAGGTTAATGCATATACATATTATGTACATATGTATAATTGTATATATTATGCAGTTCCAGTTCTATCAATATTAAATAGTATCACTACAAAAGTATTACATATTTAAAAAAAAAACTATCAGTCTTATCATCGTATCCGATCGGAAGAAAATTTTCTCCGATTTCTATGAAATGTACGAATTTTGTATCATTGTAGCCGTTCCGATAGGCCAATGTCAAAATGTCAGCAACGAATCACGAATTCATGCGATGTATGAAGATATTTGCTTTCCGATTTCCCCGACAAAAAATTAGAAGTGGAAATTTCCCGCAACAAAATTAAAGACTGAAATGGACGCTCAACAACAAAAAGATTCGTGAAGTAAAACCTGTGAACCCCCCCCCCCCCGGGTTGCGGCCTTGCTTAAAGGTTGCATTGAATAGCCTTAAACGTCCTTAACATTTTTTTCATTATATACGCAATTAGTGGAGCTCTTACCCAGGTTAAGCTACTGTTGAGTACTTTTTGTTTAAAAGATGTATACATATTTTATATGTCAAAAAGTTGACGAATTTTTTCTTTATAAAATAAAAAGGAAGGTTTTCTATCGCAAGCTAACTTTTTACTGCCATTTTCAATAACCAAACAAGTTGAGTAGTTATTCATCTTTTAATCTTAGTATTTTAAATATCAACAGGACAAAATATTTCAAAGAAACTAATTTTGAAATTTATCTCTTTTACTGTATTAGTTCATCATCTAGTTTTGGCCATTTTAACGTCTTAATATTTGAAACAGAATAAAGCCGTCATATTTTAAGTCATTTGGCACCTTGTTTAAACAGTTGTATATAGGTACCTAGAACGTGAGTTTCTGTTCCAAACATCACATCCATTAAAAAAAAAAACACACAAAATCAATATTCTTTTTCTTGAACAGCAATGCTTGCTAAGCAAACAGTATAATTTCCAGCAACTGCTTAAAACATTTTTAGACTCTTGATAACACGCAATCGTTTGAATAGACCTCGATTCTATTTCATATTTAACATTGTACCAAATTTGATCACAAAAGAATTGAACACACGTGTCTTTGTTGACTCAACTGACTTCCTTCTCCTTGACAAACTAGGTATAACCTTTTCATGGTAGAAGTTGGTTATGGTTTTTGCTGGCCCCAAAACACCTACATTTTTTAGGCGACCGGCCGACATCATCAATAACTGTTCGAAAATGAGTGCCATGACACATTACAGCATAGATACAATAACATTTCAGAATATAAAAAATACTTCATTACATTATAGTTTATTGAATAGAAATATAGGTAAGACCATGAAAGTGTTCAGTTTGTATTTAAAATTGAACATTCGGAAATATCAAAACATAAACAATCTGAAAAATTGAATATGAGGGTGACTATATGAAACCGAACATACCGAACATTATTTTCAATACGTGCCCGATATACTTTTTCGTAAAAAAAAACGTGTTTGGTTTTCCATTCTCTAAGAGCTAGATATTGCTCCTTGGTCCTTACTTTCTTAAAATGTTGATTCTGCAATTGTTCACCTCTCTATAGTTTATTCATTGCAACCCCTACAAGTACCTATCTGTAGGTTAGAGCAAACATTTTTCCATTTCCCATTGTGGACGGAAATTATATCCGGCAAGAGGCGTTTTGTTGCTTACGGCACAAATGGACCCACATATAATAGCAACTGGTACAGTACAGGATACTATGCTATACTGTGCAATGTACTTACCTATACCTTTGGCAGAGATGCCTGTCTTTTCTTTGAAAACTGTTAGCTCCATCACAAAAGGATGACATTCGACAGGACATCTATGTATAATACACAAGAGTCCATGTATGTGCATATATGTATAAGTTTGTAGATGTTGATGAACGTTTGTTGCACAGACACAATGTGAACAAGAAGGGTGGCTGTGTCCTACAAAATATACTGAAAATGTTTGTTTGCATTTGCCTTATAAATATCTTATCGTTAAGATGAAGCGGTGTACCAAGAAATGCAATCTAATGCAATATGGCTATAGTTACTTCTGGCAAGGCTTCTTCAATATTAAATCTAAGGGGAAGAAAGTTGCATTTTTTCCTTCACGCCAAATAGCCTCTAGTCTATTTACGAATGCTGGCTTGTCTGAAGAGATGACTAACAGCCTGTGATTTTCAAAGGGGCATGTCACTCTCATGAGAAGAACTGGTATTTTCCAACGACAACGTTATTATAAATTCTGCTTGACTTTTCGTTGAGTTTTCGGAATATAACTACCTAAAAAAAATATTTTTGAAATGTATGAACAATGTCCATCATGCTGCAAATAATGTTTCAAGCTCTTAAAATTCTAAAGGAGTTATTGTAATTAAAATAAGGTGGCCAGCTGGGCGGTGAGTCATCATGCTAAATATTCTAAAATATAAGCGGAACATTTTAATTATTTTCATACATAGGTATCTCTACATTGTATATAAAAGAAATTTTCTTTAAATACATACTGTAAATTACTTAATTATCTTCTATGCCTACATATACATACTAACATGGTAGCCAAGATGGGTCGTAGGTACTAAATTGAATGATATTATTTGAGGTTTGCTTGCTAAAGCATTATAACCGCTAAACTTTAATATTTATATAAAATCGATTTAATTTTGAGTTTGTTTTTTACTTAATTACCCAAAATCTTCATTCAATATTTTTACGATAGGCATACTGGTTTCTTCTTACTTTGATTTTAAATATAAAAAAGCGTGGGGTGGACTATTGTAACAATTTTTGTGTGGACGTTTGTAACAAAATACAAGCACAAATAACTGTATAATTATTTGTGTTATAACCGTCCACACATAGATTTTGGTGACTATGTTTATTCAACAGCTGGAGATAGAGATCAAAATAGTTTTTTTTTCAAATAAATTCGAAATAATGTTATACTACATAAATCCATTTATTATCAGCAGTGAATAAGATTGCCTTTTTATTGGCATTCATTTATTTTACAATATTACATAATTGATTTATAGTATTGGCTTAGAAATAAATTCTAAGTCTAACCACCATTTTAGATTTTTTCTTCATATATTTATATGGTGTTACAACCGGCCTTTCAGCGTGTTACAATCGACACACCGAAAAGGACGATTGTAACATTTGACCTTGTCTTCTTTTTCAAGTCATACATTTAAATCGAAAACAAAGCTGGAAACCAAATTAGTATTTAATGGTAGCTAAATGTTCATTCATTAATATACACTATGTTTCATTTTGATAAATTTATTGGTTATCAAATAACGGCACGAAATGTCAAAAATGTTACTTTCGTACCCACTCTCCCCTACTTATTGTCTTTTGACACTAGCTTTCAAATATATATTTGAAAGGTAAGCGTTAGATATACTTTGAAAGACTAGGTAACAAAGTGACACCCAATTCCAACAGGTCAAAAAAAAATAATTCTTGACGTACAGCAATTCCCAACTGTAACAAAACCCATTGTTGTAGATATCAAAGATATCAACAGCAACCTTATGTCAAGCTGAGATCCCTACTGGTTACATCGATAAAAGCCATCAGTTATTGCATTTCTATAAAGGTATTTTGTCAAAAGGCGTGTAATTTGATTTGAAAATTAGTGGTGTACTGAACACAGCACAACGGGGTTCTTTTTACTGCCATACGAAGTGTCACAGAAAAAGGCAAACGTAGGTTAAATACTGGTAAATTGACATCGGAAGTTCTTTTTCCTTCCTTTCTGGAAAAAAAAATCAAGTAATGAATCATCATTTAGGCTCAACAATAGTATTATTGGGTTCGCAAAGAAGCATTTCTTACTTTTGATGAAAAAATCAATAAAAGATACAATTACCTTTTATTTTAGACAGCAATATCTTTTGTTATTTCTTTTTGAAAATGCACATATTTGTAAATTGTTATGATAGTTTTTATTAGGAATATTATTAAAGGTTATTATTATTTTTTAAACTCAACAGCTACTAGAGCATAGCGAGATATGAAATAATCTATTGAATTAATTAAAATTATAAATCTGTGTGTGTAAAACGTGAATTAAAAAAAAAACTCACTAAAATTGTAGCTGGTTCAATAAATATTTCAGCATTCTTTAACATTGTCTTTATTGTTTTTTTAAAAGAGTTAAACCCAGTTCGACTTGAATAATTTTATATGGTGCAAGGGAATTAAACAATTATTTCTTTGACTGTTGACTTGTAGTGTATTTCCAATTTTAGACAAAACAAATTCGATGGTTGGTTTTGTTAATTGAAAACTCTCCTTTGTCGAAAAATTATATCCGATATCAAAGTTAATTTTTGTCAAAGTTATTTCTTGCTATTATTTACTTTTTCGTTTACGAAAAAAATTATTCAAACTGTTCATTTTTTAATTTATTTTTCGACAACTTTTCATATCAAACGCTTATTTTCAAATGAAAAAATCTCCTTGCATATTTCTGCAAAGCTTTTCAAAATTCTAAATATAATTTGCAAAGTTTATATTTTTGGTGAATAGATACTTTGCAAACTAACAAAACTTTTCAACGCAAATTTGCGTTTGATGAAACGTATTTTGCAAAACTTGCTCTTTGCAAATTTGGGTTTGGTGAAACGAAATTTTCAAAGTAAAAGTGAAAATTTTTCTAGAGTGAAAAGGGAAAATCTGGAAGACAACAGATTTGTTTAAGGTTTCAAGACTCTAGCTGAACGATTTCTAGTTGTCTGTTTCTTTGTTCGATTTTAAAATAACTTCCCGATGAGCTACTTGAAATATTAAACGTAGCTCAGAAATAGATGGCAACACATGTGTTTAAAGTGTCAAGTATTTAGCTCATATTTAAAATCAAAATTTTACAGACACAAAATTAAAAGTAGAAAAGTAGTTATTTAAACACCTTATATGAATAAAATATGCTAAGTTGTTAACAAATTAACTAAAAAATTGATCAAAAGTAAATTCCCCAATTTAAATTTCTCAATGATAAAAAAATTAAAGTGCAAGTATTGTTCCGCACGAAAATCTCCGAAAAGTCAGTAGCCCTGACAAATATTTTTGGTTCTAGGTGGAATAGTCTCAGGATTCTATCCCCATATCCTACCTTTAGGTCCTGTTAAAAGCATGGGCGCAAAATTTAAACCATTTAGGTTAAAAAGAAGATTTTCCAAATTTTAAGGGAGTTAGCATTGTACTATCTTTTTACATTTTATTAAAGTTATAAAACCACCAAATGGCTATTTTACCATTTAAATATCATATGCTATGTCACTTTGATAATGGCAAATGTGCAAGAGGTATATGTTTGCTTACTACTTTGCACGAAGTATTACTGTTTAGGCGTGTTAAGCTTAAGTTTATTAAGAAAATAGGTTTACCATTTAAATCTAAGAACATTCTAGTAAAGAGCCTTAAAGTTATTAAATTGTTAACAAGTATCATGCTAAGTAATTTTAATTTAAACTAGCTGATCCAACCCGGCTTTGCACGCGTAGACAAACCTAATCTTGGCATAAAAATTACAAATGAAAATATAGATAAATATTTAAGCTACTTTTTGTAATTGAAAACTACATATTGATTTTTGGACCCACTTCACGTTATGAATGGCGAAATTCTTCAAAATATGATCAACTGAGTACAACCTTTATTACTTTTCTAACGAAGAAAGAATTTTTGTAATCGAAAACCACCATTTTATTTTTACCCCATTTCACTCTATCGTCTCCTTGCCAAAACATCAGCGGGTATTGCAACGTGTCATATGAACGGTCTGTTACATAATATTTTTGGCAGTTGCCCAGTATCGCGACATGTAAGCACAATATCACGTGTTTCCACGTTTTCACCAACAATCAGGATTGCAACTTCATCTATTATTGGAGCGTTAAATATGCGTTGGAGTGTTCCAGCTGGTCGTTTATCCGCTCTAATAACGACTTTGTAGTCATCATTTGGCATGCGCTCGAAAGCAGTCTTGAAAAGCCTGACCAATGCATGATGTTCATGAATAAGTTGCTGCAGTTCTTGAAGAATTGCTCTTTTCATTGCTGTGTTGATCTCTTGACGCCGATCAAGTTGTTCCTCCATATTGCCCATGAAGTATATTTGTAAAAATTTATGCTCTGCATTTTGAAGAGGTTGCAATGATCCAATTCGATGGTAAATCTGGCCTTGAATCTATAAATTCGAAAGCGAATTATAATCACAAATTTTAAAAATGTTAGCACGTCTTATTTTTTAGAGTAAAATAACCAACTACATTGGGGCAAATTTTGTATCTTAAATCTTATCTTTTTTTTAAGAAAATAAACATTTACTTCTTCAACATAAATTACCTTGAATGTCGGATTAAATCCGTGTTCTTTGATAATTTGCGCTCCAAATGAAGTCAGTTGAAAACAGCCATTGTATTTTTGAGTATTCACTAGAAAATGTCGTGATTCTGGTGTTTCTCCACGAAGCAAAGAATGCAATGGCTCAGGTGGAGGAGCCAATAATGGCAATTTCACTTTGCCATTAAGGCAGCACAATCCAGGCGTTTCTCCAGAATTCTTCAATGCGCCACAATGATCGCAAACAACGTCCATTGGACCAATGCAAACGAAAGCATGAGAGCTGTAATCAATTGTACAATCGTATATAAACGCTAATCGATTCAAATCAACACTTGAAGAATTTCTTCTTGCGCGTCGAATATTATCTCGTTGTTGATCTGTGTGATAAGCTTCACGATTTTTCATTACTAACCTAGCCGTTTTACGGGCTGTCTCTCTTTGAACTTTTGTTTGAGAAGAACCAAGTCGAGCCATACTAACGCGGTACTTTTCTCGTTCTTCTTCAGTGGATTGATTCGCAATGTTCCGAACCCTAATTGCATTACGGCTTGGTTGAGAAAGATTAGATCTTCTAGGTCTCGGCATTGTTTATAATAATTGCACAATAAGATTTATTTATTAATGACTAATAACAACAAAGAAATCGACCAGTAATGTTTTTTTCAAAAAAAATTACACTTTTGCGACAATCATTAAAAAAAAAACTTTGACAACTAAAAAGTGAAAAGTCGATAGATTCGATGAGAGTGCTCACCTACAGTAGTCGTGACCACTACAAATTAATTTTTTTTCATTTTGTTATAGTTATTCTGCTATTCGAGGCAGAGACGAATCCAACAAATCAAAAATCATTAAAATCGGTCTAGCCGATCTTGAGTTATAAGTGTTGTAACTAAAACGACTCTCTTTTATATATTAAGATAATCAAATTTTTTCTATCGAAGTTTCAATTGGATTCATCAGGACATTGAAAACAACTTTGCCTATACACACTTCTTATAACTTTGAAAATAAGCAAAGCGTTTAACGGTTATTGAATTGTTATATTCATCAAAACACAAACTTGAATGAAACTTGAACTCTTATTGACATCAATATTTTCACTTCTATTATTGACGGTTACGTTTTTTCCAACTTCAAAGGAGAATTTTTGGTCGGCGAGTTAAAAAAAATATTGAAATGTCTCTTTTGTCGGCTTCTTTATTATGTTTTGTATGAGTATGCAGAGCTTTATAGTATAATAAGCTTGTTAAAATTCACAAAGTGTGCATTTCTCTTGAATATACATACAAAATAATATAGTTTCCTTATAGTATAGTCTTATTTTACCTTCTACTTGACTATTCTGTTCGAGAATTTGGCATGGGTAATGAATGAGATGGAACTTGGCTCTTCCATTAAGCGAACATCATTAGGCGCCTCGTTTTTTCCTACTTATTTATTAAAAAAGTACTTCGTACCAGTCAGTCACAACGGAAGTGCTTTTTAATGATGTTCACACCGCCCGTTTCGTTTAGCATTTCAAACACTGCTTTCATCATCATCTCTCGTTTTAAATAATTCTACCAAATGACAAGAACAACTTTGTTAAACTTGAGTTGTCAACGAGTCATAGCAAAGAGATTGTACACGTACCTAGGTCTTCCCACGGACACACTAATTTAAGTTACCGACTTATATATTGCACGGATAAGTTATAACATCTAGTCTCATAATATAATGTAGGTACCTATCTACGCGAACAATGCATTTGACCTTATTGTTGTGAATGACATAACTTCGTCACTGCTAGTTAGTTATTAAATTGAATTAACAATTACATATTATAAAGGGTCCGCCATCTAACGTTTTTTTTCAACTAGTGCTTATTTCGTGAATGGTAACACTTAGCTCATGTCTGATTTGACAGATAATTAGTTTTATCCTTCCGCTGAAAGAATATGGTTGTGTATACGCTTCGCTAAGTGGGCCTGCGATCGACTTAGAGAAGATGCCGATTTTGCCAAAAAAATCATCTTTTCAGATGAAGCTCATTTTGATCTTGGCGGGTAGTAAACATAAGCAAAATTGTCGCATTTGGGGAACAGAAAATCCGCACGCATACATTGAAAAGCCGATACACCCAAAACAAGTCACTGTTTGGTGCGGATTTTGGTCCCAAGGCATAATTGGGCCATTTTTCACAAATGAACAAGGAGTGGCCGTTACTGTCAATGGCGATCGTTATCGGGCCATGTTGAACGAATTTTTGTTCACAAAAATTGAATAGGAGGATATTGGCAACATTTGGTTTCAACAGGACGGCGCGCGGCGCTACGTGCCACACAGCCGAAGCTACACGCGATGTTTTGCCCCATTTTCAAAAAAAAAAAAGTTATTTGGCGGACCCTTTATTACCCAGCATACAGATTAAAAGAAAATGTAAAATATTGAAAAAAAAAAATAATAAAAGACATTGGAAAAAAAATGAAAAAAGAAATACCAGGAGGTACTGATAGATGAAGCTTATGTCTGCATTTTGTAGTCAAGTCTACGACTCTGATTTTGTACGATAAATAATGCTTTTTAATTTCTATTATATATGGTTTTCGAAATGCAACATTTCAAAGTGGTTAATAACGTTTTATTTTACTTTCAAAATTATGTAACGTTATAACAGATATTATATAACCTTATAATATAACAGATATACAAAAACCTTTTCGTACAAAACTGTTAGCCCAAGGCCACACGGCCAGTAATGCCTGGGCAATTGGGTACATGCATATACATTGCCTGTCAAATTCGTATATGTCTACTGATCTTTCAAAGAAAATAGGTTGACAAAAAAATAAAAATACATTTGGAATGAATATACTAAATTTATTTTAACTTATTTTTTGCACAAAATCGAATCCCTTGAGAAATTTGAATAAAAGGAACAATGAAAGTTGACTATAGTCAAAAAATTAACGCACTAATGGCTTGTCTGCTGGCTGCTCAACTGGTTTCAAAAAAGATAAGCCAGTTGACGAGCAAGTTGCTTAGGTTTGTGTATATTATAGTAAAAAGATTTTATTGTATTGCGACTAGCTTTATAGCCATTACTCCATTACTGGCTGGTGTAACTTTCGGGTTTGTCTTCCAGCGCCCTATCAAACTTATGGGCCTACTACATGTACATACATATATACAAACATTCTAAGTTCGTAAGGTCGTTTTTCGAGCTATGAGCAAAAACTGTTAACGAATGTAAAATTATCCGACTTTCGTCGTGACCATTTATATATATATTTAAAGCGTTTAGGTTTAGTCAAGACAATATAAAAATCGAACGAGAGATATGCAGCCGAATTTATAAACGCATCATAGTGAGTGCATAGAACTATTCACTCCTTATAATTCCACAAAAAGCAAAAACTTACAGCCGAATTTATAAACGCATCATAGCGAGTGCATAGAACTATTCACTCCTTATAATTCCATTATTTATTAATTCCATTGCATTAGAAGCTAAACGCGTTTGATGGTTGAATAGTTCCTACATAACGATGTTTTAGTATCGAAATGTCACTTTGACTCACACACATACGACAATAAAATACAATGTTATTAGGGTGGCACTTATTTTGGGAATGCTTAAATATCTTTTTTGTCCCCTCCTAAAAGTGATCAAGCTATATTATGAAGGTACTTTGTACAAACAAAAATGTTATTAAATTCGATTTAAATCGGCTAAGGTCGACGTGACCCACCGAGAAGTTACAAATTTTCATTAAAAATACACATAGTTTTCCGTCTTTTACTTAAAATGTCGGTGAAAGTGTAAAAAGTGGGACTCACAGAATAAATAAAAAAAACATTGCTAAAACAATTGCCACCCTAATAGGTGTTCCTATATATTCTTCTCAATTTGATCGCACTGTCAATGGAACAATTATTTCAATAAAAACCATGAATTTTTTGTTCTAACACTGCACAAAAGAAACAGTAATAAGAATATAGGTATATATTTATGTATAATATTAAAAGAAATGTAAATTAATCCAATCGGTGCAGCAGATAATTGGTTTTTCACTTTCAGAGCTTAGGTTTGTCAATCAATTGTGGCAGTAAAACGTAATAGATTTTCCCTTCTTGGTACTTTATTTAACACAATCGCATTATAACTATATAATGTGTAGGGAAATATTTTATGAATTAGGATTTATGCAACGTTTAATAGTGGCTTCATAAATGCTTATGCACTGCATAACAATTCAGCCGATTAGAGGTGTTTAGCGAATTCCAATAAAAATTAAGGCTGCGGTGTATAGCCCCACGTTTAGAACATGTTCTATGACACTAAGCTAAGATCGAAAAATTAACCATCAAAAAACAGTTACAATCTACTCCTCCATTTTCTTTTTAAACCAAGTTATTTTAATATATATTAAATAAAAATATTTTGAAAACAAAATGATAACAAACGTGTTCAAACTTTTAATAAATACTAATTTTGTTTTTAATATTCAATTGTATTTTTAATTTTTAGTCAAAAATTACAAACGATATGTAAAGGGTGGTTAAATTTTAAGAGCCGATGTTGATTTTGAATAAAATACAAATTATTTAGGAAATTATTGTCATTTCTTTATATTATGATAATATTGGTATGGTTCAATTATGTATGGAACAAAATATCCGTTAACTGGCCGCCGTGACCTCGGCGGCACACCTCCATCCGATGTCCAAATTTTCGATGACGCTGAGGCATAATTTACGTTCTATGCCGTTCTATGTGCCGAATTATCTCATCGTTTAGCTCTTAAATTGTGGCTGGCTTATCGACGTACACCTTTTCTTTCAAATAACCCCAAAGAAAGAAGTCCAACGGTTACAAATCACATGATTTTGGCGGCCAATTGACATCGCCATCACGTGAGATAACACGGCCATTGAATTTGTCGCGCAAAAGAGCCATTGTTTCGTTAGCTGTGTGGCAAGTGGCACCGTCCTGTTGAAACCACATATCGTCCACATCCATATCTTCCAATTCGGGCCATAAAAAGTTCGTTATCATCTCACGATAGCGAACACCATTCACAGTAACTCCCTGACCG
Source organism: Leucozona laternaria (assembly GCA_932273885.2). Taxonomy (NCBI): domain Eukaryota; kingdom Metazoa; phylum Arthropoda; class Insecta; order Diptera; family Syrphidae; genus Leucozona; species Leucozona laternaria. The sequence goes on from OW026366.1 coordinate 282,990,473, forward strand.
GCCTCATTTTGGAAAAAATACGGCCCGATGATGCCGCCAGCCCATAAACCGCACCAAACAGTCACTCTTTGCGGGTGCATTGGTTTTTCGACAATCACTCTTGGATTATCATTCGCGCCCAAATGCGGCAATTCTGCTTATTGACGAATCCACTGAGGTGAAAATGTGCCTCATCACTGAAGATGATTTTCTTTGAAAATTGATCATCCACTGTTGCCATTTCTTGCCACCATTCTGACCATTGACGACGCGTTGCTCGATTGTGTATCTTTGCATGGTTCAAATTGAGTTAGTCTGAAATTGGGAAATGTCAAATGGAATGCAGAAAAAATCTTGACGTTTAGGTGTGGTTCGCATTCAACATCGGCCCTTAAAATTGAACCACCCTTTATTAGTTATTGAGAATGTTAAAAATAAGAGAATTAAGTTTCCCTTAATTTGACTTAAATCCATTTTTTAATAAAAAAAATAAATATTCAAGGTTTGAATGAAACAACAACCATTTGAGTCTCCATTTGTTGGCAAAAAAAAACTTTTTTTTCCAATTTTAACACTTCTTTCGCCAGAACTATTGAAAAAAAGTATGAGGAACCTTAGAACTCTTTGTTTGCTACCGGGAACCCTCATTTTTTGTTCAATTTTAAACAATTTTTTTTTTGCTAACTTCACAGGTCTCCATATATGTATATAAACGAAATATTATTATCTTTTGCGCCATATATCTCAGGAAAATTTAGGTAAAACTTTTGAGTTATGTGGACTTCTTACTTTATAAGAAAAGCATAGTGTAAGGTTTAGCTCAATCGGATGGTTGGTTAGTTTTTATTCCGTTATGTTTTGAGCACCATATCAAATCAAAAACTTGAAAACTTTGTACTACGTTCCTTCGCATTTAAAAGCAAATAAGTACATTGCGTGAGTTTCAAATCAATCGGATATGGTTAGTTATTTCGATCATATTTATTTTTTAGCAAGGTCTGTTCATAAATCCTCGAACTAATCCAAAAGGTTGGCTCCTATAATAATTTGCCCTATCGCGATCGATAATCGTAATCTTTCCGAATCCCGAAAAAAAAGCTATCACAGAATCCGTTCGTAATGGCAATTTGTATGGGATTTTCCGATACGATGGGTTCTGTGATAGGGCTGAATAACTGCACATCGTTTTCAGTTGCCATTAATATCAAAAGAAAAGACATGTCAAATTTCATCGTATTCCGACAGTTAGGGCCAGTTGTACAAACGTCTTTCAAATTTCTTCCGTGGTTTGGTTGCTAAAGTGACTACCGTGTGGGCTTGTATGTGCACATACAGAAACTATTCAGTCGTCGATTCGAGCAACTAACAAGTTTGTGTTTTGAAACAAATTGAACGATCATCCCAAATCAGTAATATACTGGATTTTTATGTGCCTGCGCCAGGGATGCCAGACTGTGAAATTTTTCCCGTAGGAAAAATCAACCCAGAAAACATAGTGCCAAAGATAAATCGCAGACGGAGGAAATAGATGTCACAAAATAAAACGTCAACAAAAAATCCACTAGCTTTTAAAAAAAATTTTAAATCCGTCCTTTCCTGGCCATCTTTTTCTCTCCATGAAGTGGGAGTGAGCATCAAAATCACAGAGGCGTCAAAAAATCGGAGGAGACAGTCCAATGAGAAAACCGTCTTTAGTTGCAAAAAAAATGCATGTTCGCTTTTTTTTATAAAAATATAAGTTTTTAATATTAATTGATTCTTAAATTTAGTGCAATATCATTTATTCAATAGTTTGAAACGTCTTTGTGAGAAAAAACAAGCAAAACCAAGAAAAATACTTCGTACGAAAAATTTCCCGAAGTGAAGTCAGTTTCACAAGAACAAATTTAATTGAATAACTAAATTTGTTCACATGTCTTTAATATTCGTAGTAGAACTTTGATCTTTTGATTGTTATTAGAAATAGTTTGAACAGAAAACTTTTCTCTTACAATAATATTTTGAGCCAATTTTGAATTCAAAAATCATTTTGTTACTATTCGAGCCATTGAAAGACGATGTTCACATTTCACTAACACAATCAAAGAGTTTCTTTAACCTCTGACAAGCTTTGCTTTTTTTTGTATATTTGCGTGTTTAGTTTACTGACGTCTGATGGGCAAACTTCCCAATCCTACAATTTTCATGTATCAGCACAAGTCAAATCGTGTAGGATGGACTGTCTCATCTTGTGTGATGAGCTGTCATAGTTTCTTTCCACGCTATTATACATGATATTCTTCAAACTTTTTTGGCATGAGTGTTATACTGAATGGGGTAGTGTGGAAGGATGCAGAGGTGGTTTAAAAAAAAAAATTAAAATCAACGTATTTAATTAAACGATGCGCGAAGGGTTTTTTTATTTTCACCTTAAGTAAGAAATAATAGCTTTTTCTGAAGTGGACATAGCTCTAATGCAAGATTAGAAAGGCGGGATGCCAAATTTTGACTGTTGTTCTGTCCTATATTTTTGATAGTTGAATAAACAATCTGCTAAAACTGCAAACTAGAGCAATGAGTGCAATACTTCGATGTAGTAGATATGCTCATTTAGGGTCAGTTTTTCAGTGGTGAGATAAACCAGATGTAGTTAACTCTAAAAGTAAATTTGCCCACACTTAAATGAGGAAGCAGTTTTTTTGGTGGATAATGCACTTGGAATGACTTAACAAACTGCGTGGATAAAACATCAAAAGGATCTGTTCAGTTAATCCTGTGTTAACTCACCGAATTTGATGAGTTAACTCGGGTTTAACTTTAGCCTCGCACTGAAGAACTGGACCTTAGTATAGTTATGTTAAATACTTTTATGTGGATTTCAGACTTCGAAATTTATATTTTCAAAATATTTTAATAAATTAATTATTTAAATTTTGTATTGATTTAACAAATATTGTAAAATAATTGAGTAGGTAATAAATTTTAATTCAAACAAAAAGTTATGCTTTTTGTTACACAAAATATATATTTAAAAGCCATTGTAAATAGTACACATATATTATACATTTATCATCATTGTATTTATTATAAAATAATATAAATAGCAAATAAACGCTATAGGTAAGATACTATACAAAAAAAAACCTACATAAATGTAAGTTAGCCAGCAAGAGCACAAATTTTGTATCTTAACCATGTAGGTATGTCATCATTAATAAACCACCTCCTTTTTACGTAAAATTCTTTCCCATACCTTTACATTTAGGTATCTATACCTTGCATGACATTTTAACGTCAATCAATGCAAGTTAAATCGTGAACAGGAGTGCTCTGAACTCTTGGACATCTGTTATAAAATTCAATTCCTTAGAACGCTTAGAAGCTAAATCAGAAATGAAACTCATTCAACGCAAAAAGGGAAGGTATGTATGGAAGTCTTTTTTCGAAAACTTTTGTGAAGTAGAAGTGTGCTTGCCGAAGAATGTTACCCCGGGTTTTGACTGAACATTTTTCTACTGGCAGTTGTGTGCACTTGTGTCGGGGGCGAGTATATGAAGTTGTCTTATGAAAACACTACATCACTAGGACTGCTAGTGTAGGTACTATGTTCAGTCACGTCATGCCATGTGCACACATTTCAAGTGAATTATTTACAAAATTGTATACTTAGACATAGGCACCAAAAAACGATTTTTTTTATTTGACAGATGCTTCAACTTCAATATGTGTTTTTACGGTCTGGAACATTTTCCATAAAATCAACTTCAAACTTCATATAAGGCAAAAAACTTTAATTAATGTGTGTAGGTAGGTAAGTTTTTATTTAATTTATTGACCTCATAATTCATAAAAACAACTCCTCTTAATTTTATATTTCTATAGATTTAAATAATAATTTGGATCAAAATTCGTTTTATTTGAAAGAAAACAATATATGTAGCTAGCTATACTATAGGAACAAAATGCAATCTAAAATTGAATACGATCACGTTTTATTTTAAGCGCAGCATATTTAAAATGCGTTGAAAAATTGAATGACGCAACGTAATTTTGATAAAGTCAATCTGGTTTTAAAATGAAACGTATGCATTGAACTTTTAAATATTGAGATCATCTTTTGTAATAGTCAACGTTGTTTCAAATTTAAATATATATTGTACCTAGAGATTCAAATGTTTGGTAAATAAACTTTGGTTTTTGGTAACATTAAAAGCGCGCTCAACGTGTTGCACAGTCGTAGATCCACGGGGGTGGTTTTCGGGTCCGGACCCACATCCCCCTCCATGGAACCATAGAAATTTTTAAATTGTCTTATTGTTAATCAGCCTATTATATAATAGTGTTGTGAATTCACACATAGTTACAGTTAAAACAGGGAGAGACTACTGTTTCACCTGACCCAATTTATTTAAATTGCAAACTAAAATTAAATAAACTTCCAATATCATCACTTTCATGAAAACTTCAACTGATGATTCCGTATAAAATTGCAATTAAAAATGAAAAATTAATTCGTCACACCGTCCGTCAGGCTGTAAGTCCGTCCAAGCACTTTGATTTAAGCTATGGAGCCTTTGGACTGATTTGCTTTAAATTTTGTGCAGAGCATTTTTACTTGATTCCCTAGAGGATAAATTGGAATTTTTATTTAACTTATCAAAAGCGGTAGCTCCTACAACGATTTTTTTTTTTATTTTTATTTCGAAAATGGCTCTAACGACTTCGCTTACTTCAAACTCTGTAATGACTGAAATAGTTGTGAGAGAACTGTGTTTCTGGTTTTTGCAAAAATATATTATGGATATACATAGGGTTTTGGGAAAATTGCGTTACGTTTCTCTTTTTAACTTAACCGAAAAATAAAGGGTCCGCCATCTAACGTTTTTTTTTCCACTAGTGCTTATTTCGTGAATGGTAACACTTAGCTCATGTCTGATTTAACAGATAATTAGTTTTATCCTTCCGCTGAACGAATATGGTTGTGTATACGCTTCGCTAAGTAGGCCTGCGATCGACTTAGAGAAGATGCCGATTTTGCCAAAAAATCATCTTCTCAGATGAAGCTCATTTTGATCTTGGCGGGTAGTAAACAAGCAAAATTGTCGCATTTGGGGCACAAAAAACCCGCACGCATACATTGAAAAACCGATACACCCAAAACGAGTCACCGTTTGGTGCGGATTTTGGTCCAGAGGCATAATTGGGCCATTTTTCGAAAATGAGCAAGGAGTGGCCGTTACAGTCAATGGCGATCGTTATCGGGCCATGTTGAACGAATTTTTGTTCACAAAAATTGAAGAGGAGGTAATTGGCAACATTTGGTTTCAACAGGACGGTGCTACGTGCCACACAGCCGAAGCTACACTCGATGTTTTGCGCCATTTTCAAAAAAAAAAGTTATTGGGCGGACCCTTTACTTCTTTTAAGAGACATTTTTATAAAGTCTTAAAGAAGCGTTTCAAATGATTCACTCTTAACTGGCATGTAGCTGTAGCAGTCTGTTTTTGTTTTTTTGTGATCGAAATGTGTGATTTGGATAGCAAAAGCCGATAAAATTTAAAAAAAATTCTGATGGAAAAATAAATTAAATTTTTTTCCTAATGTTTTTTTTTGTTGAGGTTTCCGTTTTAAAATGCTGTTCAGACATCCAGGTGATGGATGTCAAGCACTACATCCACTGCGCCATTGTCACCCGGCTGATTATTTGATCTTGATCTTAACGTGCTGCTTGTATACTCCTTTTGTATTTGTTTTCCTTCCGTATTTTCAAAACATTTGTTTTCATTGTATTAGATTTTACCTGTAGCGTTTTTTGCATCATCGGCAGTGTTGCCAGATGAACAAAAAAACTCCCACCAGATAATTTGAGAAACCCCCGAGATTACCACATTATCAATAAAAACCTCTAAATTTTTTTCAACTTTTTATTTTTATTCACAGCTCATAAATTTGTTTTTAATTTTAAATTTAATTATTTCACAATAGTTTTGAGTAGCCACAGTAAAAAAAAACATTTACAGCCATATTATTGACTGATTTCAAAACTAGTTTTACGGGAAAACTAGTTCTATAAAGGTTTCGAGTTTCAAGTTTTGCACAAATCGGTATTATTCAAAAACGTTTTGACATTTAAAACTTAAAATCTTAAAACTAGTTTTGGATAAAACTCGAAATGTACAAAACCAGAAATAACTAGTTTTAAGAGCTTTAAAACTAGTTTTGGCGTTGATTCATATTATTCATATAAAATTCAGCATTTCACTTTAAAAATTTGACAAATGGCACGTTATGCATTGTTCCACGAATTAGGGATATAGAGTTTCTTATAGCAAGAAGAAGACAATTTGCTCTTCGAAGACTTTTTATTTTCTGATAGCGAACCTTATGAGTGCCGGCAACCATTGACTTTGCGCAGCCATGCAAACGTTGATGAATGGGACGATTTGTCGTTTTATCAACGCTTCAGGTTGACAAAGCGCACTTTTGAGCGTGTTGTGGATTTGGTGAAGCCACACCTAGAAATACCAAATAGACGATGAGAAGCAAATATAAAGTGTACAAGCTATTTGAATTTAATAGGGAAAAGTGTCCTTCAACAGATCTTGTTATCTTGGCAGAAAGTAATGATTCTGCTCCGGTTTATGGCTTCCGGAAGCTTCGAATAAAATGTTGGAGATACAGTGCAAGTATCCCAGCCTACCGTCAGCAACTAGGCCTATAGTGTGTGATGCGTTGTTTAAGTAAGTTCCCACATTTATTCGAATTCCAGAGACACAAGCGGAACGGCAGTTGAAGGGTGATCGTCCGTCCACCGTCAATTTTTTTGATTTTTTTTCCATAGGCCTGATTTGTGTTCATGTTGCAGGTGGGGTTAAGTTTCATTCCATCACAGCTTTTTCGAAACACTTTTCTGCTGCGTGTCTTTCACTTTCACGTTGGCCCCTTTCGGCCAAAAATACCTACTGCTGTGAATAGATGCAACTTGTATAGGGTGTTCAGCGGGAATTTTTCAACTTTTAAATGCGATTATCGAAATACTATTGGGTTAAGGTAAGCAGGAGGGGTATCATTCAAAGCACAGGATTTGCGGAATTGTTAGTCGCCATGAGTCACGTGAGCGCACCGTGCGTTTGCGGTAGAGCTGGTACGTGCGCATCGCGCTTTTTGTACTCATTTTAATATTCGACGACTAAGTGATGGTCCGAGCACGTCGTGGGTACAAATATTCAGGCGAAAAGGCACAATGGTCAAAAGAACTATTGCTGGACCATCAACGTCAGCAACAAGACTAGAACATGTTGTTCGAAATGAAATTATTTGACCAGTGCCTCATGGCGACTAATAATTCCGCAATTCCTGCGCTTTGAATGATACCCCTCCTGCTTACCTCAACCCGCTAGTATTTCAATAATCGCAATTTAAAGTTGAAAATTTCCCGCTGGACACCTTATATTTTAATTTAAGGCTTCCAAACTACAGTTTTTTTTATTTTCTTCACATGAAAATGATGTAAATAATAATTTTAATTTCAATTTGTTGTCAAACTACGAGAAAACTAGTTTTATGTCTGAAACTAGAAATGAGTTTGAAAATTAAAACTAGTTTTTTTTTCCAAAGTGAACAATACCGATTTATTGTGAAAACTAGTTTTAATACATTTTTTCAAAACTCGAAATTAAACTAGTTTTAACGAAATCTAGTTTTATTTCAAGTATTACAAATTGTCAATAATATGGCCGTTATAAAAAAGGTACTTAGTAATAAAAGAAAATTTGTTAAGGCGTTTTCTTCACAATGTCTGAGTAAAGTTCTGACTATTTACTCGACATTTAAATTATCCGCAAATTAAATCCTCCCAGTAAAGAACTTAGCGCTTCACAATTTTTCGAAATAATAAATGTATGTGTCAATAAGATGTTCCAGTTTTACAGACAAAATAGTTTTGACTGATGAAAACTTGAAATAATTAATAATATTTAAATTGCCAAGTAAATTTGCTAATCGACACTTAATCGGGCCATTAAAATACTTTGAACTTTAATTATAAGTTATACTATTCAGCTCTAAGGTTTTTCAGTGCGTGATTAAAGTTAAGCCCGAGTTAAATTATTTACACGACCGACAAATTGGAGGTATTCTGGCATTTAACTGTCAAAAAAATGACAGAACAATGGAAAATTAATTCTTTTGGCAGTTTAGTGACAGAAAAATTCCAATTTGTCAGTAGTGTAAATCCAGCATTAGTCTTTCCGCATACATTTTCCACCCAAAAATGGTTTCTTCAGTTCATTATGGGTTAATTTACTTCTAGAGTTAGCTGACTCTGGTTTAATTCACGAGAAATAAATAAATATAAAAATTAAAATATAAATGAATTACAATTTTGTTGGCACTTCTTTAAAAAAGTTCTAATACACTGTCGTCATCTTCGTTTTGGCTGTTGCGTCGGTTTGATAAATCTTCTCACTTGTGAAAGTTTTCAGCATTTCTTCTGTTGATGTACAATTCTGCCATCGAGAATGAAAGGAATATCTTACTCGTATAATACTGTCAGCTGTTTCAATACCTATTCGATTCCTGAACCTTTTAGCTCTAGATGAATACCCCCAGATTTCCCCCCACACATCTTTTCCCCCAAAATTTCCCCCAACGACAAAAAAAGCCCTTAAATCTAGGGGTAAAACCCCTAAACTGGCAACACTGATCATCGGTATACTTTCATATTCGTCTTCATCTAAATCATCCTTTTCCTCATTTTCAATTTTACCTAGCATTCCATGAACTTCTTCCTTTCCCATTTTTCCCGGAACTTCCCCCTTATTAAGTGGTACCCTTATAATTATTTCCTTAACTTGTATGTGTACTGTTCGCACCAAAATGTCACATAGTGTGAAATGAAAGTGACTCTAGACATACCAATTATAACAGTTTTGGTTTATAAAAGTACTGTTTATGCAGCCCAGCGGGGCCAGTGCCCTCCGTCTGTGGGCATACTTCAGGCACAAAGCGTTTTTTCAAGTCGCGGGAAGCTCGTTAATGCACACCCCATTTTAATGGCGAAAACCTGTTATAAATCTCGTGTAGGTTGGATCAAGACAAGAAAAAAATCTTATAGGAGGGGGGGTCTATTCCCCCCATTCATCCGGGAGGGGCAATTTTCTTAAAAATTGACTTAAAACAGAAAAAAATTATTACAAAACAACGGTTTCATTTACAATGCTATGTTATACCTTTTTGTTAAGCCAGAAATCTCTTCTTTTATTTTGTTTTTCAAAGCCAAAAAATAGTTTTTGAAAAATTAATTTAAAAACTAAAAGTAAAAAAAAAATTAAATAAAATTTTTTCCAAAATTTTACCTCATTATAAGTACTAATTTAGTTTCAAAATTCAAGGCTCTTATTAATTTTTAGTCAAAAGCAGAAAACCAGATGCTTAAATGTCTTGTACTTTTTGAGAAAATTGAAAATAACTAAATTTAACTTACTGCCTACGTAGTGGAAATAGAATCTTTAGAGCAACTTAAGCTACGGATTGGAGTTAAATTAAGGGAATTTTATTTCTGTTGTTTTCAATTTTCTAAAGAACTAGAAGAGATTTTTGCATCTGGTTTCTGGTGTTGGACTAAAAATTAATAAGAGCGTTGAATTTTAAAAATAAAAATACTACTTATTATTTTTATTATTATTAACTTTTATCCGGCATTAAAATAGTTATTTCAATTTTGTTTACATTTTGTTTTTACTTACAATGCCTAGATACATAAATTGGTAATGTTCATATAGTTAGTTAATTTTTTGGTTTAAATCAAAAATTTTAATTTTTTATATATTTAAACAAATTAAAAAGTCTGAATAAATAAATACATACATAAATGTGTGTCAAAAGATTATGATTTAGCATAAGCCTCCCCCAATAATTCCCATGGCTTCCTGTCTTTTGCGTCGTTGTACCACTTTTGCCTTTTTGTGAGCAAATCACTTGTCCATCTTTTCTTTGGTCGTCCAATAGGTCTCCTGCTCTGTGGTGGTATCTATTTTGTTTAATTTTTATCCACCGTTGTATTCTAGGGATATGTCCCACCCAATTCCATTTAAGTCTTCTTGCACGTTCCACTATACGTCCGTTAAACCCGTTCTTCGCCTTATTTCCGTATGCATGATGTATAATATTTAACGAGAAAATATTAAAGGCGTCAAAGTACCTTCTATAAAATTATTTTTTTGTTTTGTTTATAAATAAATGTTTTTAAAAATGTTTAAATGCAATATTGTTTAAACAGGAGCACCAGATTGAAAAATTATAACAAAATGGAAATGAAATACGCGAATAACCCAAAATTAAGACCATTTTCTCAAAAAACGTGAAATACCTAATTCCTAAGCCAGGATTTCTTCATAAAACTAAAAATTCTTCCAGAGCCGGCATTAGAGACAGGCAAAGAAAAAACAAAATCGCATATTTTTTCCATGTTAGGGGCTGAATTCTTATTAAAAAAGTCTACCAAATTATTCACAGATTTTTCATTTTATTTCTACATTTGTTTGCATTTAAGATGCAGATTTACGATTTTTTGCAGGATTTGCGGGGCACTAAATTACTTTTCGGGACAGAATATACTGACGGGACACTTGCGGAACAGTTGTAGTTTTACGGGACAGTCCCGCGCCTGGCGGGACGTCTGGTATCCCTAATGTGTAGGTTTTTGTTCTTTGTACTCACCTCAGCTGTGCTTTAAAGGACAGGATAGGGAATTGTTTTTAATTAAGAGAACGAATGTATTCTCTTAAATATTACCTCCAACGATTTGTAACCAAACGAATATCTTTTTTGTTTAAACTTTTATTTCAATTAACTTTAATTTTAGATTTCTTTCTCCGGTTTTTTCTTTATTTTAATTACAGTTTCCAATTAAAAGATCACTTTTTAAAAACCTTGAACAAAATTGAACTCTGTGTACAGATTTTTAACTTTTTCCTTTTTTTTTATCTTACTTCATTGTATTCTACTTAATAACGTACAATTTTGAACAAAATTATTTTGAACAACTTTTTTTTAATTTTTTTCTTCATAATTTTGAGTTTAAAAATTAATTTTTCAAAAACTATTAAAGGAAGAGATTTGTGGCTTTACAAAAAGGTAAAGCGTGGCATTCTGAGTGCAACCGTTCTTTTTTTATATTTTTTTGTGTCTTAAGTCAATTTTTTAGAAAATTGCCTCCCTTGGTTAAACAGAGCGGGATTGACCCCCCGTCCCGTACGATTTTTTTCTGGTCTCGACCCAACCTGTATAGTTAAGTTTAGTTCCAAAGGTTTTATTTAAACTTAGGGTTCGGCCACGCACTGAGCGACAAGCGACAGAGTGACTGACCTAGCTTTTATGAATCATTTTTATTTAAATTTTAAGTTTACAAAAGTGAATTTTCCGGTCCGTCAAAATAAGACTGACAAAATGTAAAACAAAAATTAAATTTTCAAATTTTTGTTTTCCAGAAACTTTAGCTTTTTCAATGCTTATTTGTTGCATCCAACCCAAAATTTTTATACCTCAAACTGATTTTTTGATGTTAAAGTTTTTTAAAATTTTGACCGTAATTACCATATTTAAGACTTTTTAAACTACTTCACTGCATCATGAATGAGTCATCTAACGAACCTCTAAATATGAATAACTTCAATCGTAAAAATTACATAAATATTATATAATGTCTAGGTATGACAAAACAATACAATAAAACGTTACGATATTATTATTTATGTATATTCAGTTTCCACCAAAGTATTTGTTGGCAATTAACTATTTTTTTGTTAAATAAACATTGCATTGAAATGCTTTCTTTTACATTATAAACCCCTTCACAAACTTTTTGTTAAAATTTTTGGAGTGTTACATTGTGTCTGTGTTGAACATACAACGCTAGCCACCCTCTCCAAAGAATTTGCAGCTCTTGTGAATTATTGAGATGGTATTGTTAACGTTTTCTTGTATTATTATAACATAGTGCATGTCGTGATGTACTGAGGATTTTTGTTCGCACGTCACTCGCACCACAATTTAGTAAAATAAGCATTGGTATTAACATCATGTGCTTTCATTGGGTAACCAGAAGTGTCCCTGAAGCCCCGGAAAAGAAGGAACATAGTGAATTATATAAGGGTAAAGCCAGCAAAAAGATCGATCACTGGTTTCATCCAGCGCCAGCGTCAGTTAAGGGTACGAGAGGCAGTAACAAAGGAAACGTACGACATAAGGGGAAGAAGCGAAGTGCAACTTTTGCAGTTAGTCACAATCACAAGCTGTAGGTATAGGTACTTACATGTAAACAATGTATAAAGATCTTTATTTTTAGATGCCAAACAATTGGGTTTATCAAGTGGTCAGATAATTTTTGTATGCTGTGACTGAAATGAGTTTGATTGACAACATATACAAACAATTTATTCAATGACACTTAAGGCAGGACTTTAGAATTTTGTGTTAAGCAGGCCATAGTTATCCTAACCACATGCTAAAATAAGTCTGAAGATAGCGGACGAAAATAATAATTTTGTTGGTGTCGAGAATTGTAGCTTTTATTATTTACCTACTAGCTGGCCCGCCCGGCTTCACACGGGTAGACAAACCTTTATAAGCTTTGCATAAAAATTGCAAAAGTAAATACTTACATATATATTTATTTATAAATAAATATTTAAACTTCTTTTTGTCATCGAATACTACTTTCTGAGTTGTAACCCACTTCACGTTATGAATGGCTAAATTTGTAAACATATGATCCTTTAAGACCAACACAGAAAGAATGTATTCGAAAAAGACTATTTTATTTTTATCCTATTTCACTCCATAAATAGGTAGCATTTTTTTAAAATAACCTTTTAAACACAAAAAATAATTTTTGAAATCGGGTAGGTACGTCTTTTTTGTTTTAACCCCACTTCACCTCTCACATAGGAAATTTAAAAACAAAATATCTCTTAAGCCATCCCCTAGAAACAACCTTTCAAAGACAGAATTTTTGAAATCGGATACCAATTTCCGTGTATACCCCATTTTACCCTATAAATACTTAATTTTTGAAAAAAATATGTAAGTACAATTTCTGGCAAGCAAATTTGAAAATCTCAATGATTAAGATTTTGTGCCCAAACTATCATTCTTATTTTAACGGTCTTGCTACAGTTTCTTGCTACAATTTCTGGCAAGTAAATTTGAAAATCTCAATGATTTAGATTTTGTGCCCAAACTATCATTCTTATTTTAGCGGTCCAAAAATACGTTTTTAAAACTTAAAATTTAAATAGTACACAAATATTTACCATTTACGAAAAAAAGACAGTACAAATGTAAATTACGATTTACTCTCTGCAATAGCAGATAAAAGATCGGTTGGTGAATTCCTGATTTTGAGTTATCTATTTACAGCCGAATTTATAAACGCATCATAGCGAGTGCATAGAACTATTCACTCCTTATAATTCCACTAAACGCAAAAATGTTATTCATACAACTTATGCAACGTTGAATAGAGGCATTAGAAGCTAAACGCGTTTGGAGGTTGAATAGTGCATACATAAGGATGTTTAAGTATCGAAATGTCACTTTGACTCATACACAGACGAGAATAAAATACAATGTTATAAGGGTGGCGCTTATTTTGGGAATGCTTAAAAATCTTTTTTGTCCCCTCCTGAAAGTGATCAATCTATATTATGAAGGTACTTTGTACAAACAAAAATGTTGTTAAATTTGTTTTAAATCGGCTAAGGTCGATAAGTTACAACTTTTCATTAAAAATACACGTAGTTTTCCGTCTTTTACTTAAAATGTCGCTGAAAGTGTAAAAGTTGATGGAAATTCTTTATTTATAATAAACATGTGCTTAGATGTAGCCAAAATTGAGGTTTATTGAATATTTTCAGTGGGACACACAGAATAAATAAAAAAAAACCTTGCCAAAATAATTGCCACCCTAATAGATGTTCCTATATTCTTCTCAATTTGATCGCACTGTCAGTAAATGGAACAATTATTTCAATAAAAACAATGAATTTTTTGTTCTTAAATATTAAACTATATTTGCTAACACGGCACAAAAGAAACTGTAATAAGAATAGGTAGGTACATAAGTAATATTAAAAGAAATTTAAACTAATCCAATCGGCGCAGCAGAATTCTTTTATTGATTTTTCACTTTCAGAGCTAAGTATTGTCAATCAATTGTGGCAGTAAAACGTAATAGATTTTCCCTTCTTGGTACTTTATTTGACACAAGCGCATTATAACTATAATGTGTAGGGAAATATTTTATGAATTAGGATTTATGCAACGTTAAATAGTGGCTTCATAAATGCTTATGAACTACATAACTATTCAGCCGTTTAGAGGTGTTTAGCGAATTCTAATAAATTAGGCTGTTAGTGTTTCACCAATCATTCTACTCTATAGTTTATTTATGCTAACGATCAGAACATTCATTTATCGTCAGCCATGTTTGATTACTTTGCTCCGCCTTATTAGACTTGTGCTCTTTCTCACATGAAGGAGAAGATTCACGCTGGCTTGTGAATGGCATACGAAAATAAACATTTGAGGATGGACTCATGAGTCATGCTCATGATCAATGATCATGGCACTTTTTTGCTAGTATAGTATGATGGTATGTAAGCGCTTTTCCAGAAACTATTTTTGCTTTTCTTTTTCTTATTTTGTCTACCTAGGTATACCTACATACATTATTATGTTGAATGAATATTTGAACAAAAGAAAGACAGAAAACGTAAAATTAATCTATTTTGGTTGAAACTGTGTCCAATAATACATATATATGTATTGCCCTATTAATAAAAAACCGCTTATTTCATCATTATTCAACGAGTTTGCTACACCATGGAATGAGAGTTAAATTTTCTATCAATAAAAACAAAATGTTCGTGGAATAGTAAAGTGACGTTTAGGAAAAATCCCTTGGAAAATCTACTACAATAAGTAATTTGTTTTGTAACTTGAAAGCTTCGCAAATTTTTTTTTTTTTGTAAGGGCTTTGACAGCAAATTGTGATAATTTGTAAAAAAAAAAAAGCTTAGGTTACCAAACACACCTAACAATTCTCTTATTGATATAGGGTAGGTATATTTCTGTCAAAGTTATTATCATTTTTCAATTGTTTGTGTTGTATCTGTTGTGTTATGTCCTTGTCCACGTCTTGTATCCTTATTTAGGTATAATCTTCAACAATAATAACTGCTAAGAGTTTCCCCATAATTTCCTTGGAAAATCTAGATTTCTCAAATCCTCCTCACTAAGCACTTGCATTGCATCGTATCTGGTTTTGTATAATTTTCTTTTTCTTGTCGTTAATGGCTGGATTGTCCTAAAATTGCAAACGGTTTAAGAACTCGATAAATCTAGTACAAAGTAGACATATTAATTTTATTCAAAATTAAATTTGCAATCTTCACTTGTACCTACTTTTTAATTTCAAAATCAATTTGATACATCTGGTTCTTATTCCTTCGCTAAACCACCTTCTTCGGTGGTTAAGATAAGTAAAAGTCACTTAGTATAGAAATTTTGATTTATTAATAACATTTTGCACTTAGTCCACGGAATAAGGCCTAACCCTTCGCTATTCCACGTTTATTAATTTGGCTCTATAAATGACACTTTGACTTATTGTTAGTTAACAAATGTATCGGTAAGTGTTTTATAGAAGTTTGCAGCTAATTGCAGTTTGTTTAAAAAAATTGGTTGATCGCAGTGGTATAGCTATAGGCGCGTATGAGTACCAGGGCAGAATTATATGTACCTAACCTACGTACCCCTTTCGCGTGTCACGTCTATAAGAAATCTTTGAATTTTTTAAATTGATATTTTTTTTCATTAAAAGGTTCTTCTTCAGAAAATGTTTTTATCAAGGTGGTCATAATTTTTTTTAATCTTAGGCTCCAGGGGCCTAACATAAAAAATATTTTCCAAGTTTCAAGTCGCCATATTTATTCTGACACGTGTCACAAATAAACGTATTTTTTGCAGTCTGCACTTAAAAATCCCTCATGTACCAACTTGCCTTGGCACATTGGATATTAAATATGGATATTAAAATTCGTATTCCATCATAGTCATGAGATGAATATAGGTAGTCCCTACCATTTAAATTGTATTTTGAGCAAAAACTCTCCATCACTTCTTCATGGTGAGATGACATTAGTTTTTGTCCAGGGTAAGCTAAATCTGTTTTATAAACATAAAACATAACTATAATCTAATCTCTAAGGGTGTGTTTGTATTGGAGTTTCGATAAAAAATTCTAACATCGATTCAAGAATATTTGCAAAAATTTTACATTGATTGTTGTTCTTCGATGCTCCAATCGATAATAGAAGCGTTAATCGAAGCTCCAACATAAACACACCTAAGGGCTAAGGCTACACAATTTTTAAGTTGAAGAACCTATATTACTGAATTTTTTGTTGTACAAAATTCCAGAGATACCTACCACTTTTATTCGTGTCATCAATAAATTTTCAATTTTTGAAAAATTAAAAAATTGCCTTACATACCTAGTACCTACATACCTACCTACATATTCACTTTTATACAAACATATTCCAAAGGGAACGAAAAGAAATGGAGAAGAATGAAAAAAATAATTTTCTTTGTTACTTTATATTAAATACATTATAAATACTGACTTCATATTTTGATTCGTTAAATTTCCTTGCCTTCATATTAATCTTCCTTGTTTTCCAAAAGCTTTCAAAAGACTTTTCATCCTAATTACATTTTATTTGATAGATTTTAAGGTTCCTGAAAACACTGTTTGCCTTTCAGTATAAAAGCAAACACAATTCCTCAAGCTGACTTGATGCTATGCATCCTACCAAACCAAATGCTTCCCTTGGAAGGGAAGAAAAGAACACAAACTGCAACGCATACACATTTCGCATCAGGATGTAAACACATTTAACGCTAGACGCGAAATCCTTCCTACATCCGTTTAGTGTGAACGACAGAGGAAGGAAGCAAATAGGTATTCCCCTTTCGTTTCTCCTATTATTTTATAAATTTGCACAATGCAAACGCACAACCAGGGCTGCCGAAACTCATATATTCATGGATTTTGGTTTGCTTCATGAAGTCGTGTGTACTCGTATACCTAACTATAGTACATTATGAATAATGTTATGGAAAAGGTTAAGAAATGACTTTTGCACTGAACGTTATTTTTCTCAAATGGAATCTTTGCCTCTTCAGAGGTTCCAGTTCAGAGGTTCCAATTCGAAAAACAAAAAAAAAAGTACCCGAAATGTCTAAAGGACAGCTCTGTCTACCATTCTGCAAATGCTTCCAAACTCAACTGTGTTTTGTGCACGTACAAATATTATATGTATGTCAGTCAAAGCTATGTACGGTTACCACTTGAGGTATTTTCAGAAGGCAAAAATACATCTTCTGAATAATAATGATGGGTAATTTAAGTGTATACGCTACGCATGTAAGACCTTAAGGTCTTTCTTTGTAACCTGCACAATTGAAATAAATAATGGGTGATTTTTTAAGAGGCTTAGAACTTTTTAAAAAAAAAAAACATAAAAAATTCGAAAAAATGAATGAAATATTTATTTGAATCGATAGTTTGAACCTTGCAATTTAATGTTTAAAGATAATTTCATGCAAATGTTGACCGCGGCTGCGTCTCAGGTAGCCCATCCGCTGAGTCTAATTTTGGCATACTCTTTCACACATATCGGCCGGTATCTCACGAATGAATGCATGGATGTTGGCTTCCAGTGCGTCAATCGAAGCGGGCTTGTCCCTATAGACATTAGACTTGACATACCCCCACAAAAAATAATCTAATGGTGTCAAATCGCACGATCTAGGCGGCCAATTGACCGGCCCGAAACGTGAAATTAACTGTTCACCAAACTCGCCTCGCAATTGCGCCATTGTTTCGCGTGCTGTGTGGCATGTGGCACCGTCTTGTTGAAACCACATATCATGCAAGTCAAGAACTTCCATTTCGGGCAAAAAAAAGTTTGTTATCATCGCTCGGTAGCGTTCACCATTGACAGTAACGCTGCGATTCGCATCATCTTTGAAGAAATAGGCCCAATAATGCCGCCGGCCCATAAACCGCACCAAACAGTGGCTTTTTCGGGATGCATTGGTAGCTGTTGCAATGCTTCTGGCTGATCTTCACTCCAAATGCGGCAATTTTGCTTATTTACGTACCCATTCAACCAAAAATGAGCCTCATCGCTGAACACAAGCAGCGCGCGATGAACATTTCGAACCGAGCACGAATTTTGATAGTAAAATTCAATAATTTGCAAGCGTTGTTCATTTGTAAGACGATCCATGGTTAAATTGCAAACCAAACTGAAGCTGTTTGACAGTGACCCAAGGTACTAAACACACGTCAGCTGTCAAAACCAGTGTTGCCAAAACCAAACCAGCTAAAAAATCACCCGTTACATACAGCAAGTCTAAAAATGCTTCTTACTACAAGGTATTCCGTAAGAACGAAACAAGAGACAGGCCAATTTATAACAGTTATAACAGTTTTTCCTCATTAAAAGTCAACGTGCGTTAACGCGCGACTTGAAAAAACACTCTGGGTGCCTGAAGTAACCCCACCGCCGAGGCCGGAGGACCATTGCCCTGCGGGGCCGCATAAACAATACTTTTATAAACCAAAATTTTTATAATTGGCATATCTAGAGTCACTTCCATTCTTTAAATACCGGAAGGATTTTCAATTTCGAATAGAATTTGTGTTTAGGAATGTGTGAGCAAGATTAAGACTGACTAACGGTGGCGGTGTATCTACCAAAATCAATGCCATACTTAATAACCCCGTATATATCTCATAACATTAACCAGACTTTTAAATTTTTTGAAACATTTGTTGAGTCTGGTGTTATCTCTCCAATTAGAATTGCTTAAAGTTGAAATAGTAATGTCAAATCCAAACTGAAATTACACATAAAAAAATATGCACGACTGGGTCGTACGAACTTGCTCTTATGTGCGATCACATTATGGTTCTATAGTTTGAAATAAATTAGTTATGGGAGTCTATATTTTATCCATTTGCCAAAACTATGTAAGTATACTAAAATTAACAATATAGCCCAGTGTTGCACATATGCAACATGCATGCAAGGAAATTATATTATTTAAACTGGAAAATTGTCTTAGATCAACCAAATTAGAAAAAAATTGAAACTGTTTTGAATCGAACGCGATGTACAACATCTAAATAGTTATGTTAATCTTAATTTATGTGAAAAAAATTTTAAAAATCGTAGGAGCGGTTTCAAAAATAATTACTTTTTTATTTATAAAATTTTGTAAACATGTGCGAAAAAAAAATTGGTACGCCAATTTTAAGTATTTATTAATGTAGAGTTAAGAATTGAATTAAAAAAAATCATTTACCCGTTTTTGAAATATCGAATTTCCAAAAAATAATATTGAATTCTTTTTTAAAAATCCAAAAATCAAAAAAAAAATTTCAAACGTTTTTCAAAAATCGAAAAATAATTTTTTTGAAAATTTTGGTACACCATACTATTTAGAATACAACAATCCTTCTTCACAAAATCAGTTGAACAGTTTTAGAGAAAATCGAAATTCAAAAAAATGGTTCCTTAGGAAGTACCATGAATAACCATTTTCAGAACCTTTTTTTTTCATTTAACGGCAGCTTATAACTATTTAAATTTTTTGAGTTTTTTTTAAAAAAAATCTGTGGAGCCGATTCTGAGAAAAATAAGATTTTCTTTTTTGGGCAAAAATATTGTACGACAGGTACCGTTATTTAAAAAAAAAAAAGAAAAAAACGGGTCGGGGGAATGACCAAAAAACGCTAAGTACTGAGTAGTCGAACGATAGACAGACAGACGGACGTTTTTGCGAGACCCACTATTTTTGACTTCTCTATCATCGAAATGTAAAGTTTGATCAAAATCTCGAGTTCGATTTTTTTTACGAATCCATAACTTCCCATATAGTACCTATATCCCAAATAAAAATAGCATGGTTTTGTGGTTGGCGATCGACTTCATAATATCTTGCTCATGTGTATGTGTATATTTAATCTTAATGTTAGGTATAGATGATTTTTTTTTTCAGATTTCGGTAACCCTTAATTAAACCGCCTCGTAAATTTTGTTTGGTGTTAATTCGAGATTTTTCAAATCTACTGCAACACTAAAAATGATTTTATACTAAAAAATTATTCTCCCAACTACAGAAAATTGTATTTCCAGATTTAATATAACACAAGTAGAAGTATTTGTATGTAGGCTCATCAAGGTCATTAAAAACACGGTGTTATATGGTATGCGATATTTCGTTCATGAACACACTCTTCAGTAGGTAGGCAATTTAAACTTAGAAATTTAATGACAGAGCCATTTCAATCAATCAGAACGATACAGAGAATATATATGTGTATAGGAACAGGGTTCGATCCAGAAAATTAAACTCTTCACATTAATTTTTTGCCAGCGTTAAATGTCGCACACCATATAACACGCGTGCATTAAATGACCTTGAGTATATACTTGCATAAAAAAACTTATAATTGAATTAAATTGAAGAAGTCACCAATAATTTCCATAATTTAGCCAGCATTGCTTATATGCTTAAGTATCGAATTCCTTAGAACCAAAGAATCGATTCTGTTTAGAAAAAATCGATTTGTTTAGAAGAAAAGATTGATTTTTCCAGACAAATGAAATCTTCAATTTTTGACAAGATTTACACGTATTTGCGAACAAACTAAGAAGATGTTATGTTTCCCATCAAGTTGAAAGTTTTTTTCAGTGAAAAATAATGCAAATAAATATAAAAAAAATTTCATTGGTTTGATTGCAAATAATAAGTTAAAATTCCTTTCAAATATTTAGCAAAATCGTAACAAAACATTGATAATTTAAAATTTTGTAAATGATTTAAATTTCTAAAAGTTATACATATCGCCGCCTGAGTGCTTAAGTGTCCCATAGACCACTTTTTCGGGAAACTACTTATACTAATTCGAATATTCTCTATCGTTTGCTCCTACCCCCATTGCTTTATCACGATTATATACAAAGTTACGGAAACCACTTTTGCTCTATAGACCACAAATTTTTGGGTTCTCTTGGTGCTTATTTGCCTCATATCCAAAATTTGTACTAAGTACAGTGGATATAGAGCAAATTCAACTGAATTATATTTTCAGTGTTTAATTAACAAGAGGAAACAAATTTATTATAAATAAGACGAATTATGTACCTTCACGTTGCCAAACTACATAACAGAGTTAAATTTAGTCTTTTCGAAGTTTTTATCGATATTATTTAATAATTCTGTTTTTTTGTCCTGAAGTAGATAAAAACAAAACTGTTTAAAAAAAACTTTAAATTAAAAAAAAAAACTTAAAACACTAATATAACTAGCTTCTACGAATGTTGAAGTATTTTAATAACCAATTCCGAATAAAATTAAATGTATTTTTCTAGAGAATTTAAGGGCCCAAAATTAATTTTAGGTATTTAACATAACTTAGCGTTAAAATAATTTATCATTTCGATAGGTTTTTCATCGACTTAGAAATAAGCCAATGTGATATAAGGTAAGTCATACTCACAGAATTAATATTAATTTTTTATATTCTTATCACTAAAAATAAAATTTTAGAAATTAATAATGCTAGTGATTTTTATTTTTTTTATTATTTTTGTTTTCGTTGATTTTCCATTGTTTAGTGCACAAATGTCCTATATCCCATGGAAATATGAAGTTTGGTTTTCATTGATTTCGCATTCGTATGGAACAGAGTCCTATATCCATTTCTGACTTTTTTCAAACTTTTTTTTTCTTTTTAACCGTAACAGTTTTTGCCCCAAGGTTTTCAAATTATAAAAAAAGAAATGCCAATTAATATGCATGAATATTCAAAAGTTATATTAGTTAAGAAGAAAGTAACGAAATTATTTTTCAAACCTTAAAATTCGTTTTCTGAGGAATAATTTCGATGGATATGAGGCACTTAAGCACTCAGGCGGCGATATGTATATGTATATAAAATCAAGTCAATCAAGCATCATTTTTTAAAAATCACAGCATTGAAATACTGTGAATTTTATTATTCTAAGGGATTTTGTTTAAATCCAGACACTTCGAATTTAAAATGCCCGTGCTCAGGCTTTTTATAATAAAAGCATATGAAGAAAATTTGAAAAGAAAAATTCCTCTGTTTAAGTGGAGCGACTGAAAAAAGTTCAAGTGAGCTCAACTCAATAAATGCGTTTCGCCCAGGTACTAAAGTATCTCAATGCTGTAATTTTTATATTAGTCGGTAAACATCGATACAAATTTGCGTCTAAGAAGGGTACGAGAGCCATCTGATGAGTCCAACTATCGTACCTGGGGGAAACGCATTTATGGAGTCGAGCTCACTTGAACTTTTTACTTGAATTTTATTCAGTCGCTCCACTTAAACAGAAGAATTTTTCTTTTCAAATTTTCTTCATATTCTATTATTATAGGCTTTATCGACATTTCGCTTATTAAATGTACCAAATATCATTAGCGTTTTCATTTTTGTTCAGTTCTACGCATTTATGAAAATGGCGGATCCCAGTTTCAGTCATTTTTAATTTCTGAAACTTTCAATTTTGACAACATGGGCGATATAATGCCTACCATAGATTTGTGTACTGTGGGCTTTATCTACAATCATCAATCACAAAAATCAAGCGAAAAATCTATACTTAGATACATTTTTAGCAATATATGTAATTTGTAAAGCTCAAATCCTTTACATTAAATAAAGGAATACGTTTCGATTTCTTCAATTATTGGTAACAGTGGCCGGGCTTAACTGAATCCGTAAACATAGGCAGGAATAGATATACATATGTAAGTTATATGTATGAAAATGAATTCAAATCAACAATATGTCGCTTCTTGTTGTTGTGCTGCTTTATGATGCTGCAGTGTTCGCTCCAGAATTTCCCTTACGTTAAAACGTGATATGTCGGGTGATGTTGTCGTCTTTTATACTCTGCAATAAGATACAGAGTCTCCTCTCTCTATCTCTCTCTTATGACGACACATCCGGTATTTGCGCCTGGGCCTGGCCCCAATATGCATGCCAGCACCATCACTCAAGTGTGTAGTTAGTTTTATTGCAAATATTTGCATCTGGAATATTTGCGCTCCATCATAACTTAAACAAATGCTATATTTGCAGAAGAGCAATCATTTCAACATGCGACTCACTTTAGAACAGAATTAAGTGCGGCAACTAATGATGGAAAGGTGAGCTTGGCTAAGCGGATAGAGGTTTCTTTACCTTCGTTTTGTTGAACGTATAAATTTAACAGCTGGTTTAAATGGATGGGATGCAACAAAAACCATGCAGAAATATTGAGTATCTACATATGTTTATTGCATATCAATGTTAAAAAAATTGTTTTAAATTTAATAAAATGGAAAAGGTAGTCAAGCCCATTCTTTTGATTTATTGAAGACATCCGACAAATTTTAAACCTTGGAAGTTTCCCTTTGATTACACTATAATTTACAATCAATATTTTTTTCGACTCGAAAATCATATTGGAAAAATTAAAATTTTTTTGTTTGGCTAATTCATGTCGCATTTCTTCGTTTTGATTTAGTCCTTAAATATTTCGTTTAATTCACAATCTTTAATTGGCAATTTATTAGTCGTTATGATTTTTAATAATATATCTACAATTAATATTAAACGTTTTTATAGAAAAAAGATTTTTTAATATTTGCACCTAATCATTTCGCAAAATTCATTTAGCAAATTTGTTGTTAAATTGTTGTTTTTTTTTACTTCGCCAATTATTGTTTTTTTTCGCGCATCCAAAACTTTTCAAAAAAATGAAGGCCAAATAAAAATAGCAAAACAACAATAATAGGATAGTCGAAAAAAACGTTCTATCAGAGGTACTGTTAATAATAATACACAATAATTTACCGCACTAATTTCAGTATAGAAAAAAAAAAATTTGCTTAACGGTTTTTAAACATTTATATGGGTACCGTTATTTTTAGTTATAAAAATAATTTTTGTGTAAAATCTTCTAGATAGATAAAGAAACTACTTTTAAGAACTACTTTTTGTCAAGTTTAAAAAATCGACTTACATTAGTGTATTTTGAAATACAACCAATCCAAACAATCCATATTAAGATTTAAAAAAGAATTCAAACTTATTTTTTAAATCCAAAAAATATTTTTTGGAAAATGTTGGTACTCAATATCAGCTTAACCGTTTTTGAAAATAAAAAAAAGAAATGGTTCTTTGGGAGATGCGATTAATAACCATTTTTGTTTATTGAAAGGCAGGTTACTTATTAAAATTTATTAAATTTTTGTTTTAAAAAATCTGTGGAGCTGATTTAAAAAAAAATAAGATTCTCCTTTTTGCCCAAAAAATTTTGTATGACAAGTACCGTTATGTTTGGTCTTGAAAAAATTTCAAAAAAACTGTCGAGGGACTGTCCAAAAAACGCTAGGTACCAAGTTTTAAGAAAATGCTCCAATCCGTTTAGGCTGTAGGCGAACAGACAAACCAACAGATGGACAGACCGAAAGACAGACGGACGTTTTTGTGAGACCCACTTTTTTGGTCTTCTATCATCATAATATCAAGTTTGATATTTTTTACGAATCCATATCTTGCCATATTACTATTTATGTACTCTTCATTCATATGTATGTAGGCCCGGCAAAATACCCACTCGAAATTTCAGTTCTTTTCAGAAAAGCTTCGAAATTTTCAATCTCATTAATGAAAAAAAAACCACCGACGGCAAGACAGGACGGTTTTTCCCCGGATGAATTTATTCCCTGTACCTGCTCTCTCTCTCTCTCTCGTGCTGGCTTTTTATAGTGTGCATCTTCTTTTTCGTCCTTATTTGTAGTAGTACAAGTGCAGTGGTCGTAGATGTAGAGAAATTATATAACAAGCAAGAAATTTCGATTTTAAAATGCCCGCAGTTTATTCTCCTAAGAATTCCACTTTTTATTTTGCTTTTATCTATTCAAATAAAATGTTTAGTTCCTTTTTAGGGTTCCATACCCAAAGGGTAAAACGGGACGCTATAACTAAGACTCCGCTGTCCGTCTGTCCGTCCTTCCAGGCTGTATTCCCCGTCAACGAAAAGCACCAAAACTTATTGATGAAGGTACCTCAGAAAATTTCAAATTCAAAACACCGAAAGATTTTTACAGAAAATCATTTTTTGAAATATTTGACCAATTATTATCATCACTATAAATGCAAGATTCATAAATGATTCTTCTCGTTTCTTCAAACTACTGGAACGATTCGCTGTAGGTCAAAAAGTAGATTTCGATGATGTAGTTAAGTTCTACAAAGATGGCTTTGATAAACAAAAACTTATTAGCGATAGGGACGCATTCCTACAGCTTTTGAAAAGACAGAATGAGCAAGCAAAAAATTTGAGAGAAGTAGTTGATTTTTTGCAAATATACGCCTGGAGTCGAGGGATTATTCCCGAGTTTGTATACGGTTCGTCCGGTTGCTAATCACAATCCCAGGATCATCCTGTTCAAATGAACGAAGTTTCTCCGTTCTTCGTTGTTTAAAATCCTAGAATGCTGCAGGATCAATATTGCTATATCTATTGCACGTTTATTCCGACCACACCGAAAACCTAAAATTGGATGAATTATTAAATAAATTTATTTCAAAACACTCCAATCTAAGAGCTGTTTTCGCATTAAAAAAACAGTGTTTCACCAAAAGAATAAATAAAAAACTTAAAATGAAAAAAAAATGTATGACCTTTTTTTAATTAGTGAATTTAAGCTTTTACATCTTACACAAACTACCCACTCGGGTTGAAGCTGTCCTGCCAGGCCTTATGTATATATATATCACTAGTAAAATATCGCAAGTAAAAATAAACTTACTTTTGTAATGCTGGATTTACACGACTGACAAATTGGCAGTATTATGTCAGTAAATTGTCAAAAAGTTTTAGAAGAATGCACAAATTCATGCTTTTGGCAGTTTACTGACAAAAACGATTCGAATGTAGAATCCGAAGACTTGCAAATAGCTTCTAAATCTTTAAGCAGGGAGAGCAAGACCCTTGATCCTTTGACTCAGACAGTTAAAGAAAAAAACTAAATGTTTTTTTTTTTAATTTATACTTATTCAATACGTGTACATACATTATATTCAATATTCTCAATTAAAATTAAAGTTTAAAAAAAATTGATACAGGAGTTATTTCTACATTTTCATGAGAAATGTAAGCATGTTTGTGTATATAAAAATCTTGATGGGAGACATTCCACCCCATCATTCCGAAACTATATTGAGATAAGATAAGATTAGAGCCTCAGGCCGCCAAAATCCACCCACGCCAATTGAAGACGCTTTATAAAACATAACATAACATAATAGTCCATTGAAATGTTACAAAATTTTGCGCGAACCTTTCATTTAGTACAGGACAACGTTTTTTATTTTTTAATTTGTAGAGTGGGTCAGTGTGAGTATACCATTGTGATTTCGGGGTTGAAAGCCTCCCAATTTGGCCGCCATCTTGAAAAAGGTTGAGTAAAATGCTTTTTCGCGATATCTTGAGAACCATTGGTCTCACATAAAATATGAGTGTATCTTTTTTATAGAAAATTTAATTCTCTACAACTTTAGCTAAAAAAATGAAAATAAAAAAGTTATAACTAAAAATAGACGAACATTTTTACGAAAAATATCATGAAGGGGTTATAACTTTTTTTCTATTAATTTTATTGAAAAAACCATCTGGTGAGACATAAAGCAAGAGCATGCAGGTGGGGTTGAGACAAAAAAAAAGCTACATGGGAGTGGGGGGGGACGATTTTTCCCCCTCCTCCCGTTTATTGAAATGTAACATATAGACTTTGCATTTTGGACAGGACACATTTTTTTAATCTGAAGGGTGGGTCAGTTAAACATTATGAACTAAATATCTTCAAATCATGACTTTTTGCCATCTGCCTGATGATTGACACCTTCATACACAATTAGAAACCACGTTGTAAATTATATACTTCTGTTTAAAAAATTTCATTTATAATTCTGATCAATAAGCTTATGCTATTTTACAATATTGGAGCATTACAGCAGGGTTGCCAGTTTAGGGGTTTTCCCCCTAGATTTAGGGGCTTTTTTGTCGTTGGGGGTTATCTGGGGGGACGAGATGTTTGGGGGGGAATCTGGGGTGATTTATTCAGAGCTAAAAGGTTGAGAGATTGTATAGGTATTGAAACAGGTGACAGTATTCTACGAGTTACATACTCCTTACATTCTGGGTGTCAGAATTTTACACTAACAGAAGAAATGCTGAAAATTTTCATAAGTGAGAAAATGTATCAAACCGACGCGACAGTCAAAACGAAGATGACGATAATGTATTAGAACTTTTTTAAAGAAGTGCAAAACAAAAATTCTCATTCCTTTACATTTTTATTTTCAAATTTATTTCTGGTGAGTTAAACCAGAGTTGGCTATCTCTAGAACTAAATTAACCCACAGTGAACTGAGGATGAAGTTTTTCGGTGGAGAATGTATGCGAAAAGCATCTACATATACAGTTAACCCTGAGTTAACCCACCAAATATGATGATTTAACTCGGGTTCAACTTTAATCGCGCACTGAAAAACTGGACCTGAGGGCTTGTTTCACATTGTCTGACTAACGTTCTAAATAAACAATTGTGAACTTTTCAGTCAATTATAAACGTCCCTTATGTTTCACAATATCTGAATAGTATAACTTAGGTATAACATTAAGGTTGAAAGTATTTTAATGGCCCGATTAGGTGTCGATTAGGACTAGCAAATTTATGTACTTGGCAATTTAAATATTATTAATATTTTTTTCCAGTTTTTATCAGTCAAAACTATTTGTCTGGAAAACTGGAATATTTAATTGACACATAAATTCATTATTTCGAAAAAAATGTGAAACGCTAAGTTTTTTTATTGGGAGAATTTAATTTGCGGATAATTAAAATGTCGAGTAAATAATCAGAACTTTACTCAGACAATGTGAAGAAAAACCTAAACAAATTTTTTTTTAGTGCTTAGTAAATTTTTTACAAACGTTTTTTTTTTTTATTGTAGCTGTGTGAATTAATTAAGTTTAAAAACAAATTTAGGAGCTGTGAAAAAGTAAAAAAAAAATTTAGGGGGTTTTGTTGATAAAATGTGGTAATCTGGGGGGATTCAAAATTTTTCTGGGGGGAGATTTTTTTTCATCTGGCAACACTGTATTACAGGTACTTCAATTTCATTTAAATATTTTATCGTAAGCTCTTTTGATAGATAATCTTTACCAATAACATCCCAACTAGCAATTTAACTTGTAAATATTAGGTCCAATTTTTAAAATTTGGTAAGCTATAGCTCGAATAGGATCAGTTTAAGGCTATTTTGTGCAAGTCAACTGTTTTTCAAAATATATTTTAAAAAATAGCTTGTTTAAGTCCTTTGAAATTGACATCGACAAGTTGTATAAAAGACTTGTGTACTGAAATATGAAAAGGCCTGTTTAAGGCCTGTCAAAGTTGTTTCGCTGGAAGTCTGGCTAGCAATAGCTCTATACGATGTTTAAAAAATTATGTGGCTTTCTTATGAAAGCTTTGTATATTTTTAATATTAACACAGCTCCTATAAAGTTTTCAGCTGAAAGTGTGTATTGTAATATATATTGTGTGTGATTATGGGATTATGGATCGATTCTGATAAAAATTAAATACGGCTTATAGGTAGTATTTAAGCATATTTTATAACAATTATGAATACGAATAAGCGGGCATTGCTTTTGGCAGCTTCATAACGTATTCGCTAATTGGTTTCCATGAGGAAAGATATATAGCTTTTATAAAATGTTACTAGCTAAATAATAAAAATGATTGCATTCTTTGGTGAGCTATTTGTTCAGATTTAGTGAAAAAAGCGAGCATTTTGTATTGCTTGCGACAGCTATTGCCTTCCGTGAGAAAAAAAAAAGCTTTTATAAAATGTAAATTCCAAATTTATTAAAATGATTGCCTTTTTTGGTGAGCTATGATTTTGATTTAGCCAATTTTGTTTTACTTGTGACAGCTAATGAGAGGTAAAGCTTTTTTAAAATGTTAATAGGTAATTTATTAAAATGATTGCCTTCCCATTGTCAATACCTAAATCATTAATTATACGACTGAATCGCACGTACTTGCTGCCATGATTCAAGTTGCTTATTAATCTAATTTTATATATAAATATATAATTATACCGTTTATCTTTGTCTAAAACTATAAGATTAACCTGAAAAAAAAAATAGGTTTCCGAAATGTACAGTTTTAAAGATTTAAGTTTTATGGATTTTAAAAATGCCCTGATGCTGAAAGCTGATTGTATAGGTCGCAAGATAGGAACGGTACAAGATACCTTCATATTTTTCAATGCAAACATTTGTTTGAAATTCCTTTAAGACCAGGGTTTCTTTCCAAACTAAAAAAGTGATTATTCGGGATTTTAATGATTGTCCTTACCTAGTATGAAACACAGTTTAGAGAGAAACGTTTTTGTAGCACAACAATTTTTCTAAAAATTGTCAGTCAGTACCAAAATCGCGAATTTGATTTTTTTTTTAAGCCAAAACATTGCCTTTATTACCTAGAGTTTGAAGCAAATACATGTATTGTATCAACTAGTTAAAAATTGTCGTCCGTCTTTTGAAAGTGATTGAAAAGACGTGAGTTCAAAACTCGGTAAAATCATGTAAGTTAAATGAAGTTTTTTCAATTAAAATAAATTTCTATACGTTTCAGAACAAAGAGAAAAGCAGTCCCAACCCCCTAACTTGGAGCAAAAATGCACACAAAATTAAAAATAATGGAAATTAAATTGAAAGCGCAAAATAATTTTTGTTCTTTCATACAGAATACAACTGCATTGAGTGACTTTTATAAGGCCTTAATAAATGCAATGCGAGTTATTAACCGAAGCAAAAGCATTTCATGGCAAGGGTTTCATTTCTTTAGTAGGCCTTTCTAAGACCTTTAGGTACAAGTGATTTAATTGCATAGGACTTGTGATGAAAGGTTTTAATAGAATCAAATTGCTTCTTTAATGTAAGCCAAAATGATTTGCATAAGGCCTCTTTAAGTTACTATACAAGCTAGAAAATAGCGTGTATTAACCCTTAAACAAGTCAAATTGCTAGTTGGGATGTCTTCCTGTTTCTCGCAGTATACCGGACATCTACCGATAAAATGAAAAATGTCCTACTTATATTGGATATGGATGAATGAAACGCTTCCGAGTTTCTACAAGTCTTCTAAGTGGTTCTAAAAACCATTAATGTATTTTAATTCAAACAAAAATTTCATTCATTGTGTTTTCTTAGAACATGCTCAAGAAATATTTAACAATGCATTGTTTATTAATGAGGGAACCCCCTGTATAAGGATGTTTCTTCTTCTTGGTTCCATAATGTCCATACTATACTAATTAATTATATTTTAATTTTGGAAGTGACTCTAGACATACCAATTATAACAGTTTCGGTTTATAAAAGTACTGTTCTTGCGCCCCGCAGGGCCAGGGCACTTCGCCGCTGGGCAAACTTCAGGCACCTAGAGTTTTTTTTTCAAACCACGCGAAGCACGTAAACGGACACCCACTTTGAATGGCGAAAAACTGTTATAAATTGGTATTTCTGGTAGAAGGTAGAAATATTGAATAGGTTCTGGTATTCGATAATTTGTTGTGTTTAGCGTAACGTAATGTTAAGCTATACCCTTTTGAGATATAACAGAGATGTGCAATCTCATATTAGTTGTATTATGCGTGAAACAGATTGAACCAGCACCAGCAAGACCGGCCGCCATTAATATTTAACCAATGTATTTCAATCGTTCAACACACATTAGAACAGCACCAGCAACGTCAACAGCGCCGTTTGGCCAAAGTTCTAAATTTGCTGTTGCTGGTCCACTGCTAACAACTTAAATACTGCGATATTCAGAGGCACCACACTACAAAAAATTATAAAGTCCATACATTTCTGGTGGCTGGTGCTGGTGGCAATGTGTTTCAAAAATATTTGCTGGCCAGCGTGCTGTTTGCTGTTGACGGCGCTGGTGCTGTTGCTGGTTTAATCTGTTTCACGCTCAAGACAATGCAAAATACTCTTTACTTCTTCCCAGGAGGTGATGAATGGAACGCTTTCAATCTGCCAAAAGTAAAATATAACCGCAATATAAATGCTATTTTGGCTGTTTGTTTCCGCATTTTAATTTAAATTAGAGTAGTTGGCTGCAGCCAAAAGAACTTGGCACTAGATACTGGATCCCAAAGGAAAACACCTATTGAAACAGGGATATGTGAAAATTCAAAATTTAAGATTTTTATAAACTAAAGGCTTAACTACATAAGCCAAAAAGTACTTTTGTACAAAAGTAAAAATATTTTTTTTCCCGCTAGCGCAGTTTTTTTGTGAAAAAGACTATACAAATTTTTTTTTAGACCAAAATTTAAGCTTTCTGCATCATTTTTATAAGTTTTCCAGTCAGAAAAACTATTCCAAAATGAGTTTGAAAATTTTCACTTTTGTACTTTTTCACTTTTTGGGCTTATGTAGTTAAGCCTTAAGGAAAACAAAGGAACCAAATTCCGTTATGACAGCAGAGGTTTGTTTTGTTGTGGTTTGTTTTTTTTTTTTTTGTCTAACCCGGAGGCCACACAAACCAGTAGCGGCTAGCCAGTCACAATCACAATACACTAAAATGTTTTTACTTAATACACTCAAACCTAAGGAACTTGATATGCATTTTTAAAGTGCTGACAATAAATTGTGTTTGTGTTTGAAATAAATTTAATGTAATAACAACCCTTTTTCTTGAATATTCATTCCAAATGTATTTAAATTTTTGTTTTTCCTATTTTGTTTGAAAGATCAACCATAGTTAGCTATAATGGAGAAAAATAACGTCCCACTTGCAAGCAACTTGCTTGCCAAGTGAATTACCGCCTGCCTCCTACGTCACAGCCATAGTGCACAGATACGAATTTGACAGGCAATGTATGTAACATGCCGCCTCCACTGGGCATCAACGATGTCCAACATCACAACCACAATCCAATCCACAATCTGACTTGTATGGATTATGTCACTACATGACATGGATTTTTCTGCCTCCATTGGATTTTTTAAAGACTTGTTCATAATCCGAGCATCGTTCATGCCCAGTGGAGGCGGCATGTAACCTTTGTATATCTACCATATCTTTTCCGTAATTTGCGAAATTACCTCATTTCGGAATTTTTTTGTCGAAACGAAAACCACATAAGCTGCCGTTTAATTTTTTTTATAATATAACATTTTAATTCATTTTTATTTTGTAGCGCTTTCTCCCCTTTAATACCAAAATAAAGGAGTAATCAAAACGTCAAAATTTAATGCCTCAGCGATATAAAGCAATAACTTTCTTGAATCTACCAGGCAATATTTGAATTGCTATTGCCAATCCTTCAGATTTACTGCGCGACAGGCATTCGCGGCTTTAGTTGAGCAACTTTTAATAGGGTATAACCCCAATTTTAACATTCAGCGCATTATGACATGTGATTGTCTGAATTCTGCCCCTTAGTTGTGAAACTTCAAAGTGGCATGTGATATCAACGTCAAAAACTGTTGTAGTTGTTTACGTAAAATATGATCGCTGGCTCAATTCGTTCACAAGTTTTCTAGTGAGAATTTATTTATATTTATCATCATTTAATTAAAATATAATTTTTTTTTTAACCTTTTCAGTGCAGTCCAGCATATGCCATTAAACTTAACATGTGGCTGGGTACGGAATTCTATACTTGCTCGTCACATTTACACAACCAGTTTTGTATACAAAAGAAGAAAAACGGCAGAAGAAAAAGTAAGTTAAGGGATATCTTTCGTAAAACCGTAGATATAATTATTTATTAAGTAACAATCTTTGCGCTTCGATTTAAATCTTTACGAAATATTTATTAATGTTTTTCCAGTTTGTGAAAACATTTTTCAATAACCAAAACCACTTAAACGAACAAAATATAACACCGCTCAAAGCCGCCCAATTAAATGTTAATGGGTTTGTTTTCACTAAACTGTTCAGGTTTCAGAATTATCAGAGCTCTCCGCATTCTCAGAAATCTGGAAAGTATACCTCCGCGAGCTGGATTCGAGGCTCTTCAAAATCGAAATTATGTAATGGGTCCCCTTCTCGATCTAGTCTGGCAATGTCGACACTGACACATTGTTGGAATTTTACTTTTGATGAGACTGAAATTAGACTTAAAAGTCTAGTCTACTTCTCCGGAAATTTGCTCGCTTTTGTTCTAATCTTATCTTATTACATCTTATTATTATCTTATTATATCTTATTACATATTTTTTAAACAAAACTGAACAAAAATGCTGTTAATCAGAGGAGAATATATGATATAAATATGTATATACATGTAGGTAGTATTATATAGTTGGAAAAAAATATAACAATAGGAATTAAATGGCATTTTTAATTTTGCTGCTATTCGGGGAGTGCAGAAATTTAAAAAAATCGAACTTTGGAGGTGACAGATCACCAAAGAAGTTTCACGTCTGTCAACTGTGTAATCAATTGCCCAATTTAATATTAAAACACAAGTTTTGACTTCAAAATCGATAATAAATAACTTTAACATTTTGTTTCCCAAGAAATGATGAGTTTCAATGAAAGCTATAAATGACGCCTTATTTTAAACTAACTCTAACACTAACACAGTCCAAAACAAAAGTGTTTACAAAAGAAGAATTCGATAGAAGGGTAAACTTGGTCAATTTTGAACGTGACTTATTCCTTTCTAAATTTTGCTTCAGTCGCACACGGAATAAATTGTATGAGCATTTTTTTTTTCAATTTGAAAATGGTTTCAAATCGGTTTTCAAGCGAAAACATGAAGTTGACGGTACTCGATTCAGGGCTATTTACGGTTAGTTGCACAAGGGTTCACTTAACGTCACGGAACCTATTAAATGAAGTATTTTCACAAGTGAAGTGTTATCGTTGTTTTATAATATATTTTTTTTTTTTTAAGTCCAGCTTTTTCTCCCACCTTGTATTATCCCACCTGTATTATATAGTAAAAAGTGCGAAAACTTTCCAACATCTGTTTTTGTTTTCGAATTTACAACTTTCAGAACCATAACAAGGATTTATTTATAGGAAGTGACCAGACTTTCCAATTTCTAGCGGTTTTGTTTATAACAGTACTATTTATAAAGCACCGCAGGGCCAGGATCCTCCGCTGTGGTCATACTTCGGACATACTTGTCAAGCCGTGCCCAGAGCGTTGATGCACACTTCATTCTTTAAATTGCTCAAACAATACTAAAAAGATATGAATGATAAGTGAAATTTTGATAGAAATCAATGAAGCCGTTAACAAGTTATTTACAAAAAAACGTTCGGAATCGTTTAAAAAATATTTTTGGGTAAATTAAACCGTTGCATTGAGAAGAAAACGAAACATATTTCAGAAATAGTGTTATTTTTTTTTACAAAATTGTTTATTAAAGAAACTATATCTTACCTTATTTAAAAAACATATTAAACGTACTGTACACAATTTTGTTCTACTTGTTCTTTTGGTCTACATTTTTAGTTCAATTTCGATTATTTTGGAATGTGAGTTCCTTTTTCTTCTCCTCAGCGCAGTGGTTCAATTGTTTTTGACAAAATGTAGACCATACATTCAATAGTACTTTAAACATTTCAGTGGATTAGGCTGTAGGTTGAGTTGATCACACTGTGAGATCCGATTTGATTTTTTTTTCGAATGAAGAACCTATATTACAGATACAAATTAAGGACTTAAACAATTTTAATAACATACTAATACGACTGCTTTCCTGCAAGTTTTATTTTCCAAAACTATCATGAGAAAAGTGAAATCTTGAGGATCTGGACGGGACTCCACTTTGACCAGTATTAAGAAAAATAGTATAAGACAATTCATTACATTTTTAAATAATTTTTATAAAAAAAAAGAATAAATTAATCTCCTTTATGTGCCAAACAAAATAAAATGGCAATTTAATACAAAGTAAAATAGATTTAAAAATTGTATCCTATACATATCTTTCATTTCTTTATTTATCATCAAATAGAGTTATTTTACTCTTATACATTAGCATTATAAAGGGTCATTCATTTTTCGGTTTCGAAAGTAAAGCTGAATCAAACACACACAGCGGTACATTTTTGATGAAAAGTTTATTTAATTATAAAGTTTGGACTTTGCCATTAAGTGTGAAAAACAATATCACTCGAATGGCCGCCTTGGGAAGATTCGCAGTATGTGATTCTTTTGAGCTAATTTTTAATCACTTTTTCGCACATTTCGGGCGGTATCTCGGCCATTACTTGAATAATGTTGGTTTTTAATGCGTTTAGAGTTCGAGGATTATTCGCGTAATCACGGTCATTTGCGTAGCCCCACAGAAAAAATCTAACGGTGTCAAATCACATGATCTTGGTGGCCAATTGACTTCACCAAAACGTGAAATTACGCAACCATAATAGGTCGTGTTGTGTGGCTTGTTGCCCCATCTTGTTGGAACCACATATCGTCCAAGTCGTGATCTTCAATCGCCGGGCAAAAAAAATCGGTTATCATTCGACCATATCACTCCAAATTGACTGTAACCGTCTGCCCATTGGCATCTTCGAAAAAATACGGACCAATGACACCTTTCGACCATAGAGCTCACCAAACAGTCACTTTGTCTGGATGCAACGGCACCTGTGCCCCACATGCGGCAATTTTGTTTGTTTGCATACACACCGAGTGGGAAATGTGCATCATCGCTGACGACCATAATCATCGCGTAATGCGCGAAAAGTGGCAACGTTTGAATCACCACTTTTGTAGTAAGTTTTAATAATTTTAACGCGTTGTTCGATTGTTAAGCGGATCGCTTCCTTTCAACAAAGAAATCGATTTTTTTCTAAACAGAATCGATTTCTTTTTAAACCATTTCTTTCTAAAAGAATCGAATTTTTTTGTGTGATTGTATGTGTTACTGAAAATGTTGTTGAATATTTTGTTTAATTTTGCAGAAATCGATGCAACCAAAAAATAAACAACTCGTCTTCCAAAAATTCCGCGACTTTGAATTTGAAGTAATAGAAATATCAAGTTTAAAACTTGAATAGCGTGTGTGCAAATCGGTGTGAAATCTTGCTAAAAACACCAGATTTGTTTTGACAAAAAAGAATTGATTTTGTTTAGAAAAAAATCTGAATAGAATCGATTCTTTTGTTGAAAAGAATTCGGCATAATATTAAGAAATTTCAAATGACAGCTGAGTTTGACAGCGCTAACAACTTGAAAAAAATACAAAATAATCATTAAACTTACAAATAATAATTAATAAAAATATTAAAGTTGAAACAGGTTGCATATTAATAACGTTCAAAACAAATATACAAGTAACTCTTGAACAAATTTTAAAAATATCTATTCTATTAGAAACAGCATTAGTTTCCCTGATGCAACGTGAACTTGGTTCATTTAGGCCATAATTTGTCCGATGAAAATATTCATATAAATAAATAAAAAAACAAATAATTGAAAAAATAAGTACATAATATACTTTTATAAAAACTAAAGAAAAATAAACTTTTAGTAAAACGGCAACCATAATAAGGTTGAATATTTGTGGTTAGATATATGTAATTTATTCAGCACAATAATTTTTTGTTTTAAATGTAGTAAAGTAATACAAATTATGCATGATCATATATTATTTTCATTTCCAGAAATCTCCGAAAATAATTGAGTACTCGCCTAAAAAACTAAAAAATAAAATATTAACATTCGGTGTTGTTGATGTTTGGAGACGAATGACAGTTGAAGATTTGGCCAACTCGCTGAATCGGAATTTGGGTATTCAGAGCATTTGTATACATATTTACTTCTTTACAAATAATAATTTTTATCCCAAAGATGATGTGCAGGAGGTTATGTTATACGTGGACGGAGCTGATAATATAGAACCTAATGCGAGGCTTGAAGATTTAAAAATAATTCAAGAAATAGTAAAAAAGTGTGGTATGAAATCACGAGTGGTCGCAGCACCTCAAAAAGAAATTATCAACGATTTGAAAGACCGTGACATAATGCCTCAACCTCCTGCACCCCTAGAAAACTTAAAGCCACGACCACCAGTGGTTACTGTTATGGGACATGTTGATCATGGAAAAACAACATTGCTTGATTCTCTTCGCGGTGCATGCGTAGCTGCTGGAGAAGCTGGTGGAATTACCCAACATATTGGAGCTTTTACTATAATTTTAGAATCGGGGGAAAAGGTAACATTCCTCGACACACCTGGGCATGCTGCTTTTAGTGCCATGCGAGCACGGGGTGCAAATATTACCGACATAATTGTCCTAGTTGTTGCTGCTGAAGACGGTGTGATGGCACAAACAAGAGAAGTTATAAAATTAGCTCTGGATTCTAAAGGTATGTTTTTGATACAAAAGAATATTTTTCGTATACAGATCAAAACAATTATTGACCATCGGCCCTTGACTATCAATAAACACAGAAATCGCGGCGCAGCGACATAACTCCACCGGATATAAGACTCTAATCTCTAATGGACTACCTTGGGTGACCTGCTTCACGGGTTCCAAGGTTTTTAACTCCCTTATCGGGTGCTCATCCCGCTCACGCAACTTTTTTGCTCCGCATATGGTATGATCAGAATAGTTTTCTTAATAAAAACTTTGGTTGGGACCTGAGGTGTACCTGCGCACGATCGAGTTTCGTGCCTACCATTAAGACAATATTATCAGGTTATGGCACGATTTGATATCTGCTTCAAGAAGCACTTCAGAACCAGCATTGGAAAGATCTGTTTTGAAGCCAAACAAGTGATAATGTATATCGAGAGGTGACAGAGAGAGAATATAATTTGTCGGTTAAATAGGATGGTCCACCATTCGGTCAAAGCATTATGTTTTAAATCCGTTTGAAAAGTGCAACTTTGACCTTTTTGACTCCTTATGTACGGGTGATTTTTTAAGAGGTTTAGAACTTTTTTAAAAAAAAAAACACAAATAATTCGAAAAAATGAATGAAATATTTATTTGAATCGATAGTTTGAACCTTGCAATTTAATGTTTAAAGATAATTTCATGCAAATGTTGACCGCGGCTGCGTCTCAGGTAGCCCATCCGCTGAGTCCGATTTTGGCATACTCTTTCACACATATCGGCCGGTATCTCACGAATGAATGCATGGATGTTGGCTTCCAGTGCGTCAATCGAAGCGGGCTTGTCCCTATAGACATTAGCCTTGACATACCCCCACAAAAAATAATCTAATGGTGTCAAATCGCACGATCTAGGCGGCCAATTGACCGGCCCGAAACGTGAAATTAACTGCTCACCAAACTCGCCTCGCAATTGCGCCATTGTTTCGCGTGCTGTGTGGCATGTGGCACCGTCTTGTTGAAACCACATATCATGCAAGTCAAGAACTTCCATTTCGGGCAAAAAAAAGTTTGTTATCATCACTCGGTAGCCGCCGGCCCATAAACCGCACCAAACAGTGGCTTTTTCGGGATGCATTGGTAGCTGTTGCAATGCTTCTGGCTGATCTTCACTCCAAATGCGGCAATTTTGCTTATTTACGTACCCATTCAACCAAAAATGAGCCTCATCGCTGAACACAAGCAGCGCGCGATGAACATTTCGAACCGAGCACGAATTTTGATAATAAAATTCAATAATTTGCAAGCGTTGTTCATTTGTAAGACGATCCATGGTTAAATTGCAGACCAAACTGAAGCTGTTTGACAGTGACACAAGGTACTAAACACACGTCAGCTGTCAAAATCAGTGTTGCCAAAACCAAACCAGCTTAAAAATCACCCATTATATGGTTTACTTGTAAGCCTTTCTAAAAAAATGGCTTCGTTTGACAATGTTAGTGTTATATTTTTATAGAAGGAGTGACTATGTACATGATAAATTTTATATTTCCTCGAAAAGGGGACAAGATCTGTTTTGAGAGAGTTAACGCTTATTTTGGTGACTTCAAGCAACCTGGAACATATGCAAGAGAAATTGTGTGGTTTAATTGAAAAACATGGAAACTCTGAGTGGGATAAGTATTAAGTTGACTCGTAGATCTTATAGTAGAATTCTATACTGGCAACTTAATATGAGCGTAATGCATTCAAACTACTTCCAAGATTCTCTGAGCTACAATGAAATCCCTTTGATTTTTAAAATAAGTTTTAACCAATTCTGTACACTCTGTATTTTTAAATCTAAAAAAGACTGCTTTCATTCAATAATCATCTGCCCCACATTTACTTCACAATGACACACACATTGCCCGAAAAAATCTTTGACATTGCAAGAAACAATAAAACGAGACTGACTGGAAAACAACAGAATTTGAATGACCTGTTCTTTTATTTTATAACGATAATGATATATAATTATTAATTTTAATTCCTAACCGACCTAATGGCAAAGCCATACCATAATGAATCAATGAATAAATAAATTTAAATTTTCAAAGATATTTATTATATAGGTTAATAAAATATCTAATAAATACATGAATTTCATACATTTTAACAAAGGCATTTATAATGTATTATTGTTGGCAATCGTAGCGAAATACAATTATAAAAAAATTATTGATGAACCAATATTGTTTCGTAGTGATTCTGCTATACTTATCACCATTGGCATCGATTAGTTGGAGGACTAACAGAAACTAATAATTAAGGTGTAAAACGATAAATCAATCGTTTTTTAAATCAATGATTTAAATAGATTGAGTATTTAATAATTTTCAAACCTCCAATAATTAGTTATAAAATTCCAAATAGCTCTTC
The DNA here is from genome assembly GCA_932273885.2 of Leucozona laternaria. Lineage (NCBI taxonomy): Eukaryota > Metazoa > Arthropoda > Insecta > Diptera > Syrphidae > Leucozona > Leucozona laternaria. The sequence goes on from OW026366.1 coordinate 283,030,408, forward strand.
TATTTGGCTGATTGATAAAACATATCATGATAAAAAAACATTCGTATTTATAAAATCTCTATAAAATAGTGATAAAAAAAGGTTTTGTTCTTTTCTATTTGTTCCCCTAACTCCATTTTCATATTAATCGCCATCCATTTAAAAAAAAATTGTTCCATCCATCGGACGGTAGCCGTTACAAGCCAACTTATCGTACTTAAGAATAATGTTTTGTTATAAAAGGTTACATTCCTAAAAAATTTAATTTGTATAAAAATTTAAAAATACATTCGAACAAATAATTTTTTTTTTACTTTTTCAGTGCCAATCATTATTGCTGTGAACAAGATTGATAAACCTGAAGCTGACATTGTAAGTTTTGCTATAACATTTAATTCACATATCTCTCCTCTTCAGCACATTCAAACAGCTAAAAGATTCTGTTTTGCTAATTTACTGAATCTTTTATATCTTATCTGCGTTTAATTTAAAAATGTTTCTAGTATCTGAAAACTTACTACAGGGTTCTTTTTAAAATCCAGTTCTAACTTTGAATTTGAACTAAACATACGAAATTGCATTGAATAGCCATTTTGTCTTCGATTGAGAGAACACATTCTGCAACTTCGAGCATAGTCATCACGGCTAGATCTGATGAATAGTACCCAAGTGTGGAACTATTTCCAGAAATTCCGAAAGTGAAATTTTTCCAAAAACCAGAAACCAAGAATTTTAGAATTTGAAGAATTTCACAATATTGAATTTAAGTTCTGACACATGAATATTGACACAGGATCATAAGTTTATAGGAGAAAACATTATTTTCAGAGAGTACAATTTTTTTATAAACTTAGAGTTTGTTTCACAATGGCTGAGTAAAGTTCTGATTTGTTATTCGACACATTGTCATAAGTCCACCACCAAAACTAATTATTTATGGATTTAGAACCTATTCAGATGGGTCAAAAGGCAACATTGATTTTTCCTCCTGTGATCTTATAACCCTGTACCAACATTAATGTGTTGAGTAAGTAATCAGAACTTTACTGAAACAGTTAGTTTCTGCCCTGACCAGCTTTCAATTCGCGTAAAGTTTCCCAAAATGTTCGTGGGTGATCTTTTACGAATGAAAACTGCTATATTGATAACAAGAGCTTGGCGTTGCCGTTTACCTGATTGACATCATTTTATAAATAATAATTAAATAATTTTGTATGCCAAGTTTACAATAACATTTTTTTTTTTTACAATTACATATATTGAAAGGTTTCGTTTACTATTTGATTTCGATAAGACATCGCAGTTTGATAATAATTGTACAGTTTATCAGTATTGAATTCGCAATTTAGTATGGCCAGTATTTCTTCCTCCGTTTTGTAGTTGCTGTCTAACAAATTTCTTCTTATTTCGCATAAAATAGGACATTTTCCAATGAATCGAATTAAATCCTCTCGTTCTTCAGGTTGCATAAGCTGCAGTATATGGGTAAATCGTCCCTATGCGGTGCGTAGTGTAGTCTTATTAACTCTCCCCTTTTTAAAAACTGTTGAAATGCGATCCTGCTTATTATCGTTTCGAAAGTTGTTAAATTCACAGAGGTTGTGATTGAGTCGACTGAAAACAGATCTTTGTACCGAAGATGTAGCCTCGCATAAACTATCCATTCTGCTTTGTTTGTCCACCTTTGAAACAAGACCTACCCGATCACCTTTGCGGTACCTTCCACTTTCCTCCAAGAGTCTTAAATTGATTTGGCAGTCAAGTTCTTCCAGCTTTATATACCAAACGTTTTTTTTCATGATCGCCTCTAATGCTAGGATTTTGGGAAGTTTTCATCTGGCATATCCAGCACCTTTGAAATGTTGTCGACGTGATACTTCAGAGTTTTTATTAAGAGTCAAAGTCCTATCTCAATATTGATCATGTAGTTGAGGCTGGTTTTGGGTAAGCGGAAGCATATTTTGATAAAATATCCCAATAGCTTTTCGCAAGTTTCGTACTTTTCATAGCCCCATACTTGAGCTGCATAAAGCATTATAGACTGCGCCACTGCAACAAATACTTTAAATTTAACATAATATGATATAAGATTATTCGAAAAACATTTTTTCCATGCAGCGTTTATGCACTTTTAGCTGTAACAAATTTATTTTTGAGGTGGGTTTTCCATACTTAGATTGCTGGCAATAGTAACTCCCAAATACTTATATGTTTTTACAACTTCAATAGGCTCTCTGTTGAAGTACCATTTCTCATTCTTCGCAGTTCGACCAGACTCTTTCCGAAAAATCATGACCTTTGATTTATTCAAATTTACTCTCAAATTCCATAATTGGCAGTATAATTCCAATCAATTTATCATCAACTGGCAAACAGCATCACATCGTCGAAAAATAAAAGAGCTTTGATGATAATTCTTGCAATTTCAATTCCACCGGGTAGAAAGTTTATTAGGTCGTTTATAAACAAGGATAATAAATGAGGACTAAGACTACATCCTTGCTTAACTCTCATTTTTGACTCGAACCACTCCGAGATCACTGATCCATCCCAAACAGCTGACAGATTGCCATCGTATATATTTTCAAGCACTCTTCCAAACCTGCGGCGTGCCTAATCGGGTAGTTGTTGACTGCCTAAGACCTGGTTTAGGCCAACAATGCAACTTTTAGACACGTCGAAGTGCTTGCTTTACCTCCTCGAGGTGGTCCCCGGGCAATGATTTGTGTATCCCAATTGCATAAATTAGCTAAAATTGTAAGTGCGAAAGTTCCTGACTTCCTTCAGGATAGGTTACGGAGGTTAGCACCCTTCGTGTACAGTGTTACGCCCCAACGGAGCTTGCATCCGATGAAGAGAAAGAATGCTTCTACAGTCGGCTAGGAGCCGCCTACAACAACACACCGCGCGGAGATATCAAAATGGTAATGGGAGACTTGAATGCAAAGGTTGGCAGCAGCAACGATGGACTCAGACATGTGATGGGGAACCAAGGTGTTGGCATTTGCAACGACAATGGTGAGCGGTTCATTGATTTCTGCAACGCTAACGACCTCGTAATTGGTGGCACAATGTTTGAGCACAAGACGTGTCACAAAATTAGCTGGGTGTCGACGGACAGACAAGCAACTTCCAACCAAATTGACCACTTCGCGATTAGCCGACGATTTAGAAGCAGTCTCCTAGATGTACGAAACAGAAGAGGTGCCGACATGGGGCTTGCTCGTGACCACCATCTAATGGTCGCTACCGTAAGACTACGTACAGCTGCAGTTCGGAGATCCAATGGAACCATCCGAATGCCCAAGTTTAATGTTGATAGACTAAAGGATCCCTCAACACGCCAACAATTTAGGGACCACCTTTCTCACGAAATGAGAACAATCAGCAGCACAGAACCCGACACCATCGAAAACCACTGGAGTGCTGTGAAAAATGCTTTCATTACAAGTGCTGAAAGAGTAGTCGGTCGGGCGCAAGGAAGCAACAACACCTGGCTTTCTGAAGAAACTTGGGTAAGGATCAACGAACGAAAAGAAATGAAGGCTCGCTTAACAGCTGCACATGGAGAACAAAGAAACGAGCTAGAATCTTCGTACCGCACGAAAAAGAGAGAGGTTCACCGCAGTGTGCGACGTGACAAGCGTAATCACATCAACGCTTTGGCGCAACAAGCCGAAGATGCTGCAAACAGGTGCGACAGCAGAACCGTCTATAGCATAACCAAGGAACTGATTGGTTCGCGAAGTTCGAAACAACACCTCATAAAAGACATAGACGGTTCCCTGCTCAGCTCGGATGAGGAGCAACTCAGAAGGTGGAAGGACCACTTTGCTTCGGTTTTAAACCGAGTAACCGATAGTAATGTGCAACAGATACCTAATGAGCTGCCCGAAGCAACAAATTCCCGAATTCGTACCGTACCCCCCAGTAGAGATGAGATATGTACCGCAATTAAAGCACTTAAGACCAACAAAGCGGTAGGACTCGATGGCATTCCCGCAGAGCTTTTACAAGCGGCGCCAACGAAATCGAGCGAACTCCTGCAACCACTCATACAGGCGGCCTGGGTCGCCGAAGGTTTCCCCGACGAGTGGAAAAAGGGAATGATCGTCAAGCTCCCAAAAAAAGGAGACCTAACAAAGTGCGAAAACTGGAGGGGGATTTGCGTTTTGCCTACTGTTGCCAAAATAGTAGCAAAGATTGTCCTGGAACGCATAAAAGAACATCTAGAAGCGACACTCGATGCCGAACAAGCAGGATTCCGTGCTGGATCCTCATGTATTGATCATATCAACACCTTGAGGATCATAATTGAGCAGTGCGCTGAATATCGGTCACCACTTCACCTGCTGTTCATCGATTTTGAGAAGGCTTTCGACAGCGTTAACAGAGAATTTATCTGGTGTGCCTTACGCAGGAGGGGTATCCCAGATAAATTAATTGCTATTATTAAAGCAACTTATGAAGGTTCCAAATGTCACGTTCTGCACGAAGGTAGGTTGTCAGAAGAGTTTGAAGTTCAAAGCGGAGTCAGACAGGGCTGCATACTGTCGCCAATATTGTTTTTGTTGGTGATAAGCGATGTCCTACGCGCAGCCTTGACAGGAAACGGAGGAATTCGATGGACTCTGACATCCTACCTAAAGCATCTTGATTATGCGGACGACGTATGTTTGCTCTCTCATAGGATCATGGATCTCCATCAAATGGCAACAAGGGTGGAGAGAGAAGCAGAAATCGTGGGGCTAAACATCAACATCGGCAAAACAAAAATGATGAGCCTCGGAACCCAGACATCCTCTCTTATAAATATCTCCCAGCAGCCGGTAGAGAAAGTTCAGAACTTCCAATATCTTGGAAGTATCATCTCTACCGAAGGCGGTACCGAACAAGACATCAGCAGCCGTATCGGGAAAGCAAAGGCTGCTTTCGGTATGTTAAAAAATATATTTAGGAATAACTCTCTCAGTTTGAGGACCAAGCTACGACTGTTCCGCTCCAATGTAGAATCCGTACTGCTTTATGGATGCAGCACCTGGAAGGTTACAGCAGCTGTCACTAAGAAGCTGCAAACGTTCGTTAATAGATGTCTACGAAACATACTTAGGATTTTCTGGCCCAATCGTATTTCCAACGAAGAGCTCCTTAGGAGAACGGGCCAGGAACCTATCGACTCTATTATACGACGTCGAAAGTGGCAGTGGATTGGACATACGCTTCGAAAAGGCAACGACTGTATTGCAACGCAAGCAATGCAGTGGAATCCGCTCACACAAGAAGGACGAAGAGCTGGGCGGCCGAGAAGCACATGGCGTAGAACAGTCGAGGAGGAATCAGCGCAACTAGGCAAGAGTTGGAGGGAGCTGAAACACATCTCTGGAAACCGCACACGATGGCGCGTAGGCGTAGTCGAGGCCCTATGCCCCACTAGGGGTCCCCCACGGACTTAACAGGTCTGAGGACCTAAGTAAGTAAGTACTCTTCCAAACTTGTTTGTCACTCCAACTTTATATAATTTGAAGAATAAAGGCGATGTCATATAAATATGTCTCACTAGGCCATATAAAATATGATAACATATTTGTTGCATGTCAAATTAGTATTAGTCTACATGTATTTTGTGTCATATAACTTTGACTATCACACTTATATGACACTTTTGAGACATATTTATTTGGCAAACTTGCCATATTTATATGATAATCTCTCTGCTCTGCGGTTCACTGTGGCAAAGAGCTTCTTTTTCTGCCCGATGAAATTACTCGCTATGCTTTGCAAAACAAAAGTATTATCGATGGTCGAATAACCACTCCTGAATCCTGCTTGAATTACCCGAAGCAACTTCTTACTCCGTATCCAACTTGTCAAACACTCATTTAAAATTATTTCAAAAACTTTATAAGAGGCATTAAATTGAATTGAATTGAATTTTCTTTCCTTAGCTTTTAAATAAGCTATTTAGTTTACAATTCTTTAAATTAAAGTTTGGTTATGTAAAGTTTAAAGTATTTACAATATTTTAGAATTATATCACATTTCTATACATTATAATTTGATTGAATATGAACATTAAGTTTTCTCTTAAATTCTACGAAGTTGTTTGTGTATTTTATTTCTCTTGGTAGATTGTTGAAGCCATGGAACCCCATACAAAATATTGTTCTTTGACGTCTTGTGGTTCTTGACCTTACTATTCTAAGGTCATCATTGTTTCTTAGGTAGTATTCGTACATTTTTGATGGTTATACAGATTTTTTTATAATTTTGCAATCTGGTGCTTCTCAATAGTCTTAACGGGAGAGTACGATAACTAGGGCGCCGCAAAATAATAAGAGATTTTTGTAGAGGGATAATATACAAGCATTTTTTACTATAACAGAGGGGGGGTCTATCTCCCTCCGTTTAGGCGAAAGGGGCAATTTTCTAAAAACATGCCTTAAAATTATAAAAAAAAATTTAAAACAACGGCAACACTAATAATACAAAATTGTATGTTTTCTGAAAGCAAAAAAAACTGTTTTTTTTTTTATTATTTGTTTCAACCTAGTTATTTGTGATTTTATTTTTTTTTGGTATTTATGATACACCCAACCTCGTACATACCCCTAATCCTATAGTGTGCCCAAGCAGGGGGTTGGGGGGCATCATAACCCCCCATACATACCTCACTGTTTATACGCCGTTATGTTGGCTGCTAACACTGTATTTATGTAAGCAAGCTTACATAAATATAAAAAAATAAAACAAACCCCTGCTTTTGTATTTACTTTTTTTTCGGTTGTGTTTTAATTTCGGGTGCTAATTTCAATCGTCGCTTAACAGAAATGCCAAAAGAAAGGAAGAGGAACTGAATCCACCATATTTTCTTGAAAATTGTCCGTTTTATTGAGTTCTTTTATTTAGTTTATTAGTTTTTGATTGAAGTAAATTTGTATTGCTACTGATTTTTGCAAAACTTTCTTCTATTGTTTTTTTTTTTAATTATTCTGACAGGTGTTTGTTCAATTGTACCAACATTGAAACATAAAAACCAGGCTACGGCGGATGGGTTTTCTTGGGAATTTCTTACTGTACTATATATAAATATCCCAAAAAAACACGGCTAATAATAATATTTTTCAAAGAAATTCATATAAAAACAATATAAATATACAATTAAAATATATATATATGCATGTACATACATTATGTACATAATATGTAGATAGGATAATGTAACAATTTTTAAATGTATAAGCTGTATATTGATTTATAGTAGTAAATAGCAAATATAATATATAATTTACAAAATAATATGACATTAACAATAACGTTGTCTGTCAGAGTGGCAAATGCGATTTAAAATTTTGTTGTCTAAATATTTCAATTTTTTGTACATTATTTAATGTTAAACAATTTATCAAAAATATTCTGGCCATTTACTTTATTTCTTTTCCATAGTAGAAAAATCTAATTTTTATAAATTGGACATAAATTGCCATATAGAATATTTATCCTAATATCTTGTTTATTATGAATTTTTTCAATTCATTGCACACATTTACTTGTACTTTTTAAGTTTAAGATATAAATATATTTAATTAAAAAAATAGTTATTAAAAACTGTTAGAAAATTCATTTTGTCCATATAGTATAGAAAAAATGACATATTTCATATGGACAAAATGACTTACACCAAATCTGGTGGGTCAATAGTGGTTATATAGCTCATGTATTAATAATTATTAGTAAGAACTTGTTTCTAGAAAACTTTATAACAAAAACTATACCTTCAGGATCATAGTAAATGCATAATTCGCAAATGAATTGTTTGGTGTTCTTTGGAAACTCAGCACAAGATGCACGAGCCCAATGATTGCATTTTTGCTTGAAGTTAGTTTATATAATGTGTTAATATGTTAATACAAGCTGATAGAGTCGACTTTTCGATTCCTTTTGCCTAGACCAGTAATATAAGTTCCTTTTGGAGCATGTTTAGGCATGTCATTTTGTCCATTCTATAGTCTTGACAAAATGTTGTTAATAAATTCCAGAAAACACTGATGTTATTGTCAGTTAATAGTTTATTATCTTAATTTTAACTTAATGAAAACTGCATAAACTCACCAAAATCCGAAAATCTGTCTAGAAGCAAAAAAAATATTATTTTCTTCGTAAATAATGTTTTGTTTCTTGCGACGACATACGGCTGTGAAATGAGCCAGAATTTTCAAAGGATTTTAAAAATTATCCAAGCCAACTGGTTACATTTGAGCGAATTGTGTAAGTAGAGCAGATTTCAAGAAATGGTCGGTATGTCATTTTGTCCATATATGTCATTTTGGACGTACTTCCTACTAAAATAGCTTTATAACGAATACGATTTATGAAAATAAAGTTACAGTGAATTGCAAATAATAACTGGTAAAATGCACGTGTCACTAATTTCTTTATTGTTTATCCCCTGTCCCCTGGGTAGGAAAGGTCGGTATAAAGGTGTGTAAAGAGGGCGGACTTACCATCTCGAATTTTTTTTTTACTGAACAAAAATTTCTTCTTTTAGTTCGTGGGTAAGAAACTATAGGATTTTTTCACTATCAGATTTGATTTACTAAAATGAATGTTTGTCGAATTGTTTTCTACATTTTTGCTGAATGTTAAGTGAACAAAATTTAAATATTGTTTTAAGTATTCGTAAAGAAAATAAATTTTGTGTTCAAGGAAAAAACTAAACGTGATCTTGTGGAAATGGGATTAGCTTTAGAAGAAAACGGTGGAGATATTCAAGTTGTACCTGTTTCTGCATTAAAAGGAACAAATCTTCAGCTTCTTACTGAAACTATATGCACCCAAGCTATACTTATGAGTCTAAAAGCAGATCATACGGGCTTAGTTGAAGGAGTTGTTGTGGAATCAAAAACTGACCCCCGACGAGGGTAGGTAAAATCATCTTGACATGTTTCGCTTTTTATCTAATTAATAAGTTTTAGCAAACTCTCGACTGCAATTATTACTAGAGGGACTTTGAGAAAAGGTTCAATAATAGTAAGTGGACTCGCTCACGCAAAGGTCCGTGGACTTTTTGATGATAATGGAAAGCCAGTTGAAATGGCTTCACCAGGAACTCCTGTTGAAATTATTGGATGGCGGGATTTACCGGTCTCTGGAGATCTCATATTGGAAGTTGAAAACGAGGTTTGTATGGAAAATATCAATATAATATCGTCATGCAAAAACAATGCAATGTTCACCATATGTTTTGATAGAAAAAAGCTCACTCAGTTATAAGGTGGCGTGAAACTGAGACACAAAAAGAAAAAGCTATAGAGGACCTAGTAGAAATTCGTAAGAAAGAGGAGGAACACTTGGAAAAGTATAGAAAAGAACGCGATGCAAGACGGATGGCTGGGAGGTTCAGACTACGCCATGGGCAGCGTAGCAAGGAATCGACACCCGACAGTTTGATTCCACGTGTAAACATAGTTCTGAAAGGAGATGTGCATGGTTCTGTAGAAGCAATTTTAGACGTATTAGAGACTTACACAAGCAATGATCGATGTCGTTTAGATGTTATTCATTATGGTGTAGGAAATATTACTGAGGGAGATATAGAGCTAGCCAAAGCCTTCAATGCCATTATATATGCTTTTTCATTGAACTCTGTTTCCAAGGAATCAAAGGAAGTAATAGTTCGAAGATTCGATGTTATTTATCACTTGATAAATGATCTAAAAGAAGTAATTAGCTCAAAGTTGGCGCCAGTTGAAGTTGAAGACATAGTTGGTGAAGCCGCTGTTTTACAGCAATTTTCAATTACAGATGGAAGGAAAGAAGTTCCTGTTGCAGGGTGCCGTTGCACAAAAGGAGCCCTAAAAAAGACTTGCAAATTTCGTCTAATAAGGAATAATGACGTTATTTATGATGGTAAATTAAACAAATAACTTATTATTTTTGATATATTAAATTTTAAAATGAAATTTTAATTGAAATAGGACAAGTTGAGTCAATAAGACATTTAAAGAACGAAGTCGATACTGTAAAAAAAGACGTGGAGTGTGGTTTGCGAATGCAGGACATGAAAGTTATACCCCAGCCTGGTGATACAATTGTGTGCTACACGACTCATATGGAAAATCAGAGGACGGATTGGGATCCTGGTTTCTAAAGATCTTAAAGGAAAATAAATTGCTTTTGTTCATATACATTTAGGAAAAATACTGTTAGAACGACAACAAATACAAACAAATATCTATTCAAACAGAATAAAATAAGAAGTGAAGACTTACTGCAAGTTCCATTTTTTTCAATTTTTAAATACCTATAATAAGATTTTTTGCAAACTTGAATGAAAATGCTTAAAATAACTTTTTATTTTTTAATGTATACTGCATTCAGCATCCGAATCAATACATTTTTCACTAAGTTTGGATAGACTCGTATTATTTTCGTTTTTCAAAACTACAAAATATACACGATGAGAATCAGAACAGATGATATAGTCCAGTAAACGAATTAAAAATAAATTCAAAAAATTATGTAGCCTGGGTTATTGTTTTAAGGGGTAGGGGTACGCTTGGTTTTCAAAATATTCGCGAAAAGGGGACCTTTACCCCCTCCTGTCTAAAGCTCGCGGGCCTGCGCTGGGGACTTTTGGTATGTTGTACTTGGGGGTCACCTCTACCCCTTAAAACAATAAACCAGACTACATGATTTTTTGCATTTATTTTATGATTTTGGGTCTTCGTTGACTGGACTAATAAGAATGAAACTAATTAACAACTTTATAGCCTATTCTCTGCGTTCATTACATGTTTACTACTTTTATTACATTACTGGCTCCGTGTGGGCGCTACACGTTAAATCATAAAAGCTTTTCTACTATTATTATTGCATTTCCAATTAAAAACTACACCAAAAACTTCATAGTCCCATTAAAACTGATTTAAAAACATCTTAATTAACTACGTTTATAACATTTAAAATTTTTCATAGTCTATGTCAATACAGAGTGTCCCATAACGAATGGTGCAAACTGAATCTACTGTTAGGCCAGGACCTGACCTCTCGGAATTTTGTAACTTGTCCATACTGAATCGTAACGGTTTTCGATTAACGGCAGTTTTTTTGGAAATTTGGGAAAACACCTACTTTGTTTTAGTTTACTTTATTTCATGAATTTAAGACATTTCTCTTTTTAGATTTCTACTAAAATACATACCTAGGTACTTAATGATAATATAAAATAAATAAATAATAATAAATATGTACATACGACTATACCATGTGCAACAAGATCATCATAACGTTTTCTTCTTTCAATTCTTAAGGAATGAGTATCATAATATGGATTCCAGACCACACAACAGTATTCTAGACTAGACCTAACAAATGCCATGAATATTGCTTTTGCACCATAAGGCAAGTTTAAGTAAATCTTTTTGAAGAAGTTGACAATCATTTAAAGACTTAATTATTTTGAAAATTTGTACATTATCAGCATATATCAGGTTCCTGGAAAACTGAAAAATATCACGAATATCATTAATGAATACATTAAATAATAAAGGACCGATGTGGCTTCCTTGGGGGACACCCGAGGTCACAGTTATATATTTGGAAACAAATCTGTCTAACTTTAGATATTGGGTTCGATCAGTTATGTAAGAACAGATCCATTTCAGAAATATGGAGTGGAATCCGAGCTTAGACAATTTATAAATAAAGATTTCAAGGTTTTACCCTATCAAAAGCTTTTGCAAAATCTGAAAATATTATATCAGTCTGAAAACCACTTTCGAATCCTCTTATAGCTGAATTGCATAAAATAGTGAGATTAGTAGATGTAGATCTTCCTAAAACAAATCCATGTTGTGCGACAGAACTGAGTTCCTTTGTGAGAAAATTCGGCTTATCGCAAACAATTTTTTCGAGCACTTTAGGAGTTATAGATAAATAAAATAATTTACAAATGGGCGGTAGTCACATACTTTCAGATTTGATGGCGATGTTTTCCACTCATCTAAAAACTGACATGTTTTAAGAGACTTGTTGAAAATTAACCATAACGGCAAAGCAATTGACGCTACTTTGAACCAGTTTTTTGATCACCCTTCCATAATTGATTTTTGTTTTTTTTTTTTTTAATTTTTTTACTCGTATGCTGGCTTATAGAAAGACCAATTTTATTTATTAAATTATTTTCGATTTCCTGCACCATTTTGCATAGTTTGATCAAACCTAATTTTTACTTCAATTTTTGATATCACTGAATCCGAATCAAATGAAAATTATGTCATCCTTCTCTTCGATACTTTATTCCTTTCGTAGTCAGAGTGGAATTGGTTATTAACACTGAAAAGAAAGTATTTTTCAAGAATTTACTCAAAATAAATAAATAAATTATTAAGTTGATGATTTGATACTTCAAACTTCTATTGCAGCTCCTCAAACATATTTGTTAGCTGGTTTATGCACTATATATTTTATTTACTGATACCAGTTTAATCTACCTAATAATAATCTTACAGACTACGTACGGAAGCAAAGTTTTAATTTTAATAAATAAAAGAGCAAGTTAAATTTGCATGCAGTCTATAGTATTTTTAATTGACTAATGGAGCAAGGTCAAACATTAATAAATAAAATTATTTTATTACAAATAACATTAGATTCTGTAATGCATCGAGTTAGTTTACGCGGTGGTACGATTCGTGAAAATTGTTACAAGATCTAGTTTGTCTTGCCGGAGCATATCAATTAAGGACAATAGTAAGGGGAAATTTATGTATATATGAAGTGAAAACATAGCGTATAAATACAATAGAAAAATAACGACGACGAATATCTAGCGGTTGAAGTCCAAGAAGTCTGGTTTCATATGGGGGGATTATAATATTCCAGTTAAGACGTTTAACTTCAATACGCGAACATTTTTCGATATGTGGAGTAAAAATTAGTTTGGAATCAAAAATTACACGAAGATCCTTCTTTTCACTTAGTTTAATTAGTTTAGTTTTGTCTATTTCATAATGATATAAACTAACGTGTAAAACTACGTTAAGGTTAAGGTTAAGACTCGAGGTCATTTTAAAGTAGGCAATAGGCAATCAAGTAACGATCTTATGCAACGAACAATTTTGATATCATCGGCAAACATTAGATGGAAGGCATTGCTGATGAATGTCATTTACCAACAATAAAAATAGAAAGGGGACCCAAGTGGCTACCTTGGGATACGCCAGAGGTGACATGAATTGCTTTTGAAAAGGAATCATTAATGCGGACAAATTGTATTCGTTTGAAGAGGAATCATTAATGTGGACAAACTGTGTTGTACCATTTAGATAGGAAACAACCCATTTGAAAATACTAGAATGAAAGCCGATGGATTCCATCTTTTGTGTTAGTAATGGTTAACTCTATTGAACGCCTTCAAAAAGTCTGTAAATATGGCATCAGTTTCTAGGTTTTTAGTGATCTGATTACAAAAACTAGATATATATATCAGTAGATCTACCAGCTGTGTTTTTTATAATAAAGGTCAATTTTTCATAAACATTTTTTTCAACAATCTTGAAGATCGTTGATATTATATATATTAGAAACATCTTGTCTTGAGCCAGATTTATGGATAGGTATAATATAGGAAGTTTTACAATCGTCAAGAAAAAGACCTTTATCGAGAGAAAGATTGCACACCAATTAATTGACAGCTGATTTCCAAGGAATTTTTGTTTTGAAGTAAAATCTTTGTGGGAGGTGCAAAGAAAACTTGTTTTTATTATCTTTTAAATGAAATTACAATATTGTCTCAATTAAAAATGGATTCTATATTGTTTTATATAACTATATGCCGAACGTGTGAAAGTGGAAGAATCCTCAAACTTGCGAATTTCAAGGAAAAGTGCTTCTTCTCCTTTTGCTTTGAGTGAGGGTTTTTGTGTAAAGTGTTTATTATTTAATTATTTTGTTTTATGATTCAAAAATATGTATATTGTTACAATTAAACATACATTTTTATTTATTGCAAACAAAACCATACATTCACTTTTGCCCGTCGATAAACCAATCCGCAAATAAGAACCTATCGGAAATTTACGCTGTAAAAGTGGAAATGTCATTTCACATTCGCTTTCGATTTTGCAAATAGGGCGAATGTTAAACGAGAGAGGCGAAAGTAGTAATACCAAAACTTATTTTCGCCAATTAAAACGATTCGCTTCGTATTCCCTAATCAGGCCACAGTATTTTGAGAACCGTATGGACTCAGAAAAAAATTACGCGTTTTGCTCTGAGGAAATTTAACTGGTCAGGTGAGTTGCCACAATATCATTTTAGATGTGCTCTTATTGATCTGAAAACACTTAAATACCGTAAAAATACTCGTCGTACATTATATATCTATATATATAAAAATGAATCGTGGTGGGTTCGGATGCTTAAAACTTGAGAACGACTGCAATAAATTGGGTACTTCCTTCTACGTAATTGTACCGCGAAGGTTCAGAAAAAAAGAAAAGTCGAAAAAGTCTCAACAGGTGGCGCTGTGGGCGAAAATTTCGTTTTCAGTTCAATTTAATAACCGTCCAACAAATGGCGCTCTAGGCGGTTAGGAAATGGCTTTTGGGATATTCTTCTTTAACTTTTCTTATTTGTAGGGTGAAATGGGGTACAAATAAAATAGTTGTCCGATTTAAGAAATTCTTTTTTGTTTTTCAAAGGTTTTTCTTAGGAAATGGCTTAAGGGATATTTTTTTTTAAATTTTTTGGTATTTATAGGGTGAAACTGGGTAAACATAAAAAGTGTCCGATTGAATAAATTCGTTTTCAAAATAGTTTTTAACGGCCTTTAGTCCATAAAAATTGGCGTTTGAATCAATAATTCAACAAGTCCAATTGATGTATTTCAGTAGTATTTATATAGAAAAACCTTCATATAAATTCGTTTTTGTTTGAAGAGTTTTTCTTAGGAAATGGTTTGAGAGATATTTTTTTCAAATTTTATTATTTGTAGGATGAAATGAGGTAAAAATAAAAAATTGTCCTATTTAGGAAATTCTTTTTTTGTAAAGGGTTTTTCTAAGTAAATAGCTTTAGGGATATTCTTTTTTAAATTTTGCTCAGAGAGTGAAAATAAAATAAAATCGGGTTTAATTTGTAATTGAAAGGTTATTTATTAGTGGATGGCCTCAGGGATTTGTGCACAATTTATAAGGTGAAATGGGGTAGAAATGAAAAGTGGAAATCAGATTTCAATAATTCTATTTGTGTTGGAAAGGTTATTTTTAAAAATTTTATATTTATAGAGTGAAATGGAATAAACACAAAAAAAGGATTTTCGATTACAAAATTTCTTTCTGCGTTGGGATAGTAATAAAGGTTGGACGTAGATATTTTAACGAATTTCGCCATTCATAACGTGAAGTGGGTCAAAACTCAGTAAGTAGTATTTAATTACAAAATTTGTAATTTGACGTAGATATTTTAACGAATTTCGCCATTCATAACGTGAAGTGGGTCAAAACTCAGTAAGCAGTATTTAATTACAAAATTTGTAATCTTATGCGAAGCTAATTTTTGTCTACCCGTGAGAAATCGGGCGGGTCAGCTAGTTATTTGTAAAAGTAGTTTTTGATATGCGAATAAACTCTAATGAGTTACTTTCTCTCATGCTTTTTTATGTTCCCGAAAGATGTAACTTCACGCATATAACTAATTATGGTTTTAATGAACCCGTTACTCGCTCTTTAAAACTTTACAATTCAGTTTGCAACGAAGTTGATACTTGCATGCAAAGAGATTGTTTTAAAAAATTCGTATGTTGTATTACAGCCATATTATTCACTCAATTTATCCGGTTTTAAATTTATACCTTGGTTAAAGGTGAGTTAAGTCTCAAAAGTTCAACCCATGCGCATAATATTCACTCGATGAACCCGTTAAAAAACCCTTTTTATTAAACCTTGTCGCGTTTAATCCGATTCAATTTTAACTGCCCTTCAGGGAGCTGTTAAAGTAGTTCAACCCAGATGTAAACTAAATTTTCAGTACATTCACTCATTTTAGCCAAGCAAAGTGACATTTAAAGTATTTACGCCCGTGAACATACATACACAGTTTTGCTTTCAATTGCACAAACAAACAACACAAATTGTGTTCAAACGGAAAAAGCTAAAGTAACTTGATTTTTTTTTAATTTCGAATGATGAAATTTGAAATACAACAACAGGAAACAAAAAAAAAGGAAATATATGCTGGAAAATATCAAATTATTGACATTCCGTAATGTCTATAATCAAGTTTAAACAATTTTTTATCCGGTTGTTATGTATTTTTAATCCACCGTGTTTAATGCGCGTTTTGAGTCAATATTGTGCACAAAAGTTAAATTAGAAAAGTTCAAAAAATGCGGATTAATAGGACAGGTTCAAAATTCACTTAAACCTTATTTACACCTGGAGTGAATAATATGGCTGTTATAGTTAAATATATATTTTGTATTTTAGTAATTTTTGATTTGTATTTAAGAATCAGTTAGCCATTGAAATTTTAATTATGTAGGTAATCAGCAACAAGAGCAGAAATAAATAAATTACTTGAGAAAATCTTTATTATACACCTCCGATGATTTGGAAAAGAGACTTAAGTTTTCTTACTGGAACTATTGGAGGACATTCCACTGATTCGACTAGCTTTATCATAATTATTTCCGACATGATAGTGCACTTTGGTCGAGAGGTTACAAATTAGCTAGATGAAGAGTACGGTAATCGTTGTATGTTCACTGGCCTGCAAGATCTCCTGACCTTACAATATTGTTTTTTTTTTTTGTGTATGGGGAAGAATGAAAGAACTTGATTATTTAAAGTGAATTCAAAGATTGTATTCTTGAAGCGTCATCAGAAGTAAGGTAGCAGTTAGCATCAATAAATTTTCGCAGTGAAATTCAAATCGGGCTGTAACATGCTTACATGCGGCATACAAAACCAAGAATGCCACTTTTAGCACCTGCAATAACTGTTTTAGAACACATACAATAAAAGGAAGTGACTCTAGAAATGCCAGTTCTAACAGTTTCGTTTATAAATTCACTGTTTATTCTTCAAGTCTTACTTTAGTAGCCAAGAGTTTTTTTTTTCTAGTCGAGCGAAGCGCGTTAATGCACACCCACTTTTAACGACTGAAAACTGTTCATAGCATTTGGAGTTTAGAGCAACAATAATCCTTATTTTAATTTTAGCTGCTGCAGGTTTTCCCAAGTTTCATACTTCATACGATCTGGGTTTTCCAGCAAAGGAGAATCCCCAAAAAAAACCACAGTGGATTAAAATAAAACATATTTGGATTGAAAGGGCATGAATTGTCGATAACAAATATGAAATTACTTTCTTACAAAGTTATCCCCGGGGCTAGCTATAAGGTTTTTTTTTTAAATTTTTTTTCAACAAAGTGTTTTTTATGTTTTGGCGAAAACCTTAAAGCGGATCAAAATAAAATATATGTGGATTGCAAGGGCATTAAATGTAGAAAAAACATATGAAACTATTTTCTCTAAAAGTTATCCCCGGGCCGGCTATAACAATTTTTTTATTTTTAGTAACAAAGTGTTTCTTTATGTACGTATGTATGGCTGAAAAACCCAGAGCGGATTAAGATAAAACATATGTGGATTTAAAGGCTGTTCATTGTAGATAACACTTTATGTAATTACTTTCTTTTAAAGTTATATCAGGAGCTTATAGCATATGTGGGTTTTAAGCCCATTAATTGTAGATAACACATATAAAATTACTTTCTTTAAAAGTTATCCCCGGAGCTGACTATAACATAAAGAAACACTACGTTAATAAAAATAAAAAAAATTAGAGCCAGCTCCGGGGATAACTTTTAAAGAAAGCAATTTCATATTTGTTATCCACAATTAAAGCCCTTTCAATCCACATATATGTTTTATTTTAATCCGTTTTGGGTTTTTCGCCCATACATTTTTTGGCATTCTCCTTTGTTTTTGATTTTCAGTTTTATTATTGTTACGTTCATAAGAAATTAATAGTAAAACGTTTTTATTACGAATTTTCTGAAGAAAATTGACCTCAGTCCAAAATTAACAAGGTAAAAATGAAACAGGCATAGAAATTGGATATCTGGAAGACTCAAACAAGAAATCAATTTTATTTAAACTCAGTTACAAAGGTTATCTACAATTAGTATTAACAGAGCAATATCCGTTAACATGGGCAAGCTACACCAAAGTTAGATTTATAACTTTTAAGGTTTACGGGGCTGTTAAAACACATGACATTTTCCAGTTTTTCGGATAACCATAATTTACCAAATTATCCTTTGCGAATTAGGGGACACCCTGGTATAACGTAGGTATGTTAATGTATGTTATGTGCTGCATTTTTACTTATCCATCATTTTCAGTATTACTACCTATGTTCTTCTTCTCCTTATATCTAATAAGTCATCGTTCAATGGAAACTCTGCAATTCATTCGTCGAACGTCGATCAGCTAGAATTCTGGAACCTGAGATTTAATTTTTGGTTTCTGGAACTCTGTGTGGTTGTTTAGGGAAATGTAAATAATTCTTGTTTTTCTCTAATTAATAACCTATAGGTATTATTCGATTTGCCCATGCTACAAAATACGATTTCATAAATTCTAAAAATAAAAGCCTGCTTCTGATTGTTGCCGTATCAATCACACTGTAAATAGTTAAATAAAACAAAATTAAAACACTACAAGCGGAACTGGACATTGATAAGAAGTTTCTCGTATCAACGATATCACATCCCCTTAGGCAAAATAAAATGTATTTGAATGAAAATAATGGCAAATATTTTTTCGTTCCTCGTGTTTTTATTACCATATTCTCAAATTTTTAACAGACTCCTTGGCGTTCATTCATAAATATAAAATAAAAAACAATTTTTTTCATATAATATTTAATTTATGTTGTGCTAAGCTTTTGCTGCGATAAGAAGATTGAAATAATTAGGGCAGTCGGTGTATGATAAGTAATAAAATAGAAATTCTAACCAAAGCTGTGCAACTTTTCACATCCGTTCGAAAGCATAGTAGTATTTGTAATCTGTGTGATAATGGCATCATTTATGACTTATGAATAAGCGAAATGCGTAAAAGCAGAGCGATCTCAGGAATGTGGTACTATGTACATATTATATTAATTATATACAAATTATTTACATAACCGACACGTAGATATTAACATATTTATTTTTTATTGGGAATGTTGGTAAAAGAGCAGCAATGCCTCTTACAAGAAATTATATTAAATTTGATGGGCTAATGATTATTATAATTAGCAATTATCCAAATTTCGTATTATGTTCTTTCATTTAAATTAAATTTAATAGCGGGTTAGGTCAATATTTGTTTTATTGTGATTACAAAAATTTTATGCAGACCAGTCAGATTTTTTAATTTCTATTATAAGCCGCAGAAAAGGAACACGGGCTTACCCGGGTTTATTGTCAAAAATCTCAGATAGTTAAAGATTTTTACCTCTTTTAGTATCCTTTACCCCAAGCCGCTTGTTCTTATTATATCTAGATGTTTCATAGAGGGTTGACATAAGACAATAGGAGATGTTAAAGTAGGTAGATGGTATATGGTAAAACTCATGAAAAACAAAATTCTACTGCTCATACTTAACAAGACCGACTGTTTTTTGATGTAAATAGACATTCTAAAGATGAAACGTAAATGAATTGGAAGGCATTTAAACTAATTGATTGACGACTTACTACGAACAAGTCGAGAGGGCCCTCAATGCCTGTCCAAGGTATGACGTAAAAATCATCCTTGGGGATTTGAATGCAAAAATAGGTCGGGAGCCGGTATTCAGGCATTACGCAGGCACCCATAGTTTGCATGAGAACACTTATGACAATGGACTTCGAGTCTTAGAATTGGCAGCATCGAAAAACATGGTCGTTGCGAGTACCAGGTTCCCGCGTAAAGATATCTACAAAGCCACCTGGGTATCACCTGATGGAGTCACTCGTAACCAAATTGACCACGTGTTGATAGACCGTCGCCACTACTCGAACTTGATGAAGGTACGAACGTACCGAGGTGCCAATATCGACTCGGATCACTATCTTGTTGGTATGGTTTTCCGAGGGCGGATTGCCTTGCGAAAACGTATTGCATCCGCCGATCAGGTTCGAATCAACACGGCTGCTCTGCGCAATGAAAACACCAGTAACACCTTTGCTAATGCGTTAGGACTCGCCCTAGAACTGGGTAGAGTAAGTCCTGGAGCCAGTATGCTGGGCGTAGATGAGAAGTGGACACGCCTTGAGAATACTGTCATTAGTACTGCCAACTCCATCTTAGGCAGCAGTCGTAGAAATCGGAACGACTGGTTTGATGATGAATGCAAGCTAGCGACTGAACGTTAGAATGTTGCGTACCGAGCAATGCAACAATCTCATAGAACGCGGGCACGCGAAGACGAATATAAAGAGCTCAGAAGAATTGAAAAACTGCTTCACAGACAGAAAAAATCAGCCTGGGAGAAGAACATAATCTGTGAAATAGAGAAAAGCCGAGAGCGAGGTCCGCACCAGGCGCGGAAGTTCTACCAATCCGTCCGAAACATGACGCAGTACACACCACGCTGCACATACTGCAAGGACGGAGAGGGAAATCTGATCACCGATCCTCAAAGTATACTGGAGCTATGGGAAGTGTACTTCAATGAATTGCTAAATGGTCAGCTCACTGCAGAAGTGGAGGTTCCACTACTTCAAGAAGAGTATCCTAGGTTGCCGCCACCAAGCATAGAAGAGGTTGAGAAGGCTATAGGCCGGCTAAAGAAAAACAAAGCCCCGGGAGCCGATGGTATACCAGCCGAACTATTTCAACACGGTGGGCCAGCCTTACGTCAAGCAATTCATGAGATTATAGTGCACGTGTGGGAGCATGAAGAAATTCCAGAAGACTGGCGAAAAGGTATCATTTGCCCCATACATAAGAAGGGAGATGTCACAACGTGCAGCAATTATAGAGGTATCACGTTGTTGAGTACCGCTTATAAGATACTCTCCTCTATCTTACAAGACCGGATAACCCCATACGCTAAGAACATCATCGGACAATATCAGTGTGGTTTCATTCCAGGCAAATCAACAACTGATCAGATCTTTACCCTCAGGCAGGCGATGGAAAAATGTCTAGAATTTAACATCCCAACATACCACCTGTTTATAGACTTTAAGGCCGCCTACGATAGCATAGCCAGGGTAGAACTTTACAAAGCCATGAGAGAATTCGGCATCCCAAATAAATTGACACGACTATGTAGGTTGACCATGACCAACGTAACAAGCCAAGTAAAAATAGCCGGATTGCTATCCAAACCAATCAACAACTTTAATGGACTCCGACAAGGGGATGGTTTTGGCCTGCCTCCTCTTCAACCTGGCGTTGGAGAAAGCAATCCGTGACTCTGGCACGGCAACAAGAGGGACCATCGTCAACAGGTCCAGCCAGATACTGGCTTACGCAGACGACATCGACATCATCGGAAGAACCGAGCAAGCTGTACATGATTACTTCATCCAGATCGAGCAGGCGGCAAAAAATCTGGGGCTGCACATTAGTGAAAGTAAAACAAAGTACATGGTGGCGTCGAATGCGAGAGGAACAGTTGGTCAAACAATCAAGGTAGCGGAGCACGAATTTGAAGTGGTGCAATCCTTTAAATACCTTGGGTCAATAGTAGCAGCCGATAACAATATAGATGAAGAAATACGCGGGTGGCTTCTCAAATCCAACAGAGCCTACTATAGTCTGTCAAAGCTCTTCAAATCTAGAAATCTCACCATAACTTCAAAACTGCTGCTGTAAAGGACCATGGTCCTGCCAGTACTCACATATGGATCCGAGACTTGGGTGCTTAGCAAAAGGCACTCCGACCTCTTAGCCGCGTTCGAGAGAAAAGTCTTAAGGAGAATTGTTGGCCCCATTTGTGAGGAAGGACGATTCCGGAGACGGTACAATCATGAATTGTCTACCTTGAATCAGATATCGTGACAAAAATTAAGCTCGGTAGACTTCGGTGGGCAGGGCACCTAGCCGGCTCGGAAAGTTCTTTGTGGTATATTCTATGGTAGACGACAGCGTGGTAGACCATGCTTGCGCTGGAGAGATGGCGTAGACCAGGACGCCCGGAGCCTTGGGGTGCGCAACTGGATGGCGGCGGCTCGAGACCGGGATGGGTAGAGAGACTTGTTGAAGGAGGCCAGGACCGGACCCCGGTTGTCGAGCCGACGATGATGATTGACGACTTACGCACGCTGGATTTCGTACACGACTCTAAAAAAATTGGCAGTCGGAGAAATGGGCAAATTAATTCTTTTTCTCGTGAAAATCAAATCTTTTTCTTATAGCCTGGAAAATAGTTTCGTGATACCTTAGGCAAATTGATTTTATTTCGATTACTTGTGACATAGACATATTTTCAGCTTTCATTAACGATTTCGCTTTAAGGCCTTAAGATATCCTCAATAAGTAATTGAAAATAGTCTACATTTGGATCGATGTCATAAGCATTAGGGTCCGTTAAATATTCGTGTTTGATAAAATTTGATTAAACATATTTTATTTGTTGAATTTATAGTTCTATATTAGGTCTGTTTGGTAACGTTAATTTTTTACACATTTTCGCAATTTTTCACAAATTTCCACAATTCGCTGTCAAAACCCATAGAGGAAACTTGGTTAAAGTTTTAGTTACCAAACAGATATATAATAATAGTATCTGCTAGGTCACAATCTGCTTCGAACCCAGTAAGAAGAAAAAAGTGTTTTAGAGGCACTCATAACTCTAAAACTCCGTGGACAACGCCTTCAAGAGACAGCCATATTGTGAAAGACAAGTTTTAAAATTTTATGAATTTTTACATGAAAATACTCCTTAATTTGTTTAAAAATCACTTGGCTTTTTTGAGGTATGAGAGAAGAATTGCATTCAGAGAGCAGTAGGAATAATGAAAATGATTGATTTGAAGTTTTTGTATGAAAAAGTAGTTCAGGAAAAAAGGCAGTACTTTGACCGTGTTGGCAGTAAGGCAGTACGGGGTTTCTTAAAGCAGTACATACTGCAATTTCAGTAATTCGAAAGCCCTGATTCGGCAGTTGTCAGGATGGTTTGAAACGTCTGCAGAGATGCATCTAAAGTCCCATTCTATTCAACCTGTTCATTGCTGACGTAGCTCATATACTCCCGGGTGGCTCAAGCTTTGCCGGAAATCTCATAAAAGTCTTTTTTTGCTTGCAAAACAAAATCCATACATCTACAACATACCATATATTAATATATGTACATATCTACTGTTGAATGCTGAAACTGAACATTTGTCATATATATTGTTTGTTACTCGTGACATTACAATTACTGCACGGAAAGCAATAATTAGATACTACTCTCATATTAATTAAGCCAATGATCAGTTGACTATACTGTTTCATACTCTAATGCATCGCTATTCACCAATTAACTTTTGAAATCATAGAATACCAGAAATGCTTTCCGAAAGATGGAAATATTTCTTTGTGGTTTCCATAGAGTAGATATATGAATATTAGTCCTATAGTCTTACAAAACAGTTCAATATAATTAAACAACACAGCTGAACTACGAATATTGAATGTACCCAGGGTTACCTGGGTATTTAAAAAAAAATAAAGCCACCGCTGAAAACGTCCCCAAAATATAAAAAAAAATATAATCCACAAAAATTTTTTTATTTGAAAAAATAACAAAAACTAAAAAAAAACAGTAGTAGTAACTCGTCCAAATTATTTTTAATAATTCCAATTTTAAACCACAAACTCTTCTATATTGGTAATTTATATATAAAAATAGATCGTAAGTGTCGACTGTGAAACTGGCCCTCAGTGTTTTTCAACTTTTGTTATTTGTAGCGTAAAATTGGTCAAAAAAAAATTTCAGATTTGAGATATTCTTTCGGTGTTTGTAAGGTTGTTTTTTAGTTTATGGCCTTAAGGATTTTTTTCAGAAAATTGGAATTTATAGGGTGAAATGCAGCAAAAACGAAAAGTGCATGGAATCTGATCCTTTTCGTGTTTAATAGGTCATTTAAATTGCTATATATAGAGTGAAATGGGATAGAAACAAAAAAGTGGTTTTTGATTACCAAAATTCTTTCTGTGTTGAGAAAATAATAACGGTTGGACTTAGAGGATTATGTTTTTAAATGGGTTAGACCCCATAAAGTTGTATTCGATTTCGAAAATTTGCTTTTATATTTATTTATAGGTATTTTCTTTTGTAATTTGTATGCAAAGCTTAGGTTTGTCTACCCGGGCGAAGCTGGGCGGGCCAGCTAGTATCAAAATAAATATTGAAAGCCACGAAAATCTCAAAAAGAGCCAATTTTGGATGATTTTAGAAAAGTGGAGCCAAGAGGCACATCTGAAAAAAAGAGGAAAAGTTGCCACGAAGGTAGCCCTGAATGTATTCCTATTCTGTATTGAATTTGAAGAAAATAACTAATAAAATACCTATAGCAAATAAACCTTACAGTTTATTGTTAGCCTGGATGTTCTTATTTTCTTTATATCTAATAAGACTGGACAGGAAATGTATTCAATTTAAGAATATAACCCTTGATAAATGTTCATTTTTTATACAAGCATGTCCTTAGCCTCGATAGATATCAATAAGATTATCGAGTTCATTACAGACTCAGTTAATATGAGTTTTTATATTTAATTTTCTAAGCCGACAGAAAATAGGAAAAAACACGCCTATTCTACATATAATTATTTACGTTAGGTTAAATGATAATTCCAATTCGAATCGAAGTTATTTATAAGGCACTTAATGTACTTACTCATGCTCAGGGAAAAATGTATGCACTCATCACATACTCAACGCATACATTTCTGCACACATTACTTTTGTGTATAAATTACAATGTTGAAATCTTTACTGAATACATACGTCATGTTTGACTCTACCTGATCCATAAATCAATTATTGAATACATATGAAGTGACATTTACATGAAATTACCTCTGGATGAAATGAGAAGCTCGGAAAGTGACGCTATAATATCAAGATTTTATATAAACCATGGATCTCGAAAACTTCATTCTCTCTTATAATTGTTACGATATACGATACACGAAAAACTCATACTTATTATAGTAAGGCCTATTTGCTGAAACGAAACTCAAACTTTTAAGATCAACATAAAAGCTATGTGACAGTTTACGCAGAGGAAAAAATAGGACATAAGCGTTTAGGTAGAACATAAATATTTGAGTTTCTTATAAGCAGATGGTTCTAACATTAAAATGTAAATACAAAAATTATTAAGAAACTCAACTCTGTAAATTTAAGCTTAAGACTTAATTTATATAAATATGGCTTGACAAAAATTGATTTCACACAAAATAAAAATATAGCCCCCTCATCGTAAAAATCTATCTACGCCACTGCTGCACACCCAAGTAACAATCTACCTGGTTTAAGGCAGAATTTTTAGAGTTTGGTAAGCTATAGCTCGCACTTATGCAAGTCAATCATTTATTAACATATTTTTTTGTAAAATAGCTTGTTTCTTGCTTTCATAAATAGTTCTATGCGAGTCTGTTTAATTATGCCTTTTTAAGGCCTGTTTAAGGTATCTCAAAATTAATGCTTGAATTGCGAAAAATAATAGCTTTAGTAAAGAATTCTGCTGAAAGTCATAACAAACATCTTCTATATGGCTTCTTTAATAAAGCCAAATATGTTTACGAAAATTTCGATTGAAGCCTGTTATATTTATGTAAATTCGGAAAACCGAATTTTTATTAATTTGATATAATTGTGACTTAAACTTATATACTTGCACAGCTTTTGCATTTCCTTTTTTTTTTAATCAAACAATTGTCTACAGCTTATGTATTTTCATAATAATAACTTGGTTAGTCAAGCAAACGCAGTGTATTTTCAGTTTGCTTATAGCAAACTTATGCAAGTGTTTAACCTTTGCATTTTGTTAATAGCAAACTTATGCAAGCGATAGCCTTTGCATTTTGTTAAAAGCAAACTTATGCAAGCGATAGCCTTTGCATTTTGTTAATAGCGAACTTATGCAAGTGTATAGCCTTTGTATTTTGTTAATAGCAAACTTATGCAAGCGATAGCCTTTGCATTTTGTTAATAGCTAACTTATGCAATTGCAGAGCCTTTGCATTTTGTTTATAGCTTATTTACGCAAGTTGTGCAATTTCAAATAGCAAACGTATGGAAGTGTATAGCCTATGTATTTTGTTAATAACAAACTAACAATATTGTCCCGATTTTGCAACTATAATAATAGTTGGTAGGTTGTATTTATCTTAATACAATCTTCTATTCTTTTGTTATTTTAGAACTTATATATAATTTATAAAGTTAGTCAGTACAACCAATTTTATTTATTTAAACGAACGTCCTTTTGTTAACTTAGAAAGTTTATTCAATTAGAGAAGAGAAAATACAATTTCGTATCCTAAATAAGCTCAAATTATGATGTTTATAAATACTTGAAGTATCAACTCATTAAAATTTGAACAACCTATTCTATGTTGCGGACTAGCGTCGTTGGTTGAGTGCTCGATCAGTAATCAGAACAACGTGAGTTCAAATCCCAATCGGAAAATTCATGTAAGTAAAAGTTGTTTTTTTTTCTAATTAAATTAATAAATTCTATACATTTCAGAACAACTAGAACAGCAGTCAAACCCCTCCTATAAGATGTATACAGTACAGAAACAAAGATAATAAAAATTAAATTGATACCAAGACATATTTTTCTTTTACAATTTAATTTAGTAGGCTTGTATAAGGCCTGAATGGAAAATCCTATGCAAGCTATTTCTCGGCCTTCAAATGAAGGTCTTATAGGAGTCAAATAACTTGTATAGTGAAGCAATAGCATTTATAAACAGATTATTGCCTAGTTAGTTTATTTTCATAAGGCTTTATTACACTGTTCATGGAAAGCTATTTACTTGCATAGCACTTGTGATTGAAAGTGTTAAAGGAGTTAAATAGCTTCGGTAATGTGCGCCAAAATGATTTGTATAGGGCCTTATGTTTTCCAATAAGAGGTGTTATTTTGAATAGCCCGCTATTTCGGTAGCTGTCACTTTTGAAGCCGTCATTTTTTGACATATGACAAGTAGAAACTACGCCATTAATAAAAATGGAACGATACACGCTTCAATAACGCATTGAAATTATTAAAATTCACTATAAAAATGGTGAAAATTTGGCAGAGACGGTTCGTAAAACTAAAACAACAGTTACGGTCAATGGATTGCGCTATCGAGAGATGATTAATGATTTTTTATGGCCGGAATTGCGTGGTATTGATCTGGACAACGTTTACTTTCAACAAGACGGTGCTACGTGCCACACAAGCAATGAAACCATCGATCTTTTACGGGAAAAGTTTCCGGACCGTGTTATCTCTCGAAGAGGTGATCACAATTGGCCACCGAGATCTTGTGATTTAACACATTGCGACTTCTTCCTTTGGGGCCACGTGAAAGATAAGGTCTACGCCAACAGCCCAGCGTCGATTCAAGACCTCAAAGATGGAATTCGTGAGGCTATCGAGGACATAGGGCAGCCACTTTGCGATTTGGTTATGGAAAATTTCATGAAAAGGATATGGTTCTGTAAGCGTGGTCGTGGCGGCCATTTGGCTGATGTTGTGTTCCATTATTAACGACATACCTTCCTCTTTATAATGAAATAAACATCCGATCATTTATCTCAAAAAATGACATTTTTCTTTGAATATCAAAATAACACCTCTTATTGGAAAACCCTTTACAAGCCAAAAAATAGCTTGTATTGAAACTAAAACAAGCTAAATTTTTAGTTGGGGCACACAACCTAAAATTATTGGAAATACAATATATCCAAGCGTGATTCGCATAGGGTGTGCTCCGGCAAGTGGGTTGGGTCGAGACAATAAAGAAATCGTATATAAAAGGGGTCTAATCCCCCCATTTAGCCGTTAGGGGAAATTTTTTTTTTTAAACTTGGCTTAAAACAGGTGCATTATTAAAAAACAACGGCAACACTAATAATGTCAGTTTATACCTTTTTATAAAGCCAGAAATCCCAATAATAAAACAACTTATTTATATTGAACAGTTTTTGGAAAAGTAATTTAACTCAAAATTTTGAAGAAAAAATCTAATCTAATTTTTTTTTTCAAATTTCTACTTTATTAAGTAGTATTTTTGTTTTTAATATTCAATATTTAGAATACAAAAGCCCCTCCCATGCGATTTCTTTTCTTTTATCGACTTTACCTACAGGCTACACACAACACACCCTAGCTTTTTGTCACATCTTATAGACCCTGTATATTTCTTTACGTTAGCCAAGCATGTAAAATATTTTGAATCAATGGCTAAAGTTCTTGGAGATTATCATCGATTTTAAGCATCACTTCATTTGTGGGATATTGCCAAAAAAGTAGGCCATCTTAAATATCTAAGTGACCGCATAAAATGTCAGCTACCTAGTTCTTTTATGAATTTTTAAAGATTTTTTCAAGGTCAGAATCTATACGACATTAAAAAAAAACTTTAAAAATTCTCGAAAACAGACCTATGGCTGACCAATTTATGAAATAAGATGACCTTTTTAACCAACTAATAACCCTTCGATGCCATACTTTTCTTTTGCGAATATCCCTCATATGAATGGGGTGCTAATATCCCGGAGCAGGATTTAAGCAGGCCTTATTAGAGATATACAAAGAGGCATCTACCTGTCATCCCATAAGAACAATAGAACTCTTTCTTTAAGTAGAATGAACCTCTCATAACTAGGAATTTAAGGATTTAAACAATCTAGAAGTATGTAGGTACCAACAAGAGTCCCTTTAGCCCTAGTATAGTAAGGCTTTTGGAGCACCTTATGAGGAGAAAAATGTCACTTGGGATGTCTGGTATAAACTTCGCACATAACTTTTTGAACGAAAAAAGCCGTTTAATTAAAATAAATTTGAATGTTGGCCTCCGCTTAGCGTACACCTACTATCCCAAGCATATACCTCCAAGGACTTCCTCTAATTGCGTACAGATGTGAATAAATTGATTAAGTGTTTTTTTTTCAAGTATGCATAGTATATATGTACATATAAATGTACATATAAATATAATACAGAAAGACCGCTTGTGAGGTTTCAACGATCATCCATAAATATTGTCAACACATGTGCAATGCATCTTCGCGTCGTCCGTCGGTCGGCTCACTACTAAGAAACAAGGAATTCCCTGGAAACCATCGACTTCTCAGACACCAATGTTGTTACTTTCATGCATATTTTCTTACAGATACGCATTTAGTTTTTATTTACACTTTAGGGGGAAAGATCTAGACAAAGAATATAAAGAAAAGAACTGATATGCTGCACATAGTACAAGTATAGATATAAAACATAGACCAATATTCTATGCAATTTTTATGATCCTTCTTTTTTTTCTGTAAAAATCGTTTACGCTTCGTATGCATGGATTCTATAAAAAGTGACCAGCACAAGTTTGATGCCTCGAAGTTCAAACACTTGTTCATTCATGAGTGCGGTGCAACTATGCAATGCGTCATCCAGATTCAAAGCCCTTGGAATTGGATATTGGAACCCTTTCGGTATGATCCAACGGCCTATGGGTGAAACTGCTCACTGTGGATGTGGAAAAGATATCCACTGTAGCAGGCAGTTTAATATGCAAGTGTAAAACGTATTGGGATGCAGAGACGAAGAGTATATACATGAAGTATGGAAACGTTTGATGGTAGAATGAACGGCCATAATCTTAAAGATGTAGGTACAAGAGAAAAATTAAAGTTGAATGATCATCATCGCACCACATTTGAATTAGTCTTCCAGTTCCCTTTCAGTTGGATAGTTGAAATATTGACCTTTAATGGAGAATTTTGGAAATTTGTCTTTGTCATTGAAAAAAAAATAATACAAAATATTGATATTAATTCCGTGAACTTATTTCATAAAATTTAAGAAAAAAATGTTTCCATCTCTTTGAAGCCCAACGCAATGTAGATGTACATATACTGTTGCTATTTCCTCAATTAAAAATAAAAAAAAAAACGGATAAAGTATATGTATAACTTTTATATGATAAGATTTTTTTTTATTTAAGAGACCATGCTATTTTATAATCGGCATTATACTTTTCTGTTATTTCACTACTCGCGAGGAAGTAGGTACATTTAAAGCGAACGTGTGGATATATGGTCAGTTGCCCGCTAGTTTTCTGCGGCAGAGGGTGATACTTAAATTCTGCAAAAGAAATAGTTTAAGTGAAATTGAGTAATTTGTGTTCTTATTTTCTTCCAAAAGTGATTTAAGTCAAAACAAGGATTAAATAAATTTCTTAAAGAAAATATTTATCCAACGCAAATGTAGGTAGTGTTAACATACCTACCAAAAGGATTACTCCAAGGAACTACATCAAAAACAATAATGGATTTATTTAAACATTTTAGGTAAGATTAATTTATGAAGCATTTCTGTTGTGAATTTAACTAAACTGTGTAGGTACCCAGATGCCAATTTAAAAAGAATATGAATATTGTGTAATATGTAACAGAGTACAAAATTTAATTATTTATTTTTTTTTAGTTATTACAAAAAACATCGCTCTTACTATTTTAAATTCATGGTTTTAAAACATACAATTTTTGATTGCTCCTGCTTTTCTTATTCACATTGGGTAAAATAACTTTTTTATTTATTTTTTTTTTTAATTTATTGTGAATTCTGACAAAATTATGTTTAAGAAAAAATTATACCAGAAGAAAAACAGAAGAAAATTTTTTTTCCAAAAATAGGTAGTTAGGCACTGCAGTTTTCGAAAACTTTAAATTTTTGAGATTGACTCAATATTTATGACCACACTCAATATTTAAGGCACATAAATAAGTTATGCAGTTGTCTTTTATAGCTAGGTGTGACATAGAAAATAAAATAAATTTTCAATTTCATAGTTCAATCAGGCCTTTTGAATTAAGTATTAATTTAACTGAGATTTATTTCAAATTACAACTCTAATAAAGCTTTCGCTAAAATTAAGGTTTGGATTTTAGGAATTGAGGCAAGTTAATATTAGCAGATTTTATGAAGTTTTTATGTTCAGCTAAAAAATAAATTAAGAATGCAAAATAAAGTCTCCTTTTCCTTAACTTTAATTCGAATACTAACTTGTGTACGCAGTTTAAGAAAAATAAAGTTTTAAAAATTTTTTCACGTCAATTGTAGTTCTCAAATTTCTATATTTTAGAATTATTCAAGACAAATCAAATAGAATATGTAGGTGTAATATCTTCTTCTGTTTTGATCATAGCAGAAGTAACGTTAAAATAAGTCCTCCTTAACCTGTATAATGTATTTATACAGGAAACAAAACATCCATACAATTTTAAGGAAAGTTGAAAAGTTCCAATTTATTACCAGATTTTATATTCCGTAACACAATTTGTTAAATTGTTTTTTCTCTAAAAGTCTGTAAAAGACCAATATGGCTATAAAATACCTGAGTAATAAGCATGGATATCTGAATTAAAAAAAAACTGTTTGCACCATCCCACAAAACATACAGGATTCCTCTCGAGTTAATGTGAATTTAAAAATAAATATTTATTCAAAATCTATTTTGAATTGTTTATGTGAAATTCTGTTAAACTTTAATTTTTTACAAGATTTTTGCACAATGCTGATTCACATTCGTGCTCCAAATTCAAACATATTTCCAGAATGTTAACAGATTCTAGAAATTAAAAGTTTCAGTGTATCAAAATCTAAAAGAGTCTCTTTGTAAACAAAATTCAACCAAGGCATTAAAATATCTAGGTATGTTTATTATTTAGCCATCACGCATCGCGTAAAAGCAATCATTGGAATTTGATGCTGGAATACGTTTTTTAGATTGAGAGTTAAGTTTTTTTTTAAACATAACCTACTGCACTAAAAATTTCAATAAGGTAAATGTATTTTCGCACTCTTTGATGTGGTTCTGTTACCAAATATAGACTTGATTTAAATGAGAAGACACGTTGGTTGGGTAATTTAAAAATTATTTTTTCAATGCTAAGTGCTAGCAAACAATTTCAGTATTTACTTAAGACAATATGACTGCTTCGTCTTGATGTCATTAACTGTGGTGATGATTTTATTTATAACGTTAATATTAATCGACACACCATCTTCAACTTAACGATATTTGAAAAATTGGATTGTTTAGTTAAAATTATTTTGCATTCTTTCCCTTGACATTTGAGCACTAAAATCTACGATCACCTCTTGGCTAAATCAATTACAACATTAAAAGTTTATTTAGGTAGATATTTACTTTTGATAAATTTAAGATATCGATTACTAATTTGAAAGGAGAACAGTTGATACCTACCTTTTTAAACTCTTTTTTATAGTTAACAGAAAAGCAAAGGACTTTGCGTTGTTACGTTCCTTTTAACATTTAATTTAATTAAAAAAAAACTCAACAAAAAAAAAACAGGAATGTATTGCAGATGATGAGTCGAATTGAACTCGGAATGCATACGAAGTAAAATAGAATCAATTTCGACGAAGAAAAATGATTTTTTTTTTTTTTTTTAATGTTGTGATCTTTGCAGTGTAAGGTGTTACTTCCCTTTGCTTTTCTGTTAATTTTACGCGATTACAAGCTTAAAAATTCGTGCCTTTCCAAACTCAGCTTGGTTTATTTTCACTCAATAGCTTAGCCAAAGAAAGATTACAAATCTTACATAAGTGGTCGAAAATAATTTCGTAGAAATTTTTCAGAAGTAGGTATAGTAAAAATAACAAAACTATAAATTTCCTTTCTAAAATAATGTTTATATTCGTGGTTTGAAATAAATTGAGCTCTCATGTTGGCAATGGTTTTGATTAAACCTAATTTGAATAAAATATAACCTTAATGATCAATGTCGAAATAAAAAGGCGAGATTGTTAATAAAAATATTTACAAAAAAAATAAAAACTATAAATGCAGTAGAATTGATTTTACTGTACTTTTACAAACCAAGACTCAAGACTGTTATAATTGGCATGTCTAGAGTCACTTCCAATAATTAAATATGTTTTTCAAAATCTAACATTTTGCTAGTTATATATATTATAATTATAAGTTTTGAACTTCTCCTGAGTGGGCTTTAGGTCTTTTTATTAATAATAACTTTGAAAAGACGACGTTTCAAACGTGGTTACGTTCTTCTTCACGTCTAATCTTAATAGCACGTTTGAAATGTCGTATTTTCGAAGTTATTATTAATAAAAAGACATAAAGCCCACTTAAAAGAAGTTCAAGACTTGTATAAAAAAGGTGAAGAAAAAGGAAATATTATATTATAATTATAGATACACTACTCTTTAAATTGTTTCTGTCCGTTTTTTAATCAGTTAATTTCGTGGTTATATTTTTAAACGTCTTTTGCATAACAATGGAAATTTGTACATAGTTGTAAATTTTTGTGAATATTCAGAAACTAGTAAAGAAGGTGCAAACCGTTTCTACTTTAAAATGTGATGACTTTTCTTATGAAAAACAGAAGAAAGCCATAATATACGATCTTTAAATTAACTTGTTGATAATTGAAGCATTGGTACCACTCTTTAAATTAAGGGTTGTGTTTCTATGTCAGTTCTTCAGCCAGTTGATTTGTAGTTCCTTTAAACCTCTTGCATATAACAATGCAAACCATAGCCGAAATTCTAAATATTTAAAAATCATTAACGTTCAACTTGTTTTTACTTTAAAATGTTATTATGTTTCTTATAAAAATACATCACGATTTTTAATGTATTTAATATGTTGGGCACAATAGCCTCGTATGTATAAATATTTTCAGAGATCGTAACATGCAAAACAGAAATTAATTTGAAGTAATTACCAAAAAAACATTAACTTCTAAAAAACTACGACTGTTTTATTGATTCCCCGAAATGTGGATAACACAAGTCCGGAGTATATTGAACCCGCTAAGCTTAAATAATGAAACGAAAATTGATGTATGTGTATAATAAATCATAGGTAAGAATCTACGAAAGGTAAAAGATAACTTGCGCGCGACTGGTTCGCACGTACGTATCTAGATACTTCCCTATTCGTATTGCGTATATTTTAATTGCTTATTGTTTATATTGTGAAAAACGTGCATATTAGAAAAAGCGCCAGCCCACTACTTTGGTAACGCAAGGGGTTAGGAGTAGCGAGAGAGAAGCTCGAGAGAAGACCATTAATTAAAATTTGTTTATAAAGGGTCCGCCATCTAACGTTTTTTTTTCAACTAGTGCTTATTTCGTGAATGGTAACACTTAGCTCATGTCTGATTTAACAGATAATTAGTTTTATCCTTCCGCTGGACGAATATGGTTGTGTATACGCTTCGCTAAGTGCGCCTCCGATCGACTTAGAGAAGATGCCGATTTTGCCAAAAAAATCATCTTTTCAGATGAAGCTCATTTTGATCTTGGCGGATAGTAAACAAGCAAAATTGTCGCATTTGGGGCACAGAAAACCCGCACGCATACATTGAAAAGCCGATACACCCAAAACGAGTCACTGTTTGGTGCGGATTTTGGTCCAGATTTGGTTGCTTTGCTATATTTGAAGTTTTTCTGGTTTTCAACGCTTAAAAATCGCGGAAAGAGCAGGAACTTCGAACGGACAGCTACCTGCAACACATAACTTAACTTCGTGAAAGATAAATTGCTTGATAATTTTCAAAGAACTTAGTTGCAATCGGGTGAGGATGTGGTTTTAGTGAGTAAGAATCTCACAATCCTATGAGAAAGCGTTTTAAGATCCTCATAGAGCCTTTTGAAGGTTTTGACACTTCCCACGGGAAAAGAAAAAAACATTTGAAGTTATTCTGGTGATTCGAAAAGAAATTACAAGATCATGGGCGTATAACTAAACATTTATCATAGCGTTATAAATTCTTATCCCACTAGACACGTCACCTCCTAAATCGTATACTTATCTACATAAAGTGAAAACAGCAAGGCGCAGGAAATACGTGTTTGTAGGAGTCCTTCATTAAAAAAGCTCATATCTTTTTGTTCTTATGAAATCCATAGCTTTTGAGACAATTTTGTAAACACCATTGCGAAACCAATTTGTTTGTATTATATTTTTTGTAATATCACCAGTTTTACTACATTAATTAATACGAATTCATTCTCCGGATGCGATTCGATTTCTTCATTGTTATCGTGCGAATTCTTTACAGTCTTGCTTTAAAACATGATTACCCACGGAAACTGAAGCTTGTTTTTACAGCCTTTTGTATAATTGCAAAATAAATTAATAACTAGCTGCAGCTGGTGACTTCAAACAAAGAAAACAGTTTGTCAATCATCCAACCCCAGTCTTTAGGGTCTAACTCATTAGGGGTGTTGTCATTAGGGTTTTCATCTGGGACCTTTCTAAAAAGTGATCATTTTGCTTTCAAACTATAAAAAAAGAGAATTTCGAAGAAAAAAAGAGACCAAAAATGAGAATTTTTAAATTAAAAAAAATAAACAAAAACTTTGTATTCAATTATAACATAATAAAAATCATTTTTAAAGAATAAAAACAAGTACAAATAACTCCAAAATTAACAAACTATTTATAAACAATAGTTAATTGCTTAAAAAAGTATTATTATACACAAATAATAGATTTGACAGAAGACATTGGTAGCCTATTTCTTTCTTTTGTTCATTGACCCCCAATTAGTGATGATATTCTCTCTACGTTTGCATTTAGTCCTCTGTAAAGTGCTGAGCATAGAGTACCTATATTACCTAGAGAACCGACCGGTACCCCTCTTGCCTTAAACAACCGCAAATTTTATTTGAGGTGAGTAAGTGAAAACTCTCTTAGTTTACTCTTTTTTCCTAATCCGTGAATCCGTGTGAATGGTGGATATAAAAACAAATTGGCGCATTAGTTCAAAAAGGTACGTGTCTACGGTTTAATTGTGAACAAAGTGGAGGCATTAGCTCAAAAAGGTGCGTGTCTACGATTTGCACACCTAAATCGTAGACACGTACCTTTTTGAGCTAAGAAACTAGAGTGCGCTTCCAATTTTCGGTAGGTGTTTTTGTTTTTTTTTTTAAACATAAATATTCAAAAATATTATTTAATTTATTACCCGGGGGCAACAATGACCGATATTCTTCATAGTTTAGGTTGACAAAAGGTTAAAAAAAGAAATTTGACTACGAAATTAATAAATTTCTCAATTTTTGAATTTAACGGATTTTTGTTTTGAATCCCTGGGCGGTCTTATCCACCTTATTGAGCACTTTGAGCAATTTGAGCGAAGTCCTTTCAATTGAAGCCATGTTGGTTCGGTCCCATTTAAAATGCATTGGACAACAACCCCATACAAAACTTAATGGGCATTTTCCTCTCAGTACAGCTTGTAGGGTGGAAGAGAACGACCGCCTAAGTCGGTTCTCTAGGTAATATAGGTACTCTATGAGCATCATCATCAACAACAGCAACAACACCAGCTTCAACATCCCCAGCATAGAGTACCTATATTACCTAGAGAACCGACCGGTACCCCTCTTGCCATAGAGTACCTATATTACCTAGAGAACCGACCGGTACCCCTCTTGCCTTAAACACCCGCAAATTTTATTTGAGGTGAGTAAGTGAAAACTCTCTTAGTTTACTCTTTTTTCCTTATCCGTGAATCCGTGTGAATGGTGGATATAAAAACAAATTGGCGCATTAGTTCAAAAAGGTACGTGTCTACGGTTTAATTGTGAACAAAGTGGTGGCATTAGCTCAAAAAGGTACGTGTCTACGATTTGCACACCTAAATCGTAGACACGTACCTTTTTGAGCTAAGAAACTAGAGTGCGCTTCCAATTTTCGATAGGTGTTTTTGTTTTTTTTTTAAACATAAATATTCAAAAACATTATTTAATTTATTACCCGGGAGCAACAATGACCGATATTCTTCATAGTTTAGGTTGACAAATGGTTAAAAAAAGAAATTTGACTACGAAATTAATAAATTTCTCAATTTTTGAATTTAACGGATTTTTTTTTGAATCCCTGGGCGGTCTTATCCACCTTATTGAGCACTTTGAGCAATTTGAGCGAAGTCCTTTCAATTGAAGCCATGTTGGTTCGGTCCCATTTAAAATGCATTGGACAACAACCCCATACAAAACTTAATGGGCATTTTCCTCTCAGTACAGCTTGTAGGGTGGAAGAGAACGACCGCCTAAGTCGGTTCTCTAGGTAATATAGGTACTCTATGCCTCTTGCCTTAAACACCCGCAAATTTTATTTGAGGTGAGTAAGTGAAAACTCTCTTAGTTTACTCTTTTTTCCTTATCCGTGAATCCGTGTGAATGGTGGATATAAAAACAAATTGGCGCATTAGTTCAAAAAGGTACGTGTCTACGGTTTAATTGTGAACGATTTAGGTGTGCATCGTAGACACGTACCTTTTTGAGCTAAGAAACTAGAGTGCGCTTCCAATTTTCGGTAGGTGTTTTTGTTTTTTTTTTAAACATAAATATTCAAAAATATTATTTAATTTATTACCCGGGAGCAACAATGACCGATATTCTTCATAGTTTAGGTTGACAAAAGGTTAAAAAAAGAAATTTGACCACGAAATTAATAAATTTCTCAATTTTTGAATTTAACGGATTTGTTTTTTGAATCCCTGGGCGGTCTTATCCACCTTATTGAGCACTTTGAGCAATTTGAGCGAAGTCCTTTCAATTGAAGCCATGTTGGTTCGGTCCCATTTAAAATGCATTGGACAACAACCCCATACAAAACTTAATGGGCATTTTCCTCTCAGTACAGCTTGTAGGGTGGAAGAGAACGACCGCCTAAGTCGGTTCTCTAGGTAATATAGGTACTCTATGCCTCTTGCCTTAAACACCCGCAAATTTTATTTGAGGTGAGTAAGTGAAAACTCTCTTAGTTTACTCTTTTTTCCTTATCCGTGAATCCGTGTGAATGGTGGATATAAAAACAAATTGGCGCATTAGTTCAAAAAGGTACGTGTCTACGGTTTAATTGTGAACAAAGTGGTGGCATTAGCTCAAAAAGGTACGTGTCTACGATTTGCACACCTAAATCGTAGACACGTACCTTTTTGAGCTAAGAAACTAGAGTGCGCTTCCAATTTTCGATAGGTGTTTTTGTTTTTTTTTTAAACATAAATATTCAAAAACATTATTTAATTTATTACCCGGGAGCAACAATGACCGATATTCTTCATAGTTTAGGTTGACAAATGGTTAAAAAAAGAAATTTGACTACGAAATTAATAAATTTCTCAATTTTTGAATTTAACGGATTTTTTTTTGAATCCCTGGGCGGTCTTATCCACCTTATTGAGCACTTTGAGCAATTTGAGCGAAGTCCTTTCAATTGAAGCCATGTTGGTTCGGTCCCATTTAAAATGCATTGGACAACAACCCCATACAAAACTTAATGGGCATTTTCCTCTCAGTACAGCTTGTAGGGTGGAAGAGAACGACCGCCTAAGTCGGTTCTCTAGGTAATATAGGTACTCTATGCCTCTTGCCTTAAACACCCGCAAATTTTATTTGAGGTGAGTAAGTGAAAACTCTCTTAGTTTACTCTTTTTTCCTTATCCGTGAATCCGTGTGAATGGTGGATATAAAAACAAATTGGCGCATTAGTTCAAAAAGGTACGTGTCTACGGTTTAATTGTGAACGATTTAGGTGTGCATCGTAGACACGTACCTTTTTGAGCTAAGAAACTAGAGTGCGCTTCCAATTTTCGGTAGGTGTTTTTGTTTTTTTTTTAAACATAAATATTCAAAAATATTATTTAATTTATTACCCGGGAGCAACAATGACCGATATTCTTCATAGTTTAGGTTGACAAAAGGTTAAAAAAAGAAATTTGACCACGAAATTAATAAATTTCTCAATTTTTGAATTTAACGGATTTGTTTTTTGAATCCCTGGGCGGTCTTATCCACCTTATTGAGCACTTTGAGCAATTTGAGCGAAGTCCTTTCAATTGAAGCCATGTTGGTTCGGTCCCATTTAAAATGCATTGGACAACAACCCCATACAAAACTTAATGGGCATTTTCCTCTCAGTACAGCTTGTAGGGTGGAAGAGAACGACCGCCTAAGTCGGTTCTCTAGGTAATATAGGTACTCTATGCCTCTTGCCTTAAACACCCGCAAATTTTATTTGAGGTGAGTAAGTGAAAACTCTCTTAGTTTACTCTTTTTTCCTTATCCGTGAATCCGTGTGAATGGTGGATATAAAAACAAATTGGCGCATTAGTTCAAAAAGGTACGTGTCTACGGTTTAATTGTGAACGATTTAGGTGTGCATCGTAGACACGTACCTTTTTGAGCTAAGAAACTAGAGTGCGCTTCCAATTTTCGGTAGGTGTTTTTGTTTTTTTTTTAAACATAAATATTCAAAAATATTATTTAATTTATTACCCGGGAGCAACAATGACCGATATTCTTCATAGTTTAGGTTGACAAAAGGTTAAAAAAAGAAATTTGACCACGAAATTAATAAATTTCTCAATTTTTGAATTTAACGGATTTGTTTTTTGAATCCCTGGGCGGTCTTATCCACCTTATTGAGCACTTTGAGCAATTTGAGCGAAGTCCTTTCAATTGAAGCCATGTTGGTTCGGTCCCATTTAAAATGCATTGGACAACAACCCCATACAAAACTTAATGGGCATTTTCCTCTCAGTACAGCTTGTAGGGTGGAAGAGAACGACCGCCTAAGTCGGTTCTCTAGGTAATATAGGTACTCTATGCTCTTCATCTCGATTTGGTGCATTTTCATATCTGCTTTATCTTCGCTCTTCATCTCCGTGATGGTTAGTTGTTTCCGTTTGTTTACAATTGGGTATTGGGTTTAGTTTCTCTAAACCTTAGTGCACGTGGCTGAGGTGAAATACAAATTTTCGGTGGTCTCCAACATGACAGCGAAATGCTTACAGAAACCACAACGAAAAAATTACAGTTGAAAGTGACAACATCACGCCATGCTGTAATGAAAGAAACAGCAAACACGAACAAACCTGAAGTGTCAGTTTTCCGCACAAAATTATTGGTCCGTACAGTTAATTCTGTAAAAAAAAGAGCAGAGACTTCTCCAAATAATCTGCTAAAATTATCAATTTCGTCGTCGAGCAGCGTACTGGAAAACGAAAAGGAGAACGATATTTTTCGTTTATGACTTTGTTTTGTCATTTTTGTATCGGATTTTTCGTTTCGCATCAGCAGCGTACTAGGCTTAAGGTGTTACCTGTTATAATAGCCTTATCGCTGCTGTTAAGTTTGATGCGTACAAACCCACTTCCGGTAAAAGCAGACAAAATTAGATGTTTTCGTTTGAGGCCTTATTGCATGTCGCAGAATAATACGATTATTTTTTGTTAGACTTTCGTGAAAATAGAATGGAGAATCAGAGGTTAAGAGTTTTAAGTTCGATTTTAGTTTCGAAATAATAAAAACCTGTTGTTTTTTTTAGTTTTAAATTCTATTTCATTACGTAAATACGTCCCGCATTTCGCGGGATCGTCCCCCTTTTAGCAAAGCTGTCTCGCATCATCAATTGCCCGCATTTAAATATATACACATAACTTATGTATGCTTTTGTAGTTTAATAAAGTTTTTTTCCATATTAAAATTGTTTTTTTCGTGACGAATGTAGAATCTTTCTACTTTCAATTCAATTCAGCGAATAGGAACCATCCAGAGAGGAATAAGGAACAATTGATCAATTTTTGCATTGGAAATATTAATGGACCAAAATAGAATTTTTGGTTGTACCAAGTTTAATAAAAATCGACTTAGTAGTTTTTGAGATACCTATCGAGTTTTCAAAAAAAAAAAAATTCAATTTTGGTAATTTTTCTTCATAATTCATTCAATCTGTGCAGCAGATTTTGTGAAAAATTAGGTTTTCCTTTTTGGCCAAAAAATTCTGTTGAAATCCGTTATTGTTGGTCCTAAAAAATGAAAAAAAAATTTTTCGGGGGAATGTCAAAAAAACTCTGGGTACCAAATTAAAAGAAAATCGACCCATCCATTTATCCAGGATCATCCATTTAGGGTGTAGTCGAAAAGTCAGACACACGGACGTTTTTGCGAGTCCCACTTTCTCCGCCCGGGACAGACCCAATTTTTGCCCCCTAGTAATTTTTTTCAGATACCCAAAAAATAATAAATCAAAATACGATATATTTTTGCTATAATGCAGTTCAGATTTAAAAAAAAACCTTTGTCTACGGTTTCAACCAGTTATACTCATATATGTATTTTTGTATATCTCTACTACTTTCTAGCAAGCGAAAGAATAGTACGGGGCATTTAGATTTTGCTGATAAATAATTCCGAGACTCATTTTGACTTCGATATTCAAAAGAGTATCAGTACACGAGCCGAAAACCGCATTTTTCACAATTGCACCTAGTAGATATCATTTGGCCGCCATTTTAATTAAAATAAAACATAATATATGGATTGAAAGGGCGTTAATTTTAGCTAGCAAATATGAAATTACTTTCTTTAAAAGTCATCCCCGGGGTGGCTATAACATTTTTTTTATTTTTATTAACAATGTATTTCTTTAAGTTATAGCCAGCTCCGGGGATATTTTAACTTCAAATTTGTTGTCTACCTACAATTAATGTCCTTTCAATCCACATATGTTTTTTTTAACCGCTCTGGGTTTTCTTTTGGCATTCTCCTTTGTTTAAGTAAATGTTTTTTTTTTTAAATGAAAGGATGAAAGTATTTAATTTAGTTTAAAGTTTAAGAGAAAAAAGTTAAATAGGTAGTTATACATAATGCAAGTACATTATGTAATTCATTTTTATAAAATTTATTTTTATAAGAAGACTTCTTTAAAATTTTACTTTTCTACTTTTCATCGAAGCAAAATCTCTTATTATTTGTTCAATATCGATGGTCTCTTTAGATTCCTGCTCTATAGCCATGATACCCAGTTTAAATAGCCTCAAGATCTGTTTTACAATGTCTGAGTAAGGTTTCAACTACTTAAGTGACATTTAAATTATCCGCAAATTAAATCGTCCCAGTAAAAAACTTTGTGTTTCACAATTTATTGAAATAATAAATGTATGTATCAGTTAGTTTTCCAGACAAAAAAACTTATATTGACGAAAAATTCAAAAAACTAATTAATATTTTCTTTGTCAGGGGAATTTTATAATCGGCACTTCATCTGGCCATTAAAATACTTAGAACTTTACTTATAAGTTTGACTATTCAGAAACGTAAAAAGATAACTGAATAATAAGTTCCAATTTGCTTACTTATAACTTAATCAGACATTGCGAAATAAGCCCTTAGAGTTCTCATTGTGGATTTTAATAAGTTTCAATTTTGTGAAACTCCTCTCACA
Source organism: Leucozona laternaria (assembly GCA_932273885.2). Classification (NCBI taxonomy): domain Eukaryota; kingdom Metazoa; phylum Arthropoda; class Insecta; order Diptera; family Syrphidae; genus Leucozona; species Leucozona laternaria. The sequence continues at coordinate 283,072,874 of OW026366.1, forward strand.
GCCTGCATTACTTATTGCAATTGTAAAAAAAAGACGAAGCATTATTGTTATGTTAAGCAGACTACCTTCTAGTCTAAACTGTAAAATAAATTCTAATAGTTCGAGTGGGTTTTATTGGCTAGTTAATTTTTTGGCTGTAGAAGATACAATTGCTCTTAACCGTACGCGTTCAATCTCAAATTCTTTGCATATTTGGAGAGAGTGTCCCTACTCATTATAAGATATTGTATGCACTTGCCTCATCTCATCGGGATTAGTTTTCACAACTACAAAACAATGAATCTCTCCCAAAAGTACATTACGCATTAAACTGGTGAGTCATCCTGGGTTGAATGTGCATTTAGGTACTTTCTTTATGAGAAGATATTATGCCTGTTTGGTAACTAAAACTTTCACCAAGTTTCCCAAACTGTTTTTTTTTTCCTATGGGTTTTGACAGCGAATTTTGAAAATTTGTGAAAAATTGCAAAAATTTTCGAAAAATTTCACGTTACCAAACGGAACTATTCCTTGAAATATGTTTTGTTTTTAATGGTTTAAATTTAGAACAAAAAACTTCCTTGCTGCAAATGTATAGTTCGAAGTTAGAATTCTTTTTGCAATGCCTTTTCGTGACATTAGGTTTAGAGAGCTTTAAGTTTTATCTTTTCCATACTAGGGAGCAGCGTTCGTGTGATTTTGTTGTTCAGAAACACAAGGAATGACCCATTGCCTCCTTACTTTGAAGCTGTGTTAACAATCGTAAACTTTTTAAATAAATTCGTTGGGCTGGAAAAAGAATCCGTTTTGTAAATTTTATTTAAATATTTTTTTTTTCTACTTTTGAAAACTACCACTCCAAATTGCCGCCCCTAGCAGAGTGCTGCCCGGGGCCTGTACCCCCCTTGCCCCCCCTCGCTACGCCACTGACTACCTACCTATATATCGCAAGTAAAAAAATGGTTTAAGTAACTTATGAAAAATTATTTTTCAATTTTAATTCAAAAAATTTAATGTATGCTCGTTATTTAAAGTTTATTAAATAAATATTATCCGTATTTTATGAGCGCTGATGATCCATATGGATCATCTCATGAAAATAAAACAATACGGATCTTAGAGACAACTGTGTTGTATACCTATCTCTTTTTTCCTTAAGATTGTTTATGGTTTGATAGAAGAGAATCCCAGTCTGCAACGTACCTATTAATCTATAGGTACCATTTGTATCTAATTATTTAGTATTTACATTAAATTTGTACCTAGAAACCATAGGCGCAAGTAACGGTGTAACATTTTAAAATTTGACTTGCCATGCATTATTCTGTGTTGCGACTTTGTATTCTAAAATAATTCACTCCAAAATTGGACAAAAATTCTCATCTTAAACTAATACGAACGGGGACAAAATTGCGAACCAAAATGTGTAGCAAATACAAAGAAGTAAAGAATGTATGCTGCATTATTCGTGATTTATATCGATTTCAGGTAGATGAAATGTCTGCCAAGGGAGATTTTTTTTCAATGAAAACAATTTGGCAGAAGTAGAAGAGCAGGTTCCTTTTTCGACTTGCTGACTGGAATAGTTTTTCTTTGATATGAAACCAGTTTTCACTGTGGTCTGCTCTGAAATATATTTGGATTTATTTTTTTTTTAATAATTGTTTTTGTTGGGACAAATGCCTCCATTCCAACAGGATTTGTCTTCATATATTTTTGTTCATATTTCTTTTTTTGATATTAATGCCAAAGTGTTTGTTAAGTATTTATAAGCATCGCATCTCTTCATTTTCCAAAACATGAAAGACTTAACTACTCTTAAGTGCACAATCAGCATGGGGTGAGTAGTTTTTTGGGAAACTATTTTTATAAAGGATCGAGTTTCTAAATATAGATTTTATATTCCATTACCAACTGGTAAACGTAAGATTTTCATCCAATTCAAATTATTTAAAAATAAGCTGTAGCTGAAACATATTTTAATATATACGGACAACTAATGAAGTAAATGTCTATGCGGAACGACTTTACTTAAATGAACTTAGATGTACTTCGATAATTTGTAATGTTTTCATTTAGGTATGTACTACAAACCAAAAAAATACAAAATTATTTTAAGAAAAACGTTGTACCTATATATATATGTATTTGAATATGTGAGCCTGACCTTAAAAGGCCATAATTACCTTCAAATATATTATAATAAATCTATATACATAAAAATGTAATTATTGGTTTGTTCCTAATCGCTAATCTCTGAAAGTTGACACACCATTGCATTCTAATACGCGCGTGTTTTTATCCTTTTTTTTCAGAAAAAAAAGCGGGATATGTTGGGCATAAAAACAACACCCGCTATACTGATAGGTATAAAAGTAATACAGGAACTTTATTTATCAGAAAAATTTCATAGTTATATTGTCAACAAATTGAGGAAATAAAATAGTATAAGAAAGCTGACAGTAAATTTTGGGTGAAAATATAACCAAGAATTGAGTACGAGGACGAGGGGTTGTAGGTGTAGGCGTATTGATATCAAAGTCTGGCATGTTTTTTTTTGAAGCCGGCTGGTGGTGGGGTTTTGAAAATATAAATTTTTACAATTTTTTTTTCAGAAGCATTATCATAGGAAATGATGATCTGTCACTGTCATTTTCCCTTAGTGTTAAGACATTTATCTTGACGGTCCGATTAATAGAACTCAAGATATAAGCTTTTTAAGTGAACCTTATTCGATTTTTTGGGGACTTGGGTTGTTGATTTTTTGCTATGCATATAAGGGGACTTGGCTCATTTGTGAACCTTCATGACATTGGATCTTGCTGCGGACCGAATGTAAATCAAAAAGAAGTATGAAGTGAGGTATAATTTCATATTTGCATTCAAAATATAAGATCTCCGAAAGTTCTTCATCGATTGCTTTAAAAAAAACAGCACCATTTGTTGGACGTAAAAGGCAAGCACACTATACTTAGATCTCAGAAATCTCAATTAGAAGTGGAACAGGATTCCTCAGTAAAATTTCTCAGTTTTGGTGTCAAAATACTGACGAAAAAAAAATAGATTTACTTAATCTCTTTCTGACGGACCAAAATATCTGAAATCTTATTTATGAATTTTGTTTTAGTTATTTCGTGATATTCTGGAACGGAAGTTACGGAAGCATTAGGGGAGAGTGGGTACGAAAGTAACATTTTTCACATTTCGTGCCGTAATTTGATAACCAATAAACATATCAAAATGAAACATAGTGCATATTATTGAATGAACATTTAGCTACCGTTAAATACTTATTTGGTTTCCAGCTTTGTCTTTGATTTAAATGTATGACTTGAAAATGAAGACAAGGTCAAATGTTACAATCGTCCTTTTCGGTGTATCGATTGTAACACGCTGAAAGGACGGTTGTAACACCATATAAATATATGAAGAACAAATCTAAAATGGTGGTTAGACTTAGAATTAAATTCTAAGCCAATACTATAAATTAATTATGTATTATTATAAAATAAATTAATGCCAATAAAAAGGCAATCTTATTCAGTGCTTATAATAAATGGATTTATGTAGTATAACATTATTTGGAATTTATTTATAAAAAAAAACTATTTTGATCTCTATCTCCAGCTGTTGAATAAACAAAGTCACCAAAAACTATGTGTGGACGGTTGTAACACAAATAATTATACAGTTATTTGTGCTTGTATTATGTTACAAACGTCCACACGAAAATTGTTACAACAGTCCACCCCACGCTTTTTTATATTAAAAATCAAAGTAAGAAGAAACCGGTATGCCTATCGTAAAAATATTGAATCTATTCGATTTAAAAAATATTGGATCACGGTAACGTCGCATCAATTCAATGAATTGTTTATTTTTTTCAAGAAAAATTATGAAAAAACTCAAGACCAAAAAAATTACGTTTTCACTAAAATTTCACATTTTTGGCTTTTGTTGGTACATTTGACTGTACTGACTTTTGGATTTTTGTGGGTGCATTCAGGGCCTAATTGCAAAGAATTGTGCATTAAAAAATGAACGCACACAGTTCTAGTTTTTCGTAAAAATTGAATGTTACAACCGACCCACCGTTACGTTCGTACCCGCTCTCCCCTATTCTGAAATTTAATGGAGACAAAAAAGGTATGTGTTGTGCCACCGGAAAAATTAAACTGCCTTAACTAACAGTTTGCAAAACGTCAATTATTTATTTTCCTGTCAGTTCATCGTTTAAATTGTTTTCTTTAAAAAAAAATTTAGTACAAAAATTATAAATGATGGATTCTTAGGGAGTTTTCTATTGGTAAAATAAATCAATTTATTTTGATTTGGATCTGTCAAAATGCCGATTTTAGCCATTTTTATCTTTTATGAAATATTGACCATTCGCCACGCAAAAAAATCAATTTTTAAATTGAAATCTGAATTTAACAATGGAAAACACCATCACACAACTACTTTTACGTTGTGGCTTTTGTTCGAATTCTTCCTTGAAATTTCAGCCTGTAGGTTGTGCATAAGGTAAGGAGTACGGCTAAACAAAATTGTATGGCAGGTATTGTTATATTTCCTCCTAAACCTCCTTACTTAAAATTTCTAAATAAAAATACTGAAATGGAATTACAACTGAAAATAACGGCAGTACTTTTTTTTAAAGCCAGTCATTTATCTTTCATTTTATTTTTACATCAAGTTTTTGAGAAAAACAAATCAAACCAAAAAATATTTTTTTTTTAGGTTGGAAAATAAAATTGAATTTTTGAAAGAAGTTGCTGCTCCGACCACGAATTTATTTTATTTATATTTATAGGTAAATATATTGGATTGCATTACTTTTAGAACTAAAACTAAAATTAATAATTATATCGGAAATGTATTTAGTAGGTTCTTGTATGGCTGTTAGCAAACTAGTTTTAAGTATCGTTCGTTATGTAGAGCCATTTGCTGATAACAAACATAAATATTTATGTTCAACAGCGTAAGATGTAACATGTGCTCTATACGTAAACGTTTATGATGTTTAAATAAATAAAATCATTGATTTCACACTTTACTATAGATATTTATATTATTTACTAACTGATGGCCCGCCCGGCTTCACACAGGTAGACAAACCTAAGCTTCGCATACAAATTACAAAAGAAAATATAAATAAACATTTAAGCAAATTTTTGTAATCGCATACTACTTTATGGGTTTTAACCTACTTCACGTTATGAATGGCTGTGTATATAAAAACATGATCCTCTAAGAACAATCTTTATTACTTGCCCAATACAGAAAGAATTTTTATAATCCAAAACCACTTTTTTGTTTTTATCTCTTGCACTCTATAAATAGCATTTTTTTAATATCCTTTCAAACAAAAAACAAAAAGAATTTTTGAAATCAGATGCCACTTTTCGTTTCTACCCCATGGTACCATATAAGTGCCAATTTTCTGAAAAAATATCCCTACAGCTATTTCCTAAGAAAAATCTTTTAACAAAAAAAGAATTTCCTAAATCGGCCAATTTTTTATTTTTATGCCATTTCAACTTACAAATATTAAAATTTTGAAAAACAATATCCTTAAAGGTATTTCCTGTAAAAAGCCTTTCAAACAAAAAAAGAATTTCTTAAATCGAAACATTATTTTATATATTTGTATATCTATCTATTGTATCAAATTTTGTATGCTGCGGTTTGTCGATTTTTTTCTTTTTATCGTTAAGGCCTACCACATAATCGAAACTTGATAGGTAAATATACTTGCAGTATCTATAGTACAAGAACCCTTTGAGCATCAAACTACATACATGTATGAGACTATGAACAAATGATGTGTAGGGAATGATAGGAGGAATGATACATTAGGGAATCCAAAAGTAAGAATTGTTAGTACAAAACAAGTATCACAAATGAAAAAAAAATTACCTTTTCATATTCAGGCCACAAATTATCCCCCTGCATTCTTTAGTCTTCTGACCTCGATTCACATGAAGCCACATAAACTAAGATTGAACTCACCATGGCTCAATTAATTCAACTTCACTCAGCATTTGTAGCATCTTGGACCCAGCTTTATTTAACTCTTTCATGTTAAAGCCTAGTACGCTGCTGATGCGAAACGAAAAATCCCATACAAAAATGACACAACGAAATCATAAACGAAAAATGTCGTCCTCCTTTTCGTTTAGCAGTACGCTCTACGCTGTTCGATGTTCGAAATGGATAATAATTGTAGCAAATTATTTGGAGAGGTCTCCGCCCTTTTTTTGCTCTCAATTAATTGGCCGAACCATTAATTCTGTGCGGAAATGTCACATTTGAGGTTTTTTTTTGTGTTTTAATTTGTTGTATCTTTCATTTTAACATGGTTTTCTGTGTTTTTTTTTGCCTTGTTGTTTGTTTTTACTTCCGAATATAGGTACTATATAATGGGAAGTTATGCATTCGTACAAAAAATTGTAGTCGAGATTTTGATCAAACTTGTCATTACGATGATAGCGAAGACGAAAAAAGTGGGTCTCTCAAAAAACGTCCGTCTGTCTGTCTGTCTGTTCGATTACAGCCTAAACGGATGCGTCGATTTTCTTTAAACTTGGTACCTAGCGTTTTTTGGACATTCCCCCACCCGTTTTTTTCTCTTTTTTTTTAGGACCAAAACTAACAGTAGCTGTCATACAAAATTTCTTGGCTAAATAATAATGTGTACCAAAATTTTCTTTTTTTTTTTCTTTTTTGGATTTTAAAAAAAAGTTTTTTTAAGTTTTGCCAATTTTAAGTATTTATTAATGGAGTGGAGATAAAATCTGAATTTAAATTCCAGTTTTAGAAATATTGAATTTTCAAAAAATTCAATATTTCGAATTTAATTTTTAAAATTGTAAAAAATTATTTTTGAATTAAATTTTAAAATCCAAAAATGTGTTCCCATTTTTTATTTGTTTCAATTCACTCCAAAACCTGACAACTCTTTTTTCATGTGTAAATTTTTTTACGAATCTATTGTTAACTCTCAAAATTAAACGCCATCGCCACTGCGAACTCAATTCTTCCAAATCTCATACTCCGTGAAATGGATATGCTTTTAAAATTGGCAGAATTGTTCGCATAATAGCAGTTTATATTTTTATTATGGATTAAGAGATTAGAGTAAATCCGTGTCTGCATTATTAAACTTAAATCTTTTAAGGATTTGTTTACACAAAATTTAATTAATTCGACATTGAAAATGCATGATGTACATATATGTATATTTAACGAGTAAATAGTAAAAGAGTCAAAAACACTAAAAAATTGATTTTTCGTTTGATTTTTCTTTTGTTAATAAAATAATGTTTAAACAAATTTTTAAATGCATTATTGTTTAAATTATTGAGAAGCATCAGATTGCAAAATGATAACAAAATCGATTTAACCATGGCAAAGATATACGCGAATAACCCAAAAATAAGACCATTTTTTCAAAAAACGTTGAATACCTAATTCCGTAATGTGTTTGAGAAAAATCATTAGAGCCGTTTTCGAGAAAATTTGAAGAAACCAAAATATTTGTATAGCAGCTACCCGTTCTAGATGAGCTAAATCAAAAATTCGAATTTCCCCTCTAGAGAAACACATAAAAATGCTCTGCACCAAATTTCATGCAAATCGGTCCAACCGTTTAGGCTCTAGCTCAAATTTGTGGACGCACCGACGCACAGACGTACAGACGCACAGACCGACGGACGGCACGACGAAACCCACTTTTTCGGACTTCTCTATTATCGTAGTGTTTTTTTCTACACGAAACCAATACTTGCCCTTACTTGTTTAACATTCAATTTGTTGGGTTTTTTTATTTAAATTCTGGGGTTACGTAGGGGAGAGTGGGTACGAAAGTAACATTTTTGACATTTTGTGCCGTAATTTGATAACCAATAAACATATCAACATGAAACATAGTGCATATTAATGAATGAACATTATCGTTAAATACTAATTTGGTTTCCAGCTTTGTCTTTGATTTAAATTTATGACTTGCAAATGAAGACAAGGTCAAATGTTACAATCGTCCTTTTCGGTGTGTCGATTGTAACACGCTGAAAGGACGGTTGTAACACCATATAAATGAAGAAAAAATCTAAAATGGTGGTTAGACTTAGAATTTAATTCTTAGTTAATACTATAAATTAATTATGTATTATTATAAAATAAATGAATGCCAATAAAAAGGCATTCTTATTCAGAGCTGATAATAAATGGATTTATGTAGTATAACATTGTTTCGAATTTATTTGAAAAAAACACACTATTTTGATCTCTATCTCCAGCTGTTGAATAAACAAAGTCACCAAAAACTATGTGTGGACGGTAATTTAAATTTCACATTTTTGGCTTTTGTTGGTATATTCGACTGTACTGACTTTTGGATTTTTGTGGGTGCATTCAGGACCTAATTGCAAAGAATTGTGCATTAAAAATAAACGCACACAGTTCTAGTTCTTCATAAAAATTGAATGTTACAACCGACCCACCGTTACGTTAGTACCCACTCTCCCCTACTAAAGTGAAATATCGAAAAAGGAAGTAGATTTGGTCTTTTATTTGACTAATTGAAGTATGTAGGTAAAAACGGAGATTTTTAAAATGAAGTAGATTTCACTATTTCGGTGATGTTGGAAGTAGATTTTAATTTTTTTTGAAAAAAAAAGAAGTAAATCTACTTCAATTAAAGTAAAGTGGTACCACTGATGTGATGTATGTTGCGTAAAATAGAGCCCTGGTGCTTATAAATACAGTCGAATATCCCTATTGAAAATTTTGATATGCAATATTATGTAAACTAATCACAAGCTTCTAGTTTTAAAAAAAAATAGTATGAATCGTTTTTGAGCAAAATGATATTTTTCTTCACGGTTTTTAAATTGTTATTTTTGGCTATAATTTATTTGTTATAATATATTTAAAATATTCTAGATTATGTTAAAAATCGATTTTTTCCTAGTTAAACAAAAATCTATCAAATCGTTTTCGATAAAAAAAAATCAACGGCAAAGTGTTGCAATGGCATACCTTTTTTAAAGCCACAAATGCATTTTTTTAATTTTGTTTTGAAATCAATTTGTTTCAGTGAATACATTCGTATACATAGATAAACTAATTTTGATCAACATTTTAAGTTATTAAGTAGTAATTTTGTTTTTAATATTCAATGATCTTATCAGTTTTCAGTCAAACATTAAAATATAGATGCTTAAACTGGTTAAACCTCTTCTAGTTTTTGAGAAAATTGAAAACAGCAAAATCTACTTTACAACTTTCTATACATATGAAGTGCAAATAATGATCTTTAGACCAAGAGCCGATTCAGCTTTTTCGCCGCCTTGGGCAAGAATTTAATTCGCTGCCCTTTGCAATGACAACACCCAAAAAAATAATTGATGTATATAACTAAAATTTTTGGTTATTTTACGAAACTTTCGTGGTGCAAGACCACAAAAGTTCTTACGTAAATTGTAGATACAAATATAGGCTTCCGCGGATTTTACAACTATTAAACCGATATAGAGAAACAAATATGTCCATGTGTTGACAAAGCACGAGGTCTGGTCTGTGCCTGACAGAGATGTTCAAAGCCTGATGCACCAAGCTAAATCCTGACGTTTGGTAGGCCTGCCTAGAGGGAAAATTAAAATTGTATTTAGTTCAAAAAAACAACAAAAGCTTCTCGAAAGCGGCTCTAACGATTTTGATAAAAGTTCTTCTTGTGTGTATTGTATGCTATTGTATAGTTATGGAATTTTGGTCTGCATTTTAGGAAAAACCAAAAGGTGTTATTAAAGGAACCTGCAACACTGATTAAAAGAACAACGTAAAATCGAAGAAAAGCACACAGATTGATTAAAGGCTAGCGCCAGACATTTTTAAATCAAAGTAGCGTGATATTAAGTTAAAAACTTTTTTCGACTTAAATACGCAAATGTTCTTAATTTAATTTACTCAAGTTTTCACTTGATTTCAGATGCAATCATCGTTAAATCAAATTCATCTATCTTTGCAGCAATATTTATCAATATCGATTCAACATCGTTGATTGAAACCCATACAACTTTGAAAATATTATCTTTCAACTTTAATTTCACTTCGTTCAGTTATTTATTCACGACATTTTTCATATAATGTTTGGTGTGTTAATCATTTGTAAATACTTTTCATAAGGAATAATCTATCAACAACCAAATGAAAAAAATAAATAGGAAAAGTAATAATTATTTTTTCGATTAAATGTAAGTAAATTTTGTTCCCTTGAATTAAAAAAAACAACGTTTCGTATTTAAATCAATAATTTTTCGATGTGCAATTTAATATGTTTCACTGAATTTTATATAACGTAAAATCAAGTTGATATTCAATTTTAGATAGCTTTTTGTACCCCATAGAATTCATGATATGATAGAGATAGCAATGGTGGAAACGGTATCGCCCGATCGTTTTCATTTTACTTGATGAGGTTCCGGGATTCAAACTAATATTTCACTAGTAAAAACACTGGCGCAAAATTTTAGACGATTTAGTAAAATGTTAAATCATTTTTAGTATGATACTAGGTTAAAAAGAGGATTTTGCTTATTTTAAACGAGTTTAACATGAAACTATCTCTAAACAATTTACTAAAGTTAAAATCGCCAGATTGCTGTTTTATCTTTTTAACATATTACTAAATCCATATAATGACATAGAAAAAATTTAAAAAGATATGTTTGCTTAATTTTTTGCACGAATTATCACAGCTTGAGTTTCGTAAGAAAATGGGTTTAGTAAGATACTAGTCAAAAAGTGTTTAAAATAAACAACATTTTAGTAAAGAGCTTTAAAGTTAGTAAAGTGTTAACTAGTATCATGCTAACACCTTAGCATCAGGCTGTTTAAAATTTTGTGCCACTAATTCCTAAAAACCGATTTTGAAAATACACATTTTCAAGATGTCTGTGGCCTGTGGCGTAATGGTTAGGGTGCGTGGGACATTCACGCTGAACGTTTATGGGGATCGAATCACAAGGCGTTCGGATTTAGCAGATTGCAGGTCCTCTATATTCCTGCTGATAACACGCATACAGGAATGGTTGGGAGTCGTTAGGCACTTCACTAGGCTCTGGTGATCCATTATTATTTTTTTTATATTATTTACTTTATTTTACTTAAAATGCAAAGTTCGACTCTCTTTTAGTATACCTGTACAAGTATTAGGTGCTTTTATTTAGTTATTGAAATTATGTAACAACTGATATCGTTTATATTTACAGATCAGCGGCATTATTAACTTGTATTCTGTTTGTAGTCATACATAGTAGATATGTAAGTATATTTGTTTTTTTTTTTTGCATGAGTATAAAAATATAATTGTTTTTTGTTTTGTCTAAAGCACGGGAAAAGACACAAACGACAATATGGCGCACACATGTACCTACCAGAAAGCTTTATAGTTCCTAACGGGGAAGGTGAAGGTCATGAATGGAGTGATTGGAGCTCACCATCTGATTGTTCCAGATCATGTGGAGGTGGTGTTTCTTTTCAAACGAGAGAATGCTTAACCTTTGGGTAATTTGCATGTTATGGTCACCAGTGTATTTTCATAATTTATTTTCATTAGATCAAATGGGGCTCAAACTTGTAGTGGTGGTTCCCGAAAATACTTTTCTTGCAATACACAGGTAATTTTAACGATCTATCTATTTTTACTTCTGATATGGATAAGTAGATACCTATTATTCATCAATTTCTGAGTTCGATATAAAAACAGATATAGATTTATAAAATTCTATTGACTCAGTGAGTGAGGGTAGTAAGTTACTTAGTTACTTAATTACTTTCGAAACGACAAAAAATGTCAATTTTTTGCGACCTACTTTGGATATTATAATAATACTAAACATTTTTTAACGTTGTCAAAGGACTGTCCGGATGAAGACCTCGACTTTCGCGGTACACAATGCTCTAGATTTGATAATGTTCCATTTGATGGGGTACGCTACCAATGGGTACCATATACAAATGCTCCTAACCCATGTGAGCTTAATTGTATGCCAAAAGGAGAACGGTTCTATTACAGACACAAAGCAAAAGTAATTGATGGTACCAGGTGCAATGACAAAACTTTAGACGTATGCGTGGATGGGGAATGCAAACCTGTAGGCTGTGACATGATGCTCGGCTCAAATGCCCGAGAAGATAAGTGCAGAAAATGCGCAGGAGACGGAAGCTCCTGCAAAACGATTTCTGGGTCATTCGATACGAACGACCTTGCCGCAGGTATGTTTAAAAGATAATTCTATTAAATTCTTAATGCTCAGTACAACGACGACGTGACGTTTCGTCCATGTCCTTGGACTTCATAAGGTGTGAGTAATGTTTTCTGTACTTTCATTGATTAATATTAAGGTAGGTAATTGTTATAAAAATACTTACAAAGGTTTCCCGACAATGGTCGGGAGTTGAAGTATGATTCAGAAATAGGAATATATCGATAACATATTTTGTAGGTGTAAATAGAGAAATAATAATAAAATAAAGACTCTGTTATATTTAAGTCCACCCAAATATATCCCTTTTGTTTTACTTGGCTTCCGAGCCGCGAACATTACTGACTACTGTATAGGCTTAAAAACCAAAAACTCCAGTTGCAAAATACTGCCAGAGGTCTGAGCTGGTAAATTCTATGAAAGGCAATTTGGGTTTTAAACGTCAAAGTAAGTAAGTCAAACAGCAGCTACCCACAACCAGCGTGACCAATTCCGCAAAAAAAAAATCGAGGTGGATTTTAAGAAAAAAGTGAAGTAGATTGAGAAAATTCGAAGTAGATTTCAAAATGAACGTTTTTTTAATCTTATAAATAGGTATATAAAAATGGATCGTGGTGGGTTCGGATGCTTAAAACTTGAAAACGACTGGACCAAATTGGATACTTCCTTCTACGGGTTTGTTTGTAATTGCTCCGTGAAGGTTTAGGAGAAGAGAAAAGTCAGACAAGTTACACCAGGTGGCGCTGTACGCGCAAATTTCGTATTTCAGTTCATTTTAATTACAGTTCTACAGTGACGCTGTTGGCGGTTGGGAAATGGCTTTTGGGATATTCTTTTTAGCTTTTGTTATTTGTGGGGTGAAATGGAGTAAAAATAGAATAATTGTCCGATTTAAGAAATACATTTTTTGTTTGAAAGGTTTTTCTTAGGAAATGGCTTTAAGGATATTTTTTTTTCAAATTTTGTTATTTGTATCGTGAATTAGGGCAAAAATATTTCGTTCTTTGTAGGCGAAAATCAGCCAAACATAAAAAAAACTGTCCGATTTAAAAAATTCTTTTTTTTTTAAAGGTTTTGCTTAGGAAATGGCTTTAGGGATAATCATTTTAAAATGTGGCAAAAATAAAAAAATGTGCGGTTTAGTAAATTCTTTTTTGTTTAAAAGGTTTTTTAAGGAAATAGCTCAGGGATATTATCTAAAAACAAAAACTTTTCTAGGGAAATTCTTTTGGTAATTGAAAGGTTGTTCGTTAGTGGATGACCTTAACGATTATTTTTTTTCAGAAAATTGGCATTTATAGCTTGATATGGGGTAGAAATGAAAAGTGGCATCTTATAAAGTGCAATGGGATAAAAATAAGTGTTTTTCGATTACAGAAATTATTTTTGTGTTGCAAAAGTAATAAAGGTTGGACTTAGAAGATTACGTTTTTACATATTTAGCAATTCATAACGTAAAGTAGATTAAACTCCATAAACTACTATTCAATTACAAAAACTAGCTTAAATATTTACTTATACATATTTTCTTTTGTGCAAAGCCGGGCGACAAAATTAAAATTAATTTTTAATTAAATTTAATTGCGCAAACTTTTAAACAACCTCATGTTAAGGTTTTAGCATGATACTAGTTAACACTTTACTAACTTTAAAACTCTTTACTAAAATGTTTTTAGTTTTAAACAGTTTTTAACTAGTATGAACGCTCCTAAAACAGTGACATTTCGTGCAAAAAATGAAGCAAACATACCTTTTTAAAATTTTTCTATGTCAAAATGATATATGGATTTAGTAATAGGTATGTTAAAAAGATAAAACAGCAATCTAGCGATTTTAACTTTAGTAAAATGTTAAGAGATAGTATCATGTTAAACTCGTTTAAAATTAGCAAAATCCTCTTTGTAAGCTAGTATCATACTAAAAATATTTTAACACTTTACTAAATCGGCTAAAATTTTGCGCCATTGTTTTTTGACGATATTTTTCCTGGTCGTTAACTCCTAAAAGAAATGTAAACGCCAGTAACTACTAGAGTGAAATAGAGACAAAAGAACTAAAGGAGAATGCTCAGAAAAAACCCAGAGCGGATTAAAATAAAACATAATTATGTGGATTGATTGTAGATAACAAATATGAAATTACTTTCTTTAAAAGTTAAAAAAGAAACACTTTGTCAATAAAAATAAATAAATTGTTATAGCCAGCTCCGGGGATAACTTTTAAAGAAAGTAATTTCATATTTTTTATCTACAATGAATGTCCTTTCAATTCATAAATGTTTTATTTTAATCCGATCTGGGTTTTTCACCCATACATTTTTGGGCCTTTTTTTTTGTAAAATTGAAGTAGGTTGGAACAGAAATTTTTCAAATGAAGTATATTTCAATATTTTGGGATGATGGTGCGAAGTGGGAAGAAGATTTTAAAAATTTTAAAAACGCATTGCACATCCAACATACACACACACACTAAAACACACACACAAAGAAATGTTTAAGACCTACTGAAAATAGCTTAACTTATTGTTAGAATTCTATGTTAAGATATTATATATTAGATAGCTGTTTTTTTGGCAGTGGTCACAGATAAAGCTAACTACAAAATTTTAAATACTTTTCCTTTATAGGCTATAATGATATCCTTTTGATTCCAACTGGGGCCACAAACATTGTAATAAAAGAGAAAGAACCTTCAAATAACTACCTAGCATGCAGAAACCTAACGGGTCACTTCTATCTGAATGGTAATTGGCGAATAGATTTTCCTCGACCTATGTTATTTGCTGGATCGTGGTGGCACTATCAACGAAAGCCAACCGGTTTAGCTGCCCCTGACCAACTAACATGTAGTGGTCCAACAACGGAAACCATTTACATAGTGATGCTTATACAAGATCGAAATGTAGGAGTTAAATATGAATACAGCATCCCGGAAACTGTTTCTAAGAATTATCCGGACACTTATTCATGGACGCACATGGCGTTTGGTCCATGCAGTGTGTCCTGTGGTGGTGGTACTCAAAGCAGGAATGTAACTTGTAACAATCGACTAACCTTGGAAAAGGTTGATGAAAGTCTTTGCGATGCAAATACAAAACCAAATAAATCGCAAATATGTGGAATTGAAGAGTGCGCTCCAAAGTGGGTAGAACAACCTTGGGGAAAATGCTCGAAAACGTGTGGCAAAGATGGTATTCAGAACAGAACAGTTTCTTGTGAACGAATTTCACCGGACGGGTATGTTAGCATTAAGCTTCTATATATAAACTTACAAAAGTACAATAGATATATATTATAGTCTAGCAAGTATTGTGGATGAAAGCGTTTGTTTGAAAGCTTTTGGAAGTAAACCTGCAGTATCACAGGATTGCAACAGAGATATAGAAAACTGTCCAAAGTTTCACAAGGGTCCATGGACCCCCGTAAGTTGTGGTTATACCTTAGTAGATTATGAATCATTATTAATAGTTAAGTTAACTTTTTAGTGCAATATGCTTTGCGATGAAGGAAAGAGAACGAGGAAAGTGACATGTTTCAAAGAAGAAGGTGGTAGGAAAACAGTTTTGCCGAGTGAAGAGTGTTCAGAAGAAAAGCCAGATACTGAAGAAAATTGTATGATTGCTCCATGCAATGGAGTTGATTGGATTGTTTCAAAGTGGAGTGAGGTGAGATACCTTATTTAATTTACGTATAAGTATTCCAAATGTGTATTCTCTTTTTAAATATTTAGTGTAAAGAATGTAGACAAACAAGAGAAACAAGGACAGCTTTATGTGTTTCAAAGTCGGGAAAGGTATACGATGAAAAATTTTGTTTACTGGAGAAGCCTACTTTATCTAGACCTTGTAACTCAAAAAAATGCCAAATTCAGTGGTTCACTTCTCAGTGGAGTGAATGTTCTGCCAAATGTGGGACAGGAATCCAGTCCCGCATCGTAATATGTGGAGAATTTGATGGTTCAAAACTTACACGAGCTCTTGATGAGGATAATTGTAATGTTTTAGAAAAACCGAGTACCGAGCAGGACTGTGAGGGAGACCAAAAAGAATGTCCTGGTGAATGGTTTACAGGACCATGGGGAGAATGTAGTAAACTATGTGGTGGTGGACAGAGATATCGCGAAGTGCTTTGCTTAGATAATGGCTTAAACGTTTCTGCTTGTCAGGAATCGAAAATCGAATTTTCTTCGGAAAATTGCAATACCGAGGCCTGCACCGAAGATAAAATAATTCTAATAGAAACAAATAAATCTATTGAAGATGATTTTGAAAGTTTGGAAGAATGTGATGAAGACGACGATGAAGACGAATACGTAAAATCTGAATTTCCACTTATGAGACGCAAAGAAAATTTAGCACTACTTGATGATTTTGTAAATGGATCTGGTGATTCTAAAACTGATATTGAATCTGTTGATGGAAGTGGTGACACGGTTGATAGTAAATCAGAAAACGACACTGAATCGGAAATTGAAGAAGAAAACAAGGCAAAAACAATCCAATCAGTTGAAGAAAACTCAACAGTTTCCGAAATCTCAACCGAGAGCTTAGGAACAGATGCAACAACAATCAGTACCACATATATAAGATTGGATAGCAGCTCGCAAAACACAGAAGACCATGTTGCCAATACGACTCCGATACATAGCTCAACACCAACAGAATTAAACACAAACACATACTCAACATCAGAAGCTACAACGCCAATAGGTGAAACCCAAACAGCTATACAAATGACAAATTCACCTTATACAGGCTCAGAATCAACAACAGAAACAACAAAGCATCTCTCATCAATCAGTACCACAGATAAAACATTGAAGAGCAGCTCGATGAACCCAGAAGACCTTGTGTCAAGTAGTATAACTAGTACGATTCCACCGACGTATAGCTCAACAACAATAGAATTAAAAACAAAGTCAACATCGGAAGATACAACGTCAACAGATGCAACCCAAACAATTGTAGAAATGACGAATTCACCTTATACCAGCTCTGAATCAGCAACAGACAAATCAAAGGATTCAACGCCAAACAGTATTATAGATAAAACATTGGAGACCAGCTCGAGGAACCCTGAAGACCTTGTGACGGGCAATATAACCAGTACAAATCCGATGTATAGCTCAACAACTGAATCTACCACAAACTCAAGATGGAAAGATACAACGCCGACAGATGAAACCCAAACAACTATACAAATGACAAATTCACCTTACACAGGCTCAGAATCAACAACAGAACTAACAAAGGATCTCTCATCAATCAGTACCACAGATAAAACATTGAAGAGCAGCTCGATGAGCCCAGAAGACCTTGTGTCAAGTAGTATAACTAGTACGATTCCACCGACGTATAGCTCAACAAAAATAGAATTAAAAACAAAGTCAACATCGGAAGATACAACGTCAACAGATGCAACCCAAACAATTGTAGAAATGACGAAGTCACCTTATACCAGCTCTGAATCGGCAACAGACAAATCAAAGGGTTCAACGCCAATCAGAATTGTAGATACAACATTGAAGACCAGCTCGAGAAACCCAGAAGACCTTGTGACGGGCAATATAATCAGTACAAATCCGATGTATAGCTCATCAACTGAATCTACCACAAACTCAAGATGGAAAGATACAACGCCGACAGGTGAAACCCAAACAACTATACAAATGACAAATTCACCTTATACAGGCTCAGAATCAACAACAAAAATAACAAAGGATCTCCCATCAATCAGTACCACAGATAAAACATTGAAGAGCAGCTCGATGAACCCAGAAGACCTTGTGTCAAGTAGTATAACTAGTACGATTCCACCGACGTATAGCTCAACAACAATAGAATTAAAAACAAAGTCAACATCGGAAGATACAACGTCAACAGATGCAACCCAAACAATTGTAGAAATGACGAATTCACCTTATACCAGCTCTGAATCAGCAACAGACAAATCAAAGGGTTCAACGCCAATCAGTATTATAGATACAACATTGGAGACCAGCTCGAGGAACCCAGAAGACCTTGTGACGGGCAATATAACCAGTACAAATCCGATGTATAGCTCAACAACTGAATCTACCACAAACTCAAGATGGAAAGATACAACGCCGACAGGTGAAACCCAAACAACTATACAAATGACAAATTCACCTTCTACAGGCTCAGAATCAACAACAAAAATAACAAAGGATCTCTCATCAATCAGTACCACAGATAAAACATTGAAGAGCAGCTCGACGAACCCAGAAGACCTTGTGTCAAGTAGTATAACTAGTACGATTCCACCGACGTATAGCTCAACAACAATAGAATTAAAAACAAAGTCAACATCGGAAGATACAACGTCAACAGATGCAACCCAAACAATTGTAGAAATGACGAATTCACCTTATACCAGCTCTGAATCAGCAACAGACAAATCAATGGGTTCAACGCCAATCAGAATTATAGATACAACATTGAAGACCAGCTCGAGGAACTCAGAAGACCTTGTGACGGGCAATATAATCAGTACAAATCCGATGTATAGCTCATCAACTGAATCTACCACAAACTCAAGATGGAAAGATACAACGCCGACAGGTGAAACCCAAACAACTATACAAATGACAAATTCACCTTACACAGGCTCAGAATCAACAACAGAAATAACAAAGGATCTCTCATCAATCAGTACCACAGATAAAACATTGAATAGCAGCTCGACAAACCCAGAAGACCTTGTGACAAGCAGTATAACCAATACGACTCCGATGTATAGCTCAACAATAACAGAATTCAACACTAACTCAATGTCGGCAGAAGCAACAGATAAAACGCCAACCAAAAGCATCGACACAACATTTGGTGCCAGTACATATACAACACAAAAAAACACACAGACTGAAGACAACTTTGTGCCAAGCAGTGTTACAACAACGGAATTTGAATCGAGTAGTTCAGAAAAATCATCGAACCGTTACACAGAAAACAGTTCAGAAGCAACAACGATAGATACAACAGATTCAGAAACATCTTATGCGAGCTTAAAAACGTCCGACTATACTGAGTTGTCTACTCTTATCACAACTGAACCAACATCAATATACACTCTCACTACTGATGAAAACTCAGATTCAACACAGTTTAGCACTACAAGTACGTCAAGCTCAACTTCCAAACTATCTTCTTCTGAAGAAACCACGATATTTATTTCTTCAACAGATCTAATTGATAGATATACAACGGATTTAACGGATATTTGGAGTACCGAAGAAGATAATACCGCAAGAACTCCTAATAGTATTGATGCTATTATAGAAATGGAAATGAAGCCTAACCATAAAAAATGCAAGCCTAAAAAACAAACGAAACTTACTTGTAAACTCTCCAAATTTGGGTGTTGTCCTGATAAGAAAACGAATGCTAAGGGACCATTTGGTTTGGGCTGCCCTGTGATAAAAACTTGTTCTGATTCTGAATTCGGCTGCTGTTTAGATGGCCTTTCACCATCTCAAGGTAAAAACTATGAGGGATGTCCAACTTCATTATGCACAGAAACCTTATTCGGTTGCTGCTTAGATAAATTCACACCTTCCGAAGGTGATGATTATGAAGGATGTCCATCACCAACAACAATTTCACCTACAACTATTCCAACTACTGAAGTAGAAAGCGATGAAACAACTCTTATCACAGCTATAACTGAAAGTTCAACTGAAGTATCTAAAGAATCTATTTCCACCGATTCAACTACCCACCCATATTACTCAGAGCTAACAGATACAACCGAAGATACAGTAACACCAGATGCTTTTGAAGCAAAAGATTGTACTAAATCATCGTTTGGATGTTGTAAGGATAACAAAACATCAGCTAGTGGACCAAATGAGAAAGGATGTGCTTTATGCTTACAAGAACCATATGGTTGCTGCCCAGATGATCTTACCCCAGCTCATGGTGAACATGGAGAAGGGTGTTGTCTCAACACTCAGTTTGGTTGCTGCCATGACAATATTAACCCTGCAATGGGACCTAATTTCCAAGACTGCGATTGCAATAATGCACCATATGGTTGCTGTCCCGACAACATTACTACCTCTCGTGGTTACAACAATGAGGGATGTGGTTGTGAATCATCTACATTTGGTTGTTGTCCTGATAAGCTTACTCCAGCAACTGGGTCGAAGTTTTCTGGTTGTCCATGTCAGACAATGCAGTTTGGGTGTTGTCCTGATGGAATAACTATAGCACAAGGTCCTCATCACTACGGATGCTATTGTTCACAAACCCAATTTAAATGTTGTTCTGACGAAAAAACTCCAGCCAAGGGGCTGAATTATGAAGGTTGCACTTGTGCTGAGAGTAAATTCGGATGTTGTCCAGATGGCATAACTGAAGCAAAGGGTAATAAATTTGAAGGCTGCAAACATTTAAATGAATCTCCTCAAAAATCATGTGGACTGCCGAAGGATCAAGGAACAAAATGTAGCGATTTCGAAATTAAATACTTCTTTGACACATCATATGGTGCCTGTAATCGCTTTTGGTACGGCGGATGTGATGGAAACGGAAATAGGTTTGACACAGATATTGACTGTAAAAATACATGTCAAGAATACCCAGGTAAAGACAAGTGTTTGTTACCGGTAGTCAAAGGGCCCTGTCCAGGTAAACAGAAGAAGTGGTATTTTAACTCTGATAGAAGCCGATGCGAGGAGTTTGAATACGGTGGATGCTTTGGTACCAGCAATCGTTTCGATAGTCTTGCAGAATGCAAGGCACAATGTGCTGTGGACGATAGTTTACGTAAGTAACTAAATACCTAACGGTTCTTAACATACTTGAATAACAAAATAAGCAGATCAGTTGAGATATGAAGCAATTCTTGTGACACAAAAAATAATTTATCGCTCTTTTGGATGTCCTTCTCACTTGACGTCAAATTTGAAGGACAAATCTTTTAAAAATATAGGTAACCGATTCGAAAGTGGACAGAAATCAAAAACTCAGCTCATCCCAAGACAACTGGTCCGCACTCAGCCCATCCCCGACCCTTCATCACAAGACCCAACTGGTACCGGGGCAACTCATCCCGGAAATAAGAACCCATCGCATGGAAAGTGTGAGGGATGTTTTGTGCGAGACAAAGAAAAACTGCGCCTTGTTGTTGTGATTTATTTTCTTGGGAATATATACATACATTACATACGTAATGTATGGATATATTCAAAGTGTCTTTAAATCCAGATTCTCTAAATGCAAAAGAAATTTTGCATACACCCAAGACCCAACCTCGCACCTACCCCAAATCCTATATTGTGCCCAAGCAGGGGGGTTGCAGGGGGCAGAATCCCCCCCATACACACCTCAAACACTTTCCTTGGGATGAGTTCCTATTTCCGGGATGAGCTATCTTGGGACCAGTTTAGTTCTGGGATGACTTGCCTTGGTAACAATTGTTCTGGTATGGGCTATCGCTATACCCAACCCCTAACGTACCTACAAACATTTTTTTTTGTTTGCTGGTGAAATTTTTGTACACACAAATTGGTTTGCAAATCAAATATAAAACGAAGTTTCTTTTTTTGTTTATCTTTTGCCGCGATACTAATCCATGTTTCACTACTATTTTGATTTTACTCAACTAAAGTAAAATTTAAATCCACAAAATTAGAAAATACATTTTTATTAATTCGGAGCTTATTTAGGCCCATCCCAGATGAACTTTTTTTAACAACCACCGTAATGCTGGTCTTATTATTGACCCACAACACCACAACTATTATAGAATCCTATTTTTCTGTTTTTAAATCGTATCACTTTCTATTAATAGGTACAATTCAAATTTAATCACAAAATGCAATAAGTCAAAAGGTTTTTTGGTATAGAGGCCAAAGAGTTCAGGCGTTTACTCCGAAAAGAGATACAATCATATTTATAGTCAAGACAAACTCTGCTACAAGACTGAAACATATGAGCCGTTATTCTATTTATTTTTTTTTTTGGTTGTTTTAAAAATCTAGAAAATGTTTACATCGTTACAATTTTACGTATACCTCTTATTACTTGCTCTATAGGTACGGTGACCATGTTTCTGGGAGCAAAACCCGGGACAAAAATTGAAAAAAAATGTTTAAAATGTGAAAAATATTAGCCGTTTTATTAATTTTTAAATGTAAATTCTTTAAAAGAGAGGAACATGACAATAAATTTTAATGTAACAGAACAAAATCAAAACTAAAAACTTAAAACTTAACATTTTGAATTACATTATTAAAATAATTCAGTCCTCTTTAACAAAGCAAATAAACCTTTAAAAAATATAAGTTTAATGTACATACATTTTGTAAAGCTAAAAAAAAACATAACATTTCAAATGCACACTAAGTCAAGTTTACAACGTAAAATTAGTTTTCCTTGCAAAAAGAATTTGTTTTACAATTGTGTGGTTTTCTTTTAAATAATTTTTAAATTCATGTCAGCTAAAATTGTAATTATATATAACAATTAACATGGCTTTTAAAGTTTTTACATTTAGCTAGAATTGAAAAAAAAACCCTTTCTGTGCATTAGAACCTGGCAAGCACTAGCTCAACTCTAAAATTTGTAAAAGGTTTGCACAACCAATGCTTTTATCTGAGAAATGCGTACAAATATCTACCTACCCATTTTTCAACTACTGTCTTTTTGTTTTCCGTGCATTATCTAAAAATGTATAAACTTAAAAAAATTATCTACATATATCTAGCTTCTAAAATAAATGTTCACCTTTTATATTTTGAAGACAGTTGTTATTAATATGCTGATTTTGTAAACCAAATCTTTGACAGACAGGTGAAGTTTGACAAGCTGAATGTGAATGCGTTCAGTGGGCTTGAAAATATAATTGTAATAGATGTGTTTTACTATTGCAGTAGATCCCTCTGTGTGAGTTGATAAGTGATATTTGCACTTTCATACAGAACTACAGGTATATAAGACATTTTGTTCTATAAAAAATAGAAATTAAAAAAAAATATATCAGAAAATGTCCAAATACGGGACAAATACGGGACAAACTATTAAATACGGGACACTTGTACGTCCTGGGTTTCTTTAAAAAAAAAACGGGACAGGCTTTATAAATACGGGACAATCCCGGGAAACCCGGGACGGATGGTCACCGTATCTATAGGGCAAGTAGGTATTGGTTTCGTTTCAGAAATTCGAGGTTTTAATTTTTTTGTCTGTTCGCCTCTTTGTCTGTGAAACCCAAGTAAAGAATAGTACGATTCTGCTTCTGGTGCGAAACGAAATTTGTCTGTGGTCTCCAACTCCACAGCGAAATGTTTGCGAAAACAACAGCTACAAAAAAGAACTTCCCCAATTGCAAAAAAAAAACACACGCACAAAGATCACAGAAAGCCATCATGCTTTACTGAGTGAAACAACATAATGAAATTATACAAACGAATTTACCTACATCTTAAATATATGGTGTAGCCTGATTCACAATGAAACGAAGAGAAGACGTGAGCGCGACGAGAACTCGTTGTAGTTGTCAAACCAATTTCAAGCAATGGGAGTATACGAAAAATTAAAAAAAGACGTGACGTGACGACGATTTTCATTTTTGCTCAGAAATTTACAGATTTTCAAGAAAGACATGATCAATTGAATTTAACAACAAGCTATTGATAAATCTATTGTTTTGTAAAAACACTTGTCGCATTGTGAATTGGGGGACGATTTTATAACGAGAAAAAGTCGGCAGCGTTTCTCGTCACGTTGACGTCTCGTTTTGTCGTCGCATTGTGAAACAGGTTCCACTTTTCCGCACACCATTAATTCTGTGCGAAAGAAAAGCGGAGACTTCTTTTATAATTATCAATTTCGCTCATCGTACAGCGTACGCCAAAACGAAAATTTTCGTTTATGATTTAGTTGTGTCATTTTTGTAATGGATTTCTCGTTTCGCATCAGCAGCGTGCTATACCCTGACGGATAGACGGACTTGCTTGAAATTCGGTACCGAGCGCTTCTATGTGATTCCCTAGAGGATAAATTAAAATTTCGTTTAGATATGCAATCAGCATTTTCAAATTGTATGAAAACAGGTCTAACGAATTCGATTAAACTTCATATAGGTACATAAAAAGACTAGATCAATTAAAATAATACTGCCTTTTAGGTTGAGTTTTTTGAGAAAATTAATTTATTTTTGGGTTATTGCTGTAAATCGCGTTAATGGGTGGACTGATATTGTTACAATTTCCAATACAAATTTTGTATTTATTGAAGTAATCAAATTTTCTCATTTCACTTTCAATTGACACCTCATATAATCATATACCTAATAGAAATCCAAATAGGTACGTTAATTTTGTCTCTTCAAGTTTACTGAAATCGTTATTTAGCTTTCAAAGAATAATATGTAATTTGATCTTATGAATAATATGTGTTATACATGCAAAATTAACTGTATTTAAAATATTGAATTTGTTTCAGCAACTTGTGAACTACCTATGGACAAGGGGCCTTGTCAAGGTAACTTTGAGAGGTGGTTCTATGATAATGAAACGGATACCTGTCGCCAATTTATGTATGGTGGTTGTAAGGGCAACAAAAACAACTATGTCACAGAACATGCCTGCAATTATCATTGCCGACAGCCTGGAGTACATAAAGGTTCGTGCTTAAAATATTTTTTAATTAGGTGTTTTATTGTGCTTACAAAATGTATTAATATAAACCATGTAGAACAAATTTCATAAAAAAGTTGTTGGTTAAACTGCACGCGCGTTTCTCCAAAAAACAGGAGGTGGTATGGCTGCTTTATAAAGCAACAGTAATCGAGGAAGATGTATATTCAACAGAACAAAAAAGATCCAAGTAACATTTTCAGGCAAATGACATGAATAGTTTCACGCGGGTTGAATTACTTATTTAATTATAGTTATAACTGCTGAAAAATGTGGGTGTCTACTTTGTCTAGCATGTCACATTTCTAAATTGTTATAATGTGAAAACTATTTAATGTGCCTTTTTTTCGAAAAAAAGCTTGAGCAGTTAGCTGTTTTCAGTTACAAGAATAAAGTAACCAAATTATTCTAATAAACTCTTTGCAAATTACACAGTTTTAATAGAAATCATGGTAAAATGTGACCACTATCATTGTTTATGGTACCGAAAACGAAATAAGATTTGGTATGTTCAAATTTAAATTTGTTTGCGAAATATAAACGAGATTATATTTTCTGGAATATTTTGTATGCGCTTTATTCGAGCCAACTACTATTTCTTGCAATGAAACGACAAATTCTAATTTGCTTGCAATTTTGTTTAATATAGATTTTGACTGAAATTGTGTTCTTGACATCGAAAATACAAGTTGTTTAAGCCACCACTACCACTCCCTATTTAATTTTTTTAGTGTTTAATGTTTATACCTTTTACATTTCATTTCTGTGTATCTACTAGAGGTCGTGTTATATTATTTGTTTAAATCTATGCCTATGGTTTTATTTTTTCTAATCTTGTCTATTTTTAACTTGCATTTTTTGCACTAATGCATGTATGCTCTGCTTACTCTTCATGTCAACAAAACACAGAACTTTGTTCGCTTGATAAAGAAACTGGTAATTGTGATGGTAACCATGCACGTTGGCACTACTCTGAAAGTAATCAAAAATGCTTGCCTTTTTACTATTCTGGCTGTGGGGGAAACAAAAACAATTTTAAAAATTTGGGGTCCTGTGAAGAGAATTGCCCAAAAACAATAGGTGAGAGTTGCTTTCAATGCCAAAATATTTATTTTTGTTAAGGGGTTATAAAAATATGGAAAACCTACATGAAATACTTAATACCATTCCATTTTCATAGCTAAGGATATTTGTGAAATACCAGCATTGGTAGGTGAATGTCAAAACTATACTGCACGATGGTACTGGGATACTAAGGACGCCCGCTGTCGACAATTCTACTATGGTGGATGTGGTGGAAATGAAAATAATTTTTACCTCGAAGAAGACTGTGTACAACGATGCGAAAAGAAGCCTCAGGAGCTAGCCATTAACCAATTTGACCACAAACCTCACCACTCTCCTAGAACAACTACACCTGCTACTGCTAATGCATCTTTTCCTGAAAATGAAGTTATAAGTGAAGAAAAGTGTTTCCAACCAGCTGATTCTGGTGATTGCGATAAAAATCAACATCGTTGGTTTTATAACCATGCTGTAGGCATTTGCGAACAATTTATCTACAGAGGCTGTGGTGGGAACAATAATAACTTTGCTTCAGAGAAGGAATGTGAAGAAAGTTGCTTCCCTGTGCATTCAACTTGCCGACTGCCACCACTTAAAGGGCACGGCAATGAAATAACAACGCGATGGTACTATGATCAACATAATGAACGCTGTTTCGAGTTTGAATTTACTGGATTTGGTGGTAACCGTAATAATTTCTTTAACGAACAAGACTGTATAACGTACTGCTCTGAGTATGAAGAAGAAAAGTCAAATTCTGAAACAACTTCGGTAAGAATAGGTTAATGTAATAAAAAAAACATTCAAAGGTAGGTATTACTCTTATTTTTGCTGCGTTTTAATCCTTGCTTTTTGGATCTATAAATTCAAGTTATGTTATTTCAACTGTTATTTCAACTATGACTTTTGATAAAGCCTTTTGAAACTAATGTTTTGGCCTGTTGAGGACGCGATTTTGTTTTAAATTAATGTCTATACGTTATAATTTCTCACACTTCCACGTACGCTTTATACAGAGTTGCCAATACTATCTACATTAATGCTCTCAATCTTGCATATGGGGGTGTTCACACAATATGCAAAAACTGTCCCAATAGTCGCAATGCATTTGCGTACAAGACACTCGCACATCTTGTGTCCGCAAATGTTGTGGTCGATATGCGAAGTGTTCAGACGATGTGCTTTAAAGTCCACATACTACCAAATTACGATCATATCCCGGTTTGCGATCTGATATGCTGCATATTTGGAGATGTGCAATGTTCTGTTTCCGTGCCATCGAAAATGCTTGGGATGGTCGCATTTGGCCGCACATGATCGCAAACTGTCACCAATTTTATGTGAAGGTGTTCACACGATATGCAAGAAAGTCGCCAACTTATATTCAACTCAGTGTCGCACATATTCCGCAAAAGGGTGTTCAGACGATATGCTAGCAAAGTCGCAATCGATGACTTAAAAATGACATCAGAGTCTCAAATGTTTGCGACTTTTATATCCCGTCCGCTCGTAGATTTATGCATTTTAAGTCAGAAACTGAAAACCGGGTGCTCATGTACTTTTTAAGAAAATTGAAAACAACTTGAAAGCAACTTCAGCAACTTTGATTGGAGTCAAATTAAGGGAGTTTTATTTCTATTGTTTTCAATTTTCTAAAGAACTAGAAGAGATTTTAGCATCTTGTTCTAAGTGTTTGACTAATACATAATAACGTAAGATTTTGAACAAAATTAATTTGAAAAAAAAGAAAAAAAATTATCAAAATTTTGACTTTGAAAATTTAATTTTCAAAAACTGTTTCTGTTTTAAGTCAATTTTTTTTTAGAAAATTGCTCCTCCCGGCTAAACGCCCCTTCCCCTCCCAATTCAACCTGTACGCTTAAGCTTTTTGTCACACCTTATGCGAATCACCCTGTATATCCAACTCACTTTAAACAAAAAAAAATAGTTTTTATTTATTTATTTCGATATTATTATTAAACTAGAAGCAATATATTACAACAGATATCAGCACTATAAAGTTAAATTAAAATGTGAAGAATATGTTTAAAATTTATGACGATTTATAATAAGAAAATTAATAATTGAAGAAATATCCGTGAAATAAACAGACACTGATAAAGTTTCATTATTACAACAATTTATCATATGATTTCTTTGAAATAAGAAAACTCTTCCTCTCATAGACCTAACAGGAAAATAGATTGGAACCTTCTAGAGCAAGAAGCGGTGGACATTCAAATAAAGTAGCATAGGAAGTCTAATCAGCATTACACTATGAATTTCTAATTTTCATTTTGAAGACATTGTAATTGTCATCTAGCGTCATATAAGGCTAAGCTCCCAACCCATTTTGGGTACATATACATCTATGTCGTGAATCGTGTTTGAATTTTTAATGCGATCAGAATTAACTTAACATGCAGGACTCCAAATAACCAGCCTTATCACAGAATCCATCGTAATCGAAATTTTTCTCGAATGGAAAAATAACTATCACAGTTCACAGATTCCATTCGTAGCACATTCGTAGTGGAAAATCTCATTTCGAAAATCGTGGAATTTGATATCCCTGAATCCGAATGAATCGATAATTATGTCATCCTTCTCTACGATAATTTATTCCTTTCGTTGTCAGATTAAAATTGATTATTTTCACCGAAAAGAAAATTTAATAAAGTTGATGATTTGATAGTTCAAACTCCTATTGGATGTCCTCCAAACTTTATCAAACACAAAAAGATTCCACTTGAAAATTAAAAAAAATTGTAGGCTCATATGCATTTCTATCTGTATTTGTATATGTATCTATAAAATGGAGCGGATGCAATATCAAAGCATCAATAATTGCAGAAATGAATGTATTTGTTTGTTAAACTAAAGTAAAGCTAAACAAACTTTCAATAAACAACTTTTAAGTAGAACTAATTGAAAATCAACAACAGTTAGCCATAATTTGTTTCTTTACAGAGATGGTAGGTAGATGTATAGTTATTAAAAAATTCCTCTCGTGGGGAATTTTCGCAAATGACACTATAGAAACAAATATTAATACATAGCGTTCTGTTTTTAATTAGTTTATTGACTACCCATATTTATTTGTATTTCTATTTAAATTGATAACTTAAAAAAAAGAAAAACAAAGTTAATATAAATATAAAATACATTTAATATAAGGGCCGGTTAGCGATCAGAAAAACAATTCTTTTGGGTAATTTAATAAAGGGTTTTCCAATAAGAGGTGTTATTTTGAATAGCCCGCTATTTCGGTAGCTGTCACTTTTGAAGCTGTCATTTTTTGACATTTGACAATATGAAACTACGCCATTAATAAAAATGGAACGATACACGCTTCGACAACGCATTGAAATTATTAAAATTCACTATAAAAATGGTGAAAATTCGGCAGACAAGGTTCGTAAAACTAAAACATTTTTGGGTCGTCGTGAAGCACCTTGTCGGACCGCAATACAGAAATTGGTGGACAAATTCGAGCTGTTGGGACAAGTTAGTGATGTGAAGAATAAAACCCGTGCACGTCGCTCAAGAACAACTGAGAATATTGCTGTTGTAGCCCTAAGTGTTGAAGAAACCCCAGGTTTGTCCATTCCTCGTCGTTCTTTGGAATTAGGCATTCCACAAACGTCATTACACCGTATTTTGCATAAAGACTTGTGTCTTAAGGCTTATAAAGTTCAGTTAACACAAGAACTCAAGCCGGCTGATCATCAACAACGTCGTGTCTTTGCTGATTGGGTCCTTGAAATGCATGAAAATGATCCGGAATTTCATCGAAAAATCATCTTGACTGATGAGGCCCATTTCCACCTCGGAGGCTACGTCAACAAGCAAAACTGTCGCATCTGGGGCTCGGAAAACCCAAGAGTTATTGTTGAAAAGCCTCTCCATCCTCAACGCGTGACTGTTTGGTGTGGTCCGGCGGGGTCACTGGACCTTACTTTTTCAAAAATGAGGCTGGAGCAACAGTTACTTATAGCCGGAATTGGATGGTATTGATCTGGACAACGTTCACTTTCAACAAGACGGTGCTACGTGCCACACAAGCAATGAAACCATCGATCTTTTACGGGAAAAGTTTCGGACCGTGTTATCTCTAAGAGGTGATCACAATTGGCCACCGAGATCTTGTGATTTAACACCTTGCGACTTCTTCCTTTGGGGCCACGTGAAAGATAAGGTTTACGCCAACAGCCCAGCGTCGATTCAAGACCTCAAAGATGGAATTCGTGAGGCTATCGAGGACATAGGGCAGCCACTTTGCGATTTGGTTATGGAAAATTTCATGAAAAGGATATGGTCCTGTAAGCGTGGTCGTGGCGGCCATTTGGCTGATGTTGTGTTCCATTATTAACGGCATACCTTCCTCTTTATAATGAAATAAACATCCGATCACTTATCTCAAAAAATGCCATTTTTCTTTGAATATCAAAATAACACCTCTTATTGGAAAACCCTTTATTTGCCCAAAGGAAGATTGTGGGTCTGTGCGAGGAAATGACGTGTTAGCGGTGTATGTTCCTACCGTAGCGACCTCAGTGGCTGTGGTGGCGCTGCAAAGATGGGTAATTTGACTTTTCCTCCTGCAAGGTATGCTCATTAGCTGTATGCATGCTGTATGACGTAACAATCATCTGGGTTTGTTAGGAGAGCAAAAAGTTAATTCCATTTCAATAGATTGTTTTTAGTTGTTGTTTTATGTTCACAGTTCACTTTAAAATAATATGTTTTAATACTGATTAAATTATTGTCTTCATTTTTAAAAGAAAATAACACCCAAAGATGATTGTGACGTCATAAAAATGGCATGATGCCGACTTGGGTGCATACCTTGTAAATATCTGTTTATCGTGCTCCTGCACAGCACAGTCCAGACGTTTCCATTGAGAACTTCAGTACACATTGCAATGCTGACAGACTGCATTCAATTGCACAATATTAACGCACAAAAGATCATTGTATGCGAGTGTGGAATCAGTGGAATCATGGCGAAATGTAGCAAGATCTGGATGGTGGCGCACGTGTCTGCGCATTTGCACGAAGGTAGCGGATGTTAGCCATTCGTAAAAGGCCATTTTCTTTTTTCTTTGCTGGGCAGTTCATGTCTTTTGACATTTCATTTTAGCAAGAGGTTAACGTGTATGTATCTCTGACAAACGCGTATGTATCTCTGACAAACGATAGAAAGAGAGATACAAAATAA
Organism: Leucozona laternaria; assembly: GCA_932273885.2. Taxonomy (NCBI): domain Eukaryota; kingdom Metazoa; phylum Arthropoda; class Insecta; order Diptera; family Syrphidae; genus Leucozona; species Leucozona laternaria. Next base: position 283,104,068 of record OW026366.1, read on the forward strand.
TGAGATGAAATTTATGGCCTTTTCGATTGGTAATCCGGGAGAACGATTTGATACGTGTGAACCCTTCTGGAACGATTCTGAAAACAAAATCAAAAGCAAATTTCTCTTCTTTTCAGAAGAAGAACTGTCATTCTGACTCCAATCGAAAAGGCCATTAATGTCATCTGCACAGAAATAAAAGAAACAAATCACCCATCAAATTTGATGAAAGGCGTCGATGTCAAAACAAAATCAAAGAGAGAGAGAGACCGCTAACATCCCAACTATACATAAAACAACGCGACTACATTAGACTTTCCATGCCAGGATGAGTATTCTGATAAACATTATTTCTAGTGGAGTATGCCCGTTTAGGAGCTTGTTCATTTTAATGTGCACGCTGTTCATCCGATTCCGTAAATTTATTACTCGCTTCAATGTTTGATCATCATATCGGCGGCATTAATAGACTCATACAAAAAAAGTTCTAAGTGAAAAATTTCACAACCACAACCTTTAATTAATTGCATTAAACACGAATTGGTCGTTCACAAGTATGCACCTTATTAAAATTCGTTCTCCACAAAATTAATGAATAATTTAAATTATCAAATCGCAGAAAACGATGGATGAATGAAGGGAATTTGTGTTGATGCAACTCCAGACTCTATGTGCCGATAACCTCATTTTCGGAAATCACAATGTTCTGGAAAAACAACAACACCAATCCATTGAATTTCACCTGGCCCTCATCACGTAAAACGAAAACGAAAACGATCGAACGATTTCGTTTTGAAGATAGCTATCTTTATTTTTCCCTACAAATACGATAGAGGTAGCAATGGTAGAAACGATATCAACCGATCGTTTTTGTTTGACGTGATCACTGAGTAAAATCAGTATTCAATTCGTTCATCACAAAACAAAAGACTTTCGTCGATTTAAAAGTGAAAAAAAAACTGCAATAATTTGCACACTATATCGAAACATATATTTTTGTTCGTAGATCCATAAACAATTTATTATTATAATTGACAAAAAATTTGGTGGCGCTACACCTCTTAGAGAACCAGGGCATAGTGACTTAAAACTCTCAACCATAACGGAGACTTGTTAGGTATATGTCACAACATTTTTGAATACTTGTAGCTACTGGCTATTGGCTACTGGCATTACTGCGTTTAATTGCATATCGATTCCATTACCTTTTTTTTTTAAATTTGATAAAAGGCTTGTTTTATTGAACACTTGCGGGAGGTCTTGCATAGGTTAGCTTGTACTGTACATAAATGGACCGAAACTTTCGTTTTCTGATTTAATTTATTTATTTTAATAAAATTAAAAAAATATTAATATTCTAACAACAGCAACTTTTGATATAATATAGGATGAAAACCAATGCAATCTTCCCTTGGAGGCAGGTGGTGACTGTAAAGACAACATTTTGTCTTGGTATTACAATAAAGAATCAGAGCAGTGTGAAAACTTTTACTACACAGGTTGTAATGGCAATGCAAATCGTTTTGAAAGACGGGAACAATGTGAACGAAAATGTATAAAACTAAAAATCAAAGGTGAGTTATAAATTTATCATATTCAATAAAAAAAATAGTTACCTTATCATAAGATTACAAATGAGATAAATGTAACCCATACAAAAGAAAATGGATTATACCAAAAAGAAGATGAAAAATGAATTATCGCAGTAAATAGCAATTTCAATTAAAACTGCCTTAAAGTTTTTATTCGACAGCTTATTGGAAATTATAATATGTTTATAAATAAAAACTGGGTAAAAAGGAGTAAAAATCACACATAAATAAGCTTGTTTACGTATGCTCGTTTTATTTGCAGAGTAGATGTCTAATATCTATTGAAGTTAATATACATAGTCGACTTCACTTAAAACGACCGCCATGGGTTTACTCAAATCTGTCGTGATAAAGAACCCAGCTAGATTCACATGCGAAAAAAGGAATGTGGGTTGATTTGAACACGCTCAAGTTTGCATTTGCAGTTACATTAGGTTTGGTTAATTTTTATTGCATTTTTCCTCATTATAGCTGATATTTTCAAAGTGTTTATAGCGAGAAAAAGGTTTAGGAAATAGTTTAACTAAAATCCACCCACTACCACGCCGGCCGCCTCGCCCACTTTTCTTATATCTATAGATTTCACGGGAACTGCTCTTAGGATTTCGAAGAAAATCAGAGTTGGTTTTCATTGCAATGAGTAGCGGTATTTTCCGTGTATTGCTTTGTTTTATTCGTTTTCAAGGCTAAGTGGTTCGTACGTTTAATCAATCGCTGAAACAACCAGGATTATTTATAATGATTTCCTAAAGTATTTTCTTAACGCATCAATTAAGTTGTCATAGAGAAGGTTGAGATCTATATGTATATAAGGTTTCCATCACCAAGTTTCCTTGGTACAACCACTTTCTCTCCTTGCATGCTTTTAGATGGTGAATTTGGTTCTCAGTGAGGGTGGTTCTTATTTATACGCTCTGAAGTTCAGTGTCTGACCAATTTACTTTATCCCGATCCTATATTTTTGTTTAAACAGGTATTGCGAAAGCATTGATTGCTTCAAAAAGATTTTTTCCATTGAGTTTGGCTTTTGCTAACTTATGAATCCGAACATGGGTGTCATCCCAGCCCATCCCAAGACAACTGGACAACTGATCCCAATACAACTCATCCCCGCCCATTCATCTCAAGACCCAACTGGTACCGGGGCAACTCATCCCTGTAATAAGAACTTATCCCATGGATGTTTTGTGCGAGACAAGGAAAAACAGCGCTTTGTTGTTGTGATTTAGTTTCTTGGGGATGTAAACAAACATATAATCGCACATCCGATAATACAACGACGTAAGTGCAAACATTTAATTTTCTGAGTTAAGTATGCTACAATTCTCCAAAAAGTATTTCTCTCCAATAAAGCAAAGACTCAATCGAAAATATTCTATTTGTCTTCAGGGGGCAGATATGTCTTTGTACCGTTGCACCGTTTTCAAATTAATGTTTCGGGAATACATAGCCTTGTCTGTCAGTTGTTTTTTTCCGAGGAAAACTTCTTTGATTAGTAAGTAAACGACGTAACTGTGCATTCCGACGATTTTTATTTGATTTTTCTCAATTTTTGGTTGAACAAAGACGAGAGTGCGAAAGCTTTGAAGCTTTTACTGAGGGTGTGTTGTCACACACACAAAAAAGAGGTTGCAGTCTGGGGAAAAATGCACTTAGAAAACAATCACGATTTCATTTCTTTTTTTAATTTTGAAAATTTTTAATGCAAATTACAAACAAAGATACATATATTTTTTGTAATTGTTTTAGTGTGCACGCCTTGTAAATGTTTATAAATGGTTTTCACTTTGTATTATTAACACCTTTTCTTTATTTGTATCTGCTTAAAATATTTATTTTCAATAAACACTTAACTCATTAACATATACGGCAATTTTGTAACTATAAGTCGTTTAAATTATATAATTTTGTTTCAAGTAAACATTTCAGCTATAGTCAGTCTTACAAAAAAATAAATGCTTTTATGAATCACTTCACAGAGCCATCAGTGAACAATTGTGAGTCTGCGGAGGATCAATGCCGTATGATGCAATGTCCGTTTGGTATACGATCTGAACAAGGATTTGACGGATGCCAACGATGTGATTGTGTAAACCCTTGTGCAGATCATACATGCTCTAGTGAAGAAAAATGCACAGTTGATGTATCCAGCGATCCTTCTTCGAAAACCAAATTTCTACCCATTTGTAGACAGATTAATAAAAATGGAATTTGTCCAAAAATCTCCAATAGTTCAGATTGCCGTCGTGAATGCTATGACGATGCTGATTGCAGAGATGACAGCAAGTGCTGCTCCGAAGGCTGCAACCACGTTTGCGTTCGTCCTTATCAGCCTACTCTACCACCAACAGCTGTAACCCCCTCCGTTCCAAGAACGAGAATTACTGTACCAGGAGAATCAGCTGCTTCACTAGAGCCAAAATCATCAAAAGAAGTTGAGGTAACTAGCATCGTTGGCAGCACCGCACTTCTCCGATGTTTTGCTACTGGAAACCCACCGCCAGTTGTAACTTGGAAACGCGGCGCTATATTGGTAAGTTAATAATAGATGCCAAAAAATATTTTTTTGTAGTACTTAATAGAATCTTGTTTTACAATTTTAACCAAGAAAATATAATAAAAAATGTTCTTGAAAATTTATATGCGATGCCTTAAACATAGTTTAAACTTTAAATCTTATGTTGAATTCCTTACAACCAAAATATCGATTCTGTTTGGCAAAAATCGATTTGTTTATAAAAAAATTGATATTTCTAGACAAGTGAAATCTTTAATTTTTAGCAAGATTTACACGTATTTGCACACCCACTAAGAAGATTTGACATTCCTCATCAAGTTGAAAGTTTTTTTTTTTAGCGTAAAAAGGAAAGAAAAATTGTGGAAAAATTCCACAATTTCACTGAATAATAATGCAAATAAATAAAAAAAAATTTGTGTTTGTTGGTTTACTATTAATTAGAAATAGCAGAGCTCCGATTCCAAATTTTAAAAGATGATTAATTCTATCTGGCGAACACCGTCGCCGATGTGTTCCTTGCAGGGTTTTAAGAATTCCAAATTCCTGCTTCTTTTCATAAACTAACAATTGTTTTTTTTTGTTTTGCAACTATTCTCTCATATAAATTTGTATATATTCTTATCAAAAGGACGTGGTAAATTAAATGCACTCTAAAATATTTTTTGGGAATTTGTAGGTGCACCATCTTTTGTGTTAAAATTCCCGTCAAATAGCACGAACAGCATCACAAAAAATCGATTTTTACACAAATTTCTAACAACCTAAAAATAATCGATCTGAAATGGGTGTAAAGAATTCGACATTAATTAAACGATTTAGAATCGTTACAGAATATCTAAAACCGTATACACGTGTACCCGTGTTACAAGTGTAGTTAAATTAATCGTGTATAAACAGGTGTATTTATATTTACACGGGTATTTCCATATATTTACATGTGTATTTATTGTTGAACAATACATGTGTAATTACTAAACTCAACCGTTTTTATGATGTTTTCTTGTCCAAAAGCAGTTGGAAAACATATACATACATAGGTAAAATTTCAGTTTTACTATATAATTCAAAAAATCATCTTACCTATGCCAGGAATTTCAACTACTCTATTTATAAGGAACTAAACTGAATACGTTGTAAGGAAAATATATGTAGGATTAAGTTTTCTTACTGCGTAGGAATAGCGGTCCATTCTAAAAAAGCACCACTTTTAAAATTACAGGTGTTGAGGTGTAATTATATTTACAAATGTATTTTGGCACGAGTACGATGGCGCCAAAAATTGATAACGGGTTTTCGTAGAATGTCAAAAACAATCATTTTTTTTTACTATAGCAGGGGGGGTCTATCTCGCCCCGTTTAGGAGGTAGGGGCAATTTTAGAAAATATGAAAAACCAATGGCAACACTTACTATAAAATACTATACCGGTTTTGAAAGTCAGAAATCTGTTTTTTTAATCCTTTATTTAAATTAAATTGTTTATGTGAACAAAATGTTTAAAGCAATTTTTGTGAGCAATTGTGAAATTATATATATTGTATGCAAAACGAACACAAGAAACCTTTTCTAGTTTTTTGAGAAAATTGAAAATTACTAAATCTACTTTTTAATGAGATTTTTGTTTTTTGGTATTTACAGTGTTGCACCAGTACGATAACTAAAGCGCCTCAAAATAATAACAGACCTTTATAAAAGGATAAAATACAAGTTTTTTTTGGAATAGGAGGGGGGCCTATCTCATTGCGTTTAGGCAGGAGGGGCAATTTCCGAAAAAATTACTTAAAATTAAAAAGAAAAGATTTAAAAACAACGGCAACACTTACAATACAAAATTATAGGTTTTCTGAAAGCCAGAATGCAAATGAATGTATGCAAATGAAATTTTGAATACACCCAACCTCACACCTACCCCAAATCCTAAAGTGTGCCCAAGCAGGAGGGCAGGATGCCCCCCCACTCATACATGCTTCACTGCTCCACTACATACTTAATAAATTTTGAGTTTGAAAGTATTTTTTTTCAAAAACTATTTACACAAATAACTAGGTTGAAACAAATGATACAACAAAAAGTTTCTGGCTTTCAGAAAACCTATAATTTTGTATTGTAATTGTTGCCGTTGTTTTTAAATCTTTTCTTTTTAATTTTAAGTAATTTTTTTCGAAAATTGCCCCTCCTGCCTTAACGAAATGAGATAGACCCCCCTCCTATCCCAAAAAATGCTTGTATTTTATCCTTTTATAAAGGTCTGTTATTATTTTGAGGCGCCTTAGTTATCGTACTGGTGCCGTCACCGTAAATACCAAAAATCTCATATAAAAAAGTAGTTTTAGTAATTTTCAATTTTCTCAAAAACTATAAAACATAAAACCATTCGGTTTCTTGTGTTCGGTTTGCATACAATATACGCATTGCCCAAAAAAAGCCAACTAAGCACTTTATTTCACAATTGGTCACAAGAATTGTTGGTTTAAACTTTTTTTTCATTTTTTTTTGTATCAGAGTTTTGAGTTTGCATGCGAATTTTTCAAAAACTATGCACATAAATAATTTAGTTTAAATTTAGGATTTCTGGCTTTCAAAACCGGTATAGTACTTTATTGTAAGTGTTGCCGTTGGTTTTAATAATTTTGTTTTTCATTTTAAGTCATTTTTTCCTAAAATACCCTACCTCCTGAACGGGGCTAGATATACCCCCCCCCCCTGCTTTATTAAAAATGCTTGTTTTTGACCCTTCTACGAAAACCCGTTATATATTTTTGGTGCCAAAATTATCGTACTCTTCCCTGTATTTTTATTAACACGTGTATTTACAACCTACGCTTGACACGAATATACACGTGTATCAAATTACACGCTTGAAATCGAAGGCTCTTGTTCAAAGCATAAGATTCTATAAGGTATTGGTATTTTTTATTTTTTATTTTTTCATCTCTTTTGTTTCTTCATTCCAGTTCTAAATAAAATATTTTGAACTTCCCAAAAGAATGATGGTTCCATGTGTTTGAAAATATCAAAACAATCTTCTTTGGTATAATATGTATAACTTCTTTTGATTTCACCTTTTTTCGATGTTTCCAAACACCCTACCCGGTGGTATGGACGACTGTTTCGCAAATCGCAACAGAAAGAAAAGTTGCACCTAATGCATATTTTTGGGGAACTATAAAACATAAAACCATTCGGTTTCTTGTGTTCGGTTTGCATACAATATACGCATTGCCCAAAAAAAGCCAACTAAGCACTTTATTTCACAATTGGTCACAAGAATTGTTGGTTTAAACTTTTTTTTCATTTTTTTTTGTATCAGAGTTTTGAGTTTGCATGCGAATTTTTCAAAAACTATGCACATAAATAATTTAGTTTAAATTTAGGATTTCTGGCTTTCAAAACCGGTATAGTACTTTATTGTAAGTGTTGCCGTTGGTTTTAATAATTTTGTTTTTCATTTTAAGTCATTTTTTCCTAAAATACCCTACCTCCTGAACGGGGCTAGATATACCCCCCCCCCCCCTGCTTTATTAAAAATGCTTGTTTTTGACCCTTCTACGAAAACCCGTTATATATTTTTGGTGCCAAAATTATCGTACTCTTCCCTGTATTTTTATTAACACGTGTATTTACAACCTACGCTTGACACGAATATACACGTGTATCAAATTACACGCTTGAAATCGAAGGCTCTTGTTCAAAGCATAAGATTCTATAATTGGTATTTTTTATTTTTTATTTTTTCATCTCTTTTGTTTCTTCATTCCAGTTCTAAATAAAATATTTTGAACTTCCCAAAAGAATGATGGTTCCATGTGTTTGAAAATATCAAAACAATCTTCTTTGGTATAATATGTATAACTTCTTTTGATTTCACCTTTTTTCGATGTTTCCAAACACCCTACCCGGTGGTATGGACGACTGTTTCGCAAATCGCAACAGAAAGAAAAGTTGCACCTAATGCATATTTTTGGGGAAAGATTTTTCAGCCAATTTAAAAAAATACCAACTATTGTAGTGTTCATATTGGTCACCTCAACCGTTTCATATTGATAGATATCGACTTACGTAACTTGAATTGAGAATCTTTTCATAAATGCTTTTATTGAATTTTAGTTTTCCAAAATTTTGCTGTATTGTTCGAACTATTAAAAAGCACCAGATTGCAAAATTATAACAAAGTCGGTCTACTTATGGAAAAGATATACGAGAACAAACCAAAAATAAAACCATTTTGTCAAGAAACGTGTAATACCTATTTCCGTTATGTGAAATTGCCAAAAACCTGAAAAGCAGTTTTCGTACAATTACTTTAGTCATTCAGGTACGAAGTTTGATCTTAATCGTTAAAGCCGTTTTTGAGAAAATATGAAAAAAACAAAATTTTTTGTATGGCAGCTACCTACTCAAATCAGCAACTAGCTTATGAATAATTTTTTTTTTAAATTCATAAGTCACTAACTAGCTTATGAATTTTTTTTTTTTTAATAATTCACAAATAACTAACTAGCTTATAAATTAATTTTATTTTAATTCATAAGTAACTTACTAGCTTATGAATTATTTTTTTTTTCAATTGATAAGTGAGCCGCTAACTTGTGAATTAAAACCAGGCTTACGATAAGAAGTGAATTAAGCTTTTGCAACCCTGCTTTTTACATGGTGTCAATTGTGAAGTTTGTGCGCCTGTGCGGGCTGGTGTTTTTGTTTTTGTTTCAATACACCGGTGAAGCCACAGGTATGATGTGCATGGGTCACTCAATATCTTAGCTACGGCCTGAGCATTTTTGGTGCCAACAATTTCCAAAACTATACGGAAATAAGCTGGCACAAAACTGTTGGCACAAAAGCGTTAAATTTTATGTTATAAGTAGTTAGATACAATGGACATTTAAATTTGTAGGTATTCTGATTTTCATCCTACGTTCTTGATCGATTAAGTATAGAATTCTCTTCTTTTATATAAAACTTCTTTTCTATAGCTGAAGGTTAATATCTTTAAGCAAAATTCAAGTCTCAGGCTACGTATTAAGGTATATACAAATTATTGGGTAATTTTGCAGCTTTTTTAATGTAGGACTAGGTGTATCAAAAACGCATATATCCCATATTTTTTCGCGTTCATAAAAATAAACTATAAAATTTTCATTGAAATCGCTTGAATCGTTTTCGGGAAACCAAGAAATGATAAAAGTAGGCGAGGCAGTGGGCGGATTTTAGTAAATCTCGCGCTCTAATTTTATATCTTACATTAAAATTAACCCTGAATTTTTCATTAAAATCGTTTAAATTGTTCCCAAGAAACTAAGATATAAGAAAAGTGGGAGGGGCAGTTGTTAAAAATATGATTCATTTTTTTTTTTCTTTTGAGGTGATAAACGCTGCTTGTAATAAACAGTTATTGCGTTATTTACCGAATTTTAAAGTTAAAGACTCTTAAATTAAGGAAGGATATAGACAAAATTTTAGTTTTTAATGAGCAGTTAAATAATGTACGGTCTTCATGTTAACTTCCTGAAATATTGAGAATCTTGAGAAAATTCAGTTTTTAGTTTTAGTTTCATCAACATTTCATGGGAAGTTTTTAACAGGTGTGAAAAAGGTAGTCAGTCAAAACATCCTTTCGTTTCTGAGTTAAAAAATATTTAAATAAAAGAAGTTATTGGGTGAGAGATTTATAGGTAAACTAGCTGACCCGCCGGGCTTCGCATAAAATTACAGATTTTGTAATTGAATACTACTTACTGAGTTTTGACCCACTTCACGTTATGAATGGCGAAATTCGTTAAAATATGATCATCTACGTCCAACCTTTATTACTTTTCCAACGTAGAAAGAATTTTTGTAAGCAAACATTTTTTTTTGTGTTTTTTCCAATTCACTCTATAAATATAAAATTTTTAATAATAACCTTTCCAACACAAACAGAATCAGATGCCACTTTTCATTTTTACCCCATTTCACCCTATAAATTCTGAAAAAATCCCTGAGGTTATCCACTAATAGACTACATTTCAATTCCAAATTAAAACCGATTTTATTTTATTTTTACTCCCTAAACAAAATTAAAAAAAGAATATCCCTAAAGCTATTTCCCTTGAAAAACCTTTTACAAAAAAGAATTTCCTAAATCGGACAATTTTTTATGTTTACCCTATTTCACCCTACAATTGTCAATTAATAACATTTTGTAAAAGAATATCCCGAAAGCCTCTTCCTAAGAATAAACTTTCAAACAAAATAGACCTTATTTTTTTAATATTTTTTAGTAAAATTTTTGAAAATTTTAAATGTTAGATATATATCAGAGAATAGAGATGATTCTCATCGGCTTTGTTGGTTCTTATGATGATTAATTGAAAGATTAATTCATTGACTTTTTCCCAAAAAAGGCAATTAAATAAAAGTGTAAATGTATGTAGGGTGGACATGATATACACTTACATAAACTTGAACAATAGTCCAATAAGAACATTCAAGTTTTGGATCTGCTGTTGGAAGCTAAGGAGCAGTACACCGCTAAGATGTTTTGTATGTCTTGTTTACGGTTCATGTTGTTCTTGTTATTGATTATGTGTAGTGTTTCTAACGTGTAGAGTTTGCAAGTGTGTTTCTCAATTGCCAAGATCTCCGCACCATCAAAGTCCAGTTAGTGACCAATTTCAACGCTGTGGCAAGCCAGTGCCATCTTTTCAGAATTATGCTCAGATATACATCAAAAAGAATTTCTTGAAACGGACAATTTTTTATTTTTACCAAATTTTATCCTAAAAATAATAAATTTTGAAAAAAAATATCGAAACACGAATTTGTTCAAGCGGACACTTTTTATGTTTACCCCATTTCACCCTATAAATAAAAAAATTTAAAAAAAAATATCCCTGAAGCCATTTCCTAAGAAAAACCTTTCAAACACAAAAAAGAATTTCTTAAATCGGACAATTATTTTATTTTTACCCCATTTCACCCTACAAATAAGAAAAGTTGAAAAAGAATATCCCAAAAGCCATTTCCTAACCGCCTACAGCGCCATTTATTGAACGGTAATTGAATTGAACTGAAAAACGAAATTTTCGCCTACAGCGCCACCTGTTGAGACTTTTTCGACTTTTCATTTTTCCTAAACCTTTGCGGAACAATAACGAACAAACCCGTAGAAGGGAGTACCCAATTTGGTGCAGTCGTTCTCAAGTTTTAAGCATCCGAACCCACCACGATTCATTTTTATATATATAGATAAAATTAATAAAAACTACAGCCTATAATAGCTCGGTGGTAGCTCTGAGCACACTCAAGTGGTTGTTGTTTGATTCAAAAAATCTTCAAATAAAATACAGTTAAGATGCTCGATATAGTGAAGTAATTAAAATAAGGCATGGTCACTATATATACGGTGACCATATTTTTAAATTCCAAATAATGCAAAAAAAAAAAAAAATTAAACTCACTTTTTATTTACTATTTTTTTATTTAAAAACTCAATAAAAAAATACAACACAAGGATTCAGTCTTTGCTTAATGCCCCACTTACACGACTGGCAAATTGGCAGTATTCTGGCATTTAACTTCCAAAAAAATGACAGAGCAATGGAAAAATTCATTCTTTTGGCAGTATACTGAAAGAAAAATGCCAATCTGTCAGTCGTGTAAATGGGGCATAAGTTAATTAAAATGAATATTACAGAAGGAAATCTTAATATTATGTATGTTTGTTAGGCAAAATAAATAAATACATAATATTCAGCCTTCACTTTAACGAAACCTTAGAGTAAAATAATCGCTTAAAAACTAAATAAGTATGCTCATTATTTAAAATAAGGACCTAATGAAGGTAACATTTATTTGCTTACATATTTGAATACTTTCCGGAAGTAGGTATAGATTTCTTTAATTAAATCTGGTTTTTGATTTAAATATTCTCTGTCATTTCATAGTTAAATTTAGTAATTAAAATAGATTTCATAGTTTCGACTTTAGATTCAGTAAATTATAGAACGTTCGCATTTTAATTTTGTCGAAAGAATTTTGGCTTGGTTAGTTTTTCCTGTTTATTTTAACAAAATTAAATAAAATACTGAACAAATAATGAACAGCTTTTGAAATAATGAACATTTGTATGTTTTTGAATACAAAATAATTTATAATTAACATCTGCTTCAAATAATGTACAGTTCATTATAATAATGAATGGATGGTCACCGTAATTATTTATCGAGATTGTTCACCATTTCGAGAGAGAAGCCAAACAGGTTTTTCAAGGCAGAATATGATTCAAAATGAATATTTTGTCCGATGTAAGGTTTTAATTAGGTAACAAAACATTAAAAACAATAAACAAAATACTCCATACAAAACATAGGTTCTCCACGTAGAAATATTTTTTTTTTTTAAATAAAAATTAAATTTACAAAAATAATTTTTCAGTTTTCTTACATTTAAATTGATTTGTATTGCCTTTTCCTGCAAACGGTTCATAACTTTGATATCAGAAAAATCTGCATTTGTATGTCCTGAGTCCTGTTCACTCAATAAACTGATCAAAAAAATAACAGCATCCTTAAATAATATCGAACAGGCTGAGGAATCCCAATCAGCAACCAATTGTACCTACAGCTTCAGCATTTTCATTTCCGACTTCTTGAATTTCGGACAAGACTTTATTTTCATTCGCCTATGTCAACCATAATATGTAGGTATGTCATAAAAGTTAGAAATACGATTAACTTTTGTTATACTGTGTCTAGTGTATACCTAATTTCGTGACTGAATGTACAATCCACACATATGTGAACGGTAAAATTTTCTAAAAGTTAGTCGACAAATTTCTGAAAAATATGTGTGTTCACTAGGTATGTACATATATCAACATTTTTTCTGTTCATTATTTAGAGTAGGTTGTATAAAATATTGCGTGTTCACTATATTGGATAGTTCACTCTACCAAGGTTCACTTTATTGAGCGTCTACTGCATACTTTTACTTTCTCTAGGGCAAGTATAGGTTTCGTGTGATTAAAATTAACACAGCGATGACCAAGAAGTCCGAAAAATTGGGTTTTGTCGTGCGCCCGCCCGTGGCGTCGGTCAGTGCGTCCAATGTAATTTGAGCTAGAACCTGAACTGGTGAACCGAATTCCTTCGAAGTTTTTGTTTTAGCTCAGTTCAGGTATACAACAGTTTTGGCTTTTTCAAACTTTCTAGAAAACGGTGCTAAAGATTTCGATTAAACTTCGTACTCGAATTGAAAGAAAACTGTGTTTCAGGTTTTTGGCAAAAAATTCACAACGGAAATATCCATTCCACGTTTGTAAGCAAATGGTCTTATTATTGCATATTCACGTCTATCTTTTTTATGTAAATATAACCGATTTTGTTAAACATTTTTTGTCAGGTGCTTCCAGATAGTTTAAACAATATTGCACTTGAAACTTTTGAAACAGATGAGTGGATTTTGTTACAGAACACTTTTAAGAATTCTAATCTCTCACTATTACATGTCAAAAACTAAAAAAACTAACAGTATGACTCATGCATGGAGTCACTTTCAGAAAATAAACGTTGCAGTTGTTTTAAAATGTTTGTTTCCATTTTAAGTCAATTTTTGTTTCGAATGGTGCCCCTCCTGTTTAAAGAGAAGGGGTAATAGGCTTCCTTCCTAAACGATTTTTGTATCACCAAACTTACACGCCCTAGATTTTTGTCGCATTTTATATAATTTATATGCTGGTACAGATTTGGAACTATAAATTCTTTTAACTTTTAACCAAACATTTAATCTATTTTTGGTTTAACAATTATTTATTTAGATTGACACAAACAATGGTCGTTTCATACTGAGTTCATCGGGTGATTTATCTATTGTCCAAGTACACCAGGCTGACAGTGGTTCGTACATTTGTGTTGCATCGAATGGACTTGGAACACCTGTGTCACGTGAAATAAATCTTCAAGTACCAGGTAAATATAAAAAAATTAAATTCAGAAGACTAAGACTATTATTGCATGTCTATACTTTTAACTACGTTGCTTAATATGGTGTTTGTTCTATTTACTAACTTTATTTAACAAAACTTTATTGCATGGATTCCCGTGGTTTTTTGAATCGGATATGTAGGTACTAAAAAGAACATTCCAGCTTACATACATGGCCCTAAAAATATAACGCAAATCGTAACATTAAATCAACCTGCAATGATCCGATGTCCTGCTGGAGGTTATCCAAAACCACATGTTAATTGGTGGCGTGGAAAAACTAGAATGCCTTACACTGCTCTCCGTTATGATACAAAACGTGATTACTCATTAGTGTTCCGTAGTATCGAAATATCTGATTTAGGGCCATATGAATGTTCGGCTTGGACTGGACATGGAAAACCTGCTTCAAAGATAATAGTTCTTAAAGCAGTTGGTCCTGTGCATGATATTAGTCCAAGGGAACCATTCCGTAAATATATCATTGACCCTGCTACAATGCCTAGTACATCTAAGCCTATTTCTTCCTTCAACCCACCAAGATCGAAAGTTAGGCCATCTCAAACACAAGTTGTTGATTTGGGTCACAGCATTATAACGTCTCCCCCATATATAAAGTCGGGTAAGTAAAGGTTTATCTTTGCTGTTGTAATGAAATTATATTAAAGCTTTTTTTACATATCTACGTATATTATTTTTGTTTGATTATTGCAATGTATAATGTACCTATGTACATATAATAATAATTATACACATAGATTTGATTAATATGTTTTTTTTTTCGATAGTTGCTGCCACCGCTCAAATTCGGCGTGATGCAACCAACAACTATACTATTGGATCAGATGTTGTTCTTACTTGCGATGTTGGAGGATATCCAACTCCAAATGTTGCTTGGTTTAAAGACAGTAAACAGTTGTTTTCTTCTGAAAGAGTTCAAATAACTGGTAAACAGAAGTATCTTTACCATGATATATATAACGAACTTTCTTTTCTTTTTTGTACCTACTTACAGAAAACCCGTACCGACTGTTAATATTCAAAGTAACAACGGCAGATTCTGGCTATTACAAGTGCATCGCTAGAAATTCTTATACTTTCAACACCAGTGAGGAAAAGGTGTTAATAGAATGTAAGTTTTTGATTACTTAGGCAATTATGTTACTAAAAAACTTTTGCTTTATAGCTGGAGAACAAGTAAGCTCCGATTGTACGGATAATATTTACTTTGCCAACTGCGCTCTGATAGTCAAAGGAAGGTACTGCTCTAATGAGTATTACGGAAAATTCTGCTGCAGGTCTTGCACACTTGCTGGGCAGCTGCCTGGTAGACATCCCAATTCCTTATAATAGTTGTAATTTAAGGAGCTTTAATACAAAATAGGTTTATAGTTATAATAAATTCCTTAGTATTTGCTTTTGAAACTCTCAGGCCAGTAATTATACTTATTTGAAACCAAAAATCGATGTATTAAACTAAACGACTCTTAAAAGAGAAAACAACAAAGGACTAACGTTAATTGTTTCATTATAGTTAATAAAACTAAGCTTGTTCCTATTTATTAGCACCATATGGGCTTCTGCAGTATCTTGAAATTTGAATTTTTATTCAGATTAATGATTCTGTAATTCCATTTGAATTGTATTTAAACTAGATATTATGCTTGAAAGATAAAAATTTCAGTATTATTGTATGATTAATGAATCATGGGTAAATTTCGAAATTATGAAAACAAATATTTTGTTTGTAAATAAATATAATACCCATTAAACAAAAAATAATTTGAAAGTTGTATTATTATTTTGGAAATTTTTTTTTTAAATTGCGATCACCAGCAAAGAGTAAGTTTTATTTACCACCCACAGACATCACAGGAAGTAGGTATAGTTTGTTTATTGCTTAACGATTATAGCTCCAACAAGCTGGGTTTTGTGAAAATTCGTAAAATTTCTAAGCTACCAGTATTAAAAATTATTTCTGGTGCCTTAGGACTTCGCCCAACCGTGCCCTGCCCTAACGCCTGTACTGTGCATAACTAACATACATACCTACTTCTTGATCTCCTATACTTTTAATTCGGAATTTGAAAAAACATGATGTGAAATTTCGTATACCTATGGCTCACCCAAAAAAACTTGAAGCTCCCCCATACATTAGGCTCTGGCTACGGTCGTACTTATAAAGGGTGTTCTTTATTAGACGTGTGGTTTTCAAGAAGAAATAAAACGCATATTATTTAATGTTAATGGCTAAAATTATGAAATGGCAAACCAAACTGAACATAAATCAAGTGACTGCTGTCTAAAAGACCAACTCCAAAAAAAGTATTGCCAGATTGAAAACCACACGTCTAAAAAACAACCTTTACTATGTATTGTGCTAAGTCTTTCACAGCATGATCGTCTATTAACTGTGTTTTAAATGTGTAAAATTTCTATGAACATCCTTTTGTTATACCTAATAATAATCTGTAAAATGTCTACATTATTAAAATCAGGTCTATGTCCTTCATCTTATTTGCTTGTGAATTTCCATTATTTACCTATATCAGATTTATGCCTGATATCCTATTTTTAAGTTTTTGCATCGATGTTTTATCATAAACAGAAGAACAACCTATTAATCAATCAACTAACTTACCTGAACTTTTTAACAAAAACCCAATGTGAAATATACCCAACAAGATTAAAATTCTTAATCATTATGCTGGAAATTTTGTTTTATCTTCTTTTGATAATTTGCTTTTAAAATTTGAAAATAAAGATGCTCTAAAAGTATTAGCTGATTTAAAGGCTATTAGAACATTTTCTTTATTTTTTATAGGAGCCTCCAATATACCATTCGAAAGATAGGGAATATATAAAACTCTTTTATATGAAAATTGTGGAATATTTGGCAGTAAACTTGTTAATAAAGAGCTAAAATATTTATTTATTAATGTTTCTATTAAATATATTTAGAGCATAAGAATTTGAAGATAATATATCCATAATTATTTGAATGGTTTTTTTTTTGAAGAAAGATATCGTCACTATTATCTAAAGCTCTATTAATAAAGTTTTTGGCTGCTTTAATAATAATTGGTTGTTAAGAAATAAAGTCAATAAGACGTCCTAATGATGTTGGTTTTCTATAGGTACCAATGAAAAATTAAGCATTTATTTTTTCTAACTCAAAATTTTGAAAAAAAAATTTAAACAGATATTTTTCAAAATTTCTCGTAATTAAGTACTAATTTTGTTTTCAAAATTCAATAAAATTCAATGCTCTTATTAGTCAAAAACAGAAAACCGGATGCTAAAGTGTCTTGTACTTTTTGAGAAAATTGAAAATAACTAAATGATATCTTATTTTTAAGTTTTTGCATCGATGTGATGGCAATAGCCGGTTTTAGGCTATGTGTAAAATTGGTCTTGTCTCACTTACAATTAGTGCGTATAAATTGGACCAGTGCTTTGAACAACAACATTCGATGTAAAATTTTCCCAGATTTGATCGATTTGACTAAAAGCTAATTTTTTTAAATAATTATTGTCTTCTATACTAAAAATTTATTAAAGGACGTTCTGCAACCAAAAACTTTGTGATAAATGGATGCACTACTTTTATATCAGTCTGTTAACAATAATGAACACAAGTACTGTAAACCTTTCCTACAGCACCTGCACAATTATAACGAGACGATAGACAAAAAGACCAGTTGAGATCTAATTAAACCGAACCTACCCTAACCATTTCCTAAATATTTCGCTAAAAAAATTAAAAAAATCCCACTGGGGAGCGAACTTATTACCTTCTTAATAAAAAGAACACCCCTTAGACCTTTCCAACACCACAGATTTGAACAATGTCGTAAGCTAAATCAAATATTACAAAAAAGTTAAAGTGAACAAAATTCGAATTACTATTTGTATAAAATGGTATGGTGGAGGACAATAAAAAAATGAAAATAGAACCACTAGCGAAGGTAGTTCGCGTGAAATTTTAAGGCATGCGATGTAATTTAATGGAAGACAAGATATTGCAAAACAATTAAATGCCAAATAAAAAAATATGCCCGACTGGGTCGCAAGAACTTGCTCTTATGCGCGATCACATTGTGGATCTATAGTCTGAAATAAATTAGCTATGGGAGTCTATATTTTATCCATTTGTAAAAACTTAGTTTAGTTGCAGGTGGTAAATAAATTAACAATTACCCGTGTTTTTTTGTAAGCCCGGGTAGATTTGGTTGAAAAAAAACGACATCAGGGATTAGCTACTAAATCAAAATGGAGTTCCAATACAAACTATCGATAACAAGTATGCAATTAATGCCGGTAACACAGTTTTTCTCCGTGCTTAAGTTAAGCCCCGAGAATTCTCCGCGCTTAGCGAAGCCCAAAGGGGATAAGTTGTTGTTGCATTTAACATGTCAATTGCTTGGCTTGCGGGCTTGCAAAAAAACACGGCTAACATAACCTAGTGTTGCACATAATGCAATATGCATGAAAAGAAATTATATTATTTAAACTGGTAAATTGTTCTAAATCAACAAAATTAGAAAGAAATTGATTAAAATACTTTGAATCTGTATTAACCCAACACGTGCCACCCAACCCATCCGATTTCTTATATAAATTTTAGTTTATGAGAAAAAAATTTTGAAAATCGTAGGATCGGTTTTAAAACTAATTAATTTTTTATATATAATATTTCGTTAACATTTTTGAGAACAAAATTTGGTACGCCAATTTTAAGTATTTGTTAATGTTAAGTTAAAAATTGACCTATACAAAAAAAATCTGATTCCCGTTTTCGAAATATCCAATATTCAAAAAATACTTTTGAATTTTTTTTTCAAAAATCCAAAAATCATTTCTTAGAAAATTTTGATAAGCACTTTTATTTATATTTGTTACAAGCTTCTTTAGAAAAAGTCTACTTTTATTCGGTTGATCACATATTGATATACTCGAAAATCAAAGAAACCGTTTGTATCATGTTAAATAAAAGATATGTTTTCACACTCCAGTGGTTGACAATATAATGAATTTATTTCACCCCTTTTATATAAATTGACAAATTGACACTTATAAACATTGATAACAAAATGACTTTGCAAAATTGAACTTATTTGACATGTCAGGTTCGTCCACACAAGACCTTTCTGGTTACGCTCCAACATTCCTCCCCGGCTGTGAACGAAGTTCAAACACGTATTCTCCCTTGTTCCTTATTTACATGAAACGATAAAAAATATAATTAGTATATCTTAAATAAAAGTACTAGATTAGGAGACAAGAACACTAAACAAATTTTGATCGAACAGATCTAGCTTTATTTACAACTCAAAGTGCTGAATTAACATTTTATATCTGTCTCGCTTCATTTCGTACATCGGGTTCGGTTGTTATTTGTAATCCAAGTGTTGTTTTTTGCTCACTGTGCAAATAATTGTTTAATTATTTATTATTTTTTAAAGTGATGTCTTAGATTAAAGTATTAAAACAATAATGTGATGTGTTTTGGTGTAAATCAGGTGAGTTTAAATTATTTGCCATAATGCATGTTTTTTGATTCATTCAAATCGGTTGTAAAGTGTCCCATATGTGCTGTCCATAAGAAATGTACATGTTCGTGTGTATCCCATATAGAATACATGGGTTCGGTTGTCACCCATAAGAAATACATGGGTTTGTGTGTTGCTCATATGAAATGCATTTGTTCATGTGTTGCTAGCTGCCGTGTGTATTTTTTTTTATCATTGACGAAAATTTTCCATTGAGTTGTTTGTTTCAACTTTATAGTCCGGGACGGTACGTTGGTTTTGTATGTAATTGAATTATTGTTTTAAATTAAATTAAATTCGATTTTGAGTGGACTGTATATTATTGAATGATAGTCGATTATTGATGAATAAATAATTGATTTTACAGGGTATTTCAAGTTTTTTTTTTTTAATTAAATTATTTTTTTTTGTTGAACATTTTTAGTTGTATTTTTCCTTAATCGTTTTAGTCGTTTTGAAGTGTGATTTATTTTAAGCGATTTAAAGTTTGTTTTGCTGCAATTTTGCTGTGATTTTTAGATATTGATGATATTTTGATTTATTTTTTTTTTAATATAAAGTTGAATTTAATGCGATTGTGCAATTCATGTGAGTGAAATTCGAGATGTGAATTGTTTATTTGAGTTTATGCTTGTAGTGTTTTGATCTCTTTTGTGAGAAGTATTGAATACATAATTTTTGATTTTATGTGACCTCGATTTTGTTTGAGTGTGATATAGAATATGAATTTTATTTATTTGAGTGTGCATGATATAAATGAGTGATTTTGATTTTTCTGAGTGTGAGTGATATCGAATGATTGACTGTGAGTGATATCGAATGATTGACTGTGAGTGATATCGAATGATTGACTGTGAGTGATACCGAATGATTGACTGAGTGATATCGAATGATTGACTGTGAGTGATATCGAATGATTGACTACCCTTGGTTTGGAAATATCTTATTTGAGTGTATTGTAGAATAATTGAATGTTTTGCTTGTATGATTTGCATGATCTGAAGAGTGCATGATTTTGTTTTAGATTGAATGGTTAGATTGTTGCAGTTTCATCTGGTTTCTTGTTTGAGGGTAGAAGGCAAATTTTTGTTATTGGTCTTTTGAGTTCACCTGATTTTGTTTTTAGGTTTACGACACGAGTTAGCTTATCGGTTCCTGGAACTAATGAAGTGATGCGCGCAAGAGCCCATTGTGATGGTGGTAGACGTTCATCTTTCAGCAGCACTAAGTCTCCAATTTGGGGTTGTGGTTCTTGGTGCAACCATTTCGGTCGTCGTTGTAAGCGGGACAAGTACTCTCCGCTCCACTGCTTCCAGAATGAGTTAACTGCTGCTTGCAATTTTCTCCATCTATCCAGGTAAGTAATTTTTTCCAAGCTTATATCTGCATCTGGTACAAGGAAACTTGACGTTCCAATTAAGAAGTGAGCTGGTGTTAAAATTCCGAAGTCGTCGAAGTTGTCGGACAAGGGACATAGAGGCCTCGAGTTTAAACATGCTTCTATTTGAGTTAGAAGTGTGCTGAGTTCCTCAAATGTTAGGGTCTCGTTTCTAACGATCCGCTTTAAGTGAAACTTGACAGATTTCACTCCTGCTTCCCATAACCCTCCAAAGTGCGGAGAAGCAGGAGGAATAAAATTCCACTTTGTTCCGACATTGGTTGTTGTTGACTGGACTTGCTTCCAGTCGAAGTTAGCGGCCTTCAGCATTCTTTGAAGTTCGCTATTCGCTCCTACGAAATTCTTCCCAAAGTCACTGTAGATTTCTGTACATATTCCTCGGCGTGCAGTAAATCTTCGAAAAGCTGCCAAAAATGCCTGAGTTGTCATATCGGTGACTGCTTCCAGGTGTATTGCCTTTGTGGCTAAACAAACAAATATTGCGAAATATCCCTTGAATATTTCGCCTCCCCGTCCTTTCCAGGCCTTTACATCTATCGGTCCTGCATAGTCTACTCCAGTGTGCGTAAACGGGCGAGAGATTCTGACACGAGGAGCCGGTAGATTTCCCATCAACTGTTGCAAAGGTTTGGCTCCGAATCGAAAACAGATGGTACAATGATGAATGTATTTTTTAACGCTTCTTTTTAGATTCAAAATCCAATACCTTGAGCGAAGGTGTGCGGTCATTTGCTGCATTCCACCATGGAATGTGTTTTCATGGGCTTCTCTAATTAGCAGTTGCGTGAAAGCAGTATTAG
Source organism: Leucozona laternaria (assembly GCA_932273885.2). Lineage (NCBI taxonomy): Eukaryota > Metazoa > Arthropoda > Insecta > Diptera > Syrphidae > Leucozona > Leucozona laternaria. Next base: position 283,125,869 of record OW026366.1, read on the forward strand.
ATTTTAAGATGATTGGGTGTCTTTGCTCGTACTCCAAATTTGAATTTTGTAGACGCCCTCCTACTCGCAATATTCCATGGTAGTCAATAAAGGGATGTAACGATCCAAAGTATTTAGACGATGTCGGATGCCTTGTCAAATCTTTGATTACTTCTGCAAAAGTTTGGCCTTGTGCTACTCTAATGCAATTAAAAGTTGCGTTTTGAAGATCGACTGTTGAAATTGGTACTTTTAACTGGTCCTTTGTTATTTTGTTGACATAAAAGAATGCAATCCTCCGGCAATAAGCAATGGTACGTATAAGTTTTTTGAAATCTGAAATTTTCTCCATTAACCTTTGCACTTGGTTTTCAGTGTCAACGACGATATGTAAATGGACCTTTTCTGGACGCATTTCTTCTTCGGTTTCAAACGATTTTGTTGGACTTGGGTTTGAAAACTTCCAATCGGCCTGAAGATATTCGGGTCCCCGCCACCAAAGACGGTTGTCTTTAAGTTCCAATGGCGAAACTCCTCTAGACGCCAAGTCTGCAGGATTGTGTTTTGTTGGAACATGATTCCAGATGTTAACATTAGTTAGCCTCTGTATTTCCGCGACTCTATTGTTAACGAAAGTTTTCCATTTTGATGGCGGTGCAGAAATCCAGCATAATGTGATCGTAGAATCAGTCCATGCGAAGGTTTTGATCTGACCCAACTGCAAGACCCTTTGAACATAGCTTAAAAGTCGAGCTAACATCACAGCACCACATAACTCAAGTCGAGGAAGTGAAACAGTATTCAGCGGAGCAACCCTAGTCTTTGACATAACAAGGTGAGTGTGAATTTGGTTATTTTTATCCAAAGCCCTTAGATAAACTATTGCTCCATAAGCCTTCATCGAAGCATCGCTGAATCCATGTAGTTCTAACTCCAAATTACTCTTTTCAGTACAAATCCAACGTTGAACTCTAATGTCTTTAAGAAGTGGAAGTTCTGCCTGCAGAGACAACCATTCTCGTTCAAGCTCCAATGGAATAGGTGCGTCCCATGCCAAACCCTTCAACCATAGCTTTTGCATCACGATTTTTGCCGATATCACACATGGAGAAATCCAACCAAGTGGATCAAAAAGTTTGGCAATAGTTGAGAGAATTGCTCGCTTAGTGACTTCTATTGATTCGGATTGGATCCACTGAAAAGAAAAAGAATCGCTAAAAGGAAGCCATTTTATTCCCAGAGTCTTGATGTGATCTGATGACTCAAAGGGCAGCATGAAATCGACTGCACGTTCTTGGGGAGCAATGTTGACAAGAGCCTCTTCAAAATTACTGGCCCATTTACGCAAGTGGAAGCCAGCTGATGACAGAAGTTGGTTGATTTCGCTTACCTTCTGTTGAGCTTCGCGAATTGAGTCTGCTCCGCTTACCAAGTCATCAACGTACATGTCATGACGTATCATCTGAGCTGCTAACGGATAATTGTGCCTTTCGTCGTCAGCAAGCTTGTTCAATGTTCGTGTGGCCAGATAGGGAGCAGAAGCGGTTCCAAATGTTACTGTCTTCAACCGATACAGCTTCAACGGACTCTGCTTGTTGTCTCTCCAGTAAATCAGCTGATAAAAGGTGTCTGCTTCTCTCATTTGGATCTGCCGATACATTTTTTCGATGTCAGCTGTCAAGGTAATCTTAAAAGTTCTCCATTTTAATATGATGTCCATTATATTTGCTTGTGTTTTAGGTCCAACTAGCAGATGTTCGTTTAAGGAAGTACCATCAGTAGTTTTAAAGGCAGCATCGAAAACTACTCGCAGCTTCGTTGTGGTACTGGACTCCTTAAACACAGCATGATGGGGCACAACATAATGGAATGGTGACATAAGAACTTTATCTTGGCTGACATCTACTTCTTCCTTCTGATTGAGTTGACGATATTCGGATACACAGGCTGAATACTGCTCGTGTAACTCGGGGTTGTTATCAAATCTTCGTTCAAGTTGAAGAAACCTTCTCAAAGCTCCTTGTTGACTTTCTCCTAGTGCGGGTCGAGCACCTTCTTTGAATGGTAAAGCAACTTCAAATCGTCCATCTGGTAAACGGTTGGTGTACGTCTGGAAATGATTCTCACAGGCAGCATCTTCAGCAACTTCAGGTTCCTCAAAAGGTGATTCTTCAATTTCCCAGAATTTACGAAGTTGTGAATCAATATCGATCAGCTGCAGGTGAATACGAAATGTTTCAACAGGTACTTTACCGAAGACAATCCATCCCAGTTGCGTATTTTGAGCAATAGGAGCAACAGGCTCGGTTCCCCTAACTATTTCTGGCAAAACGACTTCAGAAAAAACATCGCTACCCAGAAGTAAATCAACACCAGAAGGCTTATAAAATGAAGGATCGGCTAAACTCAAACCCTGAATATGAGTCCATTGATGCTGAAGGAACTCTTTATTGGGAAGTAAACCAGTTAAAGTTTTGAAAACGAACGCCCTAGCAACAGTTTCAAAAGAGGTGTGTATCGATTTAAGTTTTATGTTAACAAAATTCTGACAAGAACCATTTTTATTATTTCCAAATCCAGAAACTTCGATCAGTGTGCGACATTTTCTTAAATTAAGTTGTTGTGCAGCTGCTTCCGTTATGAATGTCGCTTCTGAACCTGGATCTATTAGTGCTCTTAAATTGATGAAGTCTCCGTTAGAAGATTGAATACGAACGACTGCTGTTGCAAGCAGAACGAATGAATTTATTTGATCTGAGACATGATAGTTTCGAGTGTGGTTGATTGCTAAGGCTTGATCACTTATTGGATTAAATGCTGGAGCATTAGGATTTATTTGTGTTGAAACTTGAAAGGTACTTTGATTTGAATTTGGTACAAAAGACTGTGATGTTGTATTATTACTGTGTGTTTGTGAATAAGAATTAGAAAACTGTGAATTATTGGGTTGAGAAATTTGGGCGAATGGGTGTTGATCGTTGTGCAAATGATGAGTAGATTGAGAATCGTGTAAAAGCGAATGATGTTTCTGTCTGCAGTGATAACACCGTTTTGTACTAGGACATTGAAAGGTTTTATGGTTGTATGCCAAACAATTTTCACAAACTCCAAGTTGTTTTATTGTTTTCACCCTTGCAGGTATATCTAGCTTCAGAAATGAGTAACAAGAACGAAGTGAATGCTGACCCTTATGACAGACTGCGCAGCTATACTTCTCTTTTCTTGCCGAATTCAAATGCAGAACCCTTGGTTTAAACTTGGATTGTTCCTTATTCGTTGAATCTTGCGACTTCGAACCTTGCTGACAAACGACCTTTAACGAACGGAATCGAGTTTCCAGAAAAACTGAAAATTCATTAAAGGTAGGTAGCTCTTTCGTTAGCCCTAGCTTCTCTTCCCATAACTGTTGTGTTTTCACAGGAAGTTTTTGCAGTAATGTGAATATCACTATGACGTCCCAACTGTCTACTGGTACACCTAAGTTTTTCAACGCATGAAGCACTTCTTTCGACTTGTCTAGTAGGCCCTTAATGGAATCTGAAGTCTCAACCTTGATTACAGACTGCTCAAAAAAGGATTTCAATTGTGAGTTGACTAAAATTCTTTTATGATCGTAGCGTGTCGTTAAAATTTCCCAAGCCTCATCATAATTGTCATTATTGATTTCTAGATAATCCAACAATGATGCAGCACTACCCTTCAAACATGATTTTAAATATGTTAATTTCTCGATGTTGGATATTGACGAGTTGTTGTGGATCAACGACACAAAAATATCATGAAAAGGACGCCAATTATTATAGTCCCCATAGAAAGTTGGAGGAGTTATTCGTGGAAGCTTAATCTCATGTACGGTTGATGCCTTTATAGCACTATTCAAATGAGATTCATCCTTCTTTTCGACCTTTCTTCTAGAACCTTCACGAGATTGACCACTGTCCGACCTAACTAACCCTTCCAAATCGTTTGAAATTTCTGATTTGTAACAAAGACAAATTTCGACAATTGCATCGTATAATTCCTCACATTTGTCGGCCACTTCTTCGTTTTCTTCTGACCTTTGGATTTCATCGAAGAGCCCACTGATTTTTCTGTAATTTTCCTCTAAAACACTCAAACGACCATGCAAATAACTCTTCGATTTCCTTTCAGCCCCCAAATTTTTATAACTCGTGAAGCTCTTTTTGACTTGAGCACAAGTTTTCTTGAACAATTTCATTGAGGCTGATTCACTCATTGTAATTTATTAACACTCACTAATAATTTATAATATGAAATTAATTGAACTCACTTTGATTTGCAGGATCCCGTAAAATGATGAAAAAACATATATATCAAATGATGAACGGTGACAACGGCAAAACAGCTATGGACAACAGCAATGTAACGGCTATGAATAACAGCTTCGGACAACTGATATGAACAACTGGACTCAGCAACGGCAACTATTAACTGTACTCGATACCGAAAATTTCTCCAAATTGGTGTAAATTAATCAAAAGAAAGTTTTTGTCGGTTTATGCACTTAACATGTAATTAATTTTAATGCTACTCACATGAATTGCTTCAATAATTCCTTGTTTATTTGTTGCAGGACAGGTGCTCCGCTGGACAATTGCAGCCGTACGTTGTACGAAGAAAGACGATAAAATCCACAAGAATAATGGCGGCACTCCAATAACGACGAAAATCCACACATATATCACAGCTTCGGTTTAATTTAGTATCACAGTATTTCTAATTTATTATCAGTCTTTTTCTATATTTTAATATCACAGTCTTAAGTTTTTGATATCACAGTATTAATATGTATCTGGCTCGATAGGACCAAAATGTATCATGTTAAATAAAAGATATGTTTTCACACTCCAGTGGTTGACAATATAATGAATTTATTTCACCCCTTTTATATAAATTGACAAATTGACACTTATAAACATTGATAACAAAATGACTTTGCAAAATTGAACTTATTTGACATGTCAGGTTCGTCCACACAAGACCTTTCTGGTTGTTCACACGAGACTTTTCTGGTTGTTCACACGAGACCTTTCTGGTTACGCTCCAACACCGTTCAATCAGAGGTACTGTTAATAAACGTAAAATATAAAATTTAAAAATTTTAAATGGTCGTTCGCACTAATTTCAACACACAAACAAAATTTTATAAAAAACGTAGGAGTCGTTTTTGAGAAAAAAAATATTTTTCTTAACTGTTTTTAAACATTTGGATGGGAGGCACCGTCATTTTTAGGTATTAGATTATTTTTTGTCAAAAATCTTCTAGATGAAGTTTAAAAACTGCTTTTTACCAAGTTTAATGAAAATCGACATAGTCGTTTTTGAAATATTGAGTTTTCAAAAAAAAAATTTCAAACTTTTTTTAAAAATCCAAAAAATTTTTTTTTAAAACTTTAGATATACAATATTATTTAGAATGTGTCAATAATTCTTCATACAAAAATTGATCAGAATCAGTTTAACTGTTTTCGAGAAAAGTGAAAATACAAAAATGGTTCTTTGGCATTTTAATAACCATTTTTCGGGACCATTTTTTATCAAACGGCAACTTATACCTATTTAAATTTATTGAGTTCTTAAAAAAAAATTCTGTAGCGCCGATTTTGAGAAAAATAAGTTTTTCTTTTTTGGCCTAGAAATTTTGTATGACTGCTACTGTTAGTTTTGGTCCTAAAAAAAAGAGAAAAAAATGGGTGGGGGAATGTCAAAAAAAACGCTAGGTACCAAGTTAAAAGAAAATCAAACCATCCATTTAGTCTGTAGTCGAACAGGCAGACAGACAAACAGACAGATAGACGGACAAACAGACAGACGGACGTTTTTGCGAGACCCACTTTTTTCGTCTTCCCTATCATCGTAATGTCAAGTTTTGATCGAATTTGTTTGTACGAATTCATTACTTGCCATATATTCGCAAGTAAAAACAATAAAATGCTAAATAGGAAATGTCTACTATCCAGTAAAATATGAAACCCCTCTACACTTACCGAAATACCACGAACGCAAAAAAACGGAATGTGAAAAAGATTTTGCATAATTTTATTTCTAAAGAAATTATACATACATAGGTACATATCATATCTTTTGCAGATATATGTACACTTTATAAAAAAAATACTTCTCAAAAAAACAAAATCATGAATGAAATAAGAAATGGCTCAGAAAAAAACCGTAAATCTAAAAAAAAGGATGCTAGAGAATGGTCAAACCATCAAAGCAATTAAACAGCGAAATGATCTATCAGTGAAATAATACAACGGCTTGACGATATGTCGCGAAATAATGAAACGGCGAAAAAACCTTTTTGCCAATCAACAACCATCTTAACAAAAAAAGCTTAACATTAAATGGCCAAACGAGTTTTGCGAAATGATTGTAAATCTTTTTAAAAAAAACGAAACATGAAAACGCCAAATGTTAATTGCAAAATGATTGAAAAACATAATGAACAAAAAACAAATCGCAAATTGCCAATTAAGGATTGCGAATTAAACGAAATATTTAACGATTTAAGCGAAACAAAGAATTGTCAAATGATTTTTGCCAAGCAAAACAATGGTGCCCGTCACCGTACCTACAGTCCATAGAGCAAGCAAAAATAATTGTTTTCCTTTACCAGATAAATGTTCTCTATTTGATTGTAAAAATTCCCCAACGATAACAAAAATATAATAATGTGAATCCATCCGCTCAACGAGCGATAATTTTCCTCGCAAAACGTTTCAAGTAATCAAAGACAACATCCAAATAATATTCCCGAATGCAAATGCATTCTGAAACAGCAACCGAATAGCTGTCATTAAATATTCCGATTAGATTCCGCTCAATGAGCGATAATTTTCCTACCAAAATTTTCAAAGTAATCAAAGACAACATCCAAATAATATTTCCGAATGAATTGGCATTCTAAGACAAACACCGAATACCCTCAGTTAATCTATCCTCCGATAGGTAGAGCTAACGCCAATATAATTTCCCTCCAAACTTTTTCATATAGTTTAAATTTGAACTAACAATTATATCAAGGAGTATGGCCTGGTGAGCAAACGAGTGTGGATTCTCTAGCTAAGACATACCAGGTTCGACTCCTACTTGTGGGCGCTATCAATAATTTAAATAAAATAGCCTCCTACGAGGAATGGTAAAATAAGGGACAGAGTCAAATCTAACTACCATGGGGAAGAGTGATGATAGAAGGGACAGTAATGAGAAGGAAGAGCCGACATCAGGGGGATGAGGGAAGAGAAGTGGAAGAAAAATAAAAATAGATTTTTGGCGGCATAGACGGCCGCGTACGCGTACGCGGCCGTCTATGCCGCCAAAAATCTATTTTTATTTTTCTTCCACTTCTCTAATTACGTCTCGAATTCCACTACATAAAACCACAATATTTTTTTTTTTAAAAGAAGTTCAAAGCACTGATATTTACAAGGACCGGACCATTAAAACGCCAATAACTCGAAAAGTGGGCGTGACCCATGGTCAAGTGAGGTGTCATATGAAAGCTTATTATGTCCCGCAAGTAATGACCCAATTTCATATTTTTTCCGTCTGGGGAAGTACCGTTTTTTCACTGTGGAAGGGAGGTACCTCCATTAAAACGCCCATAACGGGAAAACTAGGCGTCGCACAAAAAAAATGCATAAATCCATTTTTGTAGCTGATGAATTTGCGCAACTTTTGATACCAATTTTATTATTGTGCGATGACGTTTGGGACCGCAATTTTGAGGTTGAAGGGTGAGAAAAAAAAAATATTTTTTTGTATGCAGTGAGAACTCACCGGACCATGAAAACGCCAATAACTCGAAAAGTGGGCGTGACCCATGGTCAAGTGAGGTGTCATATGAAAGCTTATTATGTCCCGCAAGTAATGACCCAATTTCATATTTTTTCCGTCTGGGGAAGTACCGTTTTTTCACTGTGGAAGGGAGGTACCTCCATTAAAACGCCCATAACGGGAAAACTAGGCGTCGCACAAAAAAAATGCATAAATCCATTTTTGTAGCTGATGAATTTGCGCAACTTTTGATACCAATTTTATTATTGTGCGATGACGTTTGGGACCGCAATTTTGAGGTTGAAGGGTGAGAAAAAAAAAATATTTTTTTGTATGCAGTGAGAACTCACCGGACCATGAAAACGCCAATAACTCGAAAAGTGGGCGTGACCCATGGTCAAGTGAGGTGTCATATGAAAGCTTATTATGTCCCGCAAGTAATGACCCAATTTCATATTTTTTCCGTCTGGGGAAGTACCGTTTTTTCACTGTGGAAGGGAGGTACCTCCATTAAAACGCCCATAACGGGAAAACTAGGCGTCGCACAAAAAAAATGCATAAATCCATTTTTGTAGCTGATGAATTTGCGCAACTTTTGATACCAATTTTATTATTGTGCGATGACGTTTGGGACCGCAATTTTGAGGTTGAAGGGTGAGAAAAAAAAAATATTTTTTTGTATGCAGTGAGAACTCACCGGACCATGAAAACGCCAATAACTCGAAAAGTGGGCGTGACCCATGGTCAAGTGAGGTGTCATATGAAAGCTTATTATGTCCCGCAAGTAATGCCCCAATTTCATATTTTTTCCGTCTGGGGAAGTACCGTTTTTTCACTGTGGAAGGGAGGTACCTCCATTAAAACGCCCATAACGGGAAAACTAGGCGTCGCACAAAAAAAATGCATAAATCCATTTTTGTAGCTGATGAATTTGCGCAACTTTTGATACCAATTTTATTATTGTGCGATGACGTTTGGGACCGCAATTTTGAGGTTGAAGGGTGAGAAAAAAAAAATATTTTTTTGTATGCAGTGAGAACTCACCGGACCATGAAAACGCCAATAACTCGAAAAGTGGGCGTGACCCATGGTCAAGTGAGGTGTCATATGAAAGCTTATTATGTCCCGCAAGTAATGACCCAATTTCATATTTTTTCCGTCTGGGGAAGTACCGTTTTTTCACTGTGGATGGGAGGTACCTCCATTAAAACGCCCATAACGGGAAAACTAGGCGTCGCACAAAAAAAATGCATAAATCCATTTTTGTAGCTGATGAATTTGCGCAACTTTTGATACCAATTTTATTATTGTGCGATGACGTTTGGGACCGCAATTTTGAGGTTGAAGGGTGAGAAAAAAAAAATATTTTTTTGTATGCAGTGAGAACTCACCGGACCATGAAAACGCCAATAACTCGAAAAGTGGGCGTGACCCATGGTCAAGTGAGGTGTCATATGAAAGCTTATTATGTCCCGCAAGTAATGACCCAATTTCATATTTTTTCCGTCTGGGGAAGTACCGTTTTTTCACTGTGGAAGGGAGGTACCTCCATTAAAACGCCCATAACGGGAAAACTAGGCGTCGCACAAAAAAAATGCATAAATCCATTTTTGTAGCTGATGAATTTGCGCAACTTTTGATACCAATTTTATTATTGTGCGATGACGTTTGGGACCGCAATTTTGAGGTTGAAGGGTGAGAAAAAAAAAATATTTTTTTGTATGCAGTGAGAACTCACCGGACCATGAAAACGCCAATAACTCGAAAAGTGGGCGTGACCCATGGTCAAGTGAGGTGTCATATGAAAGCTTATTATGTCCCGCAAGTAATGACCCAATTTCATATTTTTTCCGTCTGGGGAAGTACCGTTTTTTCACTGTGGAAGGGAGGTACCTCCATTAAAACGCCCATAACGGGAAAACTAGGCGTCGCACAAAAAAAATGCATAAATCCATTTTTGTAGCTGATGAATTTGCGCAACTTTTGATACCAATTTTATTATTGTGCGATGACGTTTGGGACCGCAATTTTGAGGTTGAAGGGTGAGAAAAAAAAAATATTTTTTTGTATGCAGTGAGAACTCACCGGACCATGAAAACGCCAATAACTCGAAAAGTGGGCGTGACCCATGGTCAAGTGAGGTGTCATATGAAAGCTTATTATGTCCCGCAAGTAATGACCCAATTTCATATTTTTTCCGTCTGGGGAAGTACCGTTTTTTCACTGTGGAAGGGAGGTACCTCCATTAAAACGCCCATAACGGGAAAACTAGGCGTCGCACAAAAAAAATGCATAAATCCATTTTTGTAGCTGATGAATTTGCGCAACTTTTGATACCAATTTTATTATTGTGCGATGACGTTTGGGACCGCAATTTTGAGGTTGAAGGGTGAGAAAAAAAAAATATTTTTTTGTATGCAGTGAGAACTCACCGGACCATGAAAACGCCAATAACTCGAAAAGTGGGCGTGACCCATGGTCAAGTGAGGTGTCATATGAAAGCTTATTATGTCCCGCAAGTAATGACCCAATTTCATATTTTTTCCGTCTGGGGAAGTACCGTTTTTTCACTGTGGAAGGGAGGTACCTCCATTAAAACGCCCATAACGGGAAAACTAGGCGTCGCACAAAAAAAATGCATAAATCCATTTTTGTAGCTGATGAATTTGCGCAACTTTTGATACCAATTTTATTATTGTGCGATGACGTTTGGGACCGCAATTTTGAGGTTGAAGGGTGAGAAAAAAAAAATATTTTTTTGTATGCAGTGAGAACTCACCGGACCATGAAAACGCCAATAACTCGAAAAGTGGGCGTGACCCATGGTCAAGTGAGGTGTCATATGAAAGCTTATTATGTCCCGCAAGTAATGACCCAATTTCATATTTTTTCCGTCTGGGGAAGTACCGTTTTTTCACTGTGGAAGGGAGGTACCTCCATTAAAACGCCCATAACGGGAAAACTAGGCGTCGCACAAAAAAAATGCATAAATCCATTTTTGTAGCTGATGAATTTGCGCAACTTTTGATACCAATTTTATTATTGTGCGATGACGTTTGGGACCGCAATTTTGAGGTTGAAGGGTGAGAAAAAAAAAATATTTTTTTGTATGCAGTGAGAACTCACCGGACCATGAAAACGCCAATAACTCGAAAAGTGGGCGTGACCCATGGTCAAGTGAGGTGTCATATGAAAGCTTATTATGTCCCGCAAGTAATGACCCAATTTCATATTTTTTCCGTCTGGGGAAGTACCGTTTTTTCACTGTGGAAGGGAGGTACCTCCATTAAAACGCCCATAACGGGAAAACTAGGCGTCGCACAAAAAAAATGCATAAATCCATTTTTGTAGCTGATGAATTTGCGCAACTTTTGATACCAATTTTATTATTGTGCGATGACGTTTGGGACCGCAATTTTGAGGTTGAAGGGTGAGAAAAAAAAAATATTTTTTTGTATGCAGTGAGAACTCACCGGACCATGAAAACGCCAATAACTCGAAAAGTGGGCGTGACCCATGGTCAAGTGAGGTGTCATATGAAAGCTTATTATGTCCCGCAAGTAATGACCCAATTTCATATTTTTTCCGTCTGGGGAAGTACCGTTTTTTCACTGTGGAAGGGAGGTACCTCCATTAAAACGCCCATAACGGGAAAACTAGGCGTCGCACAAAAAAAATGCAAAAATCCATTTTTGTAGCTGATGAATTTGCGCAACTTTTGATACCAATTTTATTATTGTGCGATGACGTTTGGGACCGCAATTTTGAGGTTGAAGGGTGAGAAAAAAAAAATATTTTTTTGTATGCAGTGAGAACTCACCGGACCATGAAAACGCCAATAACTCGAAAAGTGGGCGTGACCCATGGTCAAGTGAGGTGTCATATGAAAGCTTATTATGTCCCGCAAGTAATGACCCAATTTCATATTTTTTCCGTCTGGGGAAGTACCGTTTTTTTCACTGTGGAAGGGAGGTACCTCCATTAAAACGCCCATAACGGGAAAAACTAGGCGTCGCACAAAAAAAATGCATAAATCCATTTTTGTAGCTGATGAATTTGCGCAACTTTTGATACCAATTTTATTATTGTGCGATGACGTTTGGGACCGCAATTTTGAGGTTGAAGGGTGAGAAAAAAAAAATATTTTTTTGTATGCAGTGAGAACTCACCGGACCATGAAAACGCCAATAACTCGAAAAGTGGGCGTGACCCATGGTCAAGTGAGGTGTCATATGAAAGCTTATTATGTCCCGCAAGTAATGACCCAATTTCATATTTTTTCCGTCTGGGGAAGTACCGTTTTTTCACTGTGGAAGGGAGGTACCTCCATTAAAACGCCCATAACGGGAAAACTAGGCGTCGCACAAAAAAAATGCATAAATCCATTTTTGTAGCTGATGAATTTGCGCAACTTTTGATACCAATTTTATTATTGTGCGATGACGTTTGGGACCGCAATTTTGAGGTTGAAGGGTGAGAAAAAAAAAATATTTTTTTGTATGCAGTGAGAACTCACCGGACCATGAAAACGCCAATAACTCGAAAAGTGGGCGTGACCCCATGGTCAAGTGAGGTGTCATATGAAAGCTTATTATGTCCCGCAAGTAATGACCCAATTTCATATTTTTTCCGTCTGGGGAAGTACCGTTTTTTCACTGTGGAAGGGAGGTACCTCCATTAAAACGCCCATAACGGGAAAACTAGGCGTCGCACAAAAAAAATGCATAAATCCATTTTTGTAGCTGATGAATTTGCGCAACTTTTGATACCAATTTTATTATTGTGCGATGACGTTTGGGACCGCAATTTTGAGGTTGAAGGGTGAGAAAAAAAAAATATTTTTTTGTATGCAGTGAGAACTCACCGGACCATGAAAACGCCAATAACTCGAAAAGTGGGCGTGACCCATGGTCAAGTGAGGTGTCATATGAAAGCTTATTATGTCCCGCAAGTAATGACCCAATTTCATATTTTTTTCCGTCTGGGGAAGTACCGTTTTTTCACTGTGGAAGGGAGGTACCTCCATTAAAACGCCCATAACGGGAAAACTAGGCGTCGCACAAAAAAAATGCATAAATCCATTTTTGTAGCTGATGAATTTGCGCAACTTTTGATACCAATTTTATTATTGTGCGATGACGTTTGGGACCGCAATTTTGAGGTTGAAGGGTGAGAAAAAAAAAATATTTTTTTGTATGCAGTGAGAACTCACCGGACCATGAAAACGCCAATAACTCGAAAAGTGGGCGTGACCCATGGTCAAGTGAGGTGTCATATGAAAGCTTATTATGTCCCGCAAGTAATGACCCAATTTCATATTTTTTCCGTCTGGGGAAGTACCGTTTTTTCACTGTGGAAGGGAGGTACCTCCATTAAAACGCCCATAACGGGAAAACTAGGCGTCGCACAAAAAAAATGCATAAATCCATTTTTGTAGCTGATGAATTTGCGCAACTTTTGATACCAATTTTATTATTGTGCGATGACGTTTGGGACCGCAATTTTGAGGTTGAAGGGTGAGAAAAAAAAAATATTTTTTTGTATGCAGTGAGAACTCACCGGACCATGAAAACGCCAAAAACTCGAAAAGTGGGCGTGGACCCATGGTCAAGTGAGGTGTCATATGAAAGCTTATTATGTCCCGCAAGTAATGACCCAATTTCATATTTTTTCCGTCTGGGGAAGTACCGTTTTTTTCACTGTGGAAGGGAGGTACCTCCATTAAAACGCCCATAACGGGAAAACTAGGCGTCGCACAAAAAAAATGCATAAATCCATTTTTGTAGCTGATGAATTTGCGCAACTTTTGATACCAATTTTATTATTGTGCGATGACGTTTGGGACCGCAATTTTGAGGTTGAAGGGGTGAGAAAAAAAAAATATTTTTTTGTATGCAGTGAGAACTCACCGGACCATGAAAACGCCAATAACTCGAAAAGTGGGCGTGACCCATGGTCAAGTGAGGTGTCATATGAAAGCTTATTATGTCCCGCAAGTAATGACCCAATTTCATATTTTTTCCGTCTGGGGAAGTACCGTTTTTTCACTGTGGAAGGGAGGTACCTCCATTAAAACGCCCATAACGGGAAAACTAGGCGTCGCACAAAAAAAATGCATAAATCCATTTTTGTAGCTGATGAATTTGCGCAACTTTTGATACCAATTTTATTATTGTGCGATGACGTTTGGGACCCGCAATTTTGAGGTTGAAGGGTGAGAAAAAAAAAATATTTTTTTGTATGCAGTGAGAACTCACCGGACCATGAAAACGCCAATAACTCGAAAAGTGGGCGTGACCCAGTGGTCAAGTGAGGTGTCATATGAAAGCTTATTATGTCCCGCAAGTAATGACCCAATTTCATATTTTTTCCGTCTGGGGAAGTACCGTTTTTTCACTGTGGAAGGGAGGTACCTCCATTAAAACGCCCATAACGGGGAAAACTAGGCGTCGCACAAAAAAAATGCATAAATCCATTTTTGTAGCTGATGAATTTGCGCAACTTTTGATACCAATTTTATTATTGTGCGATGACGTTTGGGACCGCAATTTTGAGGTTGAAGGGTGAGAAAAAAAAAATATTTTTTGTATGCAGTGAGAACTCACCGGACCATGAAAACGCCAATAACTCGAAAAGTGGGGCGTGACCCATGGTCAAGTGAGGTGTCATATGAAAGCTTATTATGTCCCGCAAGTAATGACCCAATTTCATATTTTTTCCGTCTGGGGAAGTACCGTTTTTTCACTGTGGAAGGGAGGTACCTCCATTAAAACGCCCATAACGGGAAAACTAGGCGTCGCACAAAAAAAAATGCATAAATCCATTTTTGTAGCTGATGAATTTGCGCAACTTTTGATACCAATTTTATTATTGTGCGATGACGTTTGGGACCGCAATTTTGAGGTTGAAGGGTGAGAAAAAAAAAATATTTTTTTGTATGCAGTGAGAACTCACCGGACCATGAAAACGCCAATAACTCGAAAAGTGGGCGTGACCCATGGTCAAGTGAGGTGTCATATGAAAGCTTATTATGTCCCGCAAGTAATGACCCAATTTCATATTTTTTCCGTCTGGGGAAGTACCGTTTTTTTCACTGTGGAAGGGAGGTACCTCCATTAAAACGCCCATAACGGGAAAACTAGGCGTCGCACAAAAAAAAATGCATAAATCCATTTTTGTAGCTGATGAATTTGCGCAACTTTTGATACCAATTTTATTATTGTGCGATGACGTTTGGGACCGCAATTTTGAGGTTGAAGGGTGAGAAAAAAAAAATATTTTTTTGTATGCAGTGAGAACTCACCGGACCATGGAAAACGCCAATAACTCGAAAAGTGGGCGTGACCCATGGTCAAGTGAGGTGTCATATGAAAGCTTATTATGTCCCGCAAGTAATGACCCAATTTCATATTTTTTCCGTCTGGGGAAGTACCGTTTTTTCACTGTGGAAGGGAGGTACCTCCATTAAAACGCCCATAACGGGGAAAACTAGGCGTCGCACAAAAAAAATGCATAAATCCATTTTTGTAGCTGATGAATTTGCGCAACTTTTGATACCAATTTTATTATTGTGCGATGACGTTTGGGACCGCAATTTTGAGGTTGAAGGGTGAGAAAAAAAAAATATTTTTTTGTATGCAGTGAGAACTCACCGGACCATGAAAACGCCAATAACTCGAAAAGTGGGCGTGACCCATGGTCAAGTGAGGTGTCATATGAAAGCTTATTATGTCCCGCAAGTAATGACCCAATTTCATATTTTTTCCGTCTGGGGAAGTACCGTTTTTTCACTGTGGAAGGGGAGGTACCTCCATTAAAAACGCCCATAACGGGAAAACTAGGCGTCGCACAAAAAAAATGCATAAATCCATTTTTGTAGCTGATGAATTTGCGCAACTTTTGATACCAATTTTATTATTGTGCGATGACGTTTGGGACCGCAATTTTGAGGTTGAAGGGTGAGAAAAAAAAAAATATTTTTTTGTATGCAGTGAGAACTCACCGGACCATGAAAACGCCAATAACTCGAAAAGTGGGCGTGACCCATGGTCAAGTGAGGGGTCATATGAAAGCTTATTATGTCCCGCAAGTAATGACCCAATTTCATATTTTTTCCGTCTGGGGAAGTACCGTTTTTTTCACTGTGGAAGGGAGGTACCCTCCATTAAAACGCCCATAACGGGAAAACTAGGCGTCGCACAAAAAAAATGCATAAATCCATTTTTGTAGCTGATGAATTTGCGCAACTTTTGATACCAATTTTATTATTGTGCGATGACGTTTGGGACCGCAATTTTGAGGTTGAAGGGTGAGAAAAAAAAAATATTTTTTTGTATGCAGTGAGAACTCACCGGACCATGAAAACGCCAATAACTCGAAAAGTGGGCGTGACCCATGGTCAAGTGAGGTGTCATATGAAAGCTTATTATGTCCCGCAAGTAATGACCCAATTTCATATTTTTTCCGTCTGGGGAAGTACCGTTTTTTTCACTGTGGAAGGGAGGTACCTCCATTAAAACGCCCATAACGGGAAAACTAGGGCGTCGCACAAAAAAAATGCATAAATCCATTTTTGTAGCTGATGAATTTGCGCAACTTTTGATACCAATTTTATTATTGTGCGATGACGTTTGGGACCGCAATTTTGAGGTTGAAGGGTGAGAAAAAAAAAATATTTTTTTGTATGCAGTGAGAACTCACCGGACCATGAAAACGCCAATAACTCGAAAAGTGGGCGTGACCCATGGTCAAGTGAGGTGTCATATGAAAGCTTATTATGTCCCGCAAGTAATGACCCAATTTCATATTTTTTCCGTCTGGGGAAGTACCGTTTTTTCACTGTGGAAGGGAGGTACCTCCATTAAAACGCCCATAACGGGAAAACTAGGCGTCGCACAAAAAAAATGCATAAATCCATTTTTGTAGCTGATGAATTTGCGCAACTTTTGATACCAATTTTATTATTGTGCGATGACTTTTGGGACCGCAATTTTGAGGTTGAAGGGTGAGAAAAAAAAAAATATTTTTTTGTATGCAGTGAGAACTCACCGGACCATGAAAACGCCAATAACTCGAAAAGTGGGCGTGACCCATGGTCAAGTGAGGTGTCATATGAAAGCTTATTATGTCCCGCAAGTAATGACCCAATTTCATATTTTTTCCGTCTGGGGAAGTACCGTTTTTTCACTGTGGAAGGGGAGGTACCTCCATTAGAAAACGCCCATAACGGGAAAACTAGGCGGTCGCACAAAAAAAAATGCATAAATCCATTTTTGTAGCTGATGAATTTGCGCAACTTTTGATACCAATTTTATTATTGTGCGATGACGTTTGGGACCGCAATTTTGAGGTTGAAGGGGTGAGAAAAAAAAAATATTTTTTTGTATGCAGTGAGAACTCACCGGACCATGAAAACGCCAATAACTCGAAAAGTGGGCGTGACCCATGGTCAAGTGAGGTGTCATATGAAAGCTTATTATGTCCCGCAAGTAATGACCCAATTTCATATTTTTTTCCGTCTGGGGAAGTACCGTTTTTTCACTGTGGAAGGGAGGTACCTCCATTAAAACGCCCATAACGG